>CP106731.1:117413877-118871377 GCA_025506655.1 Gossypium rotundifolium | reverse complement strand
ACTTATGGTGATTTCACACTTAGCTCACCAATCATTTATAAGCGATGGTATGGCACACAACCCCTCGATTTCTAATTAAACAGGTGGTAACGCACACAGCCTACCGATAGTAATATAATTGATGGTATCGCACATAGCCCATCAATTAATAATATATCAGGTGGTATCGCATTTGACCCAATCGATATTATACATTCTTGAATAGTCATCCACATGCATTTATCTATTTCAAATGTTTACTCGAAACTTCTTCACCCACTACCATTCTTACTTAGCTTTCTACTATAATTGTTCGCATTCACACAATGCAATAATAATTATAACTTATGTAGCTAAAGTGCATCATTTACACATCACCCACTATGGGTTCATCAAATACCGAATCCACCTCAATTCAGTTCTAACACATTCCTATATCTCTCATGTACAATACATTCATTCTCAATTTTCAAATACTTATTGAGTCACTAACATCGTTAAGTAACTCCCTTAAGTCTCATACATATAATGTCACATTGACATTATACACGAATTAATTCTATGAATGCCATGTTCCTGACATGGTCCTATACAAAATCTCTCACTGAGGCCATATTTCAATATGGTCTTACACGGAACCTTAACTATCATCATTCCATAATATTTGCATTTCTTACTATTCTTAGGTTCCAATTCTTTTAACAACTCATTAACACTTATATAATACATTCATTGCATAATTATACATTCCATACAACATTAGAATATTAAACAACCCGTACGTACTTGCAAGGTTTGCATACGAACTTACCTCGATAACGAAAAGGCCCAAAAAGGACTTTTGCCCACATTTCTCTTTATCCCGTTCTAGGTCCGAATCTCGTTTTCTTCGATTAATAAGGGAGATAGCTTGGGTAAAAGTTTAAACCCTCAAAGCTCCTTTTCTTCTTCAATTTTCGGTGGAGAGAAGATAGATGAATAGTGAAAGATGATAATATCTTTTACTCATCTTATTTTACTCATTTTTATCACCTAATTCCCACCTATTTTGACCAAAACTAAAAATTCTTGTCCCCTATGTCACATGGCCGGCCTACTCACTTAAAACAAGGCTAAATTACACAATTGGGGCCTCCAATTAATAGCCCATAGCTATTTGGCACCTTTTACAAATAAACTAGAACTTTTGCACTTTATGCGATTTAGTCCTTTTTCACAAATTAGCTAGAAATTGCTAAAATTAAGGCACCAAAATTTTCATGCATCCTTATAAACATGTTATAACACAATATATAACATGAAAATAATTTCTCTAACCTCTGATTAGTGATCCCGTGATCACTATTCTGACTAGCCCCTAATTTGGACTGTTACATATGGTCTGACACACGGCCTATGTGAAACACCCCAAACCCGGCCCACGAGCCTTGACCAGATCTGGTATGTTCCTCGTTGAAACCCGGTTCAAAATTCTTTTGTGACTTTGAAAAAATCGATGTGTTTTGAAAGAAAGATTGTTTTTGGATTGGGCTCGAGTTGGAAACAAGTTAATTTTTCACTTGAAATCCCTTGATTTTAGGTGACAAAACATTTAGAGTTTAATTTATGATAAATTTATTTAGTCTTTAAAAAAAAATATTTTGTAGCATGATAAATGGAAGTAAAATAAAATAATTCATGTAACACTCCAAACCCGGCCCATGAGTCCTGACCGGATCTGGTATGTCAACGGAGTAAAATAATTTGAAACATTTTGGGTGTCCGGTGAAAACTTGTTGAAATGTGGCTAAGGTTTTAAAACGGTGTTTGAAAACTTAGTTGGGCTTTTTATAAATATAGTTGGGTTGATAAATCCTTTGAAAACGTTTGATCATGTAAAATTTAAAAATCGTTAAAGTTATAATTGACTTGGTTTATTTTTGTTACCCAATGGTAACATCTTTAGAAAACTTAGTAGAAGTTACTTAGTTGAAAAGTTGCTTTTAATCGGTCTAATTAATATTTATAAAATTCCATTTGTAATATAACATGAGTAAAATAAAGCAATAAAATAAACATCCAAAATAATAATAGCGGCCTTATTACATCCCAAATTAAAAGGACTTAGAAAATAAATAATAATAACTAAAACAAAGTAATTTCAAATCCAATGATAAGCATGGCCGCCTCGAGTCTTCTCCGGCTCCATCTCCACGATCTACTCATCTGCAAAATGGTAATGGAAGGGGGTGAGTCACCAAGACTCAGTGTGCAAATCCCCCCACCCGGTAAATACAACTTATACACAAGATATTAATAAACATGCAATTATGCAACCCAACTAGCCATCCATACTCCTTTTCTACCCCGTGTGGTCAAAACCACTGGTGGTCAAAACCACTGGTGACTAGAGTCACAATTTAAATGATGGGGCCAACCCATCGTGTGATCAAAACCACTGATGACCATATGTCACAATTTATCAAGTGTGGTCAAAACCACTGGTGGTACGAAACCACTTTGGGACTTAGTCGCAATTTATCAATCGGTGTGGTCAAAACCATCGATGACCATAGGTCACAAATAATCGATGGGGCCAACCCATCTTGTGGTCAAAACCATGGTGACGATCCATAAAAATCATCCCCTCCACTCATTAAACCCACCATCATCATGCTTACATAATCATATATCATAATCCCATATATATGTAGCATATTATACAACAACATGTGATGGCATACACAACATATATCAAAGATCATGTAATAGGGGACTTACCGAAATCCATGCTTAAGCCCACAATACCAAATCACTACCACAATGGTTAACAAAACAATAATATGGCAAAGTTTACTAATAAAGTGTGTAAGGAGTTTTACACACCTGTTACTACCGAAATTTCTAGATCCAGAAGATCAGATCTACATCGCTAGATTCTTGACCCTATAATCGACCAATCATCCTTTGTTAGTGTCATAGGCCTATTCGCCATATTAACTTAATACCAAAGGCTCTTACCTTGTTGTCGATTTCCTATTATTCAAATCTCGAAATTGATCTCTTGCTTTCTTTAAGGATGTCGAAATCCCTATAATCATATGTTAGATTTAATCTAACATTAAAACATAAACATGGCCTTTGGTAGAATATACATATATCTTACCTTAAATCTTTTAAATCTGAAACTCTCTTCTTGATTAATGGAGATCTTTGAAATACCTTAGATCTGAAATCCCAAATTTACCTTCCATATTTCGATCAATAAGATATAGGAGGGATTAGACTAACTTTCGGCTTAAAAGAAAGGAATACAATTATAATTATAGATCCTTATCGTTTATATTGAAATCGATAGATCCCTTCTGACACCACTTCAGAGATTCGGCTTAGAGACTTGATGAACAATCGGCTATGATCCCCTTATGTATTCGGTTTCAAAGATGAAAGAAGAGAGGAATAATAGGCTTAGAAGGAATCGGCTAGAATGCTAAAAGAGAAGAGGAAAAAGAATGGATGCTCAAGAAGAATTTCGGCAGAAGGAGAGGAGAAAGAATATTTGGCAAAAGAAAAGAGAGGGAGAATGAATAATGAATAGCCCTAGTCTCATCCTTTTTATAGCTGAAATTAGGCCAAGAATCCTTTGCTTGGCCACTACTCTTCCTTATGTGATAACTTTATCTCTTTAATTTTAAAACAAATAAAGTATAATCCTTATTATCTTCTAATTAGCTGAATTTAAAAGAAAGTGAAACTCCTCTTTTGCAAGTCTTGTACCATCCACCTCTTGGGCTTTTAGAATCAAAATTAAAACTTATTTGATTTGCTTCCCATGTGACTTGAACTCAGGCCCAACACCTTTGTATGTGGCGCCATTTCCAAAGGCCCTAAGTGGCATCTTCAGGCCACTTTTCCAAGCCCGTTTGTGTGTCAAATTTCACGTACTTTTTCTTTTAAGGCCTCCTTGCCTTAATTACCTCTTTTAAACTTTAAAACTCGACATTTCTAAGTCATTTCTAGGTTTCCAAAAATTTTCGTTCGGCTCTATAAACTTGACATTTCTTAGGTTTCCTAAAATGTTTACTTTCCTCTTTTAGCTTAGTTTCCAAAATGTTCACTTTCCTAATTCAGCTTAGTTTCCAAAATGTTCACTTTCCTCTTTTAGCTTAGTTTCCAAAATGTTTACTTTCCTCTTTTAGCTTAGGTTTCCAAAATGTTCACTTTCCTAATTTACTTAGGTTTCCAAAATGGTCACTTTCCTATTTTTAATGTAACATTTCCATACATTCTCAGGCTTCCAAAAATGTTCAAAATTTATTCAAAACTCATAAAACATGTCATTTCGTACATTTAAGCCAGAAATGCATAGGCCCTTTTTAGGATGTTACAGTTCTACCCCCTTAAAATAATTTCGTCCTTGAAATTACTTACTATCGTTCATCCGTACAGTCTAACTCACTACACTACGATATTGCTGCGCACTCTGATCTCAAAGGACTATCATACTTTCTAGGAACATTCTCTAAGTTCACAATCAAGGTTCCATACACTTCATAAGAATGAACTGATCTTATAGCGAGCAAAGTAATGGAGGATAATCCAGAAATAAGAAACTTACCCATTGTCTCATCTGGCGCATCACTATCCTCGCGACGGCCGACTGCATAAACCAACCTTGGCTGCCTTGCATCTGAACCTTCAGCACCTCCGCTTGGTGCTCCACGTCCTCGGCCGAAACCATTACCTCTGTTATTCGAATCACGACCTCGTTGAGGCTGCTGTCCTCCTCTACCAGCCTGATTAACATTCGGAGTTGCTGATCGACTTTCATCGGTTTGCTTAGGACAATCCTTGATCACATGGTCCTTGGACCCACACCTAAAACATCCTCCGATTTTCTTCCAGCATTCTCCTAAGTGCTTCTTTCCACACACATCACAAGGACGATACTGCCCTCCTGAACTAGCTTGCTGACCTCGTGGGCCATCATCTCTAGGCCTTTTCTGAACATCTCATGATGTTTCAGACAATCCAAAACCTCTTTTTGGCCTATTCCGATCCATGGTCTGCTTGGTAGAATCTTTAATTCCCTCGGCTACCTTGGCCTTTTCTACTAAAGTGGAAAACTCCCGCTCCTGATGCGGTGCTATCAACAATCTCAAATCATCCCTTAGTCCGTCCTCAAAACGGACACAGCGTTCATGTTCAGTTGCGACTACTCCTCGAGCATATCGGCTTAACCTCGAAATTTAGCCTCATATCTTTGCTATAGACTTGTTCCTTGAACCATCCTAGAAAAGCTTTCCTTTGCTCATCAATATACCGTGTGCTGACATACTTTTTCTGATATGCCTCCTTAGCATACTCCCAGGTCAGATCCTCAGCTATGGCACCATCCCGGACAGCTAACCACCATTGGTACGTTTCATCACGTAACAGTGCCACCATTCCTTTCAACTTCTCTTCCGGGGTCAGATCGAGCTCATCCATAATGCGCTCGGTTGCCTCCAACCAGTACTCAGCTGTACTGGGTGCCACACCGGACACTCCACGAAACACCTCAGCCCCGTTGGCTCAGAGTCACTCGGGTACAGATTTTTGAGCTCTCGTATTTCCACCCGCGCCAGCCACCATTTCCAAAACTCGCAGCATAGCCTGCGACACAGCATCATCCCCCGTCTAAGCTTGCTGCTCGACATTAACAGCTGGGGGTGGTGGTGGCGGTGGTAACTCATTGTCAGACCCTTGACCCGATCTAACGGGTTCTGACACAGTTATTCTTCCTCTACCACGTCCTTGACGATCGCGTCCTCTAGAACTCATATCTAACGATGCGCTTTAATCTGATTTAAGAAGTTTTTTATGAATTAGTACTTTTGTTTCACTTGATTACCCGCGAAGAAATTTTATGAGAAGGAATTTGTAACACCCCCAAACCCGGCCCACGAGCCCTAACCGGATCTGGTTATGTCACTGCAGAAAGACGATTAAAAATCCTTTTGACTTTAGAATAAAACATGAAAATTTGGTTAACTTTTGAAAACCATGTCCGTTTAAAATTATAAGTAAAACTTTGTTATTATAAAATGTCCATATTAAAACTGTAGTATATAAATATATATATCTTGAATAAATAGATTGCTAAAAATAAAATAAAATCATCTTTATATAGTAATTTAATTTTAATCTAACCACAATTAAAATAATACCAAAAATAATAATAATGCCCTTATTACAACCGTTATTTAAACAAATACTTAATATTAAAATTTCATAAAATAATCAAAATCTCTTCTTCTGTATGGCCACCTCGTATCCACTCCAACTCGGTCCAAGCTCATGAATTACGAAATGGTTAAGAAAAATTGGGTGAGTCCACAGACTCGATGCATAATCATCACACATGCCTCAACATATAGGCTTGGCCCATATCCACAGATCATACAAATAAATATGCAATTCTGAAACCCAACCCAACCTAAGTCCATCTGTTACACCAACCTTAGCAGACTCACGCCAAGGCCATGGCTAATCCACCACCGATCACATCGTGATCCACAAATCCTACCTCGGCGGAGACTGCTTGCACAAGGTCAGTGGTGAGCCACCGATCACATAAGTGATCCCAACATTAATCCATCTACGGTGACGCACACAGCCATCAACCGCCGAGATGGGCACCTAGCCAACACCTCCCTTGATGTAGCACACAGCCAACCATCAAGCGCTAATGTAGCACGAGGCTAACATTAGACCACGTACATAAATATGTACACCCGTCCTTCCTTGATCACATCCAATCCCCATACATATATGTAAATGTATCATGTCAAATCACATATATAACAAGTATACATCACATGCTCATTACCATATCACACATATATCATAATAATTTAATATCACAATCTACTAACCTGTTAACCGATTACCCCCAACATGGGTATCCACCACTTTAGCCATTATTGTCGGCTAGCACACATCATACACAAGTATATACATCAATACACAAATAACAAGAGAACAGTGCGATAATTACGCACCTGTTTGGTACAATCGATCAAATCCCAAAACTCTAGGTCTAAACGATTCTCACCCAACCTTGTCGAATCCTCCTACACAACCTTTTGTCAGAATCGACTAACACTAAAACCAATTATGGCCTATGGCTGAATATTACTATTACCTTACCTTACGGATCTAAATCCCGAAAACCACTCCTTGCTCTTGAAACTTGATTCCTACAAATCTCGAAGGCTTCTCCTTAATGCTCCTTAATGTCGGCTACAAACAAAAAGGCACACATACATGACTTATGAATATTCGGCTAACCCAAAACCAATGCCTTAACACTTGATTCGGCACTCCCATGAAAAAGGAATCAAAACCGATTACTAGGATAGAAATTACTTACCACCACGTTGCTTGAAGAGACTAGAAAAGAAGAAGGTTTCGACTTCAGAGCTTATGCAAAGAAGAGAATATGCACCCTTAAAGATTTGGCTATGGCTAAAAAATACAATTGCAATATTCGGCTATGGTGCATAATGATAGAGAGGTTTGGCTACAAATGAGAGGGTAGGTTCGGTTTTAAGGAAGTGAGTGAGGAGAAATAAAATAAGAAAGGAAGCAGAGAAGATGTACAAATGCTTACTCAACTTTCGGCTTTTGGCTTCAAAGAAAAGAAAGGAAAAGAGAGCTTTCTTTGGTGAAATTTTCAAGCAAGCACCACTAAAGAATGAAAAATAATTTGACACTTAACCTTAACACATTACAAAGTTGAAACTACCCCTAGAAGTCCTATATTCGCCACTTCTCATCTTCCTCTCAAATCCCATTATTTTCTCCTATTTTATCCCTTTAACACCCATTCAAACTAAATAAAATAATTTAGCAATTATCCTTATCTTACCCATAAAATAAACCAACTTTTATCCCTTATCTTCCCACAAATAAATAAATAAATAAAGCCATATGTTCATTTATCTCCTCCGGCCAATTTTAAAACAAAATCAGCTTGGTCCTTATCCCCATTGAAGATCCCATGTGCCACCCAATTACTCTCCAAGCTACTGCAAAAAAAAAAAAATAAAACACCCAAACTGCTGCCCACATGGTTCGAACATAGGCCCTGTTCCTGCAAGCTGCAAGTCATGCCCCCAGGCCACTCTGCCAAGGCGCTCTTTGTGTCACAGACTCGCCCCAACATCTTTTAAGGCCTCCTTCGTTAGCTCCCTTGCCTTAACGCCAACATAAAAAAATAAAACACACCAGGCGCTTCCCTCATGGCTCGAACTTGGGTCCCTTCGCCAAGACCCTTAAGTGGTGCCTCAAGCCACTCCACCAACCCGTCTTTCTTGTCCATCAATGCCCACATCATCCTTTAAACCCTCCTTAACCCAGCCCCTTCCTTTTTAGCGTCAACACCCAAAAATAAAATGCCACTTGCTGCCGCCGTGCCTCGAACCCAGGCCCTTGTTGGCACTATAATCAGCCCCTTAAGTGGCGCATGGAAGCCACTTTACCAAGGCGTTTCTTGTGTCCAAAAATGCCAAAAATTATTCTTAAGTCCTCCTTAGCCCAATTCCCTTTTTACACTAAAAAACAATAAAATTTCTCCTATAGCTCGGGCCTTCCCCTAGCTTATCACTAGCACCTAAAATACCACAATTAACACCATGATGACCATACTTATGCAAAATAATTAATAAAAAATTTTACCCCTATTTCAGGATATTACAATTCTACCCCCTTAAAATAATTTCGTCCTCGAAATTACTTACTATCGTTAAGCCTCTTTCACGCACTCGATCTTAAAGAACTATCATGCTTTCTAGACACATTCTCTAAGTTCATAGTCAAAATTCCATACACTTCACTAGCAACATAAGAACGAACTAACTTAACCACAAACAAAACAATAGAGGGTATTCCAGAAATAAGAACTTACCCGTTGTCACCTCTGGCACATCTTCCCCCTCGCGACGGCCGACTGCATAAACCAACCTTGGCTGCCTTGCATCTGCACCTTCAGCCTCTCTGTTTGGTGCTCCACTACCTCGGCCTGAACCATTTCCTCCATGGTTCGGACCACGACCCCTTGTCGCTTGCTGACCATCTCTACCCGACTGTACATAACCTTGGCCTATTGTCAGAGCCCTATTCGAATTTTGAGGATAGTCTTTAATCAGGTGAGACTTAGACTTACACCTAAAACATTCCCGTTCCCGGTTCCAGCACTTGCCAACATGATACCTTCCACACTGAGCACACGGACGATCTGGATTTTTTGTAGCTGGCTTAGCAACACGAACAGAATTTTCAACCCTCGGTCTTTTCTGAAGACCCTCAGATGATTCAGATGATCCAAAATTCCTCCTATCTCGGTTCCTATCCTTATCTCTGTTCTGCCTCACAGAGTTCTTAATTCCCTCAGCTACTACCTTAGCTTTTTCGACTAACACAGCAAACTCCCGTTCCTGATGAGGAGCTATCAACAATCTCAGATCGTCCCTTAATTTATCCTCAAATCGGACACATCGTTCATGCTCCGTAGCAACTACTCCTCGAGCATATCGGTTTAACCTTAGGAATTTCGCCTCGTATTCTGTTACGGACTTGTTCCCTTGAACCAGCCCTAGAAACGCCTTCCTCTGCGCATCAATATAATGAGTTCCAACATACTTCTTCTGGTACACCGCCTTGACATACTCCCAAGTAAGATCCTCAGCTGTGGCACTATCCTGAACTGTTAGCCACCATTGATATGCCTCTAAATGTGAAGCAGCGCCACCATTCCTTTCATTTTCTCCTCGGGGCTCGGATCGAGCTCATCCATAATTATTCGGTTGCTTCCA
Organism: Gossypium rotundifolium; assembly: GCA_025506655.1. NCBI lineage: Eukaryota > Viridiplantae > Streptophyta > Magnoliopsida > Malvales > Malvaceae > Gossypium > Gossypium rotundifolium. The sequence continues at coordinate 118,861,562 of CP106731.1, read as the reverse complement.
ACTAATATTCGGTACGTCTTGGGTGCCACGCTCGACACGCCGAAACACCTCAGCTCCATTAGCTTGGAGTCGCTTAGGTACAGACTTCTTGCGCTCATATTTCCACCCGCTCCAACCACTATCTCCAAAACTCGCAGCACAGCCTGCGATATCGCATCATCCCCCGTCTGCTCTTGCTGCTCATTACCAAAGGCTGGTGGTGGAGGGGGTACTTCATTTTCAGACCCTTGACCTGATCTAGCAGGTTCCAATACGGCCATTCTACCTCGACCACGTCCACGATGACCACGTCCTCTAGAACTCATTCTAGGGTCTCGATTTAGTCTGATTTAAGAAATTTTATGCATTAGAAATTTTGTTCCACTATTTATCCACGAGCAAATTTTATGAAATGAAGTTTTCAGAAGTTATTCTTTCGATCAACCAGAGTTTCAGTTCGAGTTCACTACTCCAATTCAAAGAATCACATTCACATCATCCAACATACTATTATGGGCATTCTTATCCATTCCCCACCCAGGGGTAATTTCGTCATTTTTCTTACAAAGGTACTTTGGTAATAAATCGGGGTCGATTAAAATCTTAATAAACCAAGATATTTTGAATTTCAAAACTCTAGGGTGTTTTTGGAAATTTTTCTCAAATCAAAGGTATGACATAATTTTTTTTGGAATTGAGGGTTATTTTGGTAATTTTGTTCATCAGGGATAATTTTGTAAATTTTCAAATCGAGGTATCTTGAATTTTCACAAAATAGCGTTTTGTATACTTTTGCAAAGTAGGAAATTTTATTAAAATTGGGGTTAAACCAAAATTTTGAAAGTCGAGGCATTTTGGTAATTTTAACACGTGGGTATTTTCGTAAATTTCCCCAAATCGAGTATCTTGATATTTTGAAAACTAGAGATTTTGGCATTTTGCAAAGTAAGATTAACAAAAGTTGAGGTAGTATGGTAATTTTTTCAATCAAGGGTTTTTTAGTACTTTTACAATAGAGGGGCATTTTTGTAATTTTGTAAATCGGAGATACTTTGGAAAAAATTTCACAATAATCTTTTACTACAATTAAAAGGGTAATTTAGGGATTTTAAAACTAGGAATTTTATAAAACTGCATGGCTAGTCCCTTTCGGGTTTTAATTATCGGGTTTAGCCTATGAACAAGTCCTCTTGGTTAAGGTGAACCGTAGCTACGCACCAGGTAGGATTCGAGTGGAGAGGAGGTGAGTCACGCGGACTGCTTAAATACCAAGCTCCCACCGAATACCAATCCTAGACATGCGCACCATGGTTGCCACACCTTAACTCGGCAACTTACTTCACAGGTTTGTTTGATTGTCCTTAAGTCTTATGTATGTGTTTGAGTGCACTAGCCCTAGGGTTCAATAGCCCTAATATTCTAATCTACAAGCCCACATAAGCCCATAATATTCACATATAAATCACTTCATCAATTAGAGGTACTTACCTGGTGGACTTCGGGTCGGAGATACAGGTGCCATGCCAGAATAACCTGAAAAATTTTATGAAAGCCCAAATCTTTGAAAAGCCCATAAAACAATGTTTTTGGGCCCAAAACCCTCAAAGTTGAGTTTTGAATCGGGCTCTGATACCAATTTGTAACACCCCCAAACCCGGCCCACGAGCCCTGACTGGATCTGGTTATATCACTGCGAAAAGACGGTTAAAAATCTTTTTGACTCTAGAATAAAACATGAAAATTTGGTTAACTTTTGAAAACCATGTCCGTTTAAAATTATAAGTAAAACTTTGTTATTATAAAATGTCCATATTAAAACGTAGTACATAAATATATATATCTTGAATAAATAGATTGCTAAAAATAAAATAAAATCATCTTTATATAGTAATTTAATTTTAATCTAACCACAATTAAAATAATACCAAAAATAATAATAAGGCCCTTATTACAACCGTTATTTAAACAAATACTTAATATCAAAATTTCATAAAATAATCAAAATCTCTTCTTCGCATGGCCACCTCGTATCCACTCCAACCGGTCCAAGCTCATGAATTACGAAATGGTTAAGAAAAATTGGGTGAGTCCACAGACTCGGTGCATAATCATCACACATGCCTCCACATATAGGCTTGGCCCATATCCACACAGATCATACAAATAAATATGCAATTCTGAAACCCAACCCAACCTAAGTCCATCCGTTACACCAACCTTAGCAGACTCCTACCCAAGGCCGTGGCTAATCCACCCCGATCACATCGTGATCCACAAATCCTACCTCGGCGGACACTGCTTTGCACAAGGTAGTGGTGAGCCACGATCACATAAGTGATCCCAACATTAATCCGTCTACGGTGGCCTTTACTGACCATCAACCGCCGAGATGGGCACCTAGCCAACACCTCCCTTGATGTAGCACACAGCTAACCATCAAGCGCTAATGTAGCACGAGGCTAACATTAGACCACGTACATAAATATGTACACCCCATCCTTCCTTGATCACATCCAATCCCCCATACATATATGTAAATGTATCATGTCAAATCACATATATAACAAGTATACATCACATGCTCATTACCATATCACACATATATCATAATAATTTAATATCACAATCTACTAACCTGTTAACCGATTACCCCCAACATGGGTATCCACCACTTTAGCCATTATTGTCGGCTAGCACACATCATACACAAGTATATACATCAATACACAAATAACAAGAGAACAGTACGATAATTACGCACCTGTTTGGTACAATCGATCAAATCCCGAAACTCTACATCTAAATGATTCTCACCCAACCTTGTCGAATCCTCCTACACAACCTTTTGTCAGAATCGACTAACACTAAAACCAATTATGGCCTATGGCCGAATATTACTATTACCTTACCTTACGGATCTAAATCTCGAAAACCACTCATTGCTCTTGAAACTTGATTCCTACAAATCTCGAAGGCTTCTCCTTAATGCTCCTTAATGTCGGCTACAAACAAAAAGGCACACATACATGACTTATGAATATTCGGCTAACCCAAAACCAAGGCCTTAACACTTGATTCGGCACTCCCATGAAAAAAGAATCAAAACCGATTACTAGGATAGAAATTACTTACCACCACGTTGCTTAAAGAGACTAGAAAAGAAGAAGGTTTCGGCTTCTAGAGCTTGCGGCAAAGAAGGGAATATGCACCCTTAAAGATTCGGCTATGGCTAAAAAAATACAATTGCAATATTCGGCTATGGTGCATAATGATGGAGAGGTTTGACTACAAATGAGAGGTAGGTTCGATTTTAAGGAAGTGAGTGAGGAGAAATAAAATAAGAAAGGAAACGGAGAAGATGTACAAATGCTTACTCAACTTTCGGCTTTTGGCTTCAAAGAAAAGAAAGGAAAATAGAGAGCTTTCTTTGACTAAAATTTTTGGCAAGCACCACTAAAGAATGAAAAATAATTTCGGCACTTAACCTTAACACATTACAAAGTTGAAACTACCCCCTAGAAGTCCTATATTCGGCCACTTCTCATCTTCCTCTCAAATCCCATTATTTTCTCCTATTTTATCCCTTTAACACCCATTCAAACTAAATAAAATAATTTAGCAATTATCCTTATCTTACCTATAAAATAAACCAACTTTTATCCCTTATCTTCCCACAAATAAATAAATAAATAAAGCCATATGTTCATTTATCTCCTCCAGCCAAATTTTAAAAACAAAAATCAGCTTGATCCTTATCCCCATTGAAGATCCCATGTGCCGCCCAATTAGTCTCCATGCTGCTACAAAATAAAAATAAAACACCCAAACTGCTGCCCCCATGGTTCGAACATAGGCCCTGTTCCAGCAAGCTGCAAGTCATGCCCCCAGGCCACTCTGCCAAGGCGCTCTTTGTGTCATAGACTCGCCCCAACATCTTTTAAGGCCTCCTTCGTTAGCTCCCTTACCTTAACGCCAACATAAAAAATAAAACACACCAGGCGCTTCCCTCATGGCTCGAACTTGGGTCCCTTCGCCAAGGCCCTTAAGTGGCGCCTCAAGCCACTCCACCAACCCGTCTTTCTTGTCCACCAATGCCCACATCATCCTTTAAACCCTCCTTAATTCAGCCTCTTCCTTTTTAGTGCCAACACCCAAAAATAAAACGCCACTTGCTGCCGCCGTGCCTCGAACCCAGGCCCTTGTTGGCGCTATAATCAGCCCCTTAAGTGGCGCATGAAAGCCACTTTACCAAGGCGTTTCTTGTGTCCAAAAATGCCGAAAATTATTCTTAAGGCCTCCTTAGCCCAATTCCTTTTTTACACTAAAAATAAATAAAATTTCTCCTATAGCTCGGGCCTTCCCCTAGCTTATCACTAGCACCTAAAATACCACAATTAACACCATGATGACCATACTTATGCAAAATAATTAATAAAAAAAATTTTACCCCTATTTCAGGATATTGCAGAATTTAGGAGTGGTTCTTTCGTATTCATACATGCACACATTTTTCCATTCATTTATTCAAAGAGACGTTGTAGTTTTCATTGTGATTGTTTTTCCACTACCTAGGGGTATTTTCGTAATTCATCCTACAGGGGTATTTTCGTAATTTTTCAAAAATAAAAATTCTCGGATGATTTCGTCAAAAAGTATTTTAGAACTCTTAAATTCCTGGGGTATTTGGAAAAATTTTGAAATCCGGAGGTATTTCGGTAATTTTGGACCTCAGGGGTATTTCGGTAATTTTTCACAAATCAGGGATATTTCAAAAGTTATAAAACTTTGAGGGCTCTTTTTGATAATTGCATTTTTCAAAATAGTGATGTTGCAAAATTTTTGAAAATCAGGGTTATTCTGGTAATTTTGTTAGTTAGGGGCAATTTTGTAATTTCACCACTAGGGGTATTTTAGTAATTTTTTCATAGCCAGAGCATTTTCATCAAAAGATTTCCAAAAATTTAGTTCTAATTGATTTCACAAAAGAGGGATATTTTGAAAATTTTCTATTTGGAAATTTTTCATACGGAGGGTATTTTGGTAATTTACAAAGCCAGGGGTATTTTGGTCATTTTTCAAACTGAGGGGTACTTTGGTTATTATTTTTTTTAAAAGAAGGTTTTAATTACTTCGAAAGCAAAACGGCTAGTCCCTTTCGGGTTTTAGTTATCAAGTTTAGCCTGTGAGTATGTCGTCAATTTGGGATGAGCCGTCACTCACGCACGCACTGTAGGATTCGAGTGAGTAAGAGGTGAGTCACGAGGACTGCTTAAATACCAGGCTCCCACCGAATCCAATCCTAGACATGCGTATAACGATTGCCACATCCCTTGCTTAGTGACAACTCTCAGGTTTGTTTAGGAAATTATTAAATCTTATGCATTCTTGGGGTATGCTAGCCTTAGGGTTCAATAATGTCTATTCTAGTATTCTACGTTCCCAATTTACCCTTTTACCCCTCATCAATATTCACAAAAATGGATAGAAGTACTTACCTGGCGGATAGGTGCCGGAGACTCGGTGCCATGCTGTTCAAACCATAAAACAGTTTCCAAAAACATTCTCATAAGGCCTACTAACATAAACAAAACATTTTGGGCCTTGGGCCCCCACAGCCGAGTTTTGAACCTGGCTCTGATACCAAAAATGTAACACTCCAAACCCGGCCCATGAGTCTTAACCAGATCTGGTATGTCACGGAGTAAAATAATTTGAAAAATTTTAGGTGTCCGGTGAAAACTTGTTGAAATGTGGCTAAGGTTTTAAAACGGTGTTTGAAAACTCAATTGGGCTTTTTATAAATATAGTTGGGTTGATAAATCCTTTGAAAACATTTGATCATGTAAAATTTAAAAATCGTTAAAGTTATAATTGACTTGGTTTATTTTTGTTACCCGATGGTAACATCTTTAGAAAACCCGTAGAAGTTACTTAGTTGAAAAAGTTGCTTTTAACCGGTCTAATTAATATTTATAAAATTCCATTTGTAATATAACATGAGTAAAATAAAGCAATAAAATAAACATCCAAAATAATAATAGCGGCCTTATTACATCCCAAATTAAAAGGACTTAGAAAATAAATAATAATAACTAAAACAAAGTAATTTCAAATCCAACGATAAGCATGGCCGCCTCGAGTCTTCTCCGGCTCCATCTCCGCGATCTACTCATCTGCAAAATGGTAATGGGAGGGGGTGAGTCACCAAGACTCAGTGTGTAAATCCCCCCACCCGGTAAATACAACTTATACACAAGATATTAATAAACATGCAATTATGCAACCCAACTAGCCATCCATACTCCTTTTCTACCCCGTGTGGTCAAAACCACTGGTGGTCAAAACCACTGGTGACTAGAGTCACAATTTAAATGATGGGGCCAACCCATCGTGTGGTCAAAACCACTGATGACCATAGGTCACAATATATCAAGTGTGGTCAAAACCACTGGTGGTACCAAACCACTGGGACTTAGTCGCAATTTATCAATCGGTGTGGTCAAAACCACTGATGACCATAGGTCACAAATAATCTAATGGGGCCAACCCATCTTGTGGTCAAAACCACTAGCGACAGTCCATAAAAATCATCCCCCTCCACTCATTAAACCCACCATCATCATGCTTACATAATCATATATCATAATCCCATATATTATGCACTCATGTGTAGCATATTATACAACAACATGTGATGGCATACACAACATATATCAAAGATCATGTAATAGGGGACTTACCCGAAATCCATGCTTAAGCCCACAATACCAAATCACTACCACAATGGTTAACAAAACAATAATATGGCAAAGTTTACTAATAAAGTGTGTAAGGAGTTTTACACACCTGTTACTACCGAAATTCCTAGATCCCGAAGATCCGATCTACGTTGCTAGATTCTTGACCCTATAATCGGCCAATCATCACTGTTAGTGTCATAGGCCTATTCGGCCATATTAACTTAATACCAAAGGCTCTTACCTTGTTGCCGATTTCCCTATTATTCAAATCCCGAAATTGATCTCTTGCTTTCGTTAAGGATGTCGAAATCCCTATAACCATATGTTAGATTTAATCTAACATTAAAACATAAACATGGCCTTTGGCGAATATACATATATCTTACCTTAAATCTTTTAAATCTCGAAACTCTCTTCTTGATTAATGGAGATCTTGAAATACCTTAGATCCGAAATCCCAAAATTTACCTTCCATATTTCGATCAATAAGATATAGGAGGATTAGACTAACTTTCGGCTTAAAAGAAAGGAATACAATTATAACTATAGATCCTTACCCTTTATATTGAAATCGATGAGATCCTCTTGACACCACTTGAGAGATTGACTTAGAGACTTGATGAACAATTGGCTATGATCCCTTATGTATTTGGTTTCAAAGATGAAAGAAGAGAGGAATAATAGGCTTAGAAGGAATCGGCTAGAATGCTAAAAGAGAAGAGGAAAAAGAATGGATGCTCAAGAAGAATTTTGGTAGAGGGAGAGGAGAAAGAATATTTGGCAAAAGAAAGGAGAGGGAGAATGAATAATGAATAGCCCTAGTCTCATCCTTTTTATAGTCGAAATTAGGCCAAGAATCCTTTGCTTGGCCACTACTCTTCCTTATGTGATAACTTTATCTCTTTAATTTTAAAACAAATAAAGTATAATCCTTATTATCTTCTAATTAGCCGAATTTAAAAGAGAGTGAAACTCCTGTTTTGCAAGGCTTGTGCCGTCCACCTCTTGGGCTTCTAGAATCAAAATTAAAACTTATTTTATTTGCTTCCCATGTGACTTGAACTCAGGCCCAACACCTTTGTATGTGGCGCCATTTCCAAAGGCCCTAAGTGGCATCTTCAGGCCACTTTTCCAAGCCCGTTTGTGTGTCAAATTTCACGTACTTTTTCTTTTAAGGCCTCCTTGCCTTAATTACCTCTTTTAAACTTTAAAACTCGACATTTCTAAGTCATTTCTAGGTTTCCAAAAATTTTCGTTTGGCTCTGTAAACTTGACATTTCTTAGGTTTCCTAAAATGTTTACTTTCCTCTTTTAGCTTAGTTTCCAAAATGTTCACTTTCCTAATTTAGCTTAGTTTTCAAAATGTTCACTTTCCTCTTTTAGCTTAGTTTCCAAAATGTTTACTTTCCTCTTTTAGCTTAGGTTTCCAAAATGTTCACTTTCCTACTTTACTTAGGTTTCCAAAATGGTCACTTTCCTATTTTTAATGTAACATTTCCATACATTCTCAAAGCTTTCAAAAATGTTCAAAATTTATTCAAAACTCATAAAACATGTCATTTCGTACATTTAAGCCAGAAATGCATAGGCCCTTTTTAGTACAATTCAACTATGGCCTTATTACATCAAATAATTCCCAAAAATAAATTCAATGTACTTAAAATAAAAAGAGCCCAAAACAAAGTAAAATCTGAACTTCACATGGCCTCCACTAAGCTCCTGCCGACCCGGTCCATTACTGATCGTTACCTAAAAAAAATGTTCCCACATCGGGGTGAGTCAAGCAGACTCAATGTGTACACAACACTAAGTCCAAATAGATTCAGGCATATCAAGTCATATACATTCATATCAAAATATACAATTAATGATGCATTCCCAAGCCCAAGCCTAGTTACCAACCGCTACACATCACCGTACCAACCCGCACAAGTGGGGACTACTAAGTCAACCTCCATCCGCTACACACCATCGAAGGCGATCATTGCGATCGGCGTGCTCATCGCCTTATAAATTCGTGACACGACCACCGGATAATATTTTGTGTCATGGGGCACCACATTCAGATAATGTAACTGAAGTCACCACATTCAAATAATGTGACCGAAGTCACCACATTCTTATATCGTGACATGAGTCACCACATTCACTTCCCATTTTCATAAATATCCCATATGCCCATGTCATACAAAACATGCCACATTCTTAATTCACATTCTTATAGTTTCATATGTGTGCCATAATAGATATTTATTATAATCTTAATAGGAGTAGGAAAACGTACCTGAGTACTTTGTACCATTGTATGGTACCTTAGCCACACTTTAACACATTCTTAATAACACATATATGTATTAAACATTGCCATAAAACTTATTAAGAAATAGTGTGGGGTACACACCTGATTAACTTAGCGAAGTCACTCCAAATTCCCGAAGATCTCGATCTAGCGTCCTAGATCCTTTGTTCCTATATTCGGCCAACATATAGTAATTTACTAAGACCCATTCGGCCATAAAACCAAATCCCAATAGGATTATGGTAATTAAATTCTTACCTTGGTGCCAACTTCACTGCTAACCAAATCACGAAATTTTATGATGCTTTTTTATTGCAATCGGCTATACCCTTAACCATTGAACTAGTTAGTTTCGGCTTTTAAACAGAATAGAAATAGGTCTAAATCATCAAATAAGGCCTTGGCCGAATGTACATATGGACTTACCTTGTGGATCTAAATCCCGAAAAGTATCCCTAGGCTATGGAGATGTCGAAACCTACAGGGTACATGTTATATCCACCTCTAACATTTAATTCACCATGAGATAGCCCTTAGCCGAATATACACATGACTTACCTTGAACCTTTAAAGTCCCGAAATCCTCCCTTGTCGACAACACCAAAATCCCGAAACTACCTTCTAAGATTCGGCAAAAGAACAATAGTAGAGATTAGATCTTAGTTTTCGACAAGCCTAAGAAAAAAAGAATGAAAATCGATTTTGATCTTACCTTTACTTGAAGAAATCGACAGCCTCTTTGCTTGAAGCCCCTTAAAGATTCGGCTATGAAGACTTAGAGACTAGTCGACTATGGCCACTGGTGTATTCAGCTTCAACAAGATTGAAAAGAGAGGGATTATGAGCTTTAGGAAGATTCGGCAATGGCTATTTTAGGGAGAAGAGGAATTCGGCTTGACAAAAGAAAAGAAAAGAAGAACTTGGGAGAAGCAAATGGAAACTCGGCTATAGGAAGAGATGAGAAGAGAATTAAAAATTTCGTCACACCTACACTATGATTAACCGAAAATACCACCCAAATACTCCCTTGGTCGGCCAACTCTATCAATCTCCTTACTTTTCTCCTCCTTCATCTCTTATCTCCTCATTTAAGATTAAAAATAATCCATCATTTATCTCTTGAAAATAAAAGGATAAAAACTCCTAGAATTTAGCCTTAGTGTCGTCCCCCTACTCCCCTCTTATTGACGTCACAAGCAAAAATAAAAACCTTAAAATTTTGCTTCCCACGCGACTCGAACACAAGTCCTTCCCCTAGCTTATGGCGTCATTTCCAGAGGCCCTAAGTGGCACCTCCAAGCCACTTTTCCAAGCCCAATTGTCTGTCAGATTTCCCTTATTAATTTTCTTAAGGCCCTGTTAGGCTTAGCTCCCTTATTAAAAATTAAAATACGACATTTTTCTAAGGCATTTCTTATTATTCTAAAGTTCACGAACATTCATAAATACATATTCATACATACAAAGGCATGCTTTCACACTCAATTAAGCAATTATGCTTAAGCCCAATTTCAGGATATTACACTATGACACGGCCGTGTGACCCAAGTCAGTGAGTTACACGAGCTGAGACATGGCCATATGTCCCAACTTTGAAAGTCACACGGTCTAGGGCATTTCACACGGCCTGGCCACACAGTCGTGTGTCCCTTTTTTCTAGGCATTTGAGATTTCACCCTAAACTTCTAGAATTATTTCAAATTAGTCCCTGCTTATTTTTATACTATTCTTAAGGTCCCGTAAACTAGTACTAAAGACTATAAGAGTAACTTTTACTCTGAATTGGAATGATATAGCATGATTTATTATTAAATTGTATAAGACACGATTATGGAAATATTGAATTAGCATACATTGCTCCTATACCATGTGATGTTAATTTTTAGCTTGCACTATTGCTTGCGATAAATTAAATGTTCTGATCGGTTAGTAATGCCCGTGGCCCTAATCTGACGACGGAGAGGAATTAGAGGTGTTATAGTGGAGGGATAGGAGTGAATGGAAAAGTGAAAAGAAAATAAATTTAGAGTGTGTTTAGTAGGGAAGGAAACTAATAGGAAAAAAAAAAAGGGACAATCATTTTCCATCTTAATGCATAAAAACCTAATCCTTTCAAATTGGAATGGAAAGTGAGAGAGATGTGTATGTTAGTTCAAAAATATGCATTTTTAAAATGTTTTATTTCTTTCTTTTCATTTTCAACTCTGCCAAGCAATGGATGGAAAGAAATTTTTTTTTTTTCCATTTTTCATCTTTTCTACCAAACACACCTATGAGAAGAAAAATTGTAGTTGCCATCTTTCTATTTTTTAATCCCTTCAATTTTCCATCTTTTCAAAAAAATTTCCACTCTACCAAGCAAAGCCTTAGGGTGTGCTTGGTTCAGTAGAAAAGTGGAGGGGTGAGAGGATGAAGTGGAAAAGTGGAAAGAAAATTAATTTTGAGTGTGCTTAGTACGAAAAATAGTGAGAGAAAAAAAGAAGAAAAAGAGAGATAATCATTTTCCAACCTAACATGTAAAAATCAATCTTTATAATTTGAAATGGTGAGAGGAAAGAACATGAGAGAGATGCGTATGTTAATTTAAAATTATGCATTTTCTAATTGTTTTTAGTTTCCTTTCTTTTATTTTTCACTTCTACTAAGGATAGAAAGAAAATTAATTTTTCTTTCCATTTTTTCATCTTTCCTACCAAGTACGCTTATGGAAATAAAAATTGTGCTTTCCATCATATTTTTTTATCACTTTCAATTTTTCATCTTTCCATTTTGTTAGGTAAAGTCTTCGTTGCTATAATTTTATTTTTAGGAATTTAGTCCTACTTTTCAGATTTCAAAATTTAAGTCCAAGTGTAACACTTTTAAACTTATTTTATTAAATTCAAGTTCATTACATCATTTTTTTTAGTTACATAGCTATGAAGTGGGGTTTTATTAAATTAGGATAAAAAAATAAAAATTCAAAAATGGGACGTGGCCGGTGTTAATTACCAAAATGGGTGAAAATGGTGTCCCATAGGCGGCACCACTCCCCTCTGATGACATCGCCCTATGACAATGATGACACATTGAAGAATAGTTTGCAATGGGGCGGCACCAGGTAAACAATACCACAGCATAGGCATCAAGCCCTTAAATGGTCCCTCCTTCCTGTCCCCCAACATTGAGTGAAGCTCAATGAGAAAAGAAGAACAGCGGAGAAAGAAAAGAAGGAAGGAAGAAAGAAAGAAAAAAGAAAAGAAGGAAGGAAGGAAGAAAGAAAGAAAAGAAGGAAGGAAGAAGAAACAAAGAAGGAAGAAGGAAAAGAAATTAGGAGAAAATTAGGTATAATTTTTTAAAATAATGTTTATGTTGTTGATTTTTTATTTTTATTAAATTATTTTATTATATGTTAATTTTTATTTTATGACATATTTGTTGTTAGTAGTTTATAATGTAAGTAGTTTAAGTAGTTTATAATAATTTTATTAAATTTATTATATGTTAATTTATATTTTATGACTTAGTTTATAACTAACATTAGTTGTTTTATAACTAACATTAGTTGTTTAAGTAGTAGTTAGTTAGTAACTAAGTTAAATACTATTATGATTAATAGGTAGTTAGAATAGAAACCCTAAAAAATATTTAATTATGTTAGTTAGCTAATAATTTATTATGTTAGTGTGTATTAATATGTTAGTTTTAACTCTAACATGATTTTAGTTAGTATATTATTATTAGTTAAACTTTAATAATTAATTTAGTTAGTATATATATAAAATAATTATTATTATTGTTAGTGTAATATTATCGTTAGTAAAAAAGGTAAATGTTATTTTATTAAGTATTATATTACTATTGTTAGTAATATATTATAGTTATTGTTAGTATAAAGAACATTAAAATAATACATAAAATATTACGTATAAAAAATAATATAAAATAATAAAATACGAAAATAGTATTTTTTTAAAGTAATAGTATTTGAGAAAAAGAAAAATACGAATAAATAGTTAAAATAAGTGGATTTTATTAAATTGATATATAAAAGTAATAAAACAATACATTTGAAATATTACGTAGTAAAAGAAATAATATAAAATAATAAAAACAAAAATAGTAAAATAAAATATTTGATTTATTATGCACTAAATGTGTACGTAGATAATATATTTGAATGATTATGTACGAAAATAATATAAAATAATTAAAAGCGAAAATAGTAAAATAAAATATTTGATTTATTATGCACTAAAATGTGTACGTAGATAATATATTTGAATGATTATATACGAAAATAATATAAAATAATTAAAACGAAAATAGTAAAATAAAATATTTGATTTATTATGCACTAAAATGTGTACATAGATAATATATTTGAATGCTTATATACGAAAATAATATAAAATAAAGCGGACAAAGGCTAGTAATAGAAAAAGCTATCATGTATCGTAATATTATTATTAAGGAATCGTAAAAACTATATTATTACTTTAGCTATGTTAATATAATATTATTATGAAGAAACCGTAAATATTATTATTAGTTATTATCATTGTTTATAAAAAAACTCTAATTAATATTTAACTTAATATTATGATGTTTGTATAAATAATAAAATATTATATTTATTATGCATCGTTGACATGATATTCTTATTATATGATTAGTATTGGCATGTTATTTGTTACTAATTGAATATAGATTTATTATTTTTATGTAGGTAAAATTTGATTTGAGACGGAAATGGCTTCATTGATTAGTAAAGTTCCTCACATATATGACGTTGCTAAAAATATGGTAATGTATTGTTATTTATTAATTACGAGTTATATTAATAAAATAGCTACATAATAAATTATGTTATTCTACATAAGTAGTAATCTTTTATGATTTAACCATCGGGACTCGTCTCAGTGTATTATGGGGGCGGGTGAATGGCCTAAAAATCCCGGATGAGCGATGATGCCATATATAGAGCAAGCCGGATTCGAATTGACTTGATCCGGACGTTTGACTTGCGGTATAATTTAATATCCGCATGATAGTCGGCGTTGGCGCCGGAGACCACACTTTTCATTTTCCGTGTGGAGAGTGCAGTCACTCTCAGAGGATGTTGCTGCAGCTTGGGCTCCCAATTGGCGGAGTCCCGTTCTGAGCGTCGGTCACGGTAGTGACCCGTTACCTCTGTCGGGGCCTACTAGGGCACCCGTCACGGTAATGATGGAAAATATTTTACTAATTAAAATTTACATGGTGAGAACGAGGTACCAACATATATCGGTGATGCCATGAAAGCGACTTGATGTGCGCTAGTCGGCGTGCATTATGCATATCATAGGGGTATCTGATGCCCGGTGCAAACAATAATACGGTTCATATTCATGCACACTGCCCTATTGGTGATTTAAGCAATGCTCGGTCAGTATAGTTGGGGCTCGCATTCTTACGTGGTTGTACCGTGAGCTTTCGGACAGCAGACCAACGACCGGAGACATAGGCGGATGCCTTACACTATTGCGATCTGGGCTCAGATAGGATGCCATTCTTGGCATCGATTACCCACCAACCATACGTATATCCGTTAGTGAGCAGTGATAAAATATAACTTGTTTTTAATTGAAATTACTTTATATCGATACTATTTGACTTAATTTTTTTTGTAGGTGGAGTAATTATCCGGGTATCGGAGGTCGTACATCGTCGATATACGGCTTATGATTGAACAACATGCCGGGAAGGTAAGCGATTCCAATATTAGTTACGTAGTAGTTTGTATATCTTATGCACACTGTGTTTAATTTTAACAATGTTATTAATCGTGCGGTTTATATGGATGCCATCTGTAGGCCGGAAATTGCAATTTGTTATACCCCGTCCTCCTATATCCACTTCAGTATATGTGGTGCACAAACGCACCAATTATGCATTTCCATGTAGTAGAGTAGTATCACAGGGACCGAGTCTTGCGGCAATTTGGTTCGTCCAATACATCCGGAGCTGCCGTGCGGTGGGGCGATTCATTGCAAAAATAAGAGAGGAGACCAGACTTGGATTGGGGGTTAGACATGGTCAATTTATTGCGGTGTGGAATGATCGCATGTCCCGAATCCTCGAGATGGATATGGCTTCCATCTTCAACCTCCATTAGAGTACATACAATGGTACTCTATTATGGGAAGCCATATATTCTCGGAGGCGCCGATTGTAATCCCCCATGTGCGCGACATGGGGCATCTGAGCGATGGCGATATGGAGGCGAGGCGGTGCGAGTCCCGATCCCGAGCCGGAGCCCAGTCGAACTGGCCGGGCCCGAGCGGAGGTCGGCGGAGGTGGCCGGAGCCCGAGCAATTACAATCACATTCGGATGCACATTCGTATCATCCATATGTGCCAGGCACTGACAACTTTTCGGGCTCGTCAGGAGGTGGATACCAGTACGGGGTTGATATATTCGGATCGTACACACCGCAGTATGGCACTCTCGGTTCGTATCCTGGGTCGTATCCACTGCATCAGGACACTCCATCTGGCTCGAGTTCATCTATGCCCTTCGGGCGACATGATTTTTCAGCCATGTTTAGCACACCGCCATCCGAACCCCCAGGAGACCAGCGAGGATGTTGGTCATCGCATGCAGGGACGACGTGAACGTCGACCACCGCAGAAATACACACCGAGGACTACACCATCGAACCATCAGTTTTAAGGTGTTTATTCCGGTCTTGATTATTTGTATTTGTAAATATAACTATGTTTATACTTTATTTTTATAAAATTAACTTGATTATTTGTAGCTATGATTACTTAATATTGTTATGAGTTTTGATGATTTGGAGCTTTACAATTTCACAACAAGATTTTAAGACATGACACCAATAGCTCACTTGTACACCAACAACTAAATTGATTTGTTTGCTTTACATGGGATCTAGTTGCAATTTAACCACATTTCTATACTCTCCAAATGAATCTACAAATAAATACCATCAACCACAAACGAAATAAGCTTCCATAGCTTAGTAAGATTCAAACAATTCATTCACAAATAATTTAGCAGGAAGTTTCATAATTATTATCGTATACAGTTATATATATCAATCAAATTTATTACAATTATATATATAGCAGCATCATATATTGATAGATAGCACATGTTAATATTAATAAGCTCAATTCGATCGCTCGTGACGATTGTCCAACATGATAGTTTATTGCGGGCATTTACTTGATTATGACCACCTAACCTATATATTCCACAGCGCTTACCGTCGGATTTTTCCATAATGTCCATTTCATTACGGATTCTGGATGATTGCGGACGACCTCTCGGATTTCTGCGTAGCGCTCTATCTGGGACAAGCTCGAAAGTCGTCCGGGGCACCTCCCACGAAGGCAGTGTCAAGGCGGAGACGAGGAACTCATTTTCCAGACACGCATAAAGTACGCTCTAGCGTGTACACATCATTCACAAAATGTTCAACACTAAGGTTCGCTTTAGCACATGCTTGTCACAACATGTGCACACGGATAATGAAGTGTTTGGAACCTCTTGCATTCACTTTATGCATTAGAAGATCGACTCCATAAGACCTAGGTGGCAAACCAAGATCGACGACCGATAGACTCAGTAACTCGAAAAGTTTCCATTCGTCGTGAATATATTTCTCAGATCATCGACCTCATAATCCGACGATTTGCAATCAATGCATCCCTCACATCTTCCACAAACACGTGTCCCGCATCCATCCGGTTGACTTGTTGTTCACCCATTCTTGGCATCAAGGTTGCCAACTTTGTAGAATGTTGCCGAGAAGGCGGATGAAATCGAAGATGCCGTGTTTTCAACAACAGCGTTGACCCCTCCACCAAGTTTGTGGTCATCGACCATAACGAAAGCCCTCGTCAAAACTTTGAGCCCATTGCCACGGCTCCATTGTACCCAACCACTCCGAAAAGATTTGTTCGTTTGACCTTCCATGTCACTCTCGAGTTGAGTCATCATTCGGCGAAAAATATGTGGCTCTAACTTGTACGCTGTACATGTTTTAAAAAATATTAGTTACGGTATCTGGATAACATAAAAACATTAAACTATACATATTAAAAATATAAGGTTATCCTTTACTCATTTTCACCACTTCTCTCTTCCAGTTTGCATTCTTATACTCTCGAAGAAAGTTAGCCGCAATGTGACGGATACAGTAAACGGATCTCCATGGCACACCGGAATGCCTAATTGCGACAATTAATCCTTTCCCTCTATCGGAGATGATGCAAATATTATCGTTTCTGATAACATACCTCCGCAGGTTGGTGAGGAAGAATTCCCAAGATTCCATATTCTCCTTATCTACTATTGCAAACGCTATTGGGAGTACATTCCTATTGCCGTCTTGATCAACCGCATAATAAGTAAGATCTGTGTATATTTTCAGTATAACCATGTCCCATCCACCGCATCGGCCTGCGGTGTGGAAATGCCGTACACATGGATCAACGTCGAACATCCGATGAAAAATTCTTTTCCCCGGCTGTAATTGGTCATTTGGGCCGTAAGAAGGTCGTGTCTGTAACTCAATCACAGTTCCCGGTATGTACTCCCGCATAGCAGCTATCCATCCCTGTAGCTCATTATACGATGAATCGTAATCCCATACAATTGTTCCATTGCCATCTGTTTAGCTATCCACGCCTTTCGATATGATACTCGTCTTCGGAATCGTGCTTGTATTTCAAAGAATCGATCAAAAAAACTTTAATAGTCGGCATGTCCTTCACCATTGGCATGATACACGTACATATAGTTTTGGAATCAAGTTTTCGATGATCTTCTATCATACGTGTCGATCTGCATGTATGAGGCCCAACCATTTTTCTAATCTCCCACATCTACGATTTTTGAATGAATGCAGCTCGTATCCGCCAATTGCATCCTTCCACCGCCCCAACACTCGCAATATATCATCGATTTAGACTCTGCGACTTTGTAATCCACTGATATATCCATGCTATACCGTTTAATAGCAGATACGCACTCTTCTTTACTTCTAAATCTCTCGCCTAGGAATAACTCCTCATGATTGGAATTTATGGTAAGCCAATGAGCAGGATATATTTCGGTACTGAAACTTCGATTACCTTGCTGCGTCAGGGTCTATGAGTGACATGTGCGGCCCAGGATTATTGTGTATCGTAATACATCGCATATGGTTCCCGATAGAAGACGCACTAATGTTTCCATCGTCATTCACGTCTTCATCGTCAATATCATCCGGTATATCATCCATATCGGGATCACTGTCAATATCGACCTCTTCTTCACAATGATCACTACTGTCATGTCCATCATCACCAACCACATCAATATCGGGTGTAATATTAAGATCGATGTCGATCCGACGTATATTCGATTAAATCATCAACATACGATATTGGAGGCACCATGCAGTTCTTGAGCTCCATGTTCTTCACCATATGCATTGCGGTCTTCATTTGCCTCAATCTGCTAACTTCAAAAATAAGTGAATCGATGCATTTCTGTTACTCCCATTCCCACAAGAGGTGCGATCATTGTTTCCAGGTCTTCGTCGTCTACAAGTTCCATTTCTGTGAATTTGATCGGATCTGCCGAAATTGGAAACTTGTAGAAAATTCTCGATATCGTTTTCCCACAACGTCTAACGATTTTTGCGTTTATCCTTCACTTCATATCATCCAATGATACATTTCTATTAAATCTCATTGCTATTTGTTGCCGACATTCAAATATGCATCCAACGGTTGTTGTCAAGATGATTCCATCGAAATAAACGATCTGAAAAATTGATCATCCATCTTCAATGGTCAATCTGTTCAAAAATAAACAAAATTTGTCAAACAAAATTTAAAACGTAACATTCACAATAAAAATTAATTAATATAAACACATAAATTACTAACAAATCAAAATAAACAAACAAAATAACTTTAAAACAAAATAATGTTTTATATATTATTTTAATGTTTTCTATACTAACAATAGTTATAACAATATACTAACAAAATAATAATATTACACTAACAATAATAATAACAATATACTAACTAAAATAAAGAGTTAAAAACTCTAATTAAGGTTTTATATTATACTAACATACTAACTAACTAACATAAATATTTTTAGGGTTTATATTCTAATTACTCTACGATAATAATAAAAAATAATTAAAATCACATTTACCATTTTTACTAACAACATAACAATATTACACTAACAATAATAATGACAATATTATAATAATAATAATAATAATAACAATAAAATAGCATAATGTTTTATATATTATTTTAATGTTTTCTATACTAACAATAGTTATAACAATATACTAACAAAATAATAATATTACACTAACAATAATAATAACAATAAACTAACTAAAATAAAGAGATAAAAACTCTAATTAAAACCTTATATTATACTAAAATACTAACTAACTAACATAAATATTTTTAGGGTTTATATTCTAATTACCTACTAATAATAATATAATACTAAATAAAATAACATTTACCATTTTTACTAACAACATAACAATATTACACTAACAATAATAATAACAATATTATAATAATAAAAAATAATAACAATAAAATGGCATAATGTTTTATATATTATTTTAATGTTTTTATACTAACAATAATTATAACAATATACTAACAAAATAATAATATTACACTAACAACAATAATAATAATATACTAACTAAAATAAAGAGATAAAACCTCTAATTAAAGTAATAAAATAAAAGTTAATATATAATAAAAAATTAAATACACAAATATTCTAAATATTTTTAGGGTTTATACTCTAATTACCTACTAATAATAATATAACTAAATTACTAACAATACTAAACTACTAAGTAATAAAATAAAAGTTAATATATAATAAAAAATTAAATACACAAATATTATTTAAAAAATTTATACCTAATTTTCCTCTATTTTTCTTCTCAATTTTCTTCCTTCCTCTCTTTCTTTTTTTCTTCCTTTGACTTCTTCCTCCTCGATGCTTCTTTCTTACGGTGTGGGGAAGGGGGAGTCTGTTTTAAGGTGTGGGAAATGCAGTGCCGCCTCTGCCAACACATTTTCCAGCTTGGTGCCGCCTATGCCAGTGTATTGTTCAAGTTTTGGTGTCGCCTATGCGAGGTATTGTTTACCCGGTGCATATGGCACACCATTCTTGATAGGTGTCGATCTGCTCTGCTGAGGGTCGGGAGTGGTGCCGCCTATGGGACACCATTTTCACCCATTTTAGTAATTAACACCGCCACGTCCCATTTTTGAATTTTTATTTTATTTTATCCTATTTTAATAAAAAACCCTATGAAGTGAGTATTTTTATTTCAAAAAGTCATATCAACAAATTTAACAAATAAAAGATTTATTTAAAAAATTAAACGCATAATATAGAGAATGTAAAATAACTATAAAATTATAAATAAACCCATAATATTTTTTACTTTAAATATTAAAGAAGAAATTCCTTCTTGGTCAAATACTTTTTTTCTAATGAAAAGTTCATACAAGGTATTTCTTATTTTGAATTAAAATAATTATAAAATTATAGGGATTAAATTAACAAAAAATAAAAAGCAAGAGGTTTTATAAAAATTGTGGAGGAGTTTTTGTTACACATAATCCTTACATTTTATCTTCTAGCTATAAAATTATATAATTTATTAATATTTTAACAATCGCAATAAAACTTATTTTACTTTTTACACATTATTGTAAGCGTAGACTAAGAGTTTTAAGCATATTTTATCTTCTTATTTAAAGATTAAAAATAATTATAAATAATCCTAAATATTATATAAAAAACTAAAAAATTATAATCTTAATTCATATTCTTTCTAATTTCAAACTCCAGTCTTTGTAGGGTTGGTTTCTTTGATATATTAGGTGTATGGGGAGCTTGGATTAATGTATTTATTTTAAATAAAATATTGAAACCAAATTCTTTGAAAATGTATTTCCTTTTTATCATATTTTGCAGCTCATAAAAAAAATAATTGGTGGTGTGTAGTAGGTCCGGTTGCCATGATTATGTTGGAGGACTTATATTGGAACTTGATGTATGCATATGGTTTTTACTCAAAAGATTACACGCTGAACGATGTTTGGTGGCAGTGGGCTTGGCCATCCTTGGTTGAACATAACACTCCATATATATATAACATGGTTGCGGTCCCTCTCATCCCTTGAATTTGCACCAATATGCCCCCACTTTGACCCATGCTTTCATATTTCTGCCAATTACCCCCTTTTCTTAGCGTTTTGTTCTCTTCGAGCTTCCTTACTTGGCAATTCACTGTAGCTCTGTCCAACACTTGTCAGCTCTATTTACTCTCTTTGTTTCGGTTGATTCAGTAGGATCGGTTGTGGTATGGGTCGATGCAATGGCTACGATTCGTACTAAAGGCTAAAGCAAGAAGCAAAGCCACGCTTAGCCCAAAATCTTCTTCTTCACCTACACTAAACACACTAGTAATTATTTTGTCTTGAGTTGCGTGCTGATACATGTAGAAACCAGAAACCAACAACAAAATCACAATCCTACCTATAGTTTCTTCTTTTATCTGTAGAGACATGAGAAAGATATGTAACCATGAGATGCATGGAGGGCTCACAAAAGAGCAATCTATTCGCCCTAAGAATAGGGTAACTTCCCCGTGTGGAGTTTTAAGACAACACATCAACAACAAGGGATCCAACTATATACTATATATCATCATAACCTCTTGACCGACGGCTACACTTTCTCTCTCTTTTAAGTCACAGTTTTAAATCTTGTAATTCTTTTTCAACATCTAATGTCATTTTACTTTAATGTAGTTCCAACTAGAGGTGTGCATGGGCCGGGCGGTCCGGCCCGGCCGGCCTGAAGGCCCGTCGAAATGTGGGAGGGTTTGGACAAAAATATAGGCCCGAAAAATGAGCTTGGAAAAAAAATAAGACCCGTTTAGAAAGCGGGCCGGGCCTCGGGTATGATTTTTTTGGCCCGGGCCCGGCCTCGGCCCGGCCCGAAATATTTTTATTTGTTATATTTTAATTGTATTTGATTTATTTTTAAATATTTTTATTTGTATTTGATTTATTATATTTTTAAATGTATTTGATTTATTATATTTTTTATTTATTTTTGTTTTAATATTTATTTTTATTTTTTAAAATGTATTGAATTTATTATATTTTATTTTTTAATAAAATAAAAAAATTTATACTAGTTGGGCCGGGCTTGGGCCGGGCTCGGGCCTACCAATTTTAAAGCGGGCCGGGCCTGGACAAATTTTTAGGCCCATATTTCGGGCCAGGCCGGGCTCGGGCCTACCAATCGGGCCAAATTTTTTGGGCCCGGCCGAACCCGGCCCATGCTCACCTCTAGTTCCAACCCAATATAATCACCAAATCCTTCGCCAAAATATTTGTAATTACAAATATAAATTATTGATGCATGCACACCTCATTATTAAATGACAGAATTATAAATAAATGCTAATATTTTTATTTAAATATAATAAATATTGATTAATTATAATTATTAAAATATATATTAATAACTTTTGGATTTATAAGGTTTAGGGTTTTGGAGTTTAATATTTATCTTTTATTAATTATTTTATCCTAATAAAATAAAGTTATTAGTATTTATTTATAAAATTTTCACTAATTTATATTTTATTTAATGATAGTGTAATTATATTATTATTTATTGATGGTGCATGAAACTAATGTATTAATATTTTCTTATTTATCATTATTCTTTTATTTTGAAATTAAACATTCTAATCCAAATGCAATTCTAATTGATTTTAAGAGCAAATATGGTAATATGACTTCAATGTAATAATATATTTTTAATTTAATTTAAATAACATTATAATAAAATTTACCATAGTTAAATAATATGTTTAAAATTATTTTAATTAGATTTGAAAAAAAAATTCAAAATAATATAAATTCTTTACAAACCGAACCAATAGGATTGGAAATAATTCGACTCACGTCCAATCTCACCGGCCATGACATGTCTACTTGAGTTTTTACTGTTAGTTTTGATTGATGTATACAATCTTAAATATAATATAAGAACTGTATTTGAAGTGTCGTTAGTTTATACTTTTATTATTGATCTCGGAACATATCATGTTAATAATAAAATAAATAATTTTTTTCTGAAATTATTAAAAATAAATAAATAAATAGAATGAATATCATGAGGGTTGATTTTGAGGGTGAAAATTTGGGGGGTGAGTGTGGTTAGAACTTAGAACCTGCTGCAGGCAAAGTTTGCCGTTTTCTAAAAGGGTGAAACCAAACACTACCTCATTTTTAACATTTGCCAAACACATCCTCAACAAGTGGGTGGTGGAAATGGCCTATCTTTCGCATTCTAAGAGAACCAGTAAGGATAATCACAACTGCCCATCTTCAGAAGAGAATGAATGGCTTGAGTTAGGGTTAGGGTTTAGCATTGCACCAAAGAAACAAGATGACGGGCAACATCAACCCAACCCTAACATTGCCGCTCCTTTTCCAGTTTTAGCCGCTGCTTCTTCACATCTCCGAGCTAAGCAGAAGCCACCTGGTTGTAGTAGTAGTAATAGTACTACCGGATTGGAGCTAGGTTTAAGTCTAGGAATAGATTCAGAGACTCATGAAGAAGAAGAAGATGATGATGATGATGAAGGTGGCAATTATGGGCAGATGGCCGTGTGGCGAAATCAAGATGGAGGCGATGATTATGGTGATGATGATGATTACGATGATATGGCATGGTGGTGGCCGTGCCACATGAATTCAGGTAGCTTCAATGACTGGCAAGTGCCGGTTCCCAATAACTCCCATCATTACATACCAAGAACCAGACCCCACTCTGGCTTGTGGTTTACCCTTCACTCATATACCAACCGGTGAGCTCTATTTTTTTCAATCTGACCATCATTAATACACATCGCACGCTCTCTCTTTCACATTCTCCATTTTTTCTTTTCTTTTTTTGCTTATATTCCCTCATCAACGTTTCGTTTTCTTCATCTGAATCCATCATTAACCTCTTTTATCAATTTTCTCAGATTTTTTCCTTTTCTTCCCTTTCTACACAGTACCGTACTACCATTTTCCATTTCCTACATACATTAATTTTCTTCATTTAGCAAAACCTGAAAAATGATTTTTTTTTTTTTTGGTTTTTTTATTGTTTTAGTGGGTTAGTTTGTAGATGTAAAGAACACATCATTTGAGTAATGGCATGAAAGGAAATAAAAGGAACAAAAATCCTTGCTCCATAATGATGATCCGATAGAAAGAAATTCATGCACGTATATTAATTTAAATCAGGGTTGATGTAATGGTTTTCGCATATTTGTTGTAAATAATACATCCGCAACTACCATTTAAATCTGCCTTTAATGTACTATTTAGTTGCTAATTGGTATTTACAATATGAAATGGCAGGAACGGGGAAGCACTGCCTCAAATACCAAAGGCGTACATTAGAGTGAAGTAAGTGGGTGCACGTTAGCAGTGAATAGTTGATCGTATCACTGTTGTGTGTGTGTGTTTTTCTCTTTTTCCTATCTTTCAACTAGCTAATGATGTGTTCAGCAAAATGAGTGAGAAAAAGCTGACGTTGCTTTTCTTTTTGGGTTTTGTTTTGTTGTTTTAAATAAAATGAAAACATCAAAAAAAGGGACGAGAACGTGACGATTTTCATGGTTAAAAAGTACCTGGTTAGAAAGCTTGGTCTCTCCAACGAAGCTGAGGTAATTAATACGCTCCTTGTTATTTTATTTCATTTCTATTATTATTATTATTCCGACAACAAAGGAAATAGGGATGCAAATGCAATGTAGTGCATGAAAGTGATTGTTGTGTTGGTTGAAGTGACAAGGTGGTTCTAGCGTTACCTGGGTCATGTTTTTTTAAGCAGATAATAATAATGTAAATATGGTAATAATAGCAAATCGCATGGCAGCCGGCAGTGGCAGATTCACTCATTTTGCCCCTTGGGTTTGATTGAGTTAGGGTTTTGGGGGCATATAAATATAGACCTTTCGATTGCCTCACTTCTCCATTTCTGACACCACCTCTTTTTATTGTGGCTGGGTGTTGGAGGATAGTAGCTACTCCTTTCTTAACTAAAATATTTGGATGGGTCTCTCCCCACTTTTTGAGGATTTTAATTTGACACAACACATCAAATAATCCAAACTTGATCTCATCACACAAGAAAATGATGAGATTTTTAGGGATTGTCCGAGGAGAGGGTTGAAATGATGATGAGATTTTAGGGATGAGAATTGACGGTTTCAAATCCATTCTTGCATGCGTGATGGAAATATGCACACCTTCTTTACATTCATGACAAACATTTCTTATTTAATTTTTATTTTTTGGTATAATGTTTTGATGAAATTTTAGACTCTATAAGTAGTATTAAGTGATTTTATAAGAATATAATAAAATATTTATAAAAATATGATAATTTTTTAAGGTTGTTTATAGGAAAAAAAAGTATGTAGTCAATTTACCTAATATTATCTTTTGGTACACTACTTAGACTCCACAATTAAGTTTAAAAGTTGACAAATGTCTTATAAAGATATAATAAAATATTAAAATAAATATTTAAAAAGAGATATACATGATAATTTTTAAAATTTTTATGGAATAAAGTACCAAATATTAACTCTTTTAAAATATCAATTAAGAGTACTTGATGGTTTCTTAAATCCATTTGTGAAATTTTTCACTGTGAATATATCAAATAATAACAATCCATATTATAATTCTATTTACCAACATAATATTTTTGCATATAAATATTTTGTTATATATACATTTACAATATATCTATACAGACAAATTAAGTTTGGTGCCACTTAATAAAAAATCAAAATTTCATTATAATATAATTATCAAGTTAGGATAAATATGTCATTTATTTTAATAAGATATTCTTTTCCCTTTATTAATAATAGTAAATAACAAATATTTTATAAATTTTATTTTTTTCAATATATAATTATTCATATGTTTTTACTTACAAACTAAATTGAATTATGGTATAGTATCTATATATATAATGTGAGAAATGATTATATAAAATTATGATTTCATATAATCTCTGTTCTTTTCAATAAAAAATTGATAAATCAGAGTTTCATAGAAACTTCTAAAAGGTAAAATAATAATTGTAATGTATATATTCAAAATGAATGGACGCTAAATCTATGACATAGGTAGATGATGAGATTTTCCACTGAAACTGACCCTTTAAATAAATTCCATATTCTTTTTGGGAAATTATATGTAAGCTTGTTTGTCCTCTACCTTTTCTATATTCCCTACAACCACCATGCCTCTCTATCTTATTCTATCAATTGCATTATATATATATATATATATATATATATATATATATATGTTTTAATTCTCTCTATCTTTCTGCCCATCATTTGTACTTGTATTAATATTCTAGATACAAATATTATATTGTATATTATTTTTATTTTTTAAGGAATCATATTAATTATATTAACATATAATATTAATTATTTATACTAGTTTTATCTATACTTATACAACTTTTATGATTGTCTGTAACATAATATTATGCATATAATTTAAGAAAAATTAAAACTATATTATTACAATTTATCTTATTGTTTTTCATCATTATTAATAGTAAGATTAGTTAATCATAATCATGTGACAATTATTTTCGACTTGAAAATAATGTTGAAAAGTCAAATTTTCTTTTTAATTTCTTCTGTTCTTAGTTTCAAATTGCAACTTAATGTGGATGCATGGCAGGTAGAGATATCATGCATGGGGCAGAAATTGGTGCATACACAAACATTAAAGCAAGTAAGAGACAGTGTGTGGTTGCCTAGATTCCTTGAATCTGAATCCACCTTCCACCATTACTCACTTCAAACCAATTCTGCAAATAATCATTTGATGTCTTTATACTATGGCAGGCGATGCGCTTTCAACTAATGCTCACCTTTCTCTACCTCTTTTTATATATAATATGCCACGTTGTTCAAATGTATATATTGATTTAGTTAAATATCTGCATCTAATTTTTATTTAGTTTTCGTCGTGCATGGATTGATGAATCTATCTTCTTCTTCTTCTTTTTATGATTATCTTGTTGAACTATAATGTGCACCATATATAGGATACTTAGTAGGTCGATCTAAAATTTATTTCATGAGAGCAAAATTGTTGTGAAGCAGCCATACTAAATCATCACTTTTGTAGGCGGATGTAATTGGCAATCAGAGTCTTATGTAGCAGATTGGGTAATTAAAATTTGTAGCCATTTTTTACATTGTATCTGCCAAGCTCTGCTATAATGGAATTTGTAGTTTGGTTGGATTCAGTCAAAAGTTTAAAAAAAAAATGCAGTTAATTGAATTGAATTTTTATTTAAAATACAAGTAGCTTTTAAATTTTTTTTTTACTTTCACTATCGTTGTAAAAATTCCATTTTAGGTCAAATTTTAATTTTGATCTCAATTATTCAAATATTTTAATTAATTAAATTTTATAAAAATATATTTACTTAATACTTTATTGAATGCTTTTATAATATATATATTTAAAGATTATTTATAATAAATTTTAAAGAAAAGAGATTAAAGTTTGAATTTTTTTAAATATAGCAAGTTTAGTAGGACAGGAAAAAGTATAATACAAAAATATTTTTAGATAAATTATAGAAAATAATTTATTTTTAAAATAAAAAATTGAGCTTATCTCAATCAATGATATTACATTGCTTTTTTAAGAAGGAACAAGATTCAAACTTTAAAAGCGATATTATTAAAATAGGTAATCACAAATTTCAAATATAAACCGTAAAAAACTAATTCAATTGGTGTGCATGTAATTAAATGTTGAATATATTAATTGTAATTTTGATCATTTTATTCAAATATATTTAATTTAATAAGGCAAATGTCATCTGTCAAAACCATTTTTTTTTTTGAAAAACGGGGTCGACTTTAGAAATGAAAATGAAGTTGCCACCAATCATTTTTTAGGTGTGATCGAATCACCTTGAGATTAATCATTAAAACATTTTGATTTATTAAAACAAAGATTTTAGCCTACGAAATTCAAGAAAACGAGTTCGAAAGTCGGTCACGCATGAGGAAGGATTAGCACCCTTGTAACACCCAAAATTGGTATCGAATTGATTAATTAACGTCTTAATGTTGAAAATTTGAAGATATTTTAAAATACGATCCTCTTTGTTTTTTTTAAAAAAAACTTGAATAAATTAAATCGGATGCTGAGACCCGCTTATTTCGATGAAGTAAAATGTCATGCCCAGTGATGCGAACCAAGTCGCATCATGTTTCAACACAACTCGCCTACCTCAGAATTGGCCTAAACTTGAAGGGCCCAAGTGCAAGATGAAACATCTCATAGTCTTGATTGATTATTGGGCCAATGTTTTAAGAATTTTTAATTTAATATAGTTTTATTTAAATTAATAAGTTTGCATATTTTTAATTTTAGATTTGCACTTTGTGTGTTCTGCATTTAATAAAGTTATGCATTATGTAACTCCCATGTTAGTTTAAGTTTGCATCATTAGATTAAGTTTTGCATTAGTTTAAGTTTGCATCATTAGATTAAGTCTTGCATTAAGTAACTGTAACACCCCAAACCCGGCCTAAGCGTTACAATAGGATCGGCATGTCACATGAAAGGAATGTCTAAAAGCGTAGTTAGTTAAAAAACTCGTATTCTTTATAGTTGTTGTGAAAAATCGAGTTTAAGTAATTTTGAATAAGAAACAGTTTATTATCATTTTAGGAAAATCCCATATTGATCATTTAATAATAAGATAACAAATTGAAAGTGAAACCAAGTAAAATACCCAAGGCCTTATTACATAACAAAACCCAAATAAAAATAAGTCCAAATAAAAGAAATGAATTTACGAGTAAACATATGTATGGCCTTCCACGAGTCCACCTTAGCTCCCAAATCCATGATCTAATGATTACCGCAAAATTTAACTAAGGGGTGAGTCAAGAGACTCGTGTGTAAATCCCATCCAACGGTGTTAAACCCTTACACAATTTTATATGAAAATATGCATGTCATGCAACCCAAAACCTAACCATCCGAAACTCCCGATTCTACCCAGCGTGGTACCAAACCCTGGTGGTGGTGGTGTACCAAACCAAACCTTGGTGACCCAAAGTCACAAATAACATATGTGGGGCCAACCCACTTTGTAGTACCAAACTACTGGTGACGATCCTTTAAATATAATATATGGGGCCAACCCATTTGTGGTGTTGAACCAACAGGACAAGTCACAAAGATAAATATATTTGGTACCAAACCACCGGTGGTGCCAAACCACTGGTGACCCAAAGTCACAAATATCACATTTTCCCCCTCCTCTCATCATACCCATGCAATATGACATAATAATTCGTGTATGCAGTATGTCATGTATGCTAGACATATATCAAATATAAGTATAACATGAATTACCATCATAATCAGATAGACAAAAAACAACATAATCATGCTAATCAACCTCTAAAGGTATAATCGTAATTTTACCTACCAAAGGCATTTCCGTAATTTACCTTTTAGGGGTATTTTGGTAATTTATCCACTAAGGGTATTTCAGTAATTTTGTACCTGGAATGGCCTTTTCGAAGGCCCAGTGTCGCCTTGAGCGACTCAACTACCATTTTCGGCCTTTACCGGACTGTTGGGCCTAAAACCTAATTTCGGCCCATTCGAGCCCACACGCTCGTGTGACCCACCTAACACAAATATAGCCACGTATATAAGTTCTACCTAGTCTAGTTCACTATATACTACATCATATACAATTTATTCTATTGGGCCTACGGGCCCATTGGGCCCACTTCGACCCATCGTGACCCAAGCAGCCCCAACCCGCAAGAATACTACTGATGGCCTCAACTATCGCGTCGAAGCCCCACACGCAAGGCCGACGCTTGTGTAACTACTATTTGCGTGGCCAAGCACTTGGCATTTGCCGCTCTACAACTAGAGTGAGAAGTACACACCCGATAGGACTCTGGCGCTAAACCGCGCTGCGACCACTCCTGTGCCCAACGCCCACCAAGGTATGTTAACTCTTGTAGCACCCCAAACCCGGCCCAAAAACCACGATATGATCTGGTATGTCACTAAGGAAATTTTTGTAAAACAAATCGTGTTGTCAGAAAGCCCAAATGTAATTTATATAAAATATGCCTTTATGAATAAATCCAAACTTAATTACATGCCTTAGTTTAATTAAAATAAATGTTTGAATAACTAAAAATAATTTATCCCATAATAAAACAAGATATAAACTAGTGGCCCACGGCCTTATTACAACGAGGTTTAAAATCCATTAAATAAAACATAATATAAAAATAACTAACTTGAGTCTTTTTGTCGGATCCACATATTATTTTGCATGGCCACCTTGCGTTCCTCTCCAGCCCGGTCCGGAGCACTAAGTATCACTTGAAATGTTAATTAAAAGGGTGAGTCGGAGACTCAGTGTGCAACCCTCGTGCACCACTAGATTTTGGGCCTTAGGCCCGTTAGACAAAATAAACAGTTTAATACTCATAATAAAAATTAATAACAAATAATATGCAAGGCCCAACCCGTTTGCCTAGGTTTCCATCCGCGACACGCCCCCGTACCAACCGTTCACATCATTGGGGATTTTTACAATCGACCCACACCGCTACACGCCCAGATGGCAGTCATGCTGCTCATCCACATATGATGGCCGAAGCCCTTATAACATATAATGGCCGAAGCCCGTATAATAATTCACGGTAATAGCCGCTACATCAGATCACGGTAAAATCGCTACACATATAACGTATAACTTCCTCCTTTCATCAACCCAACCCATGCAATCACATACAAGCATTTTACTTATAACATTTAAGCAGTTATTTACTAACACGGTGATCCGCTTTTACCCTCATTGGGCTTTCATCAATAAACCGAGATGTTGGCAATTATCAAAACATATAAATCTTATGATCATGCATTTTATGATTAGATCTAGATGGTGGGAAGTATTACACACACATTATCATAAAATCTATTATCCTTAACGAGAGCCGTATTTGTGAATCCCAAAATTCCCTAAGAAACGTCACCTCCCTACCTATATTCGGCCACCACCAAAACAAATATCAAACCAACTGATATACACAACCAACCTAACCCAAATAATATTCGGCCAAAGCAAAAAGGAATCATGGAAGGCTATTCGGCCAAACCTACCACCACCTACCTTCGGTTTTTCCACCAAATCGGCTTTAATGGAACAGATTCGGCTTCTAGGAGTAAAGAGTATAATCGACGGGTCCTTGGAAGCAATGATTTAGATTAGGAGTTGATCAAAACAAAGGAATCATAGAAAAAAAAAATCCCGAAGCTCACGGATTAAAGAGGAGTATATGGCTTACGGTGCACCTTCGGGAAATAAAGATTTCACTTGTAGATTCGGCTTTGAGAAGAGAAGAGGGAAAAGTAAACTGTGTTTGGATAGTTGCGGCAAAGAAAAGGTTTTGAGAGAAAAGAAGAAGAGAAATTAGACTGGGTGAGGAAGAAGAGAGAAAAATTGAAAGAAAGGATGATCACTTGGCTTATATAGATTTCGGCAATACACTCCCCCCGAGTTGGATTTTGACCAACTCACATTATCGATAGCTTTTATCTTCCTTGTTATCTTAATCCCTTATCTCCCTGAAAATATCCCTAATCTTTCTCTTCATTATATTCATATTTATCAAGAAAATAAAAGAATTAAAATCCCTATTTTGTAGCTAGTGTGCCGTCCACTCCTAAGGCTCCTAAGTGTTGAATTTTTGACCCAAAACTTGGGCTCTAAGTAGCCCTCACTTGGCCCAAACTCCTCCCCCCTTATGACGCCATCTTATGCCCACTTAAAGCTCCTCAAATCTTTGGGCCACAAGCCCAGCTTGTCACTTAATTAACTATCTACTTAAATTATGAGCTAACACCATTTATTAGCCACCTAACCCAAATTTTTTAAGCCCAATATGTATCACTTTAAAATACCCAGCGCACTAATTTAAACCCTAATAAAAAAAATTAGCCCGATCCTTAAAATCTCAATTTAACATATTAAACTATCATATAAATGCGCAGGCCCACATTTAGGATGTTACAACTCTCCTCCTGGCATGCTCTTTATATAGCTAGCTCTTCACCTTCATTCCTTGTATATTTCCGATGTGGGATCCCTCTGTCAGTAGAGTTTAAATTCAACTGAAACTCTTATCATCCAATCCGTAAAATAAATACTCCCTTGCTTCTCATAAGATTCGAACCCAGACTCTCCTGTAGCATAATCCACGCCGCTAGCCACTTTACCAACTAGCTCCTTGTGTCTTAAACCATGCTAACTAAATATAACCCTATGGCCAAGGTTTAAATTCATTTAATAAAATAATCTAAAAGGAATGCAAACGCTAAAACTAGAACCTTGGACCTCCTTCCTTCCTTGTGGCATCATTCCTTGTCCTTAAGTGGCGTCACTTTGCCACTACACCACACACTCCACTTGTGTCATTTTCCTCCACATTTTATTCTTAAGGCCTACCCGCCAACCTCTGGGTTTTTTCACTTAAAACCAAAATTTTCCTAAGGCCTAACTTGAACACGGGACTTCATAGAAGCCTCTAACCTTCAAACTCACTTATCTAATTGGTCCAACTTGCATTTAAGTCAATCTCTTATTCTCCAAAAAAAATTAAACGCTACTACGTTTCAAGGCCCATTGGGCTCAATTCTCTTATGCCCAATTTCAGGATGTTACAAATCTACCCTCCTTAAAGAAATTTCGTCCTCGAAATTTCCAACTAACTAACAGTCACACATCCTAACCTACCACACTACGCTCTTCTTGCAAGACTCGATCTTAATAAAACTAATATCTTTTAACTAGAATTTAAAACTCCTACACATACTCAAAACACCTAGCCATTAAAACAGACAAATATTTCATACACACCCAACTCTATGTCTGAACATCACATCCAAACCAAACACACAAATAGATACTCGAAATACAACATATAACAAAAAAAGTATCAAAAAACTTACAGTGCGGATTAGTGCCAGAGACTCGGGTGTCATACTTCCAAGAAAGAGATATATATATTTTTCTAAACCATATTTCAACAAAATTTGAAAAATATTTTTGAACCCATTCCACAGCCGAGTTTTTGAACCTTGGCTCTGATACCAAAATTGTAACACCCCAAACCCGGCCTAAACGTTAGACCGAATCTGGCATGTCACATGAAAGGAATGTCTAAAAACTATGCGTTCATTACAAAAACTCATATTCTTTATAGTTGTTATGAAAAATCGAGTTTAAGTAATTTTGAATAGGAAACGGTTTATTATCATTTTAGGAAAATCCCATATTGATCATTTAATAATTAGCAGTAACCAAATTGAAAGCTAAAACCAAGTAAAATACCCAAGGCCTTATTACATAACAAAAACCCAAATAAAAATAAGTCCAAATAAAAGAAATGAATTTACGAGTAAACATATGTATGGCCTCCACGAGTCCACCTCAGCTCCCAAATCCGCGATCTAATGATTACCTACAAAATTTAACTAAGGGGTGAGTCATCGAGACTCAGTGTGTAAATCCCCATCCAACGGGTGTTAAACCCTTACACAATTTCATATAAAAATATGCATGTCATGCAACCCAAAACCTAACCATCCGAAACTCCCGATTTTACCCCGTGTGGTACCAAACCACTGGTGGTGCCAAACCACTAGTGACCCAAAGTCATAAATAACATATGCGGTACCAAACCACTGGTGGTGCCAAACCACTGGTGACCCAAAGTCACAAATAATATATGTGAGGCCAACCCAATTTGTAGTACCAAACTACTGGTGACGATCCCTTTAAATATAATATACGGGGCCAACCCAATTGTGGTCTTTGAACCACGGACAAGTCACAAAGATAAATATATGTGATACCAAACCACTTGGTGGTGCCAAACCACTGGTGACCCAAAGTCACAAATATCACATCTTCCCCCTCATACCCATGCAATATGACATAATAATTCGTGTATGCAGTTTGTCATGTATGCTAGACATATATCAAATATAAGTATAACATGAATTACCATCATAATCAGATAGACAAAAAAAATAGAATCATGCTAATCAACCTCTAAGGGTATAACCGTAATTTTACCTACCAAAGGCATTTCCGTAATTTACCTTTTAGGGGTATTTTACCCACTAAGGGTATTTCAGTAATTTCGTACATGGAATGGCCTTTTCGAAGGCCCAGTGTCGCCTTGAATGACTCAACTACCATTTTCGGTCTTTACCAGACTGTTGGGCTTAAAACCTAATTTTGGCCCATTCGGGCCCACACGCTCGTGTGGCCTACCTAAGACAAATCTAGCCACGTATATAAGTTCCACCTAGTCTAGTTCACTATATACTACATCATCATACAATTTATTCTATTGGGCCTATGGGCCCATTGGGCCCACTTCGGCCCATCGCGCCCAAGCAGCCCCAACCCACAAGAATACTACTGATGGCTTGAACTATCATGTCGAAGCCCCACACGTGCGCTCGCACGCTCGTGTGGCTACTATTGCCGTGACCGGCACTTTGGCATTTGCCGCTCTACAACTAGAGTAGAGAAGTACACACCTGATAGGACTCTGGTGCTAAACCGCACTGCGACGACTCATGTGCCCAACACCCACCAAGGTATGTTAACTCTCCTCCTGGCATGCTCTTTATATAGGTAGCTCTTCACCTTATTCCTTATATCTTTCCGATGTGGGATCCCTCTGTCGGTAGAGTTTAAATTCAACTGAAACTCTTACCGTCCAATCCGCAAAATAAATACTCCTTTACTTCTCATGAGATTTGAACCCAGACTCTCCTGTAGCATAATCCACGTCGCTAGCCACTTTACCAATTAGTCCTTGTGTTTTAAACCATGCGCAACTAAATATAACCCTATGGCCAAGATCTAAATTCATTTAATAAAAATAATCTAAAAGGAATGCAAACGCTACAACTAGAACCTTGGACCTCCTTCCTTCCTTGTGGCATCATTCCCTTATCCTTAAGTGGTGTCACTTTGCCACTACACCACACACTCTACTTGTGTCATTTTCCTCCACATTTTATTCTTAAGGCCTACCCGCCAACCTCCAGGGTTTTTTTCACTTAAAACCAAAATTTTTCCTAAGGCCTAGCTTGAACCCGGGACTTCATAGAAGCCCCCTAACCTTCCAAACTCACTTATCTAATTGGTCCAACTTGCATTTAAGCCGATCTCTTATTCTCCAAAAAAAATTAAACGCTACTACGCTCAAGGCCCATTGGGCTCAATTCTCTTAGGCCCAATTTCAGGATGTTATAGTAACTCATTTGTTCATTTAGTTTGCATTTCAAACCATGCATTTAAGCATATTAGTTTAATAAATGAGTTGCTAGACATTTATTCAACCCATCTTAGTTTAATTCATAAGTGTTTTGTTGAACTTTATTTAATAAGTTTTGCTCTTAATTAATCTAGTTACTAGGATTATTTATTGATGCATGAGTTTAAGTTTATTTATTTATGCTTCTTTAATTAACTAGTTGCTGGAATAATTGATGCATATATTTAGTTCATTCATTTAAGTTAAGTATTTATTTTTGATATGTTTAATTAGTGTTTAAATATGTTTAATAAGTTCATTTTAATGTGTTTATTGCAGGTGTATCTTCAGCTTACAACTGTTACATTTCACGGCTGTTACAACTTAATTGAAGTGACTTTTCAAGTGTTTTTTTTTTGTTACAAAAGAAGGAGCTGTTACAAAGGGAGTTTTATACATCATTTATTTTAAAAAGCATTACAACACCCTTTAAAATTCAGCAGCAACCCTTTCATCTACCAACTATTTTTGCTCTTTCAAAAGATTAAATTAAGCATTCAAAACACCATTAAGGTGCTAGTGACTATTCAGCTAACCAAAGGATATTTCAAGAGTCACTTTTCAAGCATTCAAGGTCAATTATGCAGCTGAATTGAAGTGAATTAAATGGTGGAGTTATTTGGTTCAAGAATTCCAAGAGACTTGAGCTTTATTTCAGCTTTTAAGATGAATACTTGTGACCATTCAACTAGCCTTTTTCTAGCCTTATAAATATGTGTGTAATCAGCCTTTTGAAGGGACTTTTGGAACTTTGATAAAATTTTAAGAACATTTTGTTCTCGAGTGAGTTTTCCTCCTCTCCTATTTCGTACAAGTCTTGTTTGACTTATCTAGCATTGTTAGTAGCGTCTTCCCGACTTGTTTGAACTTATCACCAACTCCATTGGTGTGGCGTTCATCCTACTTTTCCATCCAGCCACCTTAACGACAAAAAAATGGGGTGACACTACGATATAGTGTTGAATCTTTCTTTCGTTAAGTTCCCTTTTTCATTTCCATCACTTCATCAAATTATCTATCTTTATTTCTTGTTAAACCAAACCTATTTCATCCTTACTAAAACCCCTTTCTATTCCAAAACCATCTTGTTAGTTTCCGCATAACTTAACCAAATTTTACATTTTCAACGCAACGAACATTCTCCTCGTCGACGATCGGGCAAACAAGTGAAACGACTCGATTAACTCGAGGCGGATCACATCACCCAGTGAGTTAGGATACGACGTTTCAAATCCTCGAAGCTAAGCTTGTCTTTTGACTTTTAAACTCATGCATTTAAATTCAAAAGTGATATTCGGTTATTTGGGTCAAATGAAAAATCAGAACCCAGTAAGTTAGGGCACAATTTCTCAAAATTCTCAAATAAAGAATATTGCCTTTGCTTTTAAAAATCCTTATCTCGAGATAACAAAATGCCACATCCAGTGAGTTAGGACACAACCTTTTTGAATTCCCGAGAATAAGCTTTTATTTAACTTTTATGCTTTGATTTTAAAAGGAAAATAATAGGTTCTTTAGACTCGATGAGAAAAATTGAAACCTAGTAAGTTAGGATACTATTTCTTTCGAATATTAGAACGTAGAGTATTTGCTAATTTCAAAAAAAAAATTTAACACATCGGATAAAATGTAATATGATTTTAGTAGAATAGAAAATGAATTATAGTGCCAATATGCATAATAGAAGAAAGCGAGGCGATAACATAAATAATCAATAATAAAGGAAAAATAAAATATAATAAAATAAAAGCTAAACAAACAATCTATATAAAATAATGGGTAAAAATAAATAAATAAACAAATAAATAAAAGTTAATAACAAATCAATAATTAAATAAATACAACGTACAATAGTTTAAAGATAATAAAATAATAATAATAACAAAATACAATAATAATAAATTATAACGAAAATACGTTAACAAACAAAAAAATAATAATAATAATAAATAAATATTCAATATTAAAATATCAATTTAATATAATAATAATAGTGGTAGTAATAAAATAATAATAATAATAATAATAATAATAATAATAATAATAATAATAATAATAGCAATAATATTATTGAAAATAATAGTAATAAAAATAGAAATAGTAATACTAATAACAATAAAATAAATAATAGTAATAATAATAATAATAATAATAATAATAATAATATAATATTAAAATAATTAATTTAATAGCAAAAATAGAAAAATGGACTAATTTGAATTTAAAACGAAAATTTAGGGGTAAATCTAAAATAAATAAAAAGAAAAAGGCCTATTTTAATGCTCGAATAGCATGGAAGGACCAACAGGGAAATTATCCCCGTCCTCCAAAACGGTGCCGTTCTATTCAGGGATTAAAACGAAATAATATCAAAATTATCGGGCAAAATTATAGGAAATAAAACAAAAAGGACTAAATTGAAAATAGTCGAAAAAGCGAAGGGACCACACACGCAAATAGCCCATTCACTAT
The DNA here is from genome assembly GCA_025506655.1 of Gossypium rotundifolium. Classification (NCBI taxonomy): domain Eukaryota; kingdom Viridiplantae; phylum Streptophyta; class Magnoliopsida; order Malvales; family Malvaceae; genus Gossypium; species Gossypium rotundifolium. Next base: position 118,823,496 of record CP106731.1, on the reverse strand, counting down.
AAAAACATGCGGATCCTAAGGGCTAATAGGGTCGGATTCGGGTCCAACATTAAAATGACGCCGTTTCGGCGCCTGGGAATAGGGCTCAAAACAGCGTCGTATAACATGCCCTATAAATGTTAAAATTTTGACAAAAAATGCATTTTTACCACATTTAAAAAAAAAAACAACTTCAAACACTCTCAACTCTCTCCTCTCCCCTTCGAATCCGGCCAGGAGTTCGGCCACCAACCACCGCGCCGGCCGCTGGTCACCGGCGCCGCCGTCTATAGTGGCGGGAGACCAAAAGTCGCCCTTTTTCTGACGGAGTTAAAAAAGGTAAGTTTTCTCCCTCTTTTTAAAACTCTTTTCAATAAAAAATATGAAAATAAGGAAATATATGTGTATGTAAATAGTTTCGAAAAAAACGAAAATAAAAGAGCAAAAGAAAAAACAAAATAGAAAAACCTACTGTTTTTCGATTGATGAATAATGTTTTTGTCAATATTTCTCTCTTTTTTTTGGTATTCAATCGTCTGTAAAAAATACAAAGGAATTCTTTTAGGTTTTATAGACGAAAAACGTTGAATAAAAATAAAAATATACAATATTTTCTTTGCTGTTGTTATTTACTGTGCTATTTTTTGTTTTGCAAGTGAAAGCAAATCGAGGGCGTATCTTTGGGTGGCGTGGAAAGTCTTGGCGGTATCTTGCGTGCGATGTGAAAACTTGGTATTATGCTTATTGGTGATTTTAGAAACCCTTAGGGTTTTTGAAATTGTTAGAAATTTTAGGCTATTTGGGCCTTATAATTAGGGTTAGGCATTGGGCCACTGTAATTGGGTCTTTTAATGTTTATTGGACTATTAAAATGGACTGTTTAATATTTAGATTTATTATCTATTATTTGGGTTTTTAATTTGTTTTGGTTAATGAATGGGTCCAAGTAAAATTGGGTTATTACACCTGTCCCTCTTTGCTCATTATCGTGTAACGAGAATGAAGCAAAGACTTTAAAAGGGCCAATTTTGCCCGGCCTTGCTGAGTCACTATTTATTTTGGTGCTTTTCTTCTTTGACTAGCTTCATTCCATCCCACTGCATCTTCAGGGACATAAGAACTAGCGCTTCGATCCAATTCAAGGAGATTAGACCTGTAACTTCAATCTACTCCACCGCAACTTCAGAGAGATAAGATTTGCTATCTTCAGTCAGCTCCATTGTAACTTCAAGGAGCTAAGGTTTGGTTTTGGGAAATTTGATCGACCTACTGCAACTTTAGAGGTATAGGATTTGTAACTTTCGTCTTTTCCACTGCAACTTTAGGGAAATAAGACTTGTGGCTTCATTCTACTCCACTGCAACTTTTAGGAGATAAGATTTGTGGCTTCAATCTGCTCCACTGCAACTTCAGGGAGATAAGATCCGCTATCTTCAATCTGCTCCGCTGAAACTTTAGGGAGATAAGGTGGTGGGCTCCAGCAACTTCGAAAGATAAGATTTGTGCAACTTCAAGGAGATAAAATTTGGTGGCTTCAATCTACTACACTACAACCTTAGGAAGATAAGATCCGCCATAATTTATAACTTTAATTTGTTCCACTGCAATGCCAGGGAAATAAGATTCGCTTTCTTCAGTTTGCTCCCTAGAACTTCAATGAGATAAGGCTAGTGGCTTTAATTTACTCCACTGCAACTTCAAGAAGATAAATTCTACCGTAATATATAGCTTTGATCTGTTCCACTGCATCTTCAGGGAAATAAGATTAGCTATTTTCAATTTGCTCCACTGCAACTTCAGGGAAATAAGGGTAATGGCTTCAATCTGCTCCACTGCAACTTCAGAGAGATGAGATTCGCCATGGTGGATTTGATCCGACCTATTGCAACTTCAGAGGTATAGGACTTGTGAATTCGTAGCTTTAACCTACTCCACTACAACTTCAGGGGAATAAGATTTTCTATCTTGACTTCAATCCATCCCACTACAACTTCAGGGGTATGGGATTTGTGGATTCATCGATCTTGTTACACCGTCCTTTGGGGAACATGACCTGTAGAATCGATTTATGGACCTATGCTTATGCATAATAATTAGGATGCAATGATCAGAATGAATTGAATGCTCCTAACTAAATGTGTTATGGATGACATTTGCATGAATGCAGAATGTCATGAGAATGATCCCTTTTTTAAATGCATAATGTTCAAGGTACAATGATCATAATGAATCAAATGCTCATAACTAAATGTGTTTTGTATGAATGCAGAATGTCATGAGAATGATCCCTTTTTTAATGTCTGGGTTGTCATTGCTCGTTGTTCTTCAATGCTGTATCATTGACATAGTATCCTATCTTCTTGTTCAACTGATACTTTTGACAGGAAATCTGAAGAAATAGTCACTATTTAGAGTTTCCTTCTCAAAATTTTCCAACCCTTAAGCTTGGTGAGTTCTAAATAATAGTCCTGTTTCAGGTTCTTGTACTATTTAGAAGTTTCCAGAGTAATAACTCCTTTTGTGAAAGTATTATTAGTCCATTAATCATTTTTTCAATACAAAATGCTTGAAAATGATCATAATGATGGACAAAAATGAAATTTATCATGAACGAAATCTAAAAAGAATAGGTTAATTAAAGAAAGCAACTATTGCTAGAATACAAAATGATGATGGGAAAAGATAGGTGCCCCAGATATCGCAACCTGAGCTTCTCTGTACGGACTTTTTGAAGACAATTTTAAGCTCAATATGTGTTTAGGAGATCTAGAGTACTTCGTTGATGCCCCAAGACGTAACATCTCTCATTCTTCTTAATTCAGGTATAGCAAGATCACCGCATGCCCCATCTTTGATCACAATTTGAGCCTCCCTTTTCAGATTTTCAACTCAAAACCCCTTTGGTCTCAAAGTGCCTTTTGCGGGTTTTACCTTGGCCTGTCCAAAATTATTATTATTATTATTATTATTTGAAAGCCTCAAAGCGCCCTTTGCGGGTTTTCACTTTGGCCTCTTTTCTTTTTTAAGTATAGTATTTCTTGACTGAATACGAATTTACAAGATTGGGTAAGTTTTTCCCATCCATTTCGGTCAAAATTAGTGCTCTTCCGGAGAAAGCCTTTTTTACCACATAATGTCCTTCCCAATTTGGCATCCATTTTCCTCTAAAATCCTTTTGTATGGGAAGGATCTTTTTTAATACCAGGTTCCCCTCGTGAAATTCTCTTGGGCGAACCTTTTTGTCATAAGCTCGCATCATTCGTTTTTGGTACATCTGACCATGACGAATAGCTCTTAGCGTCTTTTCTTCAATCAAGTCCAACTAATCATATCGAGATTGGATCCATTCTACTTCATCTAACTTTAGCTCTGACAAAACTCAAAGGGAAAGTATCTCTACTTCAATAGGTAAAACTGCCTCCATTCCATAAACCAATGAGAAAAGTGTTGCCCCAGTAGAAGTTCTGATAGACGTTCGATAAGTATAGAGAAAATGGTAACTTCTCGTGCCAATCTTTATAAGTTTTAGCTATTTTCTCTACGATCTTCTTAATGTTTTTATTGGCTGCTTCTACTGCACCATTCATTTTTGGACGGTACGGTGATGAATTGTGGTGTCTAATTTTGAACTGACTGCAGACCTTTGCTATCATGCTGTTGTTCAAGTTTAATGCATTGTCAGATATGATCCTCTCAAGCATTCCATATCGACATATAATTTCCTTTTTTAGGAATCTGCTAACTGTCGATTTGGTAACACTAGCATATGAAGGAACCTCTACCCACTTGGTGAAATAGTCGATGACTACAAAGATAAATTGATGCCTATTTGAAGCTTTTGGCGAGATCGGCTCGATGACATCCATGCCCCACATAGAGAAAGGCCATGGGGAAGTCATAACATGCAAGGGAGAAGGAGGCACATGAATTTTGTCTCCATAAATTTGGCGTTTGTGACATCTCTTAGCATAATTAATGCAGTCTCCCTCCATGGTAGACCAATAGTACCCAAATCTCATAATTTGTCTGGCCGTTGTGAAACCATTGGCATGTGTTCCACAAACAACCTCGTGGGCTTTTTCCAGAATTTTCTTAGCTTCAACAGTGTCCACACATCTCAATAGTACCTGATCCTTTCTTCTTTTGTACAAGATCTCCCCGTCTAACACATAGTCACAGGCTAGTCTTCTCAACGTCCTTTTATCGTTCTCGGTTGCCTGATCAGGGTATTCACGGTTTCTTACATATCGTAATATATCGTGTTACCTGGGGTGATCATCTTTTTCTTATTCCTCTACATTGTAACAATGATCTGGGGCCTCGTAAATACCCATTTGAATGAGTTTTAAATCCTCTTGTTTACTCACTTTGATCATGGAAGCCAAGGTAGCCAAAGCATCTTCCATTTGGTTTTCGTCTCGCGGGAGATAATTGAAAGTAACATCGTCAAACTCTTCGATTAACCCTAGAACTATCCTTCGATAATTGATCAATTTGGGGTCTCTTATCTCCCATTCACCTTTCAGTTGATAAATCACCAGTGTAGAATCTCTATGTACTTCCAGCGCTCTCCCATTCACCTTTCAGTTGATAAATCACCAGTGTAGAATCCCTATGTACTTCCAGCGCTGTAATTTTACGTTTTATGGCTGCACGGAGTCCCATGATACATGCTTCATATTCTTCCATATTATTTATACAATCAAAGTCCAATTTGCATGTGAATGGATAATGATCTCCATTTGGGGATACCAAGACTACCCCAATTCCATTACCTATAGCATTTGATGCTCCGTCGAAGTTTAATTTCCAAAGGTGATCTTTTGTGGCGTCTTCTTCAGTAGCTGCCACATACATTAGTTCTTCATTGGGGAAGTCAAAATTCAGAGTCTCATACTTTTCTAGAGCTTTGCTGGCCAAAAAATCTACTACTACGCTTCCTTTCACGGCTTTTTAGCTCACATAAACTATGTCAAATTCAGAGCGCTGAATTTTCCATCTAGCCATCCTTCCATTCAAAGTGGTTGACTCCATCATATATTTTAGAGGGTCTAATTTCGAGATTAACTAGGCCGTATGGTGCAGCATGTATTGCCTCAAACTCTGAGTTGTCCAAATCAAGGCACAACACAATTTCTCAATTGTTGAATATCTTATTTCACACTCAGTGAATATATCGCCTTTTCTCTTCTTCCCAAATCATCGTATTGACCCAGTACACATCCCATAAAGTTATTAAACACTATTAAATACAGTATTAATGGCATATCTGGGCATAGAGGTGACAATACTGGAGGACTTGACAAATATTGTTTAACCTTATCAAAAGTTTTCTGGCATTCATCGTCCTACATGTTTGGATTGTGTTTCTTAAGAAGACGAAATATGGGATCACATTTCTCGATTAATTGTGAAATGAACCGAGCAATGTAATTTAGCCTTCCAAGGAAACCTCGAACTTCTTTTTGAGTGCACGGCAAAGGCAATTCTTGTGTAGCCTGGACCTTATCTGAGTTAATCTTGATTCCTTTCTCGCTGACTACGAAGCCCAACAATTTTTTCGATCTAGCTATAAAAGTACATTTTGTTGGATTGAGCTGTAATTGGAATTTCCTCAGTCTCAAGAATAACTTCCTCAAAACTTGGATATGTTCCATTTCTGTTCGGGACTTTGCGATCATATCATCGACATAAACTTCGATTTCTTTGTGCATTATATCATGGAACAGGGTCACCATGGCCCTTTGATAAGTCACTCCTGCATTTTTCAACCCAAATGGCATCACCTTATAACAAAATGTACCCCACGAGGTTATGAATGTAGTCTTTTCCATGTCTTTAGGATGCATTTTTATCTGATTGTATCCCGAGAAGCCATCCATGAAGGAAAACAACGAATAGCCCGTCGTATTGTCTACTAAAGTATCAATGTGAGGCAAGGAAAATTGTCTTTCAGACTGGCCTTATTTAAATCTCAATAATCTATACACATTCGTACCTTCCCATCTTTCTTAGGGACAGGCACAATGGTGGCTACCCATTCTGAGTATTTGAATTCCTGCAAGAATCCGGTATCAAACTGCTTTTTGATTTTCTCTTTTATTTTTAGCACAATATCAGGCCTCATTCTCCGGAGCTTCTGCTAAACCGGCTTGCAATCCTCTTTTATGGGGAGGCGGTGTACAACGATGTCAGTGCTTAACCTAGGCATATTTTGGTATGACCACGCGAAGATATCTTTGAATTCTTGAAGTAACTCTACGAGGTCTCGCTTCATTTCTTCGGTTATGCACGTTCCAATTTTCACTACCTTTCCTTCTTCTAGATTCTCACTCTTTACTGTCTCTTCATGAGGCAAAATTTTTTTTCCTCTTGTTTTACCATTCTTAACAAGTCCGGAGATAAGCCACAATCTATGTCATCTTCAAAGTCCTAGGATCCCTCTAAACACATGTCTTGCTCAAAAGGGATTTCTAATTCCGTAGTAGCGTTACTCAAGTCGTTAATATCTGAGGACCTGTTGTAGGTACAAAGGAATATACAAAGAATGAATGAATTTAAGAATAATTATTTGTATGGAATGATTATGAATGTGATGAAAGAATGATTTGGAAAAAGATCCAATGAATGAAAGAATAGAAAGAATGAAAGAATCTAAAAGAATAAGATGATATTTACTCAAAATGATATCAAATATGTATTTCATAATGATGTTTGGACATAAGCCTATTTCACAAAGGAATTCTTATCACTTCTAGGCTTAAAGCAACAAGTGTGTTTTGAACATTACTCTGTATAAGCTCTAAAAATTATAGGAATTTCTTCTGCAGTCCAATTATTCAGAACACTCCAAGAGTTCATAAGGGCAGATATCTAACAAAGTCCCCCTTTTAGTGATTTCTTCATGTATGGCATTGATATGAATATTTCCCAACATTTCTTCAATACTTTCTTTCATTGGCTTCCTTCGCTCAGGATGAATAATCCCTCATGATACAAAAGTTTTGTATATGTAAGGGAATATCATTGGTTCCCATTTGATTTCTTCCCCACTCACATGTGCCCTTCTTCTTTCTTGCCTCTTTTCTAGTTCTTTTCTTCTTTGTCTCGCATCTGGCTTGTACCCTAAACCAAAGCGATCATACTTGTTTTTTAATATTGGAACCTCAACTCTTCCCTGAAGATGTCTCCCTAGTCCTTTTCCAGGTAAGGCCCCATTTCCTACCGTCAGTTTTAATCCCATCCTGGTAGCATTGGATATTTTTGGCACTAGAATCTTATTCCCCTCAGTAATTAATGTTGCATTCACAAACTCCAAGGACCGAAAAGAACATTCGATTCCCTCATAATTTTCCTCCAAGTACGACGCATCACTAGTTACGGCCGCGATAATATCTTCTTTAGCATTTATCGTCACCAGTCGACCTTCTGATACTAGCTTTACTTCTGATATAGTGACAAAGGCACTGCCCCTACCGGATGTATCCAAGGTCTTCATAATAAGAAATTGTAGGAGGGCTTGATATCTATTACTAGGAAGTCCACCTCATAAGTAGTTGGGCCAATCAACAGAGGTATTTCGATTCTTCCCTATTAAGTGTGGATAGGGGCAATACGTTTAGTGCTGATCCATTGTTGATCAGGACTCTGAGTAATGTGTATCCTTTACATCTGGCAGTAATGTGCAGAGATTTAGTGGATCCCATACCCCCTGGTGGTATTTCATCATCGTTGAAGAAGATGAAGTTATCGGCACTTATGTTATTAACCAGCCGATCTAGTTTGTTGACAGAGATATCATTGGCCACGTACGTCTCGTTCAGCACTTTCATCAATACACTTCAGTGTACCTCTGAATTCAAGAGTAAAACTAATATAGATATGCTAGCTGGTTGTTTATGCAACTGTTCCACAGCGCTATACTCGCTGTGCTTCAAAAACTTCAAGAATTCTTTGACTTTCTCCTCTTTTACTAGCTCATTAATAAGTGGCTCAGGTCTAACTTCTCTTTCTTTCTTTCACTCCACCACGGGTTTCGCTCAGGCATTTGTCAAATCATAACGCCTTCTAGTACGCGTATAAAAACCTACATCTTGATCCTCCTTTGAAGCGCTGGCTGAGTTCTCGTTTCCCGGGATTGTCACATTATAATCGTAATTCCAGAGGACCCTTTTGCTATCCTGATAAGAAAAATCGCAGGTTTTTGAATTATGATCTTTGGCGTCGTTTGTACTCCACTTTGTTGTTTTTAGGTCTTGAAATTATGACCACAAGACAATTGACTTTTAGGACCTTCATTGTTGATTTTGACGAGCATATGCTTCCCTCTTTTTTAGCTTCTTCACAGAACTCTATCTCTTTATTATCAATCAAACCTTGCACTAAGGCTCTGAATTCTATGCATTCTTGGATCTTGTGCCCCTTTTTATGATGGAACTTATAGTAGTTCCTCGAGTTTTCACAACTTTCTTCAGAATTCAAAATGTTCACTCTCCTCTTTTTACCATCTCCATCCAGACCCATCTCAAAGAAGGTTTTACTTTTGCAATATTAGTCTTGATTCTTCTCCCTACCTTTCCATCTATCGCATTTACCCCACCATCAGTGTGATTGGGTAGTGAATTTTCGGCACTAGGTGCATCATTAAATTTTGTAATGCCCATTTTAATAAGTCTTTCGACTACTTTCTTAAAGGCAATGCAGTTTTCTATTAAATGCCTCGAAATTCCTGCATGGTAGTCACATTGAGCATTTGCATCATACCATTTGGGATATGGAGGCTGTAATAGTTTCAGGTAAAAAGGGGACACCACGTGTGCGTCAAATAAGCTTTGATACAACTCCCTATATATCATTGGGATTGGTGTAAATTAGAGCTTCTCGATTGTTACGCTTTGTCTTGGACTACGCCTGATGAACCTTGTTGACCAAGAGCCACCGCTCTTGGTGATTCTGATGTCGATCTTGAGTAACCCTTGTTATATGTGCTTGTGTTGTTCACCTCGTTTTCTTTTTCCTCGAGGTTGACCTTTTGTTACTTTCTCCTACATCTATCTTTCCACTCTTTATCGCATTCTCGATCATTTCGCTGGTCATCACTATGTTTGAAAAACTTTTCGTAGCACTTTCTATCATGTGAGTGATGAATGGGGCCTTTAGGGTATTGATAAAGAGAATAGTAGTTTCTTTTTCTAAGAGCGACGGCTGAACTTGTATGGCAACTTCCCTCCATCTTTGTGCATATTGCCGAAAACTCTCACTCGGTTTCTTCTCCATATTTTGCAAAGTAATTCTATCAGGAGTCATATCTGTTACATGATTATACTGTTTCATGAATGCTTGTGCTAAGTCCCTCTAGGAACTAATTTTAGTACGGATCAATTGGTTGCACCATTTGGATGCTGCTCCCACAAGGCTGTCTTGGAAGCAATGTATTAGCAGTTGGTCATTGCTAACATACCTGGTCATCCGTCTGCAAAACATATTTATGTGAGCTTCGGGTTAATTGGACCCATTGTACTTTTCGAATTCTGGCATTTTGAACTTGTGGGGAAGCACTAGATCTGGAACCAAACTTAGACCTTTAGCATCGATTCCATGTTGCCTATTAGCATTTTCCATGGCCTTGAATTTTTCCTCCAGCCATTTATATCGGTCCTCTAACTACTTTGGCAATTATGTCATTGTCCTTTCCTTTTCTACCACTTCATCAAGGTCAGGGATAACAGGATTAGCTGAGTTATCCCCTAGGTTAGAACATGATCCAGCTTGAAAGTTCATCGGTACCGACCCTCCATCTTGAAATTGTTGAGGCTTAATTGTGACGGATGTTCTTCGAGGTTACACCTCAGAATGTGTGGGGTAAAACCCAGAGGATAGAGAGGGTCCTCATTATCTTCTCCAGTATTAACCATGGGGGTCTTTCCTTTTTCTATTCCTCCAGTCAGTAGTTGAGTCAACTGAGGCATCATATACCTTTGTGATTCCATCATTCGATCCATGTCTTTTGTCTTTGCTCGGGTATCATAAGGATGCTTGCTTGGTAAGTTTTTGTTAGTTTCCAGATTAATTCTAAAATGATTTTAACCATCTTTCCATGACATTTAATGCACATGATGTAATGTAATGCAAATGCATAAAATAAATGCAAAAAGGCGTCTATTCTGATTCAATTTCATTTAGAAAACTATACTAGAGGACAAAATTCTTTACATAAAATGGATTACAAATATACGAGCAGACGCATTGTCTTCCACTTTATCAAGATATTCGTTCTCCATGACAAGCTCTCTAATTTAGTAATCAAACGTGAATCGACACTCTTTCAAATATGAAATGACATGTAATGCAATCATAACCAAAACAAAATGAAACACGTTAGTACAAAGTAAAAGAAAGCAAGAAAGAAATAAATAGAGCATTTATTAGGGTGACCATTAGGGTTTATCGTAGTACTATCTAGGGTGGGCTCCTCGGGTCTTCTACATGCGGTTTAGTTCTAAAGTTGATGTACCCAAACCAGCAGATTCCTCGATCCTTACCCATTATAGGCTCATACGGGCTGAGTTCGGTTTAGGGGAATACATTTCCCTATGGCTGCACGGAGATGAAAATCTCACGAAGACATAGGTACGGATGTATCCCAAAAGCGATCCACTATCCTGCAGAGGTGAAAACCTCACAATGAGTAGCTTCTCACTCCCACTTAAAAAGGTAAGACCAAACGGTCCTTATGCAATATGATGCGAAAACAGTCTACGAGAATCAAACCACAATAATCATATGAAATAACACAGACAAATGCAATAAAAGTATCGTAATTTTTCAAATCAAAATTTCATTTTTTGTCAACAAGATAGAAAATAATCAATTTTACGGCTTGACTCTCTTATTGATCCCCAGTGGAGTCGCCAAGCTGTCGAAACTTTTTTTTTTGAAAAACGGGGTCGACTTTAGAAATGAAAATGGAGTCGCCACCGATCCTTTTTGAGGTGTGATCGGATCACCTTGAGATTAATCATTAAAACATTTTGATTTATTAAAACAAGGATTTTGGCCTATGAAATTCGAGAAAATGAGTTCGAAGTCGATCACGCACGAGGAATGATTAGAACCCTCGTAACGCCATAAATTGGTACTGAGTTGATTGATTAACGTCTTAATGTTGAAAATTTGAAAAAAATTTTAAAATACGATCCTCTTTGTTTTTTTTAAAAAAACTTGAATAAATTAAATCGGATGCTGAGACCCACTTATTTTGAAGAAGTAAAATGTCATGCCCAGTGAGTTAGGATACGACGTTTCAAATCCTCGAAGCTAAGCTTATCTTTTGACTTTTAAACTCATGCATTTAAATTCAAAAAGGATATTTGGTTATTTGGGTCAAATGAAAAATCGGAACCCAGTAAGTTAGGGCACAATTTCTCAAAATTCCCAAATATAGAATATTGCCTTTGCTTTTAAAAATCCTTATATCGAGATAAAAAAATGTCACATCCAGTGAGTTAGGACACAATCTTTTTGAATTCCTGAGAATAAGCTTTTATTTAACTTTTATGCTTTGATTTTAAAAGGAAAATAATAGGTTCTTTAGACTCGATGAGAAAAATAGAAACCCAGTAAGTTAGGGTACGATTTCTTTCGAATCTTAGAACGTGGAGTATTTGCTTATTTCAAAAAGAAAATTTAACGCATCGGATAAAATGTAATATGATCGTAGTAGAATGGAAAATGAATTATAGTGCCGATATGCATAATAGAATAAAATGAGGGCGATAACATAAATAATCAATAATAAAGGCAATAAAATAAGCTAAACAAATAATCTATATAAAATAATGGGTAAAAAAAAATAAATAAATAAACAAATAATAATAAAAGTTAATAGCAAATCAATAATTAAATAAATACAAAAATATGTTACAATAGTAATAATAAAATAATAATAATAATAATAATAATAAAATAAATATTCAATATTAAAATATCAATTTAATATAATAATAGTGGTAGTAATAAAATAATAATAATAATAATAATAATAATAATAATAATAATAATAATAATAATAAAGAAAGTAATAATAATAAAGATAATAATAGCAATAATATTATTGAAAATAATAGTAATAAAAAATAGAAATAGTAATACTAATAACAATAAAATAAAATAATAGTAATAATAATATTAATATTAATAATAATGATAATATTAAAATAATTAATTTAATAGCTAAGATAACAAAATGGACTAATTTGAATTTAAAACAGAAATTTAGGGGCAAATTTGAAATAAATAAAAAAGGGCCTATTTGAACTCTCGAATAATATGGAAGGACCAACAGGGAAATTATCCCCGTCCTCCAAAATGGCACCGTTCTATTTAGGGATTAAAACGAAATAATATCAAAATTATCGGGCAAAATTATAGGAAATAAAACAAAAGGACTAAATTGAAAATAGTCAAAAAAGTAGAGGGATCGCATACGCAAATAGCCCATTCACTAAAAAACACGCAAATCCTGAGGGCTAATCGGGTCAGATTCGAGTCCAACATTAAAACGACGCCGTTTCGGCGCTTGGGAATAAGGCTCAAAATGACGTCGTATAACATGCCCTATAAATGTTCAAATTTTGACAAAAAAATGCATTTTTACCACATTCTAAAAAAAAAAACAACTTCAAACACTCTCAACTCTCTCCTCTCCCCTTCGAATCCGGCCAAGGGTCCGGCCACCAACCACCGCACAGGCCGCCGGTCGCCGGTGCCACCATCTATGGCGGCGGGGAGACCAAAAGTCACCCTTTTTTTGGCGGAGTTAAAAAAGGTAAGTTTTCTCCCTTTTTTTAAAACTCTTTTCAATAAAAAATATGAAAATAAGGAAATATTATGTAAATAGTTCGGAAAAAAAAATGAAAAAAAAGGAGCAAAGGAAAAAACAAAATAGAAAAACCTACTTTTTTTTTATTGATGAATAATGTTTTTGTCAATATTTCTCTCTGTTTTTGGTATTCAATCGTCTGTAAAAAAATACAAAGGAATTCTTTTCGGTTTTATAGTCGAAAAATGTTGAATAAAAATAAAAATATACAATATTTTTCTTTGCTGCTATTATTTGCTGTGCTATTTTATTTTTTACAGGTGAAACCATCAGAGGCGCGCGTGTAGGGTGACGTGAAAAGTATGGCGGTATGCAGAGTGCGTGTGGGGGCTTAGTTGTTGCGGCGTTGGCTGATTCTAGAACCCCTAAGGTTTTTGAAACTGTTAGAAGTTTTGAGCTATTTGGGCCTTGTAATTAGGGTTAGGTATTGGGCCACTGTAATTGGGTCTTTTAATGTTTATTGGATTGTTAAAATGAACTGTTTAATATTTGGATTTATTATTTATTATTTGGATTTTTAATTTATTTTAATTAATAAATGGGTCCGGGTAAAATTAGGTTATTACATCATCATTCAATTTGTTTTTGACCTATCAGAATGTGAAAATTGGCAGATGTTTAACTTAGGTAAAACTGAATATCACCATATATGTTCCAATATGTTACTTTAAATAATTTATATTAGAATAAATTAAATTATTTTTATTTCCGGTCTCTCTCTCAAGCTCTCTTCTTCTTCTTCAAATCACCCATGTTCTTTTTTCTTTTTCTTTCACGTTCTTTTCTCATTGTTTCGTTTTCTTTTCTATTCCCCCCCCAAGTTTTTTCAGATTTTTTTCCATTAAATCTAGGGTTTTTCGTGTTCTCCCCCCCCAGGGGTGAAGCTAGAAGAATTTTTAGGGGAGCGGATAAAATTTTGAATTTTTAGGGCCCCTTCCCCCCACAATATATATTTTTCTACATGTACGCTAGCCCTCGTCTTTTTTTTTCTACAAGAGGTTTTTTTTAACATAGATAAATAATAAGGGCCCATAATAGTCACGGAATTGTAGTTTAGACCAACAAAAGTTTAGGTGCTTAACTAAAAAAGTAGTATGGTTTGAGGGCTGTTTATTAAATTAAGCCTAATTTGATTAATACAACTGTTCAAGCTCACTTAGTATAATAAGATGGTCAAATTATGCTATTAAACCCTCTACTTTGCGTAAGTTGTGGGTTTAGAATTTAAATTTAAATTTTTTTTAATTTTAGTCCTTGTCCTTTTTAATTTTTGAAATTTTAGTTCTAATCAAATGGTAACAATTAAATCTATTTGGTTAAATTCTACTATTCGTCTTGTATTATGCGTAAAATTGTAGATTTAGTCAATGTTCTCCAACCGAATTATTCTTAGCCATTATATTTTTCGAATTTCAGATTTTCAATTTAAATGCAAAATGATAATCGTTAAATCTATTAACTGATTTTTAAATAATATATGGAAATAGCAAGCCAACATAACATTACACATGCAATAATATGTTTGTCGTATCAATTTTTGAAAATAGCATAATTTAATGAATTTAACAGTTACCATTTGACCAAGACTAAAATTTTAAAATTCTAAAGGTACAGGGATTGACTTTGACCAAATTAAAATATATGGACTAAATCCATAACTTACGTATAGCACAACAACTAATACCATAATTTAACCTAATACAATTATTAACATTCGACTATCTCTTCTCTATATTCACCTAGGCTTGTTCATGGGTCGGGCCACCCACCTAGAGCCGAAGATTCGTCCAAAAAATGAGAGGGTTTGGACAAAAATACATTGCCCAAAAAATAGGCTTAGGTAAAATTTAAGGCTCGTTTTCTATATGGGTCATACCTTAGACAAGATTTTTTGGCCTCAGCCCAAATATATTATGTTATAAAAAATATTGTATTGATTATATATGTTAAATAATAATTATATATATTTACATTTATATTAGATCACTAACCCAATCACAATTAAACTCATTACCCAAAACATAAAAAAAAAAAAAGCTTACCCAACTAAATAATCCAACCCAAAATATAAAATTTTAAAATTATATTTAATAAAAATATTTATTATATTTATTTTTAATATAATTAAACATTTATTATATTTATGGTAGTGTTTTTTTATATAAATATTTTTTAATGTATTAGAAAATTTTTATTTTAGCAGTTTTTAGTGCATTTAGTGTATTTAGTGTATTATATTTTTAAAAAATTATTTTATATCTTAAAAATATCAAATATGGTCGGGCTTGAGAAAAAAAGTAAGTCCATTTTTCGAGTCAGGTCCGGGCTTGAAAAATTGGTCTAAATTTCTTGTATGGAACCAACCCAAATCCAACTCGGCTCGGCCTGGCCGCACCTCTATATTCAGCTAGTGAACCATAAAACAATCCAACGACCAAATTATTTTAATATTATATAACTTAAAACTATGGTTGGTCAAGTTTTAAAATTAAAAAGAAATATAAGATTAATTTGCTCGTCTTCAAAATTGACAGAGACCCCAAATATATTTACGTCAAAACAAGAAATGTAAAAATGCCTAAACCTCAAAAGTAAAGTGGTTTCGGTTAAATGGATTTGGCTAACTTGAACTAATTGATTGATATGAAAACTCAAATAACTTGACTTACTCAAATTGATTAACTTGAATCAAATTGAGTTTTGCTCATACTTAATTAAAACATTACTTGGTATGGGACGAAATTCACCTTACAAAGAGGGACATAAATAGAGGCTAAGGGGACCTGCTGATGTGGACAACCTAATTTCTTGACACATGACATACTTTTTTTGTTAACATGTGACAATTGTTTATACAACCAATCTTTAATCCTTCATCGAATAGAGAATACTCTCATAACTCACACTTATATTATAAATAAGCGTAAATTTCTTCATTATTTTCATAAGTTATCTAGAGTTTTTTTTTTTCATTGAAGAAATTTATGAGAAAGAAGTTATAGTTTAAAATTATTTATATATAATAATTTATTAATACAAAAGAGTTCTATTGGTTCCGGAAAAACCTAGAACTACCATTTATTTTATTTTATTTTAGATAAATTGGTAAAATAAAAGATACATATTTTAGATATAATTTAAGAAATTAAAATTTTAATTTTAATCTAATATTGGTTAGATAACACTCTTATATCTCACATTTACCTTATAAATAAGTGATAATTTTTCACTATCTTCATTAAAAAGTTAATTTTAATCATACATTGACTATAAAATACTCTCATGGTTCACTTTTCACTATTTCATTAAAAATTAATTTTAGTCTCTTAATAAGTTAATTTTAATTGTTTAGAGAATACTCATATGATGACATTTACCCTATAAATAAATATCAATTTTTCTCTATTTTCATTAAAATTTAATTTCAATCCCACATTGACTAAAGAACACTCTCATATCTCACATTTACCTTATAAATAAGTACATTGGCTAGATAATACTCTCATAGCTCACTTCTTCACTATTTTTGAAAAATAATTTTGCTCCCTTAAAAAGTTAATTTTAATCCTACATTGACTAGAGAACACTCTCATGCTCGCACTTGCTTTATAAATAAGTGTTAGTTTTTTTTTTTATATTTTCATTAAAAAGTTAATTTTAATCATACATTGGCTAGAAAACACTCTCATGCTCGCACTTGCTCAAAAAATAAGTGTTACTTTTTTCACTATTTTCATTAAAAGTTAATTTTAATCTAATATTGACTAGAGAACACTCTCATATCTCACATTGACATTATAAATAAGTGATAAATTTCTTTACTAATTTCATTAAAAAATTTATGTAACACCCCAAACTCGGCCCAAAAGTTATGACCGAATCTAGAGAAATTACATCAACCCATTTGAGAAATTAATTACTTTACAGCGGAAAAATCTTTTCGGAATTTTTAATATTGAAAACCAAAATTCATTTTGTCGACTTGTGTAATTTTGTGGTTTCATGTTTGAAATCAGAAGTTACTGATGAGTTAACAGAACCAACACGAGTTCAAACCAATTTACAGATTACAGACCCAAGAGTTCCAAAACAAATAATAATGAAAACCATCCCATCTACATTAAGGGAAAACAATCGAAATCCCACTTGTCGTCGGTCCTAAGACAAAGGGATACCTGAACAATCAAAGATAAAACAAAGGGGTGAGCTATAACGTTCAGTGTATAGCTAAACTCAACAGAAATTATACAGAACACAATATACAAATCAGAGTGACACAGAGAACTTCATAACAATCATATAACCAAAAAGAGCAAATCAGAGTATGACAGAGATTTTCATAACGAACGTACAAACAATCAAAGAACGTTTGATTATGCCACTGTGGTATTTTCCGAAAGTTAGAATACAAATTTTTCAGAAATCAACCTACCCAACTCCACTACACATCAAAATATAATTCCCTTGAACTCAACTAACCAAATCACACTAATAGATAATTTTGGAAAGACCACCAGAATTGCAGTTAAAACTGCTAGATCAGATATATGTGGTCAAGTCACTGTGTCGCAGACAAGCTGCCAAACAGAATTGTGGATAAACCACCAAATAATGCAGATCATTAAACTGCCAGATACTTTCTCCTTTCACATCATCCCCAAACCCCATGCAATGTGTCATGGCATGCATATACGGAATTAGAATGAAAAGCATGTAGAACATGTTGTCATACAATAACATAACGGAAGGCATGAGAATCCACGCTTTGCAGAATAGATTTATCAAATCTCAATGAATCACATCAAATTTTCCATAAAGTCACATGCATGGTTATGAATCAGAACCAGTATCACAAAATCACATATTCGGGTATCACATGTTCTCATCCAACACAGTAACACAACAAACAAATCATCAAAATTAATAGAGCCCAAACCATACCTGAATAAATCATATACCTTAACCACGTCCCAATCAAAAACACATTATATGCTAACAGATCATACTTAGCTTATATCATATCAGACATATGTACAAATAACAGATTGTACATCAACAAATCATCAAATATCAAATTTTATAGTTTGTTTCAAATTATACGGACCCTACGGAAGGCCTACATTCAATTCGAGTGATGTCTATGCCCTAGGAAAAAAATATAATTTTTGGCCCACACGCCTGTGTGGCTTCACACGGCCTGGGTGTCTGGCCCCTGTAAGCCTAATTCGAAAACAGTGAGCTATACGGTCTGGACACACGTCTATGTCCCTAGCTCGTGTGACCTTAAATCTAAAATAGTGAATTGCACGACTGTATGGCTTACACGACCTACCACATGGCCTGGCACACGGTCGTGTAGTGTCGATAGGCATGGTTCTCAGCATTCAAGAATCGCAGAAAATCAAGTTTTCGTTACAAACTTGATTCACTTTCGATGTAGAAGCAACACAAATAGTTTTGAAACCTAAAACGAAAATCAATTGCCCAAACAAACGATTAATTTGCAATCAAATCGCTAAAATTGGTGTTCAAAATTGAAGCTACATTAAAGAAATTAGATGCAAAGACCCTAAATTAGAACGAGACTCTTACCGATAATTGACCATCAATTATGTGAATCTTTAGTCGTTGGAGGAATGTTTAACATCGCTTGATCCTCTCTTGATTCAAACAACCCATTAAAACAACAGCTAAAGAAGAATCGCTCCTTACAATGCAACTCAAAAATCGATAGAAAAACCATCATACTAGCGAGATTGAACTCTTATTGACACTAAGAAAGGAATTAAGAGGGAAAATCAAGCCCGCACATAATCAATTTAACATAAAATATCAAAAGGAAAGGTAATTTGAATAGAAGAAAGCCAATCCCCGAAGAAGAAACAAAAAGGAACGGTAGGAAGGAAATGAAAATGATCCTAAACAGAGGGAGTTTTGGGAAGTTAATGAACTATAAAAGAATAAAAACAAACTCACAAGAATCATAAAAATAAAAGTTTTCCTATTGCTTCTGCAGAGATTTGAACACAAGACCAAAGGGTATACAAGCTTAACCATTGAACTAGCAGGCTCATTCTTGTTATCAATAAATCGAAAATAACTTATAACCCAAATTTCCAAAGATAGGAGTTTAATCAAATGACAAAAATTCAAGAGACAAGATTTGAACCTAAAACCTTACACACATAAGTACTACACTTAACCACTGAACTAGAACAAATTGCTTGTAAAGTTTTAAAAATCTTACCTCAGAATCGAGAGATAACCACTCTTAGTTTCACTAACTCACTTTCTTATAACCCGATTTTTGGGATGTTATAACTCTCCCCCCTTAAAATTAATTTCATCCTCAAAATTCCCATCATCAATCTCTAAACCACAAAATCTGTAATATTCTCATTCTTACAATACAAAATCAAACCATATTTCTAACGACTTTCCATTCATCACACAACTATCACACTAACTCATCACAAAATATCAATAATTATTTCTCTAACTCGGATTCTCAAATACACAATTGAACACTTATCACAAACACATAAATGTATACAATTCTTATCAAAGTAGTGTAATTACCCGGTTTTAGCTAAATCAGAACTGTGGTTTCGGAACCACAAATTTGATGTTATAAAATTATTTTAATATTATTTTCGGTATTTATAGCATGTTTTTTGATATGTATGAAAATTTCGTGAGCTAATTTTATCGATTGGTTGGTTAATTTGATAAAAAGACTAAATCGCGTAAAATGCAAAGTGCCGTTCTATTAGCTAAAGGTGTCAAATAGCTATAGAACCTTAATTTTAAGGTCCTTATGTTGTAATTAGACCATTAAATTGGTGAGTGGACATATATGGACATTTAATGGATGTTTTAAATGGTTTTTCGTTAAGGTTATTATGGTAATTAGCATAATTATCATTTGTTAAATAAAACAAAAACCAAATTAACCTACATTCATCTTCCTAGCTGAAAATTAGGGCTTGAAAAAGCCATGAGATTTTTTGAAGGTTCGACACACTCCTTGCTTGATTAAGGTACGATTTTAGCTTAGTTTTTGATGATTTCTATGTTTTTGTAATCGTTGCAGCTCAAACTAGCTAGCCCGTACCTTTAATTTTAAAACTATTAAAGATTTTGAGAGTTGTCATTGTTGAATCTATGTGTTCTTTGATGTTTAATGTTGAAATATGAAAGCTTGATGATAGTTTTAGATGTTTTGTTAAGTGATTTTTGATGAAAATCCATAATAGGGATTAAATTATGAAATGTGCAAATTGTGTGGTTGAAATGTGAAATAAATGAAATTTTTGGACTACTAGGGACCTATATATAATTTGACCAAGTATATGTTTTGTTGAATTGTGTGAATTTTGTGTATTTGTGAAATATGGACTAAATTGATTAAATGCGAAAGTGTAGGGGCTAATGTGTAAAAATGCCCAATGAAATAAGTTAATTTTGAATTCATATAGATCAAGAAAGAAAGAATTTAGATTTAGATAGGGGAAAAACAAGGTTATCAAGTAGTCGACTCGATCCGTCAATTCCAAATAAGAGGTAAGTTCGTATGAGATGATTACATTATAAATGTATGTTAAAATGCTTTAGTATTGCATAAATTGTTAAAATGGGATTATGGATAATGTATGAATTGTGAAAATGACTTTACGGATGTATTCAATGATAGAAACGAAAAGTGTGAAAGCTCGGTTGAACCTTAAGAATAGTTTTGGATACTATTGACATGTCAGTAAGTGATATGTTGAGTTGGCTTCGGGCCATGATATTTGCACTTTGGGTGCTATTTTATCGATTTGGCTTCAGGCCATGCATATCGGATGATTTGGCTTCATGATAATAGTTCTTTGGATAAGTTACCTTGATTTGGCTAAGGGCCATGGTATAGGTACTTAACGTACGAGACTCCTGAGTATCCAGTTTCTATTCTGAATGGTTTAATAGGTAAACGAATGATGTGGTTGAGAAAGAGGTTAGTACGAGGCGATACAGGTACGTGTAGAACCTATTCGAGTATTAGATAGTGAAAGTTCGATGAGTTTGTATCATGTTTTGAGACACGAGAAAGGTTTGTAGTTAATGTATATATGGTTTTGTCATGTGTAATTGGTTGATTTGCATTTATTCGATGAATTAAGATATTCACATATGAGCTTACTAAGCTATGAAGCTTACTTTGTGTTATTTTTCTATGTTTTATAGTGAATCAAGGCTAGCTCAGATCCGGGAGTTGTTGGGAACATCATTGCACTATCAAACATCTATGTCGGTACTTTTGAATTATACATTTATGGTATATGACATGTAAAGGCTAGATGTGGTATTTTAGTTGTAATCATAGCCATGAGATTTGGCTTGTAAATGATGTTAATATTGATGTGTGTTTGGCTATTAGAAATGGCTTGTAAATGTATATGTTTTGGTTTGTATATATATAGCCATGAGTGATGGCTTATTTTGGTTTGTTTTGGCATGATTGTAACCAAGACATTATGGAAGTTATAATGGTAATGTGAAGTATGGTAAATGAACCATATTGTTTGATATTGTTTTGGCATGTATTTGGGTAAGTAAATCTAGTGATTTGAGAATTAGAATAGATGAAATTATAATGGTATGAATTGTGCATTTGGTTGATGATTTTGGCTGCCTAATTGTATGATGAAATGATACCATTTTGCCTTGTGTAGGTACATTGAAGTTGGGGTGGCAAATTGACCTTGCAAATGCCCTATTTTTGTCCACACGGGCAGAGACACGAGTGTGTGTCTCAGCCATGTATGACACAAGGTCATGTTACACAGCCGTATGTCCCTTGGTGTTGAAATTGAATTGAAGTCAATATGCTCCACACTGACTGGCCGTGTGGTACAAGTCAGTATACCCCCCAATTGGGACACGGCCTAGCACACGGGCGTGTGACGTGGTCATGTTGCATAAGTCAGTATACCCTACAGGTTTGACAAGGCCTAGTACACGGCTTGGCACATAGGCGTGTGTAGCCACTTCGAAGGGCACACGGGCTTATGTTTGGCCGTGTGGCCCAAGTCTGTATATATGCCCTATTTCCACACGGCCTGAGACACGGGTGTGTCTGGATCCGTGTGAGGCACACATCTGTTCACACGGGCGTGTGACCCCTATATGGTAGAAATTTTTCTAATTTTCCAAAAATTTTTATATGTTATCGGTTTAGTCTCGAACCACTTCTAAAGCATGTTTAAGGCCACGTAGGCCCTTATAAGGGACAATGTAATTGTGTTGAATGATTTATGAGAATAAATGCTTTATGTTTGATAAATGTATGCTATATGTTGTGAATTGATAGGTAATACCTTGTAACCCTACTCTGGCGACGGATGCGTGTTAGGGATGTTACAAGTAGAGTACAATTGAATTAGATTACAAAATACCTGCATCATTTTCAGACACATCCCAACTTCCTCAACGCCTGGTCATATATCCCCGTCTCTGATTTTGTTTTCGAGTCGAAGCTCGTATCTAAATAAAACAGTATCGTGAGTAATTTCTAACTTGATGCTCTATGGATCCACATCTAATACGACAGTATTCGTAAATCAGAACTCGATCTATGTTTGCAACTTCTTCAACTTGTTGAGGCTTGACTATTCTAGCCTACTTCCTAGGGCGCATATTCAAATCAATAGTACCCGCAATTCTCTTATCTGTCTGAGGTCACTCAATCACACACTCTTGACCCACAGATCCAAATTGGGTCCTATGGACCCCTTTGCAAATCCTCAAACACATCTTGGGATACATTAGTGTCCCTAGCTCCCTAACTAACACCCTCAGATTTGAGCGTTCTAACGGATTTGTAAATTTCCATATTAAGCTTATTGCCCCGAGAAAAGGACTAGGCTCGAGTCACTCGGTTATATCCACCACATCCTCACACATCATGATCAAAAGTACTCATTATACTAATCTACAGTTTCAAAAATTTTATAAGTTAGCTTAGGTTTATTGAAATCCCAAGCCTAAAGTTCTAACAGAGATTTTCACAAAATTTCCACACTCTTCAGCTAAGATAGAGTAATCCTGGCACTACAGTTTTCACTAAGATGTCCAATATAGCCAAAGTAAGATATTTATAGGGTCGACATCGGAGTCTCAAATTCTCTTTTGATAGACTCGAAAATATCAAAATCTGAACAAACACTTTTCATAAATCCCACATATCAAATTCAATCAGAAGTTTAGTTTACTTAAAACACTTTTCAGAGAGATTTGAACCCAAAAATATCAGCTCGAGTTTTGCAACTTGACTCTGATACCATTAAATGTAACATCCTAAACTTAGCCCAAAAGTTATAACTGAATCTGGAGAAATTACATCAAACCATTTGAGAAATGAATTATTTTACAGCGGAAAAATCTTTTCAGATTTTTTAATTTTGAAAACCAAAATCTATTTTTTTAACTTGTATGATTTTGTGGTTTCATATTTGAAATCAAAAGTTACCAATAAGATAACAAAATCCAGCACGGGTTCAAACCAATTTATATATTACAAACCCAAAAGTTCCAAAACAAATGATAACGAAAACCACCTCATCTACATTAAGGGCAAAAATAATCTGAACTCCCACATACTATCCGTTTCTAAGTCAAAGGGTTACCTGAACAATCAAAGATAAAACAAAGGGGTGAGCTATAACACTCAGTGTATAACTAAACTCAACAGAAATTATATAGAACATAATATACAAATCAAAGTGACGTAGAGAACTTCGTAACAATCATATAACCAAAACAAAGCAAATCAAAGTATGACAGAGATTTTCATAACAACCGTACAAACAGTCAGAGAATGTTTGATTTTGCTAGCGGTATTTTCTAGAAAGTCAGAATGCAGATTTTTCAAAAATCATCCTACCTAACTTCCCTACACACCAAAATAGAGTTCCCCTAAACTCATCCAACCAAATCACACCAACAGATAATTGTGGACAAGGCCACTAAAATTGTAGTTAAAACTGCTAGATCAAATATATATGGTCAAGCCACTGTGTTGTAGACAAGATGCCAAACAGAAGTATGGATAAACTACCAGATAATGCAAATCATTAAACTGCCAGATACTTCCTCCTTTCACATCATCCCCAAACCCTATGCAATGTGTCATGGCATGCATATACAGAATCAGAATGATAAGCATATAGAACATGTTGTCGTACAATAACAGAACAACAGGCATGAGATTCCATGCTTTACAGAACAGATTTATCAAATCTCATTGAATCGCATCAAATTTTCCATGAAGTCACATGCATGGTTATGAATCAGAATCAATATCACACAATCATATATTCGGGTATCACATGTTCTCATCCAACATAGTAGCTTAGAAAATGAATCATCAAAATTAACAGAGCATGAACCATACCTGAATAAATCACATACCTTAACCACGTCCCAATCAAAAACACATTATACGCTAAAAATCATACTTACGTAGCTTATATCATATAAGACATAAGTAGAAATAACAAATTGTACATCAATAGATCATCAAATATCAAGTTTGTACAGTTTGTTTTAGATCATACGGACCCTACAGAAGGTCTACATTCGATTTGAATGATGTCTACGACCTTAGGGAAAAATTTTAATTTTTGGTCCACATGCCCGTGTGGCCTCACACGCCCTGGGTGTTTGGCCTGTATGGTCCACATGGCCTAGCACACATCTGTGTGGCACATGTCCGTGTGGTTGACCTCAGTGTCCTACACGACTTGTCACACGCCCGTGCCTCTGGTCCGTATGAGCCTAATTCCAAAATAGTGAGTTACATGGTTTGGACACACACCTGTGTCCCTAGCTCATGTGACCTTAAATCTAAAACAATGAGTTACATAGCATACCACATGGCCATATGGTGTTGACAACCATGGTTCTCGGTGTTCAAAAATCATAGAAAATTATATTTTCGTTACACAACTGATTCACTTTCGATGCAGAGCAATGAAAATGATTTGAAACCTAAAACAACAATCAATTTTCCAAACAAATGATTAATTCACAATCAAATCGCTAAAACTAACATTCAAAACTGAAGCTACGTCAAAGAACTTCAACGCAAAGACCCCAGATCAAAATGAGAGTTTTACCAATAATCGAATAGCAATTACGCGAATCTTTAGCCATTGGAGTAACGTTAAACTTCACTTGATCCTCTTCTGATTCAAACAACACATTAAAACAAAACCTAAAGAAGAATCGTCCTTTACAACGCAACTCAAAAATGGACAGAAAAACTACCATACTAGTGAGATTGAACTCTCACTGACACTAAGAATAGAATAGACAGGGAAAATCAAGCCCCGCAAATAATCGATTTAACGTAAAATATCAAAAGGAAAGGTAATTTGAACAAAAGAAGGCCCATCCCCGAATAAGGAATGAAAAGGAATGGTAGGAAGAAAATGAAAATCATCTTGAACAGAAGGAGTTTGGGGAGTTAATTAACTTTAAAAGAATAAAAACCAACTCACAAGTGGCATAAAAATAATCGTTTTCCTATTGCTTTCGTAGAAATTCAAACACAAGACTAAAAGGTATACATAGGTTTAACCATTCAACCAACAGGCTCATTATTGTCATAAATAGATAAAAAATAACTTATAACCCAAATGTCCAAAGATAGATGTTTAATCAAATGCCAAAAATCAAGAGATAGGATTCGAACCCATAACCTCACACACATAAGCACAACACTTAACCACAGAACCAAAACAAATTGCTTGCAAACTTTTCAAAATCTTACCTCAGAATCAAGAGATAACCACTCTTGGTTTCACTAACTCACTTTCTTCTAACCCGGTTGTTGGGAAGTTACATTTTAATTTTAATCCCACATTGACTAGAGAATACCCTCATAGCTCATTTATTCACTATTTTCATTAAAAATTTTAATTTTAATCCTATATTAACCAGAGAATACTCCCATAACTCACTTCTTTACTATTTTCATTAAAATTAATGTTAAAAAGTTAATTTTAATCTCACATTAACTAGAAAACACTATCATATATCACATTTATCTTATTAATAAGTGACAATTTTTTCACTATTTCCATTAAAAAGTTCATTTTAATCCCACATTAACTAGAGAAGACTCATATAGCCCACTTCTTCACTATTTTCATTAAAAATTGATTTTAATCCCTTAAAATGTTAATTTTAATACCATATTGGCTAGAGAATATGATGCGAACTCAATTCAGTGTTGATTCGAGTCATTTAGATTGTCTGATCAATAAATTAAGTAAGTTGTGCTTCATTTTAAGAAAGTCTGAAAAATGGGTAGAAGATAGGCTCAAATAGAGGTTTAAGGATGTTTAGAAAATGGATGGATAGGTTTGGCAAAGGCAAAGGCTGAACCAACAATATAGATGATTTTTGACCCAAGTCATAAATGCACTTAGTTGGATAATTCGATTTAGAAAACAACAAATAAACCTTGACCTGCTATCTAACGAGATAGGAACCAAGGTAAAATGAATGCCACACTTGAAGTGATAAGTTCAGAAAACAAAGGAAGGAAATGACGCCACAAGCCTAGCTTGATAAGTCAGATCAGTCCCAAAGAGAACAAGGAGAGTTGAACACTCACAAAGTAAAATAATATTCATCAAATGATCAAAAGTCCTCCTACAATTAGCTGGAAACAAAGTATTTATAGGCATGAGACAAACCCCAGCCGAATGGACACAAACATTCAACTTAATTGAGCTATTGATGAACTTAATTAAGCTAATTAAAACTATAAAACCTTTGATGAACTCTAAACATATGTAATGGCAATGGACAACATGTTTAATCTTCCTAATCATCTAATAATTTAGCTCTAATGAGCTGAATAAATTTGGTTCAATGCTTGATTAGCTAAAAAGGTCATAACAACCTTTTAATTGCCCCTTGGGTAGCCAAATAGACAGCAACAAAAAAAAAAAAATGTCATTTGGCACAGAACAACCTTCTTTGTGTAAATGCTTAAATATAACCAACCAAAGGTGTAAATGGACGAATTGGAACAACCACCATCATGTGAAAAACGTTTGGAAACTAAATAGCTTGTGTGAATAATGTCCATTAAACTCTTCTAACATTTACTTGGAAAAGCTCAAAACAGCTATTGGCCTTTAATTCATCTTCATAACAGCTGAATTTATTCCTCTCTTTAAATGCCTATCCATGTAACAACTGGTTCAAATGATTAATTCACCTACAAGCACAATTAAACAAATTAAATGGCTATAGCAAATTACTTAAGCTGGAACATATTAATTGTCGAATTTATTTAAACAACTAAATAAAATGAAAACAACTTAATTACTTAAACTAAAATAACTAAACACATTAATAAGGCTCATTTAATACTTAAACTAAATATTATTTAAGTTTATTCCAGCAACAAAATGCATAAACTAAAGAAAGCTATAATTGAGCTAAACCAAATTAGATATTCCAGCAAATTGATGCACAAGCTAAAAACAAATAATGTGGAGCTCAATGAGCTAGGATGAGCTATAAACGAGCTAAATGAGCTTGTTTCAAGTTGCATGGAACACTTGAGCTGGACATCCGTGATTGTTTGATTATTCCAGCAATGGTTTCCACCTCAATCTTGAACAATTAAAACCTGCACACAAGTTAACAAACTAAAATTAAATTTCATTTTGCACTTGGGCCTCTCGTGTTTAGGCCAATCTCGGTGACGTTGAGTTGTGTCGTAACATGATGCGGCCGGGATCACATCAGAATACTCTCATGCTCGCACTTTAATGACAAGACTTTCAATGGTAACAAAATAACGATTTTGGAACCCCATTTCTATAAATTGAGCCCGTAAATATTAAATATGAATATTTATAGAGTTAATATAAAAACATATTAAATTCTGGTTTAGCAATTTTTTCGAACTAATAGTCAATTAAGGTTTAGGGACTCAACGTAAAAGTCTAATGGCTATAGATTTCTAATTGGCAAAAGGCTTGAAAACTTAAATTGCAATAAGCCAAAGGTCTAAAATGGTAATTAAATTATTTTTAATTATGTGATAGTGGATGATGATGGGAAATTCCATTAAGCTTGATTAAAAGGTTAATTATACTAAGAAATCATTATTAAGTTAACTATTTAGGTTAATTAAAAATTAATATAAAAGCCAAAAATAAGTGGGGTATCATTATCTTTTTCCTATTTCTCACCATTCACCGTAGAAAAAAAATTGGATGAAAGCTTTCAAATCCCTTGTGACTTTTAGCAATTGATTATGTATGAAATTTAAGTCATTTTCTTATAATTATTATATATTTGAGGTCATGGGAACTTGATTTAGCTAGCCCGTATATCAATTTGTGAAATTGTTGAAGTTTTAGAAAATTTTCATTGTTGATTTCTTGAAGAATTAGGCTTGAAATTGGTAGATTTTAAGATTAGATTATGAAAAAGACTAGATCATAAAGTTATTTAGCTTGTTAGTTAACTTAGTTACATTAGGGACCAAATTGAATAAATGTGAAACTTTTCATGAAATTATGTTTGAATTAGAAATTATAAGGTTCCTAATGAGAATATATGAATGTAACACCCCTTACCCGTATTTGACGCAGGAACAAGGTACGAGGCATTATTAGACTTATACGCAAACAATTATGCGATACCGAGACTTGACTTTCCACTCCAAATTAAAACCTTTGATAGCATCTCTTAAACAAGCCTATGAGGCCTAAACCACACATTAGGAATGATTCGGGATCAAGTCGAACCCTTTTGAAGCTCTCTAGAAAATCTTAGAAAATTTTCACTAAACAGTCCACATGCCTGTGTGGATAAAAGGGCACGCCCGTGTGGCATGTGACATGCCCGTGTTCCACACCTGTGTGGAATTATTTTTCAATTCGAACCTACAAGGGTTTTCACATGGCTGGACACAAGCCCATGTCCTTGGCCCGTGTCCCTCACACGACCTCGACACACCCGTTTTCTTAGCCCATGTGCAAAAACCTTGGAATTCTATTTCTGACGTCATCACCCCATAAATGTCACACGGTCAAGGCACACGCCCGTGTCCTTCGACCGTGTGGCAAATTAAATTCCTAATTTCAGGTGTAGACTTAACACGGCATGGGCACACACCCATGTCCATGGTTGTGTCCCCCACACGGTTGAGATGCACGGCCATGTCTCTGCCCGTGTGTTTACTACTGAGCATACTAACTTGTAAACCTAGTATGCAAGGGGACACATGGCCTAACCACATGCCCATGGGATTGACCGTGTGTCACACACGGCCTAGAGACACGCCCGTGTGCCTACCCGTGTGGACAAGAACAAGGCTATTTGCAAAGCTCTTTCTATCACCCCAACTTATACAAACCTAAATCACATTTAACCATCAACCCATTCATGCATATTTAAACCAAGTAAACTAATCATGCAACTTGCACATTCATGAATAACCTCATCTTTTCATAGATCATTAAGAAAGAGCCATCAACTATGACCTTATACAAAAGAGTTCATCCTTGAATGAGCCAACACATTTGGCCAGAACAATATGACATTCAACTAAGTCTAGTCCCTATACATGCCATACTCAAAAGGCTAAATCTAACTATACCAAGATGTACTGATAGTGTGGGTGATCCTTTGCTTATCTCTGTATCCCGAGCTGGCTCTTCGACACTATAAAACGAGGGACAAGAGAAGGGAGTAAGCTTTAAGCTTAGTAAGTCTATATGTAAACAATAAACATCGTACCATATGCTAATCAATCAGAAACCTTACATACTATGTAAGAACAATTCATATTCTCATGATCATGCTTACTCATCTCAACTCTTACCACATCCCAACCACATACCATATAAATTGATCACATTTACTTGTACTTATGCCTTGCACTTATCACCACAAAGCCACATGAAATTTATAGCTAAACAAGTTTCTCGATGACCACTTCAGAATAATACAAGAAAACAGGTGGTTTCGCACGCAAGCCCATCATTTATCACTAAGAGGGTGGTATCGCAAACAACTTACCAACAATGATAATTACGGTGGTATCGCACATAGCCCACCAAAATGATAATAAATATGATGGTAACGCACTTAGCCATCGTTAATAAATAACAAGGTGGTATCGCACACAGCCCACCAAAATGATAATTACACATTTGAGGATATTCATCTATACTCATATTTCTATTCCGAAGATTCATTCCAAGAATTTCCCCATTATCTACCATTCTCAATAAATCTTTCCAATAAGCATTTACATCCACACAGTGCATTAATAGGTAAAAAATACATAATAAGAATGTATCGTTTACACATAAACTTACCTCGGTGCAAAATGTGTTAATTGGCGGTTTAGTCTGAAACCTTGCCTTTTTCCTAGTCAAGGTTGTTTCCACATTTTTCTTGATCTATAATAATAAATTTAATCATTTAATCACTTCATAAATCAAGACACTTCAAAATTTCTATTTTGGCAAAAATGACCTTTTTGCCCTTATACTTTGGCAAAATTACAATTTTGCCCCTAAGCTCGTGAATCATTTTTTTAATCAAATTTCCTCATGTACAAGCCTAGATGAACATTTATTACTCTTAGTACAACTCACAATACCAATCATTTCATGCATTTACTACTCAATTTACAACCTTTACAAATAGGTCTTTTTAGGTGTTTTCATGGAAATACCTTTCACAAAAGTTGTTCTCTAACCCACTAACACTCATTTTCTCCATAAAAACTTACCAAACAAGCATAAACATTCTCATGAAAAATCCCTAAAATTTTAACCATTTTGCAAAATAGTCCCTTATTAGCTAGCTTAAGCTTCAGGGGTTCCAAAAGTACAAAAATTATCAATAGAGACCTCTAAAATCACTTACTTGCAAGGGAATAGCTTGGTTGAAAGTTTGAGCTTAAAAAATCCCTATTCTTGCTTTAATTTTCAGTGGAAGAAGAAATGTAAATAGTAAGAGATGATAACTTCTTTATTTAGTCTTATTTTATTCATTTTACCACTTAATGCCACCAAATATTGATCAATTTAATGCTCTTGTCCCCCTTGGCCGACCATCACCTATAGGAAGGCCTAATTGCACTTTAAGGACCTTCAATTTAATATCCCATAGCTATTAGACACCTCTAGCTTGTAAAATGAAACTTTTGCACTTTATGCGATTTAGTCTTTTTAGCAATTAAGCATACAATCGCTAAAATTAAAGCACCAAAATTTTCATGCATCCTCATAATCATGCTATACACATAAAGAAATATTAAAATAATTTTCTTCAACCTCGGATTAGTGGTCTCAAAACCACTGTTTTGGCTATCCCCAAAATCGGGCTGTTACAACTCTCCCCCTTTAGAGATTTTCGTCCCCGAAAATCTTACCGGTAAAAAGGTTTGGGTACTATTCTCTCACAACTTCTTCCGGTTACCACGTAGCCTCTTCTACACTGTGTTTTTGCCATAACACTTTCACTAAGGGTATACTTTTATTCCTCAACTATTTAACCTCTCGAGCCAGAATCTTAATTGGTTCCTCTTCATAAGTCATGTCAGGTCGTATCTCAATTTTGGTTCGGAGGAATTATATACGAAGGATCAGAACGATATCGTCCCAACATCGACACATGAAACACATTGTTTATTCTCTCTAACTCTATCGGCAAGGCCAACCGGTAAGCTACTCGTCCAATCCTTTCAATAACCTCATACGGCCCTATGAATCGTGGACTCAATTTACCCTTCCGTCCAAATCTCAATATTTTCTTCCACAGGGATACTTTCAAGAATACTTTATCGCTCACCTGAAACTCAATTTCTTTCCTTTTTAAATTCACATATGACTTTTGTCGATCTGAAGCAGCCTTCAGACTATCACGGATCACTTTTACTTTTTCCTCGATTTCTCTAACTAGATCAACCTTGTGAATTTGCTTCTACTAAGCTCGGTCCAATACAAGGGAGTCCAACACTTGCGACCATATAAGGCATCGTATGGTGCCATCCGTATACTCGAATGATAACTGTTGTTGTAGGAAAACTCAACCAAAGGTAGATATTTTTCCCAATTACATTCGAACTCTAAAACATAGCATCGGAGCATATCCTCAAAAACTTGAATCACTCTTTCAGACTGGCCATCGGTTTGCAAATGGAATGTGATACTAAAATTCAATTTTTTTATCCAAGGCTTTTTGTAACTTTTTCCAAAACCTCGAAGTAAACATTGGATCTCTATTCGAGGTAGTGGATATAGGTACCCCATGTAATCTCACAACCTCAGCAATATACAACTCAGCCAACTTGCCAAGTCAATAATCAACACGTTCTGGTATAAAGTGAGCCGATTTCATTAATCTATCAACGATAACCCACACATCATCTTTCTTTTTCGGAGTCATAGGTAACCCCGTTACAAAATCCATCGTAGTTTGATCCCACTTCCGCTCGGGACCCATCACTGGCTGAAGTAATCTCGAAGGTACTCGATGCTCGACTTTTACTTGTTGACAGATCAAACACTTTGTAACAAACTCAGAGATATCTCTTTTCATACCCGCCACCAATACAACTTCTTCAAATCATTATACATTTTTGTGCTGCTAGGATGTACCGACAAACAACCATGGTGTGCCTCATGTAAAATTTTCTGAATCAACTCATCATCTTTAGGTACACAAACTCTATCATGAAATGCCAAACAATCATCTGAAACAACTCGAAAATCGAGTTATTTCTCGATTCACACTGAGCTCTCTTAACTTGCATCTCACTATTATTCTTTTGAGCTTCACGTATCTGCTGAAGAAACAACGGTCTAGCTCTCAACTCAACCAATATAGCACCATCATCGGACAATGCTAAACTCGTATCCATAGCTCTCAAAACATACAAGGATTTTCTGCTCAAGGCATCCGGAACCACATTCACTTTCCCCGGATGGTAATCGATTACTAACTCATAATCCTTCAATAATTCGAACCACAGCCATTGTCACAAATTCAAATCCTTTTGGTTCATCAAGTATTTCAAACTCTTGTGATCGGTGAAGATTCGACATTTCTCACCATACAAATAATGACACCAAATCTTCAAAGCAAAGACAATGCAGCCAACTCCAAATCGTGAGTCAGATAATTCTTCTCATGCGGTTTTAGCTGTCTTGAGGCATATACTTTACCCTCTTGCATCAACACACAACCAAGACCATTTAATGATGCATCACTGTAGACCAAAAACTTCTTTCTCGACTCCGGTTGTACTAAAATAAGTGCTTTAGTCAACAAAGCTTTCAGTTTCTCAAAACTCTGTTGGCACTTATCGGTCCATTCAAACTTAACATCTTTATGTAGAAGTCTCATCATCGGTGTAATAATCATGGAAATCCCTTTAATGAACCGTCTGTAGTAACCCGCTAAACCCAAAAAGCTCTTAATCTCTGACACATTTCTCGGTGGTTTCCACTCAACAATAGCCGAGACCTAACTCGGATCAACTCTGATTCCATAGCCAGACACAATGTGTCCTAAGAATCCGATCTCTCAGAGCCAAAACTCACTATTGGTAAACTTAGCATACAACTGCTTCTCTCTTAGAGTCTGCAAAATAGTTCTTAGGTGCTTCTCGTGCTCACTCTCAACCTGAGAATAAATTAGTATGTCGTCGATAAAAACTACAAAATTATCCAAATACGATTGGAAGATAGGTTTATTACATCCATTAATATCGCAGGAACATTCGTTAAGCCAAATGGCATGACAAGGAACTCATAATGGCCATATCTCGTCTGAAATGTGGTTTTCGGCACATCTTGCCCCTTAACTCTCAACTGGTAATAACCAGATCTCATGTCTATCTTAGAAAACACCGTAGCTCCCTTCAATTGGTCGAATAAATTATCAGTCCTTGGCAAAGGATACTTATTCTTCACTGTCACCTTGTTAAGTTGTTTGTAGTCTATACACAATCTCATTGACCCATCTTTTTTCTTCACAAAAAGTACTGGAGCACCCCACGGTGAATAGCTTGGTCTTGTAAAACCCCTATCAGTTAACTCTTGCAACTGAACCTTCAACTCTTTTAACTCTAACGGTGCCATCCTATACGGGGTAACCAAAATAGGTGCTGTACCCAGAACTAGCTCAATGCCAAACTCGACCTCTCTAACTAGAGGCAATTCGCGTAACTCTTTCGAAAACACATCTGGATACTCACACACCATATTGATTCAATCTTTACCTCTGACTCTCGAGTATTCAATGCAAAGTCGAGATAGGACTCATACCATTTTCTCATGTATTTCTCAGCTACCATAGACGAAATCACTACAGGCATATTATTCGATTTACCTAATTCAACCCGAATGACATCTCTATTTACACATCTCAGTTCAATAAACTTACTACCACTGTTTACTAAAACATTATGTGCAATCAAACAATCCATACCAAGAATCAAGTCAAATTCATCAAACGGAAACAACATGAGATTAGCTGAAAAATAATGACCTCTAATTGTCAAAGGACAATTCCTACACACTTTGTCAACTAGCACATGTTTTCCAAATGGTTGGACACTTTTATCACAAATTCTGTAGACTCAAAAATCATACTCATGCTAGGTACCAATTTCATGCAAATATAAGAATTTGTAGACCCCAGATCAATCAAAGCAACAATAGAGATATCATGAAGAGAAAAAGTATCCGTTATCACGTCTGTAGATAATGCCTCTTTGCGAGCACGAATGACGTAAGTCCTTGCATGTGCTCTACCCTCTGATCTCACAGCAGAATCTCTAGGCACACCTCTACTACCAGTCCCGCTCCCTGGGTTCCTTTATGGCCTACCCTTCTTAGGTACATTGCTCGTTCTTACTTCTTATTCTTTCTCATCCCTCTATGGACAGTTTTGAATGAAGTGGTCCGGTGAACCACACTTGTAGCAAGTACGATTGCTCCCCCAACACTCTCCAGTATGTTGTCTACCACAATTTGGACACTCTGGTTTATTTAACTTTGTATTGCCTACGCTTGCCATCGAGGTGGCTTGCACTCTCGAGCCTGAATATGTGTTATCACGATCTCGATGTGAATACCCAACTGAAGCAGTTGTCTGAGGATTTGTTTCCTTGAACCTCTTTGATTGAGTTTGAAACGACTTACTCATTGGCCTCTTCTTTGCATCTCGGGCCTCAATCATAGCTTTTCTCTTTTCCTTATTCAACTCGTCAGCCTTGCAAGCTCTATCGACCAACACCATAAATTCTTTCAATTCCAAGATCCCAACTAGTAATTTGATATCCCATTCAGCCCATCTTCGAATCTCTTGTAAAAATAGCTTCCGTAGACACACACTCTTGTGCATACTTACTGAGCCTAACAAATTCGCGCTCATACTCTGCCACAATCATCTTTCCTTGCTTCAATTTAAGAAACTCTTTCCATTTCTGGTCAACAAATCGCTAACTTATGTACTTTTTTTGGAACTCTTCTTGTAACATCCCCAAACCCGGCCCACGAGCCTTGATCGGATCTGGTTATGTCACTGCGGAATGACGGTTGAAAATCTTTGTCGTTAGAATAAAACTTGAAAATTTTGTTAACTTTTGGAAAGTGTGTCCACTAAAAATTATTAAGTAATAAGCTTGGTTTGAATTAAAACTTTATTATATTTTATTAAAAGATAAATCATTTGTAAAAATATTTCTAAGTACGATATAAATTCATCATCCATAAAAGTGTACTTTAAACAAAAGTGGCCCTTATTACAACCAATATTAAACAAAACACTTAGTATTAAAATTGCTTAAAATAATTAAATAAATCTCCTTCGCATGGGCCACCTTGCATCCCTCCGACCGGTCCGATCAACATGTCACTGCGATGTTGGACAAATAATTGGGTGAGTCACACGGACTCGGTGTGTAATTAAAACCATCGAAATCCACCCACATGCTAGCCACATAACATCCCAATTATCAAATGCAACATGTAAATATAACCATTTAGACATTACCATAACTGGCTTGGCCCACAATCAAATCATATTCAAGCACGAGGCTAGGCCCTTTTCTCATCGATCCATCGATCACCTTTGGGCTTGGCCCATTTCCACGTATGTTCTCAAAACATACCAATCCACATGTCATATTGGGCTTGGCCCATTTCCATATCATTTCATAATGAGCGATGCAACATGAAACCCAACCCAATCCTAAGGTCCATCCACTACACACCCCTTAACCACCTACCACACACGGGGACTATCGAGTCACCTCTCCTTTTCCCTCCAAAAGGCAACCAATGCCATCCACTATGTAGCGTGTAGCTAACATCAAACCACGATGGGGCACACAGCCACCCACCAAGCCACGATATGGCATAAAGCCGATATCAATCAAGGTAACCACGCAAACTAAATCGCAAAGATCCACAACGCGACCTCGGTCGGCGCCAATCCACGATGTAGCACAAAGTCGACATCAACCACGCATCAAGTACACGTGCCTTCTTTCATAACCCACCCATGCACATGTAACATGATATAATGACAATATGATGCATGTGCATGTCATTCACAAATATAGACATACACTCATATTTAAATAAATGACAACAATATTAACAATTTGCTATTTACGATCGACGTCATACCCTTTTAGGGTATCTATTGCATTTTACCATCGCACTTATTAGTAAGCATATAACATAGCGGATATCACATAAAACCCGGAAACAATGGCTAACTACACACCTTATAACTGAAGCTCTAAACCTCGATCCCGACGCTATCGTTAAGCGAGACTACCGTTATCTGCCTATCATTTTCCGTTGCACGCCCACACCCTTTTGGCCAATCTCGAACTGCCGAGACAGCCCTCTTTTTGAACTTCGGGATAGGGACTTTCCCTTGCCAACCTTGATTGGTCGTAGCCTCCATCAACACACTTAATCGAACAACGGTTAAATCCCAACTCATACATCCAAATATTAAACCTTACTAAATATCCTTACCTCAACTGGTCGAATCAAACGCTACTTAATGCTTCCAAACGCCGACTAAACCACTCCAAAGAAAGTCTCTGCGTTAGGCTCTTCTCCCTACAATCGGCCTTAGCATCAAATACTTAACAACCTTAGTCTTAATCGAATACCAAATACATAACTTACCAAAATAAACCCTTACCAAGTCATTGCTAGCAAGCGAGGCTTGACTGAATACCTCAAAATCCTAGAGTACCTTCAACAACGATTGCAACGAAAACCCAAGAGATCTATGCTAATATTCGCCAAGGTGCTACCAAATTGAAGAAAGGAAATTCGCACAAGGGTGGGGTGTAGATTCGACTAACAAAAGAAACCCAATGGAAAGGGAATAGGGTTTGACCAAAAGGTTTGAAAAGAGGAAAGAAAGGTATAGGGGTGCACTTTTGATGTAGCACCAAATGGAAGAGAAGAGAGATGAAAGGGTGAGTGATTTGACCAAGGAAAAAAAAGAATAGAAAGAAGGAAGATAGCAATGAAGGTTTGACTTAGGGAAATAAGGAGAACAAATGGAGAATTTGTGAAGCAAAATTGACAAGAGGGCAAATGGGAAAAAGGCAAAAAGGTGAGCACCTCCCCTATTTAAAGAGTTGGCACCCTCCCCTTGAAGACTCCAAAATCACACCACATACTAATTCAATCTAATTTGAATTAGTCCTCTTCTCAATTTATCCCATATTCTATCTCCTTATCAAATTTAAATAAACCAATCACAACTCTTATTTACTAATTTAAACTAAATAAAATAATCCTACAATTATCTAAAATAAATAAAATAAATTATCACTTACTTACCAACGAAAAAAAAATAAAAGCAATGACTTAATCCAATGCTGACTCCACGGTGCCCTCCACCTTCACGTAAGCAAGAAAAAAAGAAGAAAACCCCACCAAGGCCTCCAAGGTTCGAACACGGGACACAGGGGAACCGGCGACCAAGTAGCGCCCAGCCATCACGCCCGAGCGTTGTTTTGTGATATAAACGCACAATATATTCTTTTAAGCCCTTTCCATCTCCAACGCCAGCTTGCAAAATAATTATCAAAATTCTGCCTTCCCTGCGCCTCGAACTCGCGACCTGCACCTAGCGCCTTTCAAGTAGCGCCTCAGCCACTCGGCCGACTTGACTTTCATGTCCATAAAGCCCCAACGTTTATTTTAACTCCTTCTTACCTCATTTCATCACCAACTAATGAAAATAATAAAAAAAATGTCGAATGTTGCTGCCTAACTCGAACCAAATACTTGCTCTCCTTGACGCCTAAGTGGCACGAGTGCCACTTTGCCAATTGGTCTTTCATGTCCAATAAACGGCCATTTATTTATAAGCATACCGCCCGATCCCTAATTAGCGCAAAGATAAAACAAAATTGCTGCCTTAGCGGCTCGAACCTTGACCCTTAGGCGTCACCTTCCCAAGCCCCAAGCGGCGCCTTCATGCCACTTTGCCAACTCCTTTCTTGTGTCCTAAATTCCACCAATTTATTTTAAAGCCTACTTGCCCTATTTCCCTTTTACACTAAAATCAAAAATTTTCCAAAGCCTCCCCTTTCATCCAAACATTTCTAAAATCCTAAAACTCATCCAAGCACTCCCAAAACCTACTAACACTCGAATTACACACAACCCTGCATAGCCCTAAAACCGTGGTGTTACAATTCTACCCTCCTTAAAATAATTTCGTCCTCGAAATTACTTTACTAACTAACGTCCGTACAACCTATCTTACCACCTTACGCTTATGTCACAGACTCGATCTTACTAAGACTATCATACCTTCCCAACACGGTTTCTAAGTTCGCACTCAAAATTCAAAACACTCTCTTAGCATCACGAAAAGGCTAATTCACAAGCAAGCAAAGCAATTAAAGCATGTACCAAAGCAAAGGAGCTTACCCGCTATCACATCCTTGGTTGACTCGACTAGAACCATTCCTTCCATGGCTTGAACTACGACCCTCGTCGCCGAGGACAATTCTTAACCGGATGTGCCTTAGATCCACACGAAAGCATTCTTTACTATTTCCCCAACACTCTCCTAAATGGGTTCTCCCACACTTAACACATGAATGATTCCGATCAATTTGGTACAAGTGCACGTACAAGGTTCTCGGTCCTTGGTCTTTTGGACATTACCAAATGATCTTGATGGTCCAACATTTCTCTTATTCTCATTCCTATTCTTCTCTCGGTTTTCCCTTATAGTCTTCTTAACCTCTTCAATGATCCGAGCTTTCTCCACTAAAATGGCAAAGTCTCTTTCTCCGTCTGTGGGCGATCAACTCCGCAACTCATCTCATAGCCCATCTTGAATCGAACACTTCTTTCATAATCGGTAGCCACGATTCCTTTGGCGTACTAACTTAGTCGCACAAACTCGACTTCATATTCGCTCTGACTTATTCCTTGCACTAGATTTAGAACGCTTTCCTTTGCGAGTCCAAATAAGCGGCCCCTACATACTTCCCTTCAAACTTGGTCAAAGAAATCCCAATCCAATCGATCCATGCGGTACACCTTGTTTGACGGTGAGCCACCAACGATAAGCTTCGTCATAGCAAAGTAAAGCAGCGCCTTCGACTTTTCTTCATTGGTGCAATCCAAATCGTCCATGATTCTTTCGACCGCTTCTAGCCAATACTCGCTACGTTAGGAGCTACTCCCAACACTCCTCTAAAACTTGTTGCCCGTTCGACCTAAGTCTCTGGACACCGAGACTTTCGAGCTCTATTTCCTTACTAACTCCCGCTACTCGCTCTAGCTTTTCGCAACATGGCCCGCGATCATCGCGTCATCTTCTCTTGTCCGATCTTGCCCTCCATGTCCTTCTTTGGCGGCACTTCACTTTTGACCCACGGCGGACCTATCGGTTGCCCGATCTTGCCATTCTACCTCTCTGCGTCCCTAGAACTCATCTCTATCGTCTCGATTTAATCGATTTAAGAAGTTTTATGCATTAGTAATCGTTCCACTATTTAACATGAGCATATTTTATGAATGAAAGATTTTAGAAGTAGTTCTTTCGTTCACACAAGGGTTCAGTTCAAGTTTTACTACTCTAATTCTGAGAATCACTTTCACATTCATCAATAGAGACACCTTCATTTCTCAATGAAGACACATTAATTCATCATCACAACACATTCATTCATCAGCAGAGGCACACTCTGAGTGGTATCTACCACACACATTCACTATTCGGACCTTCGCCTGCTTTCTACCCTGGGGTATTTAGTCATTTTGTCCTCTGAGGACATTTCCGTAATAAACCGTGGAAATTTTAAAACTTAACAAACGAACATTTTGAAATTTCCACATCGGAGGATATTTCGAAAAATTTGTCAAATTAGAATCTGTGAGAATTTTGGAAACCGAGGGTATTTTAGTAATTTTGTCAACCAAGGTAATTTTGTAAATTTCAAGAGTCGTGGTATTATTTTGAAATACAAAATTTGGATACTTTTGCAAAGTGAGAGAATTTTATTAAAGTTGGGGTTATCTCGAAATTTTGAAAGTGCAGGGCATTTTAGTAATTTTTAACACAGGGTGTTTTCAGTAAATTTTCAAATCGGAGTATATTGATATTTTGGAAACTAGAGATTTTGGTATTTTGCAAAGTAAAAATCATTTTAACAAAAGTTAGGGTAGTCTTGTAATTTTACAATCTGAGGGCATTTTTTGTAATTTTTTTGTTAGGGGCATTTTGGTAATTTTGGTAAATCGAGAAAATGTTTTTCAAAACCAGATTTAGGGTTTACAAACCAAAGAGGTAAGTTTGAGAAATTTTTAAAACCAAGAATTTTAAAACAGCAAGGCTAATCCCTTTCGGGTTTTAATAATTGGTTCAGCCTGTGAACGAGTCCTCTTGGTTAAGGTGAACCAGTAGCTACATGCCGGTAGGATTCAAGTGGAGAGGAGGTGAGTCACGTGGACTGCTTAAATACCAAGCTCCCACTGAATTCCACTCCTAGACATGCGCCCACAGGTTGTCACACCTTAACACGGCGACTTACTTCACAGGTTTGTTTAGTAACCTTAAGTCTTATGCACATGTTTGAGTAGACTAGCCTTAGGGTTCAACTGATCCTAATTCACTAATCTACGAGCCCAACAAAGCCCATAACAGTTCATATAACAAATTACTTCACAAGTCTGAAGTACTTACCTGGTGGACTCGGGCCGGAGGTACAGGTGCCATGCCAGAAAAACCTGAAATAAAAGCCCATATTTTGAAAAGCCCATTTTGAAAATGTTTTTGGGCCCAAAACCCTCAAAGCCGAGTTTTGAACCGGGCTCTGATACCAATCTGTAACATCCCCAAACCCGGCCCACGAGCCTTGACCGGATCTGGTTATGTCACTGCGGAATGACGGTTGAAAATCTTTGTCTTTAGAATAAAACTTGAAAATTTTGTTAACTTTTGGAAAGTGTGTCCACTAAAAATTATTAAGTAATAAGCTTGGTTTGAATTAAAACTTTATTATATTTTATTAAAAGATAAATCATTTGTAAAAATATTTCTAAGTACGATATAAATTCTGTCATCCATAAAAAGAGTACTTTAAAC
Organism: Gossypium rotundifolium; assembly: GCA_025506655.1. NCBI lineage: Eukaryota > Viridiplantae > Streptophyta > Magnoliopsida > Malvales > Malvaceae > Gossypium > Gossypium rotundifolium. The sequence goes on along the minus strand of CP106731.1, from coordinate 118,781,948 downwards.
AAAAGTGGCCCTTATTACAACCAATATTAAACAAAACACTTAGTATTAAAATTGCTTAAAAATAATTAAATAAATCTCCTTCTGCATGGGCCACCTTGCATCCCCTCCGACCCGGTCCGATCAACATGTCACCTGCGATGTTGGACAAATAATTGGGTGAGTCACACGGACTCAGTGTGTAATTAAAACCATCGAAATCCACCCACATGCTAGCCACATAACATCCCAATTATCAAATGCAACATGTAAATATAACCATTTAGACATTACCATAATTTGGGCTTGGCCCACAATCAAATCATATTCAAGCTTTGGCTAGGCCCTTTTCTCATCGATCCATCGATCTTGGGCTTGGCCCATTTCCACGTATGTTCTCAAAACATACCAATCCACATGTCATATTGGGCTTGGCCCATTTCCATATCATTTCATAACAGAACGATGCAACATGAAACCCAACCCAATCCTAAGGTCCATCCGCTACACACCCCCTTAACCAGCCTACCACACACCAGGGGACTATCGAGTCACCCTCTCCTTTTCCCTCCAAAAAGGCAACCAATGCCATCCACGATGTAGCGTGTAGCTAACATCAAACCACGATGGGGCACACAGCCACCCACCAAGCCACGATATGGCATAAAGCCGATATCAATCAAGGTAACCACGCGAACTAAATCGCAAAGATCCACAACGCGACCTCAGTCAGCGCCAATCCACGATGTAGCACAAAGCTGACATCAACCACGTACTCGAAGTACACCCGTACCTTCTTTCATAACCCACCCATGCACATGTAACATGATATAATGACAATATGATGCATGTGCATGTCATTCACAAATATAGGCATACACTCATATTTAAATAAATGACAACAATATTAACAATTTGATATTTACGATCGACGTCATACCCCTTTTAGGGTAGCTATTGCACTTTACCATTGTACTTATTAGTAATCATATAACATAGCGGATATCACATAAAACCGGAAACAATGGCTAACTACACACCTTATAACTCAAGCTCTAAACCTCGATCCCGACGCTATCGTTAAGCGAGACTACCGTTATCTGCCTATCGTTTTCCGTTGCACGCCCACACCTCGGTGGCCAATCTCGAGCTCGCCGAGACGACCCTCTTTTGAACTTGGGATAGGGACTTTCCCTTGCCCACCTTGACTGGTCGTAGCCTCCATCAACACACTTAATCAGAACAACGGTTAAATCCCAACTCATACATCCAAATATTAAACCTTACTAAATATCCTTACCTCAACTGGTCGAATCCCGAAACGCTACTTAATGCTTCCATAAATCTTGACTAAACCATTGCAAAGAAAGTCTCTGCGTTAGGCTCTTCTCCCCTACAATCGGCCTTAGCATCAAATACTTAACAACCTTAGTCTTAATCGAATACCAAATACATAACTTACCAAAATAAACCCTTACCAAGTCATTGCTAGCATGGCGAGGCTTGATGAATACCTCAAAATCCTAGAGTACCTTCAACAACGATTACAACGAAAACCCGAAGAGATCTATGCTAATATTAGGCCAAGGTGCTACCGAATTGAAGAAAGGAAATTTGGCACAAGGGTGGGGTATAGATTCGGCTAACAAAAGAAACCCAATGGAAAGGGAATAGGGGTTTCGGCCAAAAGGTTTGAAAAGAGGAAAGAAAGGTATAGGGGTGCACTTTTGATTTAGCACCAAATGGAAGAGAAGAGAAATGAAAGGGTGAGTGATTTCGGCCAAGGAAAAAAAAAGAATAGAAAGAAGGAAGATAGCAATGAAGGTTTGACTTAGGGAAATGAGGAGAACAAATGGAGAATTTGTGAAGCAAAATTAAGCAACAAGAGGGCAAATGGGAAAAAGGCAAAAGGTGAGCACCTCCCCTATTTAAAGAGTTGGTACCCCTCCCCTTGAAGACTCCAAAATCAGCCACCACATACTAATTCAATCTAATTTGAATTAGTCCTCTTCTCAATTTATCCCATATTCTATCTCCTTATCAAATTTAAATAAACCAATCACAACTCTTATTTACTAATTTAAACTAAATAAAATAATCCTACAATTATCTAAAATAAATAAAATAAATTATCACTTACTTACCAACCGAAAAAAATAAAACAGCAAAGACTTAATCCAATGCGACTCCGGTGCCCTCCACCTTCACGCCAAACAAAGAAGAAAAAAAGAAGAAAACCCCACCAAGACCTCAGGGTTCGAACACGGGACACAGGGAACCAATGACCAAGTAGCGCCCCAGGCCATCACGCCCAGGCGTTGTTTTGTGATATAAACGCACAATATATTCTTTTAAGCCCTTTCCATCTCCAACGCCAGCTTGCAAAATAATTATCAAAATTCTGCCTTCCCTGCGCCTCGAACTCGCGACCTGCACCTAGCGCCTTTCAAGTAGCGCCTCAGCCACTCGGCCAGCTTGACTTTCATGTCCATAAAGCCCCAACGTTTATTTTTAACTCCTTCTTACCTCAGCCCATCACCAACTAACGAAAATAATAAAAAAACGTCGAATCTTTGCGCCTAACTTGAACCAGCGCCCTTGCTCTCCTTCAGCGCCTAAGTGGCGCACGAGTGCCACTTTGCCAACTGGTCTTTCATGTCCAATAACCTGGCCATTTATTTATAAGCATACCTGGCCCAGTCCCCTAATTAGCGCAAAGATAAAACAAAATTGCTGCCTTAGCAGCTCGAACCTTTGACCCCTTAGGCGTCACCTTCCCAAGCCCCAAGCAGCGCCTTCATGCCACTTTGCCAACTCCTTTCTTGTGTCCTAAATTCCACCAATTTATTTTAAAGCCTACTTGCCCTATTTCCCCTTTTTACACTAAAAATCAAAAATTTTCCAAAGCCTCCCCCTTTCATCCAAACATTTCTAAAATCCCTAAAACTCATCCAAGCACTCCCAAAAACCTACTAACACTCGAATTACACACAACCTGCATAGCCCGTAAAACCAGGGTGTTACACTTCTAGAAAGAAGTCCTATGTCACCCTCTCCCTCGGTACTACAGATGTCAGTATTTTCCATCAATGACATGTCGAGTCCTTCAGCAATAACACAACACATTTTAAACTCTCCTCAAGCGTGCAAGAGAGTTCATCGAATACCCGCATGGATTTCTCAAGCCAGAACTCTACTCTCTTAGGGTCATCATCTATGTTGGGTATAAATTCCTCGACCCTTTGTTTTAGAATCTTATTGACTGGGGGTTTGGTCATTCTTACCAAATTTATATCTTGAGAAGCCACGGGGATTGGCTGAGGTATAGGTGGGGGTGGAGGAGGTTGAGCATTAGGGTTTGCTCGTACATACTCAGTGTACCAATTACTTATCATGTGGAGAAAGGCTTCCCGAGTCTCTTCTCCTTGACCTAAAGTCTCAGGTCTACTTTCTACAGGTGCGGTCCCTTGCGCGGGAGCCAGCACATTACTAGCAGTGTCATCAGCAGTAGCTTGGTTGGGATCCATTTACTATATGAAAGCACAATTTAAAACTGTCAGGAGTCACCACGCTATCAATATATGTTTATGGCATGTATAGCTAGAGTCTTACACATGCTACGATAGTCCAAGAACTGGCTAAACCGTAGCTCTGATACCACTAAATATAACACCCCTTACCGTATTCGATGCAGGAACAGGGTACAAGGCATTACTAGACTTATACGCAAACAATTATGCGATACCAAGACTTGACTTTCCACTCCAAATTAAAACCTTTCATAGCATCTCTTAAAAAAGCCTACGAGGCCTAAACCACACATTAGGAATGGTTCAGGATCAAGTTGAACCCTTTTGAAGCTCTCTAGAAAATCTTAGAAAATTTTCACTAAACAGTCCACATGCCCGTGTGGATAAAGGGGCACGCCCATGTGGCATGTGATATGCCCGTGTTCCACACCCGTGTGGAATTATTTTTCAATTTAAACCTATAGAGGTTTTCACACGGCCGGACACACGTCCGTGTCCCTGGCCCGTGTCCCTCACACGGTCTAGACACGCCCGTGTGCAAAAACCTTGGCATTTTGTTTCTAACATCATCACCCCATAAATGTCACACGGTCAAGGCACACGCCCGTATGGCGAATTAAATTCCTAATTTTAGGTACAGACTTCACACGGCCTGGGCACACGCCCATGTCCATGGCCGTGTCCCCCACACAGTTAAGACACACGACCGTGTCTTTGCCCATGTGTTAACTATTGAGCATACTGACTTGTAGTATGCAAGGGGACAAACGGCCTAACCACATGCCCATGGGATTGACCGTGTGTCACACACGGCCTAGACCCACGCCCGTGTGCCTACCTGTGTGAACAAGAACAAGGCTATTTTTCAAGCTCTTTCTATCACTCCAACTTATAAAACCTAAATCACACTCAACCATCAACCCATTCATGCATTTTGAAACCAAGTAAACTAATCATGCAACTTGCACATTCATGAATATAGGAAAGTATTGTAAATTGGTATGCTTAAGTCACGTGTAGTATTGATTATCTTGGACATTGTTATAAACTCACCTTGTTGTTATTTGAATGCCTTGTACTAGCCAAAAATATGCCATATTAAGGCTTGTTTTCATGCTTATATAAGAACAAGGTAAGCATGATAATTTTCAATTGAACTTACTAAGAATTCTATATGCTTACTCTAGTCGTTTTCTTCCCTTGTAAATCATCAGCTTGCGAAACTACCAAGTTGGATCAAAGAGAAGCTCACACTATCATCAAATCAGTAGAGTTGTGCTCATTTTGGTTAAAGTGTTGTAGCATGTACATAGAATCAATATGTCACTTGAATCGTGAACATAATGTAGGTACCAAAAAGTTGGTTTTGGTAATGTTTGTGTTTGCACTTGCTAGTTTGTCATGTGACTAAGTTGATGCTTGATTTTGGATGTTAAGTTGATAAATGACTTAGATGGTGCATGTTTAGCTATGTTTGATGTTATTAAAGATGGTTATCATCAATTTGTATGATTTGTTAAGTTAAGGATTGAGAAGTGAGGTAGTTAAGGTATAATAAGTTGATATATAATTTAGAATTGGTATGTTTAGGTGTAAAGGTGAGTTGGAACTCAATTGGTGATTTTGTAGCTGACATAATCAATGCTTGGTTGAAATGATTATGTGATCTTATTGACATGAAATGGTATGGAATTGGGATGTTTTTTATTGTAAAAAGGATGTATAAAGCATTTATGTTGTGTTGCAAATTATTGAATTAGAACCAAATGGTTTTTTGCCAAAAATAAGGGCCACATCATGGCTACCAACTTTCAACGTTGCAATGTGGGTCGACAGTGAGTAACGTTTCATGGCATGGAGATTGTGAAGTCACAATGTTGGTCCGAGAATTTCATAAACTTTACAATTTGATCCTAATTCATGTTTAGGTTAACAAAAGAGCTTTCATAAGCTCATGTGGGACCTGAAAATGATTGTGATACATATTTAGAATGTGAATGATAGTTGTTTGCATATTCGATTGTTTGAATGTTGTAAAATTGTCTGAAGTTGCTCCAGTGATGAATGTAGCATCCTATAGCTAGGACCTAGAGATCGGGTCGGGTGAAGGTTGCTAGACACACTTACCCTATAAACAAATGTCAATTTCTTCACTATTTTTATTAAAAATTTAAATTTAAATTTGTATAAATATTAGTATATGCAGTTAAATTGTAGTATGTGTAAATATTTTATATAAAGAAATATGAATTAATTAAATATATCTTTTAATTTAAATACAATAAACCCGTACATCTATATGTAAGTACTAATTTACACTACTATTAATTAAAGGTGCATTGATTGTTTTATAAATATAATCAATATTAACATATGCATATATAAATGATTTAAATTTACTTATTAAATAAATTATTATTATATTCAAAATTTGACAAATTTTATAGCTCTTAGGATTATAACTAATTTATACACTAAGTAAGCTCGTGTATCGCATGAGTAAGAAAACTAGTATTATATATTACAATGTCTTAGAGTTCCTGCTAACGTGGATAGCTTAATTTACTTAAATGTGACATATCGTAATGACATGTGGCAATTATGTTATTTACTTTTTTAATTTTAAATAAATACTAAATAACTTTAAAATTATAATATATTATTTGAGATAAATATAAAATATTTAAATTATAATACTTTAGGATTAAATTTTAAAATTTTTTATCAATTTAATTTCGAGGACTAAGTTAAAAAAAAAGGTGATTTAGTTTCTATATATTTGTTTGTTTAGTTCAAATAAGGAAAATAATAATATTTTGTTTAAATAGTTAAAGAAATGTGTTACGTTAAAAAAAGTAATTTAGACTTCTATATATATAGGATTGGTTTAGTTTAAATAATGATAATGATAATATATTTTTTTAAAATAAAAATGTGGGAAGTGGAAGAGTTTTAAAAATAAAAACAAAGAGATAATGGAGAAAGAAGTGGAGTATAGTTTTTTAGGTAGTTTTTCCTCCGTATCACAATTCTTCATTTTTTTCAACATTTTCCCTTCACTAATTCTCCATTGCTCTCAGCCATCATTACCATCACTTTATCAAGCTCATTTCTATCCCTTCATTGATTCTCACTCTCTCATACTCTAAAACACCACTGACTCACATAGCCAAACTCATATAAAAAACCCACAATTAAAATGTAAATGGGGAGAAAAGAGATACATTGTCCGTTAGTACTAACAATCTTCTTGATTCTCAATGAATACATTTTGACAGTTTGTTTAAATTCTTCTTATAGTTGTGCTTTTGGCTTTATCTTTATTGATAGTTTTACCTTCTTTTTTTTTTTTTTTTTCCTTTCTTGCATTTTTTTGATTAGTTGTAATTTGATTCGTGTTTGAACATTTTGAGTTTATTGTGTTTTAATTTCCTGCAAGTCGGTGACGGTTTAGCTGATGTCCCATTACTTCATGAGGACAAAATTCATGGTTCAACTATACGGAGCTCGACTTTTGTATCTGTCACAAAGAATGGTCTCTTGCACAAGCTACGCTTGCTTCTACAAGCTCCTTAGCCAAATCTTGAACTTTTTATGAACTGAACAATATGTAAAAACATAGAATGCAACGCGCAAATGAAATGAAACCTTTTTCATCTTGGTCTTGTTGCACAGTTGTTGATGATCAATATGTAAACATTTTTCATCTTGGCCATTTTGCACATTTGATGGTTTCTAGAAGTGGAATTTGTTATTTACTCTTTAGGTTTTAAGTTGTTTTCTTCTTCATTTAAGATCGAGTCTTCGATCTCATATTCGAATTTTGCAGTGGGCGGACAACAAAGTGGGATTTCATATTCTCTTCTCTGCTCATGTTTGGAAAATATTATTTTTTATTAATAAAGATAATAAATTTCAATTGATTTCTTAATTGATTTTCTAGCGTATTTATTAATTTTTTAAAAAATATATTTTTTGGTTTCTTAAATGATTTTTTTTAGTCCTCAAGGTGCTGCAAACTAATATAATTTATAAAATATATACATAATTATTCTAGTTTGTATTGTATGTATACTATATTATATGATGTATCAATATATTTATATAAATGCTTTAGAACTTCATGTTATGTCTTAATAGGATTGTAATGTAAAATTTCATTTTGTTCTTTTGTGTACTAATGTGTCTTTACAGTTTATGTGTATTGCTAAGACGTCATTGGTATTAGTGTCACAGGGTTAGAACTTTAATCTCATAATCAGTAGGGTCTTACTCTATTTCTTGGTTTTAAATCCGCCTAAGTCAGCCCAACACTCGAAAGATCAGAATTCTTGATAGAAATTTTCTAAGGTACCAAAGTAAAGGGAAAGCAAACTCAAAGATAAGATAGCAACGAAAGAACATAAAGTCACAGAAAAATAGCGCACATCAAGTGTTTAAGTAATTGCTCTAAAAAATATGTAATACCTTGAAGGTTTATAACTAAGTGAATACAAATGAGGGGGAGACCTCTATTTGTAATTGAGTTCCCCAAAATTCAATGGTACAGATTGAGTTACATTGACTGTCAAGATTTGTGCATATCTACAATATGAGAGTTCTAAGAGATTTAAACTTTATACATCTTTATCCTTTAGGATTTACATTAATTACCCTGGCAACTCCAGTTTTACTAGAGTGCTTCACTAGGCCACCAAAGCTTCAAGTTGATGGGCTACTCCATATGATATGGCCGTGGCTCGGACACCATCCAAAGCTGCCGAAGATCCCTTGGAGCTTCCAAAGGGGCCGACCACTCGTGCTCGTGCTAAAAGGTTCAAGGGGCCTAATTTACTACAAGTAATTAAGGTGTCTTGGATCAAACATGTTTTAAATATGTCCTAAGGTGGTTGTTGAATTTAATGTGTCCAATTGTCACATTTTATTTGATGAATTAATGAGCTGATTTATCCTTGCTGCAGATTCATCTACTTTGGACGGCATGAGCTTAATAAAGTGAATTAATTAGGCTGCTGATTTTTGATGTCTTCAAGGTGACTATTCAGCCAACACCATTCGGCTCCTCAAGGTGCTCTTTGGGATGCCCCAAATCTGGCCGTCACTCTCCCTAAACAGCCTCTTTAATTCATGCTTGGCTTTCACACCAAATTGGCCATTCGGTGCCTAGCATGGGACGACAATTAATGGGCTGCTGCTGTTTGCTCTCCCCCATGTGCCCATCATGAACAACAAAGGATTTATGGAGGCTGTTGCCTCACTTTCCAAAGTAGTCGTTCAGCTCACGAAGGCTTCATGGAAGTCCTCACCAGCTGGTACAATTATTTCATACTAATTCGACTGCTGCTTTTTCCCTTGTTCACGCCAATAAACTAGTGGAGACCCCCCAAAATAGCCTTAAATGTGGAGCTAGTTGTTCAGCTCATCCATGAATCACCATTAAAGATCTCCAAGTCCCTAGGCTGAATTTTCATGCTTCACTAGCTCCCAAGCTTCTCCAATCAATTCGACTGAACTCTCAAGGCATCTAGAAGGGGCTTTCGGCATTCTCAAGGCATAAGGAAAAATTCTGGAAAATTCAAGAACAATCAGCCCGTTAATGTAAATTAAAATTTGACCTTGTATCTAAGTTATGACCATTCGGCTAGCCATTGATGTAGGCTATAAATACTTGTTATTTTCCAATGTTAAAAGACTTTTGAACCTTAATGAATTGCTGCCCATTTGGTGAGAAAATTCTTCACTCAAATTTCATCCAAAGACTCCGTTAACTTATCTACCTAGTTAGTGGCGTCAATCCGTTTTTGTTCGATCGAACTTTATCACATTTTCGTGTGGCTTTTGAAACCAACTATACCGAGGTTCCTAATTCCCATAGATAGTGGGTCGAGGTTTTGTATCCTTCTTTCAAATGCAACTTAAGTCTTATAAGTTTCGGGTCAACCTTCAACTGAAGCGTTGGTTCACTCTTGTCCTTAAGTGGCCAATTCCATCGTTACCATCGAGCTTACCTATTTCTTTCTTAACCGAGCCTTCTTAACAAGTAGCCTATCTTCTAATTAGCCTATCTTTGCTTCCTTAACTCCCATAAACCTAAACCCGACACCCATTCCCAAAATCGAACAAAGCTTTCTTGTTTAATGATCGGGCAAACATACAACTTGGATTAACTTACGAACCAGAGTTTGTATCACCATATGTTTCATGAGTCAAGCCAGTTCAAATGGGTCAAATAAGCCCCATTTAATCAGTTGACTTCCATGAGACGTTTTGTGAGCAATGTTCACGGGTTTTTATCTGTGACCCGTGACATTCTTATTGCATCTGGTGCAATAAGTGTAGTATTTTCGTCTAAGTACACTCGTAATTTTTTTGAGTAGATTGGTTAATAAAATTATTCATTAATTCCATTAATACTTTCTCTATTGTTCATACATGAGTTTTGAACGTAAAGCAAAATGGAAGAAAATATTGCTCATTGGTTGTTTAATGTTTAGCTGATACTAAGCCCTATTATGTGGTCAAATCGTAATACGAAAAGACAACTTGTATTAGTAGATGAACCAAAAAATGTCCTTAGTATAATCGAAAATAAGAAAATCGATTGAAAGACTAATATGTCGCCTATCAAGTCCAATTGGGGAGATCCACCATCTTGGGCATCAGAGAAAATGACTCCTAGAAGATAAGACATAGATGTGACTGACTGGACTGACAGTACATCAGACAGGACCCAAGAAGAATAGATCTTGAGTCTGTTTTTGGATTTATCCACTTGTGACGTTCACAGTGTGGCATACCTAGATCCTAAGTGAATGAAAGACTACATATGCGTGACTCACATACTTTGATGTAAGTAAAAGTTTGAGTTTGAATAGATAATGAACTAAAAGCTGATGCATTGGGTGTATGACTTACAGGGGTCATTCATAAAAGTGGAACTCATAGCTGAAGAAATGGGTAAATGATATCCTCTCATTTAATGGTTGATGAAAAGTAAACGTAGCCACGGGTTGTTCGTCTTTATGATGAATGACTTGATCACTATTTGATAGTGATTGACTTTTTATGAAGGAAGATGTAATGATTATCATGAGATAAAATATTTGAGAGAACAAATATTATCCCAAAGAGATCAATGATATACTATGTAGGGAACACACTTATTACAAGGTCATTAGATGAGCATTGAATAGTTGCTTTCGTAATGGTATGTTCTTAGGGAGAACTCAATCATAATACTATGGTGGAATGACTTCGTGACTAAATGAGTTTATAATTAATAAGTAAATTGACATCAAATGTAGTAGTAATTTTGGTATATTTCGCATTTAAGGAGCTTGTTTTCTAGCACTTTTATTATTAATTATTGTATTTTCAGTAGTTAGTAGTTAGGTAGTAAAAGTTAATAAAATAAGTATTTTTAACACATTTTCGAGTGTTCGTGGCGGCCTATTAGGTCGACATAGGCCTTAGGTAGTTCGAATCTATTAATTTAAGTATGCAGGATGTAACACTCCAAACCCGGCCTGGATGTTATGGTCGAATCTGGCGATGTCACATGATAGTGCTTTAGAAAACATAATTACGATAAAACCATATTTAGATATCTTAGGCTACCGTCAAAACATGCCGTTTGTTCATTCATTATCCATTTTGATAACATTATACGTTGCGGAAGCTTTTAAAATAATTTGCGAATTCGTGTGTATTTTGATAAAACATTTATTTATTTTGAAAACTCGCGTTTTATCCTACTACTAGCAATTATAAAATAAAAATCCCAAATTTAAACAAAAATCCATAAAGGCCATATTAAATAAACTTTTTCCCATATATAATTAAAACCATGAATAAAATTTAAAAATCGTAAAGGTCCACAACCATGGTCACCACCGAGTCCTCCGCTGTACCGACTCGTCTACTGCTGGGGATTACCTGAACAGATTAAACAGAAAAGGGTGAGTTTTCGCAAACTCAGTGTGTTATCCCTCAGAAAACATACACACAATAATATCAAATAACAGACATAAATTCATAGTTTGGGTCTGAGCCCATTATAGAAACAGTGTGGACCTCAGCCCACTCGGATACAGAATCATATATATTCTAGGGCCTTAGCACATTTCATACATAATATGCATATCATAATAGAATAGTAGAATCCTACCCACCAGCCTCTATACACCAACTCCGTCCAACCCTACACACCATGTGGGGATAAAATCAATCCACCCATCCCTACACACCATGCTGTACCGAATGCGGCACATAATTAAAAAGTTGCAGCTAAGCTGCCAGATAACAAGCTTAAGAGCCTTTCAGATACTTCCTCCAAATATTATCAACCCACCCCGATGCAATGCAACATACATAATATGACATGCTTTTATGCAAATAACAGTCCATACATTCAAATCAGTATACATACTAAGTGTAACATGTTCAGTACAAATTTTACATAATCAGATCACATAGCTACGGGTCTAAGTACTGCTTACTTACCCTTCATTAGGTTCACAGTCGACTTGGGCGACCCGTGCAACCTTTCAGTACATTTCATTAAAATGGGCTCACACGCCCATGTGGCTTGCCTGTATGGGCCCACACGGCCCAAATTAGCCTTGGCTGTATGGATCACACGGCCTGGCCCAGAATCCCACATTCCGTGTGGACCACACGGCCCAATTGGTCGAGCCCGTGTGTCACACACAGCCTTGCCCGGTAGACACCTGGCTGTGTCACTCACGCACGGCCTTGGCTTGTCGATTACACGGCCGTGTGGTGACTTATAGTCTCGCACACGGCCAACCACACGGGCGATGCCTGTGTGGCATCGACAGAGAGGTTTTTGGCTTTCACTGAACCCTCGTTTTCTGTGTTTTCAGGTATACACTTGGTTTGATTTCGACACATAACCACTCCTGAGAACTCCGAAACCTATATTCGACAATTGAAAGCCCAATTTCAGTCATTTAATCTGAGTTGTTATGAACAAGAAATTCCCAAAAACTTACCAACAACCTTATCTTAACGAGCCACGCTGATTTCTAGCTGCTAAAAAGCTGAAAAGTAGCCCACAGCTCCTTGATTGTCCCCTAATCAGAAACTAACCACTTAATACTCCATTAATTCATCCAAAACGAAACAAAACGTACCTCTAGACTTACCGAATTCACACTAAACATAGAGATGAACGATATCGATGGGAAAGAGGCAAAATTGGAGTTTGGAGAACAAGAAAATAGTGTAAAGGAAACGGAAGTAATAGGGAATTTTGGCTAGAGCAAAAAGAAAAGAGAGAAAAAGAAAATAGTAGAAAAGGTGGAGAGGAGATGTCAGAAAGACGATAGTTTTGGGAAAGAACCGAATCCCTTAATTCTCTCCATCAAACTCCCCACGAAATCCACCACCCAGATTCCTAGTTCATCTTAAACTCTCACACACGGCATAGGCAGCAAAATAAATCCTTTGTTTGCGCAGAGATTCTAACTCATGACCTCCATCTCACCAACACTCCACTTATCCACCAGAGCAACAAGCCCATTCTGTTAATTACTTAAACACTTTTACTTACAAGCCTACTAACCAGAGATATGGATTTATTCATAAAAAACACCAAAATTTGCCCAAGTCAAGGCTTGAACCCAAGACTTCATACACACACCTAGAACACTTAACCACTAAAGCAGATGCACATTTGTGTCAAAAATACACGGAAACAATTATACAAATATTGGGGCGTTACAACTCTACCCCTTAAAAGAAAATTTCGTCCTTAAAATTTTAGTTGATCAGAAAAGATGAGGATACTGTTGACGCATCGAATCCTCCGGCTCCTAAGTGGCCTCCTCAATGCTATGATTCTGCCACATAACTTTCACTAGGGGGATAGACTTCCTTCGTATAACTTTGATATCGTAATCCAGGATCTGGACCAGCTTCTCCTCAAACGTCAGATCTGGTCTAACTTCAATGTCCTCAATATGAACAACATGTGTGAGATCAGAGCGGTAGTGTCTCAACATTGAGACATGGAACACATCATGAATGCAATCTAACTTCGGAGGAAGCTCCAACTGGTTTGCAACTGGCCCCACTCGCTTCAGAATACGGTATGACCCAATAAATCGAGGGCTCAACTTACCCTTGCGACCGAGCCTTAAGACCTTCTTCCATGGCGAGACCTTGAGAAAAATAAGTTCCCCACAGAATACTCAATATCCTTTCTCTTCAGATCAGCATAGGATTTCTGGCTATCAGATACTGCTGTTAGTCGATCTCGAATCAATCGAACCATATCTTCAGTTTCAAGAACTAATCTGGACCTAGTACATGTCGCTCCCCCAACTCAAACCAACATAAGGGAGTACGACACTTACGGCCATACTGGGCCTCGTACGGCACCATCTAGATGCTAAACTGATAGCTGTTGTTATAGGCGAACTCTGTCAACGATAAGTACTCCTCCCAACTACCTCAGAAATCTATAACACAGCTCCTCAACATATCCTCCAGTACTTGAATTACCCTCCCTGATTGACCATCTGTCTGAGGATGGAAAGCAATACTGAAATTTAACCTCGAACCCCGTGCCTCATGTAATTTCTTTCAGAATCGAGATGTGAAGTAAATATCCCTATCAGAGAAGATCGAGACAGAAACCCCATGCAGTCTCACTATTTCAGATACATAGAGCTTAGCTAACTTCTAGAGACAAAAGTCTGTCCTGACTGGAATGAAGTGAGCAGACTTGGTCAATCGATCCACGATGACCCAAATTGAATCCTTCTTAGTGGGTGTTAAAGGCAACCTACTAACGAAGTCCATAATTACTCGCTCCCATTTCCACATCGGTATCTTTACCGACTGCAGCAATCCCGAAGGTAACTGATGCTCAGCCTTAACCTGCTGATAAGTCAGACAGCGAGCAACAAAGTTAGTAACCTCACGCTTCAACCCTATCCACCAATACAACTCTCAGAGATTACGGTACATCTTGTTCCCACCGGGATGCATAGCGTAAGGGTTACTATGCACTTCCCTCAAAATCGACTGTCTCAAATCCTCATCATTCGGTACACAGATTTGACCGCGGAAATAAAGTACCCTGTCACTGTTAATCCTAAAATCAGTAGAATCATTAGTCTCAACCTGACAGAATCGTAACTCAAGAGACTTATCCCCCATCTGTTTATTTTTTATCTGATTAATCCTTACAGGCTTAACCTGAAGTTTTGCTAACAGACTCCCATCGTCAAATAGACTGAGTCGAGCGAACATCGCTCTCAGGTCGGTCATAGCCCTACAGCTCAAAGCATCTGCCACCACATTAACTTTACTAGGGTGGTACTCGATGGTGCAGTCATAATCTTTAAGGAGTTCAACCCATCTACGCTGCCTAAGGTTTAACTCCTTCTAAGTGAAGAGATATTTAAGGCTTTTGTAATCAGTGTATATAGTACACTTCTGACTGTACAGATAATGCCTTCAGATTTTTAGAGTGAAGATTATAGCAGCCAGCTCCAAATCATGCGTAGGGTAGTTAGCCTCATGCGTCTTGAGCTGACATGACGCACAAGCTACCACCTTACCATCCTGCATCAGAACGCAACCTAGACCCACATACGACACATCACTGTATATGATGAAGTATCTACCAGGCTCCAACTATATCAGAACATGAGCCTGAGTTAGAATAGGTTTTACCTTCTCGAAGCTCTCATGTTGCTTATCAGTCCAGACAAAGGGAACTCCATTGCACAAAAGCTTGGTCAATGGTGCTGCGATCAAGGAGAACCCTTCTACAAAGCGTCGGTAATAACCCGCTAACCCTAAAAAGTTACAAATTTTGAACCCATTCTTCGGTTGTTTCCAATCCAACACAGCCTCAATCTTATGAAGATCCATACGAATCCCCTCCGCAGAAACCACATGCCCCAAAAAGGTTATTTCTCGGAGCCAAAACTCACACTTTCTGAACTTTGCATACAATTGTTTCTCACGTAGAGTCTGTAATGCCACTCGAAGATGCTCATCATGCTCGTCCTCAGTCTTCAAATACACCGAATGTCATCAATGAAGACTACCACGAATCGATCCAAATAGGGCTAGAACACTCGGTTCATCAGATCCATAAAAGCTACTGGTGCATTCGTCAGTCCAAATGGCATCACTAGGAACTCGTAATGTCCATACCGAGTCTTAAATGCCGTCTTATGCACATCGACCTCCTTAACCTTCAGTTGATGGTATCCTGACCGTAGATCAATCTTGGAGAAAATCGAAGCTCCTCAGAATTGGTCAAAAAGATCTTAAATCCTCGGTATAGGGTGTTTATTCTTGAGGTTAGCTTGTTCAGCTGCCGGTAGTCGATACACATCCTTATCATCCCATCTTTCTTATTTGCAAACAACACCGGTGCTCCCTATGGAGACTCACTGGGACGAAAGAATCCACTATCTAATAGTTCTTAAATTTGAGCCTTAAGCTCTGTAAGCTCATTCGGTGCCATTCGGTAGGGCACAATAGAACTCGGAACTGTACTCGGAAGGAGCTCAAGCCCAAATTCTACTTCTCGGTTCGGAGGCAAACCCAGTAATTTCTCAGGAAAAAATCTAAAAAAACCCTTATGGTTCTGATGTCTTTAACCGAAGAGTCCCCAGATTTAGAAACACTAATGTAGGCTAAGAATGCCTCACATCCCTTCCGTACCAACTTCTCTACCACCAACGCAGAAATCACATTCATCAGATAGTCCCGACGTTCCCCAATCACCACTACCTCGTTGTCCTCCTCGGTTCTCAAAACCACCATTTTTGTCGCAAAGTCTAGACTTACCCGGTGCTTGACCAACCAGTCTATTCCCAGAATCAATTCGAACTCCCCAAATGAAAGCTCCATCAGATCAGCCAGAAACACTGTCCCTTGAACCTCTAACGAGACGTCTCTAAACAATTTACTCACTCGGATAGACTGTCCCAACGGACTCACAACAGTTACCTCATTAGAAGTACCCTTAACTAGAATCCCCAGAGTTTCAGACACAACACTAGTTACGTAAGAGTGTGTACAGCCTATGTCTATCAATGCCAAGTATGGTACATCAAAAATTAAAAATGTACCCATAATGATGTCCGAAGCATCTAGGTCCTCAAGGTAACGAGCAGCATAAACCAGTGCAGGTTACCTCAACTCAGTTAGTCTAGCACCTCGCCCAATGCTCTCTGTCCTCGACCCATACCATTACCACCCCTGGCCTGACCTCGGCCCCTAGGTGGCTGCGAAACTATTCTCAGTAGCTATGCAGTACCAGTATCCGTAGCTTGTATCTGATCAGTTCTAAACGGACAATCCTAACACGATGCTTAGTCAACCCACATCTCAAGCATGCCCCAGTAGCCCTCCAACATTCGCCTGGATGGCGTCTACCACAGTGCCCACAAAGCGCCACCCTAATAGGTGCAACAGGAGGCCCAACTCTCACTGGTCCATCAGACTTGGCCTTCTTCTTTGGCCTCATTACAAAATTTGAGGGCTCCGATTCCCTCTTATTCTTTCCTTTCTCTCGGATTTGGCGCTCAGCGCGCTTGACCTCCTCGGTGATCTTCGCGTTCTCCATTAAAGTAGAAAAAGCACGCTCCCTCTGCGGAGCTATCAAAATCCGTAAGCTATCCCTGAGTCCGTCCTCAAAATAGACGCAACGCTCATACAAGGTCACCACCATGCCCCGAGCATACTGGTTCAATCTCAGGAACTCGGCCTCATATTCGGCCACTGAACGGTCTCCTTGGGTGAGATTAAGGAACTCACGCATCCTGGCATTAATGTAGCTGGCTCCTACATACTTACTTTGGAATGCCGTCCTAAAATAGTCCCATGTCAAATAGTCGGGCTAAGTGCCCTCTTTAACAGTCAGCCATCATTGGTAAGCTTCATCACGAAGCAGAGAGATAGTCCCCTTAAGCTTTTGCTCCACGGTAAAATCCAGGTTATCCATAATTCTTTCCGTGGCCTCTATCCAATATTCACCACGCTAGGGGCGACTCCAGTGACACTTCTGAATAATTCAGCCCCATTGGACCCGAATCATTCTGTAACCGACCCACGGCGCCTAGATTCGGTGTTGGGCCTAGCAACCCTATCTAAAATCGTAGAATGGCTCGGGATAGTGCGTCATCTCGAGCCTCATGGTCATGAGACCCAGTCTCTGTAGTAGTTGAGATCGGCGTCTCGCTCATATCTAGATTAGGCAAATTTTCAGTTGCAGAAGACCCAGCTTGAGCCCCTCTGTGGCCTCTACCATGGCCTCTAGTACCTCATCCGTAGATACCGCGCTCATCGTAAATTTAGAGTTATCTAGATTAATAGTTTTATGTATTAGTTACAGTTCCAATATTTGTTAACAGATGTTTTATGCAGAACAGTATTAGAAGTTTAGAGTTCGTTATCGCGAATCGCAGTTTTACTACGATATTCAGTTTCACTACAGTTTTCAGTTTACACTACCTATTGGCTGTTTCAAGCATGCAAGTAGTATTTTAAACAAGTCTAAATAGAGATCAGAACACTTACAACGTAAGCACCGGAGACTTGGTGTACTCAGTCCAAAAATATTTTAAACCATTTAGAAATCATTTTGGAAAAACCAATTTTTTTGAAACTCAAATCCACGGCCGAGTTTTGCAACCTGTCTTTGATACCACTAAATGTAACACCCCAAACCCGGCCAGAACGTTATGGCCAAATCTGGCGATGTCACATGATAATGCTTTAGAAAACATAATTACGATAAAACCATATTTAGATATCTTAGGCTACCGTCAAAATGTGTCGTTTGTTCATTCATTATCCATTTTCATAACATTATACGTTGCGGAAACTTTTAAAATAATTTGCAAATTCGTGTATATTTTGATAAAACATTTGTTTATTTTGAAAACTCACGTTTTATCCTATTGCTAGCAATTATAAAATAAAAATCTCAAATTTAAACAAAAATTCGTAAATGTCATATTACATAAACTTTTTCCCAGATATAATTAAAACCGTGAAAAAATTTAAAAACCATAAAGGTCCACAACCGTGGTCACCGCTGAGTCCTCCACTGCACCGACTCGTCTATTGCTGGGGATTACTTTAACAGATTAAATAGAAAAGGGTGAGTTTTTGCAAACTCAGTGTGTAATCCCCACAGAAAACATACACACAGTAATATCATATAATAAACATAAATTCACAGTTCTGGTTTGAGCCTATTACAGAAACGGTGTGGGCCTCAGCCCACTCGAATACAGAATCAGATATATTCTAGGGCCTTAGCCCATTTTAGACATAATATACAGATCAGAACAGAATAGCAGAATCCTACCCACCAACCTATACACACCAACTCCGTCCAACCCTACACACCATGTGAGGATAAAATCAACCCACCCATCCCTGCACACCATGTTGTACCGAATGCGGCACATAATTAGAAAGTTGTAGCTGAGCTGCCAGATAGTAGGCTTAAGAGCCTTTCAAATACTTCCTCCAAATATCATCAACCCACCCCGATGCAATGCAACATACATAATATGACATGCTTTTATGCAAATAACAATCCATACATTCAAATCAGTATACATACTAAGTGTAACATGTTCAGTACATATTTCACATAATCAGATCACATAGCCACGGGTCTAAGTACTGCTTACCGACCCTTCATTAGGTTCATAGTCGACTTGGGCGACACGTGCAACCTTCCAGAATATTTCATTAAAATGGGCTCACACGCCCATGTCGGTCCACACAACCGTGTGGCCTACATGACCCAAATTAGCCTCGGCCATGTGGATCACATGCCTGGTCCAGAATCCTACACACTCATGTGAGTCACTCATATGGGCCCACATGCCTATGTGGCCCACACGACCTAATTGGTCGAGCATGTGTGTCGCACACGGCCTTGCCTGTCCGTTACACGGCCGTGTCACTTACGCACGGCCTGGCTCGTCGATCACACGACCGTGTGGTGACTTACAGTTTCGTACACGGCCTACCACACAGGCGACCACACACCCGTGTGACGTCGACGGAGAGGTTTTTGGCTTTCGTTGAACCCTCGTTTTCTGTATTTTCGAGTACACACTTGGTTCAAATTCGACGCGTAACTACTCCCGAGCAGTCTAAAACCTATATTCAACAATTGAAAGCCCAATTTTAGTCACTTAATTTGATTTGTTATGAACAGAAATTCTCGAAAACTTACCAACAACCTTACCTTAACGAGCCATGATGATTTCTCGCTGCTGAAAAGCCAAAAAGCATCCCACAGCTCATTGATTGTCCCTTAATCAAAAAATAACCACTTAATACTCCATTAATTCATCTAAAATAAAATAAAACGTACCCCTAGTGTAACACCCCTTACCCGTATTCGAAGCCGGAACCGGGTTTAAGGCAGTACCTAACTTATCTCGATAAAACATAACACACTGAGCTATAGAATTTCATTTAAGCCCATCCCTTGCTCATTATTGGCCTACGACGCCCTAAACATAGCTCCAAGAGGTTTTGGGATTTAACTGGGAACTTTTACGAACTTGGAAACTTTTCATCAGAACAGGGGCCACACGCCTGTGTTAATCTAGGGACATGCCCGTGTGCCCCTAAGACATGCCCATGTTCACCACCCGTGGTCGACACTAACTTATTTCACATGGCAGGACAAACAGTTGTGTCCCTAGCCCGTGTCCTTTACACAGCCTATACACGCTAGTGTCTTAGCCCATGTGCCAAAACCTTGGCATTCTATTTTTGACGTCATCACTTCACTAAGGCCACACGGCCAAGGCACATGCCCGTGTCCTTAGACCGCGTGTCAAATTAAATTCCACATTTAAAGTGAAGACTTTACACGGCCAGGGCACACGCCCATGTCCTAGGCTGTGTCATCCACACGGCTGAGACACACGATTGTGTCTATGCCTGTGTGTTTACTACTAAGCGTACTGACTTGTAAGCCTAGCATGCAAGGGGACATACGGTCGATCAACATGCCCATAGGGCTGACCGTGTGTCACATACGGCCTAGACACATGCCCGTGTGTCTACCCGTATGGACAATTAGATGGCTATCTACCAAGCTATTGCCACTCTAATAAGATTTCATACTCATTCCAAACAACTCATAACTCAAAGATACATCCAAGAACTAAATTCATAACAATCACACAAACATAAACTTCATAATTCCATCATCATTGAATATAAAGTATCAAGTATTGGCTAAATTCTAATAACCATTTACAAAATGACTTTGATACATAGATAGCGAACACTTTGGCTAACAATTAAGACCTAACAAAATACCCAAGTCCTATACATACCATACTCAAAGTAAGTCTAAATTGTTATACCAAAGTGATGTCAATAGTGTGATTTTCGAACTTTGACGATCCACGTTCCTCATGTTATCTTGGCAATACTACAAGGAAAAAGGGCAATGAAAAGGGGTAAGCATAAAGCTTAGTAATTTTGCATGGAAATAAATGGCAACAATGAGCTCATAACATAATCCATGGCATTAACTAACCATACACAAGTCATAGGCTTCTTGCCATACTCACTCACACTTGCCCTTATTTAGCAAATACAATGCCACATATCGTAATCATTTCTTCGTGACTCATTCACGAGTACCTATATTCACTCATTCACATTACTTTAGTACAAGTCTCATTTCTACTTCTAAACTCATCTACTTATCCCATTAATCACTAGGGATAATCAAAGAAGCATATTCGTTGTCATTAATTTAGGTACGAAGCCAATGCCACATCCCTGAGGTGGTCTAACATGGAGTCGCCTGTAAATTCCAATGCCATATTCTATATATGGTCTTATATGGAATTTCACATCAAGTATCGATGCCATATCCCAGATATGGTCTTATACGATTTTCATATTCATTACCAAAGCCATATCCCGGATATGGTCTTATACGGGATCTCAACTCGGTGCCAAGGCCATGTCCCGAACATGGTCTTATACAGGACCTTATCCATTTCATATCTCGATGATAGCATTTTCATATTCAATATGGTCCACTAGGACTTTAACATCTCATTCAACATTAACTACTCAATTTAGTAGAGCATCATGCATCAATATAATGCCAAGCATTCCCATACATGCTAACATAATGTTGAATCTATCACATACAAACTTACCTCATTTTCAAAATGAGCTAAACCGTCGATCTAATTCGAGAGTTTGTTCTTTCCCCGATCGAGGTGAATTCTTGGTTCTTCTTGCCTATAATAGCAAATTTTAGCTCATTTTAATCATCACATAAATAAAAGCATTTTAATAATCATGCTTTGGCAAAATTACTATTTTGCCCTTATACTTTGGCAAAATAACTATTTTGTCCCTAGGATCGAAAATTAATTCTAATCATATTTCTACCTTCAACAAGCCTAGGTGAACATTTAATACTCTTATGGCTATCATCAAAAGTCAACATTTCACACATTTACTACCATTTTTTATAACCTTTACAAAAAGGTCCAATTAGGTGTTTTTATGGCAACACCTTTCGCAAAAGTTGTTCATCTAACAACCAAGACTCATTTTCTTCCATAAAAATGCAGCAAATAACAATGAGAGCTCTCATGGAAAAACTTTATACTTTTCACCATATTAGTCCCCTCATTTGAAAGCTTAAGCTCTAGGGGTCCTAAAAGTACAACTATCTTCAAGAAAAATCATCAAAATCACTTACTAGAATGGAGGAGAGCTTGCTGAAAATTTGAGCTTTCAAAACCCCTATTTTGTTTCTATTTTTTTTTTTGGAGAAAGATGGATATCATCTTTTCTCTATTTTATTAATACTAATCAAATTAGTCACCAACTATTACCAACTTTGACCAATTTTGTCCATCTTTGTCTCCTATCACCTCCTATGGCCAGTCAACAATCTATCAAAGGGCTAATTGCCTTTTAAAGACCTCCAATTATCATTCTATGGCTATTTGGCACCTTTAGCCTATAGGATGGAACTTTCGCACCTTATACGATTTAGTTATTTTTCGCGATTAAGCAAGAAATCGCTAAAATTAAAACACCAAAATTTTCTTGCATTAATATAATCATGCTCTAACTCATAAAATAATAGGAAAATAATTTCTCTAACCTCGAATTAGTGATCCCAAGATCACTGTACCGACTAGCCCCTAAATCGGGCTGTTACAATTCTCCCCCTAAAAGATTTTTGTCCCTGAAAATCTTACTGGTAAAAAGGTTGGGATATTGGTTTCTCATAGCCTCCTCGAGCTCCCATGTAGCCTCTTCTATTCCATGCTTTTGCCACATAACTTTTACAAGGGCTATACTTTTTTTCTTAACTGTTTGACCTCTCGCGCTAAAATTTTAACTAGCTCTTCACCATAAGTCAAGTCTGGCCTCTATTGCTACTATGAAATGTGAAGGGTCTGAACGATATCGGCACAACATGGATACGTGCAAGACATCATGAATCTTTTCCAGCTCAGGTGGCAAAGCCAACCGATAAGCTACCAGCCTTATCCTCTCGGTAACTTCATAAGGTCCGATAAATCGCGGACTCAATTTTCCCTTCCGGCCAAATCTGAGGACTTTTCTCCAAGGTGATACTTTCAAGAACACTTTATCACTGAATTTGAATTCAATCTCTTTCCTTTTTAAATCTGAATAGGACTTTTGCCTATCTGAGGTAACCTTCAGACAGTCACGTATTACTTTTACCTTCTTTTCAGTTTTACTCATCAAATCAACCCCGTGTATCTGTTTCTCTCTGAGTTTTGACCAATACAAGGGCATTCGGCACTTACGTCCATACAATGCCTCATATGGCGCCATCTTCAAACTTAATTGAAAACTATTGTTGTAGGCGAATTCCACCAACGATAAGTATTTCTCCCAATTACCATGAAATACCAAGACACAACATCGAAGCATGTCTTTAAGTATTTGAATTACCCTTTCCGACTGTCCGTCAGATTGTGGATGGAAGGATGTACTAAAACTCAATTTTGTGCCTAAGACCTGTTGCAACTTTTTCCAAACCATGACTGAATCTCAAATCTCTATCCGAAATGATCGACAACGGTACACCATGAATTCTTACTATCTCTGCCACGTATAAGTCCGCCAATTTATCAAGTGAATAATCGGCTTGCACTGGTATGAAATGAGCTGACTTTGTGAGTCTATCAACCACTATTCATACCGAATATTTTTTCTTCGGAGTCAACGGTAAGCCTATCACGAAGTCTATGGTAATACGGTCCAATTTCCACTTAGGAACCATAATGGGCTAAAGTAAACTTGAAGGTACTTGGTGCTCAGCCTTCACTTGCTGACAAATCAGGCATTTTGATACAAACTCGAAAATATCTTTCTTCATACTAGGCCACCAATACCATTTTCTCAAGTCGTTGTACATCTTCGTGCTACCCGGGTGCACTGTTAAACATTCGCTATTTGCTTCATTCAAAATTCTACGAATAAGTTCATCATTCCTGGGTACACAGACTCTATCTCAAAACATCAAACATCCATCAAGATTTATTCGAAAATCTGACTCAACATTCAACTCACATAAAACTCTTTTAGCTTGTAAGTCATTATCTTCTTTTTGATCTTCACAAATTGCTTGGACGAATAACGGCCTCGCCCTCAACTCGACGAAAATGGAACCACCATCCAACAAAGAAATCTGAGTATTCATGGCTCTCAGTGTGAACAATGATTTTCTGCTCAAGGCATCTGCGACTACATTCGCCTTTCCGGATAGTAGTTAATCACTAACTCATAATCCTTAATCAGCTCCAACCACCTTCTTTGCCTCAAATTCAATTCTTTTTGTGAGTCGAAAAATATTTTAGACTTTTGTGGTCGGTGAAAATCTGACACCTTTAACCATATAAATGGTGTCTCCAAATCTTCAACGCAAACACAATTGCGCGCTCTAAATCATGAGTTGGGTAATTCTTCTCGTGCGATTTTAATTGCCTAGAAGCTTATGCAATTACCTTACCCTTTTGCATAAGTACACAACCCAGTTCGTTCAAGGATGCATCATTGTAAACCACAAATTCTCTTTTCGGTACAGGTTGCACCAAAACAGGAGCCTCAGTCAATAGCGTCTTCAATTTCTCAAAACTCTATTGACACTTTTATATCCAATCAAACTTCACATCTTTTTACAATAATCTCATCATCGAGGTAGCTATTATGGAAAAGCCCTTGACAAAACGTCTATAATAGTTGGCTAGGACTAGAAAACTCCTTAATTCAGTTACACTCCTCGACAGTTTCTAATCAACAATTACTAAAATCTTACTCGGGTCTACTCTAATTTCATCTCCCGAGACAATGTGCCCCAAAAATCCCACTTTCTTGAGCCAAAATTCAGTTTTACTGAACTTGGCATACAATTTTTTTTCTCTCAAGACTTGCAGAACCATACTCAAATGCTCGACATGTTCATTCTCATCTTGAGAGTCGATGAAGACCACGACAAATTTATCCAAATATGGCCGAAAAATACGATTTGTCAAATCCATGAAGATCGCAAGGGCATTCGTTAGACCAAAAGGCATGACCAAAAATTCATAGTGGCCATACTTAGTCCTAAATGCGGTTTTCGGTACATCCGAGTCCTTGACTTTCAGCTGATAGTACCTGGACCTCAAATCTACCTTGGAAAATACCGTGCCCCCTTCAATTGATCAAATAAATAATCAATCCTTGGCAACAATACTTATTCTTCACAGTTACCTTGTTGAGCTACCGATAATCGATGCATAATCTCATAGAACCATCTTTATTCTTCACGAAAAAGATGGGAGCACTCCACGGAGAAAAACTCGGCCTTGCAAAACCTTTATCCGTTAGTTATTGTAATTGGGCTTTCAACTCCTTTAGCTCGTTTAGAGCCATTCTATATGGAGAAATAGAAATAAAGGCAGTACCCGGAGTTAACTCAATCCCAAATTCAATCTCTCTAACCGGAGGTAGCCCTGGCAACTCTTCTGGGAAAACCAACTCTATTTTCAAATCAATCTCTTTAGTGTTCAACACAAAGGCTAGGTAAGCCTCGTACCCCTTCCTTAAATACCCGAGTCGAATAGGATGATATCACTACTGTGATCTATCTTAATTATCTGATTCAACATGAAAAAAATCCCCATTTTCATTTTTCAACTCAATATGTTCTTTCCACTATTCACAATTACACCATTAGTAACTAACTAATCCATCCCAAGGATGACATCAAACTCATCAAACGATAATAGCATAAGATCAACCGGAAAATAATGACCCTTAATCATCAAAGGGCATCCTTTGCATACTTTATCAACCAACACATACTTGCCTAGAGGATTAGACACTCTTATTATGAATTCAGTAGACTCTATAGGCATGCTCATGCTAGATACTAATTTCATGGATATGGATAAGTGAGTAGATCCCAGATCAATTAAAGCTATAACACGAGTATCATAAAGAGAAAATGTGCCTGTGATTACGTCGGGGGAAGATGCCTCTTCACAAGCACGAATGGCGTATGTCCACGCTGGTGCTCTACCCTCGACTCTAGCAGCTTACTCTGTGGATGGATTGTTGTTACCCATTTCATTTCCTGGGTTTCTCGGTGGTCTTTCTCTAGTAGCACTTCTCGCTCTTGCATTCTGAGACTTCTCTTTCAAGCCCACCTTTGGGTAATCTCTGATAAAGTGGTCTAAGGACCCACATCTGAAACAAGCTTTCTCATTTGCTCGGCACTCACTAGAATTGCGCCTGCCACATTGCAGGCATTCTGGTCTACTCGATCAAGCGTTGCCCACACTAGCAACTGATGTGGTCTGCCCTTTAGACCTCAAAAATTGTTTGCCCTTACTTCGATTTAAAAAAGCCGACTGAGGTGACTGATCGAGCAGCAAAATCCCTCAATTTATTAGATGAGGATTAGAGTGACTTATTCAGTTGTCTTTTCTTCAAGTCGCGAGACTCATTCTCAGCTCTTATTTTCTCCTTAGCTAGCTCTTTAGCCTTACAGGCTCTATCTACCAACACCACAATTTTTTTTTAATTCGAGGACTCCCACGTATAAATAGATATCTTCATTTAACCCATCCTCGAATCTCTTGCACATGATGGCCTCGGTAGACACGCACTCCGGGCATACTGCTAAGCCTTACGAACTCCCATTCGTAGTCAATCACTAACATATGACCTTTCTTCAATTCCAAGAACTCTTTTCTCTTGTGGTCGATGAACCTCTGGCTGATATACTTCTTTGAATTCCTCTTGGAAGAATTCCCAGCTAACTATCTCCCTTGGTACCATCGACACCATGGTATTCCACAACCGATAGGCTGAATCTCTTAAGAGGGATACTGCACACTTTAAGTACTCCTTAGGCGTGCAGGATAACTCATCGAATACCTTGATGGTATTCTCAAGCCAGAATTTCGCTCTCTCCAGATCATCATCTTTACTAGCCCAAAATTCTTCGACTCCTTGCTTCTAGATCTTATCAACCGAAGGCCTTTCTCTTTCCACTACCTCAACCACTTGAGGAGCTACAGGAGCAGGTTGAGGAATAGGTGAGGGTGGGGGGAGGGGGGTTGAGCATTAGGATTTTCTCATGTATACTCAGTATACCAGTTGCTCATCATACGGAGAAAGGCTTCTCGGGCCTGTTCTTCATGACCCAAGGTCTCGGGTCCACTTATCATTGGCGCGGTCCCTTGAGCGGGAGCCGCACGTTACTCGCAGCATCATCGAATGTAGTTTGGTCTGGATCAGGATCCATATACTACATAAAACATAATTTTAAACGTCAGGAGCCATCACACTATCATTACACAGATACTCTTACATATGGAATGTATAGCTAGATTCATACTTACACTACGTTACTCTTAGAATCAACTAAATCGTAGCTTTGATACCAATAGATGTAACACCCCTTACCCGTATTCGAAGTCGAAATCGGGTTTAAGGCATTACCTAACTTATCTCACTAAAACATAACACATTGAGGTATAAAATTTCATTTAAACCCCACTCTTGATTATTCTCGGCCTACGAGGCCCTAAACATACCTTTGAGAGGTTTCAAGACAAAATTGAAAACTTTTACGAACTTGGAAATCTTTTCATCAAAACAAGGGCCACACGCCCATGTGCCCCTAAGAAATGCCCGTGTTCACCACCCGTGGTCGACACTGACTTATTTCACATGGCAGGACACACGCCAGTGTCCCTAGCCTTGTCCCTCACACGACCTCGACACGTCCGTGTCTTAGCCCTGTGCCAAAACCTTGGCATTCTATTTATGATGTCATCACTTCACTAAAGCCACACGGCCAAGGCACACGCCCGTGTCCTTAGACCGTGTGTCGAATTAAATTCCACATTTAATGTGAAGACTTCACACGGCCAGGGTACATGCCCATGTGCTAGGCTGTGTCATCCACACGGTTGTGTCTCTGCCCATGCGTTTACTACTAAGCATACTGATTGTAAGCCTAGCATGCAAGGGAACACACGATCGATCAACATGCCCATGGGGATGATAGTGTGTCACATACGGCCTAGACACATGCCCATGTGTCTACCCGTGTGGACAATTAGATGGTTATCTACCAAGCCATTGCCACCCTAACAAGATTTCATACTCATTCAAAAAAACTCATAACTCAAAGATACATCCAAGAACTAAATTTATAACAATCACACAAGCATAAACTTTATAATTCCATCATCATTGAATATATAAAGTATCAAGTATTGGCCCAATTCTAATGACTATTTACAAAATGAATTTGATACATACATAGCCAACACTTTGGCTAACAATTACGACCTAACAAAATACCCAATTCATATACATGCCATACTCAAAGTAAGTCTAAATTGTTATACCAAAGTGATGTCGATGGTGTGATTTCCAAACTCTGACAATCCACGTTCCTTGAGTTATCTTGGCAATACTACAAGGAAAAAGGGCAATGAAAAGGGGTAAGCATAAAGCATAGTAAGTTTGCATAGAAATAAATGGCAACAATGAGCTCATAACATAATCTATTCATGGCATTAACTAACCATACACAAGTCATAGCCTTCTTGCCTTACTCACTCTCACTTCCCCCTATTTAGTTCATACCATGCGACATATCGTAATCGTTCCTTCGTCACTCATTCACGAGTACATGTATTCACTCATTCACATGACTTTAGTACAAATCTCATTTCTACTTCTAAACTCATCTACTTATCCCATTAATCACTAGGGATAATCAAAGACGCATATTCATGGTCATTAATGCAGGTACGATGCCAATGCCACATCCTCAAGGTGGTCTTACATGGAGACGCCTGTAAATGCCAATGCCATTTCCCGGATATGGTCTTATATGGAATTTCGCATCAAGTATCGATGCCATATCCCAGATATGGTCTTATTCAATTTTCATATTCATTACCGAAGCCATATCCTAGATAAGGTCTTATACGGGATCTCAACTCGGTGCTGAGGCCATGTCCCGGACATGGTCTTATACGGGACCTTATCCATTTCATATCTCGATGATAGCAATTTCATATTCAATATGGTCCACTAGGACTTCAACTTCTCATTAAACATTAACTAATCAATTTAGTAGAGCATCATGCATTATTATACTGCCAAGCATTCTCATACATGCTAACATAAATGTTGAATCTATCACATACAAACTTACCTCGTTTTCAAAATGAGATAAACTGTCGATCTAATCCGAGACATTATTCTTTCCTCGATCGAGGTGAATTCTGGTTCTTCTTGCTCTATAACATCAAATTTTGGCTCATTTTGATCATCACATAAATAAAAGCATTTTAATAATCATGCTTTTGCAAAATTACTATTTTGCCCCTAGACTTTGGCAAAATAATCATTTTGCCCCTAGGCTCGAAAATTAATTCTAACCATATTTCTACCTTTAAAAAGCCTGGGTGAACAT
This sequence comes from Gossypium rotundifolium, assembly GCA_025506655.1. Classification (NCBI taxonomy): domain Eukaryota; kingdom Viridiplantae; phylum Streptophyta; class Magnoliopsida; order Malvales; family Malvaceae; genus Gossypium; species Gossypium rotundifolium. The sequence goes on along the minus strand of CP106731.1, from coordinate 118,752,401 downwards.
TTAATACTCTTATGGCTATCATCAAAAATCAACTTTTCACACATTTACTACCATTTTGTATAACCTTTACAACAAGGTCCAATTAGGTGTTTTTATGGCAAAACCTTTCACAAAAGTTGTTTATCTAACAACCAAGACTCATTTTCTTCCATAAAAATGCAGCTAATAACAATGATAGCTCTCATGGAAAAACTCTAGACTTTTCACTATATTGCAAATTAGTCCCCTCATTTGAAAGCTTAAGCTCTAGGGGTCCTAAAAGTACAACTATCTTCAAGAAAAATCATCAAAATCACTTACTAGAATGGAGGAGAGCTTGCTAAAATTTTGAGCTTTCAAAACCACTATTTTGCTTGCTATTTTGGTGGAGAAAGATGGAGAGAAAGATGGGTATCATCTTTTCTTTATTTTATTAATACTAGTCAAATTAGTCACCAACTATTACCAACTTTGACCAATTTTGTCCATCTTTGTCTCCTATCATCTCCTATGGCCGGTCAACTATCTATCTGAGGGATAATTTCCTTTTAAAGACCTCCAATTAACATTCCATGGCTATTTGTCACCTTTAGCCTATAGGATGTAACTTTCGCACTTTATGCGATTTAGTCCTTTTTCGCGATTAAGCAAGAAATCGCTAAAATTAAAACACCAAAACTTACATGCATTAATATAATCAAGCTCTGACTCATAAAATAACATGAAAATAATTTCTCTAACCTCGAATTAGTGATCCCGAGATCACTCTTCAGACTAGCCCATAAATTGGGCTATTACAATTCTCCCCCAAGGATTTTCATCCCCGAAAATCTTACCGTAAAAAGGTTGGGGTATTGGTTTCTCATAGTCTCCCAGGCTCCCATGTAGCCTCTTCTATTCCATGCCTTTGCTTTACAAGGGCTATACTTTTATTTCTTAACTATTTGACCTCTTGCGCCAAAATTTTAACTGGCTCCTCACCATAAGTCAAGTCCAGTTGTATCTCTACCTCTATTGCTACTATTGCATGTGAAGGGTCTGAATGGTATCGATGCAACATGGATATGTGACATCATGAATGTTTTCTAGCTCATGTGGCAAATCCAACCGATAAGCTACCGGCCCTATCCTCTCGGTAACTTTATAAGGTCTGATAAATCGAGGACTCAATTTTCCTTCCGGCCAAATCTGAGGACTTTTCTTCAAGGTGATACTTTCAAGTGCACTTTATCACCGACTTCGAATTCAATCTCTTTCTCTTTTAAATCTGAATAGGACTTTTGCCTATCTGAGGTAGCCTTCAGACAGTCACATATTCTTTTACCTTCTCTTCAGTTTCCCTGATCAAATCAACCCCGTGTATCTGTTTCTCTCTGAGTTCTAACCAATACAAGGGCTTTTGACACTTACGTCCATACAATGCCTCATAGGGCGCCATCTTCAAACTTGACTAAAAACTGTTGTTGTAGGCAAATTCCACCAACGGTAAGTATTTCACCCAATTACCATGAAATTCCAAGACACAACATCGAAGCATGTCTTCAAGTATCTGAATTACCCTTTCCGACTGTCCGTCGGTTTGTGGATGGAAGGCTATACTAAAACTCAATTTTGTGCCCAAGGCCTCTTGTAACTTTTTCCAAAACCATGATGTTAATCTCGGATCTCTATCCGAAATGATCGACAACGGTACTCCATGAAGTCTTACTATTTCTGCCACGTCCAAGTCCGCTAATTTTTCAAGTGAATAATCGACTCACGCTGGTATGAAATGAGCTGACTTTGTAAGTCTATCAACCACTACTCATACTGCATCTTTCTTCTTCAGAGTCAACGGTAAGCCTGTCACGAAGTCCATGGTAACACAGTCCCATTTCCACTCAGGAACCATAATGGGCTGAAGTAAACCTGAAGGCACTCGGTGCTCAGCCTTCACTTGCTGACAAATCAGGCATTTTGATACAAACTCGAAAATATCTTTCTTCATACTAGGCCACCAATACCATTTTCTCAAGTCATTGTACATCTTCGTGTTACCCTGGTGCACTGTTAAACATCTACTATGTGCTTCTTTCAAAATTCTACGAATAAGTTCATCATTCCTGGGTACACAAACTCTATCTCAAAACATCAAACATCTATCAGGATTTAGTCAAAAATCTGACTCAACATTCGACTCACATAAAACTCTTTTGGCTTGTAAGCCGTTATCTTTTTTCCGAGCTTCACAAATCTCTTAGAGGAATAATGGTCTTGTCCTCAACTCGACTAAAATGGAACCATCATCCAACAAAGCAATCTGATTATTCATGGCTCTCAGTGTGAGTAATGATTTTCTACTCAAGGCATCAGTGACTACATTCATCTTTCCGGATGGTAGTCAATCACTAACTCATAATCCTTAATCAGCTCCAACCACCTTCTTTGTCTCAAATTCAATTCTTTTTGAGTCAACAAATATTTTAGACTTTTGTGGTCGGTGAAAATTTGACACCTTTCACCATACAAATGGTGTCTCCAAATCTTCAACGCAAACACAATTGCAGCCAACTCTAAATCATGAGTTGGGTAATTCTTCTCGTACGGCTTTAATTTCCTAGAGGCATATGGAATTACCTTACCCTTTTGCATAATTACACAACCCAGTCCGTTTAGGGATGCATCACTGTAAACCATGAATTCTCTTTCCGGTACAGGTTGCACCAAAACAGGAGTCTCAGTCAACAACGTCTTCAATTTCTCAAAACTCTATTGACACTTTTCTGTCCAATCAAACTTCACATCTTTTTGCAATAATCTCGTCATTGGGGCAGCTATTATGGAAAACCCTTGAAAAAATGCCTATAATAGCCGGCTAGGCCTAGAAATTTCCTTACTTTAGTTACGCTCCTCGGTGATTTCCAGTCAACAATTGCTGAAATCTTACTCGGGTCAACTCTAATTCCATCTCCCAAGATAATGTGCCCCAAAAATCCCACTTTCTTAAGCCAAAATTCACTCTTACTGAACTTGGCATACAATTATTTTTCTCTCAAGGCTTACAGAACCATGCTCAAATGCTCGGCATGCTCGTTATCATCTCGAGAGTAGATCAATATGTCGTCGATGAAGACCACAACAAATTTATCCAAATATGGTCGAAAAATGCAATTTGTCAAATCCATGAAGATCGCAGGGGCATTCTTTAGACCAAAAGGCATGACCAAAAATTCATAGTGGCCATACCTAGTCCTAAATGCGTTTTTGGTACATTTGAGTCCTTGACTCTTAGCTGATAGTACCTGGACCTCAAATCCATCTTGGAAAATACCGTGGCCCTCTTCAATTGATCAAATAAATCATTGATCCTTAGCAACGGGTACTTGTTCTTCACAGTTACCTTGTTGAGCTATTGATAATCGATGCATAATATCATAGAACCATCTTTCTTCTTCATGAATAAGACGGGAGCACCCCACAAAGAAAAACTCAACCTTGCAAAACCTTTATCCGTTAGTTCTTGTAACTAGGCTTTCAACTCTTTTAGCTCGGTTTGAGCCATTCTATATGGAGCAATATCAATAGGAGCAGTACCCGAAGTTAACTCAATCCTAAATTCAATCTCTCTAACTGGAGGTAGCCTTAGCAACTCTTTCGGGAAAACATCTGGGTACTCACATACTATGGGTACCGACTCCATTTTCAAATCAATCTCATTAGTGTTCAACACAAAGGCAAGGTAAGCCTCGTACCCTTCCTTAAATACCTCTGAGTCGATAAGGATCATATCACCACTGGTGATCTATCTTGATTATCTGATTCAACATGAATAAAATCCCCATTTTCATTTTTCAACTCAATATGTTTCTTTCCACAATTCACAATTACACCATGAGTAACTAACCAATCCATCCCAAGGATGACATCAAACTCATCAAACGGTAATAGCATAAGATCAACAGAAAAATGACCCTTAATCATCAAATGGCATCTTTTGTATACTCTAATCAACCAACACATACTTGCCTAAGAGATTAGACACTCTTATTACAAATTCAGTAGACGCTATAGGCATGCTCATGCTAAAGACTAATTTCATGCATATGTATAAGTGAGTAGATCCAGGATCAATTAAAGCTATAACAAGAGTATCATAAAGAGAAAATATACCCGTGATTACATCGGGGGAAGATGCCTCTTCACGAGCACGAATGGTGTATGTCCTCACCGGTGCTCTACCCTTGACTCTACCAGCTTGCTCTCTAGATGGATTCTTGTTTCCCATTTCATTTCCCGAGTTTCTCAGTGATCTTCCTTTAGCAGCACTTCTTGGTCTTGCATTCTAAGACTTCTCTTTCTCCCCACCTCGGTGCAATCTCTGATAAAGTGGTCTAAGGACCCACATCTAAAACAAGGTTTCTCATTTGCTCGGTACTCACCAGAATGGTGCCTGCCACACTGCAGGTAGTCTGGTCTACTCGGTTGAACGTTGCCTACACTAGCACCTGATGTGGTCTGCCCTTTAGACCCCGAAGATTGTTTACCCTTACTTCGATTTGAAAACTTAGCTAAGGTGACTGATCAAGCAGTGAAATCCCTCGATTTATTATATGAGGATTGGAGTGACTTATTTAGTTGTATTTTTTTAGAGTAACGAGACTCATTCTCAGCTCTTGTTTTCTCCTTAGCCAACTCTTCAGCCTTACAAGCTACATCTACCAACACCATAAATTTTTTTAATTCGAAGACTCCCACGAATAAACGGATATCTTCATTTAACCCGTCCTCAAATCTCTTGCACATGATGGCCTCGGTATACATGCACTCTTGGACATACTTACTAAGCCTTACGAACTCTCATTCGTAGTTAGTCATTAACATACGACCTTACTTCAATTTCGAGAACTCTTTTTGCTTGTGGTCGATGAACCTCTGGCTGATATACTTCTTTCGAAATTCCTCTTGAAAGAATTCCCAACTCTCTCCCTTAGTACCACCGACACCAGGGTATTCCACCACTGACACCAGGAATACTGCACACTTTAAGCACTCCTCAGACGTGCAGGATAACTCATCGAATACCCTGATGGTATTCTCAAGCCAGAATTTTGCTCTCTCGATCATCATCTTTACTAGATCAAAATTCTTTAGCTCCTTGCTTCTGGACCTTATCAACCGGAGGCCTTTCTCTTCTCACTACCTCAACCACTTGAAGAGCTACAAGAGCAGGTTGAGGAATAGGTGGGGTTAGAGGGTTGAGCATTAGGATTTGCTCGGGTATATTTAGTATACCAGTTGCTCATCATACGGAGAAAGGCTTCTCGGGCCTCTTCTCCCTAACCCAAGGTCTCAGGTCCACTATTTGCTGGCGTGATCCCTTGAGCAGAAGCGGTGCATTACTCACAGCATCATCGGTGCAGTTTGGTCTGGATCAGAATCCATATACTACATAAAACATAATTTTAAATGTTAGGAGCCATCACACTATCATTACACATATACTCTTACTATCATTACATATACTCTTACATATGTCTTGTATGGCTAGACTCATACTTACAATACGTTAGTCCTAGAATTGACTAAATCGTAGCTCTGATACCAATAAATGTAAACCCCTTACCCTTATTCGAAGTCAGAATCGGGTTTAAGGCATTACCTAGCTTATCTCGGTAAAACATAACACATTGAGCTATAGAATTTCATTTAAGCCCATCTCTTGCTCATTTTTGACCTACAAGGCCCTAAACATACCTTTGAGAGGTTTCAAGATTTAACCGAGAACTTTTACGAACTTGGAAAACTTTTTATCAAAATAGGGGCCACACGTCCGTGTTAATCTAGGGACACACCCGTGTGCCCCTAAGACATGCCCGCGTTCACCACCCATGGTCGACACTGACCTATTTCACACGGCAGGGACACACGCCTATGTCCCCCACATGGCCTCGACACGCCCGTGTCTTAACCTGTGTAGCAAAACCTTGGCATTCTATTTATGATGTCATCACTTCACAAAGGCCACACGACCAAGGCACATGCCCGTGTCCTTAGACCATGTGTCAAATTTAATTCTACATTTAATGTGTAGACTTCACACGGCCAGGGCACATGCCCATGTCCTAGGCCGTGTCATCTACACGGCTGATACACACGGTCGTGTCTCTACCCGTGTGTTTACTACTAAGCATACTGACTTGCAAGCCTAGCATGCAAGGGGACACACGGTTGATCAACACGCCCATGGGGCTGACCATGTGTCACACACGGCCTAGACGCATGCCCGTGTGTCTGCCCATGTGGAAAATTAGATGGCTATCTACCAAGCCATTGCCACCCTAACAAGATTTCATACTCATCGTAAACAACTCATAACTCAAAGATACATCCAAGAACTAAATTCATAACAATCACACAAGTATAAACTTCATAATTCCATCATCATTGAATATATAAATTATCAAGTCTTGGCCCAATTCTAATTACCATTTACAAAATGAATTTGATACATACATAGCCAACACTTTGGCTAACAATTATGACCTAACAAAATACCCAAGTCCTATACATGCCATAATCAAAGTAAGTCTAATTTTTTATACCAAAGTGATGTCTCTGACGATCTATGTTCCTCTAGTTATCTTGGCACTACTACAAGGAAAAAGGGAAACGAAAATGGGTAAGCATAAAGATTAGTAAGTTTGCATGGAAATAAATTAAAACAATGAGCTCATAACATAATCCATCCATGGAATTAACTAACCATACATAAGTCATAGGCTTTTTGCCATACTCACACTTGCCCTTATTTAGCATATACCATGCCACATATTGTAATCATTTCTTCGTGACTCATTCATGAGTACCTGTATCCACTCTTTCACATGACTTTAGTAAAAATTTCATTTCTACTTCTAAACTCATCTACTTATCCCATTAATCACTAAGGATATTCAAAGACGCATATTCATCGTCACTAATGTAGGTACGAAGCCAATACCACATGCCCAAAGTGGTCTTACATGGAGTCTCCTCTAAATGCCAATGCCATATCCCGGATATGGTCTTATATGGAATTTCACATCAAGTATCGATGCCATATCCCAGATATGGTCTTATACGATTTTCATATTCATTATCGAAGCCATATCCTGGATAAGGTCTTATACGGGATCTCAACTCGGTGCCGAGGCCATGTCCCGGACATGGTCTTATACGAGACCTTATCCATTTCATATCTCGATGATAGTAATTTCTTATTCAATATGGTCCACTAGGACTTCAACATCTCATTCAACATTAACTACTCAATTTAGTAAAGCATTATCCATCAATATAATGCCAATCATTCTCATACATGCTAACATAAATGTTGAATCTATCACATACAAACTAACCTCGTTTTCAAAATGAGCTAAACTATCGATCTAATCCGAGACTTTATTCTTTCCCCAATCGAGGTGAATTCTTAATTCTTCTCTTCTCTATAATAGCAAATTTTAGCTCATTTTAATCATCACATAAATAAAAGCATTTTAATAATCATGCTTTGGTAAAATTATTTTTTCCCTAGACTTTGGCAAAATGACCATTTTGCCCCTAGGCTCGAAAATTAATTCTAATCATATTTCTACCTTCTACAAGCCTAGGTGAACATTTAATACTCTTATGTCTATCATCAAAAATCAACTTTTCACACATTTACTACCATTTTTTTATAACCTTACAACAAGGTCCAATTAGGTGTTTTTATGGCAACACCTTTCACAAAATTTGTTCATCTAACAACCAAGACTTATTTTCTTCCATAAAAATGCAGCAAATAACAATGAGAGCTCCCATGGAAAAACTTTAAACTTTTCACCATATTGCAAATTAGTCCTCTCATTTGAAAGCTTAAGCTCTAGGGGTCCTAAAAGTACAACTATCTTCAAGAAAAATCATCAAAATCACTTACTAGAATGGAGGAGAGCTTGCTGAAAATTTGAGCTTTCAAAACCTCTATTTTGCTTACTATTTTCGGTGGGTGAAAGATGTATATCATCTTTTCTTTATTTTATTAATACTAGTCAAATTAGTCACCAACTATTACCAACTTTGACCAATTTTGTCCATCTTTGTCTCCTATAATCTCCTATGGCCGGTCAACTATCTATCAAAGGGCTAATTGCCTTTTAAATACCTCCAATTAACATTCCATGGCTATTTTACACCTTTAGCCTGTAGGATGGAACTTTTGCACTTTATGCAAATTAGTCCTTTTTCGTGATTAAGCAAGAAATCGCTAAAATTAATACACCAAAATTTTCACGCATTAATATAATCATGCCCTAAATCATAAAATAACATGAAAATAATTTCTCTAAACTCAAATTAGTGATCCCGAGATCACTGTTCGATTAGCCCCTAAATCAGGCTGTTACACCTAGACTTACCGAATACACACTAAACGTAGAGATGAACGATATCGATGGGAAAGAGGAAAAAATTAGAGTTTGGAGAATAAGGAAATAGTGTAAAAGAAACGGTAGTAATAGGGAATTTTGGCTACAGCAAAAAGAAAAGAGAGAAAAAGAAAATAGTAGAAAAGGTGGAGAGGAGATGTCAGGAAGATGACAGTTTTGAGAAAGAACCAAATCCCTTAATTCTCTCCATCAAAATCCCCACGAAATCCACCATCCAGATTCCTAGTCCATCTCAAACTCTCACACAGCATAGGTAGCAAAATAAATCCCTTGTTTGCGCAGAGATTCAAACTCATGACCTCCTTCTCACCAACACTCCACTTATCCACTAGACCAGCAGGCCCATTCTGTTAATTACTTAAACACTTTTACTTATAAGCCTACTAACCAAAGATAGGCTTTATTCATAAAAAAACCAAAATTTGCCTAAGTCAAGGCTTGAACCCAAGACTTCATACACACACCCAGAAAACTTAACCACTAAAGTAGATACATATTTGTGTCAAAAACACACTAAAACTATTATACAAATTTTGGGGCGTTATACAAGATGTTGAATTTCAGGCCCAATGGACGCAGGATCAAGGGACGAGTATCAAACAAACTTCTCAAGCCACTAAAGCATGAAAAAAAACTATAAGCCCAAGAAATTAGTGTCATGTCACACCATGCAATGCTTATGTCGCGACATAGGCTTGATGAAGAGCCCAAGTCCTTCAGGGTTAATTTCGTTCGCATAATGAAACTTATACAAAAACTTAGGACTTGCTAAATACCGAATTTGGACTACTAGCACTTTTATAAATAAGACCTTTGGAGTTTGATGTAACCAAGTTGTCTTGGGTGCATCTAAAAACCCTAGTAGTTTAGGTGTAGGATATAGATTTAGTTTTCTTTTACTTTCTTAAATGTTTTTTCCTTTGCAAGTGACGATTCTCATTACCCCAATCAAGAGATTTACTACTCTACACTTCAATTGACATTGACAGGATTATTTCTTTATCTTTTTTCTTTTTAGATTTAATTATGTTTATTTACATGTTTATTTCAATTGAGATTGAGATTATGAATATCATAAGTAGCTAATTCCTTTAAGGAAGATTAACGAGTGGATGTCAGAGTGATTAATGGAATAGTAAGGGTTTCCTATAGAATTAGTTGGTATAAATTACGCATTCTTAAACCCTAGGAAACAATCAAAGGCTAAAAGAGGTTGGGAGATAAGTTTTTTGAGTAAATCATGACTTATCCTAGTTGACAAAGTGAGGTTGGAAGATAAGCGAGCATCCATCAATTAATTAATCAATTAGAGGCTGAGAGGTAATAATTGGTTAGTTATTAGCTAATTCACCTTAAAACTCAAATCCGAAGTTAATTACAATTACTAAAACAAGTTAATCTTCTTGATTGATTTAATTGATTTAGTTATTTGTGTTTTATTCCTGTTTATTTATTTTAGTTATTTAGTTTATGATATTATCTCTATTTATTGGTTGTTGTAATATAGTATTTAATTATTACTATTTAGACATGTTATTGTAAAAGTGTTTTTAATAGATTTAATTCATCCTCCCTTACGTACGATCCTTGAAATACTTTCATGTGGTCCGTCGTAACACTTTACTATATTACAATTTGACCTATATACTTGCGGACACTATTTTTTATTTCAGATATTTTTGGTGTAATATTTTTTAGTCAAAGATTCACACATTTGATGGCGGAAAAGTGGTTGGTGTCATTGCCGGGGAGGTTTCAACATTAAATCTAGAAAATATCTTTACACTTAATAGGATAAGTAGGAAAGTTAAAGACTATAGATATGATATTTTATTTTTATTTATTTTTTAATATTTGGGATTATTTATGATTCGAAGCGATAGCCCCCAATCAAACCATATCCTGATCCAGAGTAATTTTTGAGATGCAATCATCAACTGAGGGACAACGATCTACTTAAACCACTAGCATAAATCCAAGGAGAGCTACTGATGGCTTGACAAGAGAGGACACTATGTGACTATGAACTACCAACTCTAAATGCCATTTAAGACAATGTTGATAGACTGGCAATTAGCACCGATAATTTTGAGATCAATCCACCCTTAATACATATGAACCAAAACACCTTGTAGTTCTGAGGGAATATGGAGGATTCGAATCAGCACTTAAAGTAGCTTTTTCAAATCTATGATACCTTTAAGTTTAACGGGGTCACTGATGATGCTATTCATTTTCAGTTGTTCCCATTCTCATTATGTGAGGATGTGTCTCTTGGCTTGAATTAAAGGTTCCAGTTCAATCACCACATGGAATAAACTCGCAAGATGATTTTTACATAGATTTTTTCCAATTGAGAAATTTGTCTAGCTAAGGCGCGATATCGTAAATATTTAGCAGATTGAGGGTGAAAACCTACACGAGGCTTGGGAGTGATTTAAATCACCATTAAGAAAGTGTCCCCATAATAGGATGCAGGAGTGGTTATAATTGTTGTTTTTCTACCATGTTCTGGATGAGAATTTAAGGTCTAAATTAGATAGAGCATGCGAAGGATTTCTTATGCACTACACTTACAAGTGAGCCTGTTACTTGATTGAAGACATAACAATGAACTCGTATATGTGGTCCAATATAAGATGTATAGACAACATGTGACACCCAAAACGCAATCGGGGACGGACCGACCGAATTTGAAGCGTTACATTAGCCACCTAAGTGACTCTTCGGCTAACGACCACCTAAGACACACCCCAACCTTATAACACCCCAATCTTATCTGAATATTAGTTATCTATTAACGCAGAAGCAAATTATGGGCCAATTTAAAATTTTCCTAGGTAATTTAACTTAAGGACATTTTTGTCATTTTATCACTTATGGTAAAACTAACCTGATTTTAGATCTAAATTTTTACCGACCTTCTTTTAGTCAAAATTGTGCAAGCCTAAAAATTTCAACTTAAATTGAGTTTGTTTGCTATGTCTAATTGAAGTTTCATTATTATGGACTAAATTGTAACAAATACAAACTATCAGGACCTATTTTGAGTTACAAATTAAGTGTGTTTCCATCGAATTCTACTAATCACGAGACTAATCCTAAAATTTTACCAAGTTTCCTTATCATCTAGGTCTCTAATTAGATTAATCAATTTTAAAAACTAAATTGTAACATAAACAAATTAGAATACCAATTTAACAAGACAAAAATTCAAAATCCAAAAAACCCACACGATCTTGTGTCATCAAATACCCGTGTTTCTGTCGTGAAAAACCTTTTGGCAGGTCGTACTCGCCCGTGTGTGATAGCTCTAATTTCCACACATCCGTGTCATGTAACAGCCCTGTTTAGACCCTAGTCAAAACAATGATTTTGAGACCACAAATTTGAGGTCAGAGAAATAATTTATAATTATTTCTGATGTTTATAATGTGTGATTGAGCCTATGTGAAAGTTTCGTGTGAAAATGTTATCGACTGTGTGTCAAATTGTGAGAAAGGATTTAATAGCATAAAGTGTAAAATGCTATGTGATGATTGTTAAGTGTTTAATTGTTGTTGTCTTTATAATGTGGAGGCCTTATGAGGCAATTAGCCCATTATTTAGATAGTGGATGGTAGATGGACATTTATAACCAACCATTATAAGCTTAAATGTTTATTTCATTAAGGGTATGATTGGAAATCAATTATAAACGTTATAATAAACAAAATGAAGTCAAAATGCTCATCTTTTTCATGTATATTCCCACCAAAAATTGAGAAATAAAATAGTTTTTGAGGCTTTGTGATTTTCGGCTACCAATTGGTTTGATTTAAGGTATGTTTTGACTTTGGTTTTTGATGATTTTTATGTTTTTGAGATTGTTGCTTAGTCTACTATCAAGCCCATGTTGTAATTTGAAAAATTGATGATGTCTATGAGATGTTCCATTGATGAAATGGTGAGTTTTGTGATGAGTATTATTGTTAAATGAAAGATAAATGAAGGATGAACATGTTTTGTCTTTGAATTTTTAATAAAATTGAGTAATTTGAGCTTAATTGAGAAAAGTGTAAATTGGAGGACTAAAATGTGAAATAAATGAAATGTGTGGGCTTGTATTAGCATGAGAAGAATTTGGCTATGCTTAAGTGAATAGAAATTTAGTGTATTTTGTGATTTGATGAATTAGGGACTAAAGTGTCAAAATGTGAAATGTGAGGGGTATTTTGTAAAATGCCCTAACTAAGTGTGTGTGGACTAAATTGAATGAATTGATGATTGAATGGATTGAATTTTAATGTGAATAAGCCAAGAAAGGAGAGGTTCGGATCGAGATCGAGGCAAAGACAAAGTGCTCTATTAATCAATCGTTTTGGTATATCAACGTCCGAGGTAAGTTCAGACATAATACATGTATTTAACTATGTTTAATGTTATGAGATGAATGGTATGATATTATTGAACTGTGAATGTTATGTGAGGGCTCGAGTTATGTGGCACGAAGTGTGCGTATTTGGAAATGTGACTGAGATGATTAGCATTGTGTGTGCGAAATAATATAAGCTTCGGCTCTGTGGTTGGCACTGTGTGTGCAAAATTGATTTAAGATTAGTTTGATATAGATGCACTAAGTGTGCGATGTTAATTAAGCTTTGGCTAACGATTTGGGGCACTAAGTGTGCGATTGAACCAAAGAAACGACGAAAGTTGATCGAAATGAAATAGTGAGTATTGAGTAGCATATGCAATCAAAAACTAAGTGTTTGCTAAGGTATGTTTGGAACCTATGTGGTTGATGGAACTATGAATGAGTTTATGGAAGGTTAATTGAACATATTAGCTTTGGATGGTATGATATATGTGATTGTGAAATAATCTAAGTGATGGTTTGTTTTGGTATAATGTGTTATGTTACGAACTAACTAAGCTTTTGAAAGCTTACTGTGTGATTGTTTCTCTATTTTATAGTGTCAGTAATGATAGCTCAGATCCGAGGATCGCCAGCATCTCTATCACACTATTGGCAATCTATTTTGTTACTTTTTGAATGATGTATATAGTTGAAATATGGCATGTATAGGCTAGAAGTTATGATTTGTCTTGAAATGTTTAATCTTTGCCATGTGATTTGGATTGAAAGTTGAATGATGTAGAAATTATGAATGAGCTATGAATGTGGTATATTTCATGACTTTGTGGTTGATGAATGATGTGGTTTGAAGATGAATTATGGCATGAACTACATAATGCTTGATACATACATATATATTTTGAGATGCATAATTGTTACTTTGAATGGACTCATTTGTGATGATATTAGGTATGGAAGTAGATAGTATTGTTGATGATTAATTGGTGCATGAAATGGTATGTTTTAAAAGCATTTAGAAGTATGAATTGGTATTTCTTTGAAGCTTGTAGGTATGCCCCAAGTTTGGGTGGCAAATTAGCCTTGCAAATGGCCTATTTTGCACACATGGCCAAGGGACACAAGCGTGTGTCTTTACCGTGTGGCTTAAAGGCCACTTCGAAGTGTGCCTGGGAAAGTTACACAGCCTTGGTACACGGGCGTGCCTGGTGGCCGTGTGACTAAGTCAGAAGCTAGCCTAATTTCACACGGTCATGGCATACGGGCATGTCTGGTGGTCATGTGAATAAGTTAGTAAGTATTCTCTGTTTTGTCACGGCCTAAACACATGGGAGTGTCTGGTAGCCGTGTGAGGCACACAGCCTAATTGCACGGGTGTGTGACCTCAACAGTAATGAAAAAAATGTTTAAAGTTTTAAAAATTTCTATAAGACTTTGATTTAGTCCTGACCTATTCCTATCATGTGTTTAAGGTCTCTTAGACCTAGATAAGGAACTATATGCTTGTATTTGAGTATGTGTGATTGTTGATTGACTTTGTATCGTGAAGTGAATGTGAAATGTTTCGATGATTCGGTAATGCCTCTTAACCCTAGTCCGGTGACGGATACGGGTTAGGGGTGTTATATTTTATTGGTATCAGAGCTATAGTTTAGTCGATTCTCGGACTAACATAGCGTGTGTGAGTCTAGCTATACATGCCATATATGAAATTGCGATGGTGTGATGAATCCTGACAGTTGAAATTGTGTTTTCATACAATAATGGATCTCGATTGAGTAGTTGTTGACGATGTTGAGAGGAACGCGCCTGCTCCTGCTCAAGGGACAACGTCGGCCACATCTAGGCCGAATGAAAGTAGTGAGGGAGGAGAGGCTAAGCAATCCTTCTTTCGAATGATGAGTGGATGATTTTCAGAGTTCGTTCAATCGAATGTGGCTGCTCCACAACCTCCACCCCCCAAGCACCTGTTGTGCCACAAGTTGTAGATTTGATCCGACTAAATAAGCCTCCTGTGGATAAGATTTGAAAGTATGGGGCCGAAGAGTTTAGGGCCACAGCTGATAATGATGCTGAGCGAGCTAAGTTTTGGCTCGAGAATATAATTCAGGTATTCGATGAGATGTCGTTGACTCCTGATGAATGCATTAAGTGTGCAGTTTCTTTGTTGAGAGATACGGTGTATAACTGGTGGAATACATTGATATTTATGGTTTCAAAATAGAGAAACCTGGAATTTATTTCAAACTGAATTCAGAAAGAAGTATATTAGTCAGCGATTCATTGATCAGAAATGCGTAAAGAGTTTTGAAACAAGGTCGTTTGTCAGTTACTGAGTATGAGTGGGAATTCGTGAGATTGAGTTAGTATGCACGAAAATGTGTTTCGACCAAAGTTACTATGTGTAAATGCTTCATAGACGGGTTGAATGAGGACAATAAGTTGTTGGTTGGGATACTTGACATAAACAAATTTGTTGTGTTAGTCGAAAGAACATGCAAAGTCGAGGAGCTCAGTAAAGAAAAGAAGAAAGCCGACTATGAAGCTCGTGATGAAAGAAAAAGATTGATGAGTAAGTCATCTCAACCTTCGACGAAGATATTCAGAGATGTAAGCAACCGATAAAATGCTTTATTTGGACATACAAGTAGAGATTGTGTGAGACTAATTGTTGGTCCGAGAACTCAAGCTCTAATGGAATCAAGTGTTAGTAGTGCCAAAAGCAACAAACTTGAGTGTAGATAGAGTGAAAGGCGACATGTGGGAGAATGTTGGGGAAAGTATACTAATCGAACTTGTTATAAGTGTGGATCATGGGATCACTTCATTAAAAATTGTCTAATTAGCTGAAGAAGAGAATGTTCACAACGTGAGATCGAGCAATGTGATGGCAAGAGGTAGACCACCTATAAACACCGAGAATATGGGTGGAAGTTAAAGAGGGACTATCGATACAGCTGTGAAATTAGAGGCGCACCTGCCCGAGCTTATGCTATACGTGCGCGAGAGGAAACATCATCGCTAGATGTCATTACTAGTACATTTAACTCTATTTGATACTGATGTGATTGCACTGATAGATCCAAGATCTACTCATTCGTATGTGTGTGTGAATCTTATATCAAGTAAGACTCTACCTGTTGAGTCTACTGAATTTGTGATTAGAGTATCGAACCCCTTAGGCAAGTGTGTCTTAGTGGATAAAGTGTGCAAGAACTGTCCGTTGATGTTTCGGGATGTTTGTTTTCCGCTAATTTGATGTAACTACCATTCGACGAGTTTGATATAATTTTGGGTATTGAATTGAGAAGTCAGAATGGTGAGATAGTTCGAATTGAATCCAGTGATTTGAAAGGGTTACCAGCTGTTGTATTTGTGATGAAAGCTTTGAACTATGTAAGAAAGGGTTGGACAGTCTATCTGGCATATGTGATTGATACAAAAGTGTCAGAAAATAAAGTTGAATCTATGCCTATGGTTAGTGAGTTTCGGATGTGTTTCCTAAAGAGTTACCGGGATTACCTCCAATACGAGAAGTTGAATTTGGAATTGAATTAGTGTCGGGGACTACTCCTATCTCAATAGCTCCTTATAGAATTGCACCAACTGAATTGAAAGAGTTAAAGTCTCAGTTGCAAGAGTTACTGATAGAGGATTTGCACGACAGAGTTTCTCCCCGGGGTGCTCCTGTGTTGTTTGTGAAAATGAAAGACGGCACTATGAGAATGTGTATTGATTATAGGCAGTTGAACAAAGTGATAATAAAGAATAAGTATCTGTTGCCACGTATTGATGATTTGTTTGATCAGCTGAAATGAGCTATAGTGTTTTGTAAAATAGATTTGAGATCGGGCTAATATCAATTAAGAGTTAAAGAATCCGATGTGCCAAAAACTACTTTCAGAACGAGGTATGAACATTATGAATTCTTAGTGATGCCTTTCGGACTAACGAATACACCTGCAGTGTTTATAGATCCTATGAACCGGGTATTCAGACCGTATTTGGATTGTTTTGTTGTGGTGTTCATTGATGATATTCTGATTTACTCTTGAGACGAGGTGTAACATATCGAACATTTGAGAACTGTGCTACAGACTCTACGTGAGAAACAATTGTATGCTAAGTTTAGTAAATGTGAATTTTGGTTGTGTGAGGTTGGTTTTCTGAGGCATATTGTGACAGCTACGGGAATACGAGTAAAATCTCTACTATTTTAGAATGGAAGCCTCTGAGAAATGTGTTTGAAGTCTGTAGTTTCTTGGGACTAGCAGGATATTATAGACGGTTTGTGAAAGGCTTCTCGATGATTACGATGCCGTTGGTGAAGTTGCTCTAAAAAGATGTTAAATTCGAGTGGTCAGAGAAGTGCCAACAAAGTTTTGAGCAGTTAAAAGTATTGTTGACAGAGGCGCCAGTGTTAGTTCAACCGAATCGGGTAAAGAATTCATAGTTTACAGTGATGCATCGTTGAATGGTTTGGGCTGTGTGCTGATGCAAGAAGGCAAAGTTATCGCTTGTTAAAGTCGCATGAAAAGAATTATCCGACGCACGACCTTGAATTAGCAGCGATTGTGTTTGCATTGAAGATTTGGCGTCACTACCTATTTGGTGAGAAATGTCATATTTATATTGATCATAAGAGTTTGAAGTACCTGACGACTCAGAAAGAATTGAATTTGCAACAAAGGAGATGGTTAGAATTGTTGAAAGATTATGAGCTTATAATTGATTATCATCCGGGAAAAGCTAATGTTGTTGATGATGCCTTGAGTCGGAAGTCTTTATGTGCTTGCGAGCTATGAATTCTCAAATAGATCTGTGTGATGATGGTTCAGTTTTAGCTGATTTGAAAGTAAGACCGATGTTCATACATCATATTCGTGTTGCTTAAAAAATTGATGATAAGATGATAGCAAAACGAGCTCAATGTGATTTGAATTTGGATTCAAAATTTCAAGTGGATAGTGATGATTGTTTGAGATTTAGATATCGGATTTGTGTTCCGAAGAATTTAGAGTTGATTCAGTTAATTTTGAATGAAGCTTATAATAGTCGTTTGACTGTGCATCTGGGGAGTACAAAAATGTATAATGATCTTAAACAGTTTTTTTGGTGGTGTGGTATGAAAAAAGACATCTCTGACTTTGTGTCGAAATGTTTAGTTTGTCAGCAAGTTAAAGCTGAACATCAAGTTCCATCTAGTTTTTTACAACCGATCATGATTCCTGAGTGGAAATGGGAGAGAATTATGATGGACTTTGTGTTGGGATTGCCCTTATCTTCGGGAAAGAAAGATACAATCTAGGTGATAGTTGACAGATTAACGAAATCAGCTCATTTCATTCCGATGAGAACAGATTATTCACTTGATAGATTGGTTGAATTATATATTGTTGCGATTGTGAGATTACAAGAGGTGCCATAATCTATTGTATCTGACAGAGATTAAAGATTTACCTCGCGATTTTGGAAGAAATTGCCAGAGGCTTTAGGCACAAAGTTGCATTTTAGTACTGCATTTTATCCGCAGACGGATGGTCAGTCTGAGCGGGTCATTTAGGTTCTTAAAGATATGTTGAGGTGTTGTATACTTGAGTTTGATAGAATTTTCTTATAATAACAGTTTTCAATCTAACATTAAAATGGCACCGTATGAAGCTCTCTACGGTTGAAAATGTCAAACTCCATTGTATTGGACTAAGCTGAGTGAGAATAAGATTCACGGGGTTGATTTGATAAAAGAAACTGAGCAGAAAGTGAAAGTGATTCGTGATAGTCTGAAAGCGGCCTCAGATCGTCAGAAGTCTTATGCAGATTTCAAACGAAAGGATATCGAATTTGAGATTGGTGATAAAGTGTTTCTAAAAGTATCTCCGTGGAAGAAAATATTTCGATTTGGCTGAAAAGGCAAGTTAAGTCCGAGGTTCATCGGACCGTATGAGATAATTGAACGAGTTGGACCAGTTGCTTATAGATTGATGTTGCCACCTGAGTTAGAAAAGATTCATAACGTGTTTCATGTGTCGATGCTTCGACAATACAGATCTAATTCATCTCATGTGATTGCTCTTACTAAGGTTGAAATTCAGTCAGATTTTTCGTATAATGAAGAACCGATTCGAATCTTGGGACGAGAGACCAAAGAGTTGATAACAAAAAGAATTTCCTTAGTGAAAGTGTTGTGGCACAAACACGGAGTTAAAGAGGCTACGTGGGAGCCTGAGAATGTTATGAGAGAACAATATCCACATCTATTCACTGGCAAGATTTTCGGGGATGAAAATCCCTAAGGGGGAGTTATAACAGCCCGATTTAGACCCTAGTCAAAATAGTGGTTTTGACACCACAAATCTGAGGTTAGAGAAATAATTTAAAATTATTTTTGATGTTTATAATGTGTGATTAAGCCTGTGTGAAAGTTTCGTGTGAAAATGTTATCGACTGTGTGTCAAATTGTGAGAAAGGATTTAATTGGATAAAGTGTAAAATGTTGTGTGTTGATTGTTAAGTGTTTAATTGTTTTTGTCTTTATAATGTGGAGGACTTACGAGGCAAATAGCCCATTATTTAGATAGTGGATGGTAGATGGACATTTATAACCAACCATTATAAGCTTAAATGTTTATTTCATTAAGGGTGTGATTGGAAATCAATTATAAATGTTATAATAAACAAAATGATGTCAAAATGCTCATCTTTTTCATGTATATTCCCACCGAAAATTGAGAAAGAAAATAGGGTTTGAGGCTTTGTGATTTTTGGCTAGCAATTAGTTTGATTTAAGGTATGTTTTGACTTTGGTTTTTGATGATTTTTATGTTTTTGAGATTGTTGCTTAGTCTACTATCAAGCCCATGTTGTAATTTGAGGAATTGATGATGTTTATGAGATGTGCCATTGATGAAATGATGAGTTTTGTGATGAGTATTGGTGTTAAATGAAAGATATGTGAAGAATGAACATGTTTTGTCTTTGAATTTTTAGTGAAATTGAGTAATTTGAGCTTAATTGAGAAAAGTGTAAATTGGAGGAATAAAATGTGAAATAAATGAAATGTGTGGGCTTGTATTAGCATGAGAAGAATTCAGCTATGCTTAAGTGAATAGAAATTTGGTGTATTTTTGATTTGATGAATTAGGGACTAAAGTGTTGAAATGTAAAAATGTGAGGGCTATTTTGTAAAATGCCCTAAAATAGTGTGTGTGGACTAAATTGAATGAATTGACAATTAAATGGATTGATTTGAATGTGTATAGACCAAGAAAGGAGAGGTTCGGATCGAGATCGAGGCAAAGACAAAGTGCTCTATTAATCGACCGTTTCGGTATATCGACGTCCGAGGTAAGTTCGGACATAATACCTGTGTTTAACTATGTTTAATGTTATGAGATGAATTGTATGATATTATTGAATTGTGAATGCTATGTGAGGGCTCGAGTTATGTGGCACTAAGTGTGCATATTTGGAAATGTGACTGAGACGATTAGCACTGTGTGTGCGAAATAATATAAGCTTCGGCTCTATGGTTGGCATTGTGTGTGCGATACTGATTTAAGATTGGTTTGACATAGATGCACTAAGTAGGCGATGTTAATTAAGCTTCGGCTAACGATTTGGGGCACTAAGTATGTGATTGAACCTAAGAAGGGACGAAAGTTGATCGAAATTAAATAATGAGTATTGAGTAGCATATGTAATCGACAACTAAGTGTTTGCTAAGGTATGTTCGGAACCTATGTGGTTGATGGAACTATGAATGAGTTTATGGAAGGTTAATTGAACATATTAGCTTTGGATGGTATGATATATGTGATTGTGAAATAATCTAAGTGATGGTTTATTTTGGTATAATGTGTTATGTTATGAACTTACTAAGCTTTTGAAAGCTTACTATGTGATTGTGTCTCTATTTTACAGTGTCAATAATGCTAGCTCGGATTCGAGGATCGTCAGCATCTCTATCACACTATCGGCAATCTATTTTGGTACTTTTGGAAAGATGTATATAGTTGAAATATGGCATGTATAGGCTAGAAGTTATGATTTGTCTTGAAATGTTTAATCCTTACCATGTGATTTGGCTTGGAAGTTGAATGATATAGAAATTATGAATAAGCTATGAATGTGGTGTATTTCATGACTTTGTGGTTGATGAAAGATGTGGTTTGAAGATGAATTATGGCATCAATTACATAATTCTTGATACATATATATATGTATAAATATATGTTTTGAGATGTATAATTGTTAGATTGAATGGACTCATTTGTGATGATATTAGGTATGGAAGTAGATAGTATTGTTGATGATTAATTGGTGCATGAAATGGTATGTTTTGAAAGCATTTAGAAGTATGAATTGGTATTGCTTTGAAGCTTGTAGGTATGACCCAAGTATGGGTGGAAAATTGGCCTTGCAAATGACCTATTTTGCACACTTGGTCAAGGGACACGAGCGTGTGTCTCTACCGTGTGGCTCAAAGGCCACTTCGAAGTGTGCCTGGGCAAGTTACAGCCTTGGTACAAGGGCATGCCTGGTGCCCGTATGACTAAGTCAGAAGCTAGCCTAATTTCACACGGTCATGGCACATGGGCGTGTCTGGTGGCTGTGTGAATAAGTCAGTAAGTATGCTCTGTTTTGGTACGGCCTGGACACATGGGAGTGTTTGGTAGCCGTGTGAGGCACACGGCCTATCTACAGGTGTGTGACCTCAGCAGAAATGAAAAAATGTTTAAATTTTTGAAAATTTTTGTAGGACTTTAGTTTAGTCCCGACCTCTTCCTGTCATGTGTTTAAGGTCTCGTAGATCTAGATAAGGGACTATATGCTCGTATTTGAGTATGTGTGATTGTTGATTGACTTTGTGTCGTGAAGTGAATGTGAAATGTTCCTATGATTCGGTAATGCCTCTTAACCCTAGTCCGCGATGGATATGGGTTAGGGGTGTTACATGTCACTTATCCACACACTCGTGTTCAACCCCTCACACGCCCGTGTGGATAAGAACACTCCCGTGTGAAAGCCACTGCACCTATTTTTGCGAAAAACTAGTTGTAAAACCCGATTTTGCATAATTAAATAACCAATTTAACCTGATTTAACTACGATTAACTAATATACATATACACACAAATTCAGTTGAATTTATTAACATTTATTAAGCCTCAATTAAATAGAATTAAGCAATTAATTTCATGCACATCAAACACCGAATAAATCAAACAAATGGCATACCTTAGTCACTAGTAAACCACTCCATGGAAGCTTCACTTAAACAATCATTAGTATAAATTTCATGCTTCATACACTGTGTTATCAATCACCATCTTATCAAGCAACAATACACCATAAATCATTCAATAATTAAACTCAAACTTTCCTCAAAATTATTATAAAACCATCCAAAATAAATGTCCAATGTCCAATGTCCAATGTCCAATTACAACTGAAATAAACTACTTCCTTAAAGTTCCACAATGCCCAACTACAGTCTCTAAAATGTGTAATAAAATCTCTACCAAGCCTAGATCTCTTAGAACTCTCTTACTCAGCTCCTCAAGCCTGTCGATTATCTGTATGAATTGTTAGGGTGTGAACTTTAAAATGCTTAGTGAATGTTAATAAAAATAACAAGTAAATTAACATCCAATTCATGCTTAATTCACACCTAATCATTCACCAATTGTCAGCCAAAATAATTAAACATGTCAATTTATTTTCCATAAGTATTTCAATACCAAAAATAAATTATTCATGGCTTTCAATCATCAATTTGATATAGCAACAATCACACAAAAATATATTGGCATATACTTCTCATGGCTTAATCGGGTGATCATACATTGGATAAACGTGTAACACTCTCAACCCGTATTTGTCACCAGAATAGGGTTATGGAGCGTTATCAAAACTTTTCAAGACATTTTCAGATAAAACATGTAAATCACTATTCATTAACCGAGATAATTCAAAACATTCCTTAAATGGACCTTCGAGGTCCAATACGAGCATGAGAATCTATTCAGGACTTAATTGGGAACTCTAAAAATTTCTCGTGACATTTCAAAAATTTTCCAAGGTGCAGGGCTCACACACCCGTATGGTCCAAGGGACATGCTTGTGTGACCCTAGGACAAGCCCGTGCCTCAGGTCTAGTTCAATTTAGGTTGCTCTCTGACTTGCGCCACACGGTCATGCCACACACCCGTGTGGTTAATTAATTCAATTCGAATTAGTTGCAGGTTTCACAAGGCCAAGACACATGCCCGTGTTCAAGGCCGTGTCTCCCACACGGCTGAGACACATGCCCGTGTCTCTGCCCGTGTGCTCAATTTTGAGCATTCCATTTTTCTCAAATTTAAGGTGCAAGGGACACACGGCCAGGCCACACGCCCATAGGGCAGACTGTGTGTCACACACGGCCTAGACACACGCCTGTGTGTCTGCCTGTGTGGACAAAATAAAGTCATTCCTAGCTTTATTTCTCACCCAAAATCACACCCATGACCTGCACTTGAATCACACATCCAAATAACAACCATTTCAAGCATTCAAATTAAACAAACTCTATCATTCAACATAGCATACCATTACATGCATTCATGTTCATAATCTTGCCTTGGTTTAGTCCATATGTTAGGCATGATTTGATCAACTACTTAACACATATGTAGCTACCATAGCATGACATTACAAGTATATCAAAACAACTATTACTAGCCATTCCAATGGCTAGATTACAAGCATCATTTACATTTACATGCCAATGTGGCCAATATAACCTATTCATGCCATTACAACCATAATTGATTTACCATATTATACCGACATGGGCCGATGGATAGTGTAAGTGATCTCTGCCGAGCTTCGAATTCAACAAGCTTCTGATTTACTCTAAAACAAGGAAATAAAACTAAGTAAGCATAAAATGCTTAGTAAGTTCGTATAACATGGTACTTAACTTACCATTCATCCTATTTTGAGGTAACTATGTAAGGCATATTCAACCAATTTGACTTCAAGCCCTACACACATCCTCTTGCCCTTGTTAGTCATATAATTCATAGTAATATCAAGACATATATGGGCTCAACAACAATCAAGTGTCCAAGAACATATGCTTTTGAAACATGTATCCATTCAACATGCATGATTCATCTCATTATTACAAGTATAATTTCATAATAGCTCATTTCAAGTTCAGATCATTTCATATTAGAACTTTACTCATATTACTCAGAATATCAAGGTCACAATGTAATATCCCGGGTTAGGGGTTATTTTATTATAGCTTTGTTTGCATGTGCATGGTGTGCTATGTTGTTGTTTTGATGTTTTTGGAGCTTAGTTATAAGCTAGGTGTAAGCCTAAGTGGTAGGAAAAATCTTTGCTTTTAGGTTAGGTGGGAGGAGTGAAGGAGTGGGGTTTATAAATATCTTTAGGTGAATTTTAGCATAACAAATAAGTGGTGGAGTGGCGGGATAGGCGCCACTTGAGGCTTGTGTGTGACGCCACTTGCGGGAGGAGGTCTTGTGTTCAAGCTGCAGAGTGCTCCATTTCGGCTTCTATTTTGATGGCACGGAGGGAGGAGTTGTAGGCGGTTCAAACTCGCCTTGGACCAAGTCAAATGTTCAAATGGTGGGTGGAGAGTGAATTTAGGAGGAGACTAGTTCAAACTAGTTTGAATGGATGGCTTGGAGTGTTTGGGGAGTGGTTGTAGGTGATGGCGAATATTGGAGAGCTCTTGGGGGTGATTGGGCGGCTTGGTATGGGGGAAAATAGGAGTGTCGAATTTCTTTTGGCTATCTTGAGCATTTTGGTCAAAGCAAAATTGGTAAGCCAAATTCTCCTTTAGTCAAAAAGCTAGCCAAAATTTTAAGTGTATTTTTTTCCATTTTTCTCCTTAAACCGAAAGTCCAAGCATCCTTTTGCCAAAAAGTTGCTTTGTATCTCTTAATTTGGTGTGTGTGTGGCGAATGTTTGTTCCCATTTCTTCTTATTTTCATCTTTATGTAAACCTGGCGGCATTCTCTTTTCTCATACTTTTTCTTCTCTTGGAACCTTGTTAGCAAACTCCCTTCTCCATAAGACCTTCCTCCATTTCTTTTTCTTTCAAACCGAAAGCACCCTCCCTCTTTTCATCTTTTACTTTCTCTCTTTTTCCAAAACTCCTTAACCGATTGTCACCATCTGTTCTTTCCCACTTCTCTTAAGCCGAAACCCTCTCAATCTCACCTCTACTCTCCTTTTTCTTTCCACTCAAAGTCAAACATAGGTGTGTTAAACACCTTGGCCGAATCCTATTTCTTCTTGTTTAGGTGCTAGTCGAATCTCTTTCTTGTGTTACCGAAACTTCCCTTTTCTTATTAGTTTTGCACTTTGGCCGAATCTTTCCTCTCCTAGTAGTTGTCTTGTGGCCGATTCTTGTGTGTGGTGATAATATCGGTTGGTGGTTCAATCGGGTTGAGGAAGGTAAGTTTTGGTCGTAAGGTCATCTTTTTCCCCCTTGTTTGTTGTTGATTCTAGTTTGGTTAAACCGATGTTGGTTGGTTGAAAGGAGTTAATTTGTTTGATTAATCATTTCGTTATAGGGCCTTTGGATTTCGGAAGCAAGCAAGAGGAGTCTTCCTTCTCTAATAATCGTTGGGTAAGTGGTGGTAAGAGGTTGCTTTAAGGGTCGTTCTTTTAGAGTTTGTTAAGCCAAAGACTTGTGAGGCTAATGGTTTGTGTTTTAGGGGAGGCCGATTGTCGGAAGAACCATTGTTGGTTGGGTTTGGTAGAAACCAAACCAATTGCAAGGTAAATGTTAACCCTTTGGTTTAATGGTTTTGGTAGAAAGGTATAAGTGGCTAATCTCATGTTTGGCCGATTATAGGAGCGAGGTATCGAGGATTTAGATCGGTTCGTTGGGTTAAGCTTGCGTGTTAACAGTGTGTAAACTAACACACCTTCTTCTTGAGTAATATGTTAATAACTTTGATTGTGTAAGTGAAGCAGTATGGTTGGTGATATAATACCCAATGAGGTATGGATACGGATCCGTAAGTCCGTTTCATTACGAGATCTGTGATGATATGTGATATCATGATTTATGGTGTATGTATTTTGAGATGTCATATTAAGCATGTGAGCATGATAGCATGATTACACGATTTGCATTAGTATGATATGTTATTGGGTGATATGAGAGGAGGGGATATGATATTCGTGTCTTTAGGACACGGAGGTTTAGCACCTCCGGTGGTTTGGTACCACAGATTGATTATTGTGACTTTGGGTCACGGAGGTTTAGCACCTCCGCCTCGTCGGTGGCTTAGCACCATAGTGGGTTGGCCCCATGGTTGATTTTACTGGGATTGACGCTAGTGATTTGGTATCACATGATGGGTTGGCCCCATTATTTTAATCGTGACTACTGGTTACGGTGATTTGGTATCACACTTGTGTCTTTGGGACACCGAGGTTTGGCACCTCATAGCGACTCGTCCACGTGGTTTACACCACCGTAGGTTGGTCCCACTTTTGAGATCTGGAATTGTCGCCGTGATTTGGTATCACCGTGGGTTAGCCCCACAGATGGATCTTCGTGACTTTGGGTCACCGGTGGTTTGGCACCACATCTATGGATATCGTGACTTTGGGTCACGGTGGTTTAGCACCACCGGTGGTTTGGTACCACACGGGTAGCAAAGGTGTTCTGGATGGTTAGGATCGGTGCATTAATTGTATTGCTTTGTTATGATGTGTGTTAGCATGTTGCATATCTGGGAGAGGATTTATGCATTGAGTCTTGCGACTCACCTTCTCCTTATCATTTCGGTGACACATAGATCGCGGACATGGAGCCGGGATGGACTCGAGGTGCCCATGCCATGGATAAATTCGAGTTGCATTGATTTAAACTTGGTACTTTATTTGGTGGTTTTCATTTGGTTTATTTGGATTGTAAAGGCCTTTTTAAACTTATGTTTTGTTATTTACATACTTAGATTGGATTTCAAATATGCCTTAATAATTTATTGGGTTAAAATTTGGCTAAAATTTGTAAAGACAAGGTTTTCAAACTACAAGCGATATGTTTTAAACTTTACCATTGGGTATCACAATGTAATTTAAGATAAATGAAACTCAAATGTTCTCCAACTTGAATGCATTCTCATACTAAGTCAAAATGTTTTTAAGCAACAACAAGGATTACTTGAATTTTTAAATGAGATAAACTTGTTTTACTTACATATCTGATTAAGTTTTCAAAATTATCGGGTTTTCAAATGCACTATCGGTTTTAAAACAGTCATCCCCAAGATTTTCTTCAAGTACAAATTTAGCAAGATGATTTTAACAAACTCCTAAACTTAAACCTAAACCTCTCAAATACATTTTTCCCTGTAACATACCAGATTCGGTCGTGGTGTATTGACCGGGTTTGGGGTGTTACAATTGTGGTATCAGAGCCAAGTTCAAAGGCTCGGCTGTGGGCTCGAGGCCCAAAATGTTTTAAATTCTTGTTTTTAAGTGTTTTGGTTTTAAAGTATATGGTTTGAAAGGCATGGCACCGAGTCTCGGCACCAATCCGCCCAGGTTAGTACCCTTACTATTGCTTGTGATTTTGACGTGGATGAGATGTGATTGGATGACTAGTAATAGTAAGACTACCTTAGAAACTGAAATCAATAGGACTCTATGGACTTGCGAAAACAAAGCTTCTTTAATATTCATAAGACTTTGCTTTTTAAGCGATTGGAATAATTCTTGATGCATAAAATTCTTTAAATCGAGACAAGATTTTAGTCATGAGTACACGAGGTGGGCGTGGTCAAGGTAGGATAATAGTTTACGAACCCGTAGGTTACGGTCGAAGTCGAGAATGAGATCCGGCATCGCCACCGGTGGAGGTGGTGAGTTTCGAGAACAGATGGGGACGACGCAGTGTCACGGTGATCTTCTTGAGTTCGGAAAGGGTAGTTGGAGTAGGTGGAGGCGTAGGAGCTAGAAAATCGTACTGAACGACTTGAGCAAGCGAGGCTAAAGATTTTCGAGGTGTCTCGGTGTTGCTCCAAAGACTGAATATTATTGGAGCGACAGAGCGATCATGGACGATTTGGACTGATCTGAAGAGAAATTAAAGGGATAGTATCACTTCTTGAGATGAGTCATACCGGTGGTGGCTCACGGTTCGGAACAATTGCGTGGAAGATCGACTTGGGACTATTTGAGGCTACTTATCGGAAAAAGTACATTGGAGCTAACTACATTAATGAGCAGCGGAAAGCATTTACGAGGTTAGTTCGAGGAGTAAATCGTGTCGAGTCGAGGCGAGTTCCTCGGTGAGTCGGTATGCTAGGGGTATGGTGGCTCTTGAACACGAGAGGTGTGTTTGTTTGAGGATGGCTGCGAGATGAATTAAGGTTGCTAATTGCTCCCCAGCAGAGCGTGAATTCTTGTCTGGTTGAAAAGGCTAAGGTAGCCGAGGGTATTAAGGAGTCTGTGATGCAAGGCTTGGATAGGAACCGACATAAGAGGAATTTTGGGTCTTCAGGTGCGTCGGGTAATCCTCAAAGAGGCTAGGCCGAGTGGGCGAATCGGTCTGGTAGGTTTGTTCTTTGCTAGTCGGGGACCGCCAGTATGTAACCGTTATGGGAAAGCTCATTGGGGAGGATGTTGGGTGGTGGTAGAGGATGTTTTGAGTGTGGCTTCATTGGACCACCGTGTGAGGGATTTGTCGCGTAAGTTGGCTAGGATTCATCCAGAGTTAGGGCCGTACTCGGTTAGAATAATGGACCACCACCGCAGAGGGGCCGTGGTAATGGCAGAGGAGGTAATGGTTACGGTCGAGGTCGTGGAGCTTAGGCAGAGGTGCAGTAGTTCGAGGCCGACGGCTGGGCTAGTGTATGCTGTAAGGCGTCGAGAGGAGGC
The DNA here is from genome assembly GCA_025506655.1 of Gossypium rotundifolium. NCBI lineage: Eukaryota > Viridiplantae > Streptophyta > Magnoliopsida > Malvales > Malvaceae > Gossypium > Gossypium rotundifolium. The sequence goes on along the minus strand of CP106731.1, from coordinate 118,723,703 downwards.
GGCCTTGCCGGATGTCATAACTGTATGCGTTTTAATCTTTGGTTCTCCATTTCTTGCTTTGATTGATGTGGGTTCAACGATTCATATGTTGCAAGTAGCATAGTGAAGACCATGGATCTAGACTCTGAGATATCTTCTAGGCAGATGACCATAATTAGCCCCCTAGGTCACTCTGTAGTTATAGATAAGTTGTATAGAGATGTACCTCTAGAACTCCAAGGGGTAGTGTTCGTGGTCGATCGATGGAGCGCCATTTGGGAGTTCGACCGATTCTTGGGATGGTGGTGGTTAAGTACCGGGAAGTTGGATTCTTGTGACTAAGCGCATGGTTACAACAACTAAGGGTGATGAGGTAGTCCGATCGACAATAGAAGAAATTACTTATCCAATGTGGTATCTACTCTGAAAGTCGAGAAGATGGTCGAAGAAGAACATGAAGCATATGTGGTTCATGTGTATGCCTTGGAGGCTAAAGAGTTTCTTTGTAGAGATGGTTGAGACAGTTAGGAATTTTCGATGTGTTTCTGAGGAGCTTCGGGTTTGCCACCGGATCGTGAGGTAGAGTTCAAATAGATTTGTTACCGGAAGCAGCGCCGGTGTCTATTGCCCGTATAGGATGGCGCCAAAGGAGTTAGTGGAGCTTAAGGCTCGAGATCCGAGTTGTTGGATTGGGGTTTTATCAGGCCAAGTGTTTCACCTTGGGGAGCGTCGATACTCTTTGTTAAGAAGAAAGATGGTACTATGCGGATGTGTATAGACTATCGCCAATTGAATAAGCTGACGATCAAAAACAAGTACCCATTGCCACGGATAGATGACTTGTTTGATCAATGAAGGTGCGGCGGTATTCTGAAGATTGATTTGAGGTGCAGGTATCACCACTAAAGGTGAAAGAGGCGGATATCGCAAGAGCGGCGTTTAGTACTCGGTATGGGCACTATGAATTTACGGTAATCCGTTTGGATTGACTAACGCATGGCGGCATTCATGGATATGATGAATAGAGTGTTCGGTAGAATATTTGGATCGGTTAAATCGTGGTTTTCATAGGCGATATCTGGTATATTCAAGGACGGAAGGGGAACATGATGCGCATTTGCGGGTGATATTCTGATTTTGAGGAGAAACAACTTTATGCAAAGTTTAGTAAATACGAGTTTTGGCTTAGAGGTGGCGTTCTTGGGTCATGTAGTGTCGGTGAGGGATTAGAGTGGATCCTCAAAAGATTGAGGCGATTTTGGATTGGAAGCCGCCTAGGTCGATGGTGAGATTAGAGTTTTACGGGCTTGGCAGATACTACTAGAAGATTTGTAGAGGATTTTCATTGATCGTGACCGATGACCAAATTGTTAAGGAAAGGGTTAGTTTATTTGGTGAGAAGTAGCAGGAGAGCTTCGACAAGTTGAAGAAGATTTTGGTGAAGCTCGGTTCTAATTCAACTTTGAGGTGGGAAGGAATTCACAAGATATATTGCGATGCATCACATCTGAGATTGGGTTGTGTCTTGATGCGAGGAAGGAAGGTTGTGGCTTACGCATCTCGGCATTGAGGCCACATGAGGTCAATTATCCAAAACACGATCCGGAGTTAGTGGGTGTAGTTTTGCTTTGAAGATTTGGGGACATTACTTGTACGGAGAGAGATCGATAGTCTACACAGATCATAAGAGTCTGAAGTACCTTTTGACTCAAAAAGATTTGAATCTGAGGCAACGCAGATGGATTGAGTTGCTAAAAGACAACAACTGTTCGATTGAGTATCATCCGGGCAAGGCTAACATGGTGGCAGACGCGTTGAGCCGTAAGGTTGTTTCGGACTTAAGAGCGATGTTTGCCCATTTGAGTTTGTCTGACGACGGGGTATACAGCGAGCTGCGAGTTAAGCCTACTTGGGTTGAGCGGATCAAGGAAAAGCAGGTTAATGGATGAGGTTTTGAGTCGCAGAGGTCACAAGTGTAGAATGGTGGTTTGGAGGGTTCTGATTTGTCTAGTGATGGAGTCTTTGTATTTTTAGGGAAAGCTTGTATCGAGGGATATTGAGTTAAGGCGGAAGATTCTTCAGGCCTTTATAGTAGCCCTACGCTATGCATCTGGAGGTAGCAAAATGTATAGGGATCTCGAGAGCGATTACGGTGGCCGGTGCGAAGAGGAAGTAGCGAGTTTGTGGGAAGTGCTTGACATGTCGGCAGGTCAAGGTGAGCATCGATTGCCGTTAGGGTTGCTTGACCGATGAAGATTCCACGGTGGAAGTGGGAAAGGATAACTATGGATTTCGTCGGTGGATTACCTCTTACGCCTAGCAAGAAGGATTGATTTGGGTAATTGTGGATCGTTGACTAAACGGCTCACTTTATCCGGTGAGGTGGATTACTCACTTGAGAGGTTAGCGGTTGTATGTGTCGAGATAGTAAGGCTACGGTGTGCTAGTATCGATCATCTCGGATAGGTATCCCGATTTACGTCAAGGTTCGGAAAGCGTTGCATCGGGCTCTGGAGTGCAGCGGTTGGATTTCAAACATGGCATTTCACCCGCATAATGAGCGATCAATGAAAGGGTTATCTGAGATCTTGGAAGACATGTTGCGAGGTTGTGTTACGGACTTGAGGGTAGTTGGGAGGAGTTTCTACCATTAGGCGAGTTCACCTACAACAATAGTTACCAAGCAAGCATCAAGATGGCACCATATGAGGCGTTATGCGGTAGGAAGTGTCGCTCACCTACTTGTTGGATGGAGTTAAGTGAGCGTCGATTGTTGGGACGAGTTGGTTGCTAAGACCGAAGACAAGGTTAAGTTGATTGAGCTCGATTGAAGGAAGCTTGGACGGCGAAGTCTTATCCGATCTTAAGCGGAGAGATATAGAGTTTGTTGTGGGAGATCAAGTTTTCTGAAGGTCTCGTAGTGGAAGAAAGTGTTAAGGTTGAAAGGAAAGGCAAGCTAAGTCCGAGGTTTATTGGGTCGTATAAGGTCTTGAGGCGAGTGGGACGATAGCTTACTAGCTTGAGTTGCCAGTGAGCTAAGTCGATTCACGACATATTCCACGTTTGATGCTTGGCGATATCGCTCGGATCCATCATGCGTGGTAGCGATGGAAGAGATCGAGGTTAATCAGTTGACCATGGAGGAAGAACACATGCGATTCTAGATCGGGATGTGAAGGTTCTGCGTGAGGAAGTCTGTGTCTTTGGTTAAGGTACTATGGTGGAATCATGGCGTGGAAGAAGCTACGTGGGAACCCGAGGATATGATAAGATAGCAATACCATAACTCTTATCGATCGAGGTAATTTGAGGCGAAATTATTTTTAAGGGGTAGAAGCGTAATATCCGGGTTAGGGGTTATTTTATTATGGCATTGTTTGTATGTGCATGGTGTGCTATGTTGTTGTTTTGATGTTTTTGGGGCTTAGTTATAAGCTAGGTGTAAGCCTGAGTGGTAGGAAAATCTTTGCTTTTAGGCTTAGGTGGGAGGAGTTGAAGGAGCTGGGGTTTATAAATATCTTTAGGTGAATTTTAGCATAACAAATAAGCTGGTGGAGTGGCAGGATAGGCGCCACTTGAGGCTTGTGTGTGTGACGCCACTTGCAGGGAGGAGGTCTTGTGTTCAAGCTGCAGAGTGCTCCATTTTGGCTTCTATTTTGGCGACATGGAGGGAGGAGTTATAGGCGATTCAAACTACGCCTTGGACCAAGTCAAATGTTCAAATGGTGGGTGGAGAGTGAATTTAGGAGGAGACTAGTTCAAACTAGTTTGAATGGATGGCTTGGAGTGTTTGGGGAGTGGTTGTAGGTGATGGCGAATATTGGAGAGCTCTTGGGGGTGAGTGGGCGGCTTGGTATGGGGAAAATAGGAGTGCGAATTTCTTTTGGCTATCTTGAGCATTTTCGGTCAAAGCAAAAATTGGTAAGCTAAATTCTCCTTTAGTCAAAAAGCTAGCCAAAATTTTAAGTGTATTTTTTTCCATTTTTTCTCCTTAAACCGAAAGTCCAAGCATCCTTTTTGCCAAAAAGTTGCTTTGCATCTCTTAATTTGGTGTGTGTGTGGCGAATGTTTGTTCCCATTTCTTCTTATTTTCATCTTGTGTAAGCAAAGCGGCATTCTCTTCTTCTCATACTTTTCTTCTCTTGGAACCTTGTTAGCCGAAACTCCCTTCTCCATAAGACCTTCCTCCATTTCTTTTTCTTTCAAACCGAAAGCACCCTCCCTCTTTTCATCTTTTACTTTCTCTCTTTTTCCAAAACTCCTTAGCCGATTGTCACCATCTGTTCCTTCCCACTTCTCTTAAGTGAAACCCTCTCAATCTCACCTCTACTCTCCTTTTCTTTCCACTCAAAGTTGAACATAGGTGTGTTAAACACCTTGGTAGAATCCTATTTCTTCTTGTTTAGGTGCTAGTGAATCTCTTTCTTGTGTTGCGAAACTTCCCTTTTCTTATTAGTTTTGCACTTTGGCTGAATCTTTCCTCTCCTAGTAGTTGTCTTGTGGCGATTCTTGTGTGTGGTGATAATATCGGTTGGTGGTTCAATCAGGTTGAGGAAGGTAAGTTTTGGCCGTAAGGTCATCTTTTTCCCCCTTATTTGTTGTTGATTCTGGTTTGGTTAAACCGATGTTGGTTGGTTGAAAGGAGTTAATTTGTTTGATTAATCATTTCGTTATAGGGCCTTTGGATTTCGGAAGCAAGCAAGAGGAGTCTTCCTTCTCTGATAATCGTTGGGTAAGTGGTGGTAAGAGGTTGCTTTAAGGGTCGTTCTTTTAGATTTTGTTAAGCCAAAGACTTGTGAGGCTAATGGTTTGTGTTTTGGGGAGGCCGATTGTCGGAAGAACCATTGTTGGTTGGGTTTGGTAGGAAACCAAACCAATTGCAAGGTAAATGTTAACCCTTTGGTTTAATGGTTTTGGTGAAAGGTATAAGTGGCTAATCTCATGTTTGGCCGATTATAGGAAGCGGTATCGAGGATTTAGATCGGTTCGTTGGGTTAAGCTTGCGTGTTAGCAGTGTGTAAACTAACACACCTTCTTCTTGAGTAATATGTTAATAACTTTGATTGTGTAAGTGAAACAAGTATGGTTGGTGATATAATACCCAATGAGGTATGGATACGGATTCGGTAAGTCCGTTTCATTCGAGATCTGTGATGATATGTGATATCATGATTTATGGTGTATGTATTTTGAGATGTCATATTAAGCATGTGAGCATGATAGCATGATTGCACGATTTGCATTAGTATGATATGTTATTGGGTGATATGAGAGGAGGGATATGATATCCGTGTCTTTGGGACACGGAGGTTTGGCACCTCCGGTGGTTTGGTACCACAGATTGATTATTGTGACTTTGGGTCACGGAGGTTTAGCACCTCCACGTCTCGTCGGTGGCTTAGCACCACGGTGGGTTGGCCTCATGGTTGATTTTACTGGGATTGGCGTTAGTGATTTGGTATCACACGATGGGTTGGCCCCATCATTTTAATCGTGACTACGGTCACCGTGATTTAGTATCACACTTGTGTCTTTGGGTCACAGAGGTTTGGCACCTCATAGCGACTCGTCCCGTGGTTAACACCACGTGGGTTGGCCCCACTTTTGATATATGGGATTGTCGCCCGGTGATTTGGTATCACACGTGGGTTGGCGCCACAGATGGATCTTCGTGACTTTGGGTCACCGGTGGTTTGGCACCACATCTATGGATATCGTGACTTTGGGTCACGGTGGTTTAGCACCACCGGTGGTTTGGTACCACGGGGTAGCAAAGGTGTTACTGGATGGTTAGGATCAGGTGCATTAATTGTATTGCTTTGTTATGATGTGTGTTAGCATGTTGCATATTGGGAGAGGATTTATGCACTTGAGTCTTGCAACTCACCTTCTCCCTTATCATTTTAGGTGACACATAGATCGCGGACATGGGAGGGATGGACTCGAGGTGCCCATGCCATGGATAAATTCGAGTTGCATTGATTTAAACTTGGTACTTTATTTGGTGGTTTTCATTTGGTTTATTTGGATTGTAAAAGGCCTTTTTAAACTTATGTTTTGTTATTTACATACTTAGATTGGATTTCAAATATGCCTTAATAATTTATTGGGTTAAAATTTGGCTAAAATTTGTAAAGATAAGGTTTTCAAACTACAAGCGATATGTTTTAAACTTTACCATCGGGTATCTGCTCGTAATTTAAGATAAATGAAACTCAAATGTTCTCCAACTTGAATGCATTCTCGTACTAAGTCAAAATGTTTTTAAGCAACAACAAGGATTACTTGAATTTTTAAACGAGATAAACTTGTTTTACTTACATATCTGATTAAGTTTTCAAAATTATCGGGTTTTCAAATGCACCATCGGTTTTGAAACAGTCATCCCCAAGATTTTCTTCAAGTACAAATTTAGCAAGATGATTTTAACAAACTCCTAAACTTAAACCTAAACCTCTTAAATACATTTTTCCCTATAACATACCAGATTCGGTCGTGGTGTATTGACCGGGTTTGGGGTGTTACACACAATCTGTACACTCAAACTGTACAAGTCTATAATCAAGAATGAACATTCTCATCAAATAATTTCTATGTGCAAATATCATCATCTCATATTTTCATATATCACTTGTCATGTATCATCATTTTTCTTGTATTTCATGTAATATTCTTTTCATGTCATATTTCCTTATCGTATACATCATTCCATGTCAATTTGTCTTAAATTCATATTTGCTCCTTTCAGAACCTTGCCTGTTGAATTTATTTGAATTATCGATGGATACATAGGTAGTACCCTCGAGGCGTACAAATTAAAATCCATAAATTCATGTCCACTAGTTTCCTTAAGGTACAATTTCAAGGAGTGAACTCTCGAGCCACATATGTATACAACAAGATTACCAGTCCAAGCTAAATCCTTTTTATGACATATGCTCTAAAGAGCTAGATCTGGATTACCTGTCCGGGCTATATCCAATCCATAACATATACTCGAGAGGACTCACATCAGGATTACCCGTCCGGGCTAAATCCTTTATATAATGAAGTCATTAGGATTGCTCGTTCGATCCTAATCCATTCTGCAACAAATGCATGATCTCATTCATTTCATCAATTACACTTGTCCATCAATATTCATTTATTCAAACGTGATTTAAACATTTTTCAAACATTATCGGGCATGTGATTATTTCATACATCTATGATCATCCATATAATTCAAATACACACATTCCACATCCATTCAAGCATATAAGTAACATTTTCATCGTTTGACCTTTATCATCTATCAGGCATTATCATTTAAATTAGACATTTTTATTTATCAGGCTTGATCGGATATGTAATCATTTCACATATTTATGACATTTATACAATTTACATAAACACAATCAGTGTAAGCATGTAAATAAACACAATTTAGTTACACGAACTTACCTCGACAATGTTCGTGTAAGTAAAATCTACTAATCCGACATTTTCCTCTTTCTTCGTTCTAGCTCTGAATTTGGTCTATCCTGATCTATACGAGTAAATTTAAAATTAATTTATCATTTTTCACATTCAAGTGGACTTAATTTTCATTCTAGGTAAAATTACCATTTTACCCCTAACTTTTCATAAATTCCATTTTCATCCCTAGGCTCGGAAAATGAAACTTGTGCAAATTACTCCTTATTCTAAGCCTAACCAAAGCCCCATTTCAAAATTTTTCCTTCAATTTTGCAAGTTTACATATTAGTCCCTAAATCATGTTTTCATCAAAAATCACTTTGTTGTTTATCTATCAATAATCTTTCATTTTCTACCATAAATTTATAATTTCCAGCATTTACATCCATGAACCATTTTTCATACCTTGATAAATTTTCAAATTAATCCCCCGAATAGATAGATTAGACTATCTCGATTCCAAAAATATAAAAATCATTAAAAACGGAACAAGGAAACTTACCCAATTAGGCCTTGAAAGTTTCTTTTCTCTCACCTACGATTTCCATGTGTTTTTAGGTTGAAGATGACATAAAATAAGATGATATCTTTTATCATCTTTTTAATTAATAAATATTTTACTATTTCCAATTTAGTCCTTGTCCTTTTCTATATTTCCATGGATGAGTCACCAAGAAAAATATATATACTTTCCTTGATGGTCTAATTACCATATAAGGACCTTAAATTTTGAATTACATAGCTATTTGATCCTTCTAACTACTAGAATCCAACTTTTACATTTTATACGATTTAGTCCTTCTCATAATTAAGCACATAATCGATGAAATTTTCTTATCAAAATTTTCACATGATATTTCTATCATATTACAAATCATAAAATAAAATAAAAATAAATTTTATTTTTGGCTCAGATTTGTGGTCTCGAAACCACTATTTCGATTTCACTGAAATTTGGGCTGTTACAAAACGAATCTCTAAACTCCGACAAATATGAAATACAGTCTATCGAGTTGAGCGACCAAAGCACACGCTCCCTTATAGCGCCTCAAATAACCCATTAATTGGAGGCTCATGCTCAACACTCCTTTATCTACTCCAAAAAAATCAGTCCACCTAGAGCCAGATGCTCACAATGTCACAAATAAAGGTTAGTACCCACAAATCCTATGCTATGCCAACTATATCCAATGGATCCACCATGATAAATTAGTCAAAATGATTATGTATATCTTGTAACATAGCCATTTAGCATCCAATTAAATCAAGAAATTCATTCATAAATTTCCCATTTTCAGTTACCAATTATAACACCAACATATCATGATAAAAAATTTCAATACACATCCTTAAAATCATCCTTAAAGTTAATCTAATTAAATAGCACAACACCACCCAAAAACTCACTTACTATTTTTTTTCAATACAAATTCAAATTTGTACATTTAATATCAATCTTGCAAAATCAACCATTTATCCATAATTAATTAATTTTAATCATTAATTAAGGTACTAATTAAACATAATTGAGGGTCAATTTACCAAATTTCCCTTGGAAACACTCACCACACAATTTTATTCTATTATAACAAGTGATCAACTAGGCAATTCCAAGCTTTAATTCTGGTTATCTCAATCCTCTTCAAGATACGGAGCTTTAACAGAGGCAAAGTAGAGATTACCACCTTTCTAGAGCTATATTAAACACGAACTTTAATTAACTATGCTAATCAAAATCATTTCACAAAGATACCTTACTGGATTTGTAGCATCAATTCAAAAACTCGATTCCTCTTAAAATCGACCTCTCCAGCCCTCCTAATCACTTCCAAAGATCAATTACTAAACCAAATATGCATAAACTAAGCATCAATTTCATATTTAAATCAATTTCACAAAAATCTGGAAAATCAATTCATGAAGATGATAAAATTTAGATTTCTTCAAATTATCTCACAAACCATGTTTAACCTCGATAACTAAGACCAAAATATTTTAATAGATATATTTTGAGTTAGAACATCCATTGATTTGTGGATTTATTCTCAATATTCAAGATCCACCATTAAAGCACCTTAAGCTTTTGAAGAAGATGCCATTGATAAAGAATCCTTTAATTGACTCTTAAATCATGAAAAATTGTTTCTAATCTTCATAAAAACAAGTTTAGGATTGAAGATTACCTTTGATTCACTCTAAATTCGTTGATTGAAAATCTTGATTTAAGAAGCTTGGGAAATTTCAGAATATTTTTTGCTACTTTTGAGAATAATTTTGGGTGAATTGAGAGAGTATTTTGAGAAGAAAATTAGTTGGATCTATTCTCTGATGATAGATCTTTAAAAACATGTAAAGGAAACAAATTTTTTAGCTCTCTAATATGATGTAAGTGGTGTGAAAAGTAGGCTAGATACATTGGGTTTAAAACTAAAACAACCCACCAGAATTTAAAAATTGGGAAATTTGCCTAATGGCCACTCCCACATTTCCCTTGTTTTACCATTTAATACTTTCCCTCCAAAATTTTGAAATTTAAAATTTATTTGCCAAATAAGTACTCCAAAATTTCCCTTATTTTACAATTAAATCTAATTTAATTAATATTTAAATTTAACTCAAATTAACCCCAATAAAAATTAATTTAAAATTATTTTTGACCCAAATTAATTATTTTCACTAATAATTATTTAATTACTTTCAAATTTATTTTCCAAAATATTTTTATTTTTCTAGATTATTGTTTAATTGATTTTAAATGAAACTAACCTCCTAAATTATATTAAAAATTACTAGAAACCCTATAAATTCATAATTTCGCACTCGATACCTGAAAAATATACCCAAAACTACTAGACCCGCTTTAGGGATATTACACAACATGAAGTCACCAATGGTCAAGGTTGTCCATGAGGAGGATAAGTATGAATAGCTGTCGGACAAATTGAACTGCTTGGAAACTACAGTTACCAGACCATCAATAAAAGATTCGGCTAGTGTCCATGGCCACAAGCCCGAAGGCCAACTTGCAGAGGTATACTATTTAGGAAATATGAGGGAAAATCTCTATTCTAACCAGGATTGGAAAGATCATCCAAATATAAAGTGGGAAAAATATCAAGGAGACAGAACTATCTACAAAATCAACGAAATCATCCTTATCAACCTCCACATATGTAGAGAGTTTAAGAGAGGCCTATGATGAATGACCATACTGTATGTGGTCAAAAGATGGACAAAATAGAATACGAAATACAGTTGACCACCTTCGGACGTACTAATGTCCAGAGTGTGAATACTGCAACTAAATATATGAATTTGAGGCAGTATCTGCAAGTATATAGGTCAGGTTATAATGTAGTTACAATTAAGTAAGTGAGTACTCCGAGGATCGAATCAAAGGGAGGCGAGTACTAAATTAAAGTTAACCTAAACGAAAATAGAATTATTTAGTAATCTAAATAAATTATATTACAACAAAAAAAAATTGGGTTCTTATAAATAATAATAATAATTGCATAAATAAAATAGATTTCAAAAAATTAATTTCTAAATTTAATCAAATGTAGACATGAGTGATTAGCTCACTTTGGTGATCATAACTAATTCCTATTTTTAATCTCTATTCAATCAACTAGTCATTACCCTAGTAGGATCTCTTAAACTTCCTTTAAACTACTGAATTAGCAAGAACTACTTATCTCTCGACTTCACAGTCTAGACCAGTTTGGGGTTAAGATGTTCACGGATGGTCATACCAATTTTGGGTTAATTTGCACCTAAATGACTTTCTTGGGTCGTCAAGCCTAGGTTTAAGTTCTTCCTCTCCCAAATAGTTGATTAGCTAAGAAAAATCTACATAAAAATTAGTTAATCGCACCTCTACTCGCTAATCCTCTATAAAAGGATTAGTTACTCATGGAATCCATAACCATAATAAACTTGTTAATAAAGATATGCATAAAGAATAAATCAAGAATAGAGTTTAGATAATATTGTTTGTATTCGATTCATGAAGTGAAATAATCCTTAAACACTTGATCGTGTTTACAAAGCAAGTTATCTGAAGAACACGAACTGAAAATAAACCTAAAGCTTAAAAGAAAAGAAATCTGAAACTAAAATTATAGAAAAAACTTAGAATATGAAATGTTGTCCTTAAACAAGTACTAGTTGAGCCTATTTATAAAATTATGGTAGCCTTCGTCCTCAACCCTAGATTAGCTATTTTTTTCGTGTTTAATTTCCATTGTGCAGACCACAATACCCCTGGCTCGTAGTTGTTTCCTGTACAAGGCCGATTTCGTGGCACCCAGTATCTGTGTCACGACATCAAAGCTAATATAATCTGGTTCAGGGGTTGCTTCAGGGGTGTGTCACGATATCCCATGGCTATGTCGCAACACCAAAGGCAGTATGACAATTCTTGTATTCTGTTCTCTATGTTGCAACATTAAACTTTCCATGTTGCAACACAATGACCAACCTTGAGTTCCTATGCCTTTGAATGGTCTCCTGCTCACTCACTAAGTATGTTAGCTCACTTTTATGCCTCATTTGGCCCCTAAGGTCAATAAAAGACTCAAAATAATTTTTTATTAAATTTAAACTAAAATAAGAAAACGAATGAAAACCTAATGAAAATCCATATATTCAAGCTCCCTAAGTATGAAAACATGTTTAATCTATTACACTGAATTACTACCGATTAATAGTTAATAAGGGAAAACATTAAACAAGTGCAATCCGATTGCACTTACAACCATAATCGATTGGATGATATCCAAAACCAATAGAGCTAAATGATGAGTTTGTTGCAAAGTCAAGTTAGCAACGAGCCCATGGAGGAAGTAACTGAATCGGTAGCTAACTCAGAGATCTCAAAACTGAACATGCCAAATATACCAATCCCATCAAGGTTAGAGGATGAAAAAAATAGGGACGAAGCTCATTTTGTAAGTCTTCCTAACTTAATTAAATCCCTCAATATCAATTTTCCACTATTAGAACATATTAATAAAACCCTAAAATATACAAAGTACCTAAAGGAAACAATGGTACAGTATAAGAAAATGGAAAAAGGAGAGCAAGTTGGCATTGATGCCTTGTGTAGTGCATTAATTACAAAAAAGATACCTTCGAAATTAAAAGATTCGGGTGATGATTACAATAGAGATAGGGAATCGTTATTTTAGTAAGGCCTTTTATAGTTTAGGGGCCAATATAAACTTAATGCCCCTACCAATTTATCAAAAACTTAGACTCAAGGAGTTAAAGAACACCTCTATAATGTTATAGTTAGCCGATAGATCTTTGGTACATATGAAAGGTGTACTTGAGGCTATATTGGTCAATGTACGGGGATATATAATCCCTGTCGACTTTGTAGTCCTCGATTTTGAGGAATATTGGGACATCCCCATTTTATTGGGTAGACTATTCTTGGCCACATTTAATTCGACCATCGATCTCGAATGGAATGAGCTAATAATGGAAATTGATAGCGAAATACAAGTGTTCAAGTGTGGTCATGACTCCCAAAGTGGGGGATTAGTTAGGGAGGAATGTTATGTGTTATTCGATTTAATTCCTAACAATATGGAAAAAAGGTATTTTTTGAGTTGTGTTAGTGTAGGTAAGAGAAATCGAATCTTGTAATAGGCCATAAAATAAATGGATATGGCACAACTTGTAAGACTTGTAAGAGTAATTAGTATAATTTACATGATTTAGAATCAATGTGGTCTGGTAAATTAGAATACTAGATTGTGTTCTGATAAGGATAAAATATTGAAAGTAGATAGAGAAGTTACAAGCTAGCTTATGGAAGCGTATTTTCAGTAAAGAATTTGAATCATGTAATTTTAAAGGAATATTAAGTAACTATGGGCAAATATTAAAGGGTCGATGAGACGACAACCAAGGGTTGATGATTATCGAAATGCCAACGTTTTGGGTGAATAGATTTTTGATAAGGAATAAGTAGAGTAATTAGGTAAGTATTCGCCATAGTATGTGACAATTACAAAAAAATGAGTCGTTTAGGCTTGAAAGACTAACTGTAATATCCCGGGTTAGGGCTATTTTATTTTGGCATTGCTTGAATGTTTTGGCTTGCTATGTTGTTGTTTGTGTGGTTTTGAGGCTTAGTTGTAGGCTAGGAGTGAGCCTGAATAGGTGGGAAAATTTTAGTTTTGGGCTTTAGGTGATTGGGGTTTATAATTATTTTAGGTGAATTTTAACACACAAGGAGCTAGTTGGTAAAGTGGCTCAGTGGATTATGTTATAAGATTGTTAAAGGAATGCCCCATTTTGGAGTGGAAGGGAGGAACTCAAACTGGGACTAAGTCTTCCTATTCAAATGATGGGTGGAGAGTAAATGTAGGAGGGAGACTAGTTCAACAAGTTTGAATTACAAGGGAATGAGTGGTAGGTTGGTAAGTGTTGGAGATGAATTTCTACTTAGGCAACTTGTGCGTCATAGCTAGTGTCAAGCAAGTTTTCTTTTGGTCATTTGGTGGTCAAATTGAAAACTCTCCCATTTTATTTTTCATTCTTGAAACCGAAAGTTCAAGTTTTTGCCAAAAGTTGCTTTGTTATTTTCTCTTGATCCTCTTTGGTAGCCGAAGGTTCATCTCTTTCTCCCTCTCTTTTCCAATTGTTGAAGCCGAAACCATTTCACCTTGTTCCCCTAACCTTCATTTTCGTTTCTCAATATCCTTTAGCCGAAACACCATCCTCCAAAATCACCATCATCCATTTTCTTTTTCTTTGAACCGAAAGTACCCCCCACTCATCCTTGTATCTTCTTCTTCTTTTCTTCTCCAAACCCCTTAGTATTTTGTTCCCAATCGTTCTTCCCATTTCTTACAAGGCCGAATCTCCTTCTCCATTTTAATTAAGGGTGTTGCCGAATCTCTTTCTTTCTTCCTATAGTTCTTCATTGCCGTAAATAAGAGAAGGAGTGAGACCTTGTTGGAGTCTTGTTCAATCGGCCTAGTAAGAGGTAGGTGTTGGCCGAATGGCCATTTCTTCCCTTTCTTGTTGATTTGTCGATTTTCTGGTGTGCTTAAGGGCCGATTTTAGTATTTGTTGGAAGGGAGTTAACTCTTTGGTGGGTAACCAATTGTGTTACAGGGCCTTTGGATTTCGGAAGCAAGAAGGAGCCTTATTTCTCTGTTAAGCAATCGGTAAGTGATGGTAAGAGTAGTTTCTTTTAGTCTATTCATTTAGTCTTCATTAAGTCAGGCTGTTAAGGGATTAACCACTTTCTTTCTAGGGTGAAGCCGATTCTTTGGAAGAACCATTGTTGGGTTCAGATTTGGTAGGAAACCAAATCAAGTTGAAGGTAAGGGTAAATCGATATACCCTTTGATTTATTTGGTTATGGCGAATGGTTTAAGTAATAAACCCATGGTTGGCCGATTGTTTTCTTAGGAACAAGAGGATTGAGGATTTAGATCGGGTTCTTTGGGATTAAGGCTTGCGATATACGGTGTGTAAACCAACACACTTTCTTAAGCGAGTAATGTGATAACTGATTGTGTAAATGAAACAAGTGTGGTTGATGATTTAATATCCATTGAGGTATGGATACGGATTGGGTAAGCCGTTTCATTATGAGATATGTGATATCATGATTATTGGTGTACATACTTTGAGATGCCATATTAGGCATGTGAGCATGATAGCATGATTGCACGATTTTGCATTTAGTATGATATGCTATTGGGTGATATGAGAGGGGGAGTATGATATCCGTGTCTTTGGGACACTGTGTCTTTGGGACACCGGAGGTTTGGCACCTCCGGTGGTTTGGTACCACAAATGATATTTTGTGACTTTGGGTCACCAATGGTTTGGCACCTCGGCGTCGTCGGTGGCTTAGCACCACGGTGGGTTGGCCCACGATTGATTATCTGAGATTGGCGCTTGGTGATTTGGTATCACACGATGGGTTGGCCCCATCATCGGATTTGTATTTGCGGTCACCGGTGATTTAGTATCTGCTGTGTCTTTGGGACACCGAGGTTTGGCACCTCATTGCGACTCGTCCCGTGGTTTGACACCATCGTAGGTTGGCCCCACTTATGAGATACGGATCGTCGCTAGTGATTTGGTATCACACGATAGGTTGGCCCCATCATTGGATTATTTGTGACTTGGTCACGGTGGTTTGGCACCACATTATGGATATCGTGACTTTGGGTCACGGTGGTTTAGCACCACCGGTGGTTTGGTACCACGGGGTAGAAAAGGTGATACTGGTTGGTTAGGATCGGTGCATTACTTGCATTACTTTGTTATGATGTGTGTTGGCATGTTATACGGGAGACGGATTTATACACCGAGTCTTGCGACTCACTCTCTCCTTTGACATTTCAGTGACACTTAGGCGGACATGGAGCCGGGATGGACTCGAGGTGCTCATGCTATGCTTAAATAAGAAGTTGCTCGGACTTTTATAGAATTTGGTACTTAAGCTTATTATTTACTATTTGGTTTTATTTGGGTTTGTAAATGGCCTTTTAAAATTATGTTTTGCTATGTTTATGTTTAAAGTAGATTTATAATATGCCTTAACAAATTAATTGGGTTAAAATGTGCTAAAACTTGAGAAGACAACGCTTTCAAAACTGCAAAAACGATATTTTAACCTATACCATCGGGTATCACACTAAGGTTTAGAATAAAGAGAACTCAAATGTTTTTCTAACTTAAACTCGATTCTCTTCTAAGTCAAAATGTTTTAGCAATAATAAGAAACAACTTAAACTTCTAAATGAGATAAATTAGTTTTACCTACACATCTGATTAAGTTTTTAAAATTTTCGGGTTTTCAAATACACCAACAGATTTTTATCAAGCCTACTCGAGTTTTTCTTCAAATACACAATTTCGCAAGTGTTTTATCAAACATCTAAACTTAAACCTATTTTCTCAAAATCCTTTTCCCTGTAACATACCGATTGATCGTGGTGTGTTGACCGGTTTGGGGTGTTACAATTGTGGTATCAAAGCCAAGTTCAAAGGTTTCATTTGTGGGCCCGAGGCCCAAAATGTTTTCAAAAGTCATTTTAAGTGTTATGTTTTAAAAAGTATGGTGTGAAAGGCATGGCACCGAGTCTCGGCACCAATCCGCCCGGTAAGTGCCCTTACTATTGCTTGTGATAATGATATCGATGAGATGTGATTGGATGGCTAGTGATAGTAAGACTACTTTAGAAACTAAAGCGATAGAATGAGTGGACTCATGAAAACAAAGCTTCTTTAATATCCATAAGACTTTGCTTTAAAACGGTGGAATAATTCTCGATGCATAAAATTCTTTAAATCGACGAGATTTAGTCATGAGTACCCGAGGTGGGCGTGGTCGTGGATGAGGTCGGTGGGATGACAGTTTCGAACCCGTAGGATCTGGTCGAGGGTCGAGAACGAGATCTGGTTCGCCACCAGGTGGAGGTGGTGAGTTTCAAGATCGATCGGGACGATCACGGGTCTGAGCGATCTTCGCGGTTTTAGAAAGGGTAGCTGGAGTAGGTGGAGGCGCAGGAGTTAGGAAATCGTGCTGGCGACTTGAACAAACGGGTGAATTCTTTTAGGTGTCTCGGGTGTTGCTCCTAGCCTTTGTTGAATATTGGTGGAAGCGGCGGCGAGGCGGATAATGGACGATCTAGACCATCATCTGAAGAAAAATTAAAGGGATAGTATCACTTCGAGATGAGTCATACCAGTGGTGGCTCACGGTTCGAGACAGCGCACTGCAGCGGAAGATCTAACTTGGGACTATTTCAGGGCTGCTTATCGAAAAAAGTACGTGGGAGCTAACTACATTAATGAGCAACGGAAAGCATTTACGAGGTTAGTTCGTGGAAGTAAATGCGTCGAGTCGAGGCGAGTTTCGAATTTGAGTCGGTATGCCGGTATAGTAGCTCTTGAACACGAGAGGTGTGTTCGTTTTGAGGATGGCTCATGGACGAATTAAGATTGTTGATTCGCCTCGCCAGGGCGTGAATTTACCGTTCGGTTGAAAAGCGAAGGTGGCCGAGGGTGTTAAAGAGTCGTGAGGCAAGGCATGGATAGGAACCGACACAAGAGGAGTTTTGGATCTTACGGGTCATCGGGTAATCCTGAAAAAGGCTAGACCGAGTGGGCGAATCGGTCGAGTAGGTTTGTTCTTTGCTAGGCGGGGACCGCCGCTGATGTAACCTTGTAGGGAAAACTCATTGGGGAGGTTGTTAGGCGGGTGGAAAAGGTGTTTTGAGTGTGGCTCATTGGACCACCGTGTGAGGGACTCGTCTGCAAGTTGGCTAGGATTGGTCCAGGAAGTCGAGGCCGTACTGTCTGACAGAATAACGGACCACCATCGCAGAGAGGCCGAGGTAATGGCGAGAGGAGGTAATGGTTACGGTGGGGCCGAGGAGCAGGCGAGTGCGTGTAGTTCGAGGCCGACATGGGGCTAGTGTATCTGGCGGCGTCGAGAGGAGGCGGCGACCGGACGTCATCACCCAGTGCGTTTTAATCTTGGTTCTCCATTTCTTGCTTTGATTGATGTGGGTTCAACACATTCATATGTTGCAAGTAGCATAGTGAAGACCATGGATTTAGATTCTGAGATATCTTCTAGGCAGATGACCGTAATAAGCCCTCTAGGTCACTCTGTAGTTGTAGATAAGCTGTATAGAGACATACCTCTAGAACTTCAAGGGTAGTGTTTGTGGGTGATTTGATGGAGCGCGCTTTGGGGAGTTCGATCGATTCTCGGGATGGATTGGTGGTTAAGTACCGGCGAAGTTGGATGCGCTTGACTAAGCGCATGGTTACAACGACTATGGGTGATGAAGTAGTTACGATCGGTAATAGGAGGAATTATCATCCAATGTGGTATCTGCTCTGGCAAGAAGAAGATGGTCGAAAGGGTGTGAAGCATATGTGGTTCATGTATATGCCTTGGAGGCTAAAGAGTCTAACTGCGAGAGCGGTTCAGAGCGATTAGGAATTTGTTGATGTGTTTAGGAGGAGCTTTGGGTTTGCCACCGGATCGTGAGGTAGAGTTCGGGATAGATCATTGCGGAGCTGCGCTTGTATCTATAGCTCCGCATGAGGATGGCGCCTAAAGAGTTAGTGGAGCTTAAGGCTCAATTCCAGAGTTGTTGACCGAGGCTTTATCGGGCCAAGTGTTTCGCCTTTGGGAGTGGTACTCTTTGTCAAGAAGAAAGGCGGTACTATGCGGATGTGTATAGACTACTCACAACTGAATAAGTGACGATCAAAAACAAGTATCCACTGCCTCGGATAGATGACTTGTTTGATCAGCTGAAGGGTGCGTCGGTTTTCTCGAAGATCGATTTAAGGTCTGGGTATCACCAGTTAAAGGTGAAGGAAGCGGATATCTGCAAGACGGTATTTCGTACTCGGTATGGGCACTTTGAATTCTTAGTTATGCCGTTTGGGTTGACTAACGGCGTGACCTTCATGGATATGATGAATAGGTGTTCCACGAAGATTTAGATCGGTTCGTAGTAGTTTTTATCGATGACATCTTGGTATATTCAAGGACCGAGGAGGAACATGATGCGCATTTTGGTGGTATTGCGATTCGAGGAAGAAGCGACTCTGCGAAGTTTAGTAAATTCGGCTTAGGAGGTGGCGTTCTTGGGTCATGTAGTATCGGTGAGGGATTAGAGTGGATCCTCGAAAGATTGAAGCGGTTTTGGATTGGAAGCCGCCTAGGTCGATGAGTTGAGATTCGAGTTTTACGGGTTTGGCAGGATACTACCATAGATTTGTAGAGGGGTTTTCGTTGATCGCAGCGCTGATGACTAAATTATTAAGAAAAGGGGTTCCGTTCATTTGGACTGAGAAGCAGCAGGGGAGCTTCGACAAGTTGAAGAAGATTTTGATAGAAGCTCCAGTTCTGATTCAACCTGAGGCTGGTAAGGAATTCATAGTGTACTGCGATGCATCACATACGGGTTTGGGTTGTGTGCTGATGCAAGAAGGGAAGGTTGTGGCTTACGCGTCCTGGCAACTGAGGCCACATGAGGTCAATTATCCAACGCACGATCTGGAGTTAGCGGCTGTAGTCTTTGCCTTGAAGATATGGAGGCATTACTTGTATGGAGAGAGATCGATAGTCTACACGGATCACAAGAGTCTGAAGTACCTTCTGACTCGTAAAGACTTGAATCGAGGCAGTAGCGGATGGATTGAGGCGCTAAAAGACTACGATTGCTCAATTGAGTATCATCAAGACACGATTAACGTTGTGGCGACGCGTTGAGCCGTAAGGTTGTTTGGATTTAAGGCGTTGTTTGCCCACTTGAGTTTGTATGACGACGGAGTATTCAGCGAGCTGCGAGTTAAGCCTACTTGGGTTGGCGGATCGAGAGAAAACAGTTGATGGATGAGGTTTTGAGTCGCGCAGAGGACACAAGTCTGAGAATGATGGTTTGGAGGTTCTTGTTTGTCTAGTGATGGGGTCTTTGTGTTTTCGGGGAAGGCTTGTATGCCGAGACACGAGTTAAGGCAAAAGATTCTTGGGATGCACATAGCAGCCCTACGCTATGCATCACGGAGGTAGTAAAATGTATAGGGATCTCGGAGAAGCAGTTACGGTGGTAGGTGCGAAAAAAGAGGTGATAGAGTTTGTAGGGAAGTGTCTGACATGTCAGCAAGTCAAGGCTGAGCATCAGTTGCCATCAGGGTTGCTTCAGCCAGTGAAGATTCCACAGTGGAAGTGGGAAAGGATAACTATGGATTTCGTCAGTGGTTTACCGCTTACGCCAAGCAAGAAAGATTCAGTTTGGGTAATTGTAGATTGACTGACTAAATCAGCTCACTTTATTCCGGTGAGGGTGGATTACTCACTGCAGAGGTTGGCAAAGCTGTATGTGTCAGAGATTGTGAGACTGCAGGGGTGCGATGTCGATCATCTCGGATAGGGATCCTAGATTTACGTCAAGGTTCGGAGAGCGTTGCATCGAGCTCTGGGTGCAGCGGTTGGATTTCAAACATGGCATTTCATCCATGGTGACGGCAGGCGATCGGAAAGGGTTATCTGATCTTGGAGGACATGTTATGAGGTTGTGTATTGGACTTGAGGGTAGTTGGAAGGAGTATCTACGTTATTGAGTTCGCCTACAACAATAGTTACCAAGCAAGCATCAAGATGGCACCGATGAGGCGTTATGCGATGGGAAGTGTCGCTCACCTACTTGTTGGACAGAGTTAAGTGAACGTCAGTTGTTGGGACCAGAGTTGGTTGCTGAGACCGAAGACAAGGTTAAGTTGATTCAGGCTCGATTGAAGGAAGCTTCGGACCGGCAGAAGTCTTATGCCGATCTTAAGCGAAGAGATATAGAGTTTGCTGTGGGGGATCAAGTTTTTCTGAAGGTCTCGCCATGGAAGAAAGTGTTAAGGTTCGGGAGGAAAGGCAAGCTAAGTCCGAGGTTTATTGGGCCATATAAGATACTGAGACGAGTGGGACCAGTAGCATATCAGCTCGAGTTGCCAACAGACCTAAGTCAGATTCACGACGTGTTCCACGTTTCGATGCTCAGGCGATATCGTTCCGATCCGTCGCATGTGGTAGCAGTGGAAGAGATCGAGGTAAACCCAGATTTGACCATAGAGGAAGAGCCTGTACAGATTTTAGATCGGGATGTGAAGGTTCTGCGTAAGAAGTCTGTGCCTTTGGTTAAGGTTCTTTGGCGGAATCATGGCGTGGAAGAAGCCACATGGGAACCCGAGGATATGATGAGACAGCAATACCCGCAACTCTTCTGATCAGGTAATTTCGAGTCCGAAATTATTTTTAAGGGGGGTAGAACTGTAATATCCCGGGTTAGGGCTATTTTATTTTGGCATTGCTTGCATGTTTTGGCTTGCTATGTTGTTGTTTGTGTGGTTTCGAGGCTTAGTTGTAGGCTAGGAGTGAGCCTGAGTAGGTGGGAAAATTTTAGTTTTTGGGCTTTAGGTGATAGGAGCTGAAGGAGCTGGGGTTTATAATTATTTTAGGTGAATTTTTAACACACAAGGAGCTAGTTGGTAAAGTGGCTAGCAGTGTGGATTATGTTATAAGAGGTCCTGTGTTCGAATTGCGAAATGCCCCATTTTGGCTCCCATTTTGACGGCATGGAAGGGAGGAGTTGTAGGCAGTTCAAACTCTGCCTTGGACTAAGTCTTCCTATTCAAATGATGGGTGGAGAGTGAATGTAGGAGGGAGACTAGTTCAACAAGTTTGAATTAGTGGCTTGGGAGTGATTGGGGGAGTTTGGCCAGATTTGGAGAGAGTTTGGGGCGGGAATGAGTGGCCGGTTGGTAAGTGTTGGAGAGTGCCAAATTTCCACTTAGGCAACTTGTGCATTTTCGGTCATAGCTAGTGTCAAGCAAGTTTTGTTTTGGTCATTTGGTAAGCCGAAATTCTAGAAAACTCTCCCATTTTATTTTTCATTCTTGAAACTGAAAGTTCAAGTTTTTGCCAAAAGTTGCTTTGTTCTTTTCTCTTGATTCTCTTTGGTAGCTGAAGGTTCATCTCTTTCTCCCTCTCTTTTCCAATTGTTGAAGCCGAAACCATTTCACCTTGTTCCCCTAACCTTCATTTTCTTTTCTCAATATCCTTTAGCCAAACACCATCGTCCAAAATCACCATCATCTATTTTCTTTTCTTTGAACCAAAGCACCCCCATTCATCCTTGTATCTTCTTCTTCTTTTCTTCTCCAAACCCCTTAGTCTTTTGTTCCCAATCGTTCTTCCCATTTCTTACAAGGCAGAACCTCCTTCTCCATTTTAATTAAGGGTGTTCTTAGAATCTCTTTCTTTCTTCCTATAGTTCTTCATTGCCGTAAATAAGAGAAGGAGTGAGACCTTGTTGGAGTCTTGTTCAATTGGCCTAGTAAGAGGTAGGTGTTGGCGAATGGCCATTTCTTCCTTTCTTGTTGATTTGTCAATTTTCGGGTGTGTTTAAGGGCGATTTGATGTCTGTTGGAAGGAGTTAACTCTTTGGTGGGTAAACGATTGTATTCTGAGGCCTTTGGATTTGGAAGCAAGAAGGAGCCTTATTTCTCTGTTAAGCAATCGGTAAGTGATGGTAAGAGTAATTTCTTTTAGTCTATTCATTTAGTCTTCGTTAAGTCGGTCATTAAGGATTAACTACTTTCTTTCTAGGGTGAAGCCGATTCTTTGGAAGAACCATTGTTGGGTTCGATTTGGTAGGAAACCAAATCAAGTTTAAAATGAGGTAAATCGATATGCCCTTTGATTTATTTGATTATGGTCGAATGGTTTAAGTAATAAACCCATGGTTGGCCGATTGTTTTCTTAGGAACAAGAGGATTGAGGATTTAGATCGGGTTCTTTGGGATTAAGGCTTGCGATATACCAGGTGTGTAAACCAACACACTTTCTTAACTGAGTAATGTGATAACCTGATTGTGTAAATGAAACAGTGTGGTTGACTGATTTAATATCCATTGAGGTATGGATACGGATTCGGGTAAGTCCGTTTCATTATGAGATATGTGATATCATGATTATTGGTGTACATACTTTGAGATGCCATATTAAGCATGTGAGCATGATAGCATGATTGCACGATTTTGCATTTAGTATGATATGCTATTGGGTGATATGAGAGGAGGGGAGTATGATGTCCGTGTCTTTGGGACCTTTGTGTCTTTGGGACACGGAGGTTTGGCACCTCCGGTGGTTTGGTACCACAAATGATATTTTGTGACTTTGGGTCACGGAGGTTTGGCACCTCGGCGTCTCGCCCCAGTGGCTTAGCACCACGATGGGTTGGCCCCTGATTGATTATCTGGGATTGATGCGGTGATTTGGTATCACACGATGGGTTAGCCCCATCATCGGATTTGTATTGCGGTCACGGTGATTTAGTATCACTGCTGTGTCTTTGGGACACGGAGGTTTGCACCTCATTGCGACTCGTCCCCGTGGTTTGACACCACCGTGGGTTGGCCCCACTTATGAGATCTGGGATCGTCGCTAGTGATTTGGTATCACACGATGGGTTGGCCCATCATTGGATTATTTGTGACTTCAGTCACCAGTGGTTTAGCACCACATTATGGATATCGTGACTTTGGGTCACGGTGGTTTAGCACCACCGGTGGTTTGGTGCCACACGGTAGAAAAGGTGATACGGTTGGTTAGGATCGGGTGCATTACTTGCATTACTTTGTTATGATGTATGTTGGCATGTTATACCGGGAGACGGATTTATACACTGAGTCTTGCGACTCACTCTCTCCTTTGACATTTGGTGACACTTAGCGGACATGGGCCGGATGGACTCGAGGTGCTCATGCCATGCTTAAATAAGAAGTTGCTCGGACTTTTATAGAATTTGGTACTTAAGCTTATTATTTACTATTTGGTTTTATTTGGGTTTGTAAATGGCCTTTTAAAATTATGTTTTGCTATGTTTATGTTTAAAGTAGATTTATAATATGCCTTAACAAATTAATTGGGTTAAAATGTGCTAAAACTTGAGAAGACAACGCTTTCAAAACTGCAAAAACGATATTTTAACCTATACCATCGGGTATCACACTAAGGTTTGGAATAATGAGAACTCAAATGTTTTTCTAACTTAAACTCGATTCTCTTCTAAGTCAAAATGTTTTAGCAATAATAAGAAACAACTTAAACTTCTAAATGAGATAAATTAGTTTTACCTACACATCTGATTAAGTTTTCAAAATTTTCGGGTTTTCAAATACACCAACAGATTTTTATCAAGCCTACTCGAGTTTTTCTTCAAATACACAATTTCGCGAAGTGTTTTATCAAACATCTAAACTTAAACCTATTTTCTCAAAATCCTTTTTCCCCTGTAACATACCAGATTCGGTCGTGGTGTGTTGACCGGGTTTGGGGTGTTACACTAACGCAAGTAAGGGCTATGTCTGGAAAGGTGTGGAATGAAAGATTAATGAGTGTCTATGAACTTCATGAATAGTTAAGGGAAACAATGGTTTAGAATATGATCGTAAAAATAATAGTACTATGCCTAAATGGATTTCTAAAAGGAGACTAGTTAAAGAAAAACATGAAAATGTGAAGTGATGAACATGAGTATTGCATAAAGAAAGGAACATATGTAAGGTATGATGTCAAGGTAAGGTACAACATCATGGTATAAAGAAAGAGAAACCTAGAATGATATACGCCAGAGTTAAGTTTAAGAATAAGTATAAAGAGGTGGATAAATGAAATGTTAAATACAATTTAGGTAATTTATGTTTACCTCACTGAGAATACACAAACCCATTTCTTTGCCTTATATTTCAAATGAGTTGAATTGGGTCTACGCTTGCAGGGACGATGTTAGGACTACGCCAAAGGAGTGGTAGGATGGGGCTATTATGCATATAGAGCACGTTAAGTGGCGTATTTGAACTTGAAATACATGGTTGTAAATCAATGTTTTGTGGTATTCATGCTAGACTTGGGAGATTATCATAGGCGTCACTGAAATTTAACTACCATACGTTGTACTTGTAATCATGCATTGTATATATACTTAGGTAATTCAATTAGAAGCTCTCATAACCACGTAAATTTTCATGAATAGAAATTTTTTTAAGTAAAAAATTAAGTTACATTTTACTAGGGCATGACACCCAATATTCGAGTCTAATTTATCTGACCGAATTTGGGGCATTATAGTTAAACTATGGTTAACCCAATAGTTTAGTATGGAAGACTTGGGAGAAGCTAATTTTAGTTGGAAGACTTGGGAGAAGCATTTTAATTCTTAGGAATTGAAAGAAAAAAGTAATAGCAATATCTTAGGCTTCGTACATAGACAAGATATTGGAGTGTTATGCAATGATCGGTTCTAAGAAGGGGAATCAACCCTCCATATTGGGATTTCATCTCTTTTTAGAGGACTTTCGTATGACAATAGAAGAAAGAGAGAACATGAGAAAGGTTCCTTATGCTTTGATAGCAAGAAGTCTCATGTATGCTATATTATGCACACGCCTAGATATTTGTTTGGGGTTGGTAAGTCGATATCATACGAATCCAAGATCAAGACATTGGCAGGCTGTTAAGCATATACTCAAGTATTTATGGAGAACGATGGGTTATTTGCTTGTGTATTCCGAAGGAGATCTTACTCTTATCGGATATACTAATTCTGACTTTCAAATGTCTCAAGATTCGATGAAATCGACATTGGTTTGTACTTTTGTCTTAAATGGTGGGTTCATAGTGTGAATAAGTGTTAAGCAAGGTTACACTACTAACTTACTATGGAAGGTCAAATATAAGGTATGGAAAAACTATGACACTATAATAGTGCAGATATAGCTAAACCTAAAAGAAACCACATAAGGACAAAACACATTAAGGGAGACAGAAGTGTTTGACAAAATAGTGTATGTAGTCAAAAAATTGCATCTGAGGACAAACCGTGGGGATTTGTTTGGCCAAGACTCTTACAGTTAAAGATCTCTTTGGGAAACATGTAAAGGGTATAAGAATACAAAACATGACTCATCTACTTCATCAAGGCAAGTGAGAGATTGTTGGATCTGGTGCCTTAAGTGTAGTATTTTTTTTCCACGTACACTTGTAATTTTTTCGAACAAGTTGGTTAATGAAATTATTCATAAATTACATTAATACTTTGTATATTTTCCTCATATTATTTTTTCACGCTAGAAAAATGGAAGTAAATGTTGCTTATTAGTTGTCTAATGTTTAACTAATATTAAGTGGCATTACGTGGTCAAATTGTAATATGGAAAGACAACTTATATTAGTAGATGAACCTAAACATGTCCTTAGTCTAATTGGAATTGAGAAAACTAATTGAAAGATTAATATTTTGTCTATCAAGTCCAATTGGGGAGGTGTCTTGTCCTAGGCATCAGAGCAAATAACTCTCAAAAGATAGAGACATAGATGTGACTGGTAGTACATTGGACAGGACCCAAAAAGAATAGATTCTAAATCTATTTATGGAATTATTTACATGTGATGGTCATAGTGTGGCATACCTAAATCCTGAGTGGATGACGGATTATGTATGCGTGACTCGTACACTTGGTGTAAATAAATGCTTGAGTTCGAATAGATAAGGAACCAAAAGCTGATACATTGGGTGTACGATTTCTACAATATGTAGCGTCATTCACAATAGTGGAATTCATAGCCCGATGTAAAAGCCCGGTTTAGACCCTAGTCGAAGCAGTGGTTTGAGACCACAAATTCGAGGTCATAAAAATATTTTAATGATATTTTCTGTGTGTATGATAAGTGTCATAGCCTGTGTGAAAATTCTGTGTGATGATTTAATCATTTTAGTGTCGAATTAAGAGAAAGGACTTAATTGCATAAAATGCAAAAACTGTGTGCTGACTGTGTAAGTGTTTATTTGTCATGAATTTCTAAATGAGAGGTCTTTATAAGGTTATTAAACCATTTTATTATCAGTGGATGATAGTTGGACAATTATAACCAACTATCATGTGTTAGGTTAAATTATTATTAAAGGTTAAAATAGTAAATTGATAATAATATATGTTATAATAAAACAAATGAAATAAATTAGTGGATGGTTCATCCACCATTGCTAAAATTTTCAAGGAAAAGAAGAGAAAAGAGTCTAAGGGTTTCAGTTAGTTTTTAGCTCAATCAAGGTATGTTTTGAACTCGGTTTTCGATAATTTCTACGTTTACGTAATCGTTGGTTCGTGCTCTAGCTAACCCATGTTGTAATTTTGTGAATTGATGATGTTTTTGTGATGAGCCATTGATGAATGTGTGAGCTATGTGCTGGATGATAGTGAAAAATGAAGACTTAGTGTTGGATTAACATAATTTATCTTTGGATTTTTTATGAAATTGAGCAATTTGGGCTAAATTGTGAAAAGTGTATATTGAGGGACTAAAATATGAAATAAATGAAATGTGTGGGTTTGTATAGACATTAGTAAAATTCAGCTAAGCTTGTGCTAGGTGGAATTTGGTAAATTTGATGATTTTGTGAGATAGGGACTAAAGTGTCGAAATGTGAAAATGTGACGGTTATTTTGTAAAATGCCCTAAATATGTGTGTTTGGATTAAAATGAATGATTTGGTGATTAAATGGATTGAATTTAAACGTGTATAGACCAAGAACGGAGAGGTTCGGATCGAGATCGAGGCAAAGACAAAGTGCTCGATTAATCAACTATTTCGATATTTTGACACTCGAGGTAAGTTCGAATATAATATGTGTACTTAGCTATGTTTAAATGTTGTGAAACGAATAGTTATGATATGATTGATTTATAAATGTTATGTGAGAAATGAATCTACGCGGCACTAAGTGTGCGTATTTGGGAAGGTAATCGAGAAGATTAGCACTTTGTGTGCGAAATAATAGAAGTTTCGGCTTTGTGATTGGCACTGTGTGTGCTATATCGAATTGAGTTCAGTTTTGTATTAAGGCACTGAGTGTGTGATTATAAGAAATGAATAGCACTTTGTGTGCAATGATACGAAAGCTTCGGCTTATTGAATAGGCACTGTGTGTGCGACATCGAGACAAGTCGAATAAAAGAATAGACATTAAGTGCGATTATAATTATAATTAACGACGGCTTAAATGCAAAGTGTGTGTGAAACGATAGAAGTTTTGGCTCATCGAGATAGCACTGTGTGTGCATTACTGTTATAAGTTCGGTTTAACATATCGGCACTAAGTGTGCGATGACAAATAGGCTTCGGTTGTGAAATTGGCACTAAGTGTGAAAATTCATTTGAGTAATAGCAAAGGTTGAAATAGAGATAAAATCGAGGAATTGAGTTGTATGAATGGTGAGTAACTACGTATTGATCAAGGTATGTTTGAATCTATGTGGTTGATGATAGATTTAAGAGTTGAGTGAATAGTTAATTAAA
Organism: Gossypium rotundifolium; assembly: GCA_025506655.1. Classification (NCBI taxonomy): domain Eukaryota; kingdom Viridiplantae; phylum Streptophyta; class Magnoliopsida; order Malvales; family Malvaceae; genus Gossypium; species Gossypium rotundifolium. The sequence continues at coordinate 118,695,348 of CP106731.1, read as the reverse complement.
CATGTGGTTGAGAGTTTGTGCTTAGTTGTGCCATTATCTATGTGATGGTTGGATAGTATGATTAGTGATTAACTAAGTGTTGGCAAGGTAAGTATGATACCTATGTGATTGGTGAAATTTGAAGTGAAAGAATGGAATGCTATGTGAGTATTGAATAAAGTTGAACTTGTGTACCATTGATAGAATATCTATGTGATGGTTAAATGTGTATATTGACTTGGTTCATTGAGTTAATTATTTTATAATTCGAACTTACTAAGCTTTGGAAAGCTTACTGTATGATTTGTTTCTACGCTGCGAGGTCGATAAAGCTAGCTCGGATCTGGGATCGTCCGCTTCTCAATCACACTATCGGTATTCTATTTTGGTACTCTTGAAAGGATGTATATAGTTGTAATATGGCATGTATAGGCTGGTCATTTGAATCATGTTTGATTTTGTAAGTAGCCATGGTATGTGGCTAGATATGTGCTAGTTTTAGCATGAATGGTATTGGCATATGTGATACATCTTTGGTATGATTTGAGAATTGAGATATTTGCTATTGAATGGTAACTTGTGTTGATAAATGCTAGTAGGGTATTGAGATTGGGAATGAATTATGCTTGTGATAGAATAAGTATTGGTATTGAATTGGGTATGATTAGAGTTGGTATTTATTGCATGTTTTGAAATGCTAAATTGGTACGCTGTTAGATGGAAATATGTGCATGAGATGTTTGGTTGATTGGCTTGTAGGTTTGACCCTAAGTGGGTGGCATGTTGGCCTTACAAAAATGGCCTATAATGTCACACGGTTGGGGCACATCGGCGTGTCTCAAACCGTGGGTAAATTGGTAGAATGTGGCTTAAACTGCACACGGCCATGGCATGGCGTGCCTTCAGGTCTTGTGAGAAATGGCAGTATATGACCTTATAGGACATGGCCTTAGCACACGGGCATGCTTGTTACCTATGCTGATTTTGGCAGTATGTAACCATGGGGAGGTCACACGGGTGTGTCATGTAGCCGTGGGAGAGGCACGGCCTACCCCCACGGGCGTGTCTCCCATGTATTCTAGAAAAGTTTCAATTTTTCATGAAATTTTATATGTGTTTCTGTTTAGTCCCGACTCGGTTTATAAGCATGATTAGAGTCTTGATGACTCGTTTAAGGGACACTATGATTGTATACGAATGTGTTTGATGATGATTGACTTTGTGTTGTGAATGCGATGTAAAATGATCCTAATGTTCGGTAATGCCTCTAAACCCTATTTTGACGACAATCTCGGGTTAGGGGTGTTACATATTATTGATATCAGAGCTACGGTTTAGTCGATTCTCGGACTAACGTAGCGTGTGTGAGTCTAACTATACATGCCATATTGTAAAATTGTGATAATGTGATAAAATCTGACAGTTGAAATGTGTTTTAATATAGTAATGGATCCCGATCGAGCAGTTGCTGACGATGTAGAGAGTAATGTGCCTACTCTAGCTCAAGGGACAGTGCTGGCCACATCAAGGCCAAATGATAGTGGTGAGGAAGGTGAAGCTAAACAAGCCTTCTTCCGTATGATGAGTGAATGGTTTTCAGAATTTGTTAGAACAAATCCGACTGCCCCACAACCTCCCCCCCACAAGTACCTGTTGTGCCACAAGTTGTAGATCCGTCGATTGAATAAGCCTCCGTGGATAAGATTCACAAGTATGGGGTAGAAGAGTTTAGGGCCACGGTGATGATGATGTTGAGCGAAATGAGTTTTGGCTCGAGAATACCCTTCAAGTATTTGATGAGATGTCATTTGAACCACGATGGGTGCATTAAGTGTGCGATTTCCTTATTGAGAGACACGACACAATTGGTGGAAAACATTGATATCTGTGGTTCGAGAGAGAGAATCACGGGACTTCTTTCAAGTCAAGTTTAGAAAGAAGTATATCACCAACGCTTCATTGATCAAAAAGCGTAAGGAGTTTTTAGAAAGTGAAACAAGGTCATTTTGTGCATTGTTGAGTATGAGCGAGAATTCATGCGATTGAGTCAATATGCTAGAGAATGTGTTTCTACTGAAGCTACTATGTGCAAATGTTTCGTAGAAGGATTGAATGAAGACATAAAGTTGTTAGTTGGGATACTGGATATAAATGAATTTGTTGTATTAGTTGAAAGAGCATGCAAAGCTGGGGAGCTTGGTAAAGAAAAGAAGAAAGCTGATTTTGAGGCTCGTGATGAAAGAAAGAGATTGATGAATAAGTTTTCTCAATCTTCAGCAAAGAGATATAAAGATGCAAGCAATCATTCAAATGCCTCATTAGGACATCCAAATAGAGATCGTTCGAGACAAAGTACTGGTTTACGAATTCAAGACCCAAATGAATCTAAAGTTGATAGTGTTAAAAGTAACAAACCTGAGTGTAGACAGTGTGGAAGATGACATGTGGGAGAATGTTGGGGCAAATATAATAATAGAGTTTGCTATAAATATGGATCACGAGATCATTTTATTAGAGACTGCCCAAAGATGACTGAGGAAGAAAATGTTCAGATTGTGAGATCGAGTAATGTGACGACTAGGGGTAGACCAATCGAAAATTTTGGGAACATTAGTGGAAGTCAAAGAGGGACTATTGATACAGCTGTGAATCAGAAGCGAGAGCACCTGTCCGAGCTTACGCTATACGAGCAAGAGAGGAAGAATCATTTCAGATGTCATGACCGGTACTGTAACTCTATTCGATACTAATGTGATTGCATAAATATATCAGGGATCAACCCATTCCTAGGTGTGTATGAATTTAGTATCAAATAAGACTCTATCGATTGAGTCTACTGAATTTGTGGTTAGAGTATCGAACCACTTAGGTAAGTGTGTCTTAGTGGATAAAATATGCAAGAACTGTCCGTTGATTTTCGGGATGTTTGCTTTCCGCTAATGTGATATTGCTATCATTCGATGAAAGTTGAGTTATATGATAAAGGATTGCGAAGACTATTTGGCATGTGTGATTGATACAAAGGTATCAGAAAAGAAAGTTAAAGAATCTGATGTGTCAAAAATTATTTTCAGAACGAGGTATAGATATTATGAATTCTTAATAATGTCTTTCGAACTAACGAATGATCCTACAGTGCTTATGGATTTGATGAATCAGATATTCAGACCGTAATTGAATCGCTTTGTTGTAGCATTGTGATAAGACACAATATTTCGAGCATTTGAGAATTTTATTACAGACATTACGTGAGAAGCATCTGTATGCCAAGTGTAGTAAATGTGAGTTTTGGTTGCGTGAGGTTGGTTTCGGAGCATGTTGTATCAACTACGGGAATAAGAGTTGATCCGAGTAAAATCTCTGCTATTATAGGAATGGGAGCCTCCGAGAAACATATTTGAAGTCTGTAGTTTTCTGGGACAAGAGGGATATTATAGATGATTTGAACAGTTGAAGGTGTTGTTAACAAAAGCACCAGTGTTGATTCAACATGAATCAGGCAAAGAGTTTATAGTTTATAGTGATGCATCGTTGAATGGTTTGGGCTGTGTGTTGATGCAAGAAGGAAAAGTCATCACTTATGCTTCGAAATAGTTAAAATCGCATGAAAAGAATTATCCAACGCATGATCTTGAATTGGTTGTGATTGTATTTGCGTTGAAGATTTGGCATCACTATTTATTCGGTGAAAAATGTCATATTTATATTGGTCATAAGAGTTTAAAGTATTTGATGACTCAGAAAGATTTGAACTTGCGATAGAGAAGATGGTTAGAATTATTGAGAGATTACAAACTTGTGATAGATTATCACCCAGGTAAAGCTAGTATTGTAGCTGATACTTTGAGTCAGAAATTGTTATATGCTTTACGAGTTATGAGTACTCAAAAAGATCAGTGTGATGATAGTGCAGTTATAGCTGAATTGGAAGTAAAGCCAATGTTTGTACGTGAGATTAGTATTGCTCGAGATTTAGCAAAATGAAATTAATATGATTTAAATTCGGATTCAGAGTTTGAGTTGATAGTGCTAATTGTTCGAGATTTAGAGACCGAATTTATGTTCCAATGAATTCGAGATGATTCGATTAATATTGAATAAAGCTTATAATAATCGTTTAATTGTGCATTGAAGAGTATGAAAGTGTATAACGATGCAAAGCAGTTTATTGATAGCATGATATGAAAAGAGACATCTCGACTATGTGTGGAAATGATTAGTTTGTCGACAAAATTAAATTTGAACATCAAGTTTATTTGTTATTATAGACTTTTGTGGATTTCCTTTGTCTCCGGAAAGAAAGAATGCAATTTGTGTGATAGTTGATAGATTGGTGAAGATCGCTCATTTCATTCTGATGAGAACTAATTATTCACTTGATTGTTTGGGGTATATTACTGAAATGGTGAGAAATGCGAAAATTGAAGAGGCTACGTAAGAGTCTGAGAATATTATGGGAGAGCAATATCCACACCTGTTCACTGGTAAGATTTTCGGGGATGAAAATCCCTAAAGGGGGAGAGTTGTAACAGCCCGATTTAGACCCTAGTCAGAATAGTGGTTCGAGACCACAAATCCGAGGTCGTAAAAATATTGTAATGATATTTTCTGTGTGAATGATAGGTGTCATAGCCTGTGTAAAAATTCTGTGTGATGATTTAATCGTTTTAGTGTCGAATTAAGAGAAAGGACTTAATTGCATAAAATGCAAAAATTGTGTGCTAATTGCGTAAGTGTTTATTTGTCATGACTTTCTAAATGAGAGGTCTTTATAAGGTTATTAAACCATTTTATTGTGAGTGGATGATAGTTGGACAATTATAACCAACTATCATGTGTTATGTTAAATTATTATTAAAGGTTAAAATTGTAAATTGATAATAATATATGTTATAATAAAACAAATGAAATAAATTAGTGGATGGTTCATCCACCATTGCCGAAATTTTCAAGGAAAAGAAGAGAAAAAAAGTCTAAGGGTTTCGGTTAGTTTTTAGCTCAATCAAGGTATGTTTTGAACTCGATTTTCGATAATTTGTACGTTTACGTAATCGTTGCTCCGTGCTCTAGCTAACCCATGTTGTAATTTTGTGTATTGATGATGTTTTTGTGATGAGCCATTGATGAATGTGTGAGCTTTGTGCTAGATGATAGTGAAAAATGAAGACTTAGTGTTGGATTAACATATTTTATCTTTGGATTTTTTATGAAATTGAGTAATTTGGGCTAAATTATGAAAAGTGTATATTGAGGGACTAAAATGTGAAATAAATGAAATGTGTGGGTTTGTATAGACATTAGTAAAATTCGGCTAAGCTTGTGCTAGGTGGAATTTGGTAAATTTGATGATTTTGTGAGATAGGGACTAAAGTGTCGAAATGTGAAAATGTGAGGGTTATTTTGTAAAATGCCCTAAATATGTGTGTTTGGATTAAAATGAATGATTTGGTGATTAAATGGATTGAATTTAAATGTGTATAGACCAAGAATGGAGAGGTTCAGATCGAGATCGAGGCAAAGATAAAGTGCTCGATTAATCGGCTATTTCGGTATTTTGACACCCGAGGTAAGTTCGGATATAATATGTATACTTAGATGTGTTTAAATGTTGTGAAACGAATAGTTATGATATGATTGATTTATAAATGTTATGTGAGAAATGAATCTACGCGGCACTAAGTGTGCGTATTTGGGAGGGTAACCGAGAAGATTAGCACTTTGTGTGCGAAATAATAGAAGTTTCGACTTTGTGATTGGCAATGTGTGTGCGATATCGAATTGAGTTTGGTTTTGTATTAAGGCACTGAGTGTACGATTATAAGAAATGAATAGCACTGTGTGTGCAATGATACGAAAGCTTCGGCTTATTGAATTGGCACTGTGCATGCGACATCGAGACAAGTCGAATAAAAGAATAGACACTAAGTGTGCGATTATAATTAATGACTAGCACTGTGTGTATGAAACAATAGAAGTTACAGCTTAAATGAATAACACTGTGTGTGTGAAACGATAGAAGTTTTGGCTCATCGAGATGGCACTGTGTGTGCGTTACCGTTATAAGTTCTGTTTAACATATCGACACTAAGTGTGCGATGAGAAATAGGCTTCGGTTGTGAAATTGGCACTAAGTGTGCAAATTCATTTGAGTAATAGCAAAGGTTGAAATAGAGATAAAATCGAGGAATTGAGTTGTATGAATGGTGAGTGACTACGTATTGATCAAGGTATGTTTGAATCTATGTGGTTGATGATAGATTTAAGAGTTGAATGAATAGTTAATTAAACATGTGGTTGAGAGTTTGTGCTTAGTTGTGCCATTATCTATGTGATGGTTGGATAGTATGATTAGTGATTAACTAAGTGTTGGCAAGGTAAGTATGATACCTATGTGATTGGTGAAATTTGAAGTGAAAGAATGGAATGCTATGTGAGTATTGAATAAAGTTGAACTTGTGTACCATTGATAGAATATCTATGTGATGGTTAAATATGTATATTGACTTGGTTCATTGAGTTAATTGTTTTATAATTCGAACTTACTAAGCTTTGGAGACCTTACTGTATGATTTGTTTCTCTGCTTTGTAGGGTCAGTAAAGCTAGCTCGGATCTGGGATCGTCAGCTTCTCAATCACACTATCGGCATTCTATTTTGGTACTCTTGAAAGGATGTATATAGTTGTAACATGGCATGTATAGGCTGGTCATTTGAATCATGTTTGATTTTGTAAGTAGCCATGGTATGTGGCTAGATATGTGCTAGTTTTAGCATGAATGGTTTTGGTATATGTGATACATCTTTTGGCATGATTTAAGAATTGAGATATTTGCTATTGAATGGTAACTTGTGTTGATAAATGCTAGTAGGGGTATTGAGATTGGGAATGAATTATGCTTGTGATAGAATAAGTATTGGTATTGAATTGGGTATGATTAGAGTTGGTATTGATTGCATGTTTTGAAATGCTAAATTGGTATGCTGTTAGATGGCAATATGTGCATGAGATGTTTGGTTGATTGGCTTGTAGGTTTGACCCTAAGTGGGTGGCATGTTGGCCTTGCAAAAATGGCCTATAATGTCACACGGTTGGGGCACACGGGCGTGTCTCAAACCGTGGGTAAATTGGTAGAATGTGGCTTAAATTGCACGCGGCCATGGCACGGGCGTACCTTCAGGTCGTGTGAGAAATGGCAATATATAACCTTATAGGACACAGCCTTAGCACACGGGCGTGCTTGGTAACCGTGTTGCTTTTGGCAGTATGTAACCATGGGGAGGTCACACGGGTGTGTCATGTAGCTGTGGGAGAGGCATGGCCTACCCCCACGGGCGTGTCTCCCCTGTATTCTAGAAAAGTTTCAATTTTTCATGAAATTTTTTATGTGTTTCGGTTTAGTCCCGACTCGGTTTATAAGCATGATTACAGTCTTGATGACTCGTTGAAAGGACACTATGATTGTATACGAATGTGTTTGATGATGATTGACTTTGTGTTGTGAATGCGATGTAAAATGATCCTAATGTTCGGTAATGCCTCTAAACCCTATTCCAGCGACGGTCTCGAGTTAGGGGTGTTACACCCGAGATATGGGTAAATGATATCCTCTCATTAGAATTACATGGTTGATGAAAAGTGAATGCGCCCACGGGTTGTTCGTCTTTATGATGAATGACTTGATCACTATTTGATAATGATTTACTTTTTATGAAGGAAGATGTGATGGTTACCATAAGATAAAATAGGATCATAATAGGAGAAGGAATATTACCCCAAAGAGATCAATGATATACTGTGAGGGTAACACATTATAACAAGATCATTGCACGAGCACTAAATAGTTGCTTTCGTAATGGTATGTCGTTATGGAGAGCTCAGTTACGATACTATAGTGGAATGACTTCGTGACTAAATGAGTTTATAGTTAATAGGCAAAACACCAAAACTTAATTATAAATCATTTGAGCCCTAATTATATATGTCCAATCGGTCCTTTCGCTAGCTCGTTGAAACCATAAAGAATTGCATATTGAATCAAAATGAACATAATGAATAGAAATAAAGAAATGGGAAACATTTAGAAAAATGATTATGGTTTTATTCGAAATCAAAAAATGGAATTATTTTGGAAATGAATGTGGCTTTCTCAAAAATGGAAATGAAAATAAGAAACGATCCATTTGCAAATATGTATCGATTACTAAAAAATGATCGGAAGAATGATTTTATGTTTTTGAGCAGTTTTAAAGCCCCAAATTAAAATAAATCATTCGGTCATAGTAAGCAAGTTGAGTAGTGAAATATTGAATATATTTTCTTGAAAATTTTACATAGGGTAAAATCATCATAATTTTACCAGGGGTAATGGGATGAGAAAATTATTTTATTTAAAAATTAATGCTTATTTTGAAAAATATTAAAATATGCATTGGATTAGATTAACTTATAAAGTGTTGGGTTCAAAGTCTAGAAAGCCCATATAATTGGGCACAATACAATGAGAGAATTGAATCCCAATCATAACTCATATGAGGGGAGTCACACCCTACTAGCCCCTCTCGCTCTCCTAGTTGGACTAGGAAGTTGTTTTGTATTTGAAATAAACCTCTAAAATTCAATAAGGGCTTCTGTAACACCTGTAACTCGATTCGATCGTCAGGCCCTAGTTACGGAATGCTACAATCACGACTGGAATAGAACACATTCAAATCATATTGATTATCTCAAATAAACATAGAATACTTCATAAATGCATAATTATTGCACAAATTTAACAAAAATCATCCAAACATAGTTATTTCAATTTATGATTAACAAATACATCATTTCTCAGATCATATGTAGGTTTATGTATGCTCCAATACCATCCAAAATTTAACTAGGGTTAATTTGCAACAATTTCAAAATTTAAGTTCAATTATAAATCAACCAAGATTCAAAGCTCAATTTAATCATCATAAATCAATAGTCAATCATTATTCATAGCATATATGTGAAAACAAAACTAAAATCAGGTCCATGGGACCTTAAAAATAGTTTGGAAACAAATAGAGATTAATTTGAAACAAAATAGAAAAACATGAAAAAATTTGAAAATATGGGTTACACGGCCGTGTGGCTCAGGAACTTGGTCGTGTGGCCAAACCATGTACAGTTCAAAGGTAGTGGCACACAGTCGTGTCTCTAGGCTGTGTAACAACTTGATGCCATGTGAAAGAACCTGCACATAAAAATCAATAAAGCACAAGGCCATGTGCCATACACAGCTGTGTGGCAAACCGTGTCCTAAGTTGTGTGTAACCAAAATGACTTAAAAAACAAGTAATTTCAAACACCAATTCTTAGGTATCAAACACAACCATTTCCACATATTCAAATCACATTCAAAATGTCAAAAACATACTAAAAACATTAAACCTAAAGTGCCTAATCAATGTACCCTCATTGGTAACAGAATTTAAACATTTAGAATCCAAATAACATACATCATTTCCTAAAACACAAAACATGAATCTATCAAGCATTTCATAACCTTAAACCACAATCAAAACTAAACTTGGAAAGGTATGAATCTTACCATTTATATACATATGGTTAAAACTGTAGCATCCGGGATTTAGGGGTTATGCATTTTTACTTAAATGTATGTGAATGCATGCTTGAGTATGATTAGAATGTGATTTGAGGGCTTCAAGAACCTTGGGATGTAGATAGGAGCCTTAGGAGTTATTGGATTTTTAAGCCCAAAAAGGGGAATTAAGGGAGCTAGGCCTTAAGGAGTTTATTGTGTGATTTAGAGCACAAATAACCCAGTGGTAAGGTGGCAAGGAGGTGCCACTTAGGGCCTTGTAAGGTGACGCCACAGGGAGTGAGAAGGGCCTAGGTTCGAGCAGCAAGGGAAGCGTTTTGGAGTTTTATTTTTCAGCAAGGAAGGCGGTGAGTGGGCCAGCAGGGGACTCGATGGAGGAGGTATAGATTGGGTCTGACGACTTAGAGATTTGGCTAAGGTAGAGTGAAAAGGGGATTGAATGGAGAGAGGAGAGTTGGTAGGCCAAGGGACTTCTTGGATGACAAATTCGGTCACCAAAATCCTTAAGCCGAATTTTGGTTAAGCCTCACCAACACTTTTCTTTTCTTTTCTTTCTCTCAATTCTTTCTTCTTCTTCTTTTCACTCTAGCCAAATCATAATTGGGCCTCCATATCATTCTTTTTCTTCTTTTTTTCTCATAATCTCTACTATTAATCAAAAGCCGAATATCATTTGTCCTTCTCCTATTCTCTCTTTCCAGTTTTTGGCCGAATCTCTATTGTTTTCCTAAGCCATTGCCGAAATTTTTCCATCTCATTCCTTCTCAGTTTTTGGCCGAATATCAACCAAGTAGAGATCTCTCTTGATCTCTTCCCAAATCTGTTTGGAATAGGTAAGTCTGCTATGAAGCAATCTCCACTATTGTAAGTCTACTATGACCCAATCTCTACTATTCTTCCTTATTTCCTCTCTATCGACATGTGTAGAACAAAAGCCAAAATTTGGCATTTGGCTTGACTTCTAATCAACCATGCAATCGGTTTCTTTTAGGATTTCTGGGATTTTGAAGCAGTAGATCGGGAGCATTTTTTCCCTGCCAATAGTTTTCGGTAAGTGAGTGGTAAGGGTTCTAGTGATTTAGATCTGTTTCTTACTCATTCAAAAGCCGAAAACTAATTGATTGAGTGTTCTAGTGTTTAGCCGATTGTAAGGAGGATCATCACGAAGTTTCGGGATTTGGTTAGCAACCAAATCGGTAGCAAGGTAAGGATTTTGGTTGCCATAACCCTTTGGGATTTGACTGTTTAGTCTAATGGCTTTTTGCTAATATGCTTAGTGTTGGCCGAATGTAGGAAAAAGGGATCTAGTGCGTTAGATCGGGATTTTCGGGATTTCGATTAGATCTACGAATAATCAGGTGTGTAGCCCTACACTAATTCCCCTAGGTTGATAACATTAGATATGTGTTAAGGAAAAATATGAAAATATGGCTAAGGGTACCATTAAATGATACGAGTGCATTCAGGTACGTTACCCCTTTAACACTTGTAAATAATGTTTAATAACATTGATGTGAAAATATGTGGATTCCCGTTATGATTTTGGGGTAAGGTAAATCGCATGAAAAATGGCATGTTATGTATGTTGCATGGGCATATGGGTGATTATGTGAAAGGGGAAGTGATCTGGTGGTTCCTACCACAATATCTGGTGACTCTGTCACATTATCTGGTGACTATGTCACATAATATGAATCTGGTGACTCCATCACATTATCTGGTGGCTATGCCACAATTATAAGGGCGATGTGCAGTTGACTGCAGTGACTATCTTCGATGGTGTGTAGCAGATAGAGGGTTGATTTAGTAATCCCCACGGTGTGATCGGTAGGTACGGGTGATGTGTAGAGATTGGATCTAGGTGGTTTGGGTTGCATCATGGTTTACAATTATTGTATGTGATTTATTATACCTTGTATGATTTGGGAATCTGTGATGGTAGTTACACACTGAGTCTGTTGACTCACCCTTTGTGGGCTAACTTGCTGAGTCTGTTGACTCACCCTTCGTGGGCTAACTTTTTGCAGATGGCACTCAGTAGATGGACCGGGTCGGTAAGAACTTAGCGGTGGCCATGCACAGCTCAGATTTTCGGTTTTCTTATTAAGTTTATATTTATTTATATTGGGTTATATTTTGATGTAATAAGGCCATAATTACTTAACTGTTTTATTTTCATTGCGTTTAAAATTTTTGATATGATACGAACAACGCCAATTGTTTTGAAACTCAATCACCTACGGGTTTTTTTCCAAGTTACAAAAATATTAAACTCCCTAATTCGGTATTTCTTTAACTTGTAACTTTTGAATTATGAAATTATCGATTTAGTACAAAATTAAATTACAACTCAATTTAACCACCACGATTTTCAAAATGTCATACGAGACTTAACTATGTTTTACTCAAGGAGCATGCCAGATCTGGTCAGGGCTTGTGGGTCAAGTTTGGGGTGTTTCAATTTTGGTATCAGAGCCCAGTTCAAAACTCGGCCTTGAGGGCTTTTTGGGCCCAAAACGTTTTCTTTATTTTGAAATTAAGTTTTACAAAAGAATGAGCAGGTTTTTCTGGCATGGCACCTGAGTCTCCGTCCAAAGTCCACTAGGTAAGTACCCCTAACCATTGTGTGATTAGTAGGTGGGAATTATGGGGACGTAGATTAGTAGATTAGGAACTATTGAACCTTAGGATTAGCTTATTCCAACACCGAACTACATAAAATTTAAAGTCTAACCAAACAAACACGTGAGTGAGTCAAGAGTTAAGGGTGTGGCAAGCACAGCGCATGTCTAGGATTGGATTCAAGGGAGCTTGGTATTCAAGCGATCCTAGTGACTCACCTCCTCTCCGCTCGAATCCTACCTGATGCGTAGTGACGGTTCACCCTAACCAAGAGGACTTAACCACAGGCTAAACTCAATAATTAAAACCCGAAAGGGACCAGTCACCTTGTTTTGTACAAATCTAAAGTCAAACCTTGGTTATAAAATTCCAAAATACCCTTGATTCAGAAATGACCAAAATACCCCGATTTACAAATTGACCAAATTACTCCTAACATGTACAAATTACCAAAATACCCTCAGTATGGAAGGTTGCCGAAGTACCCCGAATTAAAAATTTCTAAAATACCCTTATTTTGTAAAATCACCTGGAACCATATTTTAAAAAAAATTACCAAAATGCCCCTGGTTTGAAAAAAAACATTTCTAAAATACCCTCAGATTATAAAATTACCATACTACCCCCGATTCCTTTTACCAAAATATTCCTATTTTCTAAAAATACCAAAAATCCCTATTTCACAAAATTTCAAAATACCCTAATTTGGAAAATTACCAAAATACCCCTATAGGAAAAATTACGAAAATACCCCTGGGTAGTGGAAAACAAAAACAAAGACAACCATAACACTTTTATATAATGAACGCGAGTTCATGAATGTTGATGATTAAATGAATGAACTTGAGACTGTAGTGTATGTATGAATTCGAAAAACTACTTTTTAGAACTATTAATCATAAGACTATTCGCGATAAATCAGTGGAAAGAAATAATGATTCATAAAATTCTTAATCAGATAAACGCAACTCGAAAGAATGAGTTCTAGAGGACGTGGTCGTAATGTGCGTGGCCGTGGTAGAGGCCGAATGACCGTGTCGGAACCCGTTAGGTCTGGTCAAGGGTCCAAGAATGAGATGCCACCACCACCATTTCTTTGGTGTTGAATATCGGATCGACGGAGATGATGCGATGTCATGAGCGATCTTTGCGAGTTCCTGAGAGGGTAGTTGGAGCCAGTGGAGGTATGAGAGCTCAGAAATCTATACCCGAGCGACTCCGAGCCAATGAAGCTGAGTTTTTCTGAGGTATATCTGGTGTGGCGCCTAATACGGCTGAGTATTGGTTAGAGGTGACGGAGCGAATTATGGACGATTTGGACCTGACCGCCGAGGAGAAACTGAAAGGGGTAGTGTCACTTCTTCGTGATGAGTCATACCAATGGTGGCTCACGGTTAGGGATGGTGCTACAGTAGATGATCTCACTTGGGAGTATTTTAAGGTGGCGTATCAGAAGAAGTATATTGGAACCAGCTATATTGATGCGCAGAGGAAGGCGTTTTGAGGTTAGTTTAGGGGAATAAGTCCGTAGCGGAGTACGAGGCAAAATTCCTAAGGTTGAGCCGATATGCTCAAGGTATTATGGCTACGGAGCATGAACGATGTGTTCGATTTGAGGACAGGCTGAGGGATGACCTGAGATTGTTGATTGCTCCATAGCAAGAGCAGGAGTTTACCGTGTTGGTAGAAAAGGCTAAGGTTGCTGAAGGAGTTAAGGAGTCTGTGAGATAGAACACGGACAAAAATAGACAAAAGAGAGGTTTTGAAACATCAGGGTCATCCGGGAATGTTCAAAAGAGACCTAGAACGGATGGGTCGTGAGGTCAGCAAGTTGCTACAAGAGGACGATCTGAGTACTTGTGCTCGGTGTGGAAAGATGCACTTGGGAGAGTGTTGGAAGAAGGCGGGAGGATATTTCAAGTGTGGGTCCAAGGATCACATGATTAGGGACTATCCCATGAAAACAGACGGGACTCGACCGAAGAAGCTGTGGTCTTAATCAGCGAGGAAGGGTAGACTGGCAACCACCGCGAGTCGTGGTTCGGTGGCGAGGTAATGGTTACGGAAGAGGATGGGGAACAAGGGCGAGGTGTTGGTAACACGAAGGCGAGACAGTCGGGTCTAGTGTATACAGATTAAATCGGAGGGAGGATGGTGGCCTTTTGATGTCATAACGGGTGTGTTCCTTATCTTTGGATTACCCTTTATTGCGTTGATAGATGTTGGGTCAACTCATTCATACATAGCTAGTAAGGTGTCTGGAACTTTGCATGTGAACTCTGAGACTATACCTAGGAAGATGACTGTACTTAGTCCTTTAGGGCAATCAGTAGTATTAGACAAACTCTTTAGGGCAGTACCTTTGGAAGTTCAGGGGGCGCAGTTTCCAGCTGACCTAATGGAGTTGCCATTTGAGGAGTTTGATCTAATCTTAGGCATGGATTGGTTAGTGAAGTACCATGCGAATGTGGATTGTGCTGCTAAGCGCATGTCGTTAAGAACTTCTGACGACCAAGAAGTTGTGGTGATGGGCGAGGGACGGAATTGCTTGTCAAATGTGGTATCTTCCCTTAAGGCAGAGAAGATGGTGAAAAAAGGGTGTGTAGCTTTTCTGATGTTGATCAGTGCCTTGGAGGCTAAGGAAGCAGTTGTAGGAGGAGTTAGAACAGTAAGGGAATTTGTAGATGTCTTTCCGGAGGAGCTGTGCGGGTTACCCCCGGATAGGGAGATGGAGTTCGAAATTAACTTCTTCAAGATGCGACTCCCTGTGTCAATTGCTCCATACCGAATGCCACCAAAGGAGTTAGTAGAGCTCAAGGCCCAAATCCAAGAGTTACTCGATCATAGGTTTATTCGACCTAGTGTGTCTCCATGGGGAGCACCGATCCTATTTGTGAAGAAGAAGGACGGGACTATGCACATGTGCATAGATTACCGACAGTTGAATAAGCTGACCATTAAGAACAAGTATCTATTGCCAAGGATAGATGACTTGTTCGATCAGCTTAAGGGGGTCGCAGTATTTTCGAAGATAGATCTAAGGTCAGGATATCACCAGCTTAAGGTGAAGGAGGTTGATATCCATAAGACAGCTTTCCGGACAAGGTACGGGCATTATGAGTTCTTGGTAATGCCGTTCAGATTGAAAAATGCCCCAGCTGCATTCATGGACATGATAAACTGAGTTTTCTAACCCTACCTGGACCGGTTCGTTGTTGTGTTCATAGACGATATCCTAGTATATTCCAAGTCTGAGGAAGAACATGATGAAAACCTCGAGTCGTGTTGCAAGTGTTAAGGGAGAAAAAGCTTTATGCCAAGTTTGGCAAGTGCGAATTTTGGCTGAAGGAAGTTACGTTCTTAGGACATGTGGTGTCTGCTGAAGGAATAATGGTGGATCCTTGGAAGATTGAGGCAGTATTGGATTGGAAACCACCCAATTCTGTGGCTAAGGTTCGTAGTTTCTTGGGGTTAGCAGGCTACAATAGGAGATTTGTTGAAGGGTTCTCGTCAATAGCAGCACCTTTGACGAAGTTGTTAAGGAAGAAGGTCCCTTTCGTATGGCCGGATAAGCAGCAGGAGAGTTTCGAGAAGCTTAAGAAGGTATTGACAAAGGCTCCAATTTTGATTCAGCCTGAAGCAGGGAAGGACTATGTGGTATATTATGATGCTTCCCATACAGGATTGGGATGTGTCCTTATGCAAGACGAGAAAGTGGTCGCTTATGCATCTCAGCAATTGAGGCCACATGAGGTTAACTATCTGACACATGATCTGGAGTTGGCAGCGGTAGTTTTCGCTCTAAAAGTATGGAGGCACTACTTGTATCGAGAAAGGTCGGTGATCTACACGCACCACAAAAGTCTGAAGTATTTGTTGACTCAGAAGGAGCTGAATTTGAGACAGTGAAGGTAGGTGGAGTTGTTGAAAGATTATGATTGCTCAATAGAGTATCACCCGGTCAAGGCGAATGTGGTGGCAGATGCCCTAAGTCAAAAAGTAGTGTCGAATCTGAGGGCGATGTTTGCACATCTTAGCCTGTATGACGATGAAAGTTTGCTAGCTGAGTTACAAGTAAAGCTGACATGGTTGAGTCAGGTGAAAGAAAGATAGTTGGTAGACGATGATCTAAGTGCTAAGCTACGACAAGTGCAGGATGGGAAATTGGAAAATTTTGGTGTAAACAGCGATGGAGTGTTGTGTTTTCAGGGCAAGGTTTGTATGCCAAAGGATGAGGAGTTAAGGCAGAAAATTCTTCGGGAATCGCATAGTAGCCCTTATGCTATGCATCTTGGAGGAAGTAAGTTGTACAAGGATTTACGGGAACAATTTTAGTGGCCTGGTCTTAAGCGGGAAGTTACAGAGTTTGTAGGGAAGTGCTTAACGTGTCAGCAAGTCAAGGCTGAACACCAAGTACCGTCAGGATTGCTTCAACCGATAAAGATTCCACAATAGAAGTGGGAGAGAATTACCATGGACTTCGTTAGTGGGCTTCTCCTTACGCCTACTAAGAAGGACTCGGTATGGGTGATAGTAGATCAATTGACGAAGTCTGCACATTTTATACCAGTGCGGGTTGACTATTCTCTATAGAAATTGGCAAAGTTGTATGTAGCAGAAATCGTGAGGCTGCACGGAGTGCCGGTGTTGATTATCTCGGATAGGGATTCGAGGTTTACGTCTCAGTTTTGAAAGGCCCTATATCAAGCTTTGGGCACCAGGTTGGATTTCAGTACGGCATTCCATCCTCAGTCGGACGACCAATCTGAACGGGTAATTCAAGTGCTAGAGGATATGTTGAGAGGTTGTGTGATAGACTTCAGAGGAGTTGGGAGGAGTTCTTGCCTTTAGCAGAATTTGCGTACAATAATAGCTATCAGGCAAGTATTTGGATGGCACCGTACGAAGCGTTGTATGGACGGAAGTGTCGCACTCCTACATGTTGGACAGAATTGGGAGAACGTCGAGTTTTGGGTCCAAAAATTATGGCAGAATTGGAAGAAAAGGTTAAGGTAATTCAGACACGGTTGAAGGAGGCATCGTAAGCAAAAGTCATATCACGAGATCTTAAGCGGAAGGAGATTGAGTTTTTGTGGGAGATTATGTGTTTCTCAAAGTTTCACCGTGGAAGAGGGTAATGAGATTTGGTCACAAGGGAAAGTTAAGTCCTAGGTTTATAGGACCTTATCGGATTCTGAAGCGGGTTGGACCAGTAGCGTATCAGTTAGATTTGCCTTCGGAGTTGAAGCAGATGCACGATGTGTTTTACGTTTCGATGCTACATCATTATCTATCGGATCCATCTCATATAATACCGGTTGAGGAGGTGGGCTGAGACAGATCATCTATAAGGAGGAGCCGATTCGGATTACGGAGCAGGATGTGAAGGTGCTTTGAGAAAATCAGTCCTCTAGTCAAAGTCTTTGTGGGCGTAACCATGGATCGAAAGAAGCTTCGTGGGAGCGGAGGAAGCGATCGACGATAATACCCTCACTTATTTTAGCTAGGTAATTTCGAGGTCAAAATTATTTTAAGGGGTAGAACTGTAGCATCCGGGATTTAGGGGTTATGCATTTTTACTTAAATGTATGTGAATGCATGCTTGAGTATGATTAGAATGTAATTTGAGGGCTTCAAGAACCTTGGGGTGTAGATAGGAGCCTTAAGAGTTATTGGATTTTTAAGCCCAAAAAGGGGAATTAAGGGAGCTAGGCCTTAAGGAGTTTATTGTGTGATTTAGAACACAAATAACCCAGTGGTAAGGTGGCAACGAGGCGGCACTTAGGGCCTTGTAAGGTGACGCCACAGGGAGTGAGAAGGGCTTAGGTTCGAGCAGCAAGGGAAGCGTTTTGGAGTTTTATTTTTCAGTAAGGAAGGGCAATAGTGGATGGCACAGGGACTCCGATGGAGGAGGTATAGATTGGGTCTGACAGCTTAGAGCTTTGGCTAAGGTAGAGTGAAAAGGGGGATTGAATGGAGAGAGGGAGAGTTGGCCGGCCAAGGGACTTCTTGGATGACAAATTCGATCACCAAAATCCCTTAAGCCGAATTTTTGGTTAAGCCTCACCAACACTTTTCTTTTTCTTTTCTTTCTCTCAATTCTTTCGTCTTCTTCTTCTTTCTCACTCTAGCCGAATCATTATTGAGCCTCCATATCATTCTTTTTCTTCTTTTTTTTCTCATAATCTCTACTGTTAATCAAAAGCCGAATATCATTTGTCCTTCTCCTATTCTCTCTTTCCAGTTTTTGGCCGAATCTCCATTATTTTCCTAAGCCATTGCCGAAATCTTTCCACCTCATTCCTTCTCAATTTTTGGCTGAATATCAACCAATTAGAGATCTCTCTTGATCTCTTCTCAAATCGGTTTGGAATAGGTAAGTCTGCTATGACCGAATCTCCACTATTCTTCCTTATTTCCTCTCTGTCGACATGTGTAGAACAAAAGCCAAAATTCGGCATTTGTCTTGACTTCTAATCAACAATGCAATCATTTTCTTTTAGGATTTTTGGGATTTTGAAGCAGTAGATCGGGAGCATCTTTTCCCTGCCAATAGTTTTCGGTAAGTCAGTGGTAAGGGTTCTAGTGATTTAGATCTGTTTCTTATTCGTTCAAAAGCCGAAAACTAACTGATTGAGTGTTCTAGTGTTTAGCCGATTGTAAGGGGGGATCATCACGAAGTTTTGGGATTTGGTTAGCAACCAAATCGGCAGCAAGGTAAGGATTTTGGTTGCCATAACCCTTCGGGATTTGACTGTTTAGCCGAATGGCTTTTTGCTAATATGCTTAGTGTTGGCCGAATGTAGGAAAAAGGGATCTAGTGCGTTAGATCGGGATTTTTGGGATTTCGATTAGATCTACGAATAATCAGGTGTGTAGCCCTACACTAATTCCCCTAGGTTGATAACATTAGATATGTGTTAAGGAAAAATATGAAAATATGACTAAGGGTACCATTCAATGGTACGAGTGCATTCAGGTACGTTACCCCTTTAACACTTGTAAATAATGTGTAATAACATTGATGTGAAAATATGTGGATTCCCATTATGATTTTGGGGTAAGGTAAATCGCATGAAAAATAGCATGTTATGTATGTTGCATGGGCATATGGGTGATTATGTGAAAGGGGAAGTGATCTGGTGGTTCAATATCTGGTGACTCTGTCACATTATCTGGTGGCTATGCCACAATTATAAGGGCGATGTGCAGTTGACTGTAGCGACTGCCTTCGATGGTGTGTAGCGGATGGAGGGTCGATTTAGTAATCCCCACGGTGTGATCGATAGGTACGGGTGATGTGTAGAGGTTGGATCTAGGTGGTTTGGGTTGCATCATGGTTTACAATTATTTTATGTGATTTATTATGCCTTGTATGATTTGGGAATCTGTGATGGTAGTTACACACTGAGTCTGTTGACTCACCCTTCGTGGGCTAACTTTTTGCAGATGGCACTCAGTATATGGACCGAGTCGGCAGGAACTTAGCGGTGGCCATGCACAGGTCAGATTTTCGATTTTCTTATTAAGTTTATATTTATTTATTTTGGGTTATATTTTGATGTAATAAGGCCATTATTACTTAACTGTTCTATTTTCATTGCGTTTAAAATTTCTGATATGATACGAACAATGCCAATTGTTTTGAAACTCAATCACCTTCGGGGTTTTTTCCAAGTTACAAAAATATTGAACTCCCTAATTCGGTATTTCTTTAACTTGTAACTTTTGATTTATGAAATTATCGATTCAGTACAAAATTAAATTACAACTCAATTTTTAACTTGAGAACAACCCAAATCTACTTTCTTCGAAACCACCACGATTTTCAAAACATCATATGAGACTTAACTACGTTTTACTCAAGGAGCATGCCAGATCCCACAGTGCTTGTGGGCCGGGTTTGGGGTGTTTCAAAAACATACTAAAAGAGCCAAATAAGCACAACCACAACATCGCCTAACAAAGCATGGAACAACATGTCTAATAACAAGTGAATTTGAACTCCTAGTACATGCCACTTAAAACCTAAATTAAAGTAATCACAATTAGACCGAGTCGATTAACAGATAGTGTGAGCTCCGAATTAAACTTCCAACCAACAAACTTTTGACAATCTATAAGAAAAACAACATAACGGGTGTAAGCAAATATTTTCTTAGTAAGTTTGTATTAAACTTAAACTTTAACTTACCGTAAAGGTTGTAACTTAAACATTTTGCAATTAAAATTCATAAGCAAGGTCATGAGTTCGTTATTAACCTATACATATCACAAGTCTCACAAGGTTAGTGAGTTCACATATACGAAACTTATAACTTTATCATGTCATAAAACATATACAAGTAAACACATTTGGTATACCATTCATTCAACATTTATTCATTTAACAATTCACATTTCCATTTTAATTGTTCATTTCAAATGTCCCTTCTTAAATATCTATCCATATAAACATTTCATATCGCACTTTATATAATTATTTTCATATAATCGATTCATATAGTTATTTTGTTTATCTATTTTCGTATAATTGATTCATATAACCATTCCATATAAACATTTCATATAACTATTTCGTATAGCCATTTCATATAGCCATTTCAAAGTGTTAACCTTAACACAACATGATTCAACAATTCCAAGTCAATAAACAACAATATACAAATATTCAGAATTCGTCTTTTTATCCATTTTAATGAAACGGTTTAACACTACACAATCTTTGTTTTTCCAATGAAACTTTATAAAAGAACTCAATTCACAAGTCTAGGAAACAGATGATGCTTTTGAGCTAATCGTATTCAAAAATATATGTGTCAGGTTACCCATCTGAGATAAACCAATGACAACACAGAAAAATAACCTAGCCAGAGCTATATATACATGTAAGTGGATACTAGTTTAGGCTAAACCTTTAAAACGGCAACATATTATCAGTTCAGGCTAAATCTGTGTCACATGGGAATTGCTTTCAGACTTTTCCACGTAATTCGTTCCTTCAGGCTTTTTTCACAAAGGTTATCATGTTAGAATTTTCCACACAGGTTATTTATTGATAATTCGCCACGAGGAAGGTTCTTAAAAGTGCACTATGAAAGCGTTCCTTACGGAGTTTGCCACAAGGGCATCATTTTTATATTTTGCCACAAAGGCTTTTCTTTCCTATTAGGTTTATGATATGGATTTGCCTAAATTCACGTTATGTGAGGTTTTCCCATCATCGTCTTGGGACACGTAGGGAACCCTATTGGGTAATAACCTTCATTTAGTTCCTCTACAAAAGGTGCCATATAGACATACTCAAACTCCAGTTGCTTAACTTGTTAGATTCATACCAACTATAGATGCAAACCTCAACAAATATTTAGAGTATACATTTCTGGTTCCTATTTCCTAGTTTGATTAGTTAGCACTGAAACACCTCATATGAACAGTATACATGCATGAGTCAATTTAGAGTCTCACCTGATTCTCACTTATAGTGGCTCAAAACTCCATATCCATACTTCCACTGCACAAATCAGCATGTAACATCCTGAAAATGGGCCTATGCATTTTTGATTTAATTATACGAAATGGCATGTCTTATGTGTTATGAATGTATTAGGAACATTTTTTGGAAACTTGGAAATGTAAGAAATGATTTAGAAATGTTAAGTTTCAAAAAGAGGAAAGTGAACATTTTGGAAACTTGGAAATGTAAGAAATGATTTTGAAATGTTAAGTTTCAAAAAGAGGAAAGTGAACATTTTGAAAACTTGGAAATGTAAGGAAATGTCCCGAAAATTTAAGGAAATGTCTTGTCTTGGAAATGTAAGGAAATGTCCTAGAAATGTAAGGAAATGTCCTGGAAATGTAAGGAAATGTCTTGTCCTGGAAATGTAGGGAAATGTCCTGGAAATGTAAGGAAATGTTAAGTTTAAAAGAGGAAACTAAAACAAGGTGGCCTTAAGAAAATTAATAGGAGGAATTTTGACACACAAAAATGGGCTTGCTTAAGTGGCCTGAAGATATCACTTGAGGCCAGGTAGGTGACGCCACATACAAGGGTATTGGGCCTAGGTTCAAGTCACTTGGGGAGCAAATAAAGGAGTTTTATTTTTGCTACAAAGAGCGAGGAAGTGGACGGCACTAAGGAACCCCAAGGGAAGAGTTTTATTCTCTTTAAATTTCGTCTAAATAGGAGATAAATAATAGATTTAATTATCATTATTTTTAGGAGATAATTGTTGGATTAATTCTTTTAATAAAGTGATAATTCAAAGGATAAAGTTATCAAAATAGAAGAGTGGTGGCCAAGTAAGGGATTCTGAGTAGTAAATTCAGCTATAAAAGGAAAAGAGAGGCCATTCAGCATTATTTTCTCTTCCTTGATAACCTCTGCTGAATTCTCTTAAGCAACTATTCTTTTCTTCTTCATTCTTCTCCTCTCAATATTCCAAAAGCCGAAACTTGTGTGACTACTCTCTAGATCTTAAGTCGAATCTTTGAGGACTCAAGAAAAGGGGGTTGTCGATTACAAAGATTAAGGGTAAGGTCAGTAGTTATCGATTTCCATTCTTTTTCTTCTAAGATTAAAGCCAAAACTAGGAAATCTAACCCCATTATTGTGTTAGTCGAAACTTGGAAAGAAGGCTCTTCGGGATTTACTAAGTGTCGACTACAAGGAAGGAGAAGTTCTTTTCCCGAAGGTACACCATAGGTCGCGTGTTCCCTAGTTATTCGGTGAGTTTCGGGATTTAAAATCCACAAGGTAAGTATCTATGGCATTCGGCCAAGGCCTATATTGATACTAAGATCTATTTCTTACATGTCAAAAAGCCGAAACTAACCTATGTAGAGATCCAGTGTTTGGCCGAATACAAGGAGGGGTATAGCAAAGTTTTCGGGATTTGACTATAGTCAATTCGACAGCAAGGTAAGCATATAAGTGTACAAATCCTACTAGGATTTGGTTTTGTGGTCGAATGAGTTTTTCATTAAATATTTAATATGGGCCAAATGTAGGGAGTTAAAGATCTAAGATCGAAAATTTGGGATTTCAAGTGAAATCGTTAAGCGAATCAGGTGTGTACCCTATCCTATGTCTTGATATGTTCATGGCTATGTTTAAATTAAATGAAATATTAAGAATGTGAAAATATGGCTAAGTACGATACTATGGTACAAAGTACTCAGGTACGTTTCCTACTCCCAATAGGATTATGAAATATGTTATAAGTAACATGAGAATAATGATAAGAATGTGAACTTTGACATGTTAATGCATAATATGATTTGGGCATATGGGTTATTGAAAAGGGGATCTGAATGTGGTGACCTAAGACCGCGATATCTAAATGTGGTGACCTAAGACCACGAAATCTGAATGCGGTGACCTAAGACCGCGATATCTGAATGTGGTGACCTAAGACCACGAAATCTGAATGTGGTGACCTAAGACCACGAATTTTATAAGGGTGATGAGCACGTCGACTGCAGTGACTGCCTTCGATGGTGTGTAGCGGATGGAGGGTTGACTTAGTAGTCCCCACGGTGTACAGGTTGGTACGGGGGAGTGTAGCGGATGGCTAACTAGGTTTGGGTTTGGGTTGCATCATTATTTTTACCTGTTATATGAACATGTATGTGATATGATAATGCATGCCTGAAATGTTAATTCTTAGTGTTGGTTACACATTGAGTCTGTTTGACTCACCCATTGTGGGACTATTTTCAGTGTGACAATAATGGACCGGGTTCGCGAGAAGCTTAGGGATGGCCATACACAGCAAGAAATTTACGACTTGGGCTTTTATTTTATTTTAAGTATTTTGAATTTAAATTTTGGGAATTATTTGATGTAATAAGGCCTTAGTAGGAATATTTTATTCTGTTTTTATTTGTTAAGCTTACAAACCTTTATTCATTAAAAGATTAAGTAATCATTTTGTTTTTTAAAACGAAGCCCAAATATTTTGTCACCTAAAGTAAAGGATTTTAGTAGTGAAATAAACTTGTTTTCAACTCAAGCCCAACCCAAAACAATCTTTCTTCCAAAATACACAAGTTTTTCCTAAGTAACAAAAGAATTTGAAACGGTTTACACCGGGGAACATACCAGATCCGGTCAAGGCTCGTGGGTCGAGTTTGGGGTGTTTCAGTTTGGTATCAGAGCCCAATTTTAAACTCTCAACCTTGGGTTTAAGGCCCAAAACGTTTTCCAAGGTAAGCCCAAAAGGAATTTTCTGAAAAATTTTTAGGTTTTTCTGGCATGGCCCACTAAGTCTCCGACCCGCAGTCCACCAGGTAAATACTTCTGACTTCTGAAGTGATTTGAATATGTGAAATGTATGGGCTTTTATGGCAACGTAGATTAGTGAACTAGGATTTGTTGAACCCTAGGACTAGTCTACTCAAAAACACAAGTACATAAGACTTAAGGACCATTAGACAACCCTGTGATTAAGTCGCCGAGCTAGGGTGTGGTAAGCTGTTGTGTGCATGTCTAGGAGTGGATTCAGAAGAGCTTGGTATTTAAGCAGTCCTAGTGACTCACCTCCTCTTTACTCGAATCCTACACAGTGCGTAGTAACTGTTCACCCTAACCAAGAGGACTTAGTCATCACTAAACCAATGATTAAAACCCGAAAGGAACTAGCCATATTTTTATAAAACCTTAGTTTTAAAATCCTTAAATTAACCCTTCGATTTGCAAAAAAACTATTTTGAAAATTTCGAAAAAAATTTTGATTTGCCAAAATTACTAAAATACCCCGGTCGTAAAATTACAAAATGCCCTTGGTTTCTAAAATTACCATATTACCCTCGATTTTAGTAAAATTTCTCTATTTTGCAAAAGTTTCCAAAAACTCTATTTTCTGAAAAATTCAAGGTACTTTGATTTGGAAAAATTACTAAAATGCCCCCTGTTGTAAATTAATAAAATACCCTTAGTTTTTAAGATTTTCAAAATACCTCGGCTTTTGCTAAAATGTTTCTACTTTACAAAAATACCAAAAACTTTTGTTTTACAAATATCAAGATACTACGATTTGGAGAATTTACGAAATGCCCTAACTTCCAAAATTATCAAATAACCCGATTTCGAAATTTCGCAACACCGATTTGGAAAACAAATTTTCAAGATAACCTCGAGTTTTGTAAATTTTGAAATACTTTTGATTTATAAAGATTATTTTCAAGTGACCCGATTTATTACCAAAATACCTTATAGGAAAAATGACGAAATTAGATGATCAGAATGCCCAAAGTAGTGAAGTGAATGTCGTGAATGAATGTGTCTCTTTCGAGATGGATGAATGTGAATGTGAATGTGAATCTCTGAATTAGAATAGTGAACTTGAACTGAGACTTTGTTTGATCGAAAGAACCACTATTAAACTCCTTTTCATAAAGCTGCTCACGGTTAAGCAAGTGGAATAAATTACTAATGCATAAAACTCTTTAATCAAATTAAATCATGACGTTAGAAATGAGTTCTCGAACGTGAACTTAAAAAAAAATTGTGCCTAGGAAGTATGATGGCTCTATTAAGATCGAGTCTGTGACATAAGCGTAGTAGCGTGAGTTAAGATGTTCGATTATTCGTTAGTAAGTAATTTCGAGGACGAAATTATTTTAAGGGGTAGAAGCGTAACATCCCGAAAATGGGCCTATGCATTTTTTATTTAATTATACGAAATGGCATGTCTTATGTGTTATGAATGTATTAGGAACATTTTTTGGAAACTTGGTAATGTAAGAAATGATTTAGAAATGTTAAGTTTCAAAAAGAGGAAAGTGAACATTTTGGAAACTTGGAAATGTAAGAAATGATTTTGAAATGTTAAGTTTCAAAAGAGGAAAGTGAACATTTTGGAAACTCGAAATGTAAGGAAATGTCCCGAAATGTAAGGAAATGTCTTGTCTTGGAAATGTAAGGAAATGTCCTGAAAATGTAAGGAAATGGAAATGTAAGGAAATGTCTTGTCCCGGAAATGTAGGGAAATGTCCTCGAAATGTAAGGAAATGTTAAGTTTAAAAGAGGAAACTAAAACAAGGTGGCCTTAAGAAAATTAATAGGAGGAATTTTGACACACAAAAATGGGCTTGTTTAAGTGGCCTGAAGATATCACTTGGGGCCCAGGTAGGTGACGCCACATACAAGGGTATTGGGGTTCGAGTCACTTGGGGAGCAAATAAAGGAGTTTTATTTTTGCTACAAAGAGCAGGGAAGTGGACGGCACTAAGGAACACCAAGGGAAGAGTTTTATTCTCTTTAAATTTCGTCTAAATAGGAGATAAATAATAGATTTAATTATCATTATTTTAGGAGATAATTGTTGGATTAATTCTTTTAATAAAGTGATAATTCAAAGGATAAAGTTATCAAAATAGAAGAGTGGTGGCCAAGTAAGGGATTCGAGTAGTAAATTCGGCTATAAAAGGAAAAGAGAGGCCATTCAAAGATTATTTTCTCTTCCTTGATAACCTCGCTGAATTCTCTTAAGCAACTATTCTTTTCTTCTTCATTCTTCTCCTCTCAATATTCCAAAAGTCAAACTTGTGTGACTACTCTCTAGGTCTTAAGTCGAATCTTTGAGGACTCAAGAAAAGGGGTTGTCGATTACAAAGATTAAGGGTAAGGTCAAGAGTTATCAATTTCCATTCTTTTCTTCTAAGATTAAAGTCAAACTAGGAAATCTAACCCCATTATTGTGTTAGTCGAAACTTGGAAAGAAGGCTCTTGGGATTTACTAAGTGTCGACTACAAGGAAGGAGAAGTTCTTTTCCGAAGGTACACCATAGGTCGCGTGTTCCCTAGTTATTCGGTGAGTTTTGGATTTAAAATCCACAAGGTAAGTATCTATAGCATTCGCCAAGGCCTATATTGATACTAAGATCTATTTCTTACATGTCAAAAGTCAAACTAACCTATGTAGAGATCCAAAGTGTTTGGTGAATACAAGGAGGGTATAGTAAAGTTTTAGATTTGACTATAGTCAATTCGACAAACAAGGTAAGCATATAAGTGTACAAATCCTACTAGGATTTGGTTTTGTGGTCGAATGAGTTTTTCATTAAATATTTAATATGGGCGAATGTAGGAGTTAAAGATCTAAGATCGAAAATTTGGGATTTCAAATGAAATCGTTGTTTAATCAGTGTGTACCCTATCCTAAGTCTTGATATGTTCATGGCTATGTTTAAATTAAATGAAATATTAAGAATGTGAAAATATGGCTCAAGACCATACTATGGTACAAAGTACTCAGTCGCTTCCTACTCCCAATAGGATTATGAAATATGTTATAAGTAACATGAGAATAATGATAAGAATGTGAACTTTGGCATGTTAATGCATAATATGATTTGGGCATATGGGTTATTGAAAAGGGAAGTGAATATGGTGACCTAAGACCACGATATCTGAATGTGGTGACCTAAGACCACGAATCGAATGCGGTGTCCTAAGACCACGATATCTGAATGTGGTGACCTAAGACCACGAAATCTGAATGTGGTGACCTAAGACCACGAATTTTATAAGGGCGATGAGCACGTCGATTAAGGATCGCCTTCGATGGTGTGTAGCGGATGGAGGGTTGACTTAGTAGTCCCCACTTGTACAAAGTTGGTACGGGGAGTGTAGCGGATGGCTAACTAGGTTTGGGTTTGGGTTGCATCATTATTTTTACCGTTATATGAACATGTATGTGATATGATAATGCATGCCCGAAATGTTAATTCTTAGTGTTGGTTACACATTGAGTATGTTTGACTCACCCATTGTGGGACTATTTTCAGTGACGAACAAGAATGGATCGGGTTCGGCGAAGCTTAGGGATGGCCATGCACAGCAAGAAATTTACGACTTGGACTTTTATTTTATTTTAAGTATTTTGAATTTAAATTTTGGAAATTATTTGATGTAATAAGGCCTTAGTAGGAATATTTTATTCTGTTTTTATTTGTTAAGCTTACAAACCTTTATTCATTAAAAGATTAAGTAATCATTTTTTTTTAAAGCGAAGCCCAAACGTTTTGTCACCTAAAGTAAATGATTTTAGTAATGAAATAAACTTGTTTTCAACTCAAGCCCAATCCAAAACAATCTTTCTTCCAAAATACACAAGTTTTTCCTAAGTAAAAAAGAATTTGAAACGGTTTACACCGGGGAACATACCAGATCCGGTCAAGGCTTGTGGGCCGGGTTTGGGGTGTTTCAAGCAGCAACTACTACTATAGAACATGAAAACCCATCAAGATCTATTCATATACCCCTTTTCCCATCATTTCTAACATTGAAAATCTCCAAGCAATGCCTTATATCTTCATCTTACTGATTTACCAGATCCAGCATACTTACTCTTTCACAATATAACAATCAGAGTCATAAATCATGCCTTGTCATGGAGTAATCACTGGTGAAGATCCAGATCTACAATTCTTGCTCGAAGGAGAGAGAAATATTGTAAGTTATTTAAGATTTAGGTAACAATAATTCTTGAGGAAGGAAGAAGAAAAACTATTTCTTTTCTAACCTGAGTATCTATATAAATAACCTAAGCCCTTATTAAAACCTGACATGTGTCTTTAACTTTCAAGACTGCCTTAATAAAAATGGTTTACAGCTGTAAATTATATTTCTGGTCCAACCCTTCATTCCATTCTAACTACCTCATTAGTACATAACTAACTTGATAACCCATTAAATTGGGCGCATAATACCTTTGGCGATAACCCAATTCACCCCTAAAATCTTCATTATTCTTACCAATCTCTTCTTCTTTACAACTTATCACATTTAAAGAACAATCATTGCATAATACTCCAATGTCAACTATGCGCCGAAAGTATCTATTAGGCAGATAGGACTTTGCCACTCAAACTACTTTCGGGTTACCCGCCCAACTCAAGACCCACCAAAACTGGGTGTTACATTGGTCTCAATCCTCATGTCTCGATTTATCGACACAACACAGCGTGGTTGTGGATCATCAAAGATATGAATGTAACCGAAAAAAGGAAAAAGACACACATTTATCCGATCAAAAAATTCAAGCCATGAACAAGGTCGTAATCATCTAAGTGGATTACCTCAAAATCTTTCTTCCCTTCTACTCATTGATTTGTAGCTCCACTTCTCATGCTACTCCCACATTTCTTTGGGCAGTCTCGCATTCGATGAAAATCATTACACAAGAAGCACTTCACTGGCTTTTCTCATTCTGCTTGGCCATCTCAGCTTTGACACCCCTCGCGATCGAACCAAACCTCTTGAGCTCTTATTCTAGCTCATCATACCCTTTGATGGCAGAAAGCATGGATCTCTTCGAACAATCCCTCACTGTATACAAACCATAAAAAAAGTATTTCACTAACCTTTTTGGTTTGTTGTTGGGCTCGACTTCCCATTAGGTGGTTTTCCATTGCCATTATTTTATTTCCATCTTCCTCATGGTCTCCCCCATCATTGTCGATCTTTTTGGGGTTAGAAGACTTAAATTTGTCTTTCCTCGAACCAAACTTGACAAAGGATTCCGCCATGAAAATGGCTATAGTAAGCTCAATGATACCTTGTCAACGCAACTCTTGCTTCACCCAAGGTTTCAACCAGTGTTTAAACCAATAAAAAGATTATTTCTCACTCAAGTCAGAGATTTGAAGCATCAATTCACTAAACTCTTGAACATACTCCCAAGCAGTGCCTTGTTGCGTAAGTCGGTGCAACTTAGCCTGAGCCTCCTTATTGGTATATTGTAGGTAAACTGCTTCTTAAACTCCTTTTGGAACTCCTCCCAAGTTTCAATCATGGTCCCACCTTGTTTCTCATCAGTGAACCTACGACGCCACTATAAAAGAGCGACTCAATAAAATAGTCAACAGTAGTATTTACCTTAATGGCATCATGCTTAATGCTTACTGCACGAAAGTATTATTCCATCCCAGAGAAAATTGTCCACATCTCTTGCGGACCTCATCCCCTAGAACTCTTTCAACTTGAGAACATCCATTCTGTGTTGCTTCAGTCCTGAAGCCAATATCCCATTACCCAGAGCAACTTTATAGATAGTGAGCTCAGCCTTGAGTTCTGCCACATGTTTCTTCAAAGTCATTACCATGACTTTGAGAGCATCATTCTTCTTGATCTGATCATCCATGGTGGCATTGAGGGTCTCTCTTATCGCATCCTGATTGGAATTGAGAGTCACCATCACATAGTCCTTGAGCTGCACTCTCATTGAGTTTAACTCTTGGTGTGTCTCTCAACTACCTTGAGTATTTCCTTCACGTCATCCATGGATTCCTTAAGATTGGTCACCCGACCTTCCGAAGCCGATAGCATATCGCTCAATCTTCTCTAAAGAAGAGAAATTTTGACAAAAATTCTCTAAAACACTGAAGCAAAGAAGAAGCAAATTCAAAGACAAAAGAGCAACGAAAGAACAGAAAGCCATAGAAAAATGGTGCACTCCAAGTGTTTGAGTAAATGCTCTCAAATATATATATTACTTTGAAGGCTTACAATTGAGTAAATACAAATGAAGGGATACAAATTGAGTTTCATCGACGGTAAAAATTTGAACTATCTACAAGATGAGAGTCTAAAGGGATTTAAACCCTATACATCTTTATCCTTTAAGATTTACATTAATTACCTTTGTAATTCCAGTTTTATTGGAGTGCTTCATTGCTACCAATGGTTCAAGTAGATGGGCTTCTCCGTATGTTCCACGAGTTGAGCCACTTTAAGCGGGTCAAATGAGTCTCATTTAATCAGTTAACCTCTGTGGGATGTTCTGTGTGCAATGGTCACGAACTTTGATCTACAGCCTGTGGCACTAGCATGTTCATATATCTTATTCACTATATTACATTAAATTGTGTCTAATATAAAATAAATTTAATAATAATCAAATTAATTTTCTTTTAATTTTGTTAAAAACTTTTATGTAATGTAACTTATTTTATTTAATATTTTTTAAATATTTCACTTTTACCTACACCACTATCCATATAAAAAATCATTGAAAAACTATTAGAAATATATTATTTTTAAAATTAAAATTAAAATATTTAATTCTAAAACATATTTAAAATTAAAAGTTTCAATATTTAAAAATTAAAAAATCTAAAATTAAAAATATTAGATATATGTGATTTCTAAAACATTTAGAGCTTTTATCTCTAAAATTAAAAATAAAAGAAATATTTAAACTTTTATTTTTAAAATTTAAATGTATTAGATATATATTATTTCTAAAATTTAAAAATATTTAAAATTTATTCCTAAAATTAAAATTAAAACTTAAAATAAAAATTATTTTAAACTTTATTTCTAAACTTACATATATAATATATATTTTAATTTTTCTGAATATATATATATATATATATATATATATATATATATATATATATTATGACAATTTTATCTTTCTAATTTTCTTCTCGTAGCTAAAGCATAAATCATAATCATAATATTACAAATATATTATCCTTTAAAAACTTAATTATATTTTTAAGTTGTTTATATATTTTAATATTGTTTCATCAACAACTTTAATAATATTTGATTATTAAATAATAACAATTTTATAAAATACATAAGATATCTGTGCATCGCACGAAACAGAAAATTAGTTGATGTTATGTTTATATATATATATATATATATATTTATATATATATATATATTTGTTTAAAGTTGAATTGTTTATGATGGTAAATTTTATCCAATTTTTATATTCAAAATGAATAATTAAATCTCTAGTATTATGTTTTTTTCTTCTAATTTTTAAATATTATTTTCATTAAATGTTTAATAATTTTATATTTATATTAAAAATTTAATGTTGATATCTTAATATAATTTTAGTATCTACATCATAGTACTATATATAATTTTCAAATAATATAAATTACATATTATATATATAAAAAGATAATTAATATATTTTAAATTTGAAAAATGGGCCAAGCAACGCTAATCGGGCTCATACTTTTAAATGTTAAACCCAAGCTCCATTCATTCTTTTAGCCAATCTAATTTTTTTTAGTTAAGACTATATTTCATATATAATATTTTATCAAAACATTTTCAATTATTAAAATGTAACTTTGAATTTTCACAAATAGCCCGACCCTATTTGACATATTATTATATTTTTTATTTTTAATAATAGTCTATATTATATTTTATTAGTTTGATAATTTTTTAAAAATACAATATCTAGATCTGCGTATAATTCTTTCCTACTTTTAAATATGATGATAAATATCTTTAGAGCGTTGCTCAACTCATGTATTACATTAATAATAATACTAAAGTTAAACAAACTTTTAAATATATTATTTAAAACTATTTATAACCTTTCTTCTATTTAGAAGATAAACACACTTCAACACATTTAATCTCAAAAATAAATTAAAAAACATTAGTCCTTAAAAATATAATTAATAAGATTGAATAGTGTTAATGGGTGGAATGATGGGAGTACAGAACAAGAGGTGGCTTTACAGGGACTAAAAATAAAATAAAATAAAAAGATTCTTTCAAATAAAAAAAGCAGTGCAACGCTTATAATGTTGACCACCTTGCCTTTATTTTGTTAATGACCTAAAAAGTCTTCAAAGAATATAAGAAAAAAGACCCAGCAATAATGAATGCCATTGCTTTTTACTAAAACAAAATTGGCTACAATTATTTTATTTGATGAACAGACCTCTTTCTCTTGAAAACTGAGACCCCCTTTTTAAAAATAAGCACAATTATATATGGAATTCGTCTCTAGGAAATAGGAATCAAGAGAACGAACAACATTTTGCAATTTACTAGGAAAAACAATTAAGGCAGTATAGGTATAAATAAAATATACACAAACCAGATAACTATATCTAAAAATAATTAAATAAAATGAACCAACTCCAAAATTCCAAATAATAATAATAGAAACGTTCTCTTTTTTTTAGAGGCAAGCAAAATATCATAAGTGAATGGCTTAGTGTTTGGGTCTAAGCAGAAGATGCAGGCATGGTCTTCAAGCGATAGAGGAGCTTCTTCTTCTTGGATGTAGGGTTATGGATGGTGAGAACAACCTTTCCAGGCTCACCAACCTTGAAATTGTCACACACTACTCCCTCTGAACAACCCACCTTCTTGCTCTTCTGGATTATTATTGTGTAGCTATCTTCACCGCTGGGTACGAATTCTGCTCCATAGTTCACTTCCCATCCCACAACCCTCACCTCCCATGTCAGTAAGCATGCCTGCATTCCATACCTTTCTCTACTTAATTATATATACATTAAAGTTTCCATATTGTTTCTTTTACTCTGACAAGCATGTTTCAATTTCAAAACATCGAAACCCCTGTTGGGGGCCATTGTCCTGTTGTTCAACAATAGCAAACAACAGTGCCCAAAGGATCCGAAGCAGTACTACGCGAATCCCTAAGGCCAAGTGGCAGGGGGGGGCTTTGGATTCCTGATAAAAGTGAAAGCTACCCTTTGACCAGAGACAAAATAAAAGAAAATGCCATTTACCTCTGTAACTGGAAACTCTACTGTGTGCTTTGCCGCTGGCTTAACAGTTATCTCGGTGACGGCATCGGTGTTGCCGAATTCACCGTCTTTGCTCAACCCTCCGTACCTGACTGGTACTTGCTCCGCAGCGATGTACCTAATTAAAAACATAATAATGTCATTTAAACCAAGGGTGGAGAAAGAAAAGGAGTTTAAAGTCTTGATTTTTTAGACAACAAACCTGAAAAGGGTCTCTGCAGATTTTGAAGGGCCTGAAAACACAAACTTGCTTCTGGTTCTTTGCGTTAAAAATGGACTTATCATCTTATGCACCGCAAGGTACCACCATGGTACATTGATAAACACCTAAACAAACAACCAGCCAGCATCCAAAGAGGCAATCTAAATGATTATTATTGCCAAAAACAACAATATAACTGATAATGCAATTAATCAAAGGCACAAAGAATAGTACTAATTGCCGGATTAATTACCTGTCTGGCAACAAATTCAGGGTAGTTATCCTGCAGCAACTGAAGGGCTTGTTTGGTAGCTTGTCTAAGCTCCCATTTAGTAAGTCCTGGGGAATTCTTCAGGTCATTGATCTGAACAATAGTGCATATGCCACCAGGGCTGAAATCTAGTTCCCGGATACTCTTTTCCAGGAATTGGATTCTCCACCTCAAGAAATTGTGCCTCTTCTCTTCGTCCGAAAATGTTTTCTGGTAAAGCTCCTTGTTTTGGAACTCTCCATACACATTATAGCACACCTGATGTCCTTCTTTGTCAAAACCATGCATGAACACCACTTTCTCCAAATCATTACCAAAATCTTGTTCCACCAGTTCATCAATGCCGAACTCTTTTCTCCAACGAATGGTGTTTTGGAGCATGGTAAATGCTTCTTTCACCTTGAAATCCCTGGCTCTTAGAAATTTGAGGAGAATAACATCGCTTCTTTCATCTGCAAGAATTGGTATGCCCCATATGGATACCTCTTGTGGGAGCACTTTGTTCGATACTGTTTCAGCATCTTTACCTTCCACATTAGGCTTTGCATCTGAAGGCTCTTTAGATGCTGCTTCCGGCGGTTGCTCTGGTTGAAGTGAAGCAGAGACTGAAACAATAGTGTCTTCAATGGCTTCTACAGTCTTGGCACCATCGTCTTCCACTGCGTCAGATCGTACAGTAGCAGTAGCAACCTTCTCTTCATCATCTCCTGTTTCAGCCTGAGCGATGCTTTCTTCCTTTGTCTCGGCCACAGTTTCTGTGACTGCTTCTGCTTTTGGTTTTGGTTCTTCTTTGGCAGAATCATCCTTTGGTTGTTGCTGTTGCTGTGGCATTGCAAACCCACCAAACTCATGCTTGTTAAGCGCTTCTCGAACAAGCACTTTAAGTTCTTCAACCGCTTTCTTTTCATTCTCAAGAAGATCAGCCACCCGCGTGCTTTCTTCCTTGTAATGACCCGACTGGGGAAATTTTTCCTCATCATCACCATTGGCTACTGCATCTGATATCTTCGTCTCTAAAGCCTCCTGGTCCTCAACCTGTTTTTGTTTGACCGGTTCTTCTTCGCTTTCGGGTACCGGCGGTGGCTCTTTTGCTGCTGCTGCTGCAACCGGAGGTTTCTCAGCTAGTGGAACGTTGGGAACAACAACCACCTTGTCAGCTGGCGGCGCTCCAACCTGAACTTGGTCAGCCATAGTTAATGATTATTCTTGATGTCAACAAAAAAAAACGAGGAGATACTGAAAAGGAAGAGAAGATGAAGAGAGGGAAAAAGAGAGTGAAAATGTAAATGGTGGTGTTTGAGGGCGAAGAGAGGGCATGCAGTTTTTAAAGAGATGGGAGAGAGAAGGGGAAGGTGTGAAACTGAAATGCAAGCTCATATCAGGGACCCACTACTATCCTCCTCCATTTTACAATCTGTAAAGCCTTTATTTTTTTATTTTCTTTTTGGAAGCGTTGATTATTAGTATAGTGAATGGGATTAAGGGGGGAGTTACATAGAAATCATCGGCGCAGGTGGCGGCATTGGATTTTCATTTGGTGATGATTAACGTTTCAGGGTTTTGGGTCTACAGGCTACTCAACGGCAACTGCAGAATAAGAACCGTTGATGTGTTGGGCAATGGACACATAGGATCCTCTATTCTTCATCACCTTGTCATCTCCACTACGCGGGACCTACTCAATCAGATGCCACTATGTCTTCCGTCCGTTGCAGATCTTCCTTTCCATTCTTAACTTACACACCCTTCAAACGGTCAGGTCCCTCTACCCTAATCAAGTTTGTCGATAAACTATATAACTGCATCTTTGTTTTGGTAATTGATGTTTAATTTTTTTTTATTTTAGTATCAACCTTATTGAAATTTAATGTTTTGATCGTTAAATTATTATTAATAGTATATAATAATAAATTTAATTTTTTAATATTTATAAATTCTATCAATTTAATATTAATTCTTAAAATTAACAATTAAAAAACTTTAATAAATATTTAAAATTTATTTTGATAAAATACATACAAATTTATAAAATATGTATAAATAAATGAATACATATTTATCATTTACTAATATGAAAATTATTTATTAAAAAATAATATTATAATATTATAAATAAAACAATTTAAAATTTGAACTTTTCTATTTTTTTAAACATTAATGATCACCGTGCTTAAGCTAGATAAAAAAATTATAGCCTAAGGTCAAAAAGAGTGAGAATCAACTTCTTTAGGTTGTTGCTCAAAAAGAGTTTGTTGCATTTGGAGTTATACTTAAGGCGGACATGATTAGGAATATATAGGTGATGATAAGTCTTGGAGACCCAATAGATGAAAAGTCATGCTGGCAACTCTACAACTAGATCCCAATTTGATGGCCCAAAGATGGAGAATGTGAAAATCGAGTAGTTTAGAGTAAGGATTATTGGTGCCGATGATAGTGTGTGAAGGTAATTCCCGACGCTCAACAAATTTGACAAGGTTAAAGAATAAGGTCAAACGTAAGAAAAATTATTATTTATCAAATAAATTAAATTAAAAGGAAAAGTCTGAATCTAGTTTAAATCTTCTTTGTGAGTTTTTTTTCAAATATTTCATGTATAAAATATTATTTTGATAAATAGATTTTATGTCTAAAAGAGAAAAGCAGTATTTATTTATTTATAAAATCTAATGTATTTTTACTTGAAAATGAACTTTTTATTAAATTTTTACAAATCGATACTCCATTGGCGTAATATGTAAAATTAAGGATTACATTTGTTGATTTTTTTAAATTTAAGATTAAATTGATAGAATCAGTAAATATTAGAGGGATAAATTTGTTATTATGCCAATAAAAAAGAGGTCGCCATTAGTAATTTAACGGACGGTGATCAAATAATTAAATTTTAATAACATTAGTGACTAAAATAAAAAATTTAAACCTAGGTGGCCAAAAATAGAAATACATGAGTAAGTCGTTGATTATTTTTATAGTTTACCCTAAATTTTTAATATTTAAATTAATATTTTTTCTATACAAATTAATATAATTATATAATAAATTTATTAAATATGAAAATGA
This sequence comes from Gossypium rotundifolium, assembly GCA_025506655.1. Taxonomy (NCBI): domain Eukaryota; kingdom Viridiplantae; phylum Streptophyta; class Magnoliopsida; order Malvales; family Malvaceae; genus Gossypium; species Gossypium rotundifolium. The sequence goes on along the minus strand of CP106731.1, from coordinate 118,658,070 downwards.
AAACTCAATATTGATTTTGGTTGAAATGACAATGGAATGAGTGAATATTAAGGTGTCATGGATTCAGACTTTAATGCATGCATACATTTATCTAGATTTATCAAAACATAAAAGATATAAATACCTTTAAAATAATAATTTTTTCTTTGAAAAATAAATTGTTTTTGGTAAAATTATAATCGAGTTAGGATTCGATTGATGGATAACATTAACTCAATAAAACAATTAATATTAATATAAAATTATTGATATTAAATATAAACAAGGAGATGATTTGGCGAAAGAGAAAGGCAGTCTAGCTTGATGTTAGGATCTAGTGTTGTAAGTATAGTTTATTCGTCATTTGTACTTATAATCTTTTAAACAGATTAGTTTAGTAAAAGTTCATTATTCACATTAATATCGTATGTATTTATCTTCAATGATTTTTTCACACAAAGCAAAATGTAAGCAAATATTGGTTTACTGATTACCTAATTTTAACTAATACTACATTACATTTTGTGGTTGGATAATAATACAAGAAAACAACTTGTCTTAGTAGGCAATTTAAAAAGTCCATAGTCTGATGAATCGAAAGCTGAGCAAATAGGTTAAAGAACTATTATGTCGTTAGTCCAACTAGGGAGATATTGTAACACCCTTTATGCAGTCTTGTCGCCGAACCCGAGTAATAGAATGCTACAAGCAAATAAAAACAATTATGTGCAATTTATATAAATTCCATTTACATAGTATGCAGTGTAATAATTTAAAGTTTACAAGGACTTAATTATGTAATTCAAGCATGAAATAGGATTGAATTGTAAAATTTCAAAGTTTTAAAGTTGGTATCGATATTTAATTATTGGGTAGTGATACTGTATTGATACCATATTAAATATTGATGCCAAATCACGATTTTGTTTACTATGCAAAATAAGGATATCAATTTTATTTTCTAGTATCGATATTTTATGAAAAAGTATCAATACTTGTATAAATATCGATACCATTCTGGCATTCTGTTTGTTTTAAAAATGTTCATGTGGTCTAAATGCCAAAATATCGATACTTCAGTTAAGAAATGGTAAGAACAATTTTTAAAATGTCCATTTCATGCCTAAAAACACCTAAAACTCAAGTGGTAATCATAGATATAATTATATACTTGAAAAAATCAACCAAGGGCATACCACAAATATCACTTATAACAATTATTCTAAGTGCCTAACTAATATGCCACAATTGACACCTCAATCAACAATTCAAATTCAAACATAACACTATATTTAAAACAATCCAATATGCCTTCTAAGGCACCTCAAAACAATTAACATGGCATACCTTATTTATCCATTTATGAAACCTTATAATAATGATTCAATATCAACCATTCAAGCATGCACAATACCTTACCAAATTCATTCAAACCTATCATATACATATCATTTATTTACTAAGCATATTTCAAAAATATTACCTGATCACCACATTAGAATTATAACATACATACCTAAACAATCAACAAAGATTACCAAATACCAAGATCGTTACCAAACTTATAGTTATACACATATTCACATAACATTTAAAATGCTAAATTCATTCAAAGCATAACATAAACAACCACATAAATCTCCTAGGTACATGCCAAATGTTATATATCTCTCTTTCAAACCAACTAATTCATATTATGACATCATATTACCTATATAATTACATACTCAAAATGTCATTTCAAATAGCAAATACACAATTCAACCAATTACTAATGCATAGTTTTCAACAAGCATATTTTTTTCCATAATTACACCAACAAGGATTTCAAGCCATACCACTATATAAGTAAACAAAAATGTAACACCTCAAACCAGGCCTAGACATTATAGCCGAATCCGGAGATGTTACAAAGAAGGGTTTTGAAAATTGAGTTGTTACGATAAATCTTTCCAGTTTTATAACATATATTTGTTTATATCTATTATCGAAAGCGTTATTTAATTAATTTATTTGCCAAAATGAAATTTACAGCGGAAGTCATAGAAAACATTATTTTTGGAAATCCCATTCGTATTTTTGAAAAACCTTTGATTTAGTAAAAAATTGTTTTTAAATATTCGTTGCAAATAAAATGTTAAAACGAAAATCCAAATCCCAAAATTAAACCAAACAGTCCGGAGAGTCCAATTATTACAAAACTCCCAAAAATAAACCTTAAATTAAAAAGAAAACTATAATCTTAAGCAGTTTATGAACTCGTGGTCACTGTGAGGCTCCGTCACACCGATTCGCCTAAGTCCGTTGATTACCTGAACAGAACAGTCAAACAGAAGTGAGTTTTCATAAACTCGGTGTGTAACCTAACAGAAATAGACATGCAATACACACAGAAATCTCATATAAAGTTAGATTCAGATTCGGACTTAAGTCATTTACAGATACATATAACAGAATCAGATATACAAAACAGATATACAAAATCTACCCCCATCCTCTACACACTAACTCCGACCATCCCATCACACCATGTGGGGTTAAAAACACCCACTCATCCCTACACACCATATAGTGTTGAAACGACACATAGCAGATAATATGCAGTCAAGCTGCTAGAATATAGGCAAAGTGTCGCTGTACAGATCACTTCCTCCACATATCCATACCCACCCTAGTTATAGATACAGAAATAACAAATAAAGTAATATCATGCATAACATGCTCATATACAGATGTCATAAATATATGAAAACAGAACAAATATACACATCGGTATCCTACACAAGGCAGATTATCAGAATATCGGATCACATAATTTAGGGTTTGGTTAGCCCTTACCTACCCTACCGTAGCCTACAGTCGATCGAAACGACCCGTGTGACCTTAGGGAAAATTTCAAAATCATTGGCCTACATGCCCGTGTGGGCCCATACGTCTGTGTGGCTCACACACCCAGATTGGCCTTTCCTGTGTGGCCCACACGGGCTGGCCCAAAACCCATATGCCCGTGCGACATGCTGGTGTAGGCCCACACGCCCGTGTGGCCCACACACCCAACTTGGCCTAGCCCGTGTGGCCCATACGGTCATACACACACCACTACACGGCCTGTGTCTTGCGCACGGCCATGCCTTCATCAACTACATGGCGGTGTCTAGCACACGGCCAACCACACGGCCAGGCACACGCCGTGTAGTGTTGACAATATGGTTTTTCGACTTTCACCGAAGTGATTTTTTGTGTTTTGGGAATACACCTGGTACGATTTTGGAGCACTTGCAACCCCGATACCACCAGGACCTAATAATAAAAAACACTAAATCAAAAAAAAAGATTTATAGTACAAAATCCACAATTCATCGAAGTGCTCACCTTTGACAAACTACGCTTCTCAAACTAAATTTGCCGAAGAATCAATTGTTTCCAATCCTTCTCCTACACAACCAGCCAAACCCATACATTTAACTCCTTATTTATGAAAATTGCAACCTAAAACTCACAACAGAAAAACCCTAATGCGCCACTAAAAAGAAAGGGTACATACGAAAAACCTGACTACAGAACCAACAATTAGAAACATCCAAATGATTAAACAAATCGAAGACTTACCACTTTACCGTTTGACCAAACACAAGGAAAAAAAGAGAACACAATGTGGGAGATGGGAAAAAGAATGTGAAAATTGGAAAAGGCAAAAATTTGGAAAAGAGAAATTAAAATCCAATAAAAAATAGTATTGTTAGCCACATCCCTAAAATCTCTCTCCCCACTAACCCAAACCTACCACTTCAATATTCTAGACCCACCAAATTCTACCACACAACCGAGCAAAAATTAACATCCTCGCTCACGCAGGGATTCGAACACAGAACTTTCAACACACTAACCCCTTACCACTCGAACCAACAAGCTCATTTTGATATGAGTTTACCAAAGATAGAATATAGCCTAATCTACCAAGGATAAGGCTTTGATTAAAAAAAATAAAAAATTTGCAAATATGATACTTGAACCCAAGACCTCTCACACACACCCAGAACACTTAACCACTGAAGTAGATACACAATTGTGATAGGTATTTACAGATACATAAATAATTTCAGTGGGGTGTTACAACTCTACCCCCTAAAAGAAATTTCGAGCTCAAAATTTACATGATCCGAACAGATGAGGATACTGCTGGCACATCGAGTCCTCATGTTCCCACGTGGCTTACTCAGTGCCACGATTCCGCCACAGAACCTTCACCAAGGGAATAGACTTCCTCCTTAGAATCTTTATATCAAGATCCAAAATTTGAATCGGCTCCTCCTCAAAAGTCAAATATGGTCTAACCTCGATCTCCTCAACAAATACAACGTGAGATGGATCAGACCGATACCTCATCTACATCGAGACGTGAAACACATCATGGATATGGTCTAACTCTGAAGGTAGCTCCAACTGATAATCGATCGGTCCCATACGTTTCAGGATCCGATATGGCCCAATGAACCTAGAGCTCAACTTGCCCTTAAGACCGAATCTTAGAACTTTCTTCCACGGAGAAACCTTAAGAAGAAAAATGAAGTCACACACAGAGTATTCGACATCTCTCCTCTTCAAATTCGCATAAGACTTCTGTTTATAAGAAGCCGCCTGCAGATGATCCCGAATCGATCTAACATTATCTTCAGTCTTAGAAACCAACTCAGGACCTAAAACTCAACGCTCACCCAACTCAGTCCAACATAGCGGAGTATGACACTTATGACCATACAAAGCCTCATAATGTGCCATCTGGATGCTAGACTGGAAACTGTTATTGTAGGCAAACTCAGCTAGTGGTAGAAAATCCTTTCAACTACCTCAGAAATCAATCACACAACTCCAAAGCATATCCTTCAGTATCTAAATCACCCTATCAAATTGACCATCGGTTTGAGGATAGAACGCAGTACTGAAGTCCAATCTCGAACCTAGAGCCTCATGCAGTTTCTTCCAGAATCGAGAAGTGAAACTAGGATCTCTATAAAAAATTATTGAAACAGGAACCTCATGCAGTCTAACAATCTCAGAGATATAGAGCTTCGCTAACTTTTGCAGAGAGTAGTTCGTCCGAACCGGAATAAAATGAGTGGAATTGGTCAACTGATCCATGATGACCTAAACAGAATCCTTCTTAGCGGGTGTCAAGGGCAACCCACTAACGAAGTCTATCGTTACTCGTTTCTATTTCCATAAGGGAATCTTAATAGGTTGTAACAAACCCTAAGGCAACTTGTAACACCCCAAACCCGGCCTATGCATTAAGCCCAAATTTTGGCATGCCACACAAGTTTAACGAACATTCAAAAACATTTAACAATGTAGAAATCAAATTTCAAAACAATTAAGAGAGTGACTTTATCGAAAAATCGAAGTTCATTGAAAACCATAATTAAAAACACAAGAATTTGTCGTTTGATATATAAAGAAGTATTTGATAAAAATTTTAGACTTATTTAGTCAAATATTTCATCGAAAAGTTTTAAAAGAATTTCCTAAGTTTCTAGTTAAGAAAACTTTTATTTATACGAGAGTTAGAGATAACATTTAAAAAAAACTAAATCAATCCAAGTTAATAAAACTAAAACATAATAAATCCATCCATATAATAAAATCCATAATTAAAAGGCCTTATTACATCGCCATTAAAAATAGCACTTAATAAAAATCATAAAAGAAGTCTCAAAGTTTTATAAACCACCATTTGTAATATAGCCTCCCACAAGTCATCTCCCACCCAAGTCCCCATCAATTGTTATTACCGAGAGGGTAAAAAATGGGGTGAGTTACTTAGAACTCAAGTGTGTAACTCACTTACCATAGTCCATTGGGCCAAGACCATTTAAACACTTATTTGGGCCTAAGCCCATTCAAAATATAAAAAAATATAATTTAGCATTTAAAATAATAATGCAAATGATATGCAATTCTCAAAACCAAACCTAGATTTCCATCCGCTACACACCCCGCACTCAACCAAAGACACTGGGGAGCTTTAGTCACCCACCCCGCCAACACAATCAAGTAGGCTTTAAGCCCAATATCATATTTGTGGCAACGACCATTTAAATAATTGTGGTAAAACCATCGATCTAGATTTGAACAACGGCCATTGTGACAGAGTCACCTATCTAGAATTCTGACATTAAGCCTTTCTTCTCTTCATCATTGATCCCAACCCATGCAATCATGTTTATGCATTACAAAATATTTGTAAAGAAAACCATATTATAATTTATGAATTTTGGCCCATTAAAACACATTTCACATATAGCCCATTTATCCATTATCATAAATGGCCCAATTATCCATTTTCACTTAAGGCCCATTTATCGATTATCACATATGGCCCAAATTCTCAATTATCACATATGACCCAAATTTACCAAATATCACATATATGGCCCAAAATTTTTAAATATCACATATATGGCCCAAATTTATCAAATATCACATATGTGGCCCAAATTTGCCAAATATCACATATATGGCCCAAATTTACCAAATATCAAATATGGCCCAAATTTATCAAATATCACATATGGCCCAAATTTGCCAAATATCACTTATATGGCCCAAATTTACCAAATATCACATATATGGCCCAAATTTATCAAATATCACATATGGCCCAAATTTGCTAAATATCACATATATGGCCCAAATTTACCAAATATCACATATATGGCCCAAATTTATCACTTATTAATGTTTTAGCCATTAAGGGTGATTTCCAAAATTTTCACGATCTTAATACCGATTTCACGATCTTAACACTAAAGTGTCAATAATACCATATTTTTCGATTTCACCAACTTTGCGATTTTTAATCCAACTTTAATCATTGTATAGTCATCTAACCCATGAGATATAGTGTGAAATTACACACCTAATTACTGTGAGAATTACACTCTCCCGCTTGTCGATATCTAAACACACATTACGAAGGATTAGAACACTACATATTAAACTATTCTAATATTGAGTGATCTAGATCTTACCCTCGAAATCTCGAACAACCACTATTTGTGATTTTTCTTCGATCAAAGGTTCAATACCCCGAGTAAACAGTTGTTTGGGAGTACGTACGACTTCGAATAATTAAATTTCGCCGGATGAAGGTCCACAACCCGGTGGAAAATCTTGGATTCCTGAAACAGTCCTTCTCTTAAACTTAGGGGGATTAATAGAACCACCCCTCTTTCAAACACTATTTACTGCCTTTTCGTCGCTATTTTGATTGTCTTCAAAGACAAGGAATCATTAGTCTTAACAATATTTTTCGAAAACCTTAAAACTAAATACTTGAAAGTGTAATCGGTTTACCTTGAAAATCCTTTACCTTTAACACTTTAAATCCGATTTCAACGATCCACGATATTTACTGAACACTTGAGTTTGACCTCCGCTAAATTTTTATGATAGAGAAAAGGTTGAATTAGATATGGTATGATGATGATCTCAATCCAAAAGATCATCCCACACCACAAGATTCAGCACAAAAGAATAACGAATTCCAAAATATTATACTAGCCACTTACCGATTGATTAAGTTGTGAGTAGAAAGAAGATTCGGTTATGAAGGAAAAATTGAAGGAGATAGTGCTTAGCAACATTCGGCCATGAGAGATGAAAGAAAGAGATGATGTTGATTCGGTTTCCAAGAGAGAAAAAAGAAAGACAAAGAAAGAAGATGATAGGTTTATAATTCTTTTATCAATGGTAAAAGAAAAGCAAAGAAAGAGTGGTTAAGACAATGGTACATTCGGCAAGGGTGAAAAGAAAAAGAAAAGAAAATGCCCTTCAAGAATGTATGGTTTCGGCACAAGGAGAAAAAGATTTTTAGGAGAAAGTAAGGTAATACCAAAATGGTCAAAATGAAATGGCCAAAACAAAACACAAATTTTACCTATTGTTCAAGACATATTCGGTAGGGAATAAGTTTGAGAGAAAGATTTTGAGAGAAAGCTATTGATACACCAAAATGCTAAAATGAAAATGACCAAAGCTAGCATCTACCTTACCCAATGCTAACCAAAATTCGCCATCCCCTAGCCCCTAAAACCATCCAAGTTCATGGACAATTAGCCATTCAAAGCTCTCCAAACAGAGCCCTTATTTTAAGCCTTATGTCCCCCTTACATGCCTTTTCCATATGATTCCTTTCCCTAAGTTATCACTTGCCTTATTCCCATGATCTTCTTGCCATAAAAAAAAAATTAATCCAACTCATCAATCCTTATCCATGACCGACACTTGCTAAGGAAAAGCCAAAATAAAAGCTTCAACTTGCATGCTAGGAGATTCGAACCTCTCCCCTCAAGCAAACATGCATGCGCCAACTCCACCTTGCTACTAGCTTCTCTTGTGCTAGTTTTTAACATTTAATTTTACTTAAACCTCAAGGTCACTAGATCCACTTCAATTAAATACTCCTTACTAAAATTTATTCTAATTCCGAATAGTTCTCAAGTCTTAGTAAGACCATACTAAACATGAAAACTTTTATTATACTCAAGTTAAGCACTAAAACATGCATCAATTAAATACTCAAATTTTAGGATGTTACAACTCTACCCTCCTTAAAGAAAATTTCGTCCTCAAAATTTACACCGCTAAAAGAGATGAGGATATTGTTGTCGAATTGCATCTTCAGCTCCCACGTAGCTTCCTCCGCTTCGTAATTATGCCATAAAACCTTGACCAGCGGTACAATCTTTTTTCTTAACACCTTAACATCTCGGTCTAAAATTCTCACTGGTTCCTCCTCAAAAGACAAATCGGCCTTAATTCCACTTCTTCTACTAGGTATTATGTGCGATGGATCCGATCTATAGCGTCTCAAAGATAGAAACATGGAAAACACTATGAATCGACTCAATTAGGAGGTAAATCAAGTTGATAGGCCACTAATCCTACACGCTTCAACACACGGTACGGTCCAATGAACCTAGGGCTCAACTTGCCTTTCCTTCCGAATCTGAAAATCTTTTTCCAGGGTGAAACTTTCAAAAAGACCTGATCTCCCACCGCAAACTCGATATCTTTACGCTTTAGATCCGCATACGATTTTTGTCTATCCGAAGCTTCCTTTAGCTATGCTTGAATCACCTTTACTTTTTCTTCCGTCTCTGATATCAATTCAGACCCAAAGTTATCGTTCCCTAATTCGGTCCAACAAGTAGGAGTACGACACCTACGACCATATAACGCTTCATAAGGTGCCATTTGAATACTAGATCGATAGTTGTTGTTATACGCAAACTCGCCAAGCAGTAGAAAATCCTCCCAACTACCTCTCAAATCAATCACACAACCTCTTAACATGTCTTCCAAAATTTGGATTACTCTTTCCGACTGACCATCTGACTGAGGGTGAAAAGCCGTACTAAAGTTTAACTTTGTACCCAGAGCCTCATGTAAAGCTTTCCAAAATCATGATGTAAACCGATGATCCTCGTCCGATATGATAGACACTGGTACCCCATGCAACCTCACGATTTCGAGATACATACGTTTAGCCAACTTCGCAACGAGTAATCCGTATGAACCGGTAGAAAATGAGCGATCTTCGTTTATCGATCTAATACCACCTGCATGTAATCTTTCTTAGTAGGTGTTAAGGGAAACCCACTAACAAAATCCATCGTTATCCGCTCCCATTTCCATAATGGAATCTTTACTGGTTGCAACAATCCCAACGGTAATTGATGTTCCGCCTGTACTTGTTGACAAGTCAAACACTTTCCCCCAAAATCAGTAACTTTCCATTTTAACTTTGGCCACCAATACTATTCATGGAGATCCCGATACATCTTATTTCCTCTGGGGTGCATAGCATAAGGGCTACTATGCACCTCTAGAAGAATCATTTGCCTCAAATTCGAATCCTCGGGCATACAAACCCTTCCACGAAAACACAGTACACCATCTTTGTTCAAACCAAAATCACCTATTACACCACTTTCAGCTTGTTGTATTAAAGGACTCAACTTTTCATCGGATAATTGCTTTTCCTTGATTTGTTCCAACCACAGAGGCTTCACCTAAAGTTCAGCTAATAAACTGCCATCCTCATACAAACTGAGATGAGCAAACATTGCTCTCAACTCCGATATAACCTTTTCGACTCAACGCGTCTGCCACAACGTTAGCCTTTCCAGGATGATACTCGATTGAGAAATCATAATCCTTTAATAACTCCACCCATCTTCGTTGTCTTAAATTTAACTCCTTTTGGGTAAGGAGATACTTAAGACTCTTATGGTCCGTATAAATAATTGACTTCTCACCGTAAAGATAATGTCTCCAAACCTTTAATGCAAACACTACCGCAGCCAACTCCAAATCATGAGTAGGATAATTGACTTCATGCGGCCTCAACTATCGAGAAGCATAAGCTACCACTTTTCCACTTTGCATCAGTACACATCCTAAACCCGTGTGTGACGCATCACGGTAAATAGTAAACTCTTTTCCGGCCTTTGGTTGAATTAGTACTGGCGCTTTCGTTAGAATCTTCTTCAGTTTCTCGAAACTTTCTTGTTGTTTATCGGTCCATACATATAGTATTTCCTTCCGCAACAACTTAGTTAGAAGTGCAACAATCAACGAAAACCCCTCAACAAAGCGTTTATAATAACCAGCCAAACCCAAGAAACTTTGGATCTCAGCTACTGACTTTGGCGGTTTCCAATCCAACACAACCTTTACTTTCGAGGATCAACTCTTATTCCTTCAGCTAACACTACATGACCCAAGAAAGTCACTTCCTTTAACCAAAATTCACACTTACTGAATTTGGCATATAGTTGCTTATCTCGCAAAATTTGTAACACAGTACGCAGATGAGAGTCATGCTCTTCTTCATTCCTCGAATATACCAAAATGTCATCTATGAGCACTACTACGAACCGGTCTAAATAAGGCTGAAAGACTCGGTTCATCATGTCCATAAATGCAGCTGGTGCATTAGTCAAACCAAACAGCATCACTAAAAACTCATAATGTCCATAATGAGTTCAAAATGCCGTCTTATGAATATCTGCCTCCTTCACCTTGAGTTGATGATATCCCAATCTCAAATCAATCTTGGAAAAGACTGAAGCTCCTCTTAATTGATCAAACGGATCATCAATTCTCGGCAATAGATACCTATTATTGATCGTTAATTTATTCAACTGCCTATAATCAATGCACATACGCATCGACCCATCCTTCTTCTTGACGAACAAAACCGGTGCTTCCCACGGAGACACACTTGGTTGAATAAATCCCCGATCTAGCAGTTCTTGAATTTGAGCTTTAAGCTTGGCTAACTCCTTCGATGCCATTCTATAAGGAGCAATGGACACCGGAGCAGTTCCGGGTAAAAGCTCAATGCCAAATTCTACTTCTCGATCTGGAGGTAGACCCGAAAGTTCTTCGAGAAAGACATCTGAAAATTCTTTCACCGTTCTCACACCTTCTACTGATAAATCCTTGACATCCAAAGCACTGATGAATGCTAGGAATGCTCTATTCCCTTTTCACACCAACTTTTCTACCTTCAAAGCAGATACCATATTTGCCAAAAAGTTTCTTCGCTCGCCTATCATTATTATCTCCTCATCATCCACATTCTTAATTGACATCCGCTTTTTGGCACAATTCAATTGCGCCCGATGCTTCACCAACCAATCCATGCCCAAAATGAGATCAAACTTTCTGAAAAGTAATTCCATCAAGTCTGCTAGAAATACCTCTCTTTGAATCTCTAAGGGCACATCTCCAAATAATTTATTCACTATTATCGACTGTCCTAAAGGACTAATTACCGTCATCTCTCTATCGGTAATCTCAGATCTAATATTTAGGTTTCTCGATATAGCACTAGCAACATACGAGTGGGTAGATCCGATATCTATCAAAGCAGTAATAGGTACATCAGAGATGAAGAACGTACCATTTATCACATCAGGTGCATCACCGTCCTCACAACGCCTGACAGCATAGACCAATCCTGGTTGTCTTGCCTTCATGTTACCTCTAACACCATTACCTCAACCGATGCACCTTGTCCACGTCTGTTACCATTACCACCACGACCTGGTCCACGACATCTTGGTGGCTGCTGAGTACCTCTAGCTTTTTGAGCCTCAGGGTTACGAGCTTCCTGAGTCGTTTCATCCGTCGAGGACAATTCTTAAACTGATGATCCTTGGATCCACATTTAAAACAGGCTCCAGTTTTCCTCCAACATTCTTTGGGATGTCGTCTACCACAGTCGACACATTCTCGAATCTGATTGGTAATCACAGATGCCCTAACTTGAACTGACTCATCATTTCGTGGCCTTTTTGAAACCTTTTAGAAGAACCAGAATACTTAAAATCCCTCTTACCTCTTACTTTTTCTCGATTCGGCATTTCAATTCTTAGCCTCTTCGCTATCTTAGCTTTCTACAAGCGAGGTAAAAGTCCGCACTTTTGTGGGGCTATCAAGACTGCAACTCATCATTCATCCATCCTCAAAGCGTACACAATGCTCATGATCGATCCGCACTATAGTACGAGCATAACGACTCAAACGAAGAAATTTCGCCTTGTAGGTCGCCACGATCTTACTTCCTTGAACCAAATTCAGAATTCTTTCCTTCGTGCATCTACATAACTTGTCCCGACGCATTTCCCTTGGAAAGTAGCTTTAAAGAAATCCCAATTAACTAATGCGGTCTCGGTGCCTTCTCGACGATAAGCCACCATTGATACGCCTCATCTCTTAGCAAAGACACGGCTTCTCTCAGTTTTTGCACGATGGTGCATTCCAAATCATCCATAATTCGTTCTACAGCCTCAAGCCAATATTCTGCCACATTCGGAGCTACACTAGAGACACCTTTAAAAACTTCTGCACCACTAGACTTGAGTCGTTCCGATATTGATCCGCGAGTTACTGGTCCAGTTCTAGCTCCAGCTACTCTTTCTAAGACTCGCAACATTGCTTGAGTCAAAGTATTATCCTCATTGGCATGGTTATGAGATCTAGTTTCGCTCTCGAATGACGTAGGTGCATCCATTTCTGGTATGTGACCCGACGCTTGACGCAAAGACTCATCCTCTACCACGGCCACGTCATCAAGGCCCACGACCACGCCCTCTATTGCTCATATTGACTAATTTGCTTTAATCGATTACAAGTTTTATGAATCAGAATATTATTTCAGTGTTTATTAATGATATTTTATGAGATATAAGAGATAGGGTTGTTTTTGCCATCATATCCTATAGTCTCGATCTCTATCGTTTTCAACACCTAAAACTAGAAGTTCTAGAGTGTTCTTTAGGTCTCATCACAATAATAAACATTTAATAAACAAATACTTACTGAACATACTTATTTGACTTGGTGTCAGATGCTCGTGGTGCCATACTACCTTTAAAATATAAAATCTAGAAATTTAAGTGGTTTTAATCAAAATCATTGTTGAACCCAAACCACGGTAGAGTTTTAAAACTGAGCTCTGATACCATAAAATGTAACACCCCAAACCCTACTTATGCATTAAGCCTAGATTTTGCATGCCACACAAGTTTAACGAACATTCAAAAACATTTAACAATGTAGAAATCAAATTTCAAAACAATTAAGAGAGTGACTTTATCGAAAAATAGAAGTTCATTGAAAACCATAATTAAAAACATAAGAATTTATCGCTTGATATATAAAAAGTATTTGATAAAAATTTTGGACTTATTTAGTTGAAATATTCCATCGAAAAGTTTTAAAAGAATTTCCTAAGTTTATAGTAAAGAAAAACTTTTATTTATACAAGAGTTATAGAAAACATTTAAAAAAACTAAATCAATCCAACTTAATAAAACTAAAACATAATAAATCCATCCATATAATAAAATCCATAATTAAAAGGCCTTATTACATCGCCATTAAAAATAGCACTTAATAAAAATCATAAAAGAAGTCTCAAAGTTTTATAAACCACCATTTGTAATATAGCCTCCCAATAAGTCATCTCCACCCAAGTCTCCATCAATTGTTATTACCGAGAGGGCAAAAAAATGGGGTGAGTTACTTAGAACTCAAGTGTAACTCACTTACCATAGTTCACTGGGCCAAGACCATTTAAACACTTATTTGGGCCTAAGCCCATTCAAAATATAAAAAATATAATTTAGCATTTAAAATAATAATGCAAATGATATGCAATTCTCAAAACCAAACCTAGATTTCCATCCGCTACACACCCGCACTCCAACCAAAGACACCTGGGAGCTTTAGTCACCCACCCCGCCAACACATCAAGTAGGCTTTAAGCCCAATATCATATTTGTGGCAACGGCCATTTAAATAATTATGGTAAAACCATCGATCTAGATTTGAAGAACTGCCATTGTGTGAGTCACCTATCTAGAATTCGGCATTAAGCCTTTCTTCTCTTCATCATTGATCCCAACCCATGCAATCATGTTTATGCATTACAAAATATTTGTAAAGAAAACCATATTATAATTTATGAATTTTGGCCCATTAAAACACATTTCACATATAGCCGATTTATCCATTATCATAAATGGCCCAATTATCCATTTTCACTTAAGGCCCATTTATCGATTATCACATATGGCCCAAATTCTCAATTATCACATATGGCCCAAATTTACCAAATATCACATATATGGCCCAAATTTGTCAAATATCACATATATGGCCCAAATTTATCAAATATCACATATGTGGCCCAAATTTGCCAAATATCACATATATGGCCCAAATTTACCAAATATCACATATGGCCCAAATTTATCAAATATCACATATGGCCCAAATTTGCCAAATATCACTTATATGGCCCAAATTTACCAAATATTACATATATGACCCAAATTTATCAAATATCACATATGGCCCAAATTTGCCAAATATCACATATATGGCCCAAATTTACCAAATATCACATATATGGCCCAAATTTATCACTTATTAATGTTTTAGCCATTAAGGGCGATTTCCAAAATTTTCAAGATCTTTATACCGATTTCACGATCATAACACTAAAGTGTCAATAATACCATATTTTTCGATTTCACCAACTTTGCGATTTTTAATCCAATTTTATTAACCTATTTAAAACTTATTTTTATTTTTAATTATATTAAAATTAATAAATTTATTTTAAATTTATTTTTTTTTTAATATTAAATTTAAAATTGAAAATTAAAATTTACTTTAAATAAAATTATTTTTAAAATATTTATAATATACAATTACAATTTAAAATAATTATAAATTTTTAAATTAATTTTTTCTTAATAATAAAATTTATATATTGTAAAAATAATAATTTTTTTTTAATAAAAATTTTTATTTAATTTTATTTTAATATTTAAAAATATATAATTATTTTAAATTTAGACCTTTTAAAAAATACTTAATATAAAAAAATGAAATTTCCAAAATTATTTGTTAAAATGAGTTATTTAATTAAGAATTTTTAATAATAAGGATATAATTTAGAAATTAAGGTTAAATAAGTCTTAAGACCAATTTGGAAAAGATGTGAAATTCTATAAAAATTTTATGGAAAAGGAATTGTAATTTTGAAGTTTAAAATAATCAAGATTAAAAATATTGATAAATAAAAGTGAAAAAGGTATTTAGAAAAATTAATTTTTAGTAAAATAATTTTTAAATATTCGTAAAAAATTATTTTAATAAATTAAATTAAGGAAAAATTAATTTTTATTTAAATTTTAATAAAATTATGATAATTTTTATAAAAAAGAGTTTTTATTAATTTAACAATGATTTAAATAATTAAATTTTAAAATTAATTGTTGATAATAATTTTATTTTAAAAGATAGAAAATAGAATATTGGTAATTTTTATTTCCATAAAAAATCCTTAAATTTAAGAAATTTTCAATAAAAATTAATAACATTATATAAATAAAAATTTAAATATGCAAAATGAAATACTAAATTTGATTTTTTATTTAAATAAATTTATTATTTATAATTAATTATTTTTATAAAATAAATAAAAAATAAATTTTTAATAAATAATAATTTATTTGGGAAAATGAAATAATTTGATATTAAACAATTAATTAAAATTCATTTATAATTTTAAAAAAAGTTAATATTAAAAAAAATTTTTTTAAAAATTATTGTAAAATATAAACAAGGAAGATTTGGAAAAAAATATAAATTATTTAGATAAGTATATATTATAATTATTATTTTAAATTATTTTTAAATTAATTTTAATTATTTTTTAACAAATGTAATAAATTTATAATTAATTTTTAAAAACATTTAAAAATTAATTTCTAATTTTTTAAATACAATGTACAAATGGTTGAAATTAAATTGTATGGAATTTAATTATAATTCCCGATGATCATACAAAAAATTATTAGAATTTATTTAAAACATAGAATAATTAAATTAGCAATAGTAAAATAATTAGTATTTCAAAAAAAAATTAATTATGGTTTATTATAACCATGATCTAATTGGTAAAATAAATTAATTTATTAATTAATTTATGTAATATTAAATCTTGATTATTTTAAATTCAAATTAAATGGAATTTGTAAATTGGAGAAATAAATCCATCCATATAATAAAATCCATAATTAAAAAGGCCTTATTACATCGCCATTAAAAATAGCACTTAATAAAAATCATAAAAGAAGTCTCAAAGTTTTATAAACCACCATTTGTAATATAGCCTCCCCACTAAGTCATCTCCACCCAAGTCCCCATCAATTGTTATTACCCGAGAGGGTAAAAAATGGGGTGAGTTACTTAGAACTCAAAGGTGTAACTCACTTACCATAGTCCACCGGCCAAGACCATTTAAACACTTATTTGGGCCTAAGCCCATTCAAAATATAAAAAAAATATAATTTAGCATTTAAAATAATAATGCAAATGATATGCAATTCTCAAAACCAAACCTAGATTTCCATCCGCTACACACCCTGCATCCAACCAAGACACCTGGGGAGCTTTAGTCACCCACCCGCCAACACAATCAAGTAGGCTTTAAGCCCAATATCATATTTGTGGCAACGGCCATTTAAATAATTGTGGTAAAACCATCGATCTAGATTTCTGCAACTACCATTGTGACAGAGTCACCTATCTAGAATTCGACATTAAGCCTTTCTTCTCTTCATCATTGATCCCAACCCATGCAATCATGTTTATGCATTACAAAATATTTGTAAAGAAAACCATATTATAATTTATGAATTTTGGCCCATTAAACACATTTCACATATAGCCCATTTATCCATTATCATAAATGGCCCAATTATCCATTTTCACTTAAGGCCCATTTATCGATTATCACATATGGCCCAAATTCTCAATTATCACATATGACCCAAATTTACCAAATATCACATATATGGCCCAAAATTTTTAAATATCACATATATGGCCCAAATTTATCAAATATCACATATGTGGCCCAAATTTGCCTCCTTCTCTTAAACTTAGGGATTAATAGAACCACCCTCTTCCGAACACTATTTATCGCCCTTTTCGTCCCTATTTTGATTATCTTCAAAGACAAGGAATCATTAGTCTTAACAATATTTTTCGAAAACCTTAAAACTAAAGACTTGGAAGTGTAATCGGTTTACCTTGAAAAATCCTTTACCTTTAACACTTTAAATCCGATTTCAACGATCCACGATATTTACGAACACTTGAGTTTCGGCCCTCCGCTAAATTTCTATGATAGAGAAAAGGTTGGAATTAGATATGGTATGATGATGATCTCAATCCAAAAGATCATTCCACACCACAAGATTCGGCACAAAAGAATAAGGAATTCCAAAATATTATACTAGCCACTTACTGGTTGATTAAATTGTGAGTAGAAAGAATATTCGGTTATAAAGGAAAAATTGAAGGAGATAGTGCTTAGCAACATTTGGACATGAGAGATGATGTTGATTCGGTTTCCAAGAGAGAAAAGAGAAAGAAAAAGAAAGAAGATGATAGGTTTATAATTCTTTTATCAATGGTAAAAGAAAAGCAAAGAAAGAGTGGTTAAGACAATGGTACATTCTAAGGGTGAAAAGAAAAGAAAAGAAAATGCCCTTCAAGAATGTATGGTTTCGACAAGGAGAAAAAAATTTTTGGGAGAAAGTAAGGTAATACCGAAATGGTCAAAATGAAATGGCCAAAACAAAACACAAATTTTACCTATTGTTCAAAACATATTCGGCTAGGGAATAAGTTTGGATAGAAAGATTTTGGAGAGAAAGCTATTGATACACCAAAATGCCAAAATGAAAATGACCAAAGCTAGCATCTACCTTACCCAATGCTAACCAAAAATTCGGCCATCCCCCCTAGCCCCTAAAACCATCCAAGTTCATGGACAATTAGCCATTCAAAGCTTTCCAAAAGAGAGCCCTTGTTTTAAGCCTTATGTCCCCCTTACATTCCTTTTCCATATGATTCCTTTCCCTAAGTTATCACTTGCCTTATTCCCATGATCTTCTTGCCATAAAAAAAAAATTAATCCAACTCATCAATCCTTATCCATGACCGACACTTGCTAAGGAAAAGCAAAAATAAAATCTTCAACTTGCATGCTAGGAGATTCGAACCTCTCCCCTCAAACAAATATACATGCGCCAACTCCACCGTGCTACTAGCTTCTCTTGTGCTAGTTTTTAACACTTAATTTTACTTAAACCTAAAGGTCACTTGATCCACTTCAATTAAATACTCCTTACTAAAATTTATTCTAATTCTGAATAGTTCTCAAGTCTTCTCAAGACCATACTAAACATGAAAACTTTTATTATACTCAAGTTAAGCACTAAAACATGCATCAATTAAATACTCAAATTTTAGGATGTTACAACTCTACCCTCCTTAAAGAAAATTTCGTCCTCGAAATTTACCTGGCTAAAAGAGATGAGGATATTGTTGTCGAATTGCATCCTCAGGCTCCCACGTAGCTTCCTCCGCTCCGTGATTACGCCATAAAACCTTGACTAGTGGTACAGTCTTCTTTCTTAACACCTTAACATCTTGGTCTAAGATTCTTACTGGTTCCTCCTCAAAAGACAAATCGGGCATTAATTCCACTTCTTCTACCGGTATTATGTGCGATGGATCCGATCTATAGCATCTCAGTATAGAAACATGGAAAACACTATGAATCTGACTCAATTCCGGAGGTAAATCAAGTTGATAGGCCACTGATCCTACACGCTTCAACACACGGTACGGTCCAATGAACCTAGGGCTCAACTTGCCTTTCCTTCCGAATCTGAAAATCTTTTTCCACAGTGAAACTTTCAAAAAAAACCTAATCTCCCACCGCAAACTCGATATCTTTACGCTTCAGATCCGTATACGACTTTTGTCTATCCAAAGCTTCCTTTAACCGCGCTCGAATCACCTTTACTTTTTCTTCCGTCTCTGATATCAATTCAGGACCCAAAAGTTGCCGTTCCCCTAATTCAGTCCAACAAGTAGGAGTACGACACCTACGACCATATAACGCTTCATAAGGTGCCATCTGAATACTAGATTGATAACTGTTGTTATACGCAAACTCTGCCAACGGTAGAAAATCCTCCCAACTACCTCTGAAATCAATCACACAACCTCTTAACATGTCTTCCAAAATTTGGATTACTCTTTCCGACTGACCATCTGACTGAGGGTGAAAAGCCGTACTAAAGTTTAACTTTGTACCCAGAGCCTCATGTAAAGCTTTCCAAAATCGTGATGTAAACCGAGGATCCCTGTCCGATATGATAGACACTGGTACCCATGCAACCTCACGATTTCAGATACATATAGTTTAGCCAACTTCTGCAACGAGTAATCCGTATTTAACCGGTAGAAAATGAGCGTCTTCGTTAATCGATCCACTACCACCTGCATGTAATCTTTCTTAGTAGGTGTTAAGGGTAACCCACTAACAAAATCCATCATTATCCGCTCCCATTTCCATAATGGAATCTTTACTGGTTGCAACAATCCCGACGGTAATTGATGTTCCGCCTTTACTTGTTGACAAGTCAAACACTTTCCCACAAAATTAGTAACTTCCCGTTTAACTTTGGCCACCAATACTGTTCACAGAGATCCCGATACATCTTATTTCTTTCGGGGTGCATAGCATAAGGGCTACTATGCGCCTCTAGAAGAATCATTTGCCTCAAATTCGAATCCTCGGGCATACAAACCCTTCTACGAAAACACAGTACACCATCTTTATTCAAGCCAAAATCTCCTATTACACCACTTTCAACTTGTTGTATTAAATGACCCAACTTTTCATCGGATAATTGCCTTTCCTTGATTTGTTCCAACCACAGAGGCTTCACCTGAAGTTTCGCTAATAAACTGCCATCCTCATACAAACTGAGATGAGCAATCATTGCTCTCAACTCCGATATAACCTTTCGACTCAACGCGTCTGCCACAACGTTAGCCTTTCCGGATGATACTCGATTGAGAAATCATAATCCTTTAATAACTCCACCCATCTCCTGTTGTCTTAAATTTAACTCCTTTTGGGTAAGGAGATACTTAAGACTCTTATGGTCCGTATAAATAATTGACTTCTCACCGTATAGATAATGCCTCCAAATCTTTAATGCAAACACTACCGACCAACTCCAAATCATGAGTAGGATAATTGACTTCATGGGGCCTCAAGCGCCGAGAAGCACAAGCTACCACTTTTCCACTTTGCATCAAGACACATCCTAAACCCGTGTGATGCATCATAGTAAATAGTAAACTCTTTTTCGCCTCTGGTTGAATCAAGATTAGCGATTCGTTAGAATCTTCTTCGCTCGAAACTTTCTCGTTGTTTATCGGTCCATACATACGGTACTTCTTTTCGCAACAACTTAGTTAGGTGCAACAATCAACGAAAACCCTCAACAAAGCGCCTATAATAACCACCAAACCCAAGAAACTTTGGATCTCGACCATCGACTTTGGCGGTTTCAATCCAACACACCTCTACCTTTCGAGGATCAACTCTTATTTCTTCAAATTGACACTACATGACCCAAGAAAGTCACTTCCTTCAACCAAAATTCACACTTCATTGAATTTGGCATATAGTTGCTTATCTCACAAAATTTGCAACACAAGACGCAGATGAGAGTCATGCTCTTCTTTATTCCTCGAATATACAAAATGTCATCTATGAACACTACTACGAACCGGTCTAAATAATTTGAAAGACTTGGTTCATCATGTCCATAAATGCAATTGGTGCATTAGTCAAACCAAATGGCATCACTAAAAACTCATAATGTCCATAACGAGTTCGAAATGCCATCTTATGAATATTTGCCTCCTTCACCTTGAGTTGATGATAACCCGATCTCAAATAAATCTTGGAAAAGACTGAAGCTCTTCTTAATTGATCAAACAGGTCATCACTTCTCGGTAATTGATACCTATTCTTGATCGTCAATTTATTCAACTGCCTATAATCAATGCACATACGCATCGACCTATCCTTCTTCTTGACAAACAAAACTGGTGCTCCCCACGGAGATACACTTGGTCGAATAAATCCTGATCTAGCAGTTCTTGAATTTGAGCTTTAAGCTCCGCTAACTCCTTCAGTGCCATTCTATAAGGAGCAATGGACACCGGAGCAGTTCCGGGTAAAAGCTCAATGCCAAATTCTACTTTTAGATCTGGACGTAGACCCGAAAGTTCTTCGGGAAAGACATCTAAAAATTCTTTCACCGTTCTCACACCTTCTACTGATAAATCCTTGGCATCCAAAGCACTGATGAATGCTAGGAATGCTCTATTCCTTTTACACCAACTTTTCGCCTTCAAAGCAGATACCATATTTGCCAAAAAGTTTCTTCGCTCGTCTATCATTATTATCTCCTCATCATCCACAGTCCTAATTGACATCCGCTTTTGGCACAATTCAATTGCGCCCGATGCTTCACCAACCAATCCATGCCCAAAATGAGATCAAACTCACGGAAGGTAATTCCATCAAGTCTACTAGAAATACCTCTCTTTGAATCTCTAAGTCTGAATAATTTATTCACTATTATCGACTGTCCTAAAGGACTAATTACCATCATCTCTATCGGTAATCTCAGATCTAATATTTAGGTTTCCAAATATAGCACTAGCAACATACGAGTAGGTAGATTCGATATCTATCAAAGTAGTAACAGGTACATTAGAGATGAAGAACGTACCAGTTATCACATCAGGTGCATCACCGTCCTCACGACGCTCGACAAAGATAGACCAATCCTGGCTATCTTGCCTCCGTGTTACCTCTAACACTATTACCTCGACCCGGTGCACCTTGTCCACGTTCGTTACCATTACCACCACGACCTGGTCCACGACCTCTTGGTGGCTGCTGAGTACCTCTAGCTGGCTGAGCCTCAGGGTTACGAGCTTCCTGAGTCGTTTCAGTCCATCGAGGACAATTCTTAAACTGATGATCCTTGGATCCACATTTAAAATAGGCTCCAGTTTTCCTCCAACATTCTCCGGGATGTCGTCTACCACAGTCGGTACATTCTCGAATCTGATTGGTAGTCACAGGTGCTCTAACTTGAACTGGCTCATCATTTCGTAGCCTCTTTTGAAACCTTTTAGGAGAACCAGGATACTTAAAATCCCTCTTGCCTCTTACTTTTTCCCGATTCTGGCATTCTGAATTCTTAGCCTCTTCGGCTATTTTAGCTTTCTCTACAAGCGAGGTAAAAGTCCACACCTGTTGTGGGGCTATCAGTACCCGCAACTCATCATTTAGTCCATCCTCAAAGCGTACACAGCGCTCATGATCA
Source organism: Gossypium rotundifolium (assembly GCA_025506655.1). Lineage (NCBI taxonomy): Eukaryota > Viridiplantae > Streptophyta > Magnoliopsida > Malvales > Malvaceae > Gossypium > Gossypium rotundifolium. Next base: position 118,635,223 of record CP106731.1, on the reverse strand, counting down.
GTCTGCACTATAGTACGAGCATAACAACTCAAACGAAGAAATTCTACCTTGTAGGCTGCCACAGTCTTACTTTCTTGAACCAAATTCAGGAATTCTTTCCTTCGGGCATCTACATAACTTGTCCCGACGTACTTCACTGGGAAAGCATCTTTAAAGAAATCCCAATTAACCCATGCAGCCTCGATGCCTTCTCGGACAGTAAGCCACCATTGATACGTCTCGTCTCTTAGCAAAGACACGGCTCCTCTCAGTTTCTGCGCGACGGTGCATTCCAAAACATCCATAATTCGTTCTATAGCCTCAAGCCAATATTCTGCCACATTCGGAGCTACACCAAAGACACCTCTAAAAACTTCTGCACCACTAGACTTGAGTCGTTCCAATATTGATCCGTGAGTTACTGGTCCAGTTCTGGCTCCAGCTACTCTTTCTAAGACTCGCAACATTGCTTGAGTCAGAGCATTATCCTCATTAGCATGGTCATGAGATCCAATTTCGCTCTCGAATGACGCAGTGCATCCATTTCGGTATGTGACCCGGCGCTTGACGCAAAGACTCGTCCTCTACCACGGCCACGCTCTACGCAAGGCCCACGACCACGCCCTCTATTGCTCATATTGACTAATTTCGCTTTAATCGATTAAAAGTTTTATGAATCAGAATATTATTTTAGTGTTTATTAACGATATTTTATGAGATATAAGAGATAGGGTTGTTTTTGCAATCACATCCTATAGTCTCGATCTCTATCATTTTCAACACCTAAAACTAGAAGTTCTAGAGTGTTCCTTAGGTCTCATCACAATAATAAACATTTAATAAACAAATACTTACTGAACATACTTACTTGACTTGGTGTCGGATGCTCGTGGTGCCATACTACCTTTAAAACATAAAATCTAGAAATTTAAGTGGTTTTTAATCAAAATCATTGTTGAACCCAAACCACGTACCGAAGTTTTGAAACCGAGCTCGATACCATAAAATGTAACACCCCAAACCCTACCTATGCATTAAGCCCAGATTTTGCATGCCACACAAGTTTAACAAACATTCAAAACATTTAACAATGTAGAAATCAAATTTCAAAATAATTAAGAGAGTGACTTTATCGAAAAATAGAAGTTCATTGAAAACCATAATTAAAAACACAAGAATTTATCGTTTGATATATAAAGAAGTATTTGATAAAAACTTTGGACTTATTTAGTCGAAATATTTCATCGAAAAGTTTTAAAAGAATTTCATAAGTTTCTAGTTAAGAAAAACTTTTATTTATACAAGAGTTATAGAAAACATTTAAAAAAAAACTAAATCAATCCAACTTAATAAAACTAAAACATAATAAATCCATCCACATAATAAAATCCATAATTAAAAGGCCTTATTACATCGCCATTAAAAATAGCACTTAATAAAAATCATAAAAGAAGTCTCATAGTTTTATAAACCACCATTTGTAATATAGCCTCCCACTAAGTCATCTCCACCCAAGTCTCCATCAATTGTTATTACCGAGAGGGGTAAAAAAATAGGGTGAGTTACTTAGAACTCAGTGTGTAACTCACTTACCATAGTCCACTGGGCCAAGACCATTTAAACACTTATTTGGGCCTAAGCCCATTCAAAATATAAAAAAATATAATTTAGCATTTAAAAATAATAATGCAAATGATATGCAATTCCCAAAACCAAACCTAGATTTCCATCCGCTACACACCCCGTACCCAACCAGCACACCTGTGGGGAGCTTTAGTCACCCACCCCGCCAACACACCGAAGTAGGCTTTAAGCCCAATATCATATTTGTGGCAACGGCCATTTAAATAATTGTGGTAAAACCACTGATCTAGATTTCAGGCAACGACCATTGTGACAGAGTCACCTATCTAGAATTTTGGCATTTAGCCTTTCTTCTCTTCATCATTGATCCCAACCCATGCAATCATGTTTATGCATTACAAAATATTTGTAAAGAAAACCATATTAAAATTTATGAATTTTGGCCCATTAAAACACTTTTCACATATAGCCCATTTATCCATTATCATAAATGGCCCAATTATCAATTTTCACCTAAGGCCCATTTATCGATTATCACATATGGCCCAAATTCTAAAATATCACATATGGCCCAAATTTACCAAATATTACATATATGGCCCAAATTTGCCAAATATCACATATATGGCACAAATTTGCCAAATATCACATATATGGCCAAAATTTATCAAATATCACATATGGCCCATATTTGCCAAATATCACAAATTTACAGATATCACATATATGGCCCAAATTTATCAAATATCACATATGGCCCAAATTTGCCAAATATCACATATATGGCCCAAATTTATCAAATATCACATATGGCCCAAATTTATCAAATATCACATATATGGCCCAAATTTATCAAATATCACATATATGGCCCAAATTTGCCAAATATCACATATATGGCCCAAATTTATCACTTATTAATGTTTTAGCCATTAAGGGCAATGTCCAAAATTTTCACGATCTTAATACCGATTTCACAATCTTAACACTAAAGTGTCAATAATACCATATTTTTCGATTTCACCAACTTTGTGATTTTTAATCCAACTTTAATCATTGTATAGTCATCTAACCCATGAGATATAGTGTGAAATTACACACGACATCGTGAGAACTACACTCTCCGCTCGTCGATATCTAAACACACATTACGAAGGATTAGAACACTAAAATTTAATAATAAACTATTTTAATATTGAGCGATCTAGATCTTACCCTCGAAATCTCGAACAACCACTATTTGTGATCTCTCTCTGATCAAAGGTTCAATACCCCGAGTAAACAAAGTGGTTCGGAGTACGACGACTTGAATAATTGATTTTCACCGGATGAAGGTCCACAACCCGGTGAAAATCTCGGATTCAAAACAATCCTTCTCTTAAACTTAGGGGATTAATAGAACCACCCTCTTAGAACACTATTTATTGCCCTTTTCGTCCCTATTTTGATTGTCTTCAAAGACAAGGAATCATTAGTCTTAACAATATTTTTTGAAAACCTTAAAACTAAAGACTTGGAAGTGTAATCGGTTTACCTTGAAAATCCTTTGCCTTTAACACTTTAAATCCGATTTCAACGATCCACGATATTTACGAACACTTGAGTTTCAGCCCTCCGCTAAATTTCTATGATAGATAAAAGGTTGGAATTAGATATGGTATGATGATGATCTCAATCCAAAAGATCATCCTACACCACAAGATTCGGCACAAAAGAATAACGAATTCCAAAATATTATACTAGCCACTTACCGATTGATTAAGTTGTGAGTAGAAAAAAGATTCGGTTATGAAGGAAAAATTGAAGGAGATAGTGCTTAGCAACATTCGACCATGAGAGATGAAAGAAAGAGATGATGTTGATTCGGTTTCAAGAGAGAAAAAGAAAGAAAAGAAAAAAGATGATAGGTTTATAATTCTTTTATCAATGGTAAAAGAAAAGCAAAGAAAGAGTGGTTAAGACAATGGTACATTCGGCAAGGGTGAAAAGAAAAAGAAAAGAAAATGCCCTTCAAGAATGTATGGTTTTGGCACAAGGAGAAAAAGATTTTGGGAGAAAGTAAGGTAATATCGAAATGGTCAAAATGAAATGGCCAAAACAAAACACAAATTTTACCTATTGTTCAAAACATATTTCTAGGGAATAAGTTTGAGAGAAAGATTTTGAGAGAAAGCTATTGATACACCAAAATGCCAAAATGAAAATGACCAAAGCTAGCATCTACCTTACCCAATGCTAACCAAAAATTTGGCCATCCCCTAGCCCCTAAAACCATCCAAGTTCATGGACAATTAGCCATTCAAAGCTTTCCAAAACAGAGCCCTTGTTTTAAGCCTTATGTCCCCCTTACATGCCTTTTCTATATGATTCCTTTCCTAAGTTATCACTTGCCTTATTCCCATGATCTTCTTGCCATAAAAAAATTAATCCAACTCATCAATCCTTATCCATGACCGACACTTGCTAAGGAAAAGCAAAATAAAAGCTTCAACTTGCATGCTAGGAGATTCAAAGCCTCTCCACCTTCAAACTAAACATACACCTCAAGGTCACTAGATCCACTTTAATTAAAACTCCACCTTGCTACTAGTTCTCAAGTCTTCAAGACCATGCTATGAAAACTTTTTTAACTCTTAATGTTACTTAAACCTCAAGGTCACTTGATCCACTTAAACCCGACCACCAATATTAAATACATCCTTACTAAAATTTATTCTAATTCCTTAGATTAGAATTTTCAAGTCATTCTTATTCAAAAGACCATACTAAACATGAAAACTTTTATTATATTCTCAAGTTAAGCACTAAAAAAACATGCATCAATTAAATACTCAAATTTTAGGATGTTCAATCCATCTAAGACCGCTTAAGATTCAACTCCATTTGAGTAAGGAGGTACTTGAGGCTCTTGTGATCAGTGTAGATGATACACCTCTCACCATACAGATAGTGCCTTTAGATATTTAACGCAAAAACCACAGTAGCAGTTAACTCGAGATCATGCATCGAATAATTCCCCTCGTATGATTTAAGCTAACGAGATGCATAAGCCACAACCTTACCATTTTGCATCAGTACGCATCCCAAACCGATATGCGACGTATCACTATACATCACAAACTCTTTACCAAACTCAGGCTGTATCAGAATAGGAGTCTGAGTCAAAATAGACTTGAGCTTCTCGAAGCTCGGTTGTTCAGTATCAGTCCAAAAAAAAAGAACACCATTGCACAAAAGCTTAGTCAAAGGAGCTGCAATCAAAGAGAACCCTCCGACAAACCACCGATAATATCCTTCAATACCCAGAAAGCTGTAGATTTTCGATACTTTCTTAGGCTGTTTCCAATCAAGTATCACCTCAATCTTTCTAGGATCAACTCGGATTCCTCAGCAGAAACCACGTGCCCTAGGAAAGTTACCTCTCGCAACGAAAACTCACACTTGCTTAACTTAGGATAGAGCTGTTTCTCTCGGAGTATCTGAAACACTACTCTAAGATGCTCATCATGCTCATCCTCAGTCTTAGATTACACCATAATATCATCAATGAAGACCACGATGAACTGATCCAGATATGGCTGGAAAACTCAGTTCATCAAATACATGAATGCAGCCAGAGCATTCGTCAAACCAAAAGGCATCACTAGGAACTCTTTGTGCCCATAATGAGTCCTAAATGCAATCTTATTAACATCAACTTCCTTAAATCTAAGATGATGATACCCAGATTGGAGATCTATTTTTGAGAACACTGAAGCCTCTCGAAACTGATCAAATAAATCGTCGATCCTCGAAAGTGGATACTTATTCTTCACAGTCAGTTTATTTAACTATCAATAGTCGATGCACATCCTAATGGTACCATTATTCTTCTTTACAAACATAATTGGACCCTCCACGGAGACACACTAGGAAAGATGAAACCACGATCCAAAAGCTTTGAAGTTGAACCTTAAGTAAGCTCTTTCAGTGCCATACAGTATGGAGCGATGGACACCGGAGTTGTTCCCGGTAAAAGCTCAGTGCCAAACTCAACTTCCCGATTCAGAGGTAAACGTGGTAACTCCTCAAAAAAGACATCCAAAAATTGCCTCACTGTTCTGATATCCTCGACAGAAGATTCTCTAGAAACTGAAACACTGACAAAAGCCATATACGCCTCACACCCTTTCCGAACAAATTTATCAGTCACAAGAGTGAAGATCACATTAGATAGATAATCTTGACGCTCACCGATCACAACCACTTTTTATCTTCCACGGTCTTAAAAACCACTCTCTTAGTCGCGCAATCCAAGCTAACCCGGTGCTCAACTAACTAGTCCATACCCAAAATCAAGTTAAACTCCCCAAACGACAGTTCCATCAGATTTGCCAAAAATACAGCCCCTTGCACTTCTAACGGAACATTCTTATAAAGTCTACTAACCCGAACAGACTGCCCCAATGAACTCACTACACTAATCTCATTAGAAGTACACTCAAAAGAGATCCCCAAGTTTTTAAAAATAGTACTAACTACACAGGAATGTGTAGAACCTATGTCTATCAGAGTAGTATAAGATACATAAAAAATAAAGAACGTACCCGTGATAACATTAAGAGCGTTTCTATCCTCTCGGCATTGAGAAGCATAAACTAATGTAGGCTGCCTCACCTCAGTTTGACAAGTACCCCTTCCCGGTGCTCTCTATCCTCGGCCCATACCATTACCACCCCTAGCCGATCCATGACCCCTAGGTGGCTGCTAAACTGCCCTTTGAGGTTGTACAAAACTGTAACACCCTGGTTTTAGGGGCTATGCAGGTTGTGTGTAATTCGAGTGTTAGTAGGTTTTGGGAGTGCTTGGATGAGTTTTAGGATTTTAGAAATGTTTGGATGAAAGGGAAGGCTTTGGAAAATTTTGGATTTTAGTGGAAAAGGGAGGGCCAAGGAGGCCTTAAGTATATTTTTTTGAATTTATGACACAAGGAGCTCGTTGGTCAAGTGGCTAACGCGCCACTTAGGCGCTTGGAGGAGAAAGGCGCTAGTTCGAGAGCCTGCAGCAGATTTTGGGCGTGTTTTTTATATACTACTATGGGTCGGAGTAGGAAGGGTTTAAAGTTAAATGTGGGGCTTTATGGGCATGAAAGGCGGTGGGCGAGTGGTAGAGGCGCTACTTGGAAAGGGGTTGGAGCAGTCATGAGTTCAAGGCGGAGGCGATTTTTGATAGTTATTTTGCAAGTTGGCGTTGGAGTTGGAGAGGGCTTAAAGGAATAAGTTGCACGTTTGGGTCACAAACCAACGCCTGGGCGTGATGGCCTGGGGCGCTACTTGGCATTGGTTTCCCTGTGTCCTATGTTCAACTCAATGTAGGTGGATTTGTTTTTCTTTTTGCTGCCGATTGGTGTGAAGGTATTGGCCGGCACATGGAGTCTTCAATAGATAGGCTGGTTGTGTTTCTAATTCGGTGGAAGATAAGGATGAGTTTTGTATTTATTTTTTTTTGAATTCGATGGGATAATGGAGTAATATTAGTTTATTTTTTATTTTGTATTTTAAATTGAAGGAGTGATAAGGGTTTGTTATTTTATTATTTTAGATAAGGGTAGAATTATTTTAGTTAGTTTAAAATTAGTAAATAGGTGATAATGGTTGCTATTAGATTATTTTGAATTGGGTGGTATTGAGTGAATTTAGGAAGGAATTTTGGATTTGTGGAAGTCATGGCCGAATGGGGGGCTTGGAGTGTTTAATCGGCTTTGGAGTCTTCTAGGGAGGGGTGCGAATTTGCTATTTAATGGGCGCTTCTTCTTGAATTTCTTTTGACCCTTTAAATTAATGTTTAATCTCTTCTAGACCTTCATTTTCTTTTCTTCTCATACTCTATTCTCACCAAAACCGTCCCTCCTTCTCACATTGCTTATTTGGCCAAACTACGGTGGTCACTTAGCCGAATATTCCATTTGTTTCTCTCCACTTCATTCAAGTCGAAATCACCCCTACAAGCTTACCTTGGCCGAATGCTTCATCTTCATTTGGAAGCCTAGCCGAAACCTTTAGCCTCCACCTCTCTCTTATTTTATCAAGTTTGAAGCCTAACCATGAAGTGGGGTGTGTCGACATCTAATATTGTAGGTAAGTATTCTAGTTATTTTGGTTAGTGGGCAAAACCGAATGGTTGGCCTTAGTGGGTTGGTCAATGCTCTATAGACTATAAGTGATGTGTTTTGCTTGTTTGTAGCCAGCCGCCAAGGAGTCTAAAGGAAAGTCTCAATTGTTTGAACTCATCAAGGTAAGGTGGCAAGGTATTCTACCAAAGGGCATTTCCATGGATTTTTGTATGGTCGATTCTAATAGTCTTGTAATGTGATTTTCGGCTAGCCCATTGGTGTTTCGGATTCAAAGAAAATGGGTAAGTGATTCATTGATAATCGGCCTTAGGCCATTGTTTATGTTTTTGTGTTGACCGAGTGGTGGCTATAATCTTTTAGGGCCGTCGGCGAAGCAAAGGGAGCCTTCGGATCTCAGATTTGGTAAGGATGATTAGTAAGTGACTTAGATTCGTTAATAATAGATTATGACTTTGTTGATTAATCGTGTGGTTCTGATTAAGTATCGTCGATGGATGCGAGTGCGGCCAAGAGGAGAAAGGAAAGCTCCCATCCCAAGTTCAAAAGAGATCGATTTCTCAGACGAGATTGGCTAACGGGTGTGGGCGTAAACGAAAAACGATAGGCGATAACTAGTAGTCTCGCTAAACGATAGCATCGGATCGAGGTTTAGAGCTTCAGGTTATAAGGTGTGTAGTTAGCCATTGTTTCCGGGATTTGCGTGATATTTGCCTGTTTAATATGTTTGCTAACAAGTGCAGTAAATGTGAAATTGATACCCTTGAAGGGGGTATGATGATGACCAGGTTAGTAGCAAATTGGTTAATATGTGATAATTGATTTTTAATATGTGAGTATGCCTATGTTGGTGAATATCATGCACATGCATCATCTCCGCATTATATTATGTTACATGTGCATGGGTGGGTTTTGAAAGAAGGTACGGGTGTACTTCGAGTACGTGGTTGATGTCAGCTTTGTGCTACATCGTGGATTGGCGCTGACTGAGGTCGCGTTGTGGATCTTTGCGATTTAGTTCGTGGTTACCTTGATTGATATCGGCTTTATGCCATATCGTGGCTTGATGGATTGTCGTGTGCTCCATCGTGGTTTGATGTTAGCTATACGCTACATCGTGGATGGCATTGGTTGCCTTTTGGAGGAAAAGGAGAGGGTGACTCGATAGTCCCCTAGGTGTGGTAGGTCGGATAAGGGGTGTGTAGCGGTTGGACCTTAGGATTGGGTTGGGTATCATGATTGCATTGTTCCGTTATGAGATGCTATGGAAATGGGCCAAGCCCAATATGACATGTGGATTGGTATGTTATGTGAACATACGGAAATGGGCCAAGCCCAAAGAATCGCTGGATTAATGAGAAAAGGGCCGAGCCCAAAGCTTGAATATGATTTGATTGTGGGCTGCCTGCATCGTGGTAATGTCTATATGATTATGTTTACATGTTGCATTTGATAATTGGGTTGATTTGTGGTTAACATGTGGGTGGATATCGCTGGTTTAATTACACATCGAGTCTGTATGACTCACCCAATTATCTTCCTAACATTTCGTGATTCATGAGTTGGACCGGTTCGAGAGGAAGCCGTGGGCCATGCAGATAAAGATGTTTTAGTTAGTTTTAATCTTAAGTATTTCGATTAAATAATGGTTGTAATAAAAGGCCTCTTTACTTATTTTTGGGATCATTTTATTATCTTTTAATTAGGGTTTATATTATACTTAGATATATTTTCTCCAAATGATTTATAATATAGTAAATTATCATAAAGTTTTAATTCACATATTTTATATCAAGCTTATATTATTAAATAATTTTTAATGGACACACTCTCCGTGGTTAATGTAATTTTCAAGTTTTATTCTAAAGACAAAGATTTTCAATCGTCATTCAAGAAGGACATAACCAAATCCGCCAAGGCTAGTGGGCGGGTTTGGGGATGTTACAGATTGGTATCAGAGCCCGGTTCAAAACTTGGCTTTGAGGGTTTGGGCCCAAAAACATTTTTTTCAAAATGGGCTTTTCAAAATTTGGGCTTTTAAGAAATTTTTCAGGATTTTCTCGCATGGCACCTATACCTCCTACCGAGTCCACTGTAAGTACTTCAGACTTGTCAAGTAATTTGTTATATGAACTATTATGGGCTTTGTTGGGCTCAGAGATTAGTGAATTAGGATCTTGAACCCTAGGATTAGTCTACTCAAACATATGCATAAAACTTAAAGCTCTTAAACAACTGTGAAATAAGTCGCCGAAGTTAAGGTGTGGCAACCTGTGCGCATGTTCAGGAGTGGTATTCAGTGGGAGCTTGGTATTTAAGCAATTCCGTGACTCACCTCCTCTCCACTTGAATCCTACCCAGTAAGTGTAGCTACTGTTCACCTTAACCAAGAGGACTTGTTCACAGTCAACCAATTCTTAAAACCCGAAAGGATTAGCCTTCATTGCTTTAAAATTCTTGGTTTTACAATTTTTAAATTTACCCTTTTGGTTTGTAAACCCTAACTGTGTTGAAAAAAAATGTTTTTTTCGATTTACCAAAATTACTAAAATGCCCTAGTGGCAAGATTACAAAATGCCCTATATTATAAAATTACCACACTACACTCAACTTTTGTTAAAATGATTTTCACTTTGCAAAATATTAAAATCTCTAGTGTTCAAAATATCAATATACCCCGATTTGGGAAAATTTACAAAAATACCTCGTGTTGAAAATTACTAAATGCCTCGACTTTCAAAATTTCTGAGTTAACCCCAACTTTAATAAAATTCTCTCACTTTGCAAAAGTATCCAAATTTTTGTATTTCAAAATAATAGCCCGACTCTTGAAATTTACAAAATTACCCTCGTTGACAAAATTACCAAAATACCCCTGGTTTTCAAAATCCTGTTATATCTCCAATTTGCGAAATTTTCAAAAAAAAAAACTCTTCAATTTTGGGAATTTCCAAAAAGATCCTAACTCATTAAAGTTCTTGAATTGCTCTGGTTTATGACGAAAATGTCCCTGTAGGACAAAATGACTAAATACCCCCGGGTAGAAAGCAGGCGGGAAGGTCCGAATAGTGAATGTGGGTGGTAGATACCACTGAGTGTGCCTCTGCTGAGGAATGAATGTGTTTTGATGATGAATGAACGTGTCTTCATTGAGAAATGAAGGTGTCTCTATTGATGAATGTGAAAGTGATTCTCTAAATTAGAGTAGTAAAACTCGAACTGAACCTCGTGTGATCGAAAGAACTACTTCTAAAATCTTTCATTCATAAAATATGCTCGCAGTTAAATAGTTGAACAATTACTAATGCATAAAACTTTAATCGATAAATCAAGACAATAGAGATGAGTTCTAGGGACGCAGAGAGGTAGAATGGCAAGATCGAACCGATAGGGTCCGTCATGGGTCAAAAATGAAGTGCCGCAAGAAGGGATGTGGAGGAGCAAGATCGACAGAGAAGATGATGCAAGATCGCGAGCCATGTTATGAAGTGCTAGAGCGTAGTAGCGGAGTTAGTAGAGGAAATAGAACTCTAAGTCAGATCGGAAGGCTTAGATCGAATCTGAGTCGAGACCTTTAGAGGAGTGTTGGAGTAGCTCCTAACGTAGCGGAGTATTGGCTAGAACCAATGAAAGAATCATGGACGATTTGGATTGCACCAATGAAGAAAAGTGAAGGCGCTGCTTTGTTGCTCATGACGAAGCTTATCGTTGGTGGCTCACCGTCAAACAAGGTGTACCCCGGATCGACCGGATTGGGATTTCTTTAAGGCCAAATTCAAGGGAAGTATGTAGGAGCCAGCTTATTTGGACTCGCAAAGGAAAGCGTTTCTAAATCTAGTGCAAGGAATAAGTCGGTAGCGGAATATGAAGTCGAAGTTTAGGCGACTAAGTCAAGACGCCTAAAGGAATCGTGGCTACCGACACGAAAGAAGTGTTCGATTTGAAGATGGGTTACGAGATGAGTTATGGAGTTGATCGCTCCGCATGAGAAAGAGACTTTGCCATTTTAGTGGAGAAAGCTCGGATCGTGAAGAGGTTAAGAAGACTATAAGGGAAAATTGAGAGAAGAATAGGAACGAGAATAAGAGAAATGTTGGACCATCAACATCGTTTGGTAATGTTCAGAGAAGACCAAGGATCGAGAATCTTGTTCGTACACCAGTGTATGTGAATGGGAATCATTCCTGTGCTAAGTGTGGGAGAATTCATTCAGGAGAATGTTGGGGAAATAGTAAGAAATGTTTCCGGTGTGGGTCGAAGGCCTATTTGGTTAAGAATCGCCCTCAGCAAATGAGAGGTCGTGGTTCAAGCCATGGAAGGAATGGTTCTAGTCGAGTCAACCAAGGATGTGATAGCGGGTAAGCTCCTTTGCTTTGGTACATGCTTTAATTACTTTGCTTGCTTGTGAATTAGCCTTTCTGTGTTGCTAAGAGAGGTGTTTGGAATTTTGAGTGCGAACTTGGAGACTGTGTCGGGAAGTATGATAGTCTTAGTAAGATCAGAAAAGCAAAGATAAGCGTAAGGTGGTAAGATAGGTTGTACGGACGTTCGTTAGTAAAGTAATTTCGAGGACGAAATTATTTTAAGGAGGGTAGGATTGTAACACCGGTTTTAGGGCTATGCGTTGTGTGTAATTCGAGTGTTAGTAGGTTTTTGGGAGTGCTTGGATGAGTTTAGGGATTTTAGAAATGTTTGGATGAAAGGGAAGGCTTTGGAAAATTTTGGATTTTTAGTGAAAAGGAAACGGGCCAAGGAGGCCTTAAGTATATTTTTTCAGAATTTATGACACAAGGAGCTCGTTGGTCAAGTGGCTAACGTCGGCCACTTAGGCATTGGAGGAGAAAGGGGCTAGTTCGAGAGTCGCAGCAAAGATTTTGGCGTGTTTTTTTTATATACGATTATGGGTGGAGTAGGAAGGGTTTAAAGTTAAATGTGGGGGCTTTATGGGCATGAAAGGCGGTGGGCGGAGTGGTAGAGGCGCTACTTGGAAAGGGGTTAGAGCAGTCGTGAGTTCAAGGCGGAGGCGATTTTGATAGTTATTTTACAAGTTGGCGTTGGAGTTGGAGAGGGCTTAAAGGAATAAGTTGCACGCTTGGGTCACAAACCAACACCGGGCGTGATGGCTCTGGGCGCTACTTGGTTGGTTTCCGTGTCCTATGTTCAACTCAATGAGGTGGATTTGTTTTTCTTTTGTCGATTGGTGTGAAGGCATTGGTAAGCACATGGAGTCTTCAATAGATAGGTGGTTGTGTTTCTAATTCTATGGAAGATAAGGATGAGTTTTGTATTTATTTTTTTGAATTCGTGATAATTGAGTAATATTAGTTTATTTTTATTTTGTATTTTAAATTGAAGGAGTGATAAGGTTTGTTATTTTATTATTTTAGATAAGGGTAGAATTATTTTAGTTAGTTTAAAATTAGTAAATAGGTGATAATGGTTGCTATTAGATTATTTTGAATTGGGTGGTATTGAGTGAATTTAGGAAGGAATTTTGGATTTGGTGGAAGTCATGGCGAATGGGGGGCTTGGAGTGTTTAATCGGCTTTGGAGTCTTCTAGGAGGGGTGCTTAATTTGCTATTTAATGGGCGGCTTCCTTCTTGAATTTCTTTTGACCCTTTAGCCTAATGTTTAATCTCTTCTAGACCTTCATTTTCTTTTTCTTCTCATACTCTATTCTCACCAAAACCGTCCCTCCTTCCCACTGCTTATTTGGTCAAACTACAGGTCACTTAATAATATTCCATTTGTTTCTCTCCACTTCATTCAAGTTTAAATCACCCCTACAAGCTTACCTTGGCCGAATGCTTCATCTTCATTTGGAAGCCTAGCCGAAACCTTTAGCCCTCCACCTCTCTTTTATTTTATCAAGTTTGAAGCCGAACCGGTGAAGTGGGTGTCATCGACATCTAAGATTGTAGGTAAGTATTCTAGTTATTTTGGTTAGTGGGCAAAACCGAATGGTTGGCCTTAGTGTGGTTGGTCAATGCTCTATAGACTATAAGTGATGTGTTTTGCTTGTTTGTAGCCGCCACCAAAGAGTCTAAAGGAAAGTCTCAATTATTTGAACTCATCAAGGTAAGGGTGGTAAGGTATTCACCAAAGGGGCCTTTCCATGGATTTTTGTATGGTGATTCTAATAGTCTTGTAACAGGATTTTCTAGCCCATTGGTGTTTTGGGATTCAAAGAAAAGGGTAAGTGATTCATTGATAATCGGCCTTAGGCCATTGTTTATGTTTTTGTGTTGACCGAGTGGTGGCTATGATCTTTTAGGGCCAAATCGATGTAAGCAAAGGGAGCCTTCGGATCTCAGATTTTGATAAGGATGATTAGTAAGTGACTTAGATTCGTTAATAATAGATTATGACTTTGTTGATTAATCGTGTGGTTCGATTAAGTATCGCCGATGGATGCGAGTGCCGCCAAGAGGAGAAAGGAAAGCTCCCACAAGTTCAAACAGAGATTATCCTCCTCCAACACTTTTCTGGATGGTGCCTTCCACAATCACCACATAGTTGAATCCCACTAGGAGCAACAGGAACCTCCACTCTAACCAGCCCATCAGGTTTGGTCCATTTTTTGGCTTCTAAACAGAACTAGAGGGATCCGAATCCCTCTTATTCTTACCTCTCTTACGATATCAATTTTGGCGCTCTATGTGCTCAACCTCTTGGTGATCTTCGCCTTATCCACTAGAAGAACAAACGCAGTCTCCCTTTGCAGAGCTATTAGAACTCTCAAACTGTCCTTCAAACCGTCCTCAAAGTGAACACATTTATCATACTCAAACACCACCATGCCTCGAGCGTAGCCCATGCCTCGACCGTAGAGGATCAACCTTAGAAACTCGTACTCATACTTGGCCACAAATCTATCACCTTGCATGAGATTCATGAACGTACACCTATGAGCATCAACATAGATCGTGCCCAGATATTTCCCTTGGAAGGCAGTCTTAAAATAGTCCCAGTTCAGACGATTAGGCTAAATACCCTCATCAACCGACAACCACCACTGATACGTCTCATCGCAAAGCAAAGAGACTGCACCCTTAAGTTTATGCTTAGGTGTACAGTCAATATCGTTCATAATTCTTTCGGTGGCCTCTAACCAATACTCGGCCACAGTAAGGGCGGCTCCAGTAACTCCCATAAACAGCTCAGCACCATTAGGCCGGAGTCGTTCGAGTTACCGACCCATGTCCTCCAGATTCAGAATGGGATCCAGCGACCCTCAACATGGCTTGTGATAGTGTGTTATCCCCAGCCGAGTGGTTTTGAGACCCAGTGTCAATAGCAGGCAAAATCAGTGTCTCACTTGTTTCTAAATTTGGCATACTGCCCAAAAAAGAAGACTCAGCTCGAACCCCCTGCGGCCTCTACCGTGCCCACGAATACCACGACTGCGAGTTCCATGAGCACTCATCGTAAAATAAAATTTTCTACATTACAAAATTTTATGTACCAGTTCCAGTATTTATTAGCAAATATTTTATGCGTAAATTATCAAAAGTTCGAAATGTTTTAGAGATTTTAGTCTCTAACTAGCTCAGTATAGTTTTCAAAAAGTACTAACTACAGTGTTTCTAAAGTATGCTATCTAAGTTCAGAAATACTTATAGGATCGGCGCTGGAGACTTGGTGCACCACATACTTTCTTAAATTATCCAAATTATTTGAAAATCAATTCTTTTTGAAACACAATTTTGGAACCCAAAATTTCAGGCCGAGTTTTGCAACCTGGCTCTGATACCACTAAATGTAACACCACAAACCAGGTCTAGACGTTATGACTGAATTCTGAGATGTCACAAAGAAGGGTTTTGAGAACTGAGTTGTTACGATAAATATTTCCAGTTTTATAACTCATATTCGTTTATATCTATTATCGAAAGTGTTATTTAATTAATTAATTTGCTAAAACGAATTTACAACAGAAGTCATAGAAAATGTTATTTTTGGATATCCCATTCGTATTTTGGAAAACCTTTGATTTAGTAAAAACCCAATTTTTAAATATCCGTCGCAAATCAAATGTTAAAACGAAAATCCAAATCCCAAAATAAACCAAACAGTCCGGAGAGTCCAATTATTACAAAACTCCTAGAAATAAACCTTAAATTAAAATAAAAACCATAATCTTAAACAGATTACGAACTCGTGGTCACCGTGAGGCTCCATCACACTGATCTGCCTAAGCCAGTTGATTACCTGAACAAAACAGTCAAATAGATGTGAGTTTTTGTAAACTCAGTGTGTAACCTAACGGAAATAGACATGCAATACACATAGAAATCTCATATAAATTTGGATTCAGATTCGAAATTAAGTCATTTACACATACAGATAATAGAACCAGATATACAGAATCCTACCCCATCTTCTACACACCAACTCCAACCATCCCATCACACCATGTGGGGTTAAAAACACCCACCCATCCCTACACACCGTATAGTGTTGATATGACACATAACAGATAATATGTAGTCAAGCTGCCAGAATATAAGCGAAATGTTACCGTAACTGATCACTTTCTCCACATATCCAAACCCACCCTAGTCACAGATACAGAAATAACAGATACACTAATATCATGCATAACATGCTTATATACAGATGTCATAAATATACGAAAACAAAATAGATATACACATCGGTATCCTACACAAGAAAGACTATAAGAATATCGGATCGCATAGTTTAGGGTTTGGTTAGCTCTTATCGACCCTACCGTAGGCCCACAGTTGATCGGAACGACCTGTACAACTCTAGGGAAAATTTTAAAATCATAGGGCCACACGGGCTGGCCTAAAACCCACACGCCCATGTGACATGCCGTGTGGGCCCACACGCTAGTGTGGCCTACACGCTCAACTTGGCCTAGCCAGTGTGGCCCATACACCACACTCACACCACCACACAATCGTGTCTTGCACACGGCCATGCTTTCGTCAACCACATGGCCGTGTCCCGTACATGGCCAAGCACACGCCCGTGTAGCATCAACAGTATGGTTTTTCAACATTCGTCGAAGTTTAATTTTATGTATTTTGGGAACACACATGGTACGGTTTTGGAGAACTTGCAATCCAGAGACCACTTGAACCTAATAATTCGATTAAAAACATTAAATCAAAACAAAAACAATTTATAGCATTGAAATCCCCAATTCACTGAAGTGCTCACCTTTGACGAACTACGCTTCTCAAACCCAATTTGCTTAAGAATCGATCGTTTCAGCCCATCTTCTACACAACCAGCCAAACCCAAACATTTAACTCTACATTTATGAAAATTGTAACCTAAAACTCACAACTGAAAAACCCTAATGCGCCACGATAAATAAAGGGTACTTACGAAAAACCCGATTGCAAAACAAACAATTAGAAGCACCCAAACGATTAAACAAATCGAAGACTTACCACTCTGTCGTTTGACCAAACGAAAGGAAAAAAGAGAACACAATGTGGGAGATGGGAAAAAGAACATGAAAATTAGAAAAGGCAAAAATTTGGAAGAGAGAAATTAAAATCCAATAAAAAAACTAACATTATTAGTCACATCCCTAAAATCTCTCTAACTCCCCACTAACCCGAACCTACCACTTTAGTATTCTAGACCCACTGAAATTCTACCACACAACCGACCAAAAATTAACACCCTCGCTCACGCAGGGATTTGAACACAGGACCTCCAACACACTAACCCTTTACCACTCGTACCAGCAGGCTCATTTTGATATGAGTTTTCCAAAGATAGAATATAGCCTAATCTACCAAGGATAAGGCTAGGATTAAAAAAAATAACAAAATTTGCAAATATGGGACTTGAACCCAAGACCTCTGACACACACCCAGAACACTTAACCACTGAAGCAGTACATAGTTGTGACAAGTATTTATGGATACAGAAATAATTTAAGTGGGGCATTACACAAAACAACTCCAAAGTACATGCCATACATAATCAAGCCTTAATATAGTCAAAAGATTGCAGAATCAATACTGAGATAGTGTGAGTTTCTCAATGATCCGCCTAACACGTTCCACAAGTTGACACTATAGGAAAAAAGGAAACAAGGGGTAAGCATTACAATTGCTTAGTAAGTTCACAGGTATTAAAATCAAATAACTTACCTTCAATTATAATTATACACTACATGCTACTTAGCTTGTAAAGTTTGCTCACATATAAAAAAGGTGAGTTCAACATTTATCACACTATATATTAACTCAATCATATAACATTTCGATTCACTTAATTTAACATTTCATTATCATTCATAAAACAAAAATCCTTTAATCAATTCATTATTTTAATCATATCATACAATCTATTTACCGCAATACATCTCATTTCAAATTAATGTCAAACAATTTTTTCATTTCATAGTTTGAATTCTCAATCAAATTCATATTAAATTATATAAACTTTATTCCCATTTCATATCAATTCATCTTTATACCAAATATATATCAATTTTCAATTTAATTTCAATTACTACTTCATTTCATAATACTAATTATGAATCACATTCCATCTCAATTTCCAAATTCATGGATTTATTAAACATAATTAATCAATGTTCCCAACTCATTTTAGAATTTCATATTCCATTTTACATTTCACTTCCATTTCACATCATTTGCCATTTCAAATATCAGATATTTTTTTTACCATTTATTTCCCTATTAACATGACTAGGACTCAGATGGATACACAGATCCAGCTAACACACCAATTTGGCACCCAGTGCCTTATCTGATAAATCCGAAGTAAATAGTTGCACCCAACGCTATCAATAAGGTTGACACCTAGTGTCTCATCAATATAATCGAAAAAAATTGGCACCCAGTGCCTCATCGACTCATAATTAAAATAAGCCTGAGCTCTTCCTATCCTATGACATGACAACTATATCTGACTCTGCCCGAACAATTAATAAGGTATTCATTTCATATTTCACTATCAACCAATACCTCCATTCATATTTAATTTCATCATAAGTATATTTATCCTACATATGGAAGCAATAAATTTTCTAAATATATGCTCAATTTTGCATTATAACATTATATTATACTTTCACATATATTCAATTTAGTCCTTATCGCTATCAACCGGTCTAAATCAAATCAATCCAGCTGATTTCATCACATCATCACATATTCTATTTCAATTCAATTTAGGGTCAATTCCATAATTATTTCAATTTGTAATTCATTGTATTCAATTTAGGCCTCCCACTCACCTTTTTATACCGAATTGTAAAAATTAAAATTTCAATCAAATATAATTACAATTATAATTCTAAATGCATAAAAAATTAACACAAACATACGATATGAACTTACATGGTCAAGACAGAAAACAAAAAACTCTCTAAGGACTAATCAACAGTTTTTGTCATTTCTCTAATTTTCATCAATTTGGTCTAATTTCTGATCTATTCAATAATTCAATTCAATTTATCAATTCCAAACATCTTATATAATCCTATTATAAGTATATAGTAGTTTAATTTTATTATTTGAATCCCTAAACTTTTTATTTTATTCAATTTAGTCCTTAAAACCAAAATTATTATAACTTTCACAATTGAACTTTTTTTCATTTAATTTCAATTATGTCCTTCTATAGCCCTCTAAAACTAAATTTATAGAAATTTCATGAAAATTTCATCAACTTTTCATTTTAGTCCCTATATGCAAATTTAACAAAATTTACTTAACAAATTAATCCTATGTAATTTCTAAGCTTTAAAATTGACCATAAACATTAAAAAGCTTCAATGAACATCAATGAAAACTTTAAAAATCTTTAACATTTTTTAAAACAAAGATACAAGTTAGTTGAACCTAATTGCAACAATCTCAAAAACTTAAAAATTATGAAAAATAGACCTTGATTAAGCCTACATGCAAAAGGAAGATGAAGGCCGGATGATCCAAGTTTCTCCAATGAATTTTTTGGCTATGAGGAAGAAGAAGAATGATAATTGTGATCTTTTTATGTTTCTTTTATTTTAATGTTATTATTTTAACCTTTATTATTATTTTAATTTTTATTTAATATAAATTTAACATATAAAATAAGTAAAATCATTTATTAACCATTCACTCACTTTAGAAAAGGTATATTTGCCTCTTAAATAATCTTGCTTTTATCAATTAAGCCTTTCAATTAATAAAATTCAATAGCGATCTAGTTTTACGTCTTTTACGATTTAGTCTTTTTTCCTTAATTAACTATTCAATCACTAAAATTTTTGGACCAAACTTTAATTCACTTATATAATAGATTCGTAAATATTTAATAAAAATATTCAAAGGCTTGGTTTATAGAAACAAAGTCCTAATACCTCATTTTTCAAAACTACTAGACTTTCGGTACGCACCACTTGTACCTTGAATAACTAACCAATTAATAAAATCTATTAAATCACAATTCACCATTATACTAATTTAACTCATAAATACTAATTAAATATATCTATGGATTCTCTCATCAGAATTGTAGTCCTAACCACTGTTTCCAATACCATTAAAAACGAGGTTGTTACAGATATATTGTCTGGAGTATCGGAGTGGTTGACTCCTAGAAGATAGAGACATAAATGTGATTGTCTAGATTGACAATAAATAGAATAGGACCTAATTCAAATTAATCCTAGATTCATTTATGGATTAATTCACTTGTGACCTTGACCGTTTGCGTGCATGCGTAGACAACAAACAATTTTATAAAACGATTTAAAAGTGCGGTTTTAACTGCAAGGGTACAATGTCAGTTATAATATTTGTAGTGTCAATGGAACACTAGAGCATTCTAAGGATCAAACCCAAAAGATTCAACAATTCAGTGACTTCTAAACTATGAACATGCAATTAAAAGAGTTTAACTGATTAATCACTAAGCACTATAGTACAACAAGCCATAAATGAAGTTAAATACACTAATTAATTACCTAGCAATGTATAAGGACTAAATTGTAAATCATGTAAAATATGAAACTAACAAATACAATAACAAACTACGGTTGGTTGATTTCTATGTGGTTGGTTAATCTTGGAATTAGGGATCTAAATCGTCATTACTCCTAAATTGGCTCAATTTTACCTATTGGTCTTAATTTTACTAATTGAGACAAATTAGTCTGGTTTATGTCTCGATCTCACCAAACTAATCCGAGACTATCAAATTGGTGCCCGATAAGATCTCATCTCGGTCTCACTTATCTTAATTTTCCCTAGGGGCGTCAATCCTAAGTTTTGAAGTCTATTTGATTTAGTCCCTAAACCTAAAAATCAACTTACTCATATTCCCCTCAACTAATGCTTATATCTAAGCACATTAACCAGAGATAATCAATTACCAATTGCATTAACTTAATCACAAAACAAGAAATAAAAACCCAAGTTTTCTTTCAAAACCTTGAAGAAAGCAACAATGGCAGAAAAATAGATGAATAAAAACATTAAAGAAACAATTTTTAACAGGTGAAATGAAATAAAGATGAAAAAGATTAAATTAAAGGATTAAAGTGTAACTACAAGGAAAGTTTAAGTATTAAAAGGTAATTAACATCTCGCTATAATGGACTTAACTAACTAACTAACTAACTTAACTTAAACCAAAAAAAAAAAAAAAAAGAAAGAGATTGAATCCTAAAAGGATGAGACAAACAACTACACTCTAAGCTAAAAAGATGAAAAATATGAATATCCTAAAAGTCTATTTTCTTTCAGCCAAAAGAAGGCTTTTTGATCTGATTACGACACAAAAATTGTGCCAAAAATACCCCTCAGTGTGTGTTTTTCATTGGTGTTGAAGTTTGACAAGGATTACCCCTGCAGTCAATTTTTGTCTCCTCATGACAAGGGTATTGCAATACCCATGGTCCGGTATCGCGATACCCATGATAGTATTGAAATGGGGGTCCTTGGAAAGTTGAGTATCATGATACCCAAGGTTGGTATTGTACTATTAGGGGTATCACGACTTTCATGCTTTAATATCACGATACCCTCTTCTAGGTGATGTTGTCGTTCACGCTCAGGTCATCGTTGACTCCTTACAACACTCAATCAACCGTTAGGGTCCCGATGGTGCATTTGGCCAATTCGAGTGTTAAAAGTATCATAAAATGTGTTAATTCACTTATTAAAATGAAAAACTAAAACTAAGTAAAAACACGAAAAAGACATTCAAATTGCTTAAGAACAAGCTCATTAAGTATAATGGAGAGCCTAATTTTATGTATCAATTTACAATAGATCAAACCTTCATAGTGTGACTTACCTTAATCCTAAGTAAGTGACTGACTAGCATGACTTGTGTACTTCAATGTATTAAAAGTCTGAGTTCAAGTAACTAAAGAACTGAAAGCTAGTACATTAGGTATACGACTTCTACATGACATAGCTTCATTTGTAAAAGTAGAATTTATTGTCCAATAAAGGGTTAATGGTATCATCTCACCGGCATTGCATGAAAGATGCAAAAGTAATGTCGTAAAGAGTCATTTGTTTACATACTTGATGTAATAAGGTCATAAGGCCAATTTTCTTATACGCTTTACTTTAAATTGTTATGTTACGAACTATTATGACTAAAAGTTAAATGTTATTTTCTTTAAAACCCTAAAATTATTTTGTCACCTTAATAAAAATTGGATTTACAAGATTAATTAAATGGGTTTCCAATCTAAGCCCAACCCACAACAACATTTTCTAAAATTTTACAAATTTTCTCTAATGATGCATTATTTAATTACTATTTGTCAATGCAACACCCTAACCCCCGACTGGCATACTGAGGCGTTACAACTGAAAACATGCTTAAACTTGTTTTTATTATTTTTATATTCTTAGAAAAATGTAGGAAAGAATTTGGCAATTTGCCATAATAAAATAGATCGAAAAAGCAAGGTACTTTAAAAATATTTGCCAAATAGGTTATTCAGAGTGCCCACACACTTCATATAATATATCCATCATTTCAAAATACAAAATTGATACATCATGCCACCCCATAATATACATATGCATGTTACAAAACAAACATAGGTGGGGTTCACAACAAAGGTAGCTTTTCTGGCTAAGTCCCTTCCACAATCCCTTACACCATGGTATCATTTGGAAAAGGGAAATAAGGGAGTAAGTTCAAAAGAACTTAGTGAGCTCTAAAAATATAAATGCTCAACCTTTTCTAATAAATTTCCATGAATAAGATTAATTGAACGTATATATATACATATATAAACAACAATAAGTCAACAGGATTCATACTGAGATAATTGGGCTTATACCATTTTACATACAACAATGGTGGATACCTATCCTTGGTGGATAGTATCTCCTAGCGAACACTACCGTCTGGAGAACACAGTTCGCAATTACATTCCAAAAACAACTCCTTTAACAATGGCAGATATTTCAACTAGACGGACACAATACTACCAACTCCTGCCACTGCCATCCCAGACATATTAGTTGACAGGTACTATATGGCTACTGAGCATAACACCCTCTTGGTGGTTACCATACGCTAAGCATATATCCTACTCACAAATGCACTCTATCCAAGACACAATGATAGGATTAAGATTTAACACTTGTCATGAAATGCAACTATATATTCAAACATTCATTTTTGACGATCTTATTCCTCACTTCAAATATACATGCACTACATGCAACAAGCCCAGTGTTCACATTTTCTTACTCTTTTTCACACCCTTCCTTATGCTAGCCTCAGATCCTATATATATACTCATCAGAAATAGTACCTTTGTCCTTTTTATTTTGAACACACACGTGTTCCCCTGCAAGTTCAGGGCGTTTTGCCATGGTTAACAAAAAAATGTCCTACTAGAGACCTAGCATATTCACCATTTTGGTTAGCAACTATCGTGACCTACCAGTGGTTTATCTTATTTGTCAATCTGGTTAGCAACTAACGTGCCCTACCAGTGGCTCATCTTACTTTTTTGGATACCGAGCTTACACACCAAGGAAGTCGTATCTATTTCGTATCACTTATATACACATGTAGATGATTATATGCAACAATTTACCATTCTTAGAGAAGATGGTTTTACTTACACTCATAAACTTAAGCTATGGTAAACCATAAACTAATAGTATACAAGGACACGAAGGAGACTAATAGAAGATCTCAAGGAAGCTGGTTACTACCCTCCCCCGCGAAGTCTTTCGTTATGCTCTACAACCCTTTCTTATTTATCAGACTACTCACTCATTTTTCTTTGACCAAGAACTCTTATAGGGGTACAAGAATAAAACAAAACAAAAGGAAAAACCCCTACCCCAAACGTCACTTGCCACACCATTATATATAACTCAAATGACCTTCACAATAACCCTACACATGGCCAACAACTCAGAGCTTATTCGACACCCCTTGGTGGCTGACATATTAATCTATAGACAATCCTTTCTACCAAACATGATTACTACCACTGATCAGAGTGATAAGCTTCACTTGTAGTCATATGCAACATACTAAACAAGTCATTTAGCTACCTAAACACATCAACCTGTCTTTTACAGTACTTTAGTTCAGTTCTAACTATGTTTCAAATAAACTCTAACAATATTCATTGAACCACAAGCAAGAATGGTAAACTGTTCCATAGCTGCAACCTTACTTGTTGCACTTACAAAGAAAACTATTGGGTCCAACAATCCACCACTAGTGGACTCTACATACCAAAAGAAACCGCCCACTTGGCGGATACTAACAAAAGGGTCTGGAACACAAAGCTCATCAAGAGAATCCGCTAATTAGAGGGTTCTCTTCATCGACCATGCCATGATGTATAAATTAGTAACCTATACTTCGCCAAAAGACGAACCTTCAACCAAGTCTTTATAGACTTACTTGGTCAGTTAAACGACTCGCCAATCATGGCGTGACAACTAGCACTAACTTAACTTGGCAGATAGGGTGTAAATCAGCTTTCCCTAGCTTATACGTAGCCAACAATCCGCCCACACAATCCATCTACTAGGACTACGTCGAACGAGGTGTTACAGTCAATAATTGGCTCTTTTATGAAGGAAGATGTAATAATTACCATGAAATAAAATAGAATTATATTGAGTAAACAAGGTTAGCTTAAAGAGATAAAGAATATCTTATAAGGGTAGCACACTTATGATAAGGTCATTGGACAAGCGTCTATGAAATTGCTTTTGTAAGGGTATATAATAAGGGTGAGTTCAATTATGGTACTTTAGTGTAATGTTTCCATGATTAAATAATGTTGTAATTAATAGATGAAGATTCATAACTTAATTACAAATTATTTGAGCCTTATTTATAAATTTCTAATCGATCTCTCTACTAGCTCGACATAACCCAAAATGGATTACTTGTAGATCAATTTTTGGAAAGAATGAAAACAAAAATTAAGAGAAATAGATTGCATGTATCACTACTCACAGTGGATGTGTTTTCTCGCTATGTACAAAAAGATGACTTAAAAATTAAATTATTTTTTGAGTTGTTATTTAATTGATTAAAATTAAATAATTAGAATTCAAAATGGAAATTAAATTAATTAGTCATCTTAGTTTCATGGAATGGGGCAATTAAATATGTTTCATCATAGATTCTTATACGGTAAAATTGTCATAACTTTAATGAAATTAGAATTGCATTGTGAAAATTAATTAATTAACTAATTAATATTTTGGGAAATAGAAAAAGAGGTTATTGGGTTGATTAAATTATATGAGTTGGTTAAAGTTTAAGAAAACACTTGTAATTCTACTCAATGCTAGAGACATGACCAATAGACCTATCCAACATGTAAGAGTCACAAACCTTTGTCTCAGTAAGGGTTGTTATTGCCCTTTAATATTCCCTATAAGGGAATTGTATTTTTTTATTAAAATTTTATTATTTAATTACCTATTGTTCAAATAAAATTCTTGTGCCTTTTTTATAAATAGGAATTATGGGTTGAGCCAAAATTATCCCAATTATTCATATTTTTAGTGCAGTTACTCTATTAGAAAATAGTGGTAATTTATTTAGTGAATAAATTCTATTTTCTTGAAAGTTCAAAGTTTTGGTTTCTCATAGAGATAATTAATTTTCCTCTTGAAAAATAATTAATTTTTTCATTTTTTGTAATCAGTTCATGAAGTTAGAACCCACACTCTAAGTAAGTCAGGGTTCGAGGATAACAAAAAACATCGTTTGCCAGAAAGTCAAGAAACAACCTAGACTGTCTCGCTCAAAGCACATGTACTAAATCGGTCTAGGGTTTATTACTATAATAATCAAAAACCTCAATTTAAAAAAAAATTAAACTTTTTTGTGTGACAAACATTTTCTAAATTGATTTTTCCAACAATTGGTACCAGAGCTAGATTGTGCTATATTTATAGTATAAAACGAATACCGAATTTTCTTCTCTCTCTCATTGTTTAATTAAATAAGATAAAAAGTGACATTTTTAAATTGTATGCATATTTTGGATTGTTATATATGTGGTTCTTAGAATTAGATCGATTGTATTTAGGCATTTCAAATTTTTTGGGTTTGTAATTAGTTCGTGGACTATTATCTCCATATATGTTTTAACTTTATATTTGTAAAATAAAAAAAAATTATATGAGCCGTAAATGACTTGGTATTTTATGTATCCTTAAAATTTTCATTAAAACCTATAAAAGCATAGTGGATTGATAACCCAAAACAAACTAAGGTAAGGCACACTAAGCACTACATGGCGTGCGACACCCCACAAGAGAGTTGGGGATCACACCTAGCCAAGTGGTTGTGTGAGGCAATGTGTAGGAGTCGGGGCCACCGCGGCCCCAACAAGCACAAGATGTGAGGGGAGCGATCAGGCATTATGCTCAATTGCATGTGCAAGGAGTAAGGCTAGGTTTGGGTCATCGTGCCCCAACCAAGATGGCGTTGGATCTGGTGCCCTAAGTGTAGTATATTCGTTTTCTATGCTTTTATATTTTGAATAGATTGGAATAATAAAATTATCCATAAATTGCATTAATACCCTTTGTGCATTGTTCTCAATGATTTTTGCACGCCAAGTAAAATGAAATCAAATATTGGCTCATTGGTTATCTAACGTTTAACTAATACTAAGTAGTCTTAAATGATCGAATTGTAATTGAAAAAGACAACTTATATTAGTAGATGAACCTAAACATGTCCTTATTCTAATTGAAAATAAACAAACCAATTGGAAGAATAATGTCTTCTATCAAGTTCAATTAGGGAGATACTTTGTCTTAAGCATCAGAAAGGATGACTCCTAAAAGATAGAGACATAGATGTGACTGACTAGACTGACATTACATTATAGCACCTAAGTAGAATAGATCTTGAATCTGTGTATGGATTTATTCGCTTGTGACATTCATAGTGTGGCATTCGTTAATCCTGAGTGGATGGTGGGTTATGTATGCGTGACTTGTATACTTTGATGTCAATAAAATCGTAAGTTCAAATAGATAAGGAACCAAAAGCTTGTGCATTGGGTATATGACTTTTGCAGTCCGTAGCATCATTCACAATAGTGGAATTTATAGCCCAAAAATGGGTAAATGATATCCTCTCATTGGTATTACATGATATATAAAAAGTAAACTTGGTCACGAGTTGTTTGTCTTTATGATAAATGACTTAATTACTATTTTGATAGTGATTGACTTTTTATGAAGGAAGATGTAATGGATACTATGAGATAAAATAGGATCATATTGGAAAAACGAATAAAGATTAAATATATCCTATTAGGGTAATACATTTATGACAAGGTCATTGGACGAGTACTGACAAGTAGCCTAAAAACAATATTTTCTAAACTTATTTTTTCCAACATCTATATAGTGCAACCCACTGGATATGTAACAAAAGGAAATGGGCATAAAGTTTGAAAATTACTAAAGTCCATATATGGACTTAAGCAAACATCCTGTTCATGGAATCAAATTTGATCAAGAGATCACAACTTTTGGGTTTGAGCATTAATAGATAGATAGTTGATGGAAAGATGGTTTTTCTAGTTCTATATGTTGATGACATACTACTCATTAAAAATTATGCAAGGACATTGTCATCGGTTAAAATGAGGTTAACCCAACAATTTAGCTTCAAGGATTTGGGTGAAGCTAAATATGTTCTAGGAGTTCAAATCCTTAGGAATAAAAAAAAATAAAGTGATAACTTTATCACAAACTTCAAACATAGATAGTATATTGGAACCTTTTGTGATGGTTGACTCAAAGAAGGGACCATGACCTTCTATTTTAGGCTTTCAATTTTTTTTAGAGGATTGTGCCAAGACTGTGAAACAAAGAGAGCAAGAGCATTTGAGAAAAGTCCCTTCTGCTTGGAAATAGGATGTCTATTATATGTAGTGTTATTTACATGTCTATATTAGTTATGTAGTAGGAATAGTAAGTCGATATCAGACGAATCTAGGTCTAAGACATTGATGAGTAGTTAAACATAGATTTTTGTAGGGAATGGGATATTATTTACTTGGATATAAAGGTTCTAACTTTCAAACGTGTCAAGATTTGAGGAAATCGACATTGAGCTGTGTCTTTGTCTTAGACGACAAGTCTATAGTGTGAAGACGTGTGAAGTAGGGTTGTACTGGTGACTCCACAATGAAGGTCAAATATGTGGCTACTTTTGAGGCAACAAAAGAAGCAATATAGCTTCAAAAGCTCCTTACAAATCTCAAAGTTATTTGATCGTGTCAAACAGTCGAGTTTTAAAATTTATAAAAAAGAATGATCGAACCTGTAGACTAACTATGACAACGATAGAGGCAAGTGCACCTATCGAACAGTAGTATAGTTTAGGCAAGAATATCTTATCGAACCCAAAGGAACCTAAAAGTACTACTACTCACTTTCTTTCTATTATTTAGCCTGAAATATGAAGTAATTGGTTTATTAATCTAAAAACTAATGAAATACTTAAACTAAATGCAAAGACAAAAGAACGAAACTTTGAGAAAAGACTCTGGAAAAACTCAGTTGATTACGACGATACCCTCAGGAAGAATCCGCCTAGACTTCACTTGTTATCTAACATTTAATTCATATGATTTCTTTTACTTAGCTTGATCCGTGAGACTCCCTAACCTATATTAAACCCTCTATCAAGGCGAATAACGTCTAACCTTAGGTTAATTAGTGGAACTCTCGTTCTCTTATAATAACCCCCTAAGGAAGCAATAAATCGATCAATGGATTCCCATATTAGGTTTCACCCTAATCTGACAAAATCTCGTAACCCTATCTCTAGGCACCCGATCAACTCCGCTCAATTATGCTAGATCTACTCTTAGGTAGGGTCTATTCCTCCTCCACCTAAGCACATCAGATTAAATTAAGAAACATAATTAAGAATAGACTAAGTACTTCTCATATAATTTAGAAATCAAATAACAAAATCCATCATAGGTTTTATCCCCTTCAGGTATCTGAAGGGTTTAGTTCATAACTAAATAAGAAAACATCTCAAGAGAAAAGATAAAACAAAACATAAGAAATCCCTAAAACTCCCTGAAGGAATTGAAGGAGAGATCCTCTGTCTTGAATGTAGCTCTAGCTTCTTGAGATGGATCAACTGGCTATCTTCAGATGATTACCTAAAAGATGAAAGCTCTGGCAAAAGCCTCTGTTAAAAATCGTCTGTTTCAGCTTCTGCCGAACTCCGCTTTTTAGTTGCTACCTTGAGTGTTTATATAGGCTTTGAAATGCTTTACTTGGCTCCTAAGTATCCTAATTCAAGTAGAATTCCTCCTAAGATGTTTAAGTGGACTTAGGAGTATGTTTCTTTGGCTTCAAGCATCCAAATCTGAGTGAAATTGCTCTTTCCCGCGGTAGGGGCACGGCCATGGTACACGCCTGTGTAAATCGTCTTCAGGCCGTGTCTCGATTCTGTCGATTGGGGCACTGCCATGTAAATCATGGCATGGCCGTGTGAAGTAATTTGACGAGGCATGGTCATGTGGCTTGAAGTCCAAGCCGTGTCGATTTCCTCTTTGGCCCAAATTGGCCCGTTTTAAGCTCGTTTCTCGTTCTTTTCATCCTCGGGTGCTTTCCTAAGTATAAACATGAAAAGAAAGGATTAAAAGCACCTTTTTACATATATCAAGGGCTAAATCATCCAAAAGCATACTAAATATGGGGTTAAAATATGTTACTTTTACGGTTTATCAAATACCCTCACACTTAAGCTTTTGCTTGTCCTCAAGCAAAATTCTCAACTTACAATTAAAAAATAACTTTCCATAATTCATAAATCCTATCGACAATGTCTCATAATAATTCATAGATAATTTATACATGGATCATTTAACTCAAAGAGTCATAAATATTCAAGCAATTGAAAGTCATACCTTAGTAGCACGAAAACATAGGTGTCTTCCCTTATCTAAGTAATTACCTTTAATTCAAAACCGACAAGGATTGTCATCTCACAACAGATTCACTCAAATCACTCAGAGTGTTTAAGGTTCAAGAATAATCACTCATAAGTCGAACCTGAAAAGTTAATCCCATAGGCTTGCCTGAAAATCAAATCTCCACCACTATATATGAGATGATACATAAATCAAAAAGTCTTTAATCAGGGTTGTAACGGGGCTTGGGTTAAAAGGTGTGGATAAAGGCTGAATTAGAAGGTTAAAATCGAGATCGAATTGACAAGTTGCCCAATTAAAAGTAATAAACTTAGAAAATAAATGATTACATCAATTGAAACTTTAAACTAATAATAATAAGAGCTTTTTTTTAAGAACAAACTAAAATATTACATCATAAATGATAAATGTAACTACTGAACTAATATAATTCGGTAACTTAATCAAATCAAACCTCGATTAAAGGGTAGTCAAAAGAAAGTGTGATAACAAATACAAAGGGGTTTTGGGTTAATATTAGTGGGTGAGTCAATAAAAAAGGTTGTTAGGATTCAACGGGGTTCACTAGGGGTTAATTTGTGAAGGTAGGCTTTTTATGGAGTAAGTGGGTTAAATCCTAGGTGCCTTTGTCATCTCAGTATATCAAATAAAAAGTATGGTCTCGAATGTATACACGAGGCAAGTTCTAGATTAACAGTTCAAAGTTGACACACTCATAATCAATAAAGTGAGCACGTAAAAGAATATATGCTCTCTAAGGCTCAAAATCTCACAAAAATTATAGGTGTTTTTGACCTCAATCCCTGTAAATTTCAAACTTCAAAGTAATACTCAAATTCATTACAACGACCTATTAATTTTTAAATTTTTTAGAAAGTAGACTTATCATGCTCGATTCTCTAGTATCCTTTAGATTTAATCATCAATGCACAATTAACTATGACTTACTCTAAAACATATCAATAAAAATCATAAATCATTAGAAATTTCATCCTAATTAGTAATATGAGAAAAATACTTTCGAACAAGACTAAATTCAGGATTTTGAGAATAATGCAAAAAGTCAGGTACTTTTACCCCCCACACTTAAGATGTACATTGCCCTCAATGTACAAAGATAGATAAACAATTATGTAATAATAAAATCAAAAGAGAAGGGGAGAAGTAACACTTCCTAAATTTTTGAATGAAGTCTATGAAAAGAAACCGGATAAGATTGGAAATGAACGTGGGGAAGCGTCTCGAACCACTTGAAATTGAATCCTCAAAGTAGTCAGCTTGATTTTATTGTATCCTAAGCTAAATCTAAATATCATAAAGAATAAGAAGAAGAAAATAAAATAAAATAAAGTAAAAAAATAATGATGAAATAAAATAAAAACAAAAATAAATAATGGAAAATGAAAGACAACTAGAAAAATAGAGAATGAGGTTTAAATAGAGATGTAGCCCGTGTTTTGGGATTTTGAATTTTTGAACGCATTCAAGGTGTTTGGGCATGGCCGTGGGTGTCGTGGCACACCCGTGTCTTTCTTCACACGATCATTTTATACGGGCGTGCTCCTCTCGTGTTCGATAAGTTAGAATGTTGGCACGATTGAAAGGCACGGCCGTGTTTAACCCGTGCTTGACAAGTCAGTAACCTCGCACGGGGCGTCGGCATGGGCATAGACTATTATCGCCACCCGTGTTGGGAAAAGAAATTTTTCTATGTCATGCACGGCTACTGGCGTGCCCATAGTTCATCCCTTAACTTCCGCACGGCCACGGGCACACCCGTGTGTAGGGCCATGTGGCCTAGAAATCTGCTCTTTGGTTAGTTTATGGTTAGGTGCTAAAAAGAAAAAGAAAATAAAAAATAAAAAATAAAAAATAAAAAATGTAAAAATGGGGTTAGTGCTCAAGTTGCCTCCCGAGAAGCGCTCGTTTATAGTCTTAGCTAGACTTTACCTCTCATTCATATGGTCATGGTGGTTTGAGGAGGTGGAAATCCTTTCTCATGCGATCAACTCGGTTATGGATATAAAGTTTAAGTCGAGTAATGTTTACCTCAAAAGTGTTGAATTTAGGATTGCTTACCTCATTTGTCTTTGATAGGAAGACATTAAGTACCTCAAAAGTGATTTCTTCGTTTGCCTTGAGTTCTGAATTGGTGATTCGAGGGTCTTCCTTATTCAACAATACCTGATCCTCTATTTTGATGTGATTTGTTGTTCCTATCAGCTCGTCTGGGGTTTCTTTCGGTTTCACTTCGTGTGGTTCTGGTTCCTCATGTAATTCCTCTTTATTAACACGAGGTCTATGATCTGGCTTAGGTTTGTAACTTTTGGTGTTTCCTGCAATGAAGGTTGAACAAATTGGTTATCAACTAAATTTACTTTCTCACCTATATCACTTGATGTTCTGGCCGAGTCAAGAGCTTGAAGAGTGACTATCTCGTCACCTACACGACGTATGAGTTCTCCTGCATAGATATCAATTTTAGCTCTAGCAGTTGCTAAATAGGGTCTTCCTAAAATTAAGGGGATCGTGTTGTCCTCATCCATGTCTAAAATGAAAAAGTCTACTGGGAATACAAATTTATCAATTTTGATTAGAACATTTTCTATTATACCCCTAGGAATTCTTATAGTTTTATCAGTTAATTGCATGCTCATCCTAGTTTGCCTAGGTTTCCCTAGACCTAGTCGTTTAAACATTTTGTAAGGCATAACACTGATGCTTGCCCATAAATTCGCTAACGCATTATCAATAGATAAACTACCAATTAAACATGGAATTGTAAAACTCCCTGGATCTTTTAATTTCCGTGGCAGTTTATTTTGTAGAATTGCTGAGCACATTGCGTTTAGCTCCACGTAGTGCTCTTCGTCTAATTTGCGTTTGTTGGTCAAGAACCGTCTTAAAAATTTCCTCGAGTCTGGTATTTGAAAAAGAGCTTCAAGGAGAGGAAAGTTAATATGTAATTTCTTTAAGAGTTTAAGAAACTTACCGAACTGTTCCTCTGAATCGTCTCTTTTCATTGCTTCAGGATAAGGTATGCGAGGTTGGTACTCCTTGATTACCAGTTTCGGCTTTTCTTATGTTATCTCTACCTTACCTTCGTCTACCTTGTTTTCTTGTATTGAGTTTGGTTCATCTAACCCCTTACTATCTTGAGCTGAGATGGCTTGAATTTGCTCCTTTGGGTTAACCTCGGTGTTACTTGGTAGACGTCCTAGCGGTTGTTCTGACATTAGCTTTTTGAGATGTCCCACTGACCTAGTAAGTTCTCCAACTTGATTCTCGATCCCTTTGATCAATTTTTGTTGTTCATTAAGTGCTACTTCAGTCTTTTGGAAACGAGAATCTATGGCTGCCATGAATTTCGTCAGCATCTCTTCAAGATTCGGCTCCTCTTCTTGTTGGTGAGGTGGTTGTTAAAAATCTGGAGGAAGTTTCGCTCTTTGGCTATTTTGATCATCCCACGAGAAATTGGGATGGTACTTCCAACCTGCGTTATAAGTGTCACTATAAAAATTATTTTGATATCTAGAATAGTTACCTGTATAGTGAGCTTGCTCATTTCCTATGCCCTATCCATAGGGTGGGTACTCAGGATTCGCCACGCCTCCTAGATTTAAATCATATTGTGTTTCTGGATGTACCTGCGAGGGACTATACCAATCATCAAATTTTTTATTCATCATCTCTAACTGATTAGATAACCTGGTGACCACGTCGAGGTTGAAAACACTGGTTGCTTTAGTAGGAATTTCCCCATGCCTTGCCACTGATAATTATTCAGTGCCATATAGACTAAAATTTTCTGCCAAAAGTAAAATAGAAGGAAAAATTAGCAAAGTAAATAATAATAATAAAAATAATTGGCTAAAGTAATAGAAATAGAGCTTTCTTAATATTTTAGTGATCCCCGACAACGGCGCCAAATACTTGATCGTGTCAAACAGTCGAGTTTTAAAATTTATAAAAAGAATGATCAAACCTGTAGACTAACTATGACAACGATAGAGGCAAGTGCACCTATCGAACAATAGTATAGTTTAGGCAAGAATATCTTATCGAACCCAAAGGAACCTAAAAGTACTACTACTCACTTTCTTTCTATTATTTAGCCTGAAATATGGAGTGATTGGTTTATTAATCTAAAAACTAATGAAATACTTAGACTAAATGCAAAGACAAAAGAACGAAACTTTGGGAAAAGACTATGGAAAAACTTAGTTGATTACGACGATACCCTCAGGAAGAATCCGCCTAGACTTCACTTGTTATCTAACATTTAATTCATATTATTTCTTTTACTTAGCTTGATCCATGAGACTCCCTAACCTATATTAAACCCTCTCTCGAGGCGAATAACGTCTAACATTAAGTTAACTAGTGGAACTCTCGTTCTCTTAATAACCCCCTAAGGAAGCAGTAAATCGATCAATGGATTCCCATATTAGGTTTCACCCTAATCCAACAAAATCTCGTAACCTTATCTCTAGGCGCCTTATCAATTCTGCTCAATTATGCTAGATCTACTCTTAGGCAGGGTTTATTCCTCCTCCACCTAAGCATATCAGATTAAATTAAGCAACATAATTAAGAACAAACTAAGTACTTCTCATATAATTTAGAAATCAAATAACAAAATCCATCATAGGTTTCACCCCCTTCAGGTATCTGAAGGGTTTAGTTCATAACTAAATAAGAAAACATCTCAAGAGAAAAGATAAAACGAAACATAAGAAATCCCTAAAACTCCCTGAAAGAATTGAAGGAGAGATCCTCCGTCTTGAATGGAACACTGGCTTCTTGAGATGGATCAACTGGCTATCTTCAAGTGATTCCCTAAAACATGAAAGCTTCGGTAAAAGCCTCTGCTAAAAATCGTCTGTTTTGGCTTCTGTCGAACTCCGCTTTTTAGTTGCTACCTTGAGTGTTTATATAGGATTTGAGATGCTTTACTTGGCTCCTAAGTATCCTAATTCAAGTAGAATTCCTCCTAAGATGTTTAAGTGGACTTAGGAGTATGTTTCTTTGGCTTCAAGCATCCAAATCCGAGTGAAATTGCTCTTTCTCGTGGCAGGGGCACGGCCATGGTACGCCTGAGTGTAAATCGCCTTCAGCCGTAGTGTCTCGATTACATCGATTGGGGTACGGTAGTGTAAATCGTGGCATGGTCGTGTGAAGTAATTTGACGAGGCACGGCCGTGTGGCTTGAAGTCCAGGCCGTGTTGATTTCCTTTTTGGCCCAAATTAGCCTGTTTTAAGCCTGTTTCTCATTCTTTTCATCCTCGGGTGCTTTCTTGAGTATAAAAATGAAAAGAAAGGATTAAAAGCACCTTTTTACATATATCAAGGGCTAAATCATCCAAAAACATACTAAATATGGGGTTAAAATATGTTACTTTTACGGTTTATCATTATTCCTAGTATGAAGAGTGTTATTTCACTATATTGCGATAACAATGTAGTAATAGCTAAAACTTAGGAAACAAGGAATCATAAATGGACAAAACATACTGATCGAAAATATCACATTATTTAAGTGGTGATGGATGATGGAATAATAGATGTATTCAAAATCTCATCTGAGAATGACTTTACAGATTTGTTTACCAAGAGGATTTGGGAATATGAAATATGACTAATGTACTTCACTAGGGCAAGTGAGAGATTATAAGGATCTAGATCCCTAAATGTAATTTATTTGTTCATTTGTACTTGTAATTTTTCGAACAGTTTGGTTTAATAAAAGTTCATTATTCACATTAATGTCGTTTGTATTTGTCCTCAATGATTTTTGCATGCAGAGAAAATTGTAAGCAAATATTGGTTCATTAACTACTTAATATTTAACTAATACTAAGTGGCATTATATGGTCGGAACATAATGGGAAAAATCAACTTTTATTAGTAATTAATCTAAAAGGTTCATAGTTTGATTAATCGAAATTGAGAAAATCGGTTAAAAGATTAGATACCATCTATCAAATCCAATAAGAGAGATACCTTGACTTGAGTATCAAAACTGTTGACTCCTAAAAGATAGAGATATAGACATGATTGTCTAGATTGACAATACATTGGACAGAATCAAAGTCAAATTATTCTTAGATCCTTTTATGGATTAATTCACTTGTGACATTTATACAATGACTGAACTAATCTTGAGTCAGTGACTGACCATATGTTCATGACTTGTATACTTTAATGTATTAAAAACATGAGTTCAAGCAACTAAAGAACCGAAAGCTAGTACTTTGAGTATACAAATTCTTCATGATATAGCTTCATTTAAAATAATGGAATTCATAGCCCAATAAATGGTAATGTGGCCACGGGTCATTTGTCCAAGACAAATGATTTAATTACTATTTGTTAGTAATAGAGTTTTTTCATGGAGGACGATGTAATTGTTTCCATGAGATAAAATAGAATCATATTTGGTGAATGAATTTAACCCAAAATATTAATAATATCTTATGAAGGAAAGACACTTATGACAACGTTATCGGAGAAACACTTATTTTCATTTTGGAATATAATAAGGGAGAGGTCAATCATGGTACTTTAATGGAAAGACTCCATGATTAAATAATGTTCTACTTAATAGACGAAGAGTTGGAACCTAATAAAAAATTATCCGAGCCCTAATTATACATGTCAAATCGGTCCCTCCGCTATCTTGACATAACCCAAAATAGATTGCATGTAGAAATGATAATATAGAATGAATGAATATGACGATTAAGGAAAAATATCGCAAGTATCACTATCAATAGTAAATGCATTTTCTCGCTAAATACAATAGATGAATTAGAAAATAAATTAATTTCTTGAAATTAAAATTTGAAGTTGAAATTAAATTAATTTGCCATCATAATTTTATTAGACATGGCAATTAAATTTATTTTCTTATAAATTCTAATACGATAAAGTTGTCATGACTTTAATGGAATCAGATGGGTGAATTAATTAATTAATTAATTAATTAATATTTTGGGAACTGGAAAGATAGTTATTTGGTTGGTTAAATTATATGTGTTGGTTAAAAACCTCTATAATACATACAATTGTACTTAATACACAATATGGGCCTGAGAGCCCATCCCAACACATGGGAGGTGGCAAACCTTAGTCCCAACATGGGTTTTTGCTGCCCGTAGGATTTCTTAACAAGGAAACTATATTTTTTCAATTAAAATAATATTATTTAATTACCCTTTGTTCAAGTAAATTATTGTTACTTTTTCCTATAAATAAGAACTATGAGATGACCTAATTGGCACACCAATTGAGTATTGTTACTCTGTCAGAAAATGTGACAAATTATTTACAAAATAAATTTTATTTTTACAAAGCTCAAAAGTTTTTGAATTTTTATAGAGAGAAATTAATTTTCCATTGAAAGTTAATCAAAGTTTCATTCTTTACATTCGGTTCATGTAGTCTTAACCCATACTCAAAGTAAGCCTAGATTCGAGGATAGTAGAGAAGATTGTTTGGTAAAAACCAAGAAATGACCTTGACCACCTCACTCAATGCACAAATAATAATTCAATATAGGGTTCATTACCATGAATGCCATAAGGCTCAGTTTAAGAAAAAACTAAACTTCCATTTTACTACAAACAATTTTTTCTAAACTGATTTTTCCAACAACTGCATGGTATAGTAGCACTTTCAATGCTGGAGGTTCCTTGAAGTAGTTCTAGGAAAAATCACTTGACCCCATTTTGTGGAAATATTGCATCTATTTTCTTAACACTTGCATCCTTTCTTCAAATTCATCCTCATTCCTTTGGCGGTTTTGCTCTTACAACTAGCCTATCATACCATCTCTACATCAAAGTGTAACAGCCTGAAAGTTAGTGGTGTTGAAAATGCAATTTCGAAATTCCGATTTCCGATGATCGAGCCTTTAGATATTTTATTGAATAGATAGTTAATTAAGGTACAAGTATAATGACCCTAAAGTCAGTGGTGTTGGAAAATGATGTATCGGGACCTCATTTCTATAAATTGAGCTCGAAAATAATTTTATTAAATATTTACGGAATTATAGTATAGGTGAGTTGAATTTTGAATAATTAAATTTTTTGAATTAGTAATTAATTAAGGTACAAGAAATAAATTGTAAAAGTGGTAAAAGTTAACCGCTTTGAATTTTTAAGCAATTGGAAGACCAATTAATTAATTAAACCAAATACCGTTATGCCAACCAATGGTGGAAGATATTGTACGACAACTAATATTGTTTAGCTTAATTAAGAATAATAATTAAGATTTATTAAGCTAATTTTAGTTAATTAACAAATTAATTAAAGTATATAAAGTAGAAACTAAAAGAATGAAAAGCCACATTTTTTTCCTATCGTCTTCCTCACCAAATCAAGAAAAAAATTATAAGGGTTTGAGTTTTGAACTTTCAGTCCTTCAAATTGGTAAGTTTACACATGTAACATCTTATACCCAACACGATTTACCGAATTCGAATATAGGATATCACAATACTTACATACTTAACAAAATTTTCAGCTGGCAAAAACCATATTGGATTTTTTTCCTTATTTATTTAAAAATCTTTACTAAGTCAAAAGATTTGAATGAAATGTTTATCATTTATAATAGACTCTTAAAAGCAATATAAAGCATTACAACTTAAACCTTTGGTAAAACAGACATATTCGTGGCGTATAACACTATTTTCCATTTGAAAACATATTCCCAAAAATGTCCCTCTGTATGCATAACATCATACTACGATCAACCACCTTGGTGCATTCTTGGCTTGGTCCCTTCTGGCAAACTAGCTCAGCTCAAGAACCTGCACTACAAATAAACATCAATAAGTTCAATGGAACTTAATGAGTCTAAACTAGTGTTACCTTTAAATGATGGTGTTGAATTATTTGACTTAAGAATTCAAGACTTCCTTTCGATTTTGGAGGATACTTTTCTGATTGTTGGTAGATAACTATACGCCAACCTCTAGCTCAACCACCTTGTACATGTTCCACTAAATTGGCAGACTATAGAATTTCCACCTTATAACGGATCCCAATTCACAATCGCTTGAAGATAGAAATTGGATACATTTATCGAATGATATACCTACGGACACTATGGATACATTTATCAGAATGATATACCTACGGACACTACTCTAGGTAGATTCATATATTGGCTCTAGCCGTTGTCAGAATACTAGTCATGTTGTAACTTCATGTCGACCTAGACAACAAATTTGGTTCGATGAAGGTAATATTTTAGATCACCCAAAAGAAGTTCAGATAAATTCAAATACAAAATGGGGAAACCTCCAGATTTGGAGGACACTTACACCACCCATAATTACTTATATGCCAAGCTTTCTTTCTAACCTAGTGAATTACTATGGTAGATTCATCAGTCGAGTACTTTGCTGATGACACCTTCAAAAAAATGCCTTAAAGGCATACCCAGATCTCACCACAGAGGTGGACTAACAACTCACCACTTAGGCATTACAAAATTCGCCTAACAGGCTCTCTAGAGATTACTCCACATAGGCTTTATAGGTAACCTACCACAAAGAATTTACAGATAACCTGCCACAAAGGCTTACCAAATAAATCACCACAAAAGTTTCCCAAGTAAATCACCAGAAAGGCCTTATAGGTAACTCGCCACAAAAGCTTCTCAAGTAAATCCCCACAAAGGCTTTATAAGTGACTCACTATAAAGGCTTGGTTTGGTTTGCCACCATGACACCACATAAACTACCATGTTTGACGATACGGATTTGCCTAAACTCAGCATCACCTGAGGTTTGCCCATTATCATCTTTAGGACACGCAGAAACCCTAGTAGACAAATGTAGCTCATCCCCCATTCCTAGAATGTGCCATGGCCATGTTCTTTTCACATATCTTCCACAATGGCCTCATCTTGTTTTTACTATCCCGACGAACCTCATGTTTACTGTCCTAGTGGACTACATTTCACCATACTGGCCTTCGTGTTTATTGTCCCAGCGGACGTCATCAAAGCACCACCGAGGGGTTTATCATTGTATTACATACTTTCCTGACACTCCACCCGGACCCCCTAATCGCATCACTCAAATAACATAATGGACACATCTACACAAATTTCATTTATAATCTTAACAGAATCATACTTGCTAACAAATAATTTCTCA
This sequence comes from Gossypium rotundifolium, assembly GCA_025506655.1. Lineage (NCBI taxonomy): Eukaryota > Viridiplantae > Streptophyta > Magnoliopsida > Malvales > Malvaceae > Gossypium > Gossypium rotundifolium. The sequence goes on along the minus strand of CP106731.1, from coordinate 118,594,923 downwards.
TTCATGCTTACCACACATCGTCATACTTATGCAGCGCATCGTACACTTCAAGACATACATATAAATGCTTCACAGAGAAAACACATAACCATACATACATACAATAACTTCTCAAGAAGATATGCGCATTTATATGAACACCGACTTTTCAAGGAATCATCATAATATATTGTGTAAAAGTCAGGTCTAGAAACTCACCAGAGACCTACCTTTATTTTGACATGGAGTTTTTATTTCAATTTTCATTCCCAATCTAGTGCCAGCAATGGCTTATAAGATCATGGAGTTTCCATTAGAATCCCCATTTACAGATAGTTTACTAATGTTTCAACTACGTGCAACCCCTATGCAGGGCCTTTCATTCACACCCTATTTTTCTTACACCTTTTAATATCATTTTCAACAACAATAATAACATACAAGGCTATAGGACTTACTAGAAGGATTAATCATCCATTGATTAAAGGAGGTCTTAGCTCTATCTTAACTAAGAAGAAAATAACGTTTATGTTAGAAAGAAGAACTAGAACGCAAAGTAAAGAGTAAAATCATCTGAAATATTTTCTCTCTTACTAGATATAAACTCCCTATCCGCATACTATGGACTTTGACAAGTGACGATGCTTACGTCGCCCAAATCTCTTGATTTCCCATAAAAGAAATCTGGGGGAAAGAAAAAAGAATCTGGTGAAGATCTTTGTTACTGTTTGACCAGTCATGAGAGAGTCAAATTAATTTAACTGATTCCAAACTAATCTTGTCGCGAGAACCAACTTAAACAATACCCAAGCAAGCCGAGTGTACTATAATTTGACAACGACTCACATATGGCGTGGTCTTAAAGACAATTAAGTCTCCTATAGCTTCTTCAGACACTTGATAGACTCTTTGTGCTCAACCAATAATTTGGGGTATACTCTTCCTTAAGTGACTACCTCCGGACGTGCTAACATCTAGAGTGTAATTCATGAAACCAAATATAAGTGTTAGACAATTTCTGCAAGTATACGGGTTAGGTTTTATGTAACACCCCAAACCCGGTCAACATACCACGATCGAATCTGGTATGCTACGGGGTGAAAATGGTTGAATAAACAAGTTTCCGATTTATTTTTTTCAGAAAACTCTTTTATCGTTCTAAGGGTTTAGCAACCCTATAAAAAGTGATGTTGGAAACGTTTTTAGGTTGCTTTAGAATTCAAAGAAACTCTTGCTTCGAAAATCCAGTTGTTGTTACTAGTTTGTTTGAAAGTTTAGGTTTGAAATCATCTTTGTTAACTTTGTCATTACATTGTGAATAATGTCACCCGATGGTAACGTTGAAAAACCCGATATAGAGTATAATTTTGTAAACTTCGATTTAATACCGATTAATAAAGCAAATCAAGTTGTAAAACATATGTATAAAATAATTAAACTATAATCTAGAAATAAAAACCCAAATTAATACTTAGCGGCCTTATTACAAAACCAAAACCAAATTGATGTAAATAAATAAAACCAAAAATAGAAATTTTAAGTAAAAACCCAAAACTAGCATGCATGGCCGCCACGAGTCCTCCTCGGCTCCATATCCGCAATCTACGCCTCATCTGCAAAATATAAGGGAAGGGGTGAGTCACCAAGACTCAGTGTATAAATCCCCTTACCCGATAGTGCAAGCACTTACACAAATCATCAGTATAACATGCAAATTATGCAAACCCCATAACCTAACCAACCAATCTCCTTTATCTACCCCGTGTGGTCAAAACCGCTGGTGGTCAAAACCACTGGTGATCGTAGTCACAAATATATATATCGGTGTGGTCAAAACCACTGGTGACCGTAGTCACAAATCAAGTGATGGGGCCAACCCATCGTGTGGTCAAAACCACTGATAACAATCCCATAATCAACATGTGGGGCCAACCCACTGTGGTACCAAACCACCGGACGAGTCACAATATTCATATGTGGTCAAAACCTTTGGTGGTCAAAACCACTAGGACTTAGTTACAAATTATAATATCAAAGACGGGCCAACCCATCGTGTGGTCAAAACCATCGGTGACGATCCAAAATAATTCTTCCCTCCTCTCATCAATCCCACCATCATGTTCATATCAATCGTGGCATAATAACATATGATGATGCAAAGTAACACATGGCATAACATTTAACAGTGACATGATAGCATATATCAAGATCCATAATCAGGGGACTTACCCGGAGTCCACACTCATGCCCACAAGGCATAGCTACCGGTTTTAATGGCTATAACAGTAACATAATATACATATACTACTAATGAAGTGTGTAAGCGTTACACACCTGGCTATTTGTAGATCTAAGCGACATCCCGAAACATTGTCTTCCCCCTTCCTACAATCGACCAACACTTAGTTAGTTCTCAAAGGCCCATTCGACTCAACTAGGAATCCTGAAGGATATGTCGCATGAAGATAACACCTTACCTTAGTGCCGATTTGGTTTCCAACCAAATCTCGAAACTACTTGATAATCCCCCTTGCAATCGGCCAAGCACTAATAGACACAAATGATTAGCTTTCGGCTTTTAAAAGAATAAGAGACAGATCCGAAACAAGTTAAAACCCTTACCTAGATCGCTTAGCCAAATCCTGAAGATCTACAAGATCTAAATCCAAGGCACGATCCAAAAGAAACCCGAGAATCTACACGTTGGCGTCACCCCTTCCTTAACGCAAGAGATCCCTCCGGCTTTTGCAAAGATTCGGCCCTAGCACCAAAGATAAGGGAATCGACATCCAAAAGAGAGGGTGAGACTACTAAGAAGATTCAGCCATACACCCCAAGAAATAGAGAGAGAAAAGAGATGAAGTAACAAAACTTACCACACCAAGGTTTGAGGTTCAGCTTTGAGAACCAAGGAAGAGATGTGTTTCAGCACTTAAAATACTGAAGAGAAAACGCAAGAAGAGAGGGATTTACGAGCAGAGTATTCGGCCAATCACTAGAAAGAAGAGAAGAAGAAGAAAACTCAACAAAGTTTTGGCTTTGAAGATATTAGAGATGAAGAAGAAAAAAGGAATAGGAATGAGGAGGATTCGGCAAAGGAGAATGAAAGAACTTTCGGCACAAGGGGTTTGAGAGAAGGAAAAGATGTAGAATAGAGGTGAAGATGTTGGTTTCGACTTTTAGCAAAAATAGGGAGAAAAGAAAGTGAAAGTCAAATTTTAGCTCTTTAGTGAAATAGCAAAAGTGATTCGGCCAAGCCCTATTGTCGAAATAGAAAAGAAAAGATGCAAATGAGGTTTGACTTGACCCAAAATGAAAGAGAAAGGAAACTCTCTCAACTAGCCGAAATGCTCCCCAAATTCACTAAGAACATTCGGCACACCCTTTTGCTAACCCAACCGATTCCTCCCTCACCCTTTAGTGTTTGGCATTCGGCCAATACTAAGCTCCCTTAGCCGATTCCTAAAAATCCTCCTAACCACCTTTTCAAAACAGTTTGAATGAGTCACCCTCCGTAATTCTCCTCTCCATCCATATCAAATTTGTTGACTCAATCCACATCCATCCAAGAGAGTCCTACCTGAGCACACCTCTTCCTTGCTCCTAGCGTGAAAAAGAATAAGCAGAAAGGGATTTCTACTACTCGAACCTGAGCTCCTTTCCCTGCATGTGGTGTCACTGCTTAAGGCCTTAAGTAGCGCCTCCTTGCCACTTTATCAAGGCAATTCCTGAGTCTAAATCCTCCCATAATTTCTTTTAACCCCTAACTTTCTTAGCTCCCTCTTCCTAGGCACCAAAACAAAAATTTTAGCCATGACTCAGGCCTAACCCGAGGTCATGCCTGGACACCAAAACATGCTAAACTAGCACAGTAAGCATACTGTCACATGCAAACACATGTAAAATATAGAGACCCCATTTTAAGGATGTTACAGTTCTACCCCCCTTAAAAATAATTTCGGCCTCAAAATTACCTGGTCAGAAGAGTTTTGGGCATTGCTGCCGCATCACATCCTCTGCTTCCCACGTGGCCTCCTCCGTACCATGGTTCCGCCATAACACTTTCACCAAGGGAACTGACTTCCTACGCAAGACCTTGACATCCCAATCCAATATCTGTACCGGTTCCTCCTCAGTCTGAGCTCACCTTAATCTCTGCAATTGGCACAACGTGTGACGAATCTGATCAATAGCGCCGAAGCATCAAAACATAGAAGACGTCGTGAATCTGACTTAACTCTACCGGTAGCTCGAGCTGATAAGCTACCGGTCCCAATCGCTTCAGTACCGTATATGGCCCGATAAACCTAGGGCTTAGCTTCCCTTTTCGCCCAAATCTCAACACCTTCTTCCATGGGGATACCTTCAGGAAGACCTTGTCTCCCACCGCATACTCTATATCCCTGCACTTAAGATCGACATAAGACTTCTTCCTGTCTGATGCTTCCTTAAGATGAGCCCGAATCACCTTAACCTTATCCTCAGTTTCTGCCACCAACTCCTGACCCAATATTTGCTGTTCACCCAATTCTATCCAACACGTAGGAGTACGACATTTTCGTCCATATAGTGCCTCATATGGTGACATCTGGATACTCGCTTGATAACTATTGTTATAAGCGAACTCCGCCAATGGTAGATACTCTTCCCAACTACTACTGAAATCTAGAACACAGCCCCTTAGCATGTCTTCTAAAATTTGAATCACCCTCTCAGATTGTCCATCAGATTGTGGGTGAAAAGCTATGCTGAAATCCAACCTTGTACCCAAAGCCTGATGCAAAGCTCTCCAGAACCTCGACGTGAACCTGGGATCCCTATCCGAGATAATTGACACTGGCACTCCATGCAACCTTACTATCTCAGCCACATACAACTTGGCTAACTTCTGGAGCGAATAATCAACCCTCACCGGTATGAAATGAGCCGATTTAGTCAAATGATCCATAATCACCCAGACTGAGTCCTTCTTGCTAGGCGTAAGGGGTAGCCCACTGACAAAGTCCATAGTGATTCTTTCCAACTTCCACTGAGGAATCTTCATCGGCTAAAGCAAACCTAACGGCAACTGATGTTCAGCTTTGACCTACTGACACGTCAGATACTTACCCACAAACTCAGTCACTTCCTCGCTTGGGCCGGCCACGAATCGCTCTCGAGATCCGGTACATCTTGCTACCTCCGGATGCATAGCGTATGGGCTACTATGTGCATCCTGAAGAATCCTTTGCCTCTACTCGATGTCCTTCGGCATATAAGCTCTCCCTTGGAAACACAACACTCCATTGTTGGTCAAGCTGTAACCTTCCAACCCACTACTCTGTACTTGCAACCTCGGAGCATTCAAACTCTTATCCACTAACTGCTTCTCTTTAATCTGCTTCTGCCCAAGTCGGCTTAATCAGAATTACATCAAAAGACTCATGTCAGTCATACAGCTAAGATGAGCAAACATCGTCAGTAAGTCCGCTACCACCTTACGGCTCAACGATCACCACTATGTTAGCCTTACCGGATGGTACTCAATTGAGCGATCGTAGTCTTTCAACAATTTCAATCCATCTGCATACGCCTCAAATTTAAATCCTTACGCGTCAAAAGATACTTGAGACTCTTGTGGTTCGTGTAGACTATCGACTTCTCTCCGCACAAATAGTGTCTCCATATTTTTAGGGCAAAACCATCGCACCAACTCTAAGTCATCGTCGGTAGTTACTTTCATACGATCTCGCTGTCGAGATGCATATGCCACTACTTTCCCTTCCTGCATCAGCATACATCCCAAGCCAGTATGTGATGCATCATAGTAGACCGTAAATACCTTTCCTGCCTCAGTGAACCGAATCGAGCTTAGTCAGAATATTCCTCAACTTGTCGAAACATCCCTGTTGTTTCTCCAGCCACACAAATGGAACTCCCTTCCTCAACAACTTGGTCAACGGCACGACGATCAGAGAAAACCCTTCCACAAATCTCTGGTAATACCGCGCACCTAGAAAACTCGAATTTTTTGAATCGACCTAGGCGTTTCGGTCAACACCGCCTCAATCTTGCGAGGTCCACTCTAATCCCTTCAGTGGACACTACGTGACCTAAGAAGGTCACCTCCATAAGCCAGAACTCGTACTTACTGAACTTGACAAATAACTGCTTTTCCCTTAGAATTTGCAAAACTACCCGCAAGTGCGAATCGTGATCTTCCTCGGTGTTTGAGTACACTAATATGTCGTCTATAAATACCATGACAAATTGGTCCAAGTACTGCTGGAACACCCGATTCATCAAGTCCATGAATGCTATCGGTGCGTTAGTCAACCCAAACGGTATTACCAAAAACTCGTAGTATCCATAACAAGTGTGAAATGCTGTCTTGTGGACATCAGCCTCTTTCACCTTAAGCTGATGATACCCTAACCTTAGATCAATCTTTGAGAAAATCGATGCCCCTTTTAGCTGATCAAACAAGTCATTAATCCTGGGCAATGGATACTTATTTTTGATCGTCAACTTGTTCAGCTGGCGGTAGTCTATATACATCCGCATTGTACCGTCTTTCTTCTTAACAAAGAGCACTGGCGCTCCCCAAGGAGATATACTCGGTCGGATGAAACCTCGGTCTAACAATTCCTGAATTTGAGCCATCAACTCCACCAATTCTTTTGTCGCCATTCTATATGGGGCAATAGACACTGTCGCAGTTCCGGGTAACAGGTCTATTCCAAATTCAACTTTGCGATCCGGAGGCAGACTCGGAGCTCTTCTAGGAATACATCAGCAAATTCCCCTACAGTTTGGACACTCTCTACAGCTGTATCCTTGGCTCCCAAAGCACAAACATGCACCATGAATGCCTCACAACCCTTCCTTACCATTTTCTCCGCCTTCAGTGCAGAGACCACATTGGATAAGTAATCTCTCCTATTACCTATCATCACCACCTCCTCACCCTCCATTGTCCTCAACACCATGCGCTTAGCTGCGCAATCCAAACTGGCCTGGTACTTCACCAGCCAATCCATCCCGAGAATCAAATCGAACTCCCCAAATGATAGTTCCATCAAATCAGCCAAAAACACGACCCCTTAAAGTTCTAGGGGTACATTCCTATATAGTTTACCTACTTCTATAGAGTGACCTAAAGGGCTTATCATTGTCATCTTCCTAGAAGTAATCTCAGAGTTTAAGTTCATAGTTTCCACTATGCTACTGGCTACGTATGAGTGCATCGAACCCACATCTATCAGAACATTATAAGGTAATCCAAAGATTAAGAACGTACCGGTTATGACATCCAGTGTGTCGCCCTCCTCTCGACGTCTCGCTGCGTAGACCAATCCAGGCTGTCTCGCCTCTGTACCTACTGCACCTCTGCCTGGTGCTCCACGGCCTCTACTAGAGCCGTTACCTCCCCCGGTTGCACCACGGTCCCTCTGTGGCTGCTGACCATCCCTCCTGTTCTGAGTACGATTCTGATCCCCAGACTGCAACCTAGCTAACCTCCATGGACAATCCCTCACTCGATGCTCCATCGATCCACACTCAAAACATCCTCTGTTTCTAGTCCAACATTCTCCAGTGTGAGACTTCCCACACCGAGCACACCGTGGTGGCTACTGAGTATTAGCGGTAGTAGGCCTAGCAGCTTGATTCGGCCCACTATATCTACCCCATTTCTGTTGGTTTCCCATAGACCCAGATGATCTAAAATTCCTTTTATTCCATCCCCTGTCCTGATTCCATCTTACTGACTGTTTCACTTCCTCCGCAACTTTGGCCTTTTCCACTAAGACTGTAAACTCTCTCTCCCACTGTGGAGCAATTAGTAATCTCATATCATCCCTCAATCCATCCTCAAACCTGATACATCGCTCATGCTCCGTAGCTACAATGCCTCGTTCATACTGGCTCAACCTTAAGAATTCTGCCTCGTACTCCGATACGGACTTATTCCCCTGAACCAGCCTCAAAAACGCCTTCCTACGCGTCAATATAAATGGTCCCAACATACTTCTTTTGATAAGCCGCCTTGAAATAATCCCAAGTGAGATCATCCCGCAAAGACCATCCTGCACCGTGAGCCACCACTGGTATGACTCATCTCGAGAAGCGGCACTACCCCTTTCAGTTTCTTCTCCGCCGTTAGATCTAAATCATCCATGATTCATTCCATTGCCTCCAACCAATACTCAGCCGTATTGGGCGCCACACTAGATACTCCTCGGAATACCTCAGCTCCATTGGTTCGAAGTCGCTCAGATACAGATTTTCGAGCTCCCGTACCTCCACCTACTCTAGCCACTCTCTCAAGCACTCACAGCATCACCTGCGACACTCATCGTCCCCCGTCTGATCCTGGTACTCAACCCCAGCAGCTGGTGGTGATGGTATCTCGTTCTCTGACCCTTGACCAGACCTAATGGGTTCTGATACAGTCATTCTACCTCTACCACGCCCTCGCACATTACGACCACGTCCCCTAGAACTCATGACTATGCTCGCGATTTAATCTGCTTTAAAAAGTTTTATGAATTAGCTTCGGTTCCATTGATTACCCACGAATAAGTTTTATGTAAAGAAGTTTAGTAGTGGTTCTTTCGATCATTACAAAGTTTTTGTTTCAAGTCTTCTACCCTTATTCAGTGAATCACATTCACTCATCAATAACATCCTCCACCCACACTCCACTTGTAGGGGTATTCTCATCATTCCACTACCCGAGGGTATTTTTGTAATTTAACCTATCGGGGTATTTCAGTAATAAATTAGGGTTAATTTAGAAATCTTTACAAATAATAAGTATTTCAGAATTTCCAGAAATCGGGGGTGTTTTGGTAATTTCATAAACCAAGGGTATTTTTGTAATTTTTCAAAATATGGTTCCAGGTGATTTTACGAAATAAGGGTATTTTAGAAATTTTCAATTCGGGGGTACTTAGGCAAATTTTCATACCAAGGGTATTTCGGTAATTTTACAAGTTAGGGGTAATTTGGTCAATTTACAAATCAGGGGTATTTTGGTCATTTTCCAAATCAAGGGTACTTTGGTAATTTTGAAACCATGGTTTAATTCTAGGGTTGTACAAAACAAGGTGGCTGGTCCCTTTCGGGTTTTAGTTATTGAATTTAGCCTGTGAATAAGTTGTCTCAGTTAGGGTGAACCGTCACTACGCACTAAGTAGGATTCGAGTGAAGAGGAGGTGAGTCACTAGGACTGCTTAAATACCGAGCTCTCCCTGAATCCATTCCTAGACATGCGCACAACGGTTGCCACACCCTTAACTTAACGACGTACTCATAGGTTTGTTTAGTTGATCTTTAAGTCTTATGTAATTTTTGCGTTGGAGTAGGCTATTCCTAAGGTTTAATAACTCCTAACCTACTAATCTACGATCCCAAAATGCCCATTTCCTCCACATTCAAATCACACAAGGGTTAGGGATACTTACCTGGGCGGATTGGTGCCGGAGACTCGGTGCCATGCTGTTCAAACCATGTACATTTCCCAAAAAACTAGTGCTCCACGGCCTCTACTAGAGCCATTACCTCCTTGGTCGCACTACGCCCTCCGTGGTGCTGACCATCCCTCCTATTTAAAATGCGATTCGATCCCCAGATCGCAACCTAGCTAACCTCCGTGGACAATCCCTCACTCCGTGCTCCATCGATCCACACTCAAAACATCCTTTGTTTCCAGTCTAACATTCTCCCGTGTGAGACTTCCTACACCGAGCAAACTGTGGCCGCCATTGAGTATTAGCGGTAGTAGGCCTAGCAGCTTGATTCGGCCCACTATATCTACCCCATTTTTGTTGGTTTCCCATAGACGCAGATGATCCAGAAATCTTTTTATTCCATCCCCTGTCCTGATTCTGTCTTACCGACTGTTTCACTTCCTCTGCAACTTTGGCCTTTTTCACTAAGACTGTAAACTCTCTCTCCCACTGTGGAGCAATTAGTAATCTCAAATCATCCCTCAATCCATCCTCGAACCTGACACATCACTCATGCTCCATAGCTACGATGCCTCGTGCATACCGGCTCAACCTTAAGAATTCTGCCTCGTACTCCGATACGGACTTATTCCCCTGAACCAGCCTCAGAAACGCCTTCCTTTGCACGTCAATATAACTGGTCCCAACATACTTCTTTTGATAAGCCGCCTTGAAATAATCCCAAGTGAGATCATCCATTGCGGCACCATCCTGCACCGTGAGCCACCACTAGTATGACTCATCTCGAGAAGCGACATTACCCTTTCAATTTCTCCTCCGCCGTCAGATCTAAATCATCCATGATTCGTTCCGTCGCCTCCAACCAATACTCAGCCGTATTGGGCGCCACACTAGATACTCCTCGGAATACCTCAGCTCCATTGGTTCGGAGTCACTCAGATATAGATTTTTGAGCTCCCGTACCTCCACCTGCTCCAGCCACTCTCTCAAGCACTCGTAGCATCGCCTGTGACACTCATCATCCTCCGTCTGATCCTGGTACTCAACCCCAGCAGCTGGTGGTGGTGGTATCTCGTTCTCTGACCCTTGACCAGACCTAACGGGTTCTGATACGGTCATTCTACCTCTACCATGCCCTCGCACATTACGACCACGTCCCCTAGAACTCATTACTATGCTCGCAATTTAATCTGCTTTAAAAAGTTTTATGAATTAGCTTCGGTTCCACTGATTACCCATGAATAAGTTTTATGTAAAAAAGTTTAGTAGTGGTTCTTTCGATCATTACAAAGTTTTTGTTTCAAGTCTTCTACCCTTATTTAGTGAATCACATTCACTCATCAATAACATCCTCCACCCACACTCCACTTGTAGGGGTATTCTCGTTATTCCACTACCCGGGTTAATTTCAGTAATAAATCAGGGTTAATTTAGAAATCTTTACAAATCATAGGTATTTCAGAATTTCTAGAAATCGGGGGTGTTTTGGTAATTTCATAAACCAAGGGTATTTTTGTAATTTTCTAAAATATGGTTCCAGGTGATTTTACGAAATAAGGGTATTTTAGAAATTTTCAATTCGGGGGTACTTAGGCAATTTTTCATACCAAGGGTATTTCGGTAATTTTACAAGTTAGGGGTAATTTGGTCAATTTACAAATTAGTGTTTGGCAATTTACACCCTTTTGCTAACCCAACCGATTCCTCCCTCACCCCTTAGTGTTTGGCATTCTACCAACACTAAGCTCCCTTATAGGTTCTAAAATCCTCATAACCACCTATTCAAAAGCAGTTTGAATGAGTCACCCTCCATAATTTTCTCCTCTCCATCCATATCAAATTTGTTGACTCAATCCACATCCATCCAAGAGAGTCCTACTGAGCACACCTCTTCCTTGCTCTGGCGTGAAAAGAATAAGCGAAAGGGATTCTGTTTGCTCAAACCCGAGCTCTCTTCCCTGCATGTGGCGCCACTGCTTAAGGCCTTAAGTGGCGCCTCCTTGCCACTTTACAAAGGCAATTATTGAGTCTAAATCCTCCCATAATTTCTTTTAACCCCTAACTTTCTTAGCTCCCTCTTCCTCGGCACCAAAACAAAAATTTTGGCCATGACTCAGGCCTAACCCGAGGTCATGCCTGGACCCCAAAACATGCTAAATTAGCACAGTAAGCATACTGTCACATGCAAACACATGCAAAATGCAGAGACCCCATTTTAAGGATATAGTTTATGCAATGAATTATGGAAGTACTCCAACGATTGTACCCAAGGGAGGCAAATACTAAATTAATTCTAACTTCGACGTTCATAAATCTAATTAGTACTTTAACTAAATTATATTATGATAAAACATAAAGTGAAGAAAAATTATATTATATGAAAAATAAATAAATTGCATTAAAATAAAAACGAAAAACTAATTTGCTAATTTAATCAATTCTAAGAATGGAAGACTAATTCACTTTGGTGGTCTTAACTAATTCCTATTTCGACTTCTACTCAATCAACTAGCCGTTAACCTAATAGATCTCTTGATCCTCCACTAAACTAACGAGTTAGCAAGAACTACTTATCTCCCGACCTAATAGTCCAGACTGAATTGAGGTAAGGTGTTCACGGATAGACAATACCTGTAACAACCCTTACCCGTGTTCAATGCGGAACAGGGTACAAGGCGTTATCGAACAATAACACTTGCAACTAAACAAATTCAAGGCATAAATTTTCATTTAAAATTTAAATTTTTTATCTTATATCATCAAGTCCCTAAAATGGGCCTAGAGGCCCAAAACATGCTTTGGGAGCAATTCGGGACTAAACCGAGAACTTTTAAAACTATTGGAACATTTAAAAAATTTCCTTGTTTTGGAGAGTCACACGCCTGTGTGGGCAGGCCGTGTGGTTACACCCGCCCGTGTCCTCCACCCATGTAACTCTCTGTTTATGACGTCATCATTCATTTTGGATCACACGACCAAGTCACACACTCGTGTGCTAGACCGTGTCCTCCACATGGCCGAGACACACGGTCGTGTCTCTGCCTGTGTGGTCAAGAAGTTGGCTATTTTCAAAGCCAATTTATACACTATCATGCCCATACTTGAGTATAACTTGAATGACACATATCATGACATATTAAAGCAACCAAAACATCCACCACACACACGTAACAAGTCATAGCATACAATTTACTCAACCATGGAACACATCATCATGAGTTTATAGCATAACCAATTTATTGGCCACATTAAATGGCCTTATACAATAATGAAATCCGAATATCATGGGTCATTATTATAGGAAAACTCATAGTAACATATACACGTAACCAAGTTCCCTATACATGCCATAACCCTAAGTATAAAATCATCGATACCTAAATTGTAAGGTTGATACTGTGATAGGTTCTCCGGTGACTTCCAACCCGAGCTAACCTGAGTACATTATAAACACGGAAAACAACAGAGTAAGCTATAAAGCTTAGTAAGTATATATGTAAATGATAAAAAATTGATTACCATTCTTTTAACAATCCTTATTATAAGCTTTCAAGATAATACCATCATTATTGCATAAAATTTCACAATTCATTTATGTTCATCTTGAGTTGTTTACTCGAGATACAGTCACTAAATTATTTTTATCTTCAACTACAGAATTCAAAATTAAGATCTGCTGATTTTCCTGAAACTAGACTCAAATATCTTCTTATCATAAAATTTTCAGAATTTTGGGTTTAGCCAATAAGTACAGTTTATTCTTTAAATTTTTCCCGCTTCGTTGTCTGACAGTTCTGACCCCTCTTCACTAAAAATTAATTATCTCATTGTACAAAACCTAAATGACATTCTCGTTTGTTTCTCTTTAAAATAGACTCATTAATAAATTCAAACATATAAATTTTATCCCATGATTATTTTTGTAAAATTTTTAACAAATTTCCCAAGTCAAAATAGGGGATTACAAAATCATACTGACCCTGTCTCACTAAAATCCAAATATCTTACTATATGATATTCTTTTGCTTATTATGTTTCTTTAATGTAGAAATAGACTCAATAAGATTTAATTTCTTATCTCATTCAACCTCTAATTCAATTTCCACCTTTTTTTTTGGTGATTTTTCAAAGTGATATAACTGTTGCTGTCCAAACTATTTTATTGCTAATTTTACTCTTCCATGTTTCCTTTATATTAATTTTCATTTACACACATGTAACACCAAAGTATATCAATGGTTAGCCATTCCAATAAATAGTCATTATCAAATATTTACAAGCCATTCATTGGCCAATTTAACTTATACATCAACAACAAAGACTTGAACATATATAAAGACTTGAACATATCATTTCTTAATTTAATTTGGCCTAAAAGCTTCACACTTGATCATCAATCACATTTACCATATATTCATACATCATAAGCATGGAATTATAATCACAATGTAACACCCCTAACCCGTAACCGACGCTGGACTAGAGTTAAAGGTATTACGGGACAGGTCAAAAACATTTACAGAATTAATCATACAACTATTCAACAATATCAATCATAATGTCCCTTAAGTAGGTCATCAAGACCTTAAACATGCTTATAAACCGAGTCGGGACTAAATTGAAACACGTACAAAATTTCATGAAAAATAAAAATTTTCTAAATACAGGGGATGCACGCCCATGGGGGTAGGCCGTGCCTCACCCACGGCTATTTGACACACCCATGTGTCCTCCCCGTGGTCATATTCTGCCAAAACCAACACGGCTACCAAGCACGCCCGTGTGCTAAGGCTGTGTACTATAAGGTCATATACTGCCATTTCTCGCACAACCTGTAGGCTCGCCCATCCATGACCGTGTACTCTTAATGCTAGCTATTGACTTTTACCCCACGGTTGCTAGGCACGCCCGTGTACCATAGCCTGTGTGACATAATAGGTCACTTGCAAGACCAACATGCCACCCATTTTGGTTCTCACCTACAAGCAATACATACCAAAACATATTATGCATATATGGAAACTAAAACATACCAAGTTGTTCATTGCATCTATACATTCAATACCAATTCCATTCATACCAAATTACAAACTAAAACCTACATCATTTCAAGCATATACTATCCATTTACTTAACCAAACTTAACCATTTCATATGCATCAAAGCATACCAAAATATATACTTCATATAGCTCATTCATTCAAGCATTTTATCAACTCCAACTTTCCAAAACTCATGGCTAAGTTCACTTCATAAACATATGCATTTATCTAACCTATACATGCCATATTTAGCTATTACATTTTCAAAAGGGTACCAAAAAGAGTTTCATAGTGTGATGACGATCCTTAACGGTCCCGAGCCTTCAGTAGCTTTGACGACCTATAAAACAGAGAAAATACTCACACAGAGTAAGATTTACAAAGCTTAGTAAGTAAATATACAAACAAACTTGACATGGAAGGCATATTTGCAAATAAATAGATTGGCACATATCAATCACTTAATAAACTATCACATATATGCTTTGGTTCATATACTTTTGATCACATTAGCCATTTTCACAATTCAAGAATCATATAATCACATAGCTCATCTAGCCAAACTTACTTATCACATCATCCATTCCATATACATGATATCATTGTAAGATCACATGGATGCTTACCTTGTATACACGTTTAGTGTATAATCAGTGTACCTGAAACAGATTTATAACTCATATCACAGACTTGCCCGTTGAACCAATAGGAACCTAGTAGGATGCTCGAAAAGCTCGGAATAGTCATACCAAGCCAAAGTCCCAGACGAGGTCTTACATACACTAAGATATCGATCCATTGTCCCAGACAGGGTCTTACACGAATCAATACAATGCCAATGTCCCAGACATGGTCTTACTCGTAAAGCTCATATCGATGCCTATGTCCCAGACGAGGTCTTTTACATAGAATTCATATTGATGCCTACGTCCTAGATGAGGTCTTACACAAAATTTCAAATCAACGCCAACATCCCGGATGTGGTGTTACATGATAAAACAGAATAGATACCTATGTCATGACATAGCTAATCCTATCTATTCTTAGGTTCGTACGGGACTTTTCAGACTTAATCACTATATCAGACTTATCTCAAAATTCATGCACCTAGCATCTCATAAACATTCATTATCATTTATAGTCATATAGATATATTCAATTCAATACAAATACGTTTATTTGCATAGTGACTTACCTCGGATTCAGTTTATCGTAATGAAAACGGCTACTCGGTTACTTTCGCTTTCCTGCGATCTAAATCCGTTTTCCTCGGTTCTTGATCTAAACATATTCAGAATTAATCCTTTTATTCACTAATTCATTCAATTCAATCCAAACACTTATTTTAGGGCAATTTACAAATTATCCCTCATACTTGCACAAATTATGAATTTAGTCCATTTTTCTCAAAACATCAAATTCACAAGATCAGCACATACACAAGCTTAACCGAATGTATATAAACATCATACAAGCCCATGCTTTTCATCAAATTTGCAATTTAGTCCCTCAAGTTACCATTTTCTCAATTTAGCCTTATTTAGCTAAATTCATCAAAAATTCAAGAACAAAGTATGTTCATCTAGCTCATATCTTTCATTTAACACAAAAAATCATAAAAAAACTTGACATATCATCAATGGCATATCACACAAACATTATCAATTCATCAAATTGAGACATGGGTTTGATAGCTCTCAAAGCAACGATTACAAAAACGTAGAAATCATCAAAAACTGAAACCAAATCATACCTTAATTTATGCTTACAAAGGCCGAATATCAAGCTTCTTTCTATTTTCTTTTCTTTTAGTGTTTTTGGCAAGAAAGTGATGAAATAAGTCCACTTTCTCATGTTTCTTTTATTATATTCACTTATAACTTATAAATAAACATAATATAACTTTTAATTTATAAAAATAAAATATAAAAACATGTTATAAAACCATGTTGCTGTCCGCTATAAAAAAAATTGGCTTAATTGCCACATAAGTCCTCACATTTATAAAGCCACAACACATAGGTGCTTTAGCAAATAGCAAGCAACTTTCACATTTGATGTGATTTAATCCTTATGTCAAATTAAACACGCAGACAATCAAATTAGTTCACGGAAACTTACCACATGCTTAATCACATATCAACGGCACAGAATATAATAATAAAATATTATACGGACTCGGATTTGTGGTCCCGAAACCACTGTTTCGACTAGGGTGTAAACTGAACTGTTACACACACAAGGTCATTCTCATAGGTATAACTTACTCGTTTACATTCTTACCAAAATTCAATCACATACCGAGCACATTGCTCATGATTATATACATACATATATCTACAATTAATCGTCACATATTCACATTCCAAATACATATCATAGACATTGCTCACAATTACAAGCACTTTGAACCCTACACTTATCACCACATTTTCAAACGTAGTTTCACTTAGTCAAATTTTCCCGATGAACACTTAGGAATAATACCGGATACACGGTTGTTTCGCACATAGCCCACCCACAATTATATAAACACGGTGGTATCGCACACAGCCCACCAATAATAATGAATATGGTGGCATCGCACACATCCCACCCACAATAATATAAACACGGTGGTATTGCACACAGCCCACCAATAAGCACATATACACGGTGGTATCGCACATAGCCCACCAATAATAATGAATACGGTGGTATCGCACATAGCCCACACAGCCCACCAATAATAATGAATACGGTGGTATCACACACAACCCACCAATAATAATGAATATGGTGGTATCGCACACACCCACTAATAATCACATATAAACGGTGTTCATCCGTATCTTTTTCTATTCCGAAGGTTCATCTAGACATTTTTTCACTTTTCATCATTTTAATAAATATCAATAATATTCACTCACATTTCACATAATACATTAATATGTAAAAACATAAATAAAAAAGGATGTATCATTTACATATAAACTTCCCTCGATACCAAAATAGTAAAAAGGGACCTAACAATCAATTACTCGCTTTTTCTTCTATTCTAGGTCTGAACCTCATTTTCTTTAATCTATAACATCACATTTAGCTTACTTATTAGTCAAATTATTCATTGTGACCCAAAAGTCATACTATGGGAAAATTACATTTTTCCCCTAAACTTTATCATATTTACACTTTTGCCCTTATGCTCGTAAAACGATTTTCATTCAATTTCTTCGTATTTTAAGCCTAGCTGGACCATTTTCATAACTACAACGGCCAACAATTTCCACTAATTCACACTTTTATGGCAAATTTTATAACTTTTCCAAATTAGTCCTTTTTGGCATCTTTACCAGAAATTACTTAGTAAAAGTCGTTTATTACCCACCGAGCATTCATATTCTACAATTAAACATCAAAACACAAGCATTTCTCATATAGTTAAATTTTCAAACATCAACCCTAGCTCAAATAAATGGTAGAAATAAAGAGATTGTGTTACGAGGATTTCAAAAACGTAAAGAACATTAAAAACGGGGCAAAGACGGACTTACCACCAAGCTTGGAATCTTGAAAACCCTATCCATGGCTTCCCCATGCTAAGTTTAACCAAGCAAGAAGATGGACAAGGGTTTTTGGCTTTTATTTTGTCTTTTAGTCCATTTAATTACCAAATTACCAAAGGGCCCCTAACTTAAAAATATCATATTTCATTTATCTCATGTCCATTTTTGTCCAACAATTTAACCAATGGTCTAATTAACATTTAAGGACCTGTAATTTAAAATTTCATAGAAATTGGACACTTCTAACATGTGGAACTCACTTTTGCACTATTTATAATTTAGTCCTTTTGACTAAATTGAGTGCCCAAACGTCAAAATTTTCGAACGAAATTTTCAAAAAATCTTTCCGTGAAATCATAGACCATAAAAATATAATAAAAATAAGACTTTTCTTGTAGGATTTGTGGCCCCAAAACTACTGTTTTGATTAGGCCCAAAATCGGGCTGTTACAATACCAATTTTGGGTTCATTCCTGTAACATCCTAAAATTGGGCCTAGTAGAATTGGGCCCAATAAGCCTTGAGAATGGGAACATTTAAAATTTTTGAGATGCATGTAGCACTTAGAATGTTATGGTAAGGTATTAATGGGCTTGTGCATTGTGTGCAATGTTATGTTTAATATGTTAATTTGAGGTTCAGTTGGGCCCAAAGAATTGGGTCAAAATTTTGGCAGCCAAGGTGAGCTAAGGGGGGACGGCATGTAACATCCAGAATTTGGGGGCTATGCATTTTTAACTTAATTATATGTTGTTGCATGCCTATGTGTAGTCGAGTGTACTTTGGAAGTTTTAGGAACTTCAGTATGTAAGAGAATGCCTTAGAGAAATATTAAATTTTTAAGAATTAAGATAGAACTAAGCAAGATAGGCTTTAAGAAAAATTGGCATGAGGTTTTTAGCATAACAAGTTATTTGGAAAGGTGGTGTTGGCGCATGGGTGCATGCATGAGGGGAGAGGTTCGAATCTCCTAGCTAGCAATTGGAAGAATTTTAATTTTTGCTTTATTTCCTATAGTGTCGGTCAAGCCTTATCTAGAATGGATGGACTTTCTTTTATTTTTGGATAGTAGACCAAGGGAAAAAGGCAAGTTAGAAGTTATGGTATGGAATCATGAGGTTATGGAAGGATAAGGGACAAAGGGCATGAAGAGTGGAAGATGTTGTGGAAGCATTTCCATGGTCATTTGACCATGAACCTAGACGACATAAGGGCTAAGGGGATTGGTTTAATTGTGATAGGAATTAAGGGAATGATGGGGAGAAATGAGGAGGAAAAAGGAGATCATGTTGGCAAGGGTGTTGGCGAATTTTGCAATAGCATTAGGGGTGAAAGTTGGCCAAAATTCTAACATTTGTGCATCTTTTCACTTTTCTCCAAAAGCTCTCTCTTCTTAGAATTTGTTAATGACATTAGGTAAAAGTTTTGCTTTGTTTTGGCTTTCATTTTTAACCATTTTGGTTTAAGTGCCTATTCTCTCAAGTTCATGTCCTCTATAGCCAAAAGCACCAAAAAGTTTGGAAAACATTTCTCTTTTTCCCTCATTGCCGAAAACACCAAAGAATTTTAGAAGATAATTCTCTTTCTTTTCTTCCTCTCTTTGGCCGAATCATACTAGCACCAAAAGGGCATTTCTCATCTATTTCTTTTCTTTTTCTTTCTCTTTCTCTTCCTCTTTCTCTTTTCTTCTTCTTTCTCTTAACCGAAACCATCTTCCACCATAACCGAAATCACCATCTATTTCTTTCTTTTCTTTTATTAAAAATCGAAACCACCATAGCCAAAAACACTGTCTTTTCTCTTCTCTTTTTGTCCAAACTGAAATCATCATTTCTTTTCTTTTAATTTGATAAGGCCGAATCTCCAATAGTTCAAGTAAGGGTGAATCAATCTCCGTATTACGAGTAAGGATTTTCTATCAATCGTTCTCTTTATTTTCTTTTAGAATAGCCGATTTTAGAAATCTAATTCTCTTATTTTCTCTTTGGCCAAATCTTTGAAGGGGATTTTAAGGATTTTTTTTGTAGGCATCGATTAAGGAGAGATCATTCGCGATCATTCAAGGTAAGGATTGTCATATTATTGGATATATCATTTTTAGAAAGATTACTAATCGATTTCATTTTAGGGGACTCTATCGCTCGGACATTTCCCGTAAACGTAAGATTTTGGGACTAACAAAATAGGTTCGAAAAGAGCGGTAAGGAGTGTTTGGAAGAGGGGTGGTTCTGTTATACCCTCAAACTTCAAACAAAGGGTTGTATCGGGGATCCGAGATTTTCCACTAGGTTGTGGACCCTCTGCTAACGAAGATCGTTTGTTTGAAGTCGTACGTACACCCGAGCCACTTTTTGTTCGTGGGTTGTCATCGGGTTTTGATCCATCAATCGGAGAGAAACCACATATAACAATTGTCTGTGATTCCGAGGGTAAGGAATCAGATCTTTCATCAATAGTGTAGATTTATAAGTAATAGTGTATTCTAATCAAGTGTGATAAATAATTAGGTGTCGACGAATGGGAAGGTATCGTTCTCACTGTTATAAGGTGTGTAACATTATACTAAATTTCTCATAGATCTAAAATAAATATGATTTGTATGAAAATATGTATGAGAATGGTTGCGGGTACCATTCAGTGGTACACGATATTCAGGTATGTTTAACCCCAATACTTCGTTAATATTGCTATATACATAAATATGAAATAAGTATGATTTTGCTATGATTTTTGGGTAAATGGCATGAAAACTGAATAATATGTATGTGCATGGGCATATGGGTGTTATTGATAAAGGGGAAGTGTTTCGGTGGTTTTACCACATTATCCGGTGACTTCGGTCACATATATGAATCCGGTGACTTCGGTCACATATTTTGAATCCGGTGACTTGGTCACATATTTTGAATCGGTGACTTGGTCTAAACAATGCAGTGGCCGTGCCACAAAATTATAAGGCGATGTGCATGTTGATCGCAAAGAAGCGCCTTCGATGGTGTGTAGTGGATGGAGGGTCGATTTAGTAATCCCCACGGTGTGATTGGTAGGTACGGGTGGTGTGTAGCGGATGGATATTTAGGTGAGCTTGGGTTTGCATTTCATTTTTATATATCCATATGATTTTTATGTGATTTTTATTTGATTTGCTATAAAATGGGCTTATGGCTAAATATGTTTTAAATGGGCTTAATGGCCATGATTAATTGGGATTTTAGTGTTTTGTTACACATTGAGTCTATGACTCACCCTTTTATGGGATATATTTCAGGTGACTCTTAGAGCGATGGATCGGGTCAGTGAGGACTACGTAGTGGCCAATGCTCAACAAAGTATTTCAGAGTTTCTCTTAATTAGACCTATTAAGTTTATTTTTATTACTTAGGATTTATTTTGGGTTATGTTATTTATGTAATAAGGCGCTATGAAGCAGTTTAAATTTTACGTTTTAGATTTTTAATCGCCACGAACAATTATTACTAAATAATTAAATGATTTTGAAAAAATAACTTAAACTGCTTTTTGACACCTATGTTTTATAATAATAAAAGTTTTTCATAAAAAAATTGATTTTCTTTTAACTTATAATTTTCTCTTAAAAATAACGTTTTAAGAAGATATAAATTTATTTAAAATACGATTTCAATGCGATCATTAAGTTAATCTATTTTATACTGAAACCATCATATTTTCTTAATAAACAAAGCGAGATTTAATTAAAGTTTTACTCGAGGAACATATCAAATTCGGTTAAGCTTTTGGGCCGGGTTTGGGGTGTTTCAACTTGGTATCAGAGCCCAGTTTTAAACTCTCGGCCTTGGGTTTTGAAGCCCACAACGTTTTCAAAAATTTGGCCCAAATGACTTTTAGAAAGTTTTCTTAAGTTAAAATGGTTTTATAGAAGCATGGCACCCAGGTTCTCGGCCCAAGTCCATCAGGTAAGTACTTTATTGATAAAGTGATGTGAATGTATGATATTTTAAAGTGATAAGCCTAAGGAAACTATACTTTAGAGACATGGACCCTAGGTGTATGTGTACTACTACGGAAAAACCAATTGAATAAATATCATTGCATAAAACTTTCTTTTAATAAGAAGTGAAAAGACTCTAATGCATAAGACTTTTTGTAAAAATAGATAAGATGCGTAGTAGACATGAGTTCTAGGGGCGTGGTCGTCATGGACGCTGATGAGAGGAAGAATGGTCGTGTCGGAACCAGTTAGATCCGTTAAGGTTTCAAAATAAAGCTCACCACCATTTGTTGGGGTGGAATTTCAAGAGCAAAATGGAGGAGATGACGTAGAATCACAAGTCTTGTGAGTTTTGGAAAGAGTAGCAGGAGCTAGTATGGGAAATGGGTCTCGAAAGTCGATGGTGAGAGACTTAGATCAAATAAATTTGAGATTTTTAGCGGAGTATCTAGAGTAGCTCCGAATGTAGCGGAGTACTGGTTGGAGGCAGTCGAGAGGATCATGGATGATTTGGACTGCACTACTGAAGAAAAGTTGAAAGGTGCTGTTTCACTATTTTGTGATGAGGCCTACCAGTGGTGGCTCACTATCAAGGAAAGTACCCCTGTGGATCGAGTGGATTGGGGGTATTTTAAGGTTAAATTTGAAGGGAAATATGTTGGAGCTAGCTACATCGACTCTCAGAGAAAGGCGTTTCTGAATTTAGTGCAAGAAGTCGATAGCTGAGTATGAAGTAGAGTTCTTGCGACTTAGCCGATATGTTAGAGGGATAGTAGCTACTGAATATGAGCGGTGTGTCAGATTCGAGGATGGACTGAGAGATGAAGCTCATGAATGTTGATTGCTCAGACCGGAAAGAGACTTTCTGATCTTAGTGGATAGGGCAAGGATAGTGAAGAAGTTAAGCGGATGAGAGATGAAGCGGACAGAGGCCAGAATAAGAATAAGAGGAGTTTGGGGTCTTCAGGGTCATCGGGAATTTTCAAAAGAAACCAAGAGTTGATGGGCCACGAGGTCAGCAGGTTACTATGGGAGGACAACATCGTACTTGTGCTCAATGTGGGAAGATGCACCCGGGAGAATGTTGGAAAAAGATCGGGGAATGTTTCAAGTACGGGTCTAAAGATCATATGATTAAAAATTATCTGATGAATACAGATAAGAACCGCCCAGTAGGTCAGGGTATTAATCAGGCTGGCAGAGGTGGACAATAGCCGATAAGGGTTCGTGGTCCAAATGGAAGAAGTAATGGTTCTGGTAGAGGTCGCAGGACTCGCATGCAGGCGATGGTAACACCGAGGCGAGACAAACCGTGTCGGTATATGCGTTTAAATCGCAAAGAAGATAGTGGCCTTTTGATGTTATCACGGGTACGTTTCTGATTTCTGGGTTGCCCTTTATTGCTTTGATAGATATAGGGTCAACTCACTCATATATCGCTAGTGAAGTATCCGGAACTTTGCATGTGACTTACGAGGCGTACCTAGGAAGATGATCTGTACTTAGTCCTTTAGGATGCACAATAGTAATAGATAAACTCTTTAAGGAAGTACCTTTAGAAGTTCAAGGGGCGCAGTTTTCGGCTGATTTAATGGTGTTGCCATTCGGGGAATTCGACCTGATCTTAGGCTTAGACTGGCTAGTGAAATATCGTGCAAATGTGGATTGTCTTTGCTAAAGCGGATGTCCTTAAAATCTATTGATGACAAAGAAGTTGTGGTGATGGGCGAGACGAAATTACTTATCAAATGTAGTATCGCTCTTAAGGCGAAAAGATGGTTAGAAAGGGATGTGTAGCCTTTCCGATGTTGGTTAGTGCCTTGGAGGCTAAGGAAGCCTTCTTGAAGAGGTCGGGGATTGTGAGAGAATTTGTAGATGTTTTAGGAAGAACTTCCGAGGTTGCCTCCGGATCGAGAGGTAGAATTTGGGATTGATTTATTGCACAGGCAGCGCCGGTTTCTATTGCTCGTATAGAATGGCAAGAAGGAGTTGGTTGAGCTTAAGGCTCAGATCTAGGAGTTGCTTGATCGTGGATTTATCCGACCCAGTGTGTCTCCATGGGGAGCATCGGTCCTATTCGTGAAGAAGAAGGACGGAACGATGAGGATGTGTATAGTTTACCGACAGTTGAATAAGCTGACCATTAAGAGCAAGTATTCTTTGCCGAGGATCGACGACTTGTTCGATCAGCTTAAGGGAGCTGCGGTATTCTCAAAGATAGATCTAAGGTCGGGGTATCATCCGCTTAAAGTGAAAGAAGCGGATATCCATAAGACAGCTTTCCGAACAAGATATGGGCATTATGAGTTTTTGGTAATGCCGTTCGGATTGATGAACGCCCCAGCTGCATTCATGGATATGATGAATCGGGTTTTCCAACCCTACTTGGATCAGTTCGTCGTGGTGTTCATAGACGACATCCTAGTGTATTCGAAGTCCAAGATAGAGCATGATGAGCATCTCCGGATAGTGTTGCAAGTGTTAAGGGAGAAGAAGCTTTATGCCAAATTCAGCAAATGTGAATTTTGGCTGAAAGAAGTTGCATTCTTAGGCCATGTGGTGTCAGCAGAAGGAATAAGGGTGGATCCTCGAAAGATTGAGGCAGTACTAGATTGGAAACCACCTAAGTTCGTATCTAAGGTTCGCAGTTTCTTGGGATTAGCAGGCTACTATAGAAGATTCGTCGAAGGATTTTCATCAATAGCTGCACCTTTAACGAAATTGTTACGAAAGGAGGTACTTTTCGTATGGGCAGATAAACAGCAAGAGAGCTTTGAGAAGCTTAAGAAGGTTTTGACCAAGCTCGATTTTGATTCGACTGGCGGGGAGGATTCGTGGTGTCTTGTGGACGCTTCTCACACATGATTAGGATGTGTTCTGATGCAAGACCGGAAGGTAGTTGCGTATGCATCTTGGCAGTTGAGACCACACGAGGTTAATCAACCGACGCATGATTTAGAGTTGGCAGCAGTAGTCTTTGCTCTTAAAGTTTGGAGACATTATTTATACGGGGAAAAGTCAGTGATATACACGGACCACAAGAGTCTAAAATATCTGTTGACTCAAAAGGAACTGAATTTGAGACAGCAAAGGTGGATAGAGTTGTTGAAAGACTACGACTATTCTATTGAGCACCACCCGGGCAAGGCGAATGTGGTGGCAGACGCTCTAAGTCAGAAAGTGGTGTCAGATTTAAGGGCGATGTTTTCACATCTTAGTCTTTATGACGATGGAAGCTTGCTAGTAGAATTACAAGTAAAGCTGACCTGTTGAGTCAAGTGAAAGAGAGACAGATGGTAGACGATGACCTGAGTGCAAAACTACGGCAGGTACAGAATGGGGAATTAGAAGATTTTGGTATTAACAATGATGGGGTATTGTGTCTCAAAGGTAAAATCTGTATGCCGAGGGATCAGGAGTTGAGGCAAAAGATTCTTCAGGAGTCGCATGGTAGCCCTTATGCTATGCATCCTAGAGGAAGTAAGTTATACCGAGATTCTGAGATCGGTTTTGGTGGCCCGGTCTTAAGCGGAAGTTACGAATTTGTAGGGAAGTGCTTAGCGTGTCGACAAGTCAAGATCGAACATCAAGTACCTTCGGGATTGCTTGGTAGATAAAGATTTCGATGGAAGTGGAGAGAATCACCATGGACTTTGTTAGTGGGCTTTCTCTTACGCCTACTAAGAAAGACTCGGTATGGGTGATAGTGGATCGATTGATGAAATCGCACATTTTATCCCGTCGGGTTGATTACTCTTTGCGAAATTAGCGAAGTTATATGTGGTGAGATTGTGAGATTGCACAGAGTGCTGGTGTCGATTATTTCGGATAGGGATCCGAGGTTTACGTCTCGATTTTGGAAAGCATTGCATCAGGCTTTGGGCACCAGATTGGACTTTAGTACGGCGTTTCATCCATAGTCTGACGGTCAGTCTGAATGAGTAATCCAAATTTTAGAAGATATGTTAAGGGGATGTGTGATAGATTTCAGAGGAAGCTGGGAGGAGTTCTTACCGTTAGCAGAATTTGCGTACAACAACAGTTATCAAGCCAGTATTCGGATGGCACCGTATGAAGCACTATATGGATGGAAGTGTTGCACTCCTACGTGTTGGACATAATTAGGGGAACGTTATATTTTGGGTCCAAAAATAGTGGCTGAATCTGAAGAAAAGGTTAAGGTAATCCGTGCTCGGTTAAAGAAGCATCCGAGACAAAAGTCGTACCACGATCTTAAGCGGAAAGAAATAGAGTTTCTTTGTGGGGATCAAGTATTCTAAAGGTTTCACCTTGGAAAAAGGTGATGAGATTTGGTCATCAAAGGAAAGTTAAGTCCTGAGTTCATTGGACCTTATCGGGTTTTGAAGTGGGTCGGACCTGTGGCATATCAGTTAGAATTGCCTTCGAAGTTGAAGCAAATGCATGATGTGTTCCATGTTTCAATGTTACGTCATTACCGGTCGGATCTATCTCATGTAGTGTCAGTTGAGGAGGCGAAATTAAGACCAGATTTGTCTTATAAAGAGGAGCGAATTCAAATTCTGGAGCAGGATGTAAAGGTGTTACGGAGAAAATTAGTTCCTCTCGTCAAAGTGTTATGGCGTAATCATGGATCAGAAGAAGCTTTATGGGAGCCGGAGGAAACGATGTGACAGCAATACCCTCACTTGTTCTAGCCAGGTAATTTCGGGGTCGAAATTATTTTAAGGGGGTAGAACTGTAACATCCAGAATTTGGGGGCTATGCATTTTTAACTTAATTGTATGTTGTTGCATGCCTATGTGTAGTCGAGTGTACTTTGGAAGTTTTAGGAACTTCAGTATGTAAGAGAATGCCTTAGAGAAATATTAAATTTTTAAGAATTAAGATGGAACTAAGCAAGATAGGCTTTAAGAAAAATTGGCATGAGGTTTTTAGCATAACAAGTCATTTGGAAAGGTGGTGTTGGCGCATGGGTGAATGCATGAGGGGAGAGGTTCGAATCTCCTAGCTAGCAATTGGAAGAATTTTAATTTTTACTTTCTTTCCTATAGTGTCAGTCAAGCCTTATCAAGAATGGATGGACTTTCTTTTATTTTTGGATAGTAAACCAAGGGAAAAAGGCAAGTTAGAAGTTATGGTATGGAATCATGAGGTTATGGAAGGATAAGGGGACAAAGAGCATGAAGAGTGGAAGATGTTGTGGAAGCTTTTCCATGGTCATTTGACCATGAACCTAGATGGCATAAAGGCTAAGGGGGATTGGTTTAATTATGATAGGAATTAAGGGAATGATGGGGAAGAAATGAGGAGGAAAAAGGGGGATCATGTTGGCAAGGGTGTTGGCCAAATTTTGCAATAGTATTAGGGGTGAAAGTTGGCCAAAATTCTAACATTTTGTGCATCTTTTCACTTTTCTCCAAAAGCTCTCTCTTCTTAGCCGAATTTGTTAATGACATTAGGTAAAAGTTTTGCTTTGTTTTGGCTTTCATTTTTAACCATTTTGGTTTAAGTGCCTATTCTCTCAAGTTCATGTCCTCTATAGCCAAAAGCACCAAAAAGTTTGGAAAACATTTCTCTTTTTCCCTCATTGCCGAAAACGCAAAGAATTTTAGAAGACAATTCTCTTTCTTTTCTTCCTCTCTTTGGCCGAATCATACTAGCACCAAAAGGGCATTTCTCATCTATTTCTTTTCTTTTTCTTTCTCTTTCTCTTCCTCTTTCTCATTTCTTCTTCTTTCTCTTAACCGAAACCATCTTCCACCATAACCGAAATCACCATCTATTTCTTTCTTTTCTTTTATTAAAAAACCGAAACCACCATAGCCAAAAACACTGTCTTTTCTCTTCTCCTTTTGTCCAAATTGAAATCACCATTTCTTTTCTTTTAATTTGATAAGGCCGAATCTCCAATAGTTCAAGTAAGGGTGAATCAATCTCTGTATTACGAGTAAGGATTTTCTATCAATCGTTCTCTTTATTTTCTTTTAGAATAGCCGATTTTAGAAATCTAATTCTCTTATTTTCTCTTTGGCCGAATCTTTGAAGGGGATTTTAAGGATTCTTTTTGTAGGCATCGATTAAGGAGAGATCATTCGGGATCATTCAAGGTAAGGATTGTCATATTATTGGTTATATCATTTTTAGAAAGATTACTAATCGATTTCATTTTAGGGGACTCTATCACTCGGACATTTCTCGTAAACGTAAGATTTTAGGACTAACAAAATAGGTTCGAAAAGAGCGGTAAGGAGTGTTTGGAAGAGGGGTGGTTCTGTAATACTTCCCACGATCTAGATCTAATCATAAAATGCATGATCATAAGATTTATATGTTTTGATAATTGCCAACATCTCGGTTTATTGATGAAAGCCCAAGGAGGGTAAAAGCGGATCACCGTGTTAGTAAATAATCTGTTTAAATGTTACAAGTAAAATGCTTGTATGTGATTGCATAGGTTGGGTTGATGAAAGGAGGAAGTTATACGTTATATGTGTAGCGATTTTACCGTGATCAGATGTAGCGGCTATTGCTGTGAATTTTCATACGGGCTTCGGCCATTATATGTTATATGGGCTTCGCCATCATATGTGGATGAGCAAAGATGATCGCCATCTTGGCGCGTACTTGATGTGGGTCGATTGTAGAAATCCCGAATGGTGTGAACGGTTGTTGGTGCGGCGTGTAGCGGATGGAAACACAGGCAAACGTGTTGGGCCTTGCATATTATTTGTTGTTAATTTTTATTATGAGTATTAAACTGTTTATTTTGTTTAACGGGCCTAAGGCCCAAAAATCTAGTGGTGCATGAGAGTTGCACACTGAGTCTCGCGACTCACCCTTTTAATTAACATTTCAGGTGATACCTAGTGCTCCGGACCGGGCTGGAGAGGAGCGCAAGGTGGCCATGCAAAAGAATATGTGGATCCGACAAAAAGACTCAAGTTAATTATTTTTATATTATGTTTTATTTAATAGATTTTAAACCACGTTGTAATAAGGCCATAGGCCACTAGTTTATATCTTGTTTTATTATGGGATAAATTTTTTTTATTTATTCAAACATTTATTTTAATTAAACTAAGGCATGTAATTAAGTTTGGGTTTTATTCATAAAGGCATATTTTATATAAATTACATTTGGGCTTTTTGACAACACGATTTGTTTTACAAAAATTTCCTTAGTGACATACCAGATCCGGCCGTGGTGTTTGGGCCGGGTTTGGGGTGTTACAAATTGGTATCAGAGCCCAGTTCAAAACTCGGCTCTAGGGGTTTTTGGGCTCAAAACGTTTTCTAAAGATGGGATTTTGAAATATACATGTTTTTAAATAATAATAGGTTTTTAGCTCGGCATGGCACCTGCATCTCCGGCCCAAGTCCGCCAGGTAAGTACTCCAAACCATTGTGTGATATATTTATGTGGGCTTCATGGGCTTTATGGGACGTAGACTAAGTTAGAATTAGAACTTGATGGACATTAGGCTTTGTACAAACTACTTCTTAAAAATTCATAAAACTTAATTTCATTGAACAAACCCGTTAACGAGCCGCAAGGCTAGGGTGTGGTAATCATCACACGCATGTCTAGGAAGGATCCGAAGAGCATGGTATTTAAGCAGATCCTAGTGACTCACCTCCTCTTCATTTGGAATCCTACCGGTTCAGAGTGACTGCTCACCTTAGTCAAGTTAGGGTGTGGCAATGGGCATCGCATGTCTAGGAGTGGATTCTGGGAGAGCTTGGTATTTAAGCAGGTCCTAGCGACTTACCTCCTCTTCGCTAGAATCCTACCGGTGCATAGTGACTATTCACCCTAGCTGCGAGGATTTATTAATGGGCTAAACCTTATAATTAAAACCCGAAAAGGTACCAGCCACCTTGTTTTGTGCAACCCTAAAGTAAACCTTGGTTTTGAAATCACTAAAGTACCCTTGATTCGTAAAAATTTCCCAAATTAAAAATTACCAAAATACCCTTATTTCGTAAAATCACCTGGAACCATATTTTAGAAAATTACAAAAATACCCCCTCAGAGGTTAAAATTACTTAAAATACCCACGGTAGTGAAATGATAGAAATACCCTTAGGTGATGGATGCTATTTGTATGTTGGTGTGTATGGATGTTGAATGTGCATGGTTCCTAGAATTAAGAAGACTGAAACCTGTAGATAAGTTTGAATTTGAAAGAACTACTTTTAAAACTATTATTCATAAGACTGTTCGTGGTTAATCAGTTGAAGAAAGCTAATAATTCATAAAATTCTTAATCAGATAAATGCGAATCGGTAGTATTAGTACAAGGGGACGAAGAGGCTTCAAAAGTGAATAATGGTGCGTATCCTACCATAGTATACTAAGTGTTTATTTGGCTTTGGAATTAGAGTGCGCAGAGAAAGCATAGTGATGAGACTTGGGTAGTACAATTACTAGTTAGTCAAAAATTTTGAGGACGAAATTTCTTTAAGGAGGGTAGATTTGTAACATCCTGAAATTGGGCCTAGTAGAATTGGGCCCAATAGGCCTTGAGAATGGGAACATTTAAAATTTTTGAGATGCATGTAGCACTTAGAATGTTATGGTAAGGTATTAATGGGCTTGTGCATTGTGTGTAACGTTATGTTTAATATGTTAATTTGAGGTTCATTGGGCCCAAAGAATTGGGTCAAAATTTGACTGACCCAGTGAGCTAAGGGGGACGGCACAAGGCTATAATTTAGGGATTATTTTGTTTAATTAATGAGGATAACAAGTCGATAAAATAAAGGGAGAGTTGGTGAAAATGTGGCCTCTTATGGATGAGTGTTTTGATAGGGATAAGGGATAGAAGGATAGAGGAGAAAGATAGGAGTTATCTTACGAGTACGAGTTGGCGAAATTCCATCTCCTAGAGGGTGTCGAAATTCCCTATAAATAGGGGGTACCTCTTCAATTCCAACATTTTGAACCCCATTCTCTTCTCTCATCTTCGTCTTTGAAATTCTCGTTCTTCTTGGTAATCTCTTTTCTTTTGATTTCTTCCAAAGTGAAACCCTCAAGATTCTTTCTTTCCACTTTCTTTTCACTTTCCTTCTAAGCTGAAACACTTCACTCAGTTTTTCTAAAAGCCAAAAATGCATCAGTTCATCTTTTCGAGATTTTCATAAAAGCCAAAATCGCTAGATCTCATCTCCTGTGGTTGCCGAATCCTCTTTAATGGAGTCTGCTTGTGCTGGAATCTAAAGGAAACAATAGGTAAGTGTTGATTTGGGATTTCAATGTTCTTTGGCTTTTCAAAGTCCTTAGCGAATGGCTATTAGAAACTAATCTCTTATTTCACACTTCTTTTCGGCATTCCGGATTTGAAGAAGGAGGCCAATCGCATAGATCTCTAAGTTATAGAATCGTGTTACTTTTGATTTCAAGGTAAGAGGATTTGTTTATTTATATATATAAAATCGGGTAGAATACTAACCATGGCGAATATAGAGAGGGCATATTTTCACGATTTTCGACTTTTAAGCAAAGTTATAGATTGAGGATAATAGATCAGGATATCAAGGACATCGACTAAGAATATTGGATTTAGCGATATCGTGTGTAATACTTCCCACCATCTAGATCTAATCATAAAATGCATGATCATAAGATTTATATGTTTTGATAATTGCCAACATCTCGGTTTATTGATGAAAGCCCAATGAGGGTAAAAGCGGATCAAGGGTTAGTAAATAATCTGTTTAAATGTTACAAGTAAAATGCTTGTATGTGATTGCATGGGTTGGATTGATGAAAGGAGGAAGTTATACGTAATATGTGTAGCGATTTTACTGTGATCTAATGTAGCAGCTATTGCCGTGAATTGTCATACGGGCTTCGGCCATCATATGTGGATGAGCAGCATGACTGCCATTTTGGCGTGTAGCGGTGTAGGTCGATTGTAGAAATCCCCAATGGTGTGAACGGTTGGTACGGGGGCATGTAGCGTGTAACATCCTGAAAAGGGCCTATGCATTTTCAGTTTAATTGTATGAAATGACAAGTTTAAGCACTAAGAATAAATTTTTGATATTTTTGGAAACCTGAACATTTTGGAAACTTGAACATTTTGGAAACTTGAACATTTTTGGAAATGATCCAAAAATGGAAACCTGAACATTTTGGAAACTTGAAAATGTAAGAAAAATGGCAAGTTACAGAGCCGATCGAAAATTTTAGGAAACTTAGAAACGATGCAGAAATGCCAAATTTTAAAGTTTAAAATAGGAAATAAGGGCAAGATGGCCTTAAAAGAAAAAAAGTTGGTAAAGTTTGACACACAAAC
This sequence comes from Gossypium rotundifolium, assembly GCA_025506655.1. Lineage (NCBI taxonomy): Eukaryota > Viridiplantae > Streptophyta > Magnoliopsida > Malvales > Malvaceae > Gossypium > Gossypium rotundifolium. Next base: position 118,562,652 of record CP106731.1, on the reverse strand, counting down.
AGGCTTGGAAAAGTGGCCTGCAGATGTCACTTAGGGCCTATGGAAATGGCGCCACATGCAGGGTGTTGGGCCTGAGTTCGAGTCACTTGGGAAGCAAATAAAAGGGAGTTTTATTTTTGCTTCCAAGGCTAAGGGGTGGACGGCACAAGCCTTCTAGAAAGGAGGTGTTTTAATTCCATAAATATGGGATTAATAAGTGATAAATAAGGGATTTTAAATTTGGATTATTTGAGGAGATAATTGATGGATTTAATGCTTTTATTTTTATATAAAGGAGATAATATTATCTTAAGGCAGAGTGGTGGCCAACTCAAGGACTCTTGGCCTAGCAAATTCGGCTAAAGAAGGAGAACCAAAGTCTTTTCTCTCATCTTTTCCAAGTTGCCGAAAATTCCCTAGCTCTCTCCCCCTCTCTGCCGAATTTTTCTTTAAGCAAAATCCATCTCTTCTTCCTAGCTCTCTCCCCCTCTCTGCCGAATTTTTCTTTAAGCAAAATCCATCTCTTCTTTTTCTATTTTCTTCTCCTCTCCTTTGCTATTGTCAAGCCAAAACACTCTTTGATCCCTGATTAAAACTCCATAGCCGAAACTCTGTGACTCTAGGCAAGGAAGCAATCGATCAAAGCATTAAAGGTAAGGCTAAGCATTAATCAAGTTCTTTCTTTTTCTATTTGCCGAAAGAGAAGGGTCTAATCCCTATTTTTGTCTTATGGCTGAATCTATAAGGATCTCTCGTGTTCTTTTACAATAGTTGAATCTGAGGAGGAATCTTTCGGAAATTCGAGGATCTAAGGTAAGATAAATATATTTGGTTAAAGGTTATGATTTATATGTTAAATTAAATTTAACATATGATGCTAGGGATGTCGACAAAGGCTATAAGGCAAGGAATCCTTTTAGATTTGGAATTTGTAAGGTAGGTGATATTCGCCAAGGCTTGTTTTTTTTTTATATTTAGGATTATTTCCCATTATTTCAAAAGTCGGAATCGACATGGTTACATGGCTAGTGTTAGCCGATTTCAAGGAAAAGGAATACTAGCAATTTTGGGACTTGATTTCTGAGACATCCAAATTGACAAACAATGTAAGTAATACAAATCCTACTAGGATTTGGTTTTCTTTACGCCAAATAGGTTTGTTAATATGCTTTAATGATTGGTAGAATATAGGAGTTAAAAATCTAGATCGGTAGATCGTTCTTCTGGATCTCAAGGAATCCAATAAGCGAATCAGTGTGTACCCATACTAATTTTCAATAAATTATATGGCAACTATTAACTATATGAATATGCATAAGAATGTGAATGTGGTTAAGTACCACAAATGTGGTAAGAAGTACTCAGCACGTTTCCTACTCGATAGGATTACGAATATGATATATTATGAACATGTGAATAGGAACATGAATGAGAAATATGTATGTTATATAATTTATGGGGCATTCGGGATCTATGAGAAAGGGGAAGAAGTTGTTGACTTCGGTCTCATTAACGGAATATGGTGACTACGGTCACAAAATTTGAATATGGTAACTTCGGTTACATTATCCGAATTTGGTAACTTCGGTTACATTACTTGAATATGGTGTCTAATGACACAAATGATATAGGCGATGAGCACGCCATTCGCAGCGATCGCCTTCGATGGTGTGTAGTGGATGGAGGGTTGACTTAGTAGTCCCACGGTGTGATGGCGTGTACGGTGGTGTGTAGCGGATGGACAAATAGGCTTGGGTTTGGGTTGCATCATCATTTATTTTTATATGAATATGAATTTGATATGAACATGTATGCCCGATTTGTTGAATGTTATCTTGTGTGCACATTGAGTCTCATTGACTCACCCCGCTATGGGAACTATTTTCGGTGATGAGCAAAGGATTTGACGGGACGGTAGACCTTGAGGTGGCCATGTTTCATTTGAAGATTTGATTTGATTTGGACTTTATTTCTTTTCAAGACATTTAATTTTTTTTTTTTTGGGTTTACTTGATGTAATAAGGCTATAAGGCCCAAGTGGATTTCTTTATTTTTGCTTTACTTTTAAATATTGTGCTAAGAACTATTTTGGATGTAAGTACAAAATTTATTTCTTTAAAATGAACCCTAAAATTATTTTGTCACTTTACTTAAATTGGATTTACAAGATTAATTAAATAGGTTTCCAATCTAAGCCCAACTCAAAATAATAGTTTTCTAAAATTTTACAAATTTTCTCTAAGTAACGAAAATTTTTGAAACAGTTTACTTTAGGAACATACCAGATTCAGTTCAGGCTCGTGGGCGGTGTGGGGTGTTTCAGGTTTGATATCGAGCCAGTTTTAAACTCTCTACCGAGGCTAAGGCCCAAAACGTTTTCAAAGAGAGCGAAATGATTATCTTTGAAAAATAAGGTGTTTTCCGGCATGGCACCTAAGTCTCAGCCAGCATGATCCACCGTAAGTACCCTAACTATATGTGTGATATCTTGTGAACTGTTTAAGGTAGAAAAGGCATGGAACGTAGAATAGAATGATAGGAACTTGAACCTAGGATTAGACTACTCAAACACAAAACCACATAAGACTTAATGCAATTGAACAAACCTATGGCTAAGTCACCGAGCTAGTGGTGTGGTAACCCCGTGCGCATGTCTAGGATTGGATCCGGAAGAGCTTGGTATTTAAGCGGTCCTAGTGACTCACCTCCTCTTGCAGAATCCTACCCAGTGCGTAGCCGGTTCACCCTAACTCGGAGGGCTCGGTGGTGTGGCAACCTCATGCATGTCTAGGAATGGTTTCGGTGGGAGCTTGGTATTTAAGCGATCGCGTGACTCACCTCCTCTCCACTCGAATCACGCCAGTGCGTAGCTATGGTTCACCCTGACCAAGAGGGCTCGGTCATAGGCTAAACATAATGACTAAAACCCGAAAGGGAACTAGCCATGTTTAAAAAAAAAAAAAAGAGAACAAAACAACAAACCCCAGTTTTAAAATTCTCAAAACTTTCTTTGAAGTTGAGGAAACCATCTTTACAAAAAAAAATTGAAAAATTTCTGATTTGTGAAAATTACAAAAAATGCCCCTAGTGGTAAAATTACCAAAATGCCCCTGGTTATAAAATGTTCAACTACTCAACAAATTTTACCAAAATGTCATTATTTTATAAACATTCAAAACCCTAATTTGTAAAATATCAAAATACCTTGATTTTAGAAAATTACAAAATTGCCCTAACTTACAAAATTACCAAAATGACCTACGATTTTCAAAATTTTTGCAACATCCCCATTTTGGAAGGACAATTTTCAAAAGAACCCTCAAAGTTTTACAACTTTCAAATATCCTTGACTTATAAAATTTTACAAATTTACCCGATTTGTGAAAAATTACCAAGATACCCCGAGGTCGAAAATTCTTGAAATACCCCGGATTTCAAAATTTTCCAAATTACCCGAGACTTCAAAATTTTCAAAATACTTTTTGACAAAAACACCAAGGAACATTTTTCTTCTGAAAAATTACGAAAATGCCCCTGTAGGACAAAATTACGAAAATACCCCTGGGTAGTGGAAAACAATAACAACGAAAACTACAACGTTTCTCTGAATGAACGAAAGTTCATACTTGTTTGATGGATGAATGAATGAATGGAAAAGACTGTGTGTTTGTATGAATACGAAAGAACCACTCTTAAATTTCTTTTCATAAAACTCCTTCGCGGGTAAATAAGTGGAACAATGACTAATCCATAGAATTTCTTAATCAGACCTCGACGCTAGAAAATGAGCTCTAGAGGACGTGGTCATCGTGGACGAGGTAAAGGAAGGATGACTGTGTCGGAACCCGTTAGATTGGGTCAAGGGTCCGACAATGAAATACCACCGCCACCACCACCCCTAGCTGTTAATGTTGAGCAAGAGGCTCGGACGGGAAGATCTTTGTGTCGCAGTCAGGTCGCGAAGTTTTGGAATTGGTGGCGGTGCAGGAGGAAATTGAGAAATCGTAAGTCGTGCTCGAACGGCTCCGAGCTAATGGAGTGAAATGTTTCGAGGAGTATCTCGAGTGGCACCAAATCTGGTTGAATCTTGGTTGGAAGCAACGGAGCGCATCATGGATGAGCTCGATCGACTCAGAGGAAAATTTGAAAGGATGGTGGTATTGTTACGCGATGAAGCGTATCGGTGGTGGTTAAGCATGCGAGATGGTGCTATGACGGAGGATCGACACAGGAATATGTTAAGGAGGCATTCGGAAGAAATATGTGGGAACCGGTATACTGAGACAAGCAAAGGAAAGCTTTTCGAGTGGTTCAAGGGAACAAGTCCGTAGCGGAATATGAGGCGAATTTCGAGGTTGAGTCGTTATGCTCGAGGTGTAGTGGCGATCGAACATGAATCAGTGTCAGATTCGAGGACGGATGAGAGACGACTGAGGCTGATAGCAACGCATCAGGAGCGAGAATTCTCGGCTTTGGTAGAAAAGGACAAAGTGGCCGAGGGAATCAAAGATTCTACCAAGTAGGCTGTGGATAAGAATAAGCCTAAGAGAGGTTTTGGACCATCTGGAAGGGTTCATAAGAGGCCTAGGGTTGACGGGCCATGAAATCAACAAATTTGATGCAATTTGGCGAAGACGCCCTTGTGAGCATTGTGGAAAGAGGCACTTGGGGAGTCTTGGAGAAAGACGGAGGATGTTTCAAGTGTGGGTCCAAGGACCATATGCTTAAGGATTATCCCAAGCAACTAGATGAGAGTCGATGGCGATCTGAAGGCTAGCAGATTGGTAGAGAGCGGCAGACCTCAGCGGGTCGTGGTTCGCTAATAGAGGTAATGGTGCTGGCAGAGGCCGTGGAGCACAGGGCCGAGGTACTACTAATGTTAATGCAGAAGCAAGACAACCGGGTGTGGTTTATGCGATTCGCCGAAGGGAAGATGGAGACGCGTCGGATGTTATAACCGGTACGTTCTTTATTCATGACAAGCCCTATTTTGCTCTTATTGATGTGGGCTCGACCCATTCCTATGTTGCATGTAGTGTACTAGAAACATTAGGCCTAGACTCTGAACTCTCTGATAGGTAGATGATGGTAGTAAGCCCATTAGGCCAAACTGTAGTGGTAGACAAGATCTTTCGGAATGTACCCCTAGAGATTCAGGGAGTGAACTTTCGGGCAGACTTAATGGAGTTACCCTTCGGAGAGTTTGAACTTATACTCGGAATGTATTGGCTAGTAGAACACCGAGCCGTATTAGATTGTGCAGCTAAACGTATGGAACTAAGAACCCCGGAGGATGAAGTGGTAGTAATGATCGGAGAAAGGAGGAACTACTTGTCTAACGTAGTTTTGGCACTGAAGGCTGAGAAGATGGTTAAGAAAGGTTGCAAGGCATTCCTAGCCTTCGTAAGTGCGATAGGTGGAAAGGAAGAAGGTATTAATGGAGTTAGGACGGTAAGGGACTTCGTGGATGTGTTTCTAGAGGAATTACCGGGAATACCCCCAGACAGGGAGGTAGAATTTGGAATTGATTTGCTACCCGGAACAGCTCCTGTGTCAATCGCTCCATACCGAATGGCACCAAAAGAGTTAGTGGAGCTCAAGGCTCAAATCCAAGAACTGTTGGATCGTGGGTTCATCCGACCCAGTGTGTCTCCGTGGGGAGCACAGGTCCTATTTGTGAAGAAGAAGGACGGAACTATGCGTATGTGCATAGATTATCGTTAGTTGAATAAGCTGACCATTAAGAACAAGTATCCTTTGCCAAGGATTGATGACTTGTTCGATCAGCTGAAGGGAGCTGCAGTGTTTTCAAAGATCGACTTAAGGTCGGGATATCATCAGTTGAAGGTGAAGGAGGCTGATATCCATAAGACCGCTTTTAAGACAAGATACGGCTATTTTGAGTTTGTGGTGTTGCCGTTTGGGTTGACGAATGCTCCAGCCGCCATGGATATGATGAATCAGGTTTTCCAACCCTACTTGGATAGGTTCGTCGTTGTGTTCATCGACGATATTTTGGTGTACTCAAAGTCGGAGGAGGAGCATGATGAGCATCACCGAGTTGTGTTGGAAGTGTTAAGGGAGAAGAAGCTCTATGCCAAATTCAGCAAGTGTGAGTTTTGGCTTAAGGAGGTGGCATTCTTAGGACATGTGGTATCCGCAGAAGGAATAAGAGTAGATCCTAGGAAGATTGAAGCAGTGTTGGATTGGAAACCACCTAGGTCTGTGGCTGAAATTCGAAGTTTCCTAGGCTTGGCGTGCTATTATAGAAGGTTTGTGGAAGGATTCTCGTCAATAGCGCGCCTTTAACAAAGTTGCTAAGGAAGGAAGTACCCTTTGAATGGACTAATAAGCGGCAGGAGAGCTTTGAAAAGCTTAAGAAGGTCTTGTGGAAGCTTCAGTGTTAATTGATCGGAGGCGTGAAAAGATTTTGTGGTGTCTCGTGACGCTTCTTGCACTGGGTTAGGGTGTGTGCTAATGCAAGATGGCAAAGTAGTCGCTTATGCGTCACGGCGATTAAGGCCTCATGAGGTTAACTACCTAACTCATGACTTGAACCGGCAAGATGGTTTTTGCCTTAAGGTTTGGAGGCACTACCTTTATGGAGAAAGGTCGATTATCTACAGCACCACAAAAGTCTTAAGTACTTGTTGACTCGAAGGAGTTGAATTTAAGGCAACAAAGGTGGGTGGAATTGTTGAAGGACTACATGCTCGATAGAATATCATCCGGCAAGGCGAATGTTGTAGCCGATGCCCTAAGTAGGAAGGTTGTGTCGATCTAAGGGCTTTGTTCGCCATTTAAGTCTCAGATGATGATGGAAGCTTTGTTGGCGGAGTTACAAGTCAAGCCCACCTGGCTGAAGGAGGTGAAAGAGGGACAGTTGGCTGATAAGGACTTAAGTACTAAGTTACAGCAAGTACAGCAAGGAGGATTAAGGGACTATGATGTCACTGATGAAGAAGTATTGTGCTACAAGGGAAAGGTTTGTATGCCGAGGGATAAGGAGTTGAGATAAAGGATTCTTCGGGAAGCGCATGGTAGCCCTTATGCTATGCATCCCGGAGGCATCAAGTTGTATAGAGATCTAAGGGAACAATTTTAGTGGTCTGATCTGAAACGAGAGGTGACTGAATTTGTGGGGAAATGTTTGACGTGTCAGCAAGTTAAGGCTGAACACCAAGTCCCATCAGGATTGCTTCAACCAATCAAAGTTCCCCAATGGAAGTGGGAAAGAATTACCATGGACTTCGTTAGTGGGTTTCCCCTTACGCCTACTAAGAAGGACTCGGTATGGGTGATAGTGGACCGTTTGACCAAGTCTGCACACTTTATCCTAGTAAGAATGGATTATTCTCTTTAGAAGTTGGCTAAGTTATATATGGCAGAGATTGTGAGGTTACATGGAGTACCAATGTCGGTCATCTCTGATAGAGACCCAAGGTTTACGTCTCGATTTTAGAAGGCACTTCCTTAAGCCTTAGGCGAGAGGTTGGACTTCACCACGGCGTTTCATCCACAATTCGAGGGGATACCGAACGAGTTATACAAGTGTTGGAGGATATGTTGAGAGGTCGTGTAATGGATTTTCGAGGAAGTTGGGAAGATTACTTGCCTTTAGCTGAGTTTGCCTACAACAATGCCTATCGAGCTAGCATTCGGATGGCACCATATGAAGCGTTGTATGGCGGAAGTGTAGAACACCTACTTGTTGGTGAGTTAGGAGAACGTCGAGTTTTGGGACCGAAATTAGTGGCAGAAATTGAGGAAAAGGTTGAGTTGATTTGGGTACGGTTGAAGGAAGCCTCTGATAGGCAGAAGTCGTACGCAGACCTTAAGCGGAAGGAAATAGAGTTTGAAGTGGGAGATCAAGTATTCTGAAAATCTCGCCTTGAAAGAAGGTAATGAGGTTTGATCGAAAAGGAAGTTAAGCCCAAGGTTTATAGGGCCTTATTAGTCTTGAAGCGAGTTGGGCGGTGGCATACCAATTGGAGTTGCCACGAGTTGCGGCGGATGCACGCGTATTCCATGTATCCATGCTACGTCGCTCATGATCGGACCCATCTCATGTGGTACTGTTGAAGAGGTGGAACTAAGGCGGACTTATCCTACGAGGAAGAGCCGATTCGAATCTTGGAACGTGATGTGAAAGTATTACGAAGGAAGTCCGTACTCTAATCAAAGTGTTATGGCGTAATCATGGAGCGGAAGAAGCTTGGGGAGTCGAGGAGACCATGCAAAGCAATACCCTCAATTATTTTAGTTAGGAAATTTGGGGACGAAATTTTGTTTAAGGGGTAGAAGCGTAACATCTATCCTCTAGACGTAGAGCACGCAGGGCTTTGAACCCAAATACATTACCCACAATGGAAGTAAACATGTTGAAAAGGGCCTATGCATTTTCGGTTTAATTGTATGAAATGACAAGTTTAAGCACTAAGAATAAATTTTTGATATTTTGGAAACTGAACATTTTGGAAACTTGAGCAGTTTGGAAACACGAACATTTTGGAAATGATCCAAAATGGAAACCCAACATTTTGGAAACTTGAAAATGTAAGAAAATGGCAAGTTACTGAGCCGATCGAAAATTTTAGGAAACTTAGAAATGATGCGAAATGTCAAATTTTAAAGTTTAAAATAGGAAATAAGGGCAAGATGGCCTTAAAAGAAAAAAGTTGGTAAAGTTTGACACACAAACAGGCTTGGAAAAGTGGCCTGAAGATGTCACTTAGGGCCTATGGAAATGGCGCCACATGCAGGGTGTTGGGCCTGAGTTCGAGTCACTTGGGAAGCAAATAAAAGGGAGTTTTATTTTTGCTTCCAAGGCTAAGGGGTGGACGGCACAAGCCTTCTAGAAAGGAGGTGTTTTAATTCCATAAATATATGATTAATAAGTGATAAATAAGGGATTTTAAATTTGGATTATTTGAGGAGATAATTGATGGATTAAATGCTTTTATTTTTAGATAAAGGAGATAATATTATCTTAAGGGAGAGTGGTGGCCAAGTCAAGGACTCTTGGCCTAGCAAATTTGGCTAAAGAAGGAGAACCAAAGTCTTTTCTCTCATCTTTTCCAAGTTCTTTGAAAATTCCCTAGCTCTCTCCCCTCTCCTAGAATTTTTCTTTAAGCAAAATCCATCTCTTCTTCCTAGCTCTCTCCCCCTCTCTGCCGAATTTTTCTTTAAGCAAAATCCATCTCTTCTTCTTCTATTTTCTTCTCCTCTCCTTTTCTATTGTCGAGCCAAAACACTCTTTGATCCCTGATTAAAACTCCATAGCCGAAACTCTGTGACTCTAGGCAAGGAAGCAATCGATCAAAGCATTAAAGGTAAGGCTAAGCATTAATCAAGTTCTTTCTTTTCTATTTGCCGAAAGAGAAGGGTCTAATCCCTATTTTTGTCTTATGGCGAATCTATAAGGATCTCTCGTGTTCTTTTTACATGATTGAATACAAGGAGGAATCTTTCGGAAATTCGAGGATCTAAGGTAAGATAAATATATTTGGTTAAAGGTTATGATTTATATGTTAAATTAAATTTAACATATGATGCTAGAGATGTCTCTGATTGCTATAAGGCAAGGAATCCTTTTCAAATTTGGAATTTGTAAGGTAGGTGATATTCGCCAAGGCTTGTTTTTTTGATATTTAGGATTATTTCCCATTATTTCAAAAGTTTAAAACCGACATGGTTACATGGCTAGTGTTAGCCGATTTCAAGGAAAAGAATACTAGCAATTTTGGGACTTGATTTACGATATCCAAATTCGCAAACAAGGTAAGTAATACAAATCCTACTAGGATTTGGTTTTCTTTAAGCCAAATAGGTTTGTTAATATGCTTTAATGATTGGTCGAATATAGGAGTTAAAAATCTAGATCGGTAGATCGTTCTTCGGGATCTCAAGGAATCTAATAAGCAAATCAGGTGTGTACCCATACTAATTTTCAATAAATTATATGGCAACTATTAACTATATGAATATGCATAAGAATGTGAATGTGGTTAAGTACCACAAATGTGGTAAGAAGTACTCAGGTACGTTTCCTACTTCTGATAGGATTACGAATATGATATATTATGAACATGTGAATAGGAACATGAATGAGAAATATGTATGTTATATAATTTATGGGGCATTCGGGATCTATGAGAAAGGGAAAGAAGGTGTTGACTTCGGTCTCACCAATGGAATATGGTGACTACGGTCACAAAATTTGAATATGGTAACCGGTTACATTATCGAATTTGGTAACCGGTTACATTACTTGAATATGGTGTCTAATGACACAAATGATATGGGCGATGAGCACGTCGACTGCAGCGACTGCCCGATGGTGTGTAGCGGATGGAGGGTTGACTTAGTAGTCCCCACGGTGTGACTGGCAGGTACGGGTGGTGTGTAGCGGATGGACAAATAGGCTTGGGTTTGGGTTGCATCATCATTTATTTTTATATGAATATGAATTTGATATGAACATGTATGCCTGATTTGTTGAATGTTAGTACTGTGTGCACATTGAGTCTGTTGACTCACCCCTGTGGGAACTATTTTCGGTGATGAACAAGTGACGGGCCCGGAGACAGTAGACCTTGAGGTGGCCATGTTTCATTTGAAGATTTGATTTGATTTGGACTTTATTTCTTTTCAGTACATTTAATTTTTTTTTTTTGGGGGTTTACTTGATGTAATAAGGCCATAAGGCCCAAGTGGATTTCTTTATTTTTGCTTTACTTTTAAATATTGTGCTAAGAACTATTTTGGATGTAAGTAAGGACAAAATATATTTCTTTAAAAATGAACCCTAAAATTATTTTGTCACTTTACTTAAATTGGATTTACAAGATTAATTAAATGGGTTTCCAATCTAAGCCCAACTCAAAATAATAGTTTTCTAAAATTTTACAAATTTTTTCTAAGTAACGAAAATTTTTGAAACCGGTTTACTTTAGGAACATACCAGATCCGGTTCAGGCTCGTGGGCCGGGTGTGGGGTGTTTCATAGAGGATGGAAACCTAGGCAAACGGGTTGGGCCTTGCATATTATTTGTTGTTAATTTTTATTATGAGTATTAAACTGTTTATTTTGTTTAACGGGCCTAAGGCCCAAAAATCTAGTGGTGCATGAGGGTTGCACACTGAGTCTCGCGACTCAACCTTTTAATTAACATTTCAAGTGATACCTAGTGCTCCGGACCGGGCTGGAGAGGAGCGCATGGTGGCCATGCAAAAGAATATGTGGATCCGGCAAAAAGACTCAAGTTAATTATTTTTATATTATGTTTTATTTAATGGATTTTAAACCTCGTTGTAATAAGGCCATGGGCCACTAGTTTATATCTTGTTTTATTATGGGATAAACTATTTTTAGTTATTCAAACATTTATTTTAATTAAACTAAGGCATGTAATTAAGTTTGGGTTTTATTCATAAAGGCATATTTTATATAAATTACATTTGGGCTTTTTGACAACACGATTTGTTTTACAAAAATTTCCTTAGTGACATACTAGATCCGGTCGTGGTGTTTGGGCCGGGTTTGGGGTGTTACAATTCCCACCTAGATGACTCCCTATGGTTGTTAGGCCTAGGGTTTTGAGTTCTCCTTAGATAAAAACTAGCCACTCCCATGTCCACTCGCTAATCCCCCATAAAAAGATTAGATCCTCATGAATCTCATAAACAACATGAACTTGATTGAAAAGATGAACATGAATAATAAATCAAGAATAAGGTTTAAGAAGAATCTTGATTTTGTATTAATTATCATAAGTGCAATAGTCTACAAAGAGTTGATGAGTCTACAAATTAGATTATCTGAAGAACAATAATGAAACTAGAACTGAATTAAATAGAAATAACATAAGTACAAAATAAACTAAAGAAACTAAAAACTTAAAACTAAATGAAAGTTTTAACCTAAACTAGAAAAAAAATGAATATTAAGTGTTCAAAGAAGCCTATTTATCGATTGGCATAATGGTCGAAAATACCCTTAACATTTAGGGTTTTTTGGGTTTGAGCCTCTAACCTTTTTTTTTTATTGGATTGACACCCTCAACATTACGATTTTTCCAGAAATTATCCCAATTTTAACAATAAACATGAGTTGACCATCAGTCAAACGATAGGTCAATGAAGAAGCCTATGTGGCATGCCACATAAGCATAATGTCATAAATGATGTGATAAACTGTAATATGTTCATATTTTAATCCCAAATTTAGCATACTTTTGGATGAATTATTCCCTGAATTTTAGAATTTGGTGCTCCTAATCCTTTAATTTCATGTTTTATACTTAAGAGAGCACCGGAGGATGAAAAGAATGAGAAACCGGCCAAAAATAGAGAAAATGGGCCAAAGTACAAATTGCACATGGCCTGGGCCCGAGACACACGACCGTGCCTCTTTAGCAGATCCAACCATGGCCTGGATTTGATTCACATGGCCGTGCCATACGGGCGTGTCCCTACCGCAGCAAAGAAGAGTTTCATTCGAAATATGGTACTTAGAGGCAAAGAAAGACATTCCAAAAGCCTATATAAACACCCTAGAGGCCAACCTTCAAGGGGGCGTGTAGCTAGGCCAAGGAGCCAAGCTGGAGAGGCCAAATTGTGGGATTCGCTCAAAGAAAGCCAGTTGATTCATCTCAAGAAGCCGAAATCATACTCAAGACGAAAGATCTTCCCTTTAATTTGTTTTAGGGGGTTTTAGGGTTTTTCTTATGTTTTGTTTTATATTTTCTTCTGAGATGTATTCTTTCATGATTATGAACTAAACCCCTCAAATACCTGAAGGGGATGAACCTAAGACGGATCTTGTTATTGTTTTTGAACTATATGATAAATACTTGATTTGTTCTTAACTATGTGTTCTTAATTCTTTCTTTGATATTTCAGGATATTGATTCAAGTATTGATGTGCTTAGGCAGATGAGGAATATTCCCTGTTTAAGAGTAGATCTAGCATAGTTAAGTGTAGTTGATCGCAACCCTAGATATAGCATGATGAAAATCTACCGTATTAGGGTCAAACCTAATATGGGAGTCCATAGATCGAGCTAATGCAATTCTAGGGATTTTAATTAGAAAGAGATTTCAATTAATCAACCTAGGGTTAGACGTTAGTAGCCTCAAGAGAGGTATTAATATAAATTAGGGAATCCTACGGATCAAGTCAAGTGAATAAATAAATCGGTTCGAGTTAGATAACAAGTGAAGTCTAGGTGGATTCTTCCTCGGGTATTGTCTTAATCAATTGGTTTTCCCACAAGTATTTCCCCAATTCATTCTCTATGTCTTAGCATCTTTAGCTTAGTAGTTAGTTAATTTTAGATTAAACAAAAATTCTCTTAATTCTTAGGCTAAATAATAAGAAGAAAGTTAGTATTAGTACTTTTGGTTCCCTTGGGTTTGACAATCCGATCTTGCCACTAAACTATATTACTGTTCGATAGGTGTGCTTGCCTCAATCATGGTGATAGTTAGTTTCTAGGCTCAATCAGTCATTATATAAATTTTAAGACTTTTTCCACCACCATCAAGTTTTTGGCGCCATTGGCGAGGAACTGAAATATTAAGAACGCTCCATTTTTATTAATTTAGCCATATTTTTTTTTTGCAATTAAATTTTATTTTTTATTTTCTAATTTTCTTTTCCTTTTTACATGTTCCTAGCAAGTACCTCTAGTTTATGACTAGAAGAAACCCGACAGGACCCTTAATTTACGACAGTGATATTGAAAGTACTGTTCACAGAAATCATAGAGAAATAAGGAGAACCCTACAATATAGACAAGAAGAGCAAAAGAACGAAATTAATACTACCGAAGAGATGGATGAGAATAATCTGCTACCTCTAGAGGCGACCGAAAATCATGCTCCTTGAACTATGTATGATTATGCTAAACCTAATTTAACATGAACTGAGTCAAGTATTGTTAGACCTGCTATTGCCGCAAAAAATTTTGAGCTAAAACCTAACACAATTCAGATGATACAACAATTTGTTCAGTTTGATGGTTTGCAGGATGAAGATCCAAATAATCACTTGGCAAATTTCCTAGAATTTTGCGATACTTTCAAAATAAATGGCATTTCTGATGATGCCATCCGTCTTCGATTATTTCCCTTTTCTTTGAGGAATAAAGCTAAATAGTGGTTGAATTCTCTTGCACATGGATCAATCACTACATAGGAACAAATGACCGAAAAATTTTTATTAAAATATTTTTCACTACCAAACGGCCAAATTAAGGAATGATATCTCTTCTTTTGTGCGAGATGGATTTAGAAACACTATACGATGCGTGGAGAGATACAAAGATCTATTGAGAAGGTGCCCACACCATGGATTACCCTTGTGGCTCTGTGTCTAAACTTTTACAACAGTGCGAACCCTCAACTAGGCAATTAATCGATTCATTACGATGGAACCCTAAATAACAAAACTCCTGAGACGGCCTATGAGTTTATAGAGGAGATGTCACAGAACAACTATCGATGGTAAGTTACAAGGACAAGGCCAACCAAAGCAGCCAGTGTTTTCAACCTCGACACAGTAACCATGCTATCAAATCAGGTAGAGATGTTAAATAAAAAGATTGATGGTTTGTGTTCTTCGCAGGTACATTCGGTAATGCAATATGAAACAAGTGGAGGTGTGGCAAATACAGAGTACCCACCCTACGAATATGGCATGGAAAATGAGCAGATAAATTATATGGGTAATAATCCTCGACCTCAAAATAATCCCTATAGTAACATTTACGATGTAGGTTGGAGGAACCATCCAAAATTTTTCGTGGGGTGGCCAAGAAAATCAAAGACAACAACCCCTCCTAGGCTTTCAACAGCAACCCTACCCACAAGAGAAGAAGCCGAACCTTGAGGAGATGCTGACAAAATTCAGAGCGGTGTCAGAAACACGTTTCCAAAACACCAAAACAACACTTAAAAATCAACAAGCATCGATTCAAGGGATTGAGAACCAGTTAGGGCAACTCACTAAGCTGATCTCTGAATACCCACAAGGTAGCTTGCCAAGTAACACTGAGACTAACCCAAAGGAGCAACTTCAAGCCATAACAGTTCATGACAGTGAAGGGTTAGTGGAATCTGAATCTGAGCCAAGGCAAGAACCTATGGTAAGTGAAGGTAAAGTTGAGGAAAGCCAAGAAAAACCAAAATCGGTAATTAAAGAGTACCAGCCTCGAATACCATACCTCAATGTGATGAAGAAAGACAATACAGATGAACAATTAGGTAAATTTCTTAAACTTTTAAAAAAATTGCATATTAACTTACCGTTTCTTGAAGCTCTTTCGCAGATTCCAGATTTAAGGAAATTTTTAAAAGAGCTTTTGACAAACAAGCGGAAGTTAGATGAGGAATCGCATGTGGAACAAAATCCAGTATGCTCAGCAATGTTGCAAAATAAACTACCACAAAAATTAAAAGATCCAGGGAGTTTTACAATTCCATGCTTAATTGGTAGTTTATCTATTGATAATGCTTTAGCTGATTTAGGGGCAAGCATCAATGTTATGCCTTATAAATGTTTAAATGGCTAGGTCTAGGGAAGCCCAAAAAAACTAGGATGAGTATTCAATTAGCTAATAAGACTATTCAAATTCCTAGGGGTATAATTGAAGATGTACAAGTTAAAATTGATGATTCATATTCCCAGTAAACTTTGTTTTTTAGACATGGATAAAGACAATAGTATCCCCTTAATTTTAGGAAGACCCTTTTTAGCAACTGCCAGAGCTAAAATTGATGTTGGTACAAGTGAACTCACACTTCGTGTAGGTGATAAATCAATCAGTCTTCAAGCTCTCGACTCAGCTAGGACATCGAGTGATAAAGGTGAGAACGTAAATTCTATTGATAATTATTTGGTTCAACTTTCTTTACAGGAAGCACCATGAAATCACGTAACTGAGCCAGATCTTAGACCTCGTACCGATAAAGAAGTAATTAAGAAAGAATGAAGGTTTCAGGTCGACGAACTAGACGAGTGGAAAGCGCATTTCAAGGAGAAATCACAACCACACAAAGTGAAACCAAAGGAACCCTCGGACGAGCTTATAGGAACATCAAATCACTTCAAAATAGGAGATCAAGTACTGTTAGATAAAATCGACCCTCGAATCACCAGTTCAGACCTTAAAACGTACAAAGAAATCCCTTTCACAGTACTAAATATCTTTCCATATGGAACAGTTGAGGTAAGTAATCCTAAGTTCGGCACTTTTAAGGTAAACACCACTTGACTTAAATTATATATCGATAACCGAATTGATAGCATGACAAAAGAATTTTCACCTCCTCAAACCACCATGATTATGCAAATGAGAGGTAAGTCTAGCTTAAGACTTTAAACGAGTGCTTCTCGGGAGGCAACCCGAGCACTAACTTCACTAATGTCATATTTTCGATTTTTAGCACCTAACTACAAACTAACCAATTTAATAAAGCGCATGTTTCCCTACCACACGGCCTTGCACATGGGCATGACCGTCGCCCTATGGATACCACGAGCAAGCACATCGGTGGCAGAGGCCGTGCAGACCAAGGACGAAAAATTTTCCCCAAGACACGGGCTCCAATTAAACGCCACGGCAGTGCGACGCGACCGTGGTCGAAACTGCCTAAAGAACACGGGCTGAGATAAATCCACACGGCCGTGCTAGGCGGCCGTGGTCGATATTATCAGTTTTTTTAAACATATCACCACCACCACCACCTCGAGATCACTTCGATGATGAGAAACCTTTGAGTCCTTTTATTTTCTTTATTTTTATTTCTATTCTTATTTTTATTTTCTATTTTTATTTTAGTTCATTTTTCTTTATTATTAAACTCTTTAAATTTTTAGGTATAATTTGATTTCTTTTATCTCTGGCTATTTAACTCTTGAACAACTATAAAAAACATCCATTAAATAAGAACTCCCTAAAAACTTTACTGATGACTTCGCAATTTAAAAAGGTTCAAGGTGCCACTCAAGGAATGAACACACCACTGGAGTATTCCCCAACACCTTCACCTATACCTAGTCATCATTGATCATCCTCCAAGGATTTCATCCATAATTCAGGAAGTTTCACCTCTCTCCCTCTCTTATGACTTTCTTACTAGTCATTATCTATCTTTGTACATTGAGGACAATGTACGTCTTAAGTGTGGGGGGTCAACTATTGTATTATTTAAAAATCCCTGAATTATGTCTTATTCTTAAGTAATTTTCTCATATCACTAATTAGAATGAAACTTCTATTGGTTTATAATTTTTATTGATATGTTTTAAATTAAGGCATAGATAATTGTGCATCGATGATTTAAACTTTAAGATACTAGAGAATCAAGCATGATAAGTCTATTTTCAAAATTAAAAATTTTGTTAGGTTGTCTACCTGAATCTAATTATTACATTGAAGTTTGAAATTTACAAGGTTGATATCAAAAACCCATAATTTTTGTAAGATTTTGAGCCTTTTAGAGCATACATTCTTTTGTGCTCACTTTATTGATTATGAGTGTGTCAACATTGATTTTTTATTCTAGAACTTGCTTCGATTATACATGTTAAGACCACACCTTTGATTTGATATACAGAGATGATAAAGGCACTTAGGATTTAACCTACTCATTCCACTAAAAAGCCTACCTTCATAATTAACCCCTAGTGAACCATGTTGAGCCTAACAAATCGTTTCTTGCCTCATCCATTAATATTAACCTAAAACCCATCTTGTATTTTTTATGACCATTTCTCTTGACTACCCTTCTATCGAGACTTGATTTGATCAGTTGTCTAATTATTTTATTTTAGTAGTTAAATTCATCTTATATTATGTACTTAACTTGATTTGTTCTTAAAAAAAATGTTAGAAAATTTATTCATCAATAGTTCTATTTTCTATGAGCTTAAACAGTTAAATTCACATCTTTAGAAGAAGCTCGTGTTATTGATGTAATTATTCATTATCAGTTTTGTAACATCCTAAATTTTTGGGCTTATGCGTTTAATGGGTGAATATGTGGAATGAGTTAATTTAAGTGTTAGCGGCCCAAATTTTAAGTTTTAAAGAGCCCAAATCTTCTAATTTAAGTTAGTTAAATTTGGCATTAGGGATTAGGGAAGTGGACGGCACAAGGTTATTTTTTTGGAGGAATTTTATTATATTTATTCTATGTGTATAATAAGCAAATAAAGGCTATTATTTAGGGATTTAGTCTTTGAGGATAATAAGCAGATAAAGACTATTTTTGAGGAGATAAGGGAAAAGGGATAGGAGCTATCATGTGTGGCAGTGTTGGCTGAAAATCAATCTTTGCTAAAGGGAGGAATCGGTTTTCTATATAAAGAGGGGGTGTGCTGAAATTTTGAAAGCCTTTCTTTTATTTTCTTTTCTCATCTTCTTCCTCTCAAAAGCCGAAAACCACCATTTTTTTCACCCTTTCTGCCTCTCTAAAATTTCCTGGTTGGCCGGATCTTTTAACCTCTATTGTTATTTTTCTTCTAATCCCTAAAAGCTGAAATCACATCTCTATTATTCTATTCTTCTCCTTAATACTCATTAGCCAAATCTCTCTTAGCCATCTCTTCAATTCTTAAATCTTCTCAAAACCGAAATTCTTAGATCTCACCTCCTGAAGTTGCCGAATTTTCTTTAGTAAAGTCTACTTGTGCCGAATCTGAAGAAAACAATAGAGGAGTCCAACGCTTAGATCTCTAAGTCAAAGATCAGTAACACTAAAGTCATGTTATTTTTGGGATTTCAAGGAGAGGCCCTATTTTCACATCTTTCCGGCTTTTTGAGCAAAGTTGTAGATCGGGATTACAAGGATATCGACTAAGAATATTGGATTTCGGGATATCAGGTGTGTAACACTTTCCCACCATCTATAACTGTTTGATTAATATATGATTATAAGTCTTATATGTTTTGATAAATGTCAAAATCCGGGCATAATATAGGAAACCCAAAGAGGGTAAAAGCAAATCATCAGGTTAGTAAATGTTTTGATTAAACGATATAAGTATATTGATTTTATGTGATTGCATGGGTTGGGTTTGATGAAAGGAGGAAGTTATATGTTGTAGCAATTTTCACCATGATCTATTGTAGCGGTTTTCACCGTGATCTGTTGTAGCGATTTTACCGTGATCTGTTGTAGCGATTTTTACCGTGATCGTTGTAGCGGCTTTTGCCGTGATCTGTAGTAGTAGCTCTGACCATGATCGATGATGAGCAAAGACGACCGCCATCAAGGCGATGTAACGGTGTGGGTTGATTGTAGAAATCCCCAATGGTGTGAATGGTCGGTGCAGGCGTGTAGCGGATGGAAACCTAGGATTTGGGTTGGGCTTGCATATTATTTTATTATGCATATTAATTCGATTATTTTAGTCGTATGGGGCTAAGGCTCAAATCTAATGGTGCATGAGGGTTGCACATTGAGTCTCGTGACTCAACCAATTAATTAACACTTGGTAGCATTTAGTGCATCGGACCGGCCGAAAGGAGCGCAAGGTAGCCATGCAAAAGAACATTTGGATCCAAACAAAAGACTCTAGTTATTATTTTATATTCTTATTTAATGGATTTTAAATCTCGTTGTAATAAGGTCATGGGCCACCGTTTATATTTTGTTTTATTACGTGCTTTTATTACTTTTAGTTATTTAAATTTTTATTTTTAATTGAACTAAGGCATGTATTTAAATTTGGGTTTTTTAATTGATAAAGGCATATTTTATTTAAAACTATAAATTATAAATTTTTCCTGAATAAAAGGTTAAACTCTACCAAAATGTTTTTCTGAAAATTCGACATGTTTTACAAAATTTCCTTAGTGACATACCAGATCCGGTTGTAGTGTTTGGGCCTGGTTTGGGGTGTTACAAATTTGTACCAGAGCCCGGTTCAAAACTCGACTTTGGGGTTTTTGGGCTTAAAACGTTTCCTAAAGGTGGGCTTTTGAAACTTGCATGTTGTTTTTTTTGAAATGATAACAGGTTTGTTAGCTCGGCATGGCACCTGCGTCTCCGGCCCAAGTCCGCCAGGTAAGTACTCTAAACCATTGTGTGATATATATATGTGGGCTTGATGGGCTTTATGGGACGTAGGCTAGTTTAATTAGACTTTGATGGACTATAGGCTTAGCTTAAACAACTTCTTAAATTCCATAAGACTTAATTTACCGAAACAAATCCTGTGAACTAGTTGCCGAGTTAGGGTGTGGCAACAGGCATACACATGTCTAGGAGTGGATACAGGGAGAGCTTGGTATTTAAGCAGTCCTAGTGACTCACCTTCTCTTCTTGGAATCCTACAGTGCGCGAGTGACTGTTCACCCTAATCATGAGGACGTGTTGTGAGCCAAAACTTATAATTAAAACCCGAAAGGACCAAATACTGTTTTCTCACAAAATTGCTAAAATATCCTTATTTTGAAAAAAATTATACCCATGATTTGCAAATATACCTCGATTTACAAAGTCAATGAATTTTCCATAGAAAACAAAAACAACAACAACAACAACATCAAAATACCCCTGATTGGCAAAATTACTAAAATATCCCCGAATTTCAAAATTATCGAAATACCCCTGAATTTCAAAATTACTGAAATACCTCGGGTTTATAAATTATCGAAATACCCCAAATTTGTAAAATTATCAAAATACCCTCGAATTTGTAAAATTATCGAAATACCCCCGAGTTGGAAAATTACCAAAGTACCCTTATTCTGCCAAATCACCCGGAACCTTATTTTGGAAAATTACAAAAATACCCTTGTAGGTTAAAATTATGAAAATACCCTTGGGTAGTGAAATGACAAAAATACCCCTATACGTTGAATGTAAGTTCATGAACGTTGTTTGTTTGATGAATGTTGAATGTATGTGGTTTCTAGGAGGTAAGTCTAAAACTGAAACTGTAGATAGGCTCGAATTCGAAAGAATCACTCTTAAAACTATTCTTCATAAGATTGTTCGTGGATAATCAGTGGAAAATAGTAATAACTCATAAAATTTTTAATCAGATAAACGCGAACCGATAGCATGAGTACAAGGGGACGAGGACGCTCTAGATGTGAATACATGCGTACTCTACCATAGAATACTAAGTGTTTATTTTGGGTTTAGAATTGGAGTCTTAATAAAGCATGGTAGTGAGACGTAGGTAGTATGATTTCTAGTTAGTTGGAAATTTCGAGGACGAAATTTCTTTAAAGAGGTAGAAGCGTAACATCCTAAATTTTTGGGCTTATCGTTTAACGGGTGAATATGTGGAATGAGTTAATTTAAGTGTTAGGAAATTTTAAGTTTTAAGGAGCCCAAATCTTCTAATTTAAGTTAGTTAAATTTGGCATTAGGGATTAGGGAAGTGGACTGACAAGGCTATTTTTTGGGGAATTTTATTATATTTATTCTATGTGGATAATAAGCAGATAAAGGCTATTATTTAGGGATTTAGTCTTTAAGGATAATAAGCGAGATAATGACTATTTTGAGGAGATAATAGATTAAGATAAGGGAAAAGGGATAGGAGCTATCATTTGTGGCGGTGTTGGTGAAAATCAATCTCGCTAAAGGGAGGAATCGGTTTTCTATATAAAGAGGGGGTGTGCTAAAATTTTGGAAGCCTTTCTTTTATTTTCTTTTCTCATCTTCTTCCTCTCAAAAGTCGAAAACCACCATTTTCTTCACCCTTTCTGCCTCTCTAAAATTTCCTGGTTGGCCGAATCTTTTAACCTCTATTGTTATTTTTCTTTTAATCCCTAAAAGTCGAAATCACATCTCTATTATTCTATTCTTCTCCTTAATGCTCATTGGCCAAATCTCTCTTAGCCATCTCTTCAATTCTTAAATCTTCTAAAAATCGAAATTCTTAGATCTCACCTCCGAAGTTGCGAATTTTCTTGAAGAAATGCCTGCCAGCCGAATCAAGAAAACAATAGAGGAGTCCAACGCTTAGATCTCTAAGTCAAAGATCGGTAACACTCAAGTCATGTTATTTTCGAGGATTTCAAGGAGAGGCCCTATTTTCACATCTTTCCGGCTTTTGAGCAAAGTTGTAGATCGGGATAACAAGGATATTGACTAAGAATATTGGATTTAGCGATATCGGTGTGTAACACTTTCCCACCATCTAGATCTGTTTGATTAATATATGATTATAAGTCTTATATGTTTTGATAAATGCTGAAATCTGGGCATAATAGAGGAAACCCAAAGAGGGTAAAAGCAAATCAGCAGGTTAGTGAATGTTTTGATTAAATAATATAAGTATATTGATTTTATGTGATTGCATGGGTTGGATTTGATGAAAGGAGGAAGTTATATGATGTAGTGATTTTCACCGTGATCTGTTGTAGTAGTTTTCACCGTGATCTGTTGTAGCAGTTTTTACCGTGATCTGTTGTAGCGGTTTTTACCGTGATCTGTTGTAGTGGCTTTTGCCGTGATCTATTGTAATGGCAACAGCCATGATCTGATGATGAGCAGCACGACTGCCATCAACGCGTGTAGCGGTGTGGGTTGATTGTAGAAATCCCTAATGGTGTGAATGGCTGGTATGGGGGCGTGTAGCAGATGGAAACCTAGGATTTGGGTTAGGCTTGCATATTATTTTTATTATGCATATTAATTCGATTATTTTAGTTGTATGGGGCTAAGGCCCAAATCTAATGGTGCATGAGGGTTGCACATCGAGTCTCATGACTCAACTAATTAATTAACATTTGGTAGCATTTAGTGCATCGGACCAGTGAAGAGGCGCAAGGTGGCCATGCAAAAGAACATTTGGATCCAAAAAAAGACTCTAGTTATTATTTTATATTCTTATTTAATGGATTTTAAATCTCGTTGTAATAAGGCTATGGGCCACCATTTATATTTTGTTTTATTACGTGCTTTTATTACTTTTAGTTATTTAAATTTTTATTTTTAATTGAACTAAGGCATGTATTTAAATTTGGGTTTTTTAATTGATAAAGGCATATTTTATTTAAAACTATAAATTATAAAATTTTCCCGAATAAAAGGTTAAACTCTACCAAAATGTTTTTCTGAAAATGTGACATGTTTTACAAAATTTCCTTAGTGACATACCAGATCCGGTTGTAGTGTTTGGGCTGGGTTTGGGGTGTTACAAGTTCATTGTTTCTAGTTAGGTAATTTGCCAATTCAATCTTGATTTTAACCTTCTAATCCAGCCTATATCCACACTTTTAACCCAAGCTCCATTACAACCCTTTAAAGACATTTTGATTTGTGTATCATCTCATTTTATAGTGGTGGAGATTTGATTTTCATGCAAACTTATTGAAATAACTTTTCATGTTTGACTGATGAGTGCTTTATTCTAAACTTTAAACACCTTGAGTGATTGAGTGAATCTTTAGTGAGGATGTCAATCCTTGTCAGTTTTGAATTAAATGTAATTATTTAGATAAGGGAAAACACCTATATTTTTCATGCTACAAACTTGTGACTTTGATTGTTTGAATCTTTAGGACTCTTTGAGTTAAATTATCCATGTATAAATTATCTATGAATTATGATGAGGCATTGTTGATGAGAATTATGAATCGAGGGAAGTTAATTCTAATTGTGAGTTGAGATTTTTGCTTGAGGACAAGCAAATGCTTAAGTGTGGGGGTATTTGATAAACCGTAATATGTTCATATTTTAATCCAACATTTAGCATAATTTTGGATGATTTATTCCCTAAATTATGGAATTTGGTGCTCCTAATCCTTTAATTTCATGTTTTATACTTAAGAGAGCACCAGAGGATGAAAAGAATGAGAAATAGGCCAAAAACAAAGAAAATGGGCCAAATTATGAATTGCACACTGCTTGGGCCCGAGACACACAGCCGTGTCTCTTTAGCAAATCTGCCAGGACCTGGATTCGATTCACACGACAGTGCCACACGGGCGTGTCCCTGCTGCAGCAAAGAAGAGTTTCATTCAGAATAGGGTACTTAGAGGCAAAGAAAGACATTCCAAAAGCCTATATAAACACCCTAGAGGCCAACCTTCAAGGGGGCGTTCAGCTAGGCCAAGGAGCCAAGCTGGAGAGGCCGAATTGTGGGATTTACTCAAAGAAAGCCAGTTGATTCATCTCAAGAAGCCGAAATCATACTCAAGACGGAAGATCTTCCCTTCAATTTCCTTCAGGGGTTTTAGGGTTTTTCTTATGTTTTATTTTATATTTTCTTCTGAGATGTATTCTTTCATGATTATGAACTAAACCCCTCAAATACCTGAGGGGGATGAAACTTAAGAAAGATCTTTTTATTGTTTTCTGAACTATATGATAAGTACTTGATTTGTTCTTAACTATGTGTTCTTAATTATTGCTTTGATATTTTAGAAAATTGATTCAAGTATTGATGTGCTTAGGCAGAGGAGGAATATTCCCTGTTTAAGAGTAGATCTAGCATAGTTAATCGGAGTTGATCGCAACCCTAGAGATGGGATGACAAAAATCTGCTAGATTAGGGTCAAACTTAATATGGGAGTCCATAGATCGAGTTAATGCAATTCTAGGGGTATTAATTAGAAAGAGATTTCAATTAATCAACCTAGGGCTAGACGTTAGTAGCCTCGAGAGAGGTATTAATATAAATTAGGAAATCCTACGGATCAAGTCAAGTGAATAAATCATCTGGTTCAGAGTTAGATAACAAGTGAAGTCTAGGTGGATTCTTTCTCGGGTATTGTCTTAATCAATTAGTTTTCCCACAAGTATTTCCCCAATTCCTTCTCTGTGTCTTAGCATCTTTAGCTTAGTAGTTAGTTAATTTTAGATTAAACAACAATTCTTTTAATTCTTAGGCTAAATAATAATAAGAAAGTTAGTATTAGTACTTTTGGTTCCCTTGGGTTCGACAATTCGGTCTTGCCACTAAACTATACTACTATTCGATAGGTGCGCTTGCCTCAATCTTGGTGATAGTTAGTTTCTAGGCTCTATCATTCATTATATAAATTTTAAGACTTTTTCCACCACCATCATGATGTCATCTATAAAAAAAATTGTTTAACAATTTTTTTCATTTTGTTTTCATCTTCTTTCTTCTTGTCTCTTTCTCTCTTCCCCTCTAGATGTTACAGTAAAATTAAAGAAAATCCCCAAATTAAAATGCTAAAAAGAAAATAAAAAGATTTATGTGGCGGTGACAACACATTTTGTAACGACCCAATTTCAGTGAAATGGGAATAGTGGTTTCGTGACAACAAACCTGAGCTAAAAAGAAAATTTTATTTTAATATTATGGCATGGTCTATATTATGATAGAAAGGTGGCATGAAAATTTTGATAAGAAAATTTTATTGATTTTGTAGTTAATTGATTAAAAAGGACAAAAAAATATGCATTTTCGGGACTCCGTTCCGGTAAATCGGATTCATAAATATTTTTAATACATATTTACGAAGCTAGTTGTGTAGTTAATTAGGTGAATTTGACTTAATCAGAGTACTTATAAAAAAGGGCTAAATTGTAATAAAGGTAAAATTTTAATTATAGATTAAAGAAAAGCTAAAGTGACTAAATAGGCAATTATCCCATTATTATAGTTGAGGCTGTTTAATAAGGAAAAATCTGAGATTTTAGTTAAAACATATATTAATATATTAACTTAATATTTAAGTATTAATATTATAATATATTATATTATTATATTATATATATATAACATAAAGTAAAAGAAACAAATGAAAAAGAAAAAAAAAAAAAAAGGTAGGACGAAACAGGGGAGAAAAAGGGAGAAAGAAAAAGAAAGGGAAAATTAGGGATTTTTAAGGTTCATACTCAAATTGATCCGAAAAACTCAAATACGAAGCTAGATCGAGGAAAGGAAAAAGTCTCGGATTATTAGACTTTTGTATAGAAACAAGTATCAAGTGCTCAGAAGATCGGGAAGGTTGGAGATAAGTCGGAGCATCATCACACTATCAACCTACTCATTTTTGAATACAAAAATGTTTTTATTTTGGTATAATGGCATGTATAGGCTACTAGTACCAATGTTAATGATGAATTGGATGAATGTATTCTAGCCATTTGAAATGGCTAGTAATGACTTGATTTTGGTATGTTTATAAAGTAAATTATGGTTATACATGTATGCTTGGTACATTTTGGGTTAATTAGATTTGAACATGTATGTTATGGAAAGGTAAGATGTAACACCCCTATCCTGTCTCCGTCGCCGGACTGAGGTTAAGAGGTGTTACCGAACATATCAAATCATAACACAACATTTTATAACATCAAATAATCACAAATATTTCATAGCGAAATATACACATAGAGTCCCTTTAGAAGGTTTACAAGACCTTAAACTTGCATTGGAAAGGGGACGGGACTAAACCGAACACATAGAAATTTTTTCTGAAAATTAAACATTTTTCAAAGTTACAAAGGTCACACGCCCGTGTGGGTAGGCCGTGTGCTTCACACGGCATTAGACACACCTGTGTGTCTAAGCCGTGGTGAAACAAGGCATTCGTACTGACTTGTCCACAAGGCCACAAGACACGCCCGTGTGCTAGGCCGTGTGAAATTATCGAGGCTACTGACTTGCTCACACGGCCAGTCACACGGCAATGTGCCCAACCCATGTGGCTTCTTGACTTGCTTCGAATTGCAACCATGTGAGACACGGTCGAGACACACGCCCATGTGCTCAACCGTGTGGGCAAATATAGGCCATTTTGCAATGCCAATTTGCCACCCAAAAATTAAGTTATACATACAAACATCAATTAGCATCAATTTATGTCTCAAAGACCGCCAAAATCATACTAAAACATGCACAAATTGACCGATAACCAAATAATTCATTTCCATATATAATTCTAGCGCAAACATACAAATTCAAAACACCAACTACACATCAAAAACATGAGATCCATACATCATTTTAATCCATATCAATTCATAGTATCAATTTCTCAAATCAACCATGAACTTACCAATATTGACCAAATTCTTTTGGTCATTCATGTGCACATTAAAACAAACAACTTTTACATAATACAGCATGGATTATACTCGTCCATAATCACATTATTATCAAGCCATATCACATAGCTATATTTACACATTTCAAAACATAATCCAAACTCTCTAGCCTATACATGCCATACTTCAATATATACATTTTCAAAGGTACCAAAATATAGTTCGATAGTGTGGTGATGATCTTCGACGATCCCCGAGCTTTATGTAGCTTTGATAATCTATAAAAAAATTAACAAACACACACACGGAGTAAGCTTCCATAGCTTAGTAAGTCATAAGCAAATAATGAACAAATAAACATTCGTATTAAATCAACTAGCCAAATCAAACAAACCTTAACCAAATGTACCAAAATATAGTTCGATAGTGTGGTGATGATCTTCAATGATCCCCGAGCTTCCTGTAGCTTTGATAATCTATAAAAAAAATTAACAAACACACACACAGAGTAAGCTTCCATAGCTTAGTAAGTCATAAGCAAATAATGAACAAATATGCTTGCAAACTCAAACAATATCACATATACAATAGCATTATAACATCAATGGCCAAATACACATATACTCATAAGCTCATATAAATTTCTCTTTTACCATGTCTAATTCATATATTCATCTCAAACATATAATTACCTTACTTTCATATTCATATAACATAACACGTACTTGAACTTTTTAGCTCATTTTCACATTCGATCTTAGCTCGATAATGCCCATTGAACCATTCGAAATCAATAAGGATACTCGAGTAGTCAGAAATCTCATACAATGCCAACGTCCCAGACGTGGTCTTACATGTAATCACATATCGATGCCACTATCCCAAACAGGTCTTACACGAATCAAATACGATGCCAATGTCCCATACATGGTATTACACGTAAACACCAGTCGATGCTAATGTCCCAAACGTGGTCTTACACGAAATCACATATCGAAATCCTATGTCATGACATATGTATCCTAACTATTCCTAAGGTTCGTATGGGGCTTTCAGAAGTCGTAACTCAATCGATTCAGGCTTGTAAATACTTCTCCCATACTTATACAAATTCGGCTTGAACATATATATATACAAGTAATAATTCAATTCGGCACAAATTATATATATATATATACAATCAAATTTTCCGACATGTATTTACTTATGAACTTACCTCGGACGGAGATGAACGAACCGAGACGACTATTCGACAACTTCAGATTTCCCCTGATTCAATTTCAATTTCTTCTTTTCTTGATATAAATTAGTACAAATTTAAATTATTTAATCACATATTCAATCAAATTCATCCAAAAAACACATAAATGGACTAATTACACTTTTGCCTCTGACATTTCACATTTTTCACAATTTAGTCCCTATTTCACAAAACACAAAATTCACAAAATCCCTTTATACAAGTGCCTAGCCGAATTTTCCTCTTGTTCATATAAGCCCACATATTTCATTTATTTTACATTTAGTCCCTCAAAATAATATTTTCACAAATTAGTCTAATTTACTCAAATTCATAAAAAATCCAAAGACAAAACATATTAATCTAGCACATATCTTTTATTTTCCACCATCAAACAACAAAAATCTCAAGCTATCATCAATGGCAATTCATGAAAACATCATCAAATTCAAAAATTCAAGCATGGGCTAGCTAGTATTCGAAGCAACGATCTCAAAAACGTAAAAATCATCAAAAACCAAGCTAAACACATACCTAAATTAAAGAACACAAGGGCCGAACCTAGTTTTCTTCTTCTCTTTATTTTTCCTTTGAACTTTCGGCCATAAAAAGATGAACGCATGGCCACTTTGATTTTTATTTTATTTTATTTCATGTTATTATAGATTTTACCATTTTAACCTTAAGTATTTAATTAGGAAACTATTTAATGGTTTTCTATTTCTATCCATGCATGATTCTAATGGTTATATTACAACATAAGGACTCCATATAATAAAATCCATAGCAAATTGATACCTTTACATATAGCATGCAAATTTTGCATTTTAAGCAGTTAAGTCCTTTTAATTAAATCAAGCACACAAACGATAAAATTTTCAAACGAAACTTTCACACACATAAATTAACATGCTATAGACACCAAAAATAATATTAAAATATTTTCTGACTCAGATTTGTGGTCTCAAAACCACTTTCTGACTGGGGTCTAAACCTGGCTTTACATAAGATATGAGTTAAGATTGTAGGCATACATATCATGTTAAATGTTTGAAATTGGCTCATAAATCATGCTTGAATTGGTTGGTTGGTATTGGGAAAGTTTTGTGCAGGTTTTGGATGAAATGGGTGAGAAATAGGGCTCGGAAAATAGCCTTATTTTATCTACACGGGTGTGTAACTCCTATAAGTAAATAAAATTTTAAAAGTTTGTGAAAAATTTCCCCAAGATCCTGATTAGTTCTGAATCAATTCTAATGCATGTTTTGGGCCTTGAGGGTCCATTTAAGGGACATTATTATTAATCTCAGAAAATGAGTAGTGTTTTACTCGATTTATCCGAAAATGTTCTGTAAACTCTGGTAATGCCTCGTGACCCTATCTCGAAAACGGGTACGGGTTAGGGGTGTTACACATTTTTCTTTTAGTCTCAGTTTTTGTAGCCTTATGTTCATTCGATGAGCATTATGTTTCCAACCATGGCAGACTTACCGACAAGGAAGTGTAGTACATAAAGCAACGAAACCTGCTTTATTGCAAAGATGAGTTCGGTGACAGAGGGAAGAACGTCACCATCGAACCGCCCATTGGTTTTTGAAAACCTAATGTTGAGAAACACTTATATAGCTTTGCAAGATTGGAAAAAAGTGATTCCTCCTAACCTGTTTAATCTCTCTGCCAATTGGGTTGGACCCGATGTGTGTGACTATACTGGTGTTTACTGTACCCCAGCGCTTGATAACAAGAGAATCAAAACTGTCGCCAGTATTGATTTAAACCATATCACCGGTACTCACCAGGTTTTGTATTATTTCATATCAACTCAAACTGGTACGATTCCACATAATTTTATAAAGGTTAAGCTGATGCTTGAATTGGATATTAGCAACAATTGGTTCGCTAGTAAGTTCCCTGAAGTGAGTCTTGTGCTTCATTTACTTAAATTTTTAGATTTGAGGTTTAATGAAATTGAAGGAACTGTACCCACAGAGCTTTTTGATAAAGATCTGGATGCTATCTTTATTAATCATAATCGATTTAGATTTAATCTACCGGATAATTTTGGTAACTCACCGGTTTCTGTTATTATTTTGGCTAATAATAAATTTCATGGTTGTGTGCTGGCGAGTCTATGGAAGATGACGGGTCTTGAAGAGATTATTTTAATGAAAAATAGATTTTGATCTTGTTTGTAGGAGCAAATTGGGGGGGTTGAAAATTTTGACTACTTTTTATGTTAGCTTTAATCAGTTATTGGGTACTTTCCCGAAACAAATTAGGGAAATGGTAAGTCTTGAAAAACTTAATGTGACACATTTCCCTTATATTTAATTCTTTTTTTGATGCGTCATATTCAACCTCATATGCCACATAGGCTACTTTGTTGACCGAGACTTGACTGATGATCAACTCATGTTTACCATTAAAATTGAGATTTTTTTTTTTGGAGAAATCGTAATGTTGAGGGCATCAATCCAAAAAAAAAGGTCAATGGCTCAAACCCAGAAAAACCCTAAACGTTAAGGGTATTTTTGAAAATTATGCCCTATATATTTAGGGTTGGTTGTCGTCCGTTGACCAAATTCGGCTGATGCTTTTGTGTTAAAGTTTGTTGTGGAGACCAAAACGCCCTTGGATCATTAATTCTCTACGTCAAGGTCATGTTGCGACATCCTTTGGCCTATGTCGTGACCTTGGTAGTGATTTAAGAGTTGAGGCTCAATTTCAGGGCTGTGTCGTGACACCCTCTGGTTATGTCACGACATTGAAGGAAACTTTGCTCTTTTGGTACTCTACTAACTATGTTGCAATGTTGATCCTCCATGTTGCAACATTGCGGCTAGTCTTATGTTCTTATGCCTCCAAGTGTTGTCCTGCACACTCACCGAGTGCATTAGCCTTCCTTTAGGCCTCTTTTGGCCCCTAAGGTCATATAAATAGCTCAAATCACTCTTTTTATTAATTACGGACTAATAGTGAAAAACTAAGTAAAATATAATGAAATTGCTTTTATACAAGCTCCTTAAGTACAAAAATTTTAATCTACTATAATGAATTATGGCAGATCAAACTCCCCCACACTTAAGTCATTGCTTGTCCTCAAGCAAGAAAACGCAAAAACAAAAAAAAACACAACTATTGAGCAAGTATAATACAGAGACAAGTTTTGGAATCATAACTAGGAATAATCATACATGCACGTAATTCTGGCATGATATGTAAATAACTTACTATTCTCAATCTCAGACATCTAAGTTCAATATACTACAAAGTATATAAACAATAAGGTCTTCAAATATATTAAGTCATCTATAAAACATACAGGTAATTTGATTATTCTAGCAGAATACAAATAGTCATTATTGCAATTACTCAATACAATGTCCATTCATGAATAAATTTACCTAAGTCACATAGGACTTTTCAACTTGTAACGTTTTGAGGCTTAAGGTTGGTATGAAATTCAAGAACAAAGAGCACCAAGACAGCTTCAAGCACAAAAGTAGTTTGGCACATCACATTGTCCCCTATTTTCTCCCTTAATGACCATTTCCCAATCACCGCCTTATTTCTCATTCTCTTACCTTTCTTATTTCTCTATGTAGGAAGTCACAAAATGATAAAGTAACCGTGTTTAGCTCACTAGTTTTTGTGCACTAATAATTTAGTTTTCTAATTTTGTGACTTCAATTTTGAGTCACTTTTGACTTTTTCAACATATTTCACTCACAATGTTTTTTTTTCATTATTCAAGTACTTTTTCTACTCGTTTTGACTTTGTTTGTATTTTTTTTGCACACTGTTCCTTCCTGTTTCACTCTGATCTCTCAAAACCATCGATATGTCTCTACCTATCCCTTAATATGCATGGCCAGAAATCTAAATTCATTCATTTCATGGATCAAAGAAAAAGGGTAATTACAATTTGCATTTTGGCTTGGGTTGTGCATGAAAGTTCATCAAGAATTTTTTTCTCAAAAAATAGGTACTAAGGATTGATGAATAAGGTTGGGTTTTTGGCTCTAGGTTATACCAAACAATGCCTTAGACCATCCCTCGATATCTCAATATTCACAACTTTAATTAATCAAGCAACCACAATTCCAATAATTTATCATTCATACTAGCATGCTCGTTCCCCCATATTCTCTCTGTCATTTGGTATATTCAACTATTTAATGCCTATTTATAGTGTAATATATAGAACTTAGTCATCTAATAACTGAAAATTTAAAATCATTCACTATCATGCCAAATTTACACTAAATACAATCAACCTATATAAATGGTCCTAACCAATCACTTGTATTTCTACATGCTCAAGCACACTTTTAACAAGAAAAATAAAAGAAAAATCATAAAAATAAGCATGAAATTTCCTATGTTACCCCTACACTTTATATATCACATTTTCTCTAATGTTCAACCCCTAAGTAGATAAGGAACGAAGTTACCCGATTGATCATGACATGGCCATAGTCTTATGGTGGGTGCTTCCTTCCTTACTTGTTATGGCTAGCAAATGTAGTGCTTTCTTCATGTGAGGCTCCTGCATAGAAAATTTAAAAACAAAATATGTATATAAAGACTATTGTTACTCCTACTCCTAAAACAATAAAATAAAAAAAACATCCTAATTAATTGTTTTACAATCCAAAAAATTAAAAAAAAAAACATTTTTAAATCATCAAAATGGGGTGATTGCACCCCTCCCTCCTCCATAGGTGCTTTTCCTCGACCTAAGACATGGCCTCGATAGGAGTCTCCGCCCAATGAATGTGCATGACAGGTTGGGCTACAGATGACAAGCCCTTTCTACGTAGATTGTTGTGGGTGAAATTTCGCCTCGTAGTCGTCATCCTCCTTTTCTTTCTCTTTCTACAGAGTCTCATTCTGCAACTTGCTCTTTCTCCTCTCCTTCACTCCCCTACTTCTCGAATCTATAATGGGATCTCATGGGGTCATATTTGTTTGGTGGTAAATTTGGTATTCTCATACCATTTTTCCGTGCAAAATCCTGTCCAACTGACCCTATTTCTTGCATCCACTTTATCATTCAGTCTGTGTCCGAGATTTGACTTCCTAAAATTCATTTTTGAGCTTTTAATATTTTTCCTTTTTAAAGATGCCAAGACATGAATCTTTTGCTTTTTTTTTTGCTGGTTCCAATCCTTGATTTGTTTTCGATAAGCTCGACGTACTAGGTATACATAAAGTCACCTATTAAGCTCTTCGTCATCCTCATAAACTGCTCATTTGTTTCCATCGGAACCCTAACCTTTTTGCATAATGCCAACATTAGGTAAGGGAGAAAACCACGACCTTCTAGTCGTTGATACAACATTTCATGCTGTGATAGATCCATTCCCCGATGCATATCTTTTTATTCTTGTAAAATACCATATAACAAAATAGCTCGAAAAATATTTACGTTAGAAACATTCATAGCAGTTGTAATTCTAATGTACAAAAATTGCATCCATATCTTAGCTACAGGAAACATGATTGCTTGATTAAAATTGGATGGTAGTTTGGTATTCGGTTGGTGATTCCACTGACCCTCCTTTTGGTTAGATAATTTATAATGTTATCCATATCTATGTCATTAAAATTTGTTAAATCAGTGTTTTTAATAAAATCGATTTCATAGTATGGAGCACTGTAAATTTTGCAAATTTCATGAGGGTGACATAGACCTTCTTGTCCCTCACTTTTATGATTTCTCTAATTTCATCATCAAATGTCCTCCTAGATTTTTATCCCTAAAGGATGCATAGAACTTTTGGACCATGAGGATAACAACATTTTTCTTGGGAGTTAGGAAAAACGTTCCCATTTATGGTACCGAACTAGTGCCCAAATTTCTTACAGAGGATCATCAATGGTTTGAAACCCCTTTCTTGAATGAATGTCTTTCATTATAATTCTAGAAAATATTTTTTGACACTTGGGTTTGGAAATTTTGAGGGGTTTGCAACCATCGATGGCTCTTGTTCACTAGTTCTTCTAAGTTTCCTATGAGGCATTTTCAAGGATAGTTAACTAGAATAAAATAACCAAAATCAAGCAATATATTTCAAAGTAGACAAGAAACAATGTAATGGAATAGTAAAAATCTAATAAGAACCCTTAACCTTGTTTGAAAGCTCATGATTCCTTGTGCAAATTTGTTGCAAGCTCCTCGTTGATGTGATGCTTTTGTCCCTACACCAAATAGAGTAAAAGAAAAAGAAGGAAAAAGTAAAAAATATTTTGCACCAAAGAAAAAAGAAAAAGAAGAGAGGCTTTTGAAGTTTGAAAAGTTTAGGGCTTTTAAAGTTAGAAAGTGTTTAGAAATAGTTTAAGAGTGTTTAATTTTTAAAAAGATTGGTCTTTTTAGGAAAAATTGGGTAAAGTAAGAGTTTAGATCAACGGGTTGCGTGACAGGTCAGGTCGACCCTGCAGAAAATTGCAGCGATATCGCGACATAGGGGATCCATGTCGCGCCACCTCTAGCAGGCTGCCAATGTCACGACATTCGGGTTCGATGTCGCGACACACCTTGAAATTTTTAAATTTTTGGGCTACTAACTAGTTTGTCATGACACGAAGGTTCCATCTCATGACACCGAGCTAAATTGCTCAATTCCTCAAACCTATGGTCAGTGTTGCGAAACAGAGGTTCTGTGTTGCAACACCAACCCTATTTTGGCCCCTCCTCTTGATTTTCAAGGTGTTTGGTACATACATAACCTATTTCTACATAGTTTAAATTAAAGTAATTTTAAACTTCCAATAAGCCTATTAGAATACAATAATTTACAAAAATTTAAAATAGTTCAAAAATTTTCAGGTATTGTTGTCAGATTCATCTGTCAGCTCCTTCAGTTTATAAATGGATGTGTCTTTATTTGATTTTCTATTCGTATTGGTCCAGCATCCGTCATGCCATTCCACCTTGTTCCACTTTTCCCATTCTTTGAATTTGCTCTTTCGACCTGCATTAATCACAGAAGATACCTTTCTTGGCTCAAGGTAGTTAACATTTTTTTTTTTTACAGATATTTCATAACATGCTTTCCCTAATTTTTCCCTACCTTATTCATTCCGTTGATGATCAAATTTGAATATTTTATTCTCACCATTGATTTTCATGATTAATTCATTATTTTCTAGATCAATGGTGAACCTGGATATGGCTAGAAATAGTCTACCTAATAGAATAGGTATCTCATGATCTGCCTCAAAATCCAAAATCACGAAATTGACCGGGATAATAAAACTATGCACCTTAACCAACACATCTTCAAGTAACCCTTTCGATTGTACCGACAATCTGTCAGCTAATTGTAATGTGATATGTGTATTTTTAAGTTTCCCTAACTTGAGTTTCTTATATATTGATAAGGGAACCAAATTTACTAATTCCTAGATCACATAGGGTCAAATGATTCGAAAAGTGCTTCAACGGTCCAATTTTCTAAAGGTTATTTTTCACCTTTTGTGCAAAACTGGCAATATTAACTCAAATTACTATAAAAATAACTAAAATTCAAAATGTTTCATAAATTAAGCTCAAATTAATTATTTTATGACAAAATTATAAATTTTTATAGAAATTACACTACAGCAAAACAAACTTTTAGCGGCGTTTTTTTTTTGCCTTTAGCGGCGTTTATAAGCGCCACTAAAAGTGTTTGTGGCGCTTTTGTAAGCGCCACAAAAAACGCCGCTACTACAACCGCCGCAAAATTTTGCGGCGTTTATGTGGAAAAAACACCGCTAAAGATCATGACTTTTAGCGACATTTGTGGTAAAAACGCCGCTAAAAGTCATGGTCTTTAGCGGCGCTTTTTCAAAAACGCCGCTAAAAGTCATGGTCTTTAGCGGCGCTTGTACAAAAACGTCGCTAAAAGTCATGGTCTTTAGAGGCACTTTTCCAAAAAAGCCGCTAAAAGTCATGGTCTTTAGCGGCGCTTTTCCAAAAAATGCCGCTAAAAGTCATGGTCTTTAGCGGCGCTTTTCCAAAAACGCCGCTAAAATTCATGGTCTTTAGCGGCGCTTTTCCAAAAAACGCCGCTAAAAGTCATGGTCTTTAGCGACGCTTTTCCAAAAACACCGCTAAAAATCACGAAAATAAGAAAAATTAAAATATTATACTTTTAGTGGCGCTTTGACCAAAACGCCGCTAAAAGTCCTAAAAAAAAAAAAAATTAAAATATTATACTTTTAGCGGCACTTTTACCAAAAACGCCGCTAAAAGTCCTAAAAATAAAAAAAATTAAAATATTATACTTTTAGCGACGCTTTTACCAAAAACGCCGCTAAAAGTTCTAAAAAAAAAAAAAAAAAAATTATAAAAACGCCACAAATCCAATTTAAAATATATAATTTAATTTGAAGACTTATTAAAATAAAAATTCACGAACAATATGTATTAAAATGGAAATTCATGAACAAGACATATAAGGAATCGCGATCGAGGTGCGTTGATACCAACAAAGATGATCAAAGAACTTAATCACATAAGAAAAACACATGGTTAGACAGATCTTTTACATTTTAATACATCATTACCATAATTGATACAATTTTATACCCTAATTGTCGCACAACTGCAGTTTCAGATTGAAGAACCTTGATTCCATTGACCTCCGCAGCCAATTTTATAGTTTAGAAATCAGAAATCCACCAGAGAATAGGCAATTTCATAAAATGCATGCTGACATAAGAGAATAGGCAAGATAAAGTGAATGCGAAGGAAAAAAAAAGTCATGTAGATTAGCATCATAGCAAACAGATTAACTAATGATACATCTACAGGATGGCGCTTAAATTCAAAAAATGCACACGCAAATATGTCATTATGCTTCATTTTATCCAATCAAGTTCTTTACTTTAATTTTTATTTTATATTTCTGAAGAGAAATATCTTTTCTCCCATTATAACAAAGATTATCTCCCATTATCTTAAACAACTAGCATGCTTCATCTCACAATCCTCTTTACTAATCATTATGTGGTAAAACCAATATTTATGTTTTTTTATAAAAACCAGATTTATGTTTTAACTATACTTTCACAAGCAATCCCCATTTTACATAAAATGCAAAGAGAACCGGAACAAAGCAGAAAATAGAAACTATTGCATAAACATCATTTCCGTATAAACAAATAAGAGAATGCAAAAGTCTACATCTAATAAGGGAAAAGTGCAATAAAAGGTACCTCTTCCAAAGCTATTGATGTTGTTAATCTGAAGTAAGCAAAGCAACAACTTCCGGTCAGTCTTGGAATTGGAAGTATTTGCTTTGAAGGAACCTATATTTAGTTTCAAAATTGAATTATTTAACAATTTAAATATTGGAATAAAAGGTAGAATAGATGATACACAAGATTTTATAAAATATTGAATAAACAAATAAATAAACTTGATCTTATACCTTCATGAATTCAGCATAACATCCAATTGACATGACTACATCAGGAATTCCAACTTCCAAATTTCTTACAGAGTCTCCAATGGCAGCAATTATCCCGACTGCCTGTAACAGCAAAATTGAACGATAGCCATAAGTATATCAGCTTAATTGAACTATATTATATTACCACATTCCAAAATGATACAGATCTAGCTTTTGCATGAAAAACATGCATCAAGTATATAGAAAATACTTTGACAATCATCAATAGTCTATTTAGAAAAGCAACCAATTGCAATTTAGATGCAACACCTGAGAATACATTAACTTACTGCTAATATATCGTCAATGGTATTCTGCACCCTCCAATGCAAGTAGTCCACCAACTGAAACATGAAACACTTAACGATTTGGTCATACAAAAATGACATTTATGATCAAGATACTGCAACAACAAAAACGACAGTTTTCTTGTTTCTGCTTTTCAAAATGAAAAGGAACACAGGATAATATCTTTTGGGTTTAACTCCAATTAACTAACCATTTTATGGGCTTTGGCAACATTCCATTCTCTTGCTTTTAGAAACCGCACCAATGTTTCAGCTCTAAAACCTTGATGGACATTCTGCATGTTGGGAAACAATTACTAGAAAGGACATGAAAAATTGGTGCACAATCAGTACCTAGTGAAGCTGAAATAAAAGATATTGTATTTGTATCCTAGAGCATTCAGTCAGCTGTCATCAAACAACAAACGAGGAAAGAACAATCAGCCATGCATTAAAACAAAAAAATGCTTTAGTCATGCCTAAACTTATAAAGCATGCCACAAAGCTCCATAAATTGCATCCAAAAAATTTCATAGATAGATCATCAATTCCTTCATATCCCTATCTGCCCATCTTCTTAGTTAAGAGAGGTGGATAGATGAAGCATTTATTTTTGCTGAAAAAGTTAAGATCAAACTGCCCATATAGAAATAAATAAATAGAGAAATCGAAGCTAAGTTCACATATGAAGTAGGAGTAATAAAATAAGTAGAATGTAAGGAAACAAAAGGACAAAGAGTAGGTAAGTGGCAATTAGATTAAGCAAAAGAGCAGATCAAAGCAATTGCAAATGCTAGTAGTTGTAGAAATAGTAGCAGTAGACAGTAATAGGAAAAAACCAACACATAATTAAAGAACACTATAATTTAGCAAAATTAAATTTAAAAAAAAAAAGAGTTGAGAGTGAAGAGTAAAGAGTTATGTTAACAGTTATGTTAACAAAATAAAGTGATGCTTTAGATATAATCAAATTAAACCAAAGGAAGTCAAACCTAAATAGCAATTAGTTGAAGACCGAACATTATAGCGTAAGCCAACAGCTATCTCCCATTCAAGCAAAGATTTGTTATAAATCCGTACATGTGACAACAGGCAAGGTTCCTGTGAAAAAGGAAACAAAAGAGAAAAATTTTCAGACAAGGCTAAAAAATCCCAACAGCATATACTCATTAGAAGTCCTAACTTAGTTGCAACAAGTTCATACACAGTAGTATTTAATATCTCACTTTTATCATGTTAATGGTGTTTAGAACACCAATTAGAAGGAAAGAAAGAAAAACAAAGATTATATAATCTATTAGTGTTATTTATTATTGAATTAGAGGTTTACTTGACGAGAAACAAAGATTTCATCTGAAAAAACAGACAGTGAATTGCAACCACAAAAGAAGACAAAGATTTAAAAAGTAGTTAGTTTATGCTATTGGCTACTCCTTATGAGGAAATGCATTTTAAATAAGGCACTGTTATTGCTAACTTTCAATGCACTAGTCATCTTTAAACAAATGATAAATCTGTTGATGCTATAGTATGCAGGCCGAAGTTTATTAATGGGAAGACTTCTTGCCTAAACAATAAAAAGAAAAGAAGAATCCCTTTTAATTAATGGAAATAAAATCAATAGAAATGCAACATGTCATGAGATAATCGCTAAACTATATATATATATATATACACACACACACACACACACACACATATATATATATATATATATGAAACAGATCCCAAAGGCAATGAACATTTCAATATTAATTGAATACAAGTTAGGAGTGCCGGAAACATAATCTACTTTAGCAAAAGCGACAAATAAATAGAATTACTCATAACATTATTACTAATAATAATATATTAACCAAAACATAATAATCATTATTATTTTTATTATAATCAAAGGATATTCACTGAATCTTAATCGATAACTATGATCTAATGTAAAAGATCCAAGAAAATAAATTAAATAAAACGTATCGAAGAATGACTTCGCTATCGTCACCAGGAGCCTGATCGGTGCTCGAACCATCAAAATTCCATAAGGGAAGTTTCGTAGGATCAGTCACTGGTTCAATAAAATAAAAGTTAAATTTAGAATTAATGTATTATTTACAGTAAATATAGCTGCATGAGTTGGTGAGGTGATAGAACATTTTCTGATTCCAATAGACAGGACATCAACTCAGATAAAAGTTAACACAGCACAACACATTTTAAAAGAGAAAATAAGAGAGCTATAGCTACTTACCCTTTCGACGCCAAGTTGATCCAAAAAGGCCCGCATCGCTCGACCAACATCATCATCATAATAATATATTTAGAAAACATCAACAAAGGTCAAAATTTCAGTATTAATGAAGATATCTTGATGAACTTAGCAAACATCCATAGAAGACTGACAACTCATTTTAATAGCCGAAGCTCAACGGATATTCTCTTTATCTACAATGTTCCTAAAATTTCTTCTTTCAATTCATCTAAAACAAATATCTAAGAATATAACATAAAATATAGATTTGATGCTATAATAGAAATAGTTGGAATAGTACAACCAAGGGGAAACATAAAATACAGGCAATCACTTCAATCTATATAGGCAGAAGGCAAACTTAGAACTTGGACTTTCTATGTCTAAATTAAGTGCAAACTACAGATTGAGCTTACCGGCTAAGATCCACGAATGTTCAGATTTCTGTTGTAATAGGAAGTGGAACAGAGCAAGGTGAAGCTAAGCTTTAACCCAAGTTAAAAGTTGTTATTGCCAATAAGGTTTTAGTATTGTTATAAACGTAGAGATTTTAATTATTTGAGTATTTAAGTTTGAGTTTTATTATAGGCAATTATAACATGTAAATATCTAATTACGTAATGTGGAAATATTATGTATAGAATTTATTCAATTATTTTTAGTTCTTCGATTTTTGTATTTTATACTAATTTTAACAAGTATTAACGATTACTTAATTAACTAGGTTAGATTTTAACTTGGATTAATTAAATTACGTCTTGACCAATTTCAATTGCATGCATATAATAAATTGCAAGGTAAAAGGAATGTGGAAGCACATGGCAACATGAGAGCTTTCGAAGAATACCAACAAAACAAAATTCTCATATAGGCAAAATGAAGAAAAAAACTATTTTTTTTATTTAAAATGATTTATTCCCATTAAGTAGTCAATAATTGGAAGCATAGAAAGATTTAGAAAATCTTCTTGTTCAAAACTTTCTCATATGTTTCAAATCATTGGAAGCACTATGTAACACCTTAAACCTGGCCCATTTTCTATGACCGAATTTGAAATGCCACTGGGAAAAACGTTTGAAAAACTTTTGACTTAGAGTTAAAAACATAAAATTTGTTGTCTTTACTAAAACATTGTGTAATTAAAGTTCCAAATAAAATTAAGTTGTTTAAAATAAAACATTTTCAAATAATAATATAATCGACAATCCAACTTAAAACATAATAAAATCCTTAAATACTTAAAGTGGCCCTTATTACAATAAATAACCTTTCATAAATAAAATGTGTAAAACAAATAAAATCTCTTCTGCATGGGCCACCTTGTATCCACTCCAACCGGTCCGAGCATCACCTGTAAGGTTTGAGAAAAATTGGGTGAGTGGCACTCAATGTGTAATTAATTTTGAATTCCACCCACATGTTAACCACATATTAACCCATATATCGATAACAAGATATCATATTCACTTAATAACATATTCGGCTTGGCCCATATCATATCACTTATCGAGTAAATGAGTAATTAACCGCATAAATCCACATATCTAAGCTTAACCCATTTCCACACCGATCCACATTCATATACTCGGGCTTGGCCCATTTCTAATTAATCCACATATCCATTAAAATTATGCAAAATGCACCCAACCCAACCTAGGGTTCATCCTCTACACACCCCTGTATCCATCCACCACACACCGGGGATTATCAAATCACCCTTTCCTTTTTACTCCAAAAGGCAATCAATGCCGCCCACGCAATTAAGCACAATAATCCACAACGCGACCTCGGTCCAGCGCCAATCCACGATGTAGCCATAGCTAACACCAAAACCATGATGGGACACATAGTCACTCATCAACCACGATATGGCACATAGCCGATATCAACCATGATGAGCACATAGCCACTCATCAAGCCACACGAACTAAATCGCAATTAATCCACAACGTGACCTTACTCAACGTCAATCTACGATGTAGCTCAAGGCTAACATCAAACCACGTACTCGAAGTACACCCGTACCTTCTTTCATATCATATCCCAACCCATGCACATGCAACATTCCATAATTACATAATATAATGATGCATGAGCATGTTCATCAAGCATATTATCACATATTCATAACAATAGTCACATTTCATCAGATTCGGTACTTATCGGATTATCGACATACCTATTAAGGGTATCCACATCACGATTTCCATTGCACTAGTTAGCACATTAATAACACACATACAAATATCACATACAACCATAAACCCGGAAAGCAAGAGGCTAACTACACACCGCCTATTAGTGAAATCCGAACTACTCGAATCTAACACGATCTCAAACGTGGTTCTTTCTTCTCCTTAAAGCCGATTTGGTCTCCTACCAAATCCCGAATCACACTCGAGCCATTCCTTTAGCTACACACAAAGAACACCTTTTATGGCACTATGAACATTCGCCATGCCTAAAACCAAGACTTAATCCATTGATTTCGACACACCCTTGAAGAAATAATAAAATCGATTGCTAAGGAAGAATATACTTACTACCACACGTTGTTCACCACTCCTAAAGCACCTCAAAGAATCGGCTCCAAGACCCCAAAGAGAAAGAGAGATCACGCCAAAATGGAGGAGTTGAATGCTTAGAGAATTTGGCTATGGTGTGGAAAGAGGAGGAAAAGAAAAGTAAAATGGAAGAGAGAAATTCAGAGAAAAGTGAAGAGAATTTCGCTCAAGAGTTTGAAAGAAGAAAAGAAGCCACTCACATCCCTCAAATTTAGTCCCCAATTTTTCCTTATTTGAACCGCTTATCTAAGAATCAACATGAGAAAGGGACTCAATAATAAAGAAAAATATAAAGAAAAGGAAGCAGAAAAACTAAAAGAGGGAAGAAAGAAAGGGGATTACATGTAATACCCCAAACTTACCCGATTCACTACGACCGAATTTGAAATGCCACTTAGAAGATGTTTGAAAAACTTTTGACTTAAAGTTAAAAACATAAAATTTGTTGTTCTTTGTAAAACATTGTTTGTTTATAATTCTAAGTAAAACTTTATTATTACAAAGTCGTCAGAATTGAAAAGCTGTAATGCATATTTTTAAGGTATAAATTGCGAGAATAAAAACATTTTCAAATAATACTTTAATCATCAATCCACTTTAAACATAATAATAAACTTCAAATCCCTTAAAAGGCCCTTATTACAATAAACCTTACTTAAAAATACTGAAAATATAAAATACGTAAATAATTAAAAACATCTTACGCATGGGCCACCTCGTATCCACTCCAACTTTGGT
This sequence comes from Gossypium rotundifolium, assembly GCA_025506655.1. Lineage (NCBI taxonomy): Eukaryota > Viridiplantae > Streptophyta > Magnoliopsida > Malvales > Malvaceae > Gossypium > Gossypium rotundifolium. The sequence goes on along the minus strand of CP106731.1, from coordinate 118,519,162 downwards.
CCAAGCTTTATGCATCACCGCAATGTTGGTAAAATTTGGGTGAGTCACATGGACTCGTGGCATAGTTATTTCACATGTCTCCACATATGGGCTTGGCCCATATCCACACAGTCCACATACATAATCAAGCAACATGAAGCCCAACCCAACCTAATGTCCATCCGTCACACCTACCTTGGCAGACCCGTTGCCCAAGGCCGTGGCTAATCCACCGATCAACCAAGTGATCCACATATTTTACCTTGGTAGACCCTTGCACAAGGTCAGTGGTGAGCCACCGATCACATAAGTGATCCCACATATCAATCGATCCACGGTGATGCACACACTATCAAGCTGTCGAGATGTGGCACCTAGCCAACACCTCCTTGATGAGGCACATAGCCAACATCAAGCGCCAATGTAACACAAGGCTAACATTAGACCACGTACATAAAGTACACCCTTTCCTTCGATAGTCACATCCCAAGTCCCATGTATACATATATATCATGGCAACATATACATGCCATCACATTTCATACATATATCAATGTAAATCAACGTCATAAAATACTGACCTGGTTGAACGATTACCCATCATGGGTATCCACCATTTTAGCCCTTACTTCGGCTATCATTCATATCATGTCACATATACATAAATATAACACATACACACAACAAGAGAACAGTGCAATAACTATGCACCTTTTATTTGGCACAATCGATCAAATCCCGAAAGTTCCTCTTAATCACTGTCGATCTGTCCCTAAACATCCATAGTCCAAATCGGTCAACACAATAAAATTAAATGGCCTATGGCCGAATATCACAAACCTCCTTACCTTACTAATCTAAATCCCAAATCACCACTTGCCCCTTGAATAGTCGAAATCTCTGCTTAACAACCATTAGAATCGGCTTAGCACATGAAAACTCTAAAGATGGCCCTTGCCCGAATACCTTTTTGACTTACCTTGGCTTACCTTGATTACTTCCAATCCTGAAAGACTCCTTTGATGCTCCCTAATGTCAGCACTATACAAACACCCTCAGAGAAACGGCTTCTAGATCCCAAAGAGAAAGAGTTTCGGTACTTAATGGTGAAGAGAGAAAATGCAACAATGGAGAGGGTTTAATGTTTAGAGGATTCGGCTATGGTGTTTCCAAATGAAGATGTAATATTCGGCAATGGCAACCTTAAAGGAGATTTCGATTTAAGCAAAATAAAAGAAAAGAAAGAGATGTGAAAGAAGAAAGAAAATACATGCACAAATGGTTCTAACTTTCGGCTCTTGTCAAAGGAAAATAAGGTGCAAATTTCGACAACACACCAAGATGAAAAGAAAGTTTGAAAGAGAGAATCCTATGGCCAACAATTTTGGCAAAAGAAAATGAAGAAAAAGAATTGCCAAGAACTGATCACCCTATTTATATTACCCAATTTTAGACACCTATTTCCTATCATATCCCTTAATTCTTCCTATCATATCCCTTATTCTCTCCTCATTTATCTCTTATCCTATCATATAAAATAAAGCTACAATTTTCTCGTAATCTTCCTCCTATCCTTTCAAAATTCAACCAACCCTCTAGCCCCAAAACCGACTAGGTTCATGGCCAAGAGAGTCAACCATTGCCAACTATTCTATCCATAACACATTCCTCCATTCAAGCCTTATGTCCCTTATCATTCCAAATTTTCTTGATTCCATACCTTAAGTTAACACTTACCTTATTTCCTTAGTCTACTATCCATAAAGATAAAGTCCAACCTTACCTTAATTAGAGTTGACCAGACACATGCTATACACATGAAAAAATAAAAGTCACCTTATTGCCATTCATGGGATTGAACCTCTTCCTCATGCAATTACTCATGCGCCAACACCACTTTACTACTAGCTCATTTATGCTAACATTAAACACTTAAATTAACTTAAGCATCATAATCACTTGATCCACTTCACTAAATTCTCCATACTAAAAATTATTCTAAACCAATTAATTCCAAGCCTTCCCTTTTTTTTTTAATACTTAAAACCAAATTTTCTCCTATAGCTCAGGCCTTCCCTTAGCTTATAACTAGCACCTAAAATACCTCAATCAACACCACAATGACCACACTTATGCAAAATAATTTAATAAAATTTAACCCCTATTTCAGGATGTTACAATTCTACCCTCCTTAAAAATAATTTCGTCCTCGAAATTACTTACTAACGAACAATCATACATTCTAACTCATCACACTATTCTTTGCTTGCTTTACACCGATCTTAAAGAACTATCATACTTTCTAGGCACATTCTCTAAGTTCACAATCAGGGTTTCATACACCTCACTAGCAACATAAGAACAAACTGACTTTACAACGAACAAGGCAATGAAGGGTATTCCAAAAATAAGAACTTACCCATTGTCACATCTGGCACATCACTATCCTCATGACGGTATTTGCGATAAACCAACCTTGGGCGCCTTGCATCAGAACCTTCAGCACCTCCGCTTGGTGCTCCACCACCTTGGCCGGAACCATTTCCTCCATGGTTCGGGCCACGACCCCTCGTAAACTAGTCGACCATTCCTACCCATTTGCTCATAACCACAGCCTCTTGTCCAGAGCCCTACTCGAATCCTAGAGACAGTCTTTAATTAAATGAGACTTGGACTTACACCTAAAACATTCTCGTTCTCGATTCCAGCACTCGCCAATATGATACCTTCCACACCGAGCACACGGACGGTCCAGATTTCTAGTAGCTGACTTAATAACACGAGCAGAATTCTCAACCCTCGGTCTTTTCCGAAACTCTCCAGATGACTCTGACGGTCCATAACTCCTCTTATCCCGGTTCTTATCCTTATCTACATTACGTCTCACAGAGTCCTTAATCCCTTCAGCTACCTTAGCCTTCTCTACTAATACGGCAAACTCTCGCTCTTGTTGCGGAGCTATTAACAACCTCAAGTCATCCCTTAGTCCGTCCTCGAATTGGACACATCGCTCATGCTCCGTAGCCACTACTCCTCAAGTATACCGACTCAACCTTAGGAATTCAGCCTCGTATTCCGTTACGGACTTGTTCCCTTGAACCAGCCCTAGAAACGCCTTCCTTTGCACATCAATATAACGAGTACCAATATACTTCTTTTGGTGCGCCGCCTTAACATAATCCCAAGTAAGATCCTCATTGTGGCACCATCCCGAATCATGAGCCACCATTGATCGCTTTATCGCGTGGCAGCGCCACCATTCCTTTCACTTTCTCCTCAGCGGTCAGATCCAGCTCATCCATAATCCGTTCAGTCGCCTCCAACCAATACTCAGTAGTACTGGGTGCCACACCAGATACGCCATGGAACACCTCAGCTCCATTGGCTCGGAGCCGCTCGGGTACAGACTTCCTAGCTCTCATATTTCCACCTGCTCCAGCCACCATCTCAAGAACTCACAGCACCGCCTGTGATACTGCATCATCCCCCGTCTGATCTTGCTGCTCAACACCAAAAGCTGGTGGTGGTGGTGGCGGTGGTAGTGGTACCTCATTCTCAGACCCTTGTCCCGATCTAACGGGTTTCGATACGGTCATTCTGCCTCTACCGCATCCACAACGACCACGTCCCCTAGAACTCATTTCTAACGTCGCGATTTAATCTGTTTTGGAAGTTTTATGCATTAGTACTTTTGTTCCACAGATTATCCGTGAATAATTTTATGAGAAGAACTTAATAGTAGTTCTTTCGATCATAATTTCAAGTTCAAGTTCACTATTCTAATTCAGAGAATCGCATTTACATTCATCCACAACATTCAACACATCATTATGGGCATTTCTGACCATTCCTGACCCAGTGGTAATTTCGTCATTTTCCCTACAAGGGTATTTTCGTAATTAATCGGGGTCAACTTGAAAATAATCTTTACAAATCAAGGCATTTTGAAATCTCAAAGTCTCGAGGGTATTTTGGAAAATATTTTTCAAATTAAGGGTATTGCAAAAATTTTGGAAATCGGGGTTATTCCGGTAATTTTAGAAGTCAGGGGCATTTTAGTAAATTTCCCAATTCAGGGTATCTTAACATTTTTCAAAATAGGGGTTTTGGTATTTTTGTAAAGTAAGAATATTTTCATAAAAGTCGAGAGTAACATGGTAATTTTATAAACCAAGGGCATTTTTATAATTTTACAGCTCGAGGGTATTTTAGTAATTTTATAAATCGAGTGTATTTCGGAAAATTTTAAAGTCTAAAAGGATTTTATAAATCAGAGGGGTAATTTGGTAAATTTAAAACTATGATCTTTATGAAACAGTATGGCTAATCCCTTTCGGATTTTAGTTATCGGGTTTAGCCCGTGAATAGGCCCTCTTGGTTAGGGTGAACCGTAGCTACGCACCAGGTAGGATTTGAGTAAAGAGGAGGTGAGTCGCTAGGACTGCTTAAATACCAACCTCTTACTGAATCCACTCCTAGACATGTGTACAATGGTTGCCACACCCTAACTCGGCGACTTAGTCACAGGTTTGTTTAGTTGTTCTTAAGTCTTATGTATGTGTTTGAGTGTACTAGCCCTAGGGTTCCCAATTATGCCCATAACATTCACATATACAAATCACTTCAATAGTCAGAGGTACTTACCTGGCGGACTTCGGGTCAGAGATACAGGTGCCATGCTAGAATAACCTGAAAAATTTCGTGAAAATCCATATTTTTGAAAAGCCCATTAAAAAAATGTTTTTTGGCCCAAAACCCTCAAAGCCGAGTTTTGAACTGGGCTCTGATACCAAACTATAACACCCCAAACCCGGCCCATTCACTATGACCAAATTTGAAATGCCACTGCGAAAGATGTTTGAAAAACTTTTGACTTAAAGTTAAAAACATAAAATTTGTTGTTCTTTGTAAAACATTGTTTGTTTATAATTCTAAGTAAAACTTTATTATTACAAACTGTCCAATTGAAAGCAGTAATGCATATTTTAAGGTATAAATTACGAGAATAAAAACATTTTCAAATAATACTTTAATCATCAATCCACTTTAAACATAATAATAAACTTCAAATCCCTTAAAAGGCCCTTATTACAATAAACCTTACTTAAAAATACTGAAAATATAAAATACGTAAATAATTAAAAACATCTTACGCATGGGCCACCTGTATCCACTCCAACCTGGTCCAAGCTTTATGCATCACCTGCAATGTTGGTAAAATTTGGGTGAGTCACACAGACTCAGTGCATAGTTATTTCACATGTCTCCACATATGGGCTTGGCCCACATCCACACAATCCACATACATAATCATGCAACATGAAGCCCAACCCAACCTAATGTCCATCCGTCACACCTACCTTGGCAGACCCGTTGCCCAAGGCCGTGGCTAATCCACTGATCAACCAAGTGATCCACATATTTTACCTTGGTAGACCTGCTGCACAAGGCTGTGGCTGAGCCACCGATCACATAAGTGATCCCACATATCAATCAGTCCACGATGATGCACACATCTATCAACTACCGAGATGTGGCACCTAGCCAACACTTCCCTTGATGAGGCACATAGCCAACATCAAGCGAAATTAAATCAAACCTTCATATGAGGTACTTCCTAGCGGATTAAGAAATCAAGTCATGCTAGAATAACTAAAAATCTCTGAAAATCCATTTTTGAAAAGCCCATTAAAAATGTTTTTGGCCCAAAACCCTCAAAGCGAAGTTTTGAAGCTGGCTCGATACTCAAACTATAACACCCCAAACCGCCCATTCACTATGACCAAATTTGAAATGCCATCGAAGATGTTTGAAAAACTTTTGACTTAAAGTTAAAAACATAAAATTTGTTGTTCTTTGTAAAACATTGTTTGTTTATAATTCTAAGTAAAACTTTATTATTACAAACGTCTAATTGAAAAGCGTAATGCATATTTTAAGGTATAAATTACCGAGAATAAAAACATTTTCAAATAATACTTTAATCATCAATCCACTTTAAACATAATAATAAACTTCAAATCCCTTAAAAGGCCCTTATTACAATAAACCTTACTTAAAAATCTGAAAATATAAAATACGTAAATAATTAAAAACATCTTCGCATGGGCCACCTCAGATCCACTCCAACCTGGTCCAAGCTTTATGCATCACCGCAATGTTGGTAAAATTTGGGTGAGTCACAGACTCATGCATAGTTATTTCACATGTCTCCACATATGGGCTTGGCCCACATCCACACAAATCCACATACATAATCATGCAACATGAAGCCCAACCCAACCTAATGTCCATCCGTCACACCTACCTTGGGACCTCTGCCCAAGGCTAGTAATCCACCGATCAACCAAGTGATCCACATATTTTACCTTGGTAACCTCTGCACAAGGTCAGTGTGAGCCACCGATCACATAAGTGATCCCACATATCAATCAGTCCACGATGATGCACACATCTATCAACTACCGAGATGTGGCACCTAGCCAACACTTCCCTTGATGAGGCACATAGCCAACATCAAGCGCCAATGTAGCACAAGGCTAACATTAGACCACGTACATAAAGTACACCCTTTCCTTCGATAGTCACATCCCAAGTCCCATGTATACATATATATCATGGCAACATATACATGCCATCACATTTCATACATATATCAAATGTAAATCAATGTCATAAAATACTGACCTGGTTGAACGATTACCCATCATGGGTATCCACCATTTTAGCCCTTACTTCGGCTACCATTCATATCATGTCACATATACATAAATATAACACATACACACAACAAGAGAACAGTGTGATAACTATGCACCTTTTATTTGGTACAATCGATCAAATCCCGAAAGTTCCTCTTAATCATCATCGATCGCTCTAAACATCCATAGTCCAAATCGGTTAACATAATAAACCTAATGGCCTATGGCGAATATCACAAACCTCCTTACCTTACTAATCTAAATCCCAATCACCACTTGCCCTTGAATAGTCGAAATCCTTGCTTAATGACCATTAGAATCGCTTAGCACATGAAAACTCTAAAGATGGCCCTTGCCCGAATACCTTTTTGACTTACCTTGGCTTACCTTGATTACTTCCAATCCTGAAAGACTCCTTTGATGCTCCCTAATGTCGGCACTATACAAACACACTCGGAGAAACGGCTTCTAGATCCCAAAGAGAAAGAGTTTGACTTAATGGTGAAGAGAAAAGCAACAATGGAGAGGGTTTAATGTTTAGAGGATTCAGCTATGGTGTTTCCAAATGAAGATGTAATATTCGCAATGGAAACCTTAAAGGAGATTTCGATTTAAGCAAAATAAAAGAAAAGAAAGAGATGTGAAAGAAGAAAGAAAATACATGCACAAATGGTTCTAACTTTGGCTCTTGTCAAAGGAAAATAAGGTGCAAATTTGCAACACACCAAGATGAAAAGAAAGTTTGAAAGAGAGAATTCTATGGCCAACAATTTCGGCAAAAAGAAAATGAAGAAAAGAATTGCCAAGAACCGATCACCCTATTTATATTACCCAATTCTGCACACCTATTTCCTATCATATCCCTTAATTCTTCCCTATCATATCCCTTATTCTCTCCTCATTTATCTCTTATCCTATCATATAAAATAAAGCTACAATTTTCTCGTAATCTTCCTCCTATCCCTTTCAAAATTCAACCAACCCTCTAGCCCCAAAACCCACGGTTCATGGCCAAGAGAGTCAACCATTGCCAACTATTCTATCCATAACACATTCCTCAATTCAAGCCTTATGTCCCTTATCATTCCAAATTTTTGATTCCATACCTTAAGTTAACACTTACCTTATTTCCTTAGTCTACTATCCATAAAAGATAAAGTCCAACCTTACCTTAATTAGAGTTGACCAACACATGCCATACACATGCAAAAATAAAAGTCACCTTATTTCCATTCATGGGATTCGAACCTCTTCCCTCATGCAATTACTCATGCGCCAACACCACTTTACTACTAGCTCATTTATGCTAACATTAAACACTTAAATTAACTTAAGCATCATAATCACTTGATCCACTTCACTAAATTCTCCATACTAAAAATTATTCTAAACCAATTAATTCCAAGCCTTCCCTTTTTTTTAATACTTAAAACCAAATTTTCTCCTATAGCTCAGGCCTTCCCTTAGCTTATAACTAGCACCTAAAATACCTCAATCAACACCACAATGACCATACTTATGCAAAATAATTTAATAAAATTTAACCCCTATTTCAGGATGTTACAACCTGTTGGGTAAGGATCAGCATGAGAAGGAGAATCTTGATGCGGAGAAAGTAGGATGTCCAATCTAGGCTTAAAGGGTTCACAAGATTTGCTTTATGCCTTTCCTTCCGACTTTCATGAGCGAGGAAGGAATCGCTACTTCGGATCGAGCAAGGAAGTGCTAGCCTATACCTATATGAGCTACTCTTATTGATATTGATGAATGCGGGCTAAAGACGTTGATACCGAGCCCTCTTCAAGTCTTGTTTTCATGCCCACTGTTGAGATGCCAAAGAAGAAGGAAGATTGACCACCGGACTCTAACAATTCGAATGGTAAACCCCTTGGGATAGCTGTTTGATTTCCTAAGGCGAACGAAGAAAAGCCCTAGGCGGAAAGGGATTTTGAGAAAAATTAACAAAATAAAAATGGCGCTGCTTCAATTACATTTAATTTCTTTTTGCGGCATTTTGAAAAAACACGCCACTATTGCTCCTAATTTGAGGCGTTTTTATGTCAAGCTACCTAAACCCCAATTAAACGCGTTGTTTTAATTTGTTTTTCTGGCGATTTTGATCAAAACGCCGCTAATACCTTTGTTTAGTAATTTTTAATTGAATTGGTATTAAAATAATATTAAATCTTTTCAATAATTTTGAAAAAGAATATATGTTTCACAATTTTTTGAATAAAATAACTTTTAAATAATTACAATTATAAGGACTTTTTTAAAATTAATCTTATTCTTATTATTTTCATGATAAAATTCTTTCTACTACGTTAATTATAATTAATTTGTTCATTAGCAAAAATTTCTTCTATTTATTTTAACATTTGACATCTCTATTTTTATAATAATCTTAATTTACTATTTTCAAAGAATAAAATATATTTTTTATACTACCAATATGTATTATTGATTTTTAAGTTAAGATTAAATTTATTATTATTTCTTAAATAATTACATTGACAAACACTACTATAAATATAATAAATAGTTATTATTCGATATGGTTTAAGCAAAGAACCCAAACACTACTATAACTCTAAAATAATAAAACTAAACTATAAACCCATTTAAATCCTAACCTAACCCTTAATCTTAAATCAAATCTTAAACCCTAATACATAAACTCTAGACCTTAAACTATAAAGATTAATCCATAATATATATACCCTAAATTAAACCATAAACCCCAAATTATCATGAGTACTAATTCAATATTTTAATAAAATTAATACTATCTCTTTTACGATTATATAAGAAATTATTTAATATTTTTTTCACTTTTAACAAATAATTTTCTTAAATAATTAAAACTAGAATCATAATTTTAATGTATTAAAATTAATGTTATATCTTTCACAATTATACATTAATAAATTATTTAATATATAAATTAAAAGACACTAAATTAATCTAAACCCAAACCCTAAATCATAAACTATGAAATCCTAACCCTTAACCCCTAACTCATAACCCTATTACCCCCAAACCCTTAACCATTTATCTTTCAACCCATTAACCCTAACTTTTAACCCATAAAACCCTAAAACCCTAAATCCTAAACCCTAAAATCCTAAACCCTAAACCCTAAAATCCTAATCCTTAAACCTTAAACCCTAAACCCTAAACCCTTAAACCTTAAACCTTAAACCGCAAATCATAGATCATAATCCCTAAACATTAAAATAGCTCCTAAACCTTACACACTAAACTATATATGCTAAACCATAAACCTTAAACAATCATGAGAATTAATTCAATATTTTAAAATTAATACTATATCCTTTACGATTATATAAGAAATTATTTAATATTTTTTCTTTTAACAAATATTTTCTCTTAAATAATTTAAACTAGAATCATAATTTTAATGTATTAAAATTAATGTATCTCTTTTCCTTATATAAGAAATTATTTAATATATAAAATCAAAACAATCATATATATATCCAAAAAAATTTAAAATTATCTCGATTTTAGCAATTTTCCAAAAGCTCGCAATGCTTGACTTTATGCTTTCCAACGTCTAACCGCTAATCGCTCAACTTTTAGCGCTCTTCCGGTAACCGCTATTATCTGACTTTTAGCGCATTTTTCAAGACCGCTAATACTTCAATTAGCTATATATTAACTGCTAATAATCCGAACTTTAGCAGGTCGTATTTACAAAAGCTACCGCTAATACTGAATTTCTAGCGGTATTTTTCCTAAGCCCTAATGCTCAACTTTTAGCCGCTTTAGGAATAATACCTAAATTATTGCGTTCTTGTAAATAACTATAATTGATCATTTTTACTTATCCTATGTAAATTCGCTTAATGTTTTCTATTTGCATTTTCTTTAAACGCCACTATAAAACGATTAAAAGTCCAATTTTATGAGTGTTACTTTGAAACTAAATGAATTAGTGCTCAAAAGTGCTAAAAGTCTATATTTTGTTCTACAGCCCAAACTTAATTCATTGCTTGGAGAAGTAAAGCACAAATTTTAAAGGAATTAAGAAAATCACCTTTGAAAATTGTTAAAATTCACTTATTCCGACAACTTATGAGTTTAGTGTAATTATGCTCAAAAGCAAGAATTTTGAAATTATGCAACCAAGTATGACATTTCAAATTTCGCTTGACACAAAAACAAAGACTAACACTTACAAAACTAGCCAAAATGTCACCTAACTACAAAGAAGTTTCGGCACCCTATTTCTCCTTACACAAAATAAAATTTGGCAACCATCCTTTTGCCAACAATTCAAAGGAATTTTGAATTAAACACACTCCTAAGTTTCTCCCTATTTCCTCCTATTCACTCACAAAACTTAAGCCAACCCCCTTAGTCCATGAAACCGTCCACATTCATGGACCTCAAAGTCAAACCTATCCACACCATAACAACACACCTTACATCAAGCCTTATGTTCTCACATTATCCTTAATCAACATGATTCTTTCCCAAACATCAAGCTTACCTAAATTATTATTCAACTTGCCATAAAAATTGAAAGTCCAACCTATCATAATTAGAGCTTGACCGTCCATTAATGCTAGGATACATAAAAAAATAAAGTCTTCAAAATGCTAATCATGCTACTCGAACCTCTAACCTCAAGCAACTCTTCCTGCATCCTAACCATCTTGCCACTAACTCCTCTTGTGCTTAATTTAACACTTAAATTAACTAAGTGTCAAGATCACCTAATCCACTTCACTAAAATTTTAATACTAATAATTATTCTAACTTTGTAAATAAATCCAAACCTTCACAAGACTATACTAAACACACAAACAATCCTACCCGAGCTAACACAAGTAACAAGATGATACTCAAATTTTTCCTAAAGCCCAAGGCCCAATCCTACTAGGCCCAATTTCGGGATGTTACACACTAATTCTTCTTACTGAACAATTAACTTGCAACAAGACACTACCAATTGTAGCACTAATTAATCCCAATTGGAATATTTTGTGTCATGTGTTTAGATTTATTTTGGATTTGAGAAGAGCGTAAATCTTAGTAAAAATGATTGGCAGTGGCACCCAAAATTTTAATGGATTTTTTTATCACAACATTGACAATATATATATGGTCAAAAATTATTGACTCTGCCAACTCAGTTGCAGGCCATTAATGGACATTTTCAGAGGAAATAGAAAAAATAAATTTTAGAGGTGGAACTAAGGGAATCAATGTTAAAACTGATGTTGAAACTTCATTTCGACAACTCATATTGTTTATTTTTTAAACAATTAAAGGAAGGCTAAATTTGCTAAGATTGAACAGCAAACCAAACGTAAAATATAGATATATGCAAACCTTACCTTTTGATCAAATCCACGAACACCTTAAGTTCATCAACAGGCCACTCACATCCCTCAAATTTTGTCCCCAATTTTGCCTTATTTGAACCGCTTATCTAAGAATCAACATGAGAAAGGGACTCAATAATAAAGAAAAATATAAAGAAAAGGAAAAAGAAAAACTAAAAAGAGGGAAGAAGGAAAGGGGGATTACCTGTTAGGTAAGGATCAGCACGAGAAGGAGAATCTTGATGCGGAGAAAGTAGGATGTTAAATCTCATGCTTAAAGGGGTTCGCAGACTTGCTTTATGCCTTTCCTTCCGACTTTCTGAGCGAGGAAGGAATCGCTACTTCGGATGCGAGCAAGGAAACGCTAGCCTATACCTATATCGATCGCTACTCTTATTGATATTGATGAATGCGGCTAAGGGACGTTGATACCGAGGCCTATTCAAGTCTTGTTTTCATGCCCACGTCGAGATGCCAAAGAAGAAGGAAGATTAACCACCCGACTCTAACGATTCAGGTGGTAAACCCCTTGGGATAGTCGTTTGATTTCTAAGGCGAAAGAAGAAGAAGCCCTAAGCGGAAAGGGATTTTGAGAAAATTGACAAAATAAAACGCCGTTCAATTACATTTAATTTTTTTTGCAGTTTTGAAAAAACACGCCACTATTGCTCCTAATTTGCGGCGTTTTTATGTCAAGTACCGCTAAACCCCAATTAAACAAATACGTTTAATTTTTTTTTATGCATTTTGATCAAAACGCCGCTAATACCTTTGTTTAGTAATTTTTTAATTGAATTGGTATTAAAATAATATTAAATCTTTTCAATAATTTTGAAAAAGAATATATGTTTCACAATTTTTTGAATAAAATAACTTTTAAATAATTACAATTATAAGGACTTTTTTAAAATTAATCTTATTCTTATTATTTTCATGATAAAATTCTTTCTACTACGTTAATTATAATTAATTTGTTCATTAGCAAAAATTTCTTCTATTTATTTTAACATTTGACATCTCTATTTTTTATAATAATCTTAATTTCTGTTTTCAAAGAATAAAATATATTTTTTATACTACCAATATGTATTATTGATTTTTAAGTTAAGATTAAATTTATTATTATTTTTTAAATAATTACATTGACAAACACTACTATAAATATAATAAATAGTTATTATTCAATATGGTTTAAGCAGTAAACCCGAAACACTACTATAACTCTAAAATAATAAAAACTAAACTATAAACCCAGCCTAAATCCTAACCTAACCCTTAATCTTAAATCGTAAATCTTAAACCCTAATACATAAACTCTAGACCTTAAACTATAAAGATTAATCCATAATATATATATACCCTAAATTAAACCATAAACCCCAAATTATCATGAGTACTAATTCAATATTTTAATAAAATTAATACTATCTCTTTTACGATTATATAAGAAATTATTTAATATTTTTTCACTTTTAAGAAATAATTTTCTCTTAAATGATTAAAACTAGAATCATAATTTTAATGTATTAAAATTAATGTTATATCTTTCACAATTATACATTAATAAATTATTTAATATATAAATTAAAAGACACTAAATTAATCTAAACCCAAACCCTAAATCATAAACTATGAATTCCTAACCCTAACCCCTAACTCATAACCCTATTACCCCAAACCCTTAACCATTTACCTTTCAACCCATTAACCCTAACTTTTAACCCATGAAACCCTAACACATCCCCATAAACCGTAAAACCTTAAACCTAAAACCCTAAAACCCTAATCCTTAAACCCTAAACCTTAAACTCTAAACCCTTAAACCTTAAACCTTAAACCGTAAATCATAGATCATAATCCCTAAACATTAAAATAGCTCCTAAACCTTACACACTAAACTATATATGCTAAACCATAAACCCTAAACAATCATGAGAATTAATTCAATATTTTAAAATTAATACTATATCTTTTACGATTATATAAGAAATTATTTAATATTTTTTCTTTTAACAAATATTTTCTCTTAAATAATTGAAACTAGAATCATAATTTTAATGTATTAAAATTAATGTATCTCTTTTCCTAGTTATATAAAAATTATTTAATATATAAAATCAAAACAATCATCATATATATCCAAAAAAAATTAAAATTATCTCAGACTTTTAGCGTTTTCCAAAAGCGCGCTAATCTTCGACTTTTAGCGTTTTCGAACGCGCTAATGTTCAGACTTTAGCGCGTTTTCAAAGCACCGCTAATACTCGACTTTTAGCGCGTCTTTCAAGAACGCCGCTAATGCTCGACTTTTAGATGCGTTTTCTAGAAGCCGCTAATGCTCGGACTTTTAGCGTTTTCGAAGTCCGCTAATACTCGGACTTTTAGAGGCGTTTTCGTACCGCTAATATCAGACTTTTAGCGGCGTTTTTCCAAAAGCCGCTAATACTCGACTTTTAGCGCGTTTTCCGAAGCGCGCTAATGATCGATTTTTAGCGGCTTTAGGAATAAACGCCGCTAAATATCCTTTTAGCGGTGTTTTGTAAATAAACGCGAATTGATCATTTTTTGGCGTTTTGTAAAACTCCGCTAATGTTTTCTATTTGCGCGTTTTCTTTAAAACGCCACTAAAAACACTCGCTAAAAGTCTGCTTTGCTGTAGTGTTACTTTGAAACTAAATGAATTAGTGCTCAAAAGATCTTTGAAAAAGTCTATATATTTTATGTTTCTACACCCCAAACTTAATTGCAAAAGAATTTTAAGAAAATCACCTTTGAAAATTTTCTTCAAAAATCACTTATTCCTACAATTATGAGTTTAGTGTAATTATGTTCAAAAGCAAGAATTTTGAAATTATGCAACTCAAGTATGCACATTGTTCTAATTATTCTCAATTATTATCATAATAGCATGAATAGACTAAATGCTTTCTCAATAAAGATATCCTAAATTGTTACCAATTAACTTTTATTTCCTCATTTAAGACTAAACTGCAATCTCTAAGTTTAATTATGCATTCATAAGTTGAGTTTAACAATTTCTCTCCACTAATGTAGTCAGCACAGAAATCTGAATTAATAGGTCTTGGCTAGGGGTAGGTAAAAGATAATTTTAAGCTAACAATCCTAGACTCAGCTTGCATCGAACCTTCAAAATAAATAACTCCAAATTAACCAACTAATTTTGCACTTGAGTACACATGCTCCTTGTACTTTTTTTTTAAACGAATGAGCATATTTACTTTTTCTCAATTCCCCAAAACTTATTTTCAAAGAATATTTTGGATAGACTGAGTTTAGTGTTTGGGGCAATTTAGAGATAATTATGAGAGAAGGGATGACTTATTACTGCAAGCTTCGAATAAAATTAGATCATATAGTCTCAGAGTTGGGTATCAAGGGATAAATATTCGTTAAGGTTGGCTTGAAAGGCTTAAACGGTCCAAAAAAAAGTTTGCCTAAATCATTTTCAAAATTCAATGCTTCCTAAGATTTCGCCTCAAGAAATTACTAAGTCGGTTCTAGAGACTTAAACTTTCATGCATGCTTAGCTTTTCTAAGGAATTAAAAATTTTATGGTTCGATTTACAAATTTTATTAAGAGTCACATTTATGTTATAATTCAACTAACATATCAGTTATCAATATAGCAAAACTTTATTTATACTAAATTTTAGCATAATTAACAAAAATTTAAATTTTTGAGCAAAATATAACTTAATCATAACTGAATAGAAAAAATGTGTTCTGAAAAAAATAATATCAATTTTTGGTCCCCCTTACTTAAGATAAAAAATGCCCCCATTGTTAGAAACAATATATAGAAGGAACGAAAATATAGAAGTGAATAGATACTGTACTCTAGGTAGGATCCCAGGAAAAGGAGGTAACTCAAGTTTGGTTGCTTAAATACCAAGCTTTTCCTAGGCAGATCCAATCCTAGACATGTACATATCAATTGCTACACTTCTTATTTTGCAAATTGTTCAATTTTATTAATGATTTCAACATCTTGTTTTATTAAAGAGATATATCCTAAGCCTAAAAAATTTAAATATCCTAAAAAAATAAAGTAAATAAAGTAAAGACAAGATCCCCCTCTCTTTTTTTATTTATGGACCCCTTAAAATCCAATCCATCTTTTGCTTCACCGTCCTTGTTTTTGCTTGAATTGCCTTATTCCTTCCTCGACATTGGATTCCATAGATTGAATATGAAGTCTGGAAATTCAGGCACAAAAACAAATGGGTTGTGAAAGATTTTTTTAAAAGCCTCTCTAATTGAGTCATCATGTGTTTTTTAGTATCTCCAATAAGCTTGTTGTTGCCACTGCATATGTTGCATTAAATCCATTAGTTTTGGTAGCTCATCTCAAATATTTGGGCTAGGCAAATGAGTTCTAAACGTTGGGGTCACCATGTCAGGTTTGAAATCTGGTTCAGTTGGCTCTGTCAAGTCAGGAATTTCAACTGGTTACACTAGTTTTGATTCTTTGGGAATTTCATCTTCTTCGGTGTCATCGATCGACTCATCTTGCGTTTGAAGAATAGAATTTCTTGCAACTCGAGCAAGTTCCCAATCTGTGATTATGTCTTGGCTATATCCTGTCTTCTTTACATTTGCACAAACTTTAGCTTTCAAACATAAAAATGTTATCGTAAAGGGAAAGTAAGTTGGACTAGAACATCTAATGGCACATTTTTTAATTTCTTTAAGAATGATCTTACTCAAATTAATGGTCTTTGTTGTCATAATCAAGTATAGTATGACCATTTGTTCTACTAAAATTGTAGTCTCATGTGAGATAGGCATAAGGCTAAATCAGACAAAATAAAATCATACCTTCACTAATGGGGTCAAGTATTCTCTGCTACAAGTATGAGTCATGTGTTTCGACACAGTTCATTTAGAACCAGGAACTGTGAGTACTTGTAAAATTTCTTGCAATTTTTCTGCCTCAATATTTTCCATTAAGGAAGAATATTCATCGTCTTCAAAATCAGGTAAATCATAAAATTCATTAATGGAACTTGTGATTGAGGTACCTTAATTCCTCGGAAGGAAACTTCTGTTAAAGCACTTGAGGTCAAATTTGCATAAAATTCCCAAACTAACTCGTCATTTGCACCTGGTCTTTTCTCACCAAACACTTCCCACTTTAAAGCTTCAGCAACTTTTTGAATGCTCGTGTAACACCCCTAACTCAAAACCGTCACCGAAATAGGGTTAAGAGGTATTACCGAATAATCGAATCATTTAACTTCTAAATTTACAACACAAAGTCAACCGTCAATTTAGCTCATCAGTACATAACATAAAGTCCCTTATTGAAATATATAAGACTTCAAATATATGCTAGAGAAGGATCGGAACTAAATTAAAACACATACAGAGTTCTCGGATACATACAAACTTAACCAAAAATACAGGGGATACACGCCCGTTGGGGTAGGCCGTGCCTCACCCACTCCTACTTGACACACCGTGTGCCCTCCCCGTGGTTATCTACTGCCAAAATCAACACGGTCACCAAGCACTCCCGTGTGTTAAGGCCGTGTACCACTAGGTCATATACTGCCAATTCTCACACGACCTGTAAGCATGCCCATGCCAAGACTGTGTACTCTTAATGCTAGCTACGACTTTTACCTCATGTTACTAGGCACGCCTATGTCGAGGCGTGCTACTAAGCTACATTTTGCCAATTCACCCAAGCCTATAGGCACTGTGTGCCACAAACTGCTTGACATTATAAGCCATTTACAAGGCTAAATTGCCACCCACAAAGGTCAAACCTACAAGCCATATTAACCAAGACATCTTATGCACATATTATCACCAAAAACATACTAAAACAATCATTCAAATTATGCATTCAATACCAATTCCATTCATACCAAGATTAATACCAAAACTTATCTTATCAAATGCATAATTCATTCCCAATTTCACTTATTACTACTAGCATCATACCATCACCAAGAATTTCCATCTATAAGTCCATTTCTCAACTCACAACCCATACAAAAGATGCATATATACACCAAAATCATTCATGCCAAAAACTATCACATATCTAGCCACATCTCATAACTACTTACAAATCTCAAACATAGTTCAAATAACTAGCCTATACATGCCATATTTTAACTATGTACATCTTTCCAAAATACCCAAAAATAGATTGCCGATAGTGTGATTGAGAAGCTGACGATCCCGATCCGAGCTAGCTTTTACCGACATCGCAAGGCGAGAAACAATTCACACAAGAAGCTTTCCAAAGCTTAGTAAGTTCGACATACAATACAACTATCTCAATAATCTAACCAATATACAAAATAAATAATCATATAGATCACCTATCTCATATTCATATCATCTCATCATAGTTAAGATACTCATTCATTTATTCAGAGCTTGTTCATACCTCATCAACCACAAAGGTTTAATACATACCTTATCTAACACTTAGTTATTCAATTTCCAAGCTACCCATTGCTCGATATTACTTGTCGATCAACTTTTGGTATCCATTTAATTTGATCGCACACTCAGTGCCACATACATATTCAAAAAATATTTATCATCACAAACTTAGTGCCTATTCTTTTAACCGTCTTATCACGGTGTCACACACACAGTGCCAATTCAATAAACTGAAGCTTTCATATCATCGCACAGACAGTGTTATTCATTTCTATTTCACACACTTAGTGCCATCAACTAAATTCTTGCACATAGCAACTCACTTTCATACACATATACATATTCATTTCATAAACCTAAAACATATCTTTAAAAACATGTATTATATCCGAACTTACCTCGGACGTCGAACTATCGATACGATCGATTAATCGAGCACTTTATCTTTGCCTTGATCTCGATCCGAACCTCTCCTCTCTTGGTCTATACACATTCAAATTCAATCCATTCAATCATCAATTCATTCCTTTTAATCCAAACACACATATTTAGGGCATTTTGCAAAATAGTCCCCACACCTTCACATTTCAACACTTTAGTCCTTAATTCATCAAATCACCAAATACACATAATTTTATTACACCATGCTTAGGCCGAATTCTCCCTAGTCTCATACAAGTCCACACATTTCATTTATTGTGCATTTTAGTCCCTCAATTTATGCTTTTCACAATTTAGCCCAAAATACTCAATTTCATCAAAAATCTCAATACAAACTATGTTAATCCAACACCAAGTTTTCATACTTTACTATCAACTAGCACATAGCTCAAATGTTCATCAATGGCTCATCACAAAAACATCATTAATTCACAAAATTTCAACATGGGTTGGCTAAAGCACAAAGCAACGATTACGAAAAATGTAGAAATTATCAAAACCGAGTTAAAACCACATACCAATTTGTGCCTAAGCTTGTCAAACCTCAAAGCTTTCTATTCCTCATTTCTTTTCTATTTTGACCAAGAAAGATGATATATTCATCATCTTTTTATTTACTTTATTAATATTATACCTTAATAATCAATTTCCTATTTTAACCTTAACATATAAAATGTTTAAAACATATATTATAAGGTCATTTTGACCATATCCACCCATTAACTAAATAATGGTCAAATAAAAATATAAGGCCTCCACCTTAAAAATCCAACATTAATTAAGTCCTATACATGCCATATTTTAACTATGTACATCTTTCCAAAATACCCAAAAATAGATTGTTGATAGTGTGATTGAGAAGTCGATTTATCCTGCATCCAAGCTAGCTTTTATCGACACCGCAAGGCGTAGAAACAATTCACACAAGAAGCTTTCCAAAGCTTAGTATGTAACATCCTAAAATTGGGGTTATTTTGATTGAATTATTTTCTTGTGTATGAATTGTTGTGATATTATTCAGAGCTATAAGACTTAATTAGGGGTCTTGAGTAGGCTCGGTTTAGTAGAATAATTTTTAGTTTGGTTTATTTATTGAAGTGGAGCAAGTGGCATTGACACATAAGTTAATTAAAGTGTCAAAGTATAGTATAAGATGTGTTAATAGCAAAGTGGTGTTGGCGCATGAGTTAGTGCATGAGGGAGAAGGTTCGAATCCCTTGTTTAGCATCTAGATGAATTTTATTTTAAATTTTTCTGCACATGTATAGCAAGTGTTGACCATGTTATTTTTGGTTAGTATATCAAAGGATTAAGGAAATTGTTAACTTAAGGAAGGGAATCAAGAATTTAAGGAAAGGTATGAAGATATGGGGCAAGTATCAAGGAAATTATTATGGAAACAATATCATGGCCATTTGACCAAGCATAGGGACAGCAATTTGGACTATAGGGGAGCCAATTTTGGTGATAGTTTGGCTAAGAATTGAAGTTTCTTGTTGGTCATTCCTAGCATTCGGCACAAAAGTTTGCAATCCTCTCTCAACCTCTTTTCTTTTGGCCGAATTTTACCTTTTGATAAGCCTAACTCTTTTGACCATTTGTCATTTTTGCTCATCTTCTGCTTTTCTCCTTCTCATTCTCTCAAATCAAACCTTCATCAACATCTTGCTCTCCTATTTGTTTTGCTTAAACACCAAAAATCTCCTATACTCTCTTTTTGCCAAAACTCTATTCCCTTTCCTATTATTTTCTTTCTTCCACTACAACCAAATATACTTCTTTGGGTGTGCCAATTCTTTTCTCCTTCTTGGCTAGTGTTGGTCGAATCTCAAGCAAAGGTACCTCTTCTATTTTTCTTCTCCAATCGGTTTTAAGGTGAGTGTCCAAGGTCGAATATTTTCTTTGTTTCTCTTGTTCTTGTCAACTTCTAAAGGAGTAAAAGGCCAATTTCGCACTTGTAGCAAGGATGCTAATCCGATTTGTTTTAGGCCTTCGGATTTGGAAGCGAGCAATTGAATCCATCATCTTTGATCAATCGATTTTGGTAAGGTGGTAAGGGTTTATTTTAAAGGATTATTCTTTAAGTAATCGAAAGTCAAGGCTAATAACCTTAATGATGATGGTTGATTGTAGGGAAGTGAGGCCGATTCACATTTAGGAGTGTGTTGGCTAGTGTTTGAAGGTATTTGGTAAGGTTTCAGGTTCACAAGGAACCCTTCTCAATTATTTTGGTTTGGCCGAATAGGCCATGGCACTAACCTAGTGTTTCTTGAATATAGGGCAAGGAAAACTTGTGTGGCTGATTTGTCTATTCGGATTTAGGACTCTTGTTAATATCGTGTGTACATACACACCTTATAACTTTTAATATGCTAAGTGTTATATTATGCCTAATCGGTTTGTGTAGATATGGATGTAATACCATCATGGTATTAACAAGGATTCGTAAGTCTATATTGCTATGAGATTTCTATTTGATGCTTTTGGGAAGCATGACACATTTGGTATGTGCAATATTTGATATATGGCAATGATAAATCTATGAATGTTGTTAAATAAACCTTTTAGCATGATTCTGTAAAAGTATGTAATTGATTGATGTGGGTTAAATGAGTGGAGGGGGCAGTGATATTCGTGTCGACGGACACCAGTGTTTTGGTAACACATTGTGACTACGGTCACCAGAGGTTTGGTACCTCCAGAGGTTTGGCACCTCATAGCGTCTCGTCCCTGTGGCTTAGCACCACCGTGGGTTGGCCCCACTTTGAGATATGGGATTGATGCCAATGATTTGGTATCACACGATGGGTTGGCCCCATCATTCGATTTGTGTCCCTGACACCGTAGATTTGGTATCTCCGGTGATTTGGCATCACATTTGTGACTATACGTCACCGGTGGTTTGGCACCACCAAAGGGTTTGGTACCACACGGGGTAGAAAGGCGTTTGGATGGTTAGGATGGGTGCATCTTAAACTTATGCATATTAATTGGTTATGATTTGTGTATGTTGTTGCACTAAATCGGGGAAGGGTTACACATTGAGTCTTGGTGACTCACCTTCTCCTTTAATTTTTCAGGTGACTCGTAGATTGCGGATGAGGAACCGGATGGACTCGAGGTGGCCATGCAGTGGACATTTGATATAAATGAACTTTGAATTTTAATTATTTTTCTGTTGGTTTGTTTAAATTAAGATGTAATAAGGCCTCCTAGAATTATTTTTGTTATTGCTGCATGTTTTGAATGTTTTGTTTAAACTATTTGATGATGTTAAAACGGATGCACATGTTTTCTCAAATTAAACGTAAAATGTTTTAAAGTGCCATCGGGTACATTTGAATCTGTAACAACCTGACTTAATATATTTTCAAACAACACTATTTAATGTTTTCTCCTCAACCGTTTTTAAAAAAAAAAAAAAAAAACAAGACAATATCTTTTTTCAAAAATTTTAATCGGCTTAAAGGGATTTTCAAAATGTTTTCTCTCAGAGTAAACCAAATTCTATTCAGTAATGTTTGAAATTGGGTTTGGGGTGTTACATAGTAAGTTCGACATACAATGCAATTATCTCAATAATCTAACCAATATACAAAATAAATAATCACATAGATCACCTATCTCATATTCATATCATCTCATCATAGTTAAGATACTCATTTATTCATTCAGAGCTTGTTCATACCTCATCAACCACAAAGGTTTAATACATACCTTATCTAACACTTAGTTATTCAATTTCCAAGCTACCTATTGCTCGATATTACTTGTCGATCAACTTTTGGTATCCATTTAATTGATTGCACACTCAGTGCCACATACATATTCAAAAAATATTTATCATCACAAACTTAGTGCCTATTCTTTTAACTGTCTTATCACTTGTCACACACACAATGCCAATTCAATAAACCAAGCTTTCATATCATCGCACACAAGTGTTATTCATTTCTATTTCCGCACACTTAGTGCCATCAACTAAATTCTTGCACATAGCAACTCACTTTCATACACATATACATATTCATTTCATAAACCTAAAACATATCTTTAAAAACATGTATTATATCCGAACTTACTCGGACGTCGAACTATCGACACGATCGATTAATCGAGCACTTTATCTTTGCCTTGATCTCGATCCGAACCTCTCCTCTCTTGGTCTATACACAAATTCAATCCATTCAATCATCAATTCATTCCTTTTAATCCAAACACACATATTTAGGGCATTTTGCAAAATAGTCCCCACACCTTCACATTTCGACACTTTAGTCCTTAATTCATCAAATCACCAAATACACATAATTTTATTACACCATGCTTAGGCAAAATTCTCCCTAGTCTCATACAAGTCCACACATTTCATTTATTGTGCATTTTAGTCCCTCAATTTACGCTTTTCACAATTTAGCCCAAAATACTCAATTTCATCAAAAATCTCAATACAAACTATGTTAATCCAACACCAAGTTTTCATACTTTACTATCAACTAGCACATAGCTCAAATGTTCATCAATGTCTCATCACAAAAACATCATTAATTCACAAAATTTCAACATGGGTTGGCTAAAGCACAAAGTAACGATTATGAAAAACGTAGAAATTATCAAAAACCGAGTTAAAACCACATACCAATTTGTGCCTAAGCTTGTCGAAACCTCAAAGCTTTCTATTCCTCATTTCTTTTCTATTTTCAGCCAAGAAAGATGATATATTCATCATCTTTTTATTTACTTTATTAATATTATACCTTAATAATCAATTTCCTATTTTAACCTTAACATATAAAATGTTTAAAACATATATTATAAGGTCATTTTTGACCATATCCACCCATTAACTAAATAATGGTCAAATAAAAATATAAGGCCTCCACCTTAAAAATCCAACATTAATTAAGTACTCATAAATCAGCACACAGCATTTTACTCTCTATGCAATTTAGTCCTTTCTCTTAATTCGATACACAAACAATCAAATTATCACACAAAATTTTCACACAAACTAATTCACATATCATTCACACAGAAAATAATATTAAAATAATATTTTGACCTTGGATTTGTGGTTTTGAAACCACTATTTCGACTAAGGTCTAAACCGGCCTGTTACAGCTCGTCATGAAATCAGTATAGTTACTTTCGTTCAAAGTAAAACCTTTCTCTAGAAGCATTTGTTGATTTTTAGAGATGGTCTCGTATCTTGCCTTGGCTTCTTCGAAATGGATTTTATTTTGTGATTCTTCGACTTGGACCGAGGATCGAGTTTTTTATGAGGAATGATTCAACTTGAATGCTATATGAGATGGAATCAAATAATAATTTCCCAAAATTTAATTAGAATAAAATATTAACAATTCATCAAATTAAAATTTGGGAAGAAATTTTTACCACCTTTGTAATTAACTAGATAAGAACTTAAGGAAATAAAGATAGGGTGAAGCGATTGGTGTTGGGTTAGGGTTGATTGGAGGGTGATTAGAGTATTGGATTGGGAAGTGTGATGCTACCTTAGGTGTTGGTGGAAAATGGTAGTATGGTGGCTTGAAGGATGTGACAAGGTGCAACAAATTGTGGCAGCGGCTAGGTGCAAGGGAAGCAAGGGCGCATGCGACAAGGTGGAAGTCTGGTACATAGAGTGTAACATCCTGAAAATGGGCCTATGCGTTTTTGATTTAATCATACGAAATGGCATGTCTTATGTGTTATGAATGTATGGTGAACATTTTTGGAAACTTGGAAATGTAAAGAAATGTTTTAGAAATGTTAAAGAGGAAAGTGAACATTTTGGAAACTTGGAAATGTAAGAAATGTTTTGGAAATGTTAAGTTTAAAAGGAAAGTGAACATTTTGGAAACTTGGAAATGTAAGAAATGTTTTAGAAATGTTAAGTTTAAAGAGGAAAGTGAACATTTTGGAAACTTGGAAATGTGAAATGTTTTAGAAATGTTAAGTTTAAAAGAAACTAAGGCAAGGAGGTCTTAAGAAAATTAATAGAAGAAATTTGACACAAGAGCGGGCTTGGAGAAGTGGCTAGGAGGCACCACTTAAAGCCGAAAGTGACGCATACAATCAAGGGAAGGAGCCTAGGTTCGAGTCACGTGGGAAGCAAATAAAAGAGTTTTATTTTGCTGCAAGGAGCAAATAAAAGTGCCTTGGTGCCGTCCAACTCCCTTGCTCCTTGCAGCAAAATAAAACTTTTTATTTGCTTCCCACGTGACTCTAACCTAGGCTCCTTCCCTTGATTTGCGTCACACCATCGGGCTTTAAGTGGTGCCTCCTAGCCACTTCTCCAAGCCCGTTCTTGTGTCAAATTTCTTCTATTAATTTTCTTAAGACCTCCTTGCCTTAGTTTCTCTTTAAACTTAACATTTCTAAAACATTTCCTTACATTTCCAAGTTTCCAAAATGTTCACTTTCCTCTTTAAACTTAACATTTCTAAAACATTTCTTACATTTCCAAGTTTCCAAAATGTTCACTTTCCTCATTTTAACATTTCTAAAACATTTCTAAAACTTACATTTCCAAGTTTCCAAAATGTTCACCATACATTCATAACACATAAGACATGCCATTTCAGATAATTAAATAAAAAATGCATAGGCCCATTTTCAGGATGTTACATAGAGCAAGGCATGTGCAGTCAAAAGGGAGGATTAGAGGCACATCGCTGCTAGGTGTGTTGGTGTTGTTGTTGCCAGTTGAGACGTACGGCTGATGGTGGGTGCAATTGGGGCCGGTGGTCCTTGATGGTGGAAGGAAAAAAATTGGTGGTGTTGAGAATGTATGGGAAGAGAAAAGATGGTAGTATTTAAAGTGAAGGTAGGAAGGAGTTTAACTCAAATTATTAGATAAAATAATAATAAGATATTAGCACTTCTAATCTTATACCAATTTAATAACAATTAATCTATAACATAAAATATATTAATATATTATTTTTCATTATTCTATTTATTAAAATTAAAATTAAAACTTTTATTTTAGTTGTTTAAAATATTTACGTAAAATACAACTAATTATTGAAAACAATTCAATTAATTATTGATTTTAATGATCTTGGATGATTTGGTATTATTATGAGATCTATAACTGGCAAGTGAATAGCCAATTCGAAAAATGATTTACTCAAGCTAATGGATATGCATATGTGAATGAGATTGAAACTTATGATTTGGTTCATTTTGATGTGGATATAAGTGTAATGTTTGACAGTGATGATCTTATTTTGGTTGCTTTGCAACATGAGTTGCATATATGTTTTGGTCAATATGGTGCAATTTTTTTTTTTTTGATGAGTTTTGACACTTAGAAGGGATGAACTTTGTTGATAAAATTTTGACATTTGAAATGATGAACATGTGTGAATGTTAAATATGAATTTTGAGGCATGGATGATGATGAATAGGAGAATATGAATTGTTGAATTGAGGTGCCAATTGTAGCATATTTGTTTGGCACTTAGGATGATTGATTTAAGTTGCGCTTTGGCATATTTTTGGTGTATTTGAACAGGTTAAGGAATGGTATGTTGCATGGTTATAAAGTATTTAAGTGTTTGGAGTTATAACTTGCCTTGTAGGGTATCTTTTAGGTATACACGGTCTAACATACAGCCGTATGCCATACACGAGCATATGGCATGGTCGTGTAGTCTATATGATTTGGGTGATGTTTGGTGCACACAGCCACAGTTTATTACATGGCTTGGTGATATGGCCATGTGACTTTGCATTACACGGTTTAGTTCTTGCACACGGTTGGACTACGAAGTTGCATGTTTCAACCCCACACAGCCTCAACCTATCACACGGACTGGCCACACGACCGTGTGACCTCTATTTTGCCTTTTTATCTATCTATTTTTTAAAAGTTTCAAATTAGTCCTAAATTGATTCCAAGTTGAATTAAGAGTTTCTAAGCTTGATTGAGACTCAATTTTAGTTGTAAATCATATTATACTTGTATTAATTAATGCTTTGTTGTTTGATTGAAATTTTAAGCTAAATTCATAGGTGATAATTGTCGTTAACTGTCGTAGCATCTTATAGCTTGGGTTCGGCGACTGGACCAAATGTTGGGTGTTACATGCCGGAGGTGGAGGTATTTCATAATCACCTTCTACTACTTCGTAGATGTCAAGAGCTTGCAAATGAATAGACATCCTAACAACCCAAGTTTTATAATTTTCTCCATTGAAGATTGATAGTGCCATTTTGAAACTTGTCTATTCCATTTTTCACTCAAGATAACAAAAATCTCTGAGGCTAAACTACTGGTAAAAAGAAACACTCGGGAAAGAAGAGAATTCTATATATTATTCACTAAACACTCATTTTATTGAATTATCGAGCTATATTTATACAACAAATTGTAACAAAAAAAAAAAAAAAATGAATAACAAAAAATTTAAATTTAAATTTTGAAAAGAATTATTCCAACCACATATCTTTAACTAATTCATAGCAGAATGTTATGCATTACTTTCAATAGATTTTGTTCTAATGAAAATTATTCAACATACTACTACAGTCAGGGATAATCTGATTAAGCAAAAGACTATACAAGGCATTATTTGTATTGACATTGATCATAGCTGAAGTATAATGTTTATGATCAAATTATAAATAGGGTAAATTATACTAACAGCCACTCAACTTTAAGGTAGCTAATAAAATAGTCACTCAGGTTTCAAATCAGTCACTCAACTTTCGAAACATAACAAAATAATCACTACTAACCATTTTCTGTTACAAACGTAACGGAGCTACCATTTTCTATTAGATACTTAACAGAGCTGCCATTTTTCATCCCCTATCACTACTCTCCCATCCCTTTCCCTCTTCGTCACCATCCCTTCCCCTACTCTGATTCTCTTTCCCTCTCCCCCTCTTTCCTACCATCCCTCCTCCTACTTTGATTCTTTCCCTCTCTATTTTTGGCATTTCACTTCCCCTCTCTCTTACTTGAAGGAACTAAAATTTCACTAATTAGACAACTAAAATTTTAGTAATAATAAAAACAATTAAGGTAACATCTCTCTTGTTTCTCTTCCATTTACACTTGATGTTATTGCTTATTTATTACTTGTATCATTTGCATTACTTGGGTTTCAATTCCTTTTATTACATCTGCTTTTTTTCCATTACAAAAGAGTTATTGCTTTGATTTTCTTTTGAAGAATTTAAATATGTTGGGAATTTTTAACTCATTGGTTGTCTTTTTTTTTTTTTTCCCTCATGGGTTCCTTTTTTAAAATTTGTATTATAGGGTGTTAGTATTGTAAGAGTCATTACATTTACAGTTAAGGTATTATTATTCAAACTGTATACTTTGGATATAAAGTGGCAATTTTTTATTGGATTTTTTAAGCTTATATTGTGGAAGCTTTCATGGTTTGGGGGTAGTGAGAGAATTTGAAGATTAAAAGCATATAAACGGGAATTATTTTCATATCTTTGTGTATTCTGTGATAAGCTTTACTTGAAGAGGATGGTATTTTGTAGATTCTGCAGAATAAATGAAAAAGTTTGAATCTTTTAGTTGGCATGGTTGACAATTTAATTAACAATGTAAGATGAGATAAAAGGAAGTGTTTAGATAATGGAAACGAAGGAAGAAGCTGAAGGACATGAAGACCAATCACAATCAACAATTTGGGAATTAGACCATGGTTTTGAGGAGAAGGCTGCTGCTATTGGGGTATAGGCGCACTCAGAGTGAATACGCAACTGTGGGACACAAATGTACCAATAGTTTCCAGAGATTGAAAACTCAGATGTAGAGGGCTTGGTGGTGGGGTGACAATTCAAGGGATGAAAGGTACCGGCCAAGCTTCAATCCTAAGGTTTTGGCAAACCAGAAACGCCAGTGGTACCAACTCCACTCCAAATCTATGGTATTTTGGACCAAACTCTTCCACTTCTTTCTTCGCACATTTCCAAGTTTCCCCTAATCAGTCATTTTATGTATGCATTTTCTATGGCTGTAAATTCGTTGGATGGTGGGGGAGAGGGAAAGAATCAGAGTAAGAGGAGGGATGGTGGGGAGAAGGGAGAAGGATGGGAAAGTAGTGATAAGGAGATGGAAAATGACAGCTCTGTTAAGTATCTAACATAAAATGATAACTTCGTTATGTTTATAAAGAGAAATGATTAATGGTGACTGTTTTATTATTTTTCGAAAATTTAATGACTGAATCGAAATTTAAGTGATTGTTTTATCAACTATTTAAAATTAAATGATTTTTAGTGTAATTTAACTTTATAAATATTGTGTCATTTTGCTAGTAGTTGTTCATTCCAGAGGGCCCAAAGTTCAGCTACCATATACAATCCAACAATTCATTTTCCACTATGGCCTCCAATGACGACGTCAAAACCTGCACTACCTAAATTGCTAATAATAGATCCATCGATATTGACTTTCAAGAAATCAGATAGGGAAGGGGTTTATTTTACATGGACAAAAGGGTGATAGAGCATATAATTTGGTGGCTAGAGTTATGATGTCTAGGTTCGAGCCTCTGCTATAGATTTTATCGTTTCTTGCAATCTAAATTCCTCAAACAAAATAGATAAGGCTAGTTTCTCATTTCTTTTGAAAAGTGTTGTGAAGAAGTGTTTTAAATTTTTCAAATAAATTTAATTTAAGATTTAAGTATTTAATATTCATTGTTAAATTTGTTTTTGAAAAATATAAACTCCATTTTGCTTATAATGTTGTAAAGTAAAAATATATATTTAAATGATGTTAAAGTTCATTAATAGTATGAAAATAATATTATAAATATTTTGATATATGAAATATAATTTTAAAGTTTTAAACAATTAATTTGAATTATTTGTAAAATTTAATTTGAATATATAAATTATATTTTAAATATTAAAAATTTAATACAAATTCAAATATATAATTTTATATATTTGAAATAGAATAATTATATACCAATATAAATATTACATAAGATACATTAGATTATAAATGAGGGTTAAAATGTCATTGGACTCCAAAATGATTTTTTTCTAAACATCAACTAGAAATTTAGCTTTTGTGTTTGGGTTCAAAACTACTTTTCAAAAGAATTTTTTATTTCAAAAGAACCTTGTTCTTTATTACTTATAGGAAGCACTTTTCCAACACGGTGAAGAACCCACCCAAAGACGAGGTTCCATAGGGTGCACTAGAGTCAAAGGTTTTAAGATTATGTGTGCATTGATCCAATCATTTAGAGATTAGAAAAATTCGATTCAATTCGAAAAAATCAAAAAAATTAAATTTCAAGTTAATTGAATTGAGTTATTTGAATTATTCGAGTCAAATCGAATATGTAATTTGATTTTCAAGTTCAAATCGAGTTTGTAATAGGCCATTTTAGCCCGGGCTCATACAAAAAATAATAAACCCAAAATAATAAAACAAAGTCTAAGTCCAATCCAAAATATATTGTCGAAACCATTTTAAAATCTCATTTTAAAACGGGGATCGACTTTAAAAACAAAAACGGGAGTCGCCACCAATCTCTTTTTTTACTTTGGTGTGATTGGATCACCTTATAAAATATTTTATTTCAAAACATTAATTTTGGTCTACGAAATATAAGAAAACGGGTTCGGGAGTCGATTATGTACGAGGAAGGGTTAGCACCCTCGTAACGCCCAAAATTTGGTACCTAATCGATAAAATCATGTCCGAATGTTGAAAAATAAAAGAAATTTAAAATATGATCCTTTTATTAGAAAACCAAGACTTACCTATTTCAAAGAAATAAAATGTTATATTCAGTAAGTTAGGATATAACACCTCACGACTTCAAAAACTTGGCTCGCCTCTAATTTAGAAAATTCCTACATCAAGACACAAAACATCATATCCAGTAAGTTAGGATGCAATGTTTTGAATTCTCAAAAATAGGTTTCTGATTTAAAATTTATAAATTTCGATTTTAAAAGAAAAGAGATATCAAATACTTTAAGTTCTTCGAGAAAAATCGAAACCCAGTAAGTTAGGCCACTATTCTTCTTGAAATTCTCAAATATCATATATCACCATGTTTTTTTTTTTTTTGAAATTATATAACAGCCCAATTTTAACCCTAATCGGAACGGTGGTTTCGTGACCACGAATCCTAGTTGGAAAAATATTTTAATATTATTTTATACTCTCATTATATGTGAATTGGTGAGTGTGAAAAGTTCGCATTAAAATTTGATCGTTTTAGTGCTTAATTGTGAAAAAGGGCTTAATCGCATAAAAAGAAAATTTGGTGGTTAAATGTATAAGTACTGAATTGATGATGTCTTTATAAATTGGAGGTTTAGAGTTACAAATTGACCATAAAATGGAGATAGTGGATGGTATGATTATGCATGTAATAGTGATTGATTTTGATTGTTTTATTTTATTTTATACTGAAATAATTGAATATATGTTATAATAATATAATAAATAAAAGAAAAGAAAAAGAAAAAGGTTTAGCTCCTTTCGGCTATGCTTGAGTTTAATTAAGGTAAGTGTTTAGCTTGGTTTTTAATAATTTTTATATTTTTTATATCTGTGTTATGTGTTTAAGCATGTGTTAAAATATTGTAGACTAATTTGTCTGTTTGGATGTTTAATTTTAGAAAACGGACTAAATCGCATAAATGGTAAAAGTAGCAAATTATTAAATTAAGTGGCAAAATTGCTTTGTCTTCTTTTGTATGAGCACTTAAGTTGCAAATTAACCAAATCTCATGATAGTGGGCGGCATTATGATGATATGATGTATTTTATATTTGTTTTTATATATTAAGGTTATATTAATATATGTTTTATATTATAAACTTAAAATAATAAAAACATAAAAAGAAAAAGATGCATGTTCATCTTTCATCTTTCATCTTTCCTTTCTTCATCACTGAAGCTAAAAAGAGAAAAGAACTCAAGCTCATAAAACATTCGGCTCTTGCATGTTAAATTAAGGTTAGTAATTGAGCTCGATTTTGTTAATTTTAATGCTTTTGAGATCGCTATATGTAATTTAGCTAGCCCATACTCAAATTTTTATTTGGTTGTATAATTAGTGTATGGCCATTGATGGAAATTTGATGTTTGTGTTATTTAATGATAGAATATGTTATAGACATGCTAGATTAATAAGTTTATCTTTAGAACTATTGATGAAATTTAGTATATGAATTAAATTATAAAAATAAAATTTTGTAAGGACTAAATGGAAAGATAAATGAAAGGAGTTTATGTAGGGACTATAAGTATTCGGCCCTCAATAAGTGTGGTTAAATTTTTTATATTTTTGTGTTTTGTGCAATATGGATCAAATTGTAAAAATTGTAAATGTTAGGGGTAAAATAGTAATTTGTATAATTATGTGATTTTTGATTAAATTGAATGAAAATAAATTTGAATGAGCTCAATTTGGAATTATTTAGATCAAGAACAAAAGGAAACGGGATTGGATCGAGGAAAAACAAAGTTAAACGAATAGCCGGCAAGCTTAATCCGTTGATTTCCAAGGTAAGTTTATAAGCAATTTGGTTGAATTGAATTTTATTTAGTCAACATTAATGTATATATGTAAAATAGAATGAAGCTTATTTAAATAGTTTAAGGCCGAATGCGATATTGGGCAATATATATATATATATATATATATATTAGCCGAATTATGTGTTTGATTTATGTAGGAAATTTAATATACTTGAATTGGATGAATGTTTATGGATTAAATAGTAATGGCACGATGAATGTTTATGGATTAAATAGTAATGGCACTATGTGTGCGATACGTTACTGCTAAAAGGCACTATGTGTGCGGATTAAATAGTAATGGCACTATGTGTGCGATACATTACTGTCGAATGGTACTATGTGTACTCTTTACAAGTAACAACACTAAGTGTGCGATATGTTGCATGAGTTGCACTGTTTGTACGGATTATCGGACCTCTCAAGAACATGAATCAATGAATGAAGGTAATCGAAAGTGACATGTAGGTAAGTAATGCATGGTAGTTGAATTACTTGGTACAAATGAGGTAAATTGTTCTTGTATACTAAATTATAAAATGTGATGTATTTATTGATCCTTGAGATTGTTCAAATTGGATATAGGGCATATGATTAATTGGTTTTCGAGAGCTAATGATCATAGTTTGATTGAAGGGTAATATGCTATATGATTTCTTGTTACCATTTCATTTCTAATTAAGTTGAATTTAACAAAATTTGTATAATGGTTTATTGTTCATAATATCTTTTGCTTATAACTTACTAAGCTAAATTAGCTTACCGTTCATGTGTTTGTTTGACTATTATATAGATCTTGAAGGCTAGCTCGTGCTCGGGGATTTTCGTCAAAGTCAATCACACTATCATCTATCTTTGGTATTCTATAAGCTATGTCTCTTTTGAAATTTATGGCATGTATAGACTATGTCCTTTGGGTTGTGTTTGAAAGACGTGTAAATATATATGTATACATATGCCATGCAAAAATGGCTATGTTTCTTTATTTGGGTTTGGGTTGAACTTGTACTATTTAAATGTATTAGTATGTATATATTAAATGCCTAGTTTGGAAGCTATTTCATATTAGGTATATGTGAGTTTTGAGTTTCTAGAAATTGGTTGATTATGGTATATATATATATATATATCATTGGGTTGATAAATTATTTTGGCATAGTTATTTGAATGTATCAAGTGACTAGATGGATGAAATAAGTTGCATTTTGTGTATGTGTGTACTAAAGGAGATACTTTAATAAACAACTAGAAATGTACTCATTTGTGGACATTTGGTCATGGCTTATTTTAGTATAGAGTTTAAATTCTTTCTTTGAGTGGTATTGTATGATCGGCCAAGAGTTTTAAAAGGCTAAATCATCGATGTAATAACTAGATAAGATGTATCCATGATAAATATATATATGTATAATGTACATTGCTGAATGTGACAAGAAATTACGCGATAAATAATTGGTTTTAAATTTATATCTATGGCATAATCGAATGTGGAATAAGTATATTGGTCTATGACATAATCGTATGTGGTAATGAAATGAGAAATGCACATATTCAAAAGTGATACCTATGTTCAAAATGATATATGTTTAAATGTATCGTTGATAATAGAAATGAAATAAATGAATAAGTACTATATGCCTAATTAGCCCTTGTTTTTGTATGACCAAATGAATAGTGATTTGCTAATTATTTGTAATTAGTCCTTCGATGATGTTAATGAAATTTTTCATGATATATAAGTTAATGTTTTTGATATTAGATGAAATATACTTGATTATTCGTGATAGTATGAATTGGTTCGCATTTATCAAAGTAATAGTTCTTGTAAGGTACATTGACTTGTGTATGGTTTAGTAATGCCAGTAACCCTAATCCGGTGACGGATACGGGTTAAGGGTGTTACATTTGATTGGTATCAGAGCTACGGTTTAGTCGATTCTCAGACTAGCGTAGTGCGTGTGAGTCTAGCTATACATGCCATATTTTATAATGTGATAGTGTGATGACTTTTGACAGTGAAATGCGTTTATTTCTTCCATATAGTAAATGGATCATGATCCCGAGCGAGCGATAGCTGACGATTTCGGGAGCGTGTCGCCTGTTCCCGCGTAAGGGACCGCGCTGGAGGAATCTCAACCAGCTGCGAGTAATCCTGATGAGGGGGCTAGATCAGCCTTCTATAATATGATGAATGATTGGTTCAATCAATATATTTGGGCCAATCCGACTGTTCAACAACCCCTGAATACGAACACTTCCACTATAGTACTGGTGGCACCCTCGAACGTAAATCCTGAGAGAGCCAACAAGCCTCCAGTTGACCAAATAAGAAAACATAGGGCTCAAGAATTTAGAGCCGAAGATGATGATGATGTTGAGCGAGCTGAATTTTTGCTCGAAAATACTATTCGTGTTTTCGATGAACTATCTTGCACACCTGATGAGTGCCTGAAGTGTGCCATATCTTTATTACAAGATTCTGCCTACTATTGGTGGAATACTCTCGTATCGATTATTCCTAAGGAACGAGTTACTTGGGACTTCTTTCAGATGGAGTTCCGTAAGAAATACATAAGTTAGCGATTTATAGACTCCAAATGCAAAGAATTTCTCGAGCTTAAATAGGGTCGTATGATCGTATCTAAATACGAGCGCAAGTTTGTGAGGCTTAGTCGATATGCTTGTGAATGTGTTTCATCTGAGGCTGCTATGTGCCGGAGATTTGAAGAAGGGTTAAATGAAGATATACAACTTCTGGTTGGCATTCTCGAAATAAATGAGTTCGTAGTACTTGTTGAGCGAGCTTGTAAAGCTGAAGAGCTAGTGAAAGAAAAGTGAAAAGTCGAGTTTGTAACATCCCTGACCCATAACCGTCATCGGATTAGGGTTAAAAGTGTTACCGGATAGATCGAAAACATTTACAGAATTATCATATAGTCATTTATCAATCTCAAACATAATGTCCCTTAAGAAGGTCATCGAGACCTTAAACATACCTGTAAACCGAGTCGGGACTAAATCAAAACACATCCAAAATTTCATGAAAGAATAAAAACTTTTCTAAACACAGAGGATACACGCCCGTAGGGGTAGGCCGTGCCTCTCCCACGGCTACTTGACACACCCGTGTGTCTTCCCCATGGTTATATCCTGCCAAACTAACACGGCTACCAAGCACACCCGTGTGCTAAGGCCGTGTCCTAAAAGGTCATATACTGTCATTTCTCGCACAACCTGTAGGCACGCCTGTGTGCTAAGATACGAATCGATTCCTCTTCGTATGTCATATCATATCAGATTTCAGTCTCAGATGGGGTAATCACATGAGATGGATCAGATCGATATCTACGGAACATTGAGACATGAAACACATTATAAATCTTTTCTAATTCAGATGGTAACTTTAATTTATACGCAATAGGCTAGACACGTTCAATGATCTCATACGGTCTAATAAATCTCAGACTCAATTTGCCTTTACGTCCGAATCGAAGCACTTTCTTCCACGGAGATACTTTTAGAAATACTTTGTCACCGATTACAAATTCTATATCTTTTCGTTTCAAGTCCGCATAAGACTTCTGACGATCAGATGCTGCTTTCAAACAATTTCAGATCAATTTCACTTTTGCTCTAAATCTTTTATCAAATCAACCCCGTGAAGCTTATTTTCACTAAGCTCAGTCCAATACAGAGGTGTATGACATTTAGGTCCATACAAAGCTTCATAAGGTGCCATTTTGATGCTCATCTGAAAACTATTGTTGTACGCAAATTCGATCAATGGTAGATACTGTTCCCACGAACCAATAAACTCAAGTATACAGCATCGCAACATATCCTCCAAGATCTAAATGACTCGCTCGGATTGACCATCTGTCTGCGGATGAAAAGCTATATTGAAATGCAATTTCGTGCCCAAAGCTTCTTGCAATTTCTTCTAGAACCTCGATGTGAATCTCGGGTCTCTATCTGACACAATAGATAGTGGCACCCCGTGCAATCTCACAATCTCAGAAATATAAAGCTCGAATAATCTCTCAAGTGAATAGTCAGATCTTACCAAAATAAAAAGGGCAGATTTCATCAATCGGTCAACTACGACCCAAATTGTATCTTTCTTTTTCGGAGTTAGAGGCAATCCAGAAAAAAAGTCCATCGTTACTCTATCCCATTTCCACTCAGGAATCAGAATTGGTTGTAATAACCCAGACGGAACTTGATGTTCAGCTTTTACTTGCTGACAGACTAAACATTTCAAAACAAAATCGAAAATGTCTCATTTCATTCCAGACCACCAATAGTGTTGCTTCAGATCATGATACATCTTTGTACTTCCCGGGTGGACAGATAGGTGACTGTTATGTGCTTCATTCAAAATCAATTGAATTAGCTCTGGATTTCTCGGAACACAAATTCAATCTCGGAATCTCAAACAATCATCAACAATTCAAAATTTAGATTTAGAATTCAATTCACACTGAGTTCGTTTCAACAATAATTCATTATCAACCTTCTGAGCATCACATATTCGCTATACAAATAACGGTTTTGCTCTCAATTCAGCTATCACAGAACTATCATCAGACAAATCTAACTGAGCATTCAAAGCACGTAGTGCAAACAATGATTTTCTACTCAATGCATCAGCAACTACATTTGCTTTACCCGGATGATAATCTATTACAAGCTCGTAATCTTTTAACAGTTCTAACCATCTTCTTTGACGGGTTCAAATCTTTCCGGTCATCAAATATTTCAGACTTTTATGATCTAAAAACAAGTGACATTTCTCACCATACAGATAATGGCGCCAAATCTTAAGTGCAAACACAAACGTAGCTAATTCAAGGTCATGTGTCGAATAGTTCTTTTCATGAGGCTTCAATTGTGTTGAGGCATAAGCTACAACTTTGCCTTCTTGCATCAAAACACATCCCAGTCCATTTAACGAAGCATCATCAGATACAAAAAATTTTTGCCCGATTCGGGTTGTACTAACACCGAGCTTTATTAAAAAGCTTTGGTGATCGAAACTTCTCTGACATTTATCAGACCATTCAAATATGACATCTTTCTGAAGTAATCTTGTCAACGGAGTAGCTATTGTCGAAAAGCCTTTTACAAATCTGCAGTAATAACCAGCTAAACCCTCTATCGGTCAACTCTTGCAACTGTGACTTTAACTCTTTCAACTCTGATGGTGCCATTCTATACGGAACTACTGAAATAGGTGTAGTACTAGGCATCAATTCAATACCAAACTCGACTTCACGAATCGGAGCTAAACCCGGTAATTCTTCAGGGAACACATCAGAAAATTCACAAACAATAGGTACTGACTCAACTTTCTTCTCAGATATTTTTGAACCAATTACATAAGCAAAATATGCCTCGTACCCCTTTTTCACATAACTTTGAGCTTTCAAAACCAATATCACAGTAGGAAAACCACTCAAATCATTAGACTCAACTTGTACAACTTCATTATTCGGACATCTCAAATCTATAGTCTTTCTTTTGCAGTTCACAATAGCATTATGCAAAGACAACCAATCTATACCCAAAATAATATCGAACTTATCAAACGGCAAAAGCATCAAATCAGCAAGGAAACAGATATCTCAAAACATTAACGGACAGTTCTTGCATACTTTGTCCACAAGGACTCTTTTACCTAAGGGGTTCGATACTTTTATAACAAATTCAGTAGATTCTACAGGCAAAGTCTTACCATATACTAAATTCATGCATATGTATGAATGTGTAGAACCAGGGTCTATCAAAGCAATCATAAAGAGTAAAAGTACCCGTTATAACATCAGGTGATGAAGCTTCTTCACGAGCTCGAATAGCATATGCTCTGGCAGGCACTCTAGATTCAGATCTTACCACAGTATCTCTCGTGCACCTCTGACTACCACTAACATTTCTTGTATTCTTTGAAGGTCTTTGACTCAACAGACTTTGGCTCAACAGACTCAGGACAATCACGGATAAAATGATCAAGAGATCCACATCTGAAGCAAGCTTTATCATTTAATCTGTAGCTTCTCGGATGCCTCTTTTCGTAATGTTTACATTCAGGTCTCTCAGATCGAACATTACCAGCACTGGCCACAGAAGTTGCTGGGGCTTTGGAACTCATTTGCGATCTATCTCGGGTCCTGTTCAAATGTCTCGCGTTATCCCTGGAATGACTTTGATCATCTTTAAATCTCTTCGGAGTAGACTGAAATGATTTATTCTGAAATCTCTTTTTCATATCTCGGGTTTCAGTTTCAGCTTTTCTTTTATCTTTCCCAAGTGCTTCAGCTTTGCATGCTCGATCAACAAGTGTAACGAACTCTTTTATTTCTATTATCCTGACTATAAAACGGATATCTTCATTAAGACCATCTTTGAATATTTTGCACATTATAGCTTCGGAAGATATACACTCTCGGGCATATTGACTTAGTCGCACGAACTCTTGTTCATATTTAGTAACAGTCATTCGACCTTGTTTAAGCTCCAGAAATTCCTTTCGTTTCTGATCAACAAATCTCTCACTGATATATTTCTTCCTAAACTTAATCTGAAAGAAATCCCATGTGACTCGTTCTCTCGGAACAACAGAAATTAAGGTTTTCCACTATTGATAAGCTGCATCTCGGAGCAATGATACCACACACTTAATACATTCTTCCGGAGTCAGTGACATTTCATCAAATACCCGGATA
Organism: Gossypium rotundifolium; assembly: GCA_025506655.1. NCBI lineage: Eukaryota > Viridiplantae > Streptophyta > Magnoliopsida > Malvales > Malvaceae > Gossypium > Gossypium rotundifolium. The sequence goes on along the minus strand of CP106731.1, from coordinate 118,480,008 downwards.
GTGTTTTCTAACCAGAACTCAGCTTTTTCAGCATCATCAGCATTAGTAGCTCAGAATTTTTCAGCCCCATACTTACGGATCTTGTCAACCGGAGGCTTATTTAATAGATTCGGATACATAGCCGGTGGCACAACTATAGTCTGAGGGGGATTAATCGGAGGTGGGGATTGCGAAACAATCAGGTTATTTCTCATAAAATGAGTGAACCATTCACTCATCATCTGGAAGAAAGCTTGTTTAGCTTCTCCCTCCTGACCGCTTGTAGCCAGTCTCGGATCAGAAGGCTCTGTCCCTTGCACGGAAGCAGGCGCATTACTTTCTACGTCGTCAGCTACGGCTCTTTTGGGATCCATTTCTATACAGAAATCACATTTTACACGTCAGGATTCATCACACTATCACAGTTCAAATATATGGCATATATAGCTAGACTCTGACACGCTACGTTAGTCCGAGAATTGACTAAACCGTAGCTCTGATAGCAACTAAATGTAACATCCCTAACCCATATCGTCGCCAGATTAGGGTTAGAAGTTTTATCGGACAGATCGAAAACATTTATAGAATTATCATATAGTCATTTATCAATCTCAAACATAATGTCCCTTAAGAAGGTCATCGAGACCTTAAACATGCTTGTAAACCGAGTCGGGACTAAATCGAAACACATGCAAAATTTCATGAAAGAATAAAAATTTCTAAACACAGGGGATACACGCCCGTGGGGGTAGGCCGTGCCTCTCCCACGGCTACTTGACACACCTGTGTGTCTTCCCCGTGGCTATATACTGCCAAAACCAACACAGCTACCAAGCACACCCGTGTGCTAAGGCCGTGTCCTAAAAGGTCATATACTGCCATTTCTCGCGCAACCTGTAGGCACGCCTGTGCCATGACCGTGTACTCTTAATGCTAGCTACCAACTTTTACCCCACAGTTACTAGGCACGTCCATGTGCCATGGCCGTGTGACACAATAGGTCACTTGCAAGACCAACATGCCACCCATTTTAGGTCTCACCTACAAGCAATACATACCAAATCATAATATGCATATATGACAACCAAAACATACTAAATTGACCATTCAATTTATACATTCCTTATCCAATTCAATCATGCCAACTTTCAAGATGAAACATATATATAACCAAAGCATATCTTCATTCATTTGCTTACCCATAACTTACCCATTCTTTATACTCCAAACCATACCAAAATTTGTGTCATATAGCTCATTCATTTAAGCATTTATCAACTCAAAACTTACCAAAAACACATGGCTAAGTTCACTTCATAAACATATACACATAACTAGCCTATACATGCCATATTTAACTATATACATTTTCTAAAGGGTACCAAAATATGTTTAGTAGTGTGATGATGATCCTTGATGGTCCCGAGCCTTCAGTAGCTTTGACGACCTATAAAACAGAGAAACATACACACAGAGTAAGCTTTACAAAGCTTAGTAAATCTTAATACAAATAAACTTAGCATATAAACATTCTAACATATAATCAATCTAAATTCACTATTGGCTCAATTTCACCATCATAAATCTTCTTAATACCTTCACTTAGACCATTCATCTTCAAACTTGAATAACACTACATACTTTATTAGTTCATAACTTTTTTCCATCCATATAGTACACTTACAATCCCATATTCAATTACATAATTCATCTAGATATGTTTAAGAACATGCTTACCTTCTTATACACACAAAGTGTACTTACCAAACATATCATAAACGATTATACATTTTCGTAATTTTACATATCTCAAATTTACTCATTGAACAGTTCGAAATTTATTAAGACACTTGGAAACTCGGAATAATTATACACAGCCAACATCCCAGACGTGATCTTACACGTAACGCCCCCTGCATGGTCTTACACGTAAATGATATCGATGCCATCGTCCTGCACAGGTCTTACATGTAAACAGATATCGATGCCTTCGTCCCGCATGTGGTCTTACAAACGTAAACAAATATCGATGCCATCGTCCACGATAGGTCTTACACGTAAACAAATATCGATCTTAACTTAAAATTTATACACACATAATCTTGTAAACATTCAACGTTATCAATAATCACATAAACATACATATTCCAAAAACAAGTACATTTATTTGCATAATGACTTACATCGGATTAGGTTTATCTAATAAAATTGACTACTCTACACTTTCTCTTTCTCATGATCTAAACTGCTTTCCTCGGTTCTTGATCTAAACATATTCAGAATTAACCCTTTTATTCACTATTCCATTCAATTCAATCCATACACAAGTATTTTAGGTTATTTATACTTTAGCCATCACATTTGCACCTTTTATCAATTTAGTCCATTTTTCTTAAAACATCAAATTCACAAAATCCATACATACACATGCTTAGCCGAATACATATACATCACATTTAAGCCCACATTTTTTATCAAACTTGTAATTTAGTCCTTCAATTTACCATTTGCTTAATTTAGCCCTATTTAGCTAAATTCATCAAAAATTCAAGAACAAAGTATGTTCATCTAACTCATATCTTTCATTTAACACCAAAAATCATCAAAAAGCTTAACATAACATCAATGGCATCTCACACAAACATTATCAATTCATCAAATTGAGACATGGGTTTGATAGCTCTCTAAGCAACAATTGCAAAAACGTAGAAATTATCAAAATCGAACAAATTTCATACCTTAATTTATGCTTTGAATGGCCGAATGAAACAACTTAATCTTTTCTTTCTTTCCTTTCAATATTCGGCTAGAAGAAGAATGATAATGGCCTATCTTCATGTTATTATCATTATAACAATAATAGTATTTCATTTACTGATTTAACCTTCCAACTAATAAATAAAACAACCATGCATTAAGGATATTTTTGTCCTTATTCATCCACTAACTAAATAGTGGTTTAATAGCCACATAAGTCCTTCACTTTTACAAAGCCACAACACTTAGGTATCTTAACAAATAGCATGCAACTTTCACATTTAATGCAATTCAATCATTTAGTCAAATTAAACACATAGATGGATAATTTAACATACGAAAATTTTGCACATGCTTAATCACATATCAACGGCACAGAAAATAATATTAAAATATTATACGAACTCAGATTTGTGGTCCCGAAACCACTGTTTCGACTAGGGTATAAACTGGCCTATTACAATTCTCCCCCTTAAGGATTTTTGTCCCCAAAAATCTTACCGTTAAACAGAATCAGATATTATTGTCTCATTGAGTCCTCAGGCTCCCACGTAGCCTCTTCTATACCATGACGATGCTAGAGTACTTTCACTAATAGAATTTTCTTGTTTCTCAACTCTTTCACTTCACGAGCTAAGATATGGATCGGTTCTTCTTCGTATGTCATATCAGATCGAATTTCAATCTCAAATAGGGTAATCACATGTAACGGATCAAATCGATATCTACGGAGCATTGAGACATGAAACACATTATGAATCTTTTCTAATTCAAACGACAACTTTAATCTATATGCAACAGGCCAGACACATTCAATGATCTCATACGGTCCAATGAATCTCGGACTCAATTTGCTTTTACGTCCGAATCAAAGCACTTTCTTCCACGGAGATACTTTTAGAAATACTTTGTCACCGATTTCAAATTCTATATCTTTTCGTTTCAAGTCCGCATAAGACTTCTGACGATCAGATGCTGCTTTCAAACAATTTCGGATCAATTTCACTTTCTGCTCTGAATCTTTTATCAAATCAACCTTGTGAAGCTTATTTTCACTAAGCTCAGTCCAATACAGAGGTGTACGACATTTACGTCCATACAAAGCTTCATAAGGTTCCATTTTGATGCTCATCTGAAAACTATTGTTGTACGCAAATTTGATCAACGGCAGATACTGTTCCCACGAACCAATAAACTCAAGTATACAGCATCGCAACATATCCTCTAAAATCTGAATGACTCACTCGGATTGACCATCCATCTGCGGATGAAAAGCTGTACTGAAATGTAATTTCGTGCCCAAAGCTTCTTGCAATTTCTTCCAAAACCTCGATGTGAATCTCGGGACTCTATCTGACACAATGGATAGTGGCACCCCGTGCAATCTCACAATCTTAGAAATATAAAGCTCGGCTAATCTCTTGAGTGAATAGTCAGATCTTACTGAAATAAAATGGGCAAATTTCGTCAATCGGTCAACTACGACCCAAATTGTATCTTTTTTTTGGAGTTAGAGGCAATCTAGAAAAAAAGTCCATCGTTACTCTATCCCATTTCCACTCAGGAATCAGAATCGGTTGTAACAACCCAGACGGAACTTGATGTTCAGCTTTTACTTACTGACTGACTAAACATTTCAAAACAAAATCGAAAATGTCTCGTTTCATGCCAGACCACCAATAGTGTTGCTTTAGATCATGATACATCTTTGTACTTCCCGGATGGACAGATAGGCGACTGTTATGTGCTTCATTCAAAATCAATTGAATTAGCTCTAGATTTTTCGGAACACAGATTCGATCTCAGAATCTCAAACAATCATCAACAACTCGAAATTTAGATTCAGAATTCAATTCACACTGAGCTCGTTTCAACAACAATTCATTATCAACCTTCTGAGCATCACATATTCGTTGTATAAATAACAGTTTTGCTCTCAATTCAGCTATCACAAAACTATCATCAAACAAATCTAACTAAGCGTTCAAAGCACGTAGTGTAAACAATGATTTTCTACTCAATGCATCAGCAACTATGTTTGCTTTACCCGGATGATAATCTATCACAAGCTCGTAATCTTTTAACAGTTCTAACCATCTTCATTGACGCAGGTTCAAATCTTTCTGGGTCATCAGATATTTTAGACTTTTATGATTTGAAAACACGTGACATTTCTCACCATACAGATAATGGCACCAAATCTTAAGTGCAAACAAAACGTAGCTAATTCAAGGTCGTGCGTCGAATAGTTCTTTTCATGAGGCTTCAATTGTGTTTAGGCATAAGCTACAACTTTAGCTTCTTGCATCAAAACACATCCCAGTCCATTTAACGAAGCATCACTGTATACAAAAATTCTTTGCCCGATTCGGGTTGTACTAACACTGGAGCTTCTGTTAAAAAAGCTTTTAGCTGATCGAAACTTCTCTGACATTTATTAGACCATTCAAATATGACATCTTTCTGAAGTAATCTTGTCAACGGAGTAGCTATTATCGAAAAGCCTTTTACAAATCTAAGGTAATAACCAGCTAAACCCTCTATCGGTCAACTCTTGCAACTGTGACTTTAACTCTTTCAACTCTGATGGTGCCATTCTATACGGAACTACTAAAATAGGTGTAGTACCAGGCATCAATTCAATACCAAACTCGACTTCACGAATCGGAGGTAGACCCGGTAATTATTCAGGGAACACATTAGAAAATTCACAAACAATAGGTGCTGACTCAACTTTCTTCTCAGATATTTTTGAATCAATTAGATAAGCAAAATATGCCTCGTACCCCTTTTTCACTTAACTTTGAGCTTTCAAAATTGATATCACAGCAGGCAAACCACTCAAATAATTAGACTCAACTCGTACAACTTCATTATTCGGACATCTCAAATCTATTGTCTTTCTTTTGCAGTGCACAATAGCATCATGCAAAGACAACCAATCCATACCCAGAATAATATCGAACTCATCAAATGGCAAAAGCATCAAATCAACAAGGAAACAGATATCTCGAAACATTAACGGATAGTTCTTGCATACTTTGTCCACAAGGACTCTTTTACCTAAGGGGTTCGATACTTTTATAACAAATTCAGTAGATTCTACAGGCAAAGTCTTACCATATACTAAATTCATGCATATGTACGAATGCGTAGAACCAGGGTCTATCAAAGCAATCACAGATGTATCATAAAGAGTAAAAGTACCCGTTATAACATTAGGTGATGAAGCTTCTTCACGAGCTCGAACAACATATGCTCTGGCAGGCGCTCTAGCTTCAGATCTTACCATAGTGTCTCTCGTGCACCTCTGACTACCACTAACATTTCTTGTATTCTTTGAAGGTCTACCCCTCCCAGGTGCATTATCAAGTCTCAAATTCTGAACAGTCTTTGGCTCAACAGACTCAGGACAATTACAAATAAAATGATCAAGCGATCCACATCTGAAGCAAGCTTTATCATTTAATCTGCAGCTTTCCCAGATGCCTCTTTTCGCAATGTTTACATTCAGGTCTTTCAGATTGAACATTACCAAGACCGCCAGTGGTTTCGGGTTTTGGAACTCATTTGCGATCTATCTCGTGTCTGTTCAAATGCCTCGCGTTATCCCTGGAATGACTTTGATCATCTCTAAATCTCTTCGGAGCAAACTGAAATGATTTATTCTAAAATCTCTTTTTCATATCTCGGGTTTCAGTTTCAACTTTTCTTTTATCTTTCCCAAGTGATTCAGCTTTGCATGCTCGATCAACAAGTGTAACGAACTCTTTTATTTCTAATATCCCGACTAGAAAATAGATATCTTCATTAAGACCATCTTCGACTCTTTTGCACATTATAGCTTCGGAAGATATGCACTCTCGAGCATATTGACTTAGTCGCACGAACTCTCGTTCATAATCAGTAACAGTCATTCGGTCCTGTTTAAGCTCCAGAAATTCCTTTCATTTCTGATCAACAAATCTCTCACTGATATATTTCTTCCTAAATTCAATTTGAAAGAAATCCCATGTGACTCTTTCTCTCGGAACAATAAAAATTAAGGTTTTCCACCATTGATAAGCTGCATCTCGTAGCAATGATACCACACACTGAATACATTCTTCCGGAGTCAGTGACATTTCATCAAATACTCGGATCGTATTTTCTAACCAGAACTCAGCTTTTTCAGCATCATCAGCATTAGTAGCTCGAAATTCTTCAGCCCCATACTTACGGATCTTGTCAACTAGAGGAGAGATTCGGATACATAGCCGGTGGCACAACAATAGTCTGAGGGGGATTAATTGGAGACGGGGGTTGCGAAACAGTCAGGTTATTTCTCATAAATTGAGTGAACCATTCACTTATCATCTGGAAGAAAGCTTGTTTAGCTTCTCCCTCCTGACCGCTTGTAGTCGGTCTCGGATCAGAAGGCTCTGTCCCTTGCGCAGGAGCAAGCGCATTACTTTCTACGTCATCAGTTACAGCTCTTTCGGGATCTATTGTTATACAGAAATCACATTTTACACGTCAAGATTTATCACACTATCACAGTTCAAATATATGGCATGTATAGCTAGACTCTAACACGCTACGTTAGTTCGAGAATCGACTAAACCGTAGCTCTGATACCAACCAAATGTAACATCCCTAACCCGTAGCCGTCACCAGATTAGGGTTAGAAGTGTTACCGGACAAATCGAAAACATTTATAGAATTATCATATAGTCATTTATCAATCTCAAACATAATGTCCCTTAAGAAGGTCATCGAGACCTTAAACATGCTTGTAAATCGAGTCGGGACTAAATCGAAACACATGTAAAATTTCATGAAAGAATAAAAACTTTTCTAAACACAGGGGATACACGCTCGTGGGGGTAGGTCGTGCCTCTCCCACGGCTACTTGACACACCCGTGTATCTTCCCGTGCTATATATCGCCAAAACCAACATGGCTACCAAGTACACCTGTGCTAAAGCCGTGTCCTAAAAGGTCATATCTCGCCATTTCTCACAACTCGTAGGGCACGCCTGCTCTATGACCGTGTACTCCTAATGCTAGCTCGACTTTTACCCCACGGTTGTTAGGCACGCCCATGTGCCATGGTGCATGTGACACAATAGGTCACTTGCAAGACCAACATGCCACCCATTTTAGGTCTCACCTACAAGCAATACATACCAAATCATAATATGCATATATGGTAACCAAAACATACTAAATTGACCATTCAATTTATACATTCTTTATCCAATTCAATCATGCCAACTTTCAAGACAAAACATATATATAACCAAAGTATATCTTTATTCATTTGCTTGCTCATAACTTACCCATTCTTTATACTCCAAATCATACCAAAATTTGTGTCATATAGCTCATTCATTTAAGCATTTATCAACTCGAAAACTTACCAAAAACACATGGCTAAGTTCACTTCATAAACATATACACATAACTAGCCTATACATGCCATATTTAACTATATACATTTTCTAAAGGGTACCAAAATATGTTTAGCAGTGTGATGGTGATCCTTGATGGTCACGAGCCTTCAATAGCTTTGACGACCTATAAAACAGAGAAACATACACACAGAGTAAGCTTTACAAAGCTTAGTAAATCTTAATACAAATAAACTTAGCATATAAACATTCTAAGGTATAATCAATCTAAATTCACTATTGGCTCAATTTCACCATCATAAATCTTCTTAATACCTTTACTTAGACCATTCATCTTTCAAACTTCCATAACACTACATACTTTATTAGTTCATAGCTTTTTTCCATCCATATAGTACACTTACAATCCCATATGCAATTACATAATTCATCTACGTATGTTTAAGAAAATGCTTACCTTCTTATACACACAAAGTGTACTTACCAAACGTATCAGAAATGAGTATACATTTTCGTAATTGTTCATATCTTAGATTTACTCATTGAACAATTTGAAATTTATTAAGATTCTCAGAAACTCGAAATAATTGTACAAATCCAATATCCCAAACGTGGTCTTACATGTAGTCGGATGTCAATGCCACTATCCTGCATGTGGTCTTACATGTAATCGATATCGATGCCATTGTCCTGCATGTGGTCTTACACGTCTTAACACTATGATAAAGCTATCAAATAGAAGAGTGGTGGCCAAGTAAGGATTCTTAGATGATAATTTCGATTATAAAAGGAAGGAAGGAGGGCTACTCATTAATTTTCTTCCTTCTATTCTCTCTCCGAAATTCTAGGGTTCTCTCTTCTCTCTTCTTTTCTTTTGTCTAGTCAATTCCTAGCCTCCTCTCTCTTTTATTCAAAACCAAAACACAATCCAACCTAGCCGAATTCTTCATAGCACTAAAAGTCAAAATTGCCAAAGCAGAATCTTTGTTGTGATGTATGGTGTTGCCGATTTCATCCAAAAGGTAAGATCAAATATTATTTGATTTTCAATCTCTTTAGCCGAAATATAGAATCTAACTCCTTAGAATTCCATGGCTGAAATTTGGAAGGTTTTCTTCGGGATCTAGTAGTTGTCAACTACAAGGAGCGATTTCGGGATTTAGATCCGTAAGGTAAGGCAGTAGTGATTTTTGGCCATAGGCCATTTTGGTACATAATGTTAGCCGATTCGACTTAGGTGGTGTAGGAAGGAGTTCTACAATCGCAAAGGTGCAAATCGTTAGACGGGTTTCGGATTTAGTCAATTGTGCTAATCAGTGCATAGTTATCGCACTATTCTCCGTTATTGTATGTTGTTAAGTATGTTTCATTATGATGTGTATGTTAGCCGTAAATAATGGCTAAGATGGTGGATACCGTAGTGGGTAATCGATTAATCGTGTCAAGATTTATTTTGCCTATGATATATGTGTGATATTTGTGGTGAGCATGTGATAAATATTTACTCGATTGTTAATCGACATGATACACATATATGCATGGGACTTGGGATGTAAAAATTGAAGGAAAGGTGTACATCATTATGTACGTGGTTTAATGCTAGCCTCGTGTTACATTAGCGCTTGATGTTAGCTATGTGCTTCATCAAGGAGGTGTTAGCTAAGCGCCCATCTCGGCGGTTGATAGTGTGCATCACCATGGATCGATTGATATGTGGGATCAAATAGATATCGATGCCACTATCCAAGACACGGTCTTACACGTAATTGCAGATATTGATGCCAAGCGCACTGGAGGTGAAATGACTATGCACTAAGTCTTACACGTAATATTTTGATATCGATGCCACCGGGTTGGAGTGTCCCAAACAGATTTTCATGGTCTTACATGTAATCGCCTATCGATGCCCTAAAAGTATTTGTCCCTTAAGTGTTTCTCATTAAGTTTATTATTGTGTTTTATTATGGATTGGTCTTACATGTAATCGATATCGATGCCTTAACAATATTTTCGTGTTTTATCCTTAAGTTCAAATTTGTTTCAAACATTTTCCGCAGCGGTCTTACATGTAAATAGATATCAATTCCATTGTCCCGATAGGGTCTTACACGTAAATGTGATATCGATGCCATGTGGTCTTACATGCCTATCGATGCCATCGTCCCTGCATGTGGGTCTTACACATACACAGATATCGATTCCATTGTCCCTAACGAGGCATGGTCTTAAACGTATACGTATATCGATGTCCCAGGTCTTACACGTTCTAGATAGGGTCTTACACATAAACAGATATCGATGCCACTGTCCTTGATAGGGTCTTACATGTAAACAGATATCGATGCCACTATCCCTGACAGGGTCTTACTTGTATTCAAAACAGATACCTATGTCATAACATAGTTAATCCTATTTATCCCTAGGTTCGTACTGGACTTCTCGGACATTGTCACTATATCGATCTTAACTTAAAATTTATGCACACATCATCTTGTAAACATTCAACATTATCAATAATCACATAAACATACATATTCCAAAAACAAATACATTTATTTGCATAATGACTTACCTCGGATTCGGTTTATCGGAATGAAAATGGCTATTCGATTACTTTCGCTTTCCCGCGATCTAAATCTACTTTCCTCGGTTCTTGATCTAAACATATTCAGAATTAACCCTTTTATTCACTATTCCATTCAATTCAATCCATACACATGTATTTTGGGCTATTTATACTTTAGCCCTCACATTTGCACCTTTTATCAATTTAGTCTATTTTTCTTAAAACATCAAATTCACAAAATCCATACATACACATGCTTAGCCGAATACATATACATCACATTTAAGCCTACATTTTTCATCAAACTTGTAATTTAGTCCTTCAATTTACCATTTTCTCAATTTAGCCCTATTTAGCTAAATTCATCAAAAATTCAAGAACAAAGTATGTTCATCTAACTCATATCTTTCATTTAACACCAAAAATCATCAAAAAGCTTAACATAACATCAATGGCATCTCACACAAACATTATCAATTCATCAAATTGAGACATGGGTTTGATAGCTCTCTAAGCAATGATTGCAAAAAGGTAGAAATTATCAAAAATCGAATAAATTTTATACCTTAATTTATGCTTGGAATGGCCGAATGAAACAACTTAATCTTTTCTTTCTTTCCTTTCAATATTCAGCTAGAAGAAGAATGATAATGGCCTATTTTCATGTTGTTATCATTATAATAATAATATTATTTCATTTACCAATTTAACCTTCCAACTAATAAATAAAACAACCATGCATTAAGGATATTTTTGTCCTTATTCATCCACTAACTAAATAGTGGTTTAATAGCCACATAAGTCCTTCACTTTTACAAAGCCACAACACTTAGGTATCTTAACAAATAGCATGCAACTTTCACATTTAATGCAATTCAATCCTTTAGTCAAATTAAACACACAGACAGACAATTTAACATACAAAAATTTTGCACATGCTTAATCACATATCAACGGCACAGAAAAAAATATTAAAATATTATACGGTCTCGAATTTGTGGTCTCGAAACCACTGTTCGACTAGGGTATAAATCGGACTGTTACAAAGTTAGAAGCTAGGGATTTCCAAAAGAGATCTGCAGGTAAATTCCCTCAACTGTCAACAAAGAAATTCAAGAATGATAGTAGCCGGTCCAAACCTAACACAGGGATATCTATACGAGAACAACGACCAATGAGTTCTCGAGCTACATCAGTTGCTAGTGTTGGCAATACCCGATCGAATAAGCTCGATTGCCAACATGGTAGATGAAATTTTGGTAAATTTTGGGGTAAATCTAATAATCGCACTTGTTACAAGTGTGGTTCGCAGGATTATTTTATTTGGGATTGCCCGGAGATAGCTGAAAAGGGTATTGCTCAGAGTGCGAGACCGAAAAGAAGACTGACTAGAGGTAGACCATCTTGTAATGTGGGAGGTAGGAGTGGCGCTCAGAGAGGGATTTCAGATGCGACTTTTCGATCAGAGGCCCGTGCACTGGCTAGAGCTTATGCCATTCGTGCGAGAGGAGGCTTCATCTCTAGATGTCATCATCGATATATTCACTCTCTTTGATACTAGTGTAATTGCTTTGATTGATCCCGGTTCAACTCATTTGTATGTGTGTGAAACATTAGTATCCAGCAAGACTCTACTTGTTGAGTCTACTGAGTTTTTAATTTGGGTTTCAAACCCTTTAGGTCGGTGTGTGCTAGTTGATAGAGTGTGCAAGAATTGCCCTTTAATGATTCGAGACTCATGTTTCCCGGTAGATCTGATGTTGCCACTATTTGATGAGTTTGATATTATCCTCGGTATGGATTGGTTAACAGTGCATGATGCTGTAGTGAATTGTAGATGAAAGACTATCGATTTGCGGTGTCAGAATAATGAGATAATTCAAATTAAACCTGTGGATTTGAACGGGTTACCAGTAGTGATTTCTTCGATGTTGGCTCGTCAGTATTTGAGAAAAGGTTGCGAATCTTACTTAGCTTTTGTGATTGACAGTAAAGTAACAGAAAATAACTATCGGACTCACGATCTCGAGTTGGCTGCTATAGTTTTTGCTTTGAAATAATAGCGTCACTATCTATGCGGTGAAAAATGCCACATCTTTTCGAATCATAAGAGTCTAAAGTATTTAATGACTCAAAAGGATCTAAATTTGAGACAGCGATGATGGTTGGAACTATTAAAAGACTACGAGCTTATGATTGATTATCACCCGGGGAAGGCTAATGTGGTTCCTGGTGCACTTAGCCTAAAGTCACTATTTGCTCTACGTGCAATGATCCCGGATATAGCTATGACTGATGATGGTATAATTATTGCAGAATTGAAAGTGAGACCACTATTCGTACAACAGATTTGAGAAGCTTAAGAGGTTGATAATGACCTAATAGTAAAAAGGAGTCAATGTGGCTCTAGTACTGATTCAGATTTTCAGTTAGATGCTGAGGGATGTCTACGGTTTAAGAATCGGATATGTGTGCCTAAGAACCCTGAGTTGATTTGAATGATTTGTGATAAAGCTCATAATAGTAGATTGTCGATTCATCCAGGTAGTAAGAAGATGTATAACGACCTGAGACAGTATTACTGGTGGCATGGTATGAAATGAGATATTTCAGACTATGTGTTGAAGTGTTTAATATGTCAACAAGTGAAAGCCGAGCATCAGGTCCCATCGGGACTACTCTAACCGTTTATGATACCTGAGTGGAAGTGGGATTGAGTTACGATAGATTTTGTATGTGGTTTGCCGTTGACACCGAGTAAGAAAGATTCAATCTAGGTTATTGTTGATAGATTAACGAAATCAGCCTAATTTATTTCGATACGTATGGATTTCTCACTTGATAAGTTAGTGAGTTGTGCATATCTCAGATTGTACGATTACGGAGTACCTATTTCTATTATTTCGGATAAAGATCCGAGGTTCACATCGCGGTTATGGAAGAAACTACAGGATGCTCTAGGTACCAAATTGCATTTCAGTACTGCTTTTCACCCTCAGTCGGATGGTTAATCCGAACGTGTTATTCAAATACTCGAGGATATGTTGAGATGTTGTATTCTTGAGTTTGAGGGTACGTGGGAACGATACCTACCTTTGAATGAATTTGCGTACAATAATAGCTTTCAATCAAGTATCAAAATGGCACCCTATGAAGCTTTGTACTATCGTAAATGTCGTACACCTCTATATTGGACTGAACTAAGTGAATACAAGATACACGGGGTTGATTTAATTAAAGAAACTGAGTAGAAAGTTATAGTAATCCGAGAAAGTTTTAAAGCCACCTCAGATCGTCAGAAATCGTATGCGGACTTGAAACGTAAGGATATAAAGTTTAAGGTGGGTGATCGAGTATTTTTAAAAGTCTCGCTGTGGAAAAAGATACTTAGATTTGGCCGTAAAGGGAATCTGAGCCCGAGATTTATTAGACCGTATGAAGATATTTAGCGTATCGGCCTGGTTGCGTACAGACTTATGTTGCCATCTGAGTTAGAAAAGATCCAAAATGTTTTCCATGTTTCGATGCTTAGATGATATAGATCCAATCCTTCTTATGTGATTTGTCCGTCAAAATTGAGATTCAATCTGTTTTGACCTACGAGGAAGAACCGATTCATATTTTTGCTCACGAAGTAAAAGAGTTGCGTAACAAGAAAATCTCATTAGTAAAAGTACTATGGCATAAGCATGGAGTTGAGGAAGCAACTTGGGAGCTTGAGGATTCAATGAGAGAACGTTATCCTAACCTATTCACCGGTAAGAATTTTGAGGACGAAAATCCTTAAAGGGGGGAGAGTTGTAACATCCCAATTTTAACCCTAATCGGAACGGTGGTTTCGGGACCACGAATCCTAGTTGGAAAAATATTTTAATATTATTTTATATGCTCATTATATGTGAATTGGTGTGTGTGAAAAGTTTGTATTAAAATTTGATCGTTTTAGTGCTTAATTGTGAAAAAGGGCTTAATCGCATAAAAAGAAAATTTGGTGGTTAAATGTGTAAGTACTGAATTAATGATGTCTTTATAAATTGGAGGTTTAGAGTTGCAAATTGACCATAAATGGAGATAGTGGATGGTCATGATTATGCATGTAATAGTGATTGATTTTGATTGTTTTATTTTATTTTATAATGAAATAATTGAATATATGTTATAATAATATAATAAATAAAAGAAAAGAGAAAGAAAAAGGTTTAGCTCCATTCGGCCATGCTTGAGTTTAATTAAGGTAAGTGTTTATCCCAGTTTTGAATAATTTTTACATTTTTTATATCTGTGTTATGTGTTTGAGCATGTGTTAAAATATCGTAGACTAATTTGTCTGTTTGGATGTTTAATTTTAGAAAACGGACTAAATCGTATAAGTGGTAAAAGTAGCAAATTATTAAATTAAGTGGCAAAATTGCTTTGTCTTATTTTGTTTGAGCACTTAAGTTGCAAATTAACCAAATCTCATGATATTGGGCGGCATTATGATGATATGATGTATTTTATATTTGTTTTTATATATTAAGGTTATATTAATATATGTTTTATATTATAAACATAAAATAATAAAAACATAAAAAGAAAAAAAATGCATGTTCATCTTTCATCTTTCCTTTCTTCATCACCGAAGCTAAAAAGAGAAAAGAACTCAAGCTCATAAAACATTCGGCTCTTGCATGTTAAATTAGGGTTAGTAATTGAGCTCGATTTTTGTTAATTTTAACGTTTTTGAGATCGTTGCTATGTAATTTAGTTAGCCCATACTCGAATTTTTTATTTGGTTGTGTAATTCATGTATGGCCATTGATGGAAATTTGATGTTTGTGTTATTTAATGATAGAATATGTTATAGACATGCTAGATTAACAAGTTTATCTTTAGAACTATTGATGAAATTTAGTATATGGATTAAATTATAAAAATAAAATTCTTGTAAGGACTAAATGGCAAGATAAATGAAAGGAGTGAGTTTATGTAGGGACTATAAGTATTCGGCCCTCAATAAGTGTGGTTAAATTTTTATATTTTTGTGTTTTGTGCAATAGGGATCAAATTGTAAAAATTGTAAATGTTAGGAGTAAAATAGTAATTTGCATAATTATGTATTTTTTATTAAATTGAATGAAAATAAATTTGAATGAGCTCAATTTGGAATTATTTAGATCAAGAACAAAAGGAAACGGGATTGGATCGGTAAAAACAAAGTTAAACGAATAGCTGGGAAGCTTAATCCTTCAATTTCCAAGGTAAGTTTATAAGCAATTTGGTTGAATTGAATTTTATTTAGCCAACATTAATGTATATATGTAAAATAGAATGAAGCTTATTTAAATAATTTAAGGCTGAATGCGATATTGGGCAATATATATAAATATATATATTAGCCGAATTATGTGTTTGATTTATGTATGAAATTTAATATACTTGAATTGGATGAATGTTTATGGATTAAATAGTAATGGTACTATGTGTGCGGTACATTACTGCTAAAAGGCACTATGTGTGCGGATTAAATAGTAATGGCACTACATTACTGCTACAAGGCACTATGTGTGTGGATTAAATAGTAATGGCATTATGTGTGCGATACATTACTTCTAAAAGGCACTATGTGTGCGATACATTACTGTCAAATGGCACTATGTGTACTCTTTTACAAGTAACGGCACTAAGTGTGCGATATGTTGCATGAGTTGCACTGTGTGTGCGGATTATCGGACCTCTCAAGAACATGAATCAATGAATGAAGGTAATCGAAAGTGACATGTAGGTAAGTAATGCATGGTAGTTGAATTACTTGGTACAAATGAGGTAAATTGTTCTTGTATACTAAATTATAAAATGTGATGTATTTATTAATCCTTGAGATTATTCGAATTGGATATAGGGCATGTGATTAATTGGTTTTGGAGATCTAATGATCATAGTTTGGTTGAAGGGTAATATGCTATATGATTTGTTGTTACCATTTCATTTCTGATTAAGTTGAATTTAACAAAATTTGTATAATGGTTTATTGTTCATAATATCTTTTGCTTATAACTTACTAAGCTAAATTAGCTTACCGTTGGTGTGTTTGTTTGACTATTATATAGATCTTGAAGGCTAGCTCGTGCTGGGGGATTTTCGTCAAAGTCAATCACACTATCATCTATCTTTGGTATTCTATAAGCTATGTCTCTTTTGAAACTTATTGCATGTATAGACTATGTCCTTTGGGTTGTGTTTGAAATACGTGTAAATATATATATGTATACATTTGCCATGCGAAAATGGCTATGTTTCTTTATTTGGGTTTGGGTTGAACTTGTTAAATAAGGGATTTACTATTTAAATGTATTAGTATGTATATATTAAATGCCTAGTTTGGAAGCTATTTCATAATAGGTATATGTGAGTTTTGAGTTTCTAGAAATTGGTTGATTATGGTATATATATGTCATTGGGTTGATAAATTATTTTGGCATAGTTATTTGAATGTATTGAAGTGACTAGACATGGATGAAATAAGTTGCATTTTGTGTATGTGTGTACTAAAGGAGATACTTTAATAAACAAATAGAAATGTACTCATTTGTGGACATTTGGTCATGGCTTATTTTAGTTTAGAGTTTAAATTCTTTCTTTGAGTGGTATTGTATGATCGGCCAAGAGTTTTAAAAGGCTAAATCATCGATGTAATAACTAGATAAGATGTATTCATGATAAATATATATATGTATAATATACATTATATATAATTTGAATGTGACAAGAATTTACGCGATATATAGTTGGTTTTAAATTTATATCTATGGCATAATCTAATGTGGAATAAGTATATTGGTCTATGACATAATCGTATGTGGTAATGAAATGAGAAATGCACATATTCGAAAGTGATACCTATGTTCGAAAATGATATATGTTTAAATGTATCATTGATAATAGAAATGAAATAAATGAATAAGTACTATATGCCTAATCGGCCCTTGTTTTTGTATGACCAAATAAATAGTGATTTGCTAATTATTTGTAATTAGTCCTTCGTTGATGTTAATGAAATTTTTCATGATATATAAGTTAATGTTTTTGATATTAGATGAAATATACTTGATTATTTGTGAGTATGAATTGGTTCGCATTTATCAAAGTAATAGTTCTTGTAAGGTACATTGACTTGTGTATGGTTTAGTAATGCCAGTAACCCTAATCCGGCGACGGATACGGGTTAAGGGTGTTACAAATTAGTTGAATAAAATATTTTTTATTCAAAAGGTATTTTTATAAAATGGTTTGAATAAGACATACATTATAACAGATATACCAAATATCGGTTTATCATAACTAAAATTATATTAACAATTACTACTAATGAATAATTAAAGAATAATATGAAGTAATAAGTGGGCAAAACAATAAAATAATTATACTAAAACAAAAATATAATATTGATAGATAAATAACATAAACAAAATAAATAAACAACTATAAGATGTAAGACCATAAATAATAAATAAATATAAAGCTATTCATGCATAACAACATAGGACTAATTATTATAGATATTGCAATTTGAGATATATGGTTTAAAATAATATGGGATAAAATGAATCAAATATATAAAAAATGAATTAATAATAAAAATAATGCGGAGTAATCAAAATAATATATACATACATAAAAAAGTAAAATGTATTGTTAAAGGAATAAATAATATATAACTTTAAGTAAAATACATGGATAATATAATAATCTAAAATAAATATATGTTATATAATATAAGTAAATTTGCATAAAATAACATTTTAAAATTAATATATAATATAGTAAAAATTTTGTAAAACATACAAATTAAAAAAGTAATATATAATATAAACAATATTAAACCATATAAAATAAATAATAATTAAGTATATGTAAGGTTAATACATAAAAATTGAATTTAACACAAAATTAATATATAAATAATATAATATTTTAATATAGTAAAATAATTAAATATGGTAGTAAAATGAAATAAAGAAATAAACAAAGAAAAGAGGATTAAATAAAAATAAAATGTAAGTTTTGGGGTTAAACTGTAAATACGAAAAAAAATGTTGGACATAATTGTAAATTTAAAAAAAAAAAGCAGAAGGGCTTGGATGGCAATTAGACCCTTCAATGAAAACGCGCGGATCTTACTTGGGTCTGGTCAACGCGCGGATCTTGTCTTCTAAACGGCGTCATTTTAGCGCCTATTTGCTTAAATGAAAACGGCGTCATTTTCTATCTGCTATATAAATTGAATTTTAAACTAAAATTCATTTCTTACACCATGTTAAAAACAATCCGAAAAGACCTTCTAAGAGCTCTCGTCCTGGTCCGATCGCTAGACCCTCGGGCCTCCGTCCCACGCGCCTAACACCGTCGTACGCACCGCCTCAGACGATGGTCGAAGACCGCTAACTCCTCTTCAGACCCGATTTGAAAGGTAAAATTTTCCTTTTTTATTTTAATGGACGTATGTTTACTGTTTACAGGCAAAAGAAAAAGAAGAAGAAATGAAAAAAAATAATACAAATGGAAAACGAAAAAATCACCTTACTGTCAAAGCTCTTTTTTTATTCAGAATATCTTCTGTCTGTGTATTTTGTGAGGATTTTTTCTGTATTTGTGTGTTCCTTGTGTTCGTGTGTATTACAGATTTGTTTATTAGGGTTTTTATAACCCGAAAGAATGAACTAAAAAAGGAAATAAAGATTTCATTTTTTTTTTTTTCATATTTTGCTGTCGATTTTCTTTCCTTTTGCAGGTGATTGATGGAGAATCTGGAGAAGATGGTGATTCAGGCGTGAATCAAGGCACGATTGAAGATCAAATGAGGCTACGGTGCAAAGGCTGGGGTACTGTGGCGCGACGATTTGGTTTCTGCCATTACGGTGCCTAGGGTTTTTAGAAACCCTAGGCTTCACTGTTTCTGTTTAACACTTGGGCCCATTTGGGCCGTGTACATTCTGGGTCTTGGGGTTGGGTTAGTTTAGGTCTATTTGGGTCAATTATTTGGGCTGGGTAAGTAATTGGGTAGTGGGTCAGTTTGGTAATTGGTTTTGGGTTTTATTATTGTAAATGGACTGTTTAAAACATAAATGAACATTTATACTTTTTTATTATTTTGTTTTGGTTTATTTCTAAGCCCGGGCAAAATTTGGCTCTTACATATATCATTTGGCCCGACCGGAATGGCCCATTACTTGAAAATATTAAAGGTCCATCTACAAGCTTGACGTATATGGAAACATAATCTTCAAGGATATGCAATCTTAGATATGATATGCAATCCTAGAAGATATGATATGCAATCTTAGAATATATGATTTTGTAATCTTAGAGATTTAATTTGTAGATACCTTTTAATCTTAGCCGTTGATGTAATTGATGTATACTGTTGGATTTGGAAAGGCTCAACTATAAATAGAGGCCTCTCCCTTCATTGTAAGGGGACTTGAGTTTGGGAGTAATAAAAATTCTTGAGAGCATTCTCTCAAATTCCTCTCTCTTTTGCGTTCTTATTTTTTGTGGCTTGTTCTTATTTTGTTCATCACTCATCTTCGTTTCTTTTTGAGTTGCTTCCGTTCGAGTTAGATTTTGGTGGAGAAATTTCGTTGAATCCTCATATTGCGGGAGTTAGGTTGACTTATGTGTTTTTTTTATCCATTTAATTGCTTAATCATTATTCATTCATTTATTTTAAACTTGTTTTTCTTTTTTGCTTTTCCTATTTACGTTAAATTATTTTATCATGTATATTATATATTATTTAACTTTAATCATATTATGTATCATTTGAAAATTTGTATGTTGTATATCGTCTAAATTGTTTTATTATTAAGGCAAAATTTTCCATATATTGTTTATTTAAAATATGTATATTATCTATTTTTAAATGGTATATTATATACTTATTATAAGTTATCCCTTATACATTTTTATTCAAAGTTTTAATATTATTTAAAATATATTTATTTATTTTATTATATATATTAACTATTTTAGATTTTGCCATCTCATTTTTTTTATTCTATTTTTAAAAAATTGTTATAATATTCATTAATTGTTTTGAATATATTATTTACCTTATATTATTATTTTTTTATACATGAATTTAATCTTGTGAATAATTTTTTCCTTAATTTTTTCATAGATTCTTTTACAATTGCTATTATCTATTTTATATTTTTTTTCTTTATTTTGATTGTTCATTTTTCTTTACTTTGATTGTTCATTTTTTAAAAAATTTGAATCTATTATCTCTGCTTACCATAACATTATTATTATTGCTTGTCATTCTTTTACTTAATTGTTATGTTAGTGCTAATTGTTAATATGACTTGTAACTTTAGTAAATTACACTTTTTTGTAATAACTTAATGTTATATTTTTCAAATCTTTGTTTAAAAATATCTATCTCCTTTAATTACCACATTTTATCCAAAAGTTTTTCTTAAATAAGGCAATGTTTTGTGTTTAGAAATTTGGGAAATAGTGCCCTAACGTGCTGGGTTTTGATTTTCTGTTTGACTAAATAACTAAATATCCTTTTAATGAATTTTGTAAATCATGAGATGATTTTTGGTTACGAGGTTTAAAACATCATGTCCTAACATGCTGGATGTGATGTTTGTATTCTTTCGGAACAAAGGAATCTCAAGTTCCAACTCAAGTTGTTCAAGTTTTTAAAGAAATCATGTTTCCAAATCTTTTTGAATTTTCGACATTAGGAAAATAACTAATCAATCCGGTACCAATTTTGGGCGTTATGAGGGTGCTAATCCTTCCTCGTAAGTAACCGACTCCCGAACCTGATTTCTTGAATTTCATAGGCTAAAATCAATGTTTTGAAATAAAACGTTTTATAAGCTGATCCGATCACACCTAAGTAAAAAGGGATTGGTGGCGACTCCCATTCTTTGTTTTTTTTTTTTAAAAAAAAAAGTCAACCTCATTTTCAAAATCTAAAAAAATGGTTTCGACAGCTTGGCGACTCCACTGGGGACTAATAAGAAAGTCAAGCCGTAAAATTGATTATTTTCTATCCTTTGTTGCAAATTTGAAAATTCGATTTAAAACTTGAAAATTTGATTTGAAAATTATGATCCTTTTGTTGCATTTGTTTGTGTCATTGCATATGATTGTTATTTTCTTGCGCACATTGCATTGCATGACTGTTGTGGTCGCACCTTTAAGTGGGACTGAGAAACTATGCCTTCGTGAGGTTTTCACCTCCGCATGGGCTAGTGGGTTACATCCGGGATACATCTGTACCTATGTCTTCGTGAGGTTTTCACTTTCACATGGCCATAGGGAAATGTATTCCCCTGAACTGAACTTGGTTCGTATGAGCCTATGATGGGTGAGGATCGAGGAATCTGCTGGTTCGGGTACCTCAACTTTAGAGCTAAACCACATGTAGAAAACATAAGGGCTTACCCTAGGTGGAACTATGCCAAACCCTAGTGGTCACCCAGATAGGTGTCCTATTTTGTTATTTATTTCTCTTGTGCTAACGTGTTCTCTTTTGTTTTAATTGCATTGCATTCACATCATAGAAAAGAGGTGTTGATTCAAATTCGATTGCTAAATAGAAGATTTTGTCATGAGAAAATGGATTTCTTGATAAAGTTGATTATAATACGGTAGCCCGAATATGGTCCAAGTAAACACAATGAGAGAAGACTGATAGTCTGTGAAAGAATACAAGATTTTATTGCCCAAGTATTCAAGCTGGCAAAGATTATTCGAGAGCCATCATGTCTTGATTTTCTAACAAGCATTGCGAAAATAAGTGAGCAGTGAGTCTCAACCCAAGCAAAAATGCGCTAGTGGAGACATCTATTAGAAGTTTGCAAGATTTGACCTTTGTGAAGAAAGGGATTGATGTTTTTGTCTAGAATAGGAGGGCAAGGCCGCTTATGTAATCTATTTTATGTAAAGAAATTTGCTTTCTAGAAAAGTTGTTCTAATGGAATTGAATTCAGAATCAACGCCTCTCTTCCTTTTGCATTAATTCCATGCATCTGCATTACATCACATCATATGCATTAAAATCCATAGAAAGACCCTAATTAGTTGAAGTTATTTCATAAAAAGTGAGAAAGTGAGAAGGAAAAGTTAATCTGGAAACTAAACACCGTTACGGTACACGTGCTAAGACAAAAAATATGGATCAAAGACTCTAACAGTTCCAAAGAGACATGCAAGACCAGCTGCAAGAGCAGTTGGCAAAGATCCAACAAGATATGAGGAAAAAAATGATGGAAGCCCAAAGGAATATGGTGGCGCAAATGACTCAGCTACTGAATGAGGCAATAGACAAAGGAAAAGGCCTCATGACTTGTAACAGCTCGATTTAGGGGCTAGTCGAAATAGTGATCTCAAAATCGCTAACTCGAGGTTAGAGAAAATTATTTTCATGATATTTTATGTGTTATAACATGTTTATAATGGTGTAAGAAAATTTTGGTGCTTTAATTTTAGCAATTTCTAGCTAAATTGTGAAAAAGGACTAAATCGCACAAAGTGCAAAAGTTTTATTTTAATTGCAAGAGGTGTCAAATAGCTATGGTTTATAATTGGAGGTCCCAAATGTGCAATTGGGCGATAAGAATTAGCTTGGCCGGTCAAAGGAGGACAAAGGGGACAAGGGCATTAAATGTTGTCCTATTAGGTGAGTAAAAAGAAATAAAATAAGATGAAATAAGCAATAAAGCTATCATCTTTTTATTTCTTCTCTTCATCCACAGAAAATACCAGCAAGGTTGGGGGTTTTTGAAGCTCAAAATTTTAACAAGCATTTCTTCTCACAAGTAAGTGATTTTGATGGTTTTAGTTGATAGTTTTTATACTTTTGGACCAAAGCTTAAGCTTCTTAAAGAGGGGACTATTTTGCAACATGGTTGAATGTAACATCCTGAATTTATGGGCCTGTGCATTTTGTGTAATGAATGCTTAAATATGTTAAATTAAGAATTAGAGGTTCAGTTTGGGCACAAGAATGGGTTGAGGCCTTGACGAAATATTCTATTAGGCACTCTTGGACTTGAAATAAAGTAATTGTAGTTAAGTTAGCCTATTGGGCTTGTGGCCCAGTAGCAAGGGGCGCAACAAGGGAAGCTTTTTAAGTGGTGCCTTATTCGACAGCCCAAGGAGAGCTAAGAGGGACAGCACAAGGCTATTAACTAGGGGGATTTTATGTTTTAATTATGTGGATAATAAGCAGATAAAAGGGGAGTAGTGGTGTGATGTAGGTCTCTGATGGATGAGTGCTCAGATAGGGATAAGGGATAGAATGATCAGAGTGATCTCCTGGAAGCTAGTGTTGGCCGAAAATCAAGCTCAGGAGGGGGGAGGAATCAATTTTGTATAGGCAGAGAGGTGTGCTGAAAAATTTCTGCTATGTTCTCATCATCTTTTTTCTTTCTCTGCCAAAATCCCCACTTCATTCTCCCTCTCAACTTTCTTTCTTTTCTTTTTTCATTTGGCCGAACCCTTTGACAATTTCTTTCTCATTCCTTTCAAATACTTTAGCCGAAATCTCTAAGCCTTTCCTTGATTTCTTTTTACTTTTTTTCTAAGCCAAAGCCGAAACACTTTACTCAGACCTTCTAAAAGCCAAAAGCGCATCAGTTCATATTTTTTGGGATTTTCATAAAAGACGAAATCCCTAAATCTCATCTCCTGTGTTTGCTAAATCCTCTCTGAGGTGTCTGCTTGTGTTGAATCTTGAAGAAAACTCAAGGTAAGTGTCGATTCGTGAGATTTCAGTCTTTTTTGGCTTTTTAGAGACTTTAGCTGAATGGCTATACGGAAACTAATCTTGTGTTTTTCTCTTATTTGCGGCATTTCGGGATTTGAAGGGGAGTCAATCGCTTAGATTTCTAAGTCGACTTGATGCTTTTCGAATCGTGTTACTTCGAGAATTCAAGGTAAGGAGATCTGTTAATTTTAAGCGTGTAGATTCAGGTATACATTTTAAGCGCGTAGATTCAGGTATACACTAACCCTTGGCCGAATGTAGGAAGGCCTTATCTTTGTGTTCTTCCGGCTTTTGAGCAAAGTTGTAGACAAAGGGCAGTAGATCTGATTAGCGAGGGTATCGACGTAGAGGGTAGTCCTACGTATTTATCAGGTGTGTAACACTTCCACACCATTTAGATTGCATGTTATAATATGGTTATAAATCTGTTAAATGCCGAAATCCCGGCATAACAGTTGAAAACCGAAGAGGGTAAAGGCAAATCACCAGGTTAGTGAATTTTGTCATTCATAAATGAATGTTTCTGTTGAGATGATATGTTTTATATGTATGCCGATTTCTGTGATAGCACGGGGTTGGGAGATTGATGAAAGGGGAAGTGTTCTATTGTAGTGGCTTTTGCCATGATCTATTGTAGTGGCTTTTTGCCATGATCTGATGATGAGCAGCTAACTGCAGCATGACTACCATCGATGGTGTGTAGCGGTATGGGTTGATTGTAGAAATCCCCAATGGTGTGATTGGCTGGTAAGGGTGGTGTGTAGCGGATGGAAACCTAGGATTGGGTTGGGCTTTGCATAATTCTTGATATATTATATTTTGTTATCTGTTCTGTGGGGCTAAGGCCCAATCTGGTGGTGCACGAGGGTTGCACACTGAGTCTCACGACTCACCCTATTATTTAACATCTTTCAGGTAGCACCTAGTGCATCCGACTGGGATGGAAAGGAGCGCAAGGTGGCCATGCGAGAGAATATTTTGATTCAGCAAAAGACTTTACTTAGTTTTTATTTTTATTATTTTTAATTAGTGGGTTTTAAATTTCATTGTAATAAGGCCACGAGCCACTAGCTTTATATTTTTTTTCGGTTTTATTTTGGGCTTTTATTATTATTAGACATTTAGATTTTACATCTTAATTAAGCTAAGGTATCATATAAAATTTATATCTTTTATAAACTATCAAATCGTTAAGTTTTCTGGAATACATGTTTAAACTCGACAAATGCTTTCTAAAAATGCGACATGTTTTACTAAATCTTCTTAGTGACATGCCAGATCCAGTCGTGGTGTTTGGGCCGGGTTTGGGGTGTACAAATTGGTATCAGAGCCTGGTTCAAAACTCGGCTTTGGGGTTTTTGGGCTCAAAATGTTTTCTAAAGATGGGTTTTGAAACATGCATTTTTATAAATGATACAAGTTTGTTAGCTCGGCATGGCACCTGCGTCTCCAGCCAAGTCCGCCAGGTAAGTATTCCGAACCATTGTGTGACATATACATGTGGGCTTGATGGGCTTTATGGGACGTAGATTATTTTAATTAGAATTTAATGGACTTTAGGCTTAGCTTAAACCAATCTTTACCCTTCATAAAACTTAATTTCCCTAATTAAGCATGTCTGTGAGCAAGTCACAGGGTTAAAGTGTGGAAACAAGCATACGCATGTCTAGGATTGGATCCAGGAAGAGCTTGGTATTTAAGCAATCCTAGTGACTCATCTCCTCTTTTCTGGAATCCTACCAGTGCGTAGTATTTGTCAGCCTTAGCCATAGGGACTTGTTGACAGGCTAAAATTTATAACTAAAACCCGAAAGGGACCAAGACCTATTTTGTAAAATTACTTATATGACCCTAGTTTTTTAAAAATTATCCCAAAAACCCTAGGTTAAGGAAATTTACCGAGATACCCTTGATTTTGCAAAATAACCAAAATACCCTGGATTGCAAAATTACCAAAATACCCCCAGATTGTAAATTACCGAAATACCCCTATCTTGAAAAATCACCAAGACATCTTATTTTGAAAATTATGAAAATACCCTGTAGGTAAAAATTACAAAAATACCCCTGGGTAGTGAAATGATGCAAATACCCCTAAGTGATTAATGTAAGTTCGTGGATGTTGTTTGCATGACTGAATGTGAACTCTAGAGCTAGGAAAGACTGATTTGAGAACTGAACTGATAGATAGAATCCGAAATTGAAAGAACCACTATCAAACTACTATTTTATAAAATTGTTCGTGGATAATCAGTGGAAAGAGTTAATAATTCATAAAATTTTCTTAAATTAGATAAAGGCGATATTAGGACGATGAGTACAAGGGGTCGAGGACATCCGCCGCGTGGTCGTAGTAGGGGCAGGATGACTGTGTCTGAACTAGTAGGGTCTGGCCACGGGTTAGGAGATGAGATGCCGGATCTGCCAGCTGTAGAGGGAGAATTTTAGGACCAAACGGGTGGAGATGATGCAGTGTCTCATGCAATGCTGCGGGTCCTAGAAAGAGTGGCTGGAGTAGGCACGAGTTTAAGAGCTCGGACGTCTATGTCTGAACGACGCTGAGCCAGTAGAGTGGAGATGTTTAGGGGAGATTCTAACGTAGCCCCTAACACAGCTGAGTATTGGTTGGAGGCAACTGAGCGCATAATGGATGACCTTGACTTCACCGTAGAGGAGAAGTTGAAGGGGGTCGTGTCTCTTCTTGGAGACAAGGCCTACCAGTGGTGGCTCATGGTGAAGGAGGGTACTTCCACAGATCGTATTGATTGGGACTTCTTTAAGGAGTCGTTTCAAGGAAAGTACATCGGGGCCGGCTATGTGTACACGCAGAGGAAGGCATTCTTGAACTTGGTACAGGGAAGTAAGTCCATGTCTGAATACGAGGCAGAGTTTCTGCGGTTGAGCCATTACGCTCGAGGGATTGTGACGACTGACTATGAGCGTTGCGTACGGTTCGAGGATGGTCTAAGGGATGAGCTGAGGGTATTAGTAGCACCGCACTGCGGGAAAGGGACTTTGCGGTTTTGGTTGAGAAAGCTAAGATATCTGAGGAGGTTAAGCGGACTGAGAAACATAATAAGGATAAGGATAGGAATAGGAATAAGAGAATTTTGGGTTGCTAGGATCATTCAGAAATTTTCAGAAAAGGCCTAGGTCTGATGGGCCAGCTCATGCTTTGACGGGTCAGAATCGATCATGTCCTTCGTGTGGGAAGGTGCATTATGGGGAGTGTAGATGGAGAACCAGTGGATGCTTTAGGTGTGGATCCACGGAGCATATAATTAAGGATTGTCCACAGGTGGAGTAGCCACAGCCCGCGGGACGAGGTTCTTATCAGGTTAGGAGAGGTGGTCACCAAAGACCCAGGGTCGAAGGCCACGGAGGAGGAAATGGATTTGGTCGGGGTCGTGGAGCACCTAGTAGGGGTGCTAAAATGTAGACACAAGGCAGCCGGGTCTAGCCTATGCAGCACATTGGCGGGAGACTGGTGACGCACCAGACGTTATAACCGGTACGTTTCTTATTGCTAATAGCCCATACCTTACTTTGATTGATATTGGGTCAACCCACTCCTATGTTGCATGTTCGGTATCTGAGACCCTAAGTTTAGACTCTGAAACAACTACTAGGAAGATGACTGTGGTTAGTCCTTTAGGATAATCTAGGGTAGTGGACAAACTGTTTAGGGACATACCTCTAGAGACTCAAGGGGTAGTGTTTCCGGCAGACTTAATGGAATTACCGTTTGGAGAGTTTGATCTTATCTTAGGAATGGATTGGTTAACTAAACACCGTGCTAAGTTGGATTGTGAGACTAAACGCATGGTGTTGAATACCCCGGAAGGCGGGGAGGTGGTTGTGTTAGGAGAGGGAAGGAATTATTTGTCCAACATGGTATCTGCCTTGAAAGATGTTAAGATGATTCGGAAAGGTGTAACGCATTTCTAGCTTTTATCAGTGCATTGGATGTTAAGGAGGTGACTGTCGATGAGGTTTGATTAGTCAAAGATTTCACAGACGTCTTTCCTGAGGAGTTGCCAGGATTACCCCCGGATCGCGAAGTGGAGTTTAGAATAGAGCTACTTTCGGGTACAGCTCCAGTGTCTATTGCTCCGTACAGGATGGCGCTAAAAGAGTTGGTGGAACTCAAAGCCCAGATCCAGGAACTGTAGGATCGTGGATTTATTCGACCGAGTGTGTCTCCGTGGGGAGCTCCAGTCCTATTTGTGAAGAAGAAGGACGGATCCATGCGTATGTGTGTGGACTACCGTCAATTGAATAAGTTGACGATTAAGAACAAGTACCCACTGTCAAGAATCGACGACCTGTTCGATCAGCTCAAAGGAGCTTCGGTCTTTTCTAAGATTGACTTAAGATCAGGATATCATTAGTTAAGGGTGAAGGAAGGAGACATTCATAAGACGGTATTTTGGACTCGGTACAGTCATTATGAATTTTTGAAGATGTCGTTCGGGTTGACGAATGCGCCAACGGCATTTATGGATATGATGAACTGGGTATTTCAACCCTATCTTGATCAGTTCATTGTGGTGTCATCGATGATATCCTGGTTTACTCCAAGTCCGAGGAGGAGCATGATGCACATCTTCGTGTGGTGTTGCAAATTCTGAGGGGGAAGCAGTTGCACACAAAGTTCAGTAAGTGTGAGTTTTGGCTGAAGGAAGTGACTTTCTTAGGGCATGTAGTTTTCGCAGAAAGAATTAGGGTGGACCCTCGGAAGATAAAAGCCGTATTAGATTGAAAACTGCCAAAGTCGGTGGCAGAGATTCAGAGTTTCCTTGGCCTTGCGGGGTACTACAGAAGGTTTGTTGAAGGGTTCTCATTGATAGCGGCACCTTTAACTAAATTGTTGAGGAAGTGAGTATCGTTTGTAAACAGCAAGAGAGCTTTGAGAAACTGAAGAGAATTTTGACGGAAGCGCCAGTGTTAATTTAGCCAGAGGCGAGAAAAGAATTTATCGTCTACTGTGATGCGTCACACACGGGTTTAGGATGTGTGTTGATGCAAGATAGAAAAGTTGTTGCATATGCGTCTCGACAGTTGAGACCGCATGAATTGAACTACGCTACACACGATTTAGAATTGGTGGCGGTAGTGTTTGCTCTGAAGATTTGGAGGCACTACCTGTATGGGGAGAAGTCAGTTATTTACATGGACCATAAGAGCCTGAAGTATATCCTTACCCAGAAGGACTTGAATCTGAGGCAACGTAGGTGGATTGAGCTCTTAAAGAACTATGACTGCTCGATCAAATATCATCCGGGTAAGGCTAACGTGGTGGCAGATGCTCTGAGTAGGAAGGCGATAGCGGATTTGAGGGCGATGTTCGCTCATCTTAGTCTGTATGAGGATGGAAGTTTGGTAGCTGAGCTCCAAGTAAGACCTATATGGACAAGTCAGATCAAGGAGAAGCAACTTCTAGACGATGTTTTGAGTGCTCAACTCCGACAAGTGCGAAGGGGTGAAAGAGAGGACTATAGTTTGAATGGTGATGGAGTCTTATGTTTTCGTAAGAGAGTTTGTATGCCAAAAGATGTGGAGTTAAGGCGATGATTCTTCAGAGACGATAGTAGTCAGAATACCCCTAACCCTTATCCGTCAGAAAATGGGTTACAAGGTATTACGGACTTAACTACCAATTTGGGGCATAAAAATTGAAGCGTCCATCAAGATCATATTGACTAAATCGACTATAACTCGAGTTACAAAACTCAAAATTTAGATCATAACATCTTTTCTTCAATTCATATAAACTCTATACATTAATCATACTTATAAATATACCAAAACCAAATCAAACGAAATCATCAAGCCAAAATATAAATTCCAAGAATAACGAGATGGACAAGCCATTTTTGCATGGCTTATACAAATATATACAATTTCAAAACTAGCAATATTAAAACTAGTCTATACATGCCACATATCCAAATCTCCAAGCATTTATTTACCAAGCGCAAATAGGATAGTGTGATGAGATCTCCTTCGACTTCCAACCCGAGCAAGTCTTTGAAACTCTATAAACATAGGAAAATTACATAAAGTAAGCTTTGACAGCTTAGTAAGCCATAAGCAAATAATTCACCATAGAAACATATATAATTTAATTCAAATAGGCCAAATTTGGTTAATCACATAAGGCATAAGGCATAAGGCATAAGGCATTCTTGAACTTGATACAGGGAAGTAAGTCCGTGTCTGAATACGAGGCGGAGTTTCTGCAGTTGAGCCGTTACGCTCGAGGGATTGTGGCGACTGACTATGAGCGTTGCGTACGGTTCGAGGATGGTCTAAGGGATGAGCTGAGGGTATTAGTAGCACCGCATGGGGAAAGGGACTTTGCGGTTTTGGTTGAGAAAGCTAAGATATCTAAGGAGGTTAAGTGGACTGAGAAACATAATAAGGATAAGGATAGGAATAGGAATAAGAGAATCTTGGGTCGTCAGGATCATTCGAAAATTTTCAAAAAGGCCTAGGTCTGATGGGCCAGCTCGTGCTCTGACAGGTCAGAATCGATCATGTCCTTCATGTGGGAAGGTGCATTATGGGGAGTGTAGATGGAGAACCGGTGGATGCTTTAGGTGTGGATCCACGGAGCATATAATTAAGGATTGTCCACAGGTAGAGTAGGCACAGCCCGCGGGATGAGGTTCTTATCAGGTTAGGAGAGGTGGTCACCAAAGACCAGGGGTCGAAGTGGCACCGGAGGAGGAAATGGATTGATCGGGGTCGTGGAGCACCTCGTAGGGGTGCTGAAATGTAGACGCATAAGGCGCCTGGTCTAGCTTTATGCAAAGACGTCGGCGGGGAGGTGGTGACGACCGGACGTCATAACCGCAGACGTTCTTATTGCTAATAGCCCATACCTTACTTTGATTGATATTGGGTCAACCCACTCCTATGTTGCATGTTCGGTATCTGAGACCCTAAGTTTAGACTCTGAAACAACAACTAGAAAGATGACTGTGGTTAGTCCTTTAGGACAATCTAGGGTAGTGGACAAACTATTTAGGGACATACCTCTAGAGACTCAAGGGGTAGTGTTTCTGGCAGACTTAATGGAATTACCGTTTGGAGAGTTTGATCTTATCTTAGGAATGGATTGGTTAACTAAACACCGTGCTAAGTTGGATTGTGAGACTAAACGCATAGTGTTGAATACCCCGGAAGGCGGGGAGGTGGTTGTGTTAGGAGAGGGAAGGAATTATTTGTCCAACATGGTATCTGCCTTGAAAGCTTTTAAGATGATTCGAAAAGGTGTAACGCATTTCTAGCATTTATCAGTGCATTGGATGTTAAGGAGGTGACTGTCGATGAGGTTTGAACAGTCAAAGATTTCACAGACGTCTTTCCTGAGGAGTTGCCAGGATTACCCCCGGATCCCGAAGTGGAGTTTAGAATAGAGCTACTTCCGAGTACAGCTCCAGTGTCTATTGCTCCGTACAGGATGGCGCTAAAAGAGTTGGTGGAACTCAAAGCCCAGATCCAGGAACTGTAGGATCGTGGATTTATCCAACCGAGTGTGTCTCCGTGGGGAGCTCCAGTCCTGTTTGTAAAGAAGAAGGACGGATCGATGCGTATGTGTGTGGGCTACCGTCAATTGAATAAGTTGACGGTTAAGAACAAGTACCCACTGTCAAGAATCGACGACCTGTTCGATTAGCTCAAAGGAGCTTCGGTCTTTTCTAAGATTGACTTAAGGCCGGGATATCATTAGTTAAGGGTGAAGGAAGGAGACATTCATAGGATGGCATTTTGGACTCGATACAGTCATTATGAATTTTTGGTGATGCCGTTCGGGTTGACGAATGCGCCAATGGCATTTATGGATATGATGAACCGGGTATTTCAACCCTATCTTGATCGATTTATCGTGGTGTTCATCGATGATATCCTAGTTTACTCCAAGTCTGAGGAGGAGCATGATGCACATCTTCGTGTGGTGTTACAAATTCTGAGGGGGAAGCAGTTGTACACAAAGTTCAGTAAGTGTGAGTTTTGGCTGAAGGAAGTGACTTTCTTAGGGCATGTAGATTCCGCAGAAAGAATTAGGGTGGACCCTCGGAAGATAAAAGCCATATTAGATTGAAAACCGCCGAAGTCGGTGGCAGAGATTCTCAGTTTCCTTGGCCTGGCGGGGTACTACAGAAGGTTTGTTGAAGGGTTCTCATTGATAGCGGCACCTTTAACTAAATTGTTGAGGAAGTGAGTATCGTTTGTATGGACCGACAAATAGCAAGAGAGCTTTGAAAAACTGAATAGAACTTTGACGGAAGTGCCAGTGTTAATATAGCCACAGGCGAGAAAAGAATTTACCGTCTACTGTGATGCATCACACACGGGTTTAGGATATGTGTTGATGCAAGATGGAAAAGTTGTTGCATATGCGTCTCGACAGTTGAGACCGCATGAATTGAACTACCCTACACACAATTTAGAATTGGTAGCGGTAGTGTTTGCTCTGAAGATTTGGAGGCACTACCTGTATGGGGAGAAGTCGGTTATTTACATGGACCATAAGAGCCTGAAGTATCTCCTTACCCAGAAGGAGTTGAATCTGAGGCAACGTAGGTGGATTGAGCTCTTGAAGAACTATGACTGCTCGATCAAATATCATCCGGGTAAGGCTAACGTGGTGGCAGATGCTCTGAGTAGGAAGGCAATAGCGAATTTGAGGGCGATGTTCGCTCATCTTAGTCTGTATGAGGATGGAAGTTTGGTAGCTGAGCTCCAAGTAAGACCTATGTGGACAAGTCAGATCAAGGAGAAGCAACTTCTAGACGATGTTTTAAGTGCTCAACTCAGAAAAGTACGAAGGGGTGAAAGAGAGGACTATAGTTTGAATGGTGATGGAGTCCTATGTTTTCATAAGAGAGTTTGTATGCCAAAAGATGTGGAGTTAAGGCAGATGATTCTTCGGGAGGTGCATAGTAGCTGTAACACCCCTAACCCTTATCCGTCGTCGAAAACGGGTTACAAGGTATTACCGGACTTAACTACCAATTTGGGGCATAAAAATTGAAACTGTCCATCAACATCATATTGACTAAATCGACTATAACTCGAGTTACAAAACTCGAAATTTAGATCATAACATCTTTTCTTCATTTCATATAAACTCTATACATTAATCATACTTATAAATATACCAAAACCAAATCAAACAAAATCATCAAGCCAAAATATAAATTCCAAGAATAACGAGATGGACAAGCCATTTTCGCATGGCTTATACAAATATATACAATTTCAAAACTAGCAATATTAAAACTAGTCTATACATGCCACATAACCAAATCTCCAAGCATTTATTTACCAAAGTGCAAATTGGATAGTGTGATGAGATCTCCTTCGACTTCCAACCCGAGCAAGTCTTTGAAACTCTATAAACATAGGAAAATTACATAAAGTAAGCTTTGACAGCTTAGTAAGCCATAAGCAAATAATTCACCATAGAAACATATATAATTTAATTCAAATAGGCCAAATTTGGTTAATCACATACACATGTACAATCACTTTTCTCATATAATCCATGTTCTTGTTAAGTAGCTTCTCTTACTCATAATTCATATCATCATTCAGTAAACTTTCACCTTTTATAGCCTTAAGGCCAAACACTCATACATTCAAGAATAGATTTCACATCGATCTATAAATCATTTTCCCATCTCAAAACAAACACATATACATTTGTTCATGTATATACATATTAACTACCTAATTTTCTTTCTCACCTTTCAATCCATATAATTTATATATAAATACATAGGATATAAAAATTTTCATTTCAACATCTAAAACTTACTTATTAGATCAAATACACATGATTCATTATACCATCACTTATGGCTCAATATACTAGTTTAATCCATTATCATAAATATTACCGATCATCCAAAGTTAATTAAACTATCACATGTACTCATATATTCGAATTTAATATAATATCACATATAACCACTTATACACAAATTTAATTCATCATCACATATGCACATACCTTTGTGACTGAACCTATAAGGTTAATTAAATCAACTTACTTGATGATAAAGGATTCGTAATTTCAATTACATATATCATGCTACCATTCAACACTATCTTGATCAATAGGTCTCAAAAATCAACTACCAACATACCATTCATTCATTCAATCAAACTCATAGATTAATAATC
The DNA here is from genome assembly GCA_025506655.1 of Gossypium rotundifolium. NCBI lineage: Eukaryota > Viridiplantae > Streptophyta > Magnoliopsida > Malvales > Malvaceae > Gossypium > Gossypium rotundifolium. The sequence goes on along the minus strand of CP106731.1, from coordinate 118,445,345 downwards.
ACCTCTCGATACTTTAATTTAGTATACCAGAACAATTTACCTCATTGATATTTAAATTACACAATTATCATACATCCCTTACCTATCTATCACTTTTCGGATAGCTCCATTCATTGAATTATATCTCCGTAAAATCAGTAAACCGCTTTACAGTGTAATTGATGTAACGTATCGCACACTTAGTGCCATTACTATTCTTACTTCTAGTAACGTATTGCTCACATAGAGCCGTTACTTAATGCTTATCATAACGTATCGCTCACACAGAGCCGTTACTTCACATTTTTCGTAACGTATCGCTCACATAAAGCCGTTACTTTATATTTATCGTAATGTATCGCTCACACAGAGTCGTTACTTAACTTTTATCGTAACGTATCACTCACACAGAGCCGTTACTTAACTTTTATCGTAATGTATCACTCACACGAGCCATTACTTAACATTTATCGTAACGTACGTTATTTAACTTTTATCGTAACGCGCTCACACGAGCCAAGTTACTTAACTTTTATCTTAACGTATCACTCACACGAGCCATTACTTAACTTTTATCGTAACGTATCACTCACATGAGCCGTTACTTAACTTTTATCATAACGTATCGCTCACATAGAGTAGTTATTTAACTTTACACATATGGTACTCATTGAACCTTATTACTCAATGTATGCTTCTCTTAACTTGTTATTCCTCAATATGCATAATATATATATAATTCACATTCACTTTACACACAAGAATATACACTTATATATGTATAAGGTATATATCAAAGTGTTCAATATCCAAGTACTATATTGCATTCGCCTATACCACATCAAACCATCATAAACTCCGTTTAGTATGCCTAAATCTCATTATAATATCATCATTAAAATTTCCTATTTCATGCTTCTAATTACAACAACCAAGTACCATCACCTTTGACCATTTCTTATCAATTTCATATATATATATATATATATATATTCAGCAATGCCTTGGAATAACCATCAACATTCAATTTAAACTTATAAGTAAGCATTACTTCAAATTAATTCCATTGCTTAAAACTTACTCAAATAGTTCCTTGAACATATCAATTACCATCCCTCACATTTGGTAATAGCAAATATAATTATAAACATTTCAATTCAGCATGAATAATTTACATTTATTTAAAATTAAGATCAACCATTTACTTATAGACTTACCTCGATAGTTGGAAGGTATAGATGTCCCGACTACTGTCTAGCTTAGCCTTTCCCGATCCTTTTCCAATTTTTTCTTTCCTTACTCTAAAAAAATCCGAAAGGAGTCTATCCAAAAGATTTTCATTCAACTCAATTCGAACACGACATAGTACTATTATTTTAATTGATCATTCATGGTTTTATAATTTTGCAATTTAATACCAATTCCCTTCATTCATTCGAACATATAAAATTTATACACATTTAGTTAATGCTAGAATACCCTCAAGATGTATTCATTCCTTTTATACATTAAAATAGCTCATACTACCTAATTTTTTCCAATTCACCAATTTACCCATCTTATTTCAATTTTCTCACAATTTAGTCCCCTAACATAAAACACATAAATTACATGAATTTTGAACTAGTACCTCAAGGATCGAATTTTTCCACTCCTATTCTAGTATATATAGCCATTTATTTAGCATTTATACCCCCAACTAGCTAGTTTCAAAATTCAAGTTTTCATTCGTCCTTCTCATTTGAGTATCTACTCAAACATGTAAATTCCTAGCTCATACTAAAAAAAAATCTCCTATCAACCAAATTTAAAACACCGAACCTAAGATAAGCCTTAAACTCCAAAATTTTCACATGTACTTTGAATTATACATGACAACCAACACAACCGTACAATAATTAACAAAAATAAAACTTAATTCCTTACCTTATTAGGACATGCATAAACCGGCCATGGAGCTCAAATTTTTCTCCCCTTTTTCTATTTGTTTTCGTGGAGAAGATGAAGTACGTGGGGAGAAATTTTGGCTTTCTTATTATATTATTTCTTTAACTATAATAATTCTATATTAAAATATTCACTCCACTAACTAATGATAATATTAATATAATTCATGATTTATTTATATATATACATATATAATATATATATATATATTACTCATAGTGTTTGCCGTCCACTAAGAGTTGGAATATGGATAAATTACAATTTAAGTCCCATGTAAAAAGAAATCCAATCTATGTGGCCCAAATTTCCACAATAGCTACTTCTCATTTTAGTCCTTTTTCTAAATTAATCTCTCAAACATACAAATAACTCCAAAATATCTAACACATACACTTGAATGCATAATCTAGATATCAAATAAAATATTCTGAAACCACCGTTCCGACTAAGGTCTAAATCGGGCTGTTACAGTAGCCTTTACGCTATGCATCCTGGAGGGGTTAAGATGTACCAGGATTTACGAGAACAATTACGGTGGCAGTGTCCAAGTTAGAGATAACGGAATTTGTGAGTAAGTGTTTGACGTTCCAGCAGGTGAAAGTGGAACACCAGTTGCCTTCGGGTTGTTGCAGCCGGTAAAGATTCCGCAGTGGAAATGGAAAAGAATCACGATGGATTTTGTTAGTGGGTTACCCCTTACGCCCACTAAGAAGGATTCAATTTGGGTGATTGTGGATCGGTGATGAAGTCACTCACTTCATCTTGGTTCGTGTCAATTTTCTCTACAAAGTTTGGCTAAGTTGTATGTGGTCGAGGTGGTGAGGACCGCGGTGTACTGTGTCGATTATATCAAATGGAGACCCTAGGTTCACGCCACGATTTTGGAAGGCTCTACATCGTGTAATGGGAACAAGGCTGACTTCAAAGACTACTTTTCATCCATGATCGATGGTGGGTCGAGAGGGTAATTAGATCTTAGAAGATATGCTAAGGGGTTGCATCATCGATTTTAGGGGAAGCTGGGAGGAGTATTTGATTTTGGTAGAATTCGTGTACAATAATAGTTATCAATCTAGTATTCGAATGGCCCTTATGAAGCATTATACGGAAGGAGATGTCATACCCCAACTTGTTGGACAGAGTTGGGTAAGCGTCAGGTGTTGGGCCTAGAACTAGTGTCAGAAACGGAAGAGAAAGTTAGGTTAATTCGGGCTCAATTGAAGGAAGTGTCTGATCGGTAGAAGTCGTATGTGGATCTTAAATGGAAGGGGATGGAATTTGCAGTAGGAGATCAAGTCTTCTTGAAAGTATCACCGTGGAAGAAGGTAATAAGGTTTGGTCGGAAGGGTAAACTAAGTCCCCGATTTATTGGACCTTATCGAGTGCTGGAAATACGTGGGCCCAGTGGCTTATCGATTGGAGTTGCCTTTAGAGTTGGAGTAGATACATGACGTGTTCCATGTCTCGATGCTAAGACGTTATCATTCTGATCCATCGCATGTTGTGCCGGTGGAAGAGATTGAGGTAAGGCCAGATTTGTCCTTTGAGGAGGAGCCAGTGCAAATTTTGGATCAAGACGTAAAGTTGTTGAGAAGGAAGTCTGTCCCTTTGGTCAAGGTCTTGTGGCGAAACCACGGTATGGAGAAAGTGACATGGCAATCAGAGGATGTTATACAACAGCAATATCCCCATCTCTTCTGATCAGGTAAATTTGAGGCTGAAATTTATTTTAACGGGGGGTAGAACTGTAACATCCTAAATTTATGGGCCTATGCATTTTGTGTAATGAATGCTTAAATATGTTAAATTAAGAATTAAAGGTTTAGTTTGGGCTCAAGAATGGGTTGAGGCCTTGACAAAATATTCTGTTAGGCACTCTAGGACTTGAAATAAAGTAATGGTAGTTTAGTTGGCCTAATGGGCTTGTGGCCTAGTAGCAAGGGGTGCAGCGAGGGAAGTTGTTTAAGTGCCGCCTTGGACAAATGAGTAGGCCCAAATTTGGTGCATGGGGCCCAAGAAATTGGGTCAAAAATTTGGCAGCCCAATGAGAGCTAGGAGGGACGGGACAAGGCTATTAACTAGGGGGATTTTATGTTTTAATTATGTGGATAATAAGCAGATAAAAGGGGAAGTAGTGGTGTGATGTAGGTCTCTGATGGATGAGTGCTCAGATAGGGATAAGGGATAGAATGATCAAAGTGATCTCCTGGAAGCTAGTGTTGGCCAAAAATCAAACTCAGGAGGGGGGAAGAATCGATTTTGTATAGGCAGAGAGGTGTGCCGAAAAATTTCTGCTATGTTCTCATCATCTTTTTTCTTTCTCTGTTGAAATCCCCACTCCATTCTCCCTCTCAACTTTCTTTCTTTTCTTTTTCCATTTGGCCAAACCCTTTGACAATTTCTTTCTCATTCCTTTCAAATACTTTAGCCGAAATCTCCAAGCTTTTCCTTGATTTCTTTTTACTTTCTTTCTAAGCCAAAGATGAAACACTTTACTCAGACCTTCTAAAAGCCGAAAGCACATCAGTTCATCTTTTTTGGGATTTTCATAAAAGCTGAAATCCCTAGATCTCATCTCATGTGTTTACCGAATCCTCTCTAAGGTGTCTGCTTGTGCCGAATCTTGAAGAAAACTCAGGGTAAGTGTCGATTCGTGAGATTTCAGTCTTTTTTGGCTTTTTAGAGACTCTAGCCGAATGGCTATATGGAAACTAATCCTGTGTTTTTCTCTTATTTGCGGCATTCCGGGATTTTAAGGGGAGTCAATCACTTAGATTTCTAAGTCAGACTTCAGTAACACTCGAATTGTGTTACTTTTGAGAATTCAAGGTAAGGAGATCTGTTAATTTTAAGCGTATAGATTTGAGTATACACTAACCCTTGGCCGAATGTAGGAAAGCCTTATCATTGTGTTCTTCCGGCTTTTGAGCAAAGTTGTAGACAAAGGGCAATAGATCTGATTAGCGAGGGTATCGACGTAGAGGGTAGTCCTACGTATTTATCAGGTGTGTAACATTTCCACACCAGTTAGATTGCCTGTTATAATATGGTTATAAATCTGTTAAATTCTATTAAATGCCGAAATCCTGACATAACGGCTGAAACCCAAAGAGGGTAAAGGTGAATCACCAGGTTAGTGAATTCTGTCATTCATAAATGAATGTTTCTGTTGAGATGATATGTTTTATATGTATATCGATTTCTGTGATAGCAAGGGGATAGGAGATCAATGAAAGGGGAAGTGTTCTGTTGTAGTGGCTTTTGCCATGATCTGTTGTAGTTGCTTTTTCCATGATCTGTTGTAGCGGCTTTTGCCATGATCTGTTGTAGTGGCTTTTTGCCATGATCTGACGATGAGCAGCTAACTACAGCATGACTGCCATCGATGGTGTGTAGCGATGTGGGTTGATTATAGAAATATCCAATGGTGTGATTGGTAGGTAAGGGTGGTGTGTAGCGGATGGAAACCTAGGATTGGGTTGGGCTTTTCATAATTCCTGATATATTATATTTTGTTATCTGTTCTGTGGGGCTAAGGCCCAATCCGATGGTGCACGAGGGTTGCACACTGAGTCTCGCTACTCACCCTATTGTTTAACATCTTTCAAGTAGCACCTAGTGCATCGGACCGGGCTGGAGAGGAATGCAAGGTGGCCATGCATGAGAATATTTTGATTCAGGAAAAGACTTTACTTAGTTTTTATTTTTATTATTTTTAATTAGTGGGTTCTAAATTTCATTGTAATAAGGCCACGAGCCACTAGCTTTATATTTTTTTCGGTTTTATTTTGGGCTTTTATTATTATTAGACATTTAGATTTTACATCTTAATTAAGCTAAGGCATCATATAAAATTTATATCTTTTATAAACTATCAAATCGTTAAGTTTTCCGGAATACATGTTTAAACTCGACAAATGTTTTCCAAAAATGCGACATGTTTTACTAAATCTTCTTAGTGACATGCCAGATCCGGTCGTGGTGTTTGGGCTGGGTTGGGGTGTTACATTGAAAGTCTAGGGACTTTCCATGAGAGATTTTATGTTGGTTGCTGAGTTTTATGGAAGAAAATGAATGATATGATGTTAATAAACAACTTTTGTGAAAGGTGTTTTGTGAAAACACCTAATTGGGACTAAAATGCAAAAGTTATAATTTGTTCATTAAGGCAAGAAATAGTTGGAATTGCGAGTAGTTTTAAGAGGATTAAATGTTCGGCTAAGTTTTTTTAACCAAAAAATGTGATGAAAATTTATTTACGAGCCTAGGGGCAAAATTGTAATTTTGCCAAAGTATAAGGGCAAATTAGTCAATTTTGCTTAAGTATAGATTATGGTTTATTATGATGTATAAGTGATTAAATTAGTAAATTCTATTGTTCTAGATCAAAGAAATCGAGATTCAGACCTAGAATGGGTGAAAAGAGAAATGTGGGCAAAAAGGTCCCTTTCGGCCCTTTCAACATCAAGGTAAGTTCATGTGCAAACATTGCAATTATATAAGAGTTAATTTAATATTCCAATGTTGTATGGAATGCATGTTTACTCTATGAATGTATGAAATTTAGTTTGATGAGATGTCAAGAGAATTGAGTCTAAGAGTAATGAGAAATGTATATAGCATGATATAATGATGATTAAAGTCCCATGTAAGACCATATTGGAATATGGATTTGATATAAAAATTCATATAAGACCATATCGGGGACTTGGCATCGAAATGTTAATACATGTAAGACCCTATGGGGGTATGATGTCAGTATGACATTAAGTGTATAATATTCAAAAGTGTTATTTAACAATTTGACTGAATCAATGAGTATGCCGAAAGAGAGAAGGTATGTGATGGCACCATGAGAAGCACAAGTGTGTGTTAGATTTAATTGAGATGAATTCAGCACACGATGAACCCCTAGAGGTTATGTATGATCAATGTGTTTTAAGTGCATGAGATAGAGTTATTGATGCATTGTAGGAATGTAAATGAATATTGTAAAAGTTAAGTAAGAATAGTAGTACATGAGAATGTTCTCGAGTGAACATTAGAATAGAGAATATATGTGGATTACTATTCATGAATGTAAAATAACGGTGAGCTATGTGCGATATCACCTTATTGATGTTAATGATGGGCTATATACGATACCATCAATTATATTGTTATCAGTGGGCTATGTGCATTCCACCTGATTAAATAGTAATCGATGGGCTGTGTGCGATATCATCGCTTATAAATGATAGGTGGGCTATGTGCGATACCACCTGATTAAGTAGTAATCGATAGGCTGTGTGCGATACCATCGCTTATAAATGATCGGTGGGCTATGTGCGATACCACCTGATTAAGTAATAATCGATGGGCTTTGTGCGATACCATCGCTTATAAATGATCGGTGGGCTATGTGCGATACCACTTGATTAAGTAGTAATCGATGGGCTGTGTGCGATACCATCACTTATAAATGATCGTTGGGCTATGTGCGATACCACCTGATTAAGTAGAAATCGATGGGCTATATGCGATACCATCACTTATAAATAATTGGTGGGATAAGTGCGAAACCACCGAGAGATTTATAGTATGAGTGGATTATTGAAAATGTTTGATATGTTATTTTATGTGATCATATGGTGATCAGTGCAAGAATGAATGCTAATTAAACGAGCAATTAGCTTGAGGCATGGTAAGAATATGCTAAGAAATAAAATGAGTAAGCTTCAAGGATGATTAAGTAACCATGAGTTTATGAGAAAAGCTCATCATAATAACTTGCAGTCATGTATATTTAATGAATATCAGTATTTATCAGTTGTATGCAAATGAACTTACTAAGCATTTTTGCTTACTCATTTTCTTTTTCCCATCTCTTATAGGATTTAATTTGCTCAGGTTGGAGATCGCCGGAGATATTTTCACACTATCGAGTAGACTCTTGGTATGGTGTTTCAAGTTCCTTTGAGTCATGACATGTATAGGAATTCTTTTAAAGTTGATTAAGTTCTTATTGATATAGCCACATTGTGTTGGCTTGAGAGAATTTATAATTTAGTTGTGTATATTTAAGTTGTTTGTAATTGTATTGGATAGAGTTCTCCCTAGTGTATGGGATGAAGTCTTTATTTCTCGTATGATTAAATGTCGTTAATTCAAGAGTTATATTGAAGATATGTGAAATTATGTGATGATATATGAATGTATGCAAATGAGACTGGAAAAGGGCTTGTAGATAGCCTGATGATTTTCCACATTGGTAAACACACGGGCATGTGTCTAGACCATGTGGGAGGCACGGCTAGCATATGGGTGTGTGTCCAGGCCGTGTGAAGTCTGCACATTGCACTAGGAATTTAATTCGCCCCATGGCTGAAGTGCACAGGTATGTGCATATGCCATGTGGATAAGTCAGAATGTTAAGTTTTAGCATACGGGTTATGGCCATGAGCATGTCAAGGCTGTGTGAAATTAGTCATGTCAACCACGGGTGGAAGACACGGGCATGTCTTAGAGGCACATGGGCGTATCCCTAGACCAACACGGGCGTGTGCCCTTGTTTTGTGGAAAAGTTTCTTAAGTTCGTAAAAGTTTCGGGATTAGTTCCAAAACTTCTCGGAGGTATGTTTAAGGCCTCGTAGGCCAAGATTGAGTAATTGATAGGCTTAAATGAAATTTGATAGCCTAATTTGAAGAGTTTAGTAAGATCAAGCATGGTTTTGCCTTGTACCCGGTCTTGGTGTTGGACTTGGGTAAGGGATGTTACATGACTAATGCTGGAGAAGATAATGAGGATTATCCTCCGGGTTTTACCCCACCGCATGCACATACAACCTGAAGCATATCCTCGAAGGCCATCCGTTACAATTAGGCCTCAACAAAGTCAAGCTAATACTAGGGTGCCCATGAATTTCCAAGTTGGCTCAGGATCTAACCCAGGAGATAACCTTGCTAATCCTGTTATCCCTGATTTAGATATAGCAGAGAGAGAAGGGACAAGATTTGAATTGCCAAGGCAGTTAGAGAACCATTGTAGGTGGTTGGAAGAAAAATTCAAGGCCTTGGAAAACGCTGATAATCACCATGGAATTGATGCTAAAGACTTGAGCTTGGTTCCAAATTTGGTGCTTTCTCACAAGTTCAAAATGCCAAAATTTGAGAAGTACAATGGGACTAGCTGTCCTGAAGCCCATATTACTATGTTCTAGAGCGGATGACTGGGTATGTTAATAACGATCAACTATTGATCCATTGTTTCCAAGATAGCTTGGTGGGGGTAGCGTTCAGGTGGTACAACCAATTGAGCCATGCTAGGATTAATTCCTGGAGAGACATAGCACAAGCATTTATGAAATAATACAATCATATGACAAACATGATGCCTGACAGAATCACCTTGCAAAACATGGAGAAAAAATCGAATGAAAGTTTCAGGCAGTATGCACAAAGATGGAGGGAAGTTGACATACAAGTTCAGCCGCCGCTTTTAGAAAAGTAAACCACGATGCTTTTCATCAATACTCTAAAAGCCCCATTCATTAACCATATGTTGGGAAGAGCCACCATAAGCTTTTCAGATATAGTAATATTTGGTGAGATGATTGAAAATGCGGTAAGGAGTGAGAGGATAGACACGGGAGAAAGTGCCAAAAGATTAGCCCCGAGAAACAATAAAAATGAAGTGAGTATCTTGAGCATGCTTACCAAATCAATCACCTAGGCCAGCCAAGGGTTATAACCACTAGCTATCAAGGCTCTTCAAAGCAGGAATCTAATTCGAGGCTAAATACAGAAAAGCTCCAGTTCACACCCATCCTGATGACATATAAGGAGCTGTATTAGAATCTTTTTGATGTGCATGTAGTGTCCTCGTCCTACTCGAAAGTCGTGCAACCTCCATTCTCAAAATGGTATAATGAGAATGCCCAATACGAGTACCACACAGGAATAATGGTCACTCAATTGAAAACTATACTACGTTTAAAAAGTTGGTTGAAAGGTTCATTAAAATGGGAATTGTGAAGTTTGACGTTTCATCAGAACCTGATCACTTTGATGAGGCAGTAAATGCAATAATTGAAGGAGGGGAGAAGAAAGTTGCGACTCCTTGAAGAAGTCAAAAGTGAAGAGGGAATCGAGAAACGAAGTTTCCAAGCCCTTACATACTTGGGAGTGTTTTGAATAATAGGACTGTGGAAGAAGATCCTTATATTTTTTAGAGCTAATCTAGAGTAATATTCAAAACATGCTTGTTGCCTTAAGCCTAGAAGCAATAAGAACCCTTTTATGAAATAGGCTTGTGTCCGGAATTTTTATTTCAATAAAATGCATCTTTTTGAGCAAATATTCTTTTATTTTTTTCCATTTCATACTGTACAAATAATTGTTCTTAGTTTTTTTCTTTTGTTTATTCTTTGGACTTTCTTTCAAGTATTATTTCATTCTTCATTCATGACCATACAAATAATCATTCTTTGAATCATTTATTCTTTGGAATCTTCCTTCGAACCTATAATAAGGTCTCCAGATATCAACGATGTGAGCAACGCTGCTACTGACTCAGAGTCTCCTTTCAAGTAAGATATGTGTCTAGAGGTATATCAAGACTTTGAAAATGATAGAGATTGTAACCTATCTTCTGATTTGTTAAGAATGGTAGAACAAGATGAAAAATAGATCTTACTTTACATAGGGTCAGTGGACATTGCGAGACTAGGAAAGGGGTGAAGATCGAAGCCCAGCTCACCACAGAAATAAGGCAAGATATCATTGAGTTATTTTTAAGAATTCAAAGATGTTTTCGCACGATCATGTCAAGACACACCTGGGAAAATCTTAAAAGAGATCCATAAGGGTGTTTAAAGAACATGATAATGGTTCTACAATAGTTAGAATAATCATAAGGTTCAGGTACTATTGGTCCACCATAAAAGGGAGATTACTTTAGTTATGTCGTAAATGTCAAATTGAAGAAGACAAGACTTATGTGCCTCATCTATTTCTTCACAGATTTTTTATATGTAGGGAATGGATATTATGGGGCCGATCTCGTTAAAAGCTTCTAGTTGACATCGATTCATCGTCGTGGTTGTCGTTTACTTCACTAAGAGGGTGGAAGTAGCTTCATATGCCAATGTTACACAGTTGATAGTCATCAAATTCTCAAAAAAAATATCAAGTGCCGACAAAGAGCGCTAAAAAGGACAATGTCAAAAGTTTGGAAATTTGTTCAAAGATCAGACGCCATATCACAGTGCAGTAAAGGCAATAAAAAAAGGAAAAAATAAAAACAAAAACAACAAAACAAGGATCATGGGAAAGATGACTGAGGTTTGTAAAGTTTGACATAAAGAAGTTACCATTTACCCTCTGTCTTATCGAACATCGGCTAGAACCTTCGCTGGGGCAACACATTGGAATAGAAACAGTTTTGCCAATTGAACCTAATCCAAGAAAAGGTTAAAAGTTATCCATCACAGTCAGATGATGCAAGTTTACGACAAAGAGGTTCATCCTAGAGAATTCCACAAGGGGAACTTGATGTTGAAAAAGATCTCTCTTATACAAAAAGATTTCAGAGGAAAGCAAATGCCAAACTGGGAAGGACCTTATGTTGTAAAGAATGGCTATTCTGGAAGAGAATTGATATTGACCGAGATGGATGCCAAAGACTTGCCCAATCTGGCAAATTCAGGTTCAGTCAAGAAGTATTTTACCTGAAAGGGGAAAGGCCAAGGTGAAAACCCACAAAGGGCGCCTTGAAATCAAACTCAAGAAGAAAAAAAAAGGGAAGAGGCCAAGGCAAAACCCCAAAGGTGCTTTGAGACCAAAGGGGTTTTGAGACGAAAACTCAAAAAGGGCGGCTCAAATTTTGATCAAAGATAGGGCATGTGGTAGTCTTGCTATGCCTAAATTAATAATGAGAAAGTATGTTATGTCTTGGGGCATTAACAAAGTACTCCAGATCCTCTAAACACGTATTGAACTCAAAATGGTCCTCAAGAAGTTTGTATAGAGTAGCTCAGGATGCGATATCTGGGGCACCTATCTTCTATCTTACCCATTTTGAATTTTCTATCTTTGATTACTTTATTTTTTTCAAGATACACCCCAATTAATGTTCTTTTATGGCCTTGGCTATCTTTGATTACTTTATTCTTTTCAAGATACACCCTAATCAATTTTCTTTTATTGCCTTGGTTATCTTTGATTAACTTATTTGTTTCGAGCTATGCTCCTGATTAATTTCCTTTTGTCCATTATTGTGATCTTTTTCAAGCATTTTATATTAAAAAACTATTAATGGACTAATAATACTTTTATAAAAGGAGTTTGACATATTACTCTGGAAGCTTTTAAATAGTATAGGAACCTGAAATAAGACTATTATTTAGAACTCATCAAGCTTAAGGGTTGGAAATATTTGAGCCCAAAGTGAGTTTATCTCTTTAGATTTTCTGTCAAGGACATTGGTTGATCAAAAGACTAGATATTACGTTGGTGATATAAATCCAACAGAAAATAAGCAATGACAACCCAAGCGTAGAAGGAATCATTCTCGAAGGAAAAATAACATTCTGCATCAATGCGAGTATCATGCATACACATCTGGTCGGGTCACTGAGGAGTGATTAGTGGATGGAATAAGCTATAGATCATATACCCTAAAGTTATAGTGGGATGAATTGAAAAAATACAAGTCTTATACCCTTGAATTGCAATGGGAACGGATCGAAAAAGTTTCAAATCTTATAAGCCTGAACCGCAATGAGATGGTTTGAAAATGGTACAAGCCTTATGTCCCTAAGGTACAGTGGAAAGGACCCTGAAGTTAGTGGGGCAAATCAGTCGAGCAAAAATGTTTTTGGGTTTTCTATCAAATGCCAACCGAGTAGGAAGACAGTGTACTACGTTAACGATAGAGCCTTGATGAGCAACAAATGGTGGCATCCTAATTATTAAAAAGGATCGTCCTCATGACATTTTCATTCGTACATATGTCATTCGGTTAGGAGCAGTTGATTCGTTCAGATCATAGCATCCTAACCATTTTGCATAAGCATAAACACATAAAACTGATTTTACAGGATAGGTCCCCTAGAGGATGGTGTCACAACATTGGTGAATTCATAGATCTCGTCTTCCCAAGATTGCAGTGAAACAGATCGAATATACTGGTTTGGCATCCCTGAGTTTGCAGTGGAGTAGATCGAAGATAGTAGATCTTGTCTTCTTGAGTTTGCAGCGAAACAGATCGAAGATACTAGTCTGACATCCCTGAGTTTGTAGTGGAGCAGACCGAAGATAGCAAATATTATCTTCCTGAGATTGTAGCGAAGCAGATCGAAGATACCTTTTGGCATCCCTGAGTTTGCAGTGTAGTAACTAAAGATAGTAGATCTTGTCTTCCTGAGATTGCAGCGAAGCAGATCAAAAATACTAGTCTGGCGTCCCTAAGTTTGTAGTGGAGCGGACTAAAGCTAGCAGATCTTGTCTTCCTGAGATTGCAGTGAAGCAGATCGAAAATACCAGTCTGGCATCCCTGAGTTTGCAGTGGAGCAGATTGAAGATAGCAGATCTTGTTTTCTTGAGATTGTAGTGAAGCAGATCGAAGATACTGGTTTGGCATCCCTGAGTTTGTGGTGGAGCAGACCGAAGATAGCAGATATTGTCTTCCTGATATTGCAGTGAAGCAAATCGAATATATTGGTTTGGCATCCCTGAGTTTGCAGTGGAGCAGACCTAAGATAGCAGATCTTGTCTTCCTACTTGTAGCGAAGCAAATCGAAGATACTAGTCTGGCATCCCTGAGTTTGCAGTGGAGCAGACTGAAGATAGCAGATCTTGTCTTCCTGAGTGTGCAACGAAGCAGATCGAAGATACTAGTCTGGCATCCCTGAGTTTGCATTGGAGCAGACCGAAGATAGCAGATCTTGTCTTCCGAGTTTGCAGTGAAGTGGATCGAAAACATCAGCTTGGCATCCCTGAGTTTGTAGTAGAACAGACTAAAGATAGCAGATCTGGTCTTCCTGAAGTTGTAGTGAAGCAGGTCAAAGACACCAGTCTTGTCTCCCTGAGTTTGTAGTGGAGCAGACTAAAAATAGCAGATCTGGCCTTCTTGAGGTTGCAGTGAAGCAGATCGAAGACACCAGTCTCGTTTCATTGAGTTTGTAGTGGAGCAGACTAAAGATAGCAGATTTGGCCTTCCTAGGGTTGCGGTGAAGTAGATCGAAGACATCAGCCTGACCTCCCTAAGTTTGCAGTAGAGCAGACTAAAGATTGCAGATCTTGTCCTCCTGAAATTGTAGCGAAGCAGATCAAAGACACTAGCCTTGCCTCTTTAAAGTGGTAGTGGAGCAGATCGAAGAAAGCAAATCTTATGGTAAATCTTATTTTCTTGAAGTTGCAGTGAAGCAGATTGAAGCCGTCGGACTTATTTCCTTGAAAGAGCACTAGAATAGATAGTCCAATACTTCAGAAGTTACAGTAGTTGCAGAGAAGTAAAGTTAAGTTGAAATTTCAATACCCCTGAAGTTGCAGTTGGGTTGGAAGCCATTTGGAGAAGACGAGGACCAAGAAGTCAAGACTCAGCAAGACCGGGCAAAATTAGTCCTTTTATAGTCTTTGCTCCATTTTCGTTACACGACAATGAGCAAAGAGGGGCAACTGTAATAGGCCAATTTAGCCCGGGCCCATACAAAAAATAATAAACCCAAAATAATAAAATAAAGTCTAAGTCTAGTCCAAAATATATCATTTGGCCCGATCGGAATGGCCCATTACTTGAAAAGATTGAAGGTATGGAAACATAATCTTCAAGGGTATGCAATCTTAGATATGCTATGCAAATCTTAGATATGACATACAATCCTAGAAGATATGATATGCAATCTTAGAAGATATGATTTTGTAATCTTAGAGATTTAATTTATAAATACTTTTTAATCTTACCGTTGATGTAATTGATTTATACCGTTGGATTTGGGGAGGCTTAACTATAAATAGAGGTCTCTCCCTTCATTGTAAAGGGACTTGAGTTTGGAGTAATAAAAATTCTTGAGAGCATTCACTCAAATTTCTCTCTCTTTTGCGTTCTTATTTTCTGTGGCTTGTTCTTATTTTGTTCTTCACTCATCTTCGTTTCTTTTTTAGTTGCTTCTGTTCGAGTTAGATTTTGGTGGAGGAATTTCGTTGAATCCTCATATTACGGGAGTTAGGTTGACTTATGCGTTTTTTTAATTTTTTTATTTATTTATCCATTTAATTGCTTAATCATTATTCATTCATTTATTTTAATTATGTTAAACTTATTTTTCTTTTTGTTTTTCCTATTTACGTTAAATTGTTTTATCATATTATATATATATATTATTTAACTTTAATCATATTATGTATTATTTGAAAATTTGTATGTTGTACATCATCTAAATTGTTTTATTATTAAGGCAAAATTTTCCATATATTGTTTATTTAAAATATGTATGTTATCTATTTTTAAATGGTATATTATATACTTATTATAAGTTATCCCTTGTACATTTATATTCAAAGTTTTTATATTATTTATTTAAAATATATTTATTTATTTTATTATGTATATATTAACTATTTTAGATTTTGCCATATCATTTTTATTTTTATTATTCTATTTTTAAAAAATATTGTTATAATATTCATTAATTGTTTTGAATATATAATTTATCTTATATTATTATTGTTTTATACATGAATTTAATCTTGTGAATAAATTTTTTTCCTTAATTTTTCATAGATTCTTTTAAAATTGCTATTATCTACTTTACATTTTTTCTTTATTTTGATTGTTCATTTTTTTTAAAATTTTAATCTATTATCTCTGCTTACCTTAACATTATTATTATTACTTGTCATTCTTTTACTTAATTGTTTATGTTAGTGCTAATTGTTAATATGACATGTAACTTTAGTAAATTGCACTTTTTTGTAATAAATTAATGTTATTTTTCAAATCTTTGTTTAAAATATCTATCTCCTTTAATTACCACATTTTATCCAAAAGTTTTTCTTAAATAAGGCAATGTTTTGTGTTTAGAAATTCGAAAAATAGTGCCCTAACATGCTGGGTTTTGATTTTCCGTTTGACTAAATAATTAAATATCCTTTTAATGAATTTTGTAAATCATGAGATGATTTTTGGTTACGAGGGTTTAAAACATTATGTCCTAACATGCTAGATGTGATGTTTGTATTCTTTCGGAACAAAAGAATCTCAAGTTCCAACTCAAATTGTTCAAGTTTTTAAAGAAATCATGTTTTTAAATTTTTTTGAATTTTCGACATTAGGACAATAACTAATCAATCCGGTATCAATTTTGGGCATTACGAGGGTGCTAATTCTTTCTCGTACTTAACCAACTCCCGAACTCGTTTTCTTGAATTTCGTAGGCTAAAATCAATGTTTTGAAATAAAACGTTTTATAAGGTAATCCGATCACACCTAAGTAAAAAGGGATTGGTGGCGACTCTCATTCTTTGTTTTTTTTAAAAAAAAGTCAACCCTTTTTTCAAAGTAAAAAAAAATGGTTTCGACAGAGTTGAATTTTACGATTCGAATAGCTCAAATAATTTGAATAATAGATTGGTATAAATAGCCTTTTGATCCCTGTCAAGTTTGAAAATGAGCAAATTGGCCTCTCCCTCAACAAAAACTAAAAGATCGAGTTAGGATGATAAAATAGGACTCGCCAACTAGATTAACTCGAAATTTTTTCACTCAATTCAAATGGATTCGATCAAACACTCACCCCTACAATCAGTAGAAGGGAGGTTGAATAAGTTGATGAAGGGGAGGGAGCATTTTGGTGTTCTTCCATGTTATATTTCCAATAAAATATGATTTTTTAGAATGTGAATATTGGGAAAGTTATTAAAAGTTTGTTGATTTTGCCTGTTAGATATTCATTTAATTTCAAATAAACAAACTTATTACTAGTTATAAAGACAAAGATGGATATCAAAAAGTATTTACATAGTTTAATTTCCTACATATGTGAAGGCTTTACTTAAAGGGTAATTCTCTATATAATCAATTAGTACATGTTGTGATCTAAGTTTAAATTACTCATATATATACTTCGATCTAGGTCACTCTTCCTCTAAATCTTTTCCCTTCAAACCGTGCTATTTCAATCCCCCACCCTAATATTGTAGAAAAGAAACTCCAAAAAGAAAAACAAAATTATATTTTCAGGATAATGAGAAAGGTCTAAGACTTATAATCTTAATTTTAATTGGTTAATTGTAACACAATTTTAGTAAAAGATAGACTCTCATAAAATAATATAGGGTAAACTAAAAAATAGTCACTTATGTAAAGTTAAATTACATTTTGGTCATCGAATTTTAATTTGTTACAAAATGGTCTTTAATGTTATTGATTTGTAAGTAGTAGAGGAGAATTAGTCTTTAATGCAAGATCGAGATCCATAACTCTTGCAAAAATCATAAAATTCTCTTGCCATGATTTAAAGTTGGTGCCATTTGATCTAATCTTGATAATAATTTTAACAAGTAAAATAGTAATTGAATCAAATAAAATAAACTTACATATAACTTTAAATATAAAACAAAATAATAATAAATTCAAATAACGATAAACTTATCTCATGACGCATTCTTTTTAGATTATCCAAAATATATTATTTCAAACATGTTATATGGATTGGAATTGTTTACTTGAACTTGCTTGAATGAGAATTAACAATTTTCGAGGATACAATGTTCTTGAATTCATGTACAAGAAATTTCTACCTAGTTGATTCTTGATGGTCAAAAATTTTGAATATATCTATTTTATAACAATGTATGTTTAGTATTTATATAGTTTATCGATTTAATATTAATTTGATTGGCATGGTATTATTATTATTAATGTAAGAGGATGTGGGTTTGAGGGTGTTGAAACATATTATCTTCCTATTTATGGGTTGAAGAGGACTATGAGTAATTTTAGACATTATGTCAAAAAGATAAATATAATCAAAACTTATAATGAAATTATTATATATATATATATATATATATATGGTTTAATTATACATAGCTTTATAAAGATTGCCCAAGCTGACATTTGTTGGCAGGCAAATGAAATAAATATATTAATAAAAGTCGAATAATATAATTTCAAGCTTTGCGGACTGGTGATGGATAAAGGATGATAAAAATGTGTATTTCTTCTGTACATCTCTTGAAAAAGGAATATATTTTATTATTACTATTATTTTCGTGTGCTTCAGAAGCAAAATTTCAACCAATAATATAATAAAACAATAGGAAGGAAATGATAAATTAAATTAACTTGCACGTTATGAATTCTCCAACCAAACATTGGAGACGAAAGTCAAGTCATTAGCATTTTTATCATCATCATTGAAACGTTGTGTGTTAATTCAAAACATCAATACTTGAACTTTTTGACATATCAACGGATTAAGGTATTCTTCAATATTTAGTTTTTTTATATATAATCTCATTCGAAATTATTATAACAAATATAAAAGTCACGTCTTATCGAATCATTAAAAATAAATTAATTTATTTTAATTTTAATTTTTGAAATGTTTGGTTTATAAGTTTTATGGCTAACTTGGTATTATTGAATTGAATACCTGATCATAGTTAAGGTAAATTGTTAAAAGGTGTTTAAGTAAAGAATTTGACTTTCAAGAAAACCATGAGACGAGCTCTTTCCACTGCAATTTTCTTTTTTATCGAATTTCATGTTCCCATAATGCCAAGTTTGAGTTACTTATGTTGCATTTTTGTAGTGTAAGTATACCATATAAAAGGATCAAGGCTTTAGGGGCACGTTGGATAGTGCCAAAGCTTGCTGTACCGAGGATTGAATGTTGCTTTTTTTATATATTTTTTAAAATAATTTAATTGAAGTAATAAATTATTACAGTGATTTTTATTGTAATATTATTTTATTTTAAAATCTAAAAGATTGTGTATATAACTTAAGCTAAGTTAATATTAATCGGTATAAAGGAATATTAATATTTAAGAAAACATATGTGTTACTGTGATAATAAACAATGATGAATTATTAGCTTTTACATGTGAGTAGAGGTGTGCATGGGTCGGGCGGCCCGGCCCGGTCCGAAGGCCCGCCCCAAATGTGAGAGGGTTTGGACAAAAATATAGGCCCGAAAAATGGGCTTAGACAAAAAAAAATAAAGCCCGTTTAAAAAATGGGCCGAGCTCGAGTAAGGCATTTTTGCCGGGCCCGGCTCGGCCCAAATTCATTAAATGAAAAAAAACTATTTTTTAATAATATTTTCTTATTCTTCTCCTTATTTTACTACCATTTTACTATTATGTTTCTATTATTTTATTGTTATTGTTTAGATATGATATAAAACTTATTTTATTGTTAATTTTGTTATTATTTTAAAGACATTTGTTAATTTTGTTATTATTTTAGAGGCATTTACTTATTAAGTTGCATCTATTTTAGTATTATTTAAGTCTACATATTTTTTAAAATTTATTTTCAATTTGTTGAAAAATATTTATTTTAATTTTTTTAGTATTTTTGATGTATTATATATATTTAAAATTTATATAAAATATTATAAAAATTAATACGGGCGGACCGGGCCGAGCCAGGCTTGGATTTTAGCATTTTTATATGGGCCGGGCTTGGGCAAAATTTTAGGCCTATTTTTTGGGCCCAGCCCGACCCGAGCCCAATGAACAGGCCTAAATTTTTAGTTGGGCTCGGTCCAAACTTGGCCTAGCCCGGCCCATGCACACCTCTACATGTGAGTAATAAATCGATTCAAATGAAGATTTATTGGTTCACATGTTCTTATTGTCGGTATTTGATTACTACACCAATATATCACTTACAAGTTAATATTTTGTCCAAAGATGAAATATTAATGGAGTGCCAAATACCCTAAGATAGGGTTTATCTCTATTTAATTTATTATTATTAAGGTTTGTTAGACAAAACACGTTAGTGAATAAAAATAATTAATTATAAATAAACACATATAAAATAAAATATGAACATAATTATTTATGGTTAATTTATCAAATATGAAAAATCAAATAAAACCATAATAAACAATTGAAATAAATGAGAATTGAGATTTTACGAAACGTTGAGGCCCGTCAAACAGGTTTCCTTAAGACAGATTCGGTCGCTCCTAAGGTACTTGAAGTAACGTTGGTCGAAAGTCTCCAGGATACAACAACAGTAGTGATCGAAGTAGTAACACCTCCACCACGATCAATGCCTTTTTCTATCACCGAAATATTTATAAAACACGGAGGATGGAAAAAGAGATTTTTGAGAATAACATAATTTTGGCAAGAGAAATTCTAAGAGAGTATGAAAGTGTACAAAAACCCTTCAAAATCATGGCCTTTTATAGGTATGGAGAGTGTTGGAATTTTGAAAAAAAAATATCCCTAAAATCTACCATTAAATCAAAATTTTAAACAGATTTATTGGAATCAAATCAATAAGATAAGTTTCCATATATAAGCAAATTTTGTCTGCTGAGGAAAAATAAATTTGTGTTGGGCTAAAATATCAGTAGGCCCATTTGAGCCCAACTGGTCCGGACATTTTGCGTCGCCCACATCGTGTGGGTGCATCCCAACCCGGTCGGGTTTGGACCAATAAAGTGAGCATTCTAACAAGCCTTTGCATCCAACAGGGCAGTGGCGACCCCTAGCAAAACAAATGGTGTCTGACTTGTGGTAATGATGGAGACCACATGATCATACTCTAGTGGAAGTCCATTGAGAATATCAGATTGTTGCTCTTCTTGAAAAACCTTTTGACCACATCCAGCTTGACAATTACAGAGATGCTTTATACCAGCCAAGTAATCAGACATATTCATATCATTCTTACGATAGTTATGGAGTAAGGAACGATACGCCTTTGTTATCGACTGACTCCCAAAAATCCTATTCAACGCAGACCACAACATAGATGCAAAAGAAGAATCACCAATTAATCTATTGTGCAAGGACTTACTGTGGATAAGAGCCACGCAGAAATTGCAGCATCCTGCTACTCATACTGCACAAATGTAGGATTTTCAACTAACGATCCATCGTCATCAGCAACTATTGAAGGGGAACAACCACTATACCATCGAGATAACGCTGAAGACAGATGAGTCTTGACCACGAGCAGAACATGCTGCTTCCATGCTAAAAAGTTACTATCATCAATCAAGGTAGCAACCTTTTGCGACGCGAAAGCAAAAGGATTCACCTTTGATACCATAACAACAAAAGACAGAAACTCACATAAAGAAACAAATCATTTTCTGTATCTTAATTAGCACAAGTCATTAGCACCCTTTTATACAGCATTGACTAGTAACTATCATAACAGAGTAATAACTACCTAGGTAACAACCAACTGACTTCAGCTAACTACTAACAGACTAACTTGAAAAACCAGCTAACTGCTAGTTGTTATCTAACAATGCACAGTGAACTTGTTAAGCTCAACCCCTCCTTATTCTCCATATTTACAAATAACTCATTAGGTTAGAACGTGGACGCGACGTTTGGAGGGCTCGAAATCATTTTGATTTTATTATTAGAAAGTAATTTAAATTTTCTATTTGAAGTTTTTATTAATTTGGAATTGTATCGCTTTATTTGAATTGTGGCATGGGACTTTGATTTTGGGTTTATTTAGCATACATGGTATTTAATTGGAATTTAGGATATTAATGCATGGATTTAGAGTTAATTATGCATAAAATAATTCAGAATTTTCTTAATTAAACCCAAGTTGAATATCACTTTTAGCTACTAGATTATAAATAAATTTTGGAAAAATAAATAAATTAAAAATTAATTAAGTTTTCAAAAGTAGTCACCGTTATAAGAAAAAATTTTACTTAATCGATTTTGTTAACTTGTAAATTTTCTGAAGATAGACTAAGTTTTTTTTTTTTTCTAGATAAACAAACATTTTAAAATGACTATTTTATAAATTTCAATAGCCTACTAGGCCATTTCGGTGGCCAATATAATCTCTCAAATTCGGGTCTAATATCTAGGCCGAGTTGGAAAGGTTACAAGCCCAAACTTTTTTTTTTTTTGCATTCAATTTGGTACCTGAACTGTCAAAATGTATCAAAAAGACTCTTTCACCATGAACTTTAATAGTTAACCATTGAAGTTAACCGCCTTTAATTTTTTTTCAATTCAAGCCACCCCATTTCATAACCACGGCATGAGATGTGGCAAAAAATTATAAAAAATAAAAATCAATTAAAATTATAAAAAAATTATTAAATTTTAATTAAAAAATTATTAAAATTTATTAAAAATATAAAAAATTTATAAAAATTGTAAAAGTTATAAAATTTTATAAAAATCATCAAAATTATAAAATGCATCAAAAGACCATTTAACCATTAACTTTAATTATTGACCATTAAATTTAAGTTAAAGCCATCACATGTTGCAACACAACGTGACATGTGGTGAAAAATGATAAAAATAAAATCAATAAAAGTTATAGAAAAATTATAAAATATTTTTTGGTGCGATAATTTTATCATTTTTTTACTTAATTTTATATTTCTTTACATTTTATAAATTTCTTATGACTTTATAAAATTTTATAATTTTTTCTATATTTCTCTTTATTTTATATTTTTTTACGATTTTTATAAAATTCTCTACATTTTAATAAATTTTAAATATTTTTATTTTTAATAAAAATTTAATAATTTTATAACTTTTATTGATTTTATTTTTATCAATTTTTTCCACATGTCACGCTGTGATTGTGACAGGTGGTGGCTTTAACTGAAAAAAGTTAGGGGTGGTTAACTTTAATAGTCAGATGTTAAAGTTAAGTTAAATAGCCTTTTTGATACATTTTGGCAGTTTAAGTACCAAATTGAATGAAAAAAAAAGCACTAGTTTAATTGCCTTTTTTGAAAAAGTTTTAGTATCTTTTTTTATGCATTTTGAAAGTTCAATTGCCCAATTGAGTGCAAAAAAAAAAAAAAATTAGGGACTTAATTACTTTTTTTGAAAAAGTTTAAGGGCTTTTTACACCCTTAAGCCAAAAAAAATTATGAACATTTAATTTTTCAAAAGAAAAAATGTAAAAGAATTAATTGAATTTCCTTTTGTTACGTTGATAATGATTTTTTAATTTTATAAATTGATTAAGAGATTATTGTGTGTTCTATTTATTTTTATTATTTGTTTTAATTTTCAAACCCACAATAAACTAATTTAGTACCAAATCATTTATCAAATTAATTCAAAACTAAAATTATGCTAGTTAGTGGTTCAAAAATATTATGCTATTTAGAGTGAAATTTTATTTACTTTTACAAATATTAAATTATTTATATAATTTTATTATACATTATATTTTTAAAATTGATATATTCTATTATTTTTAATGGTGTTTAGTTAATTTCTAACACTAACTTCTTAAAAATATAAATAAAAAGACTTCCTATTATCAATTTAACAGCGAGTGATCAAAACGGAAATGAATTCAAATGTTAATATCTAAATTGAAAACTTTTAGAGTTAGGTGACCAAAACAAAAACGTGGATATAGTTGGATGACCATTTGTAGTTTACCCAAAATTTAATTCCCAAGTTTTTTAAAGCTATATATTTTAATATTGAATAAAATATGAGATATATTTTTTAAATTTTTTATCCAAATTACATAGTTAATCTTTGAGAGTTATTTATACGTTGGTAGTCATCCAACTATTAGTAATTTTTTTTTTAGTCAACTAACTATGAAAAGTTACAAAATTGGCACCCATCTATTCAACTTTTTTTCTCTTTTGGTAGCCCAACTATTCAAATTTTTATTTTTTGGTCACTGGCGGTTAAATTGCTAATAGAAAAATAACTTGGCAGTTTTTGAAATTGGCATAATAACAACTTTAGCCCTTAACATTTATACATCGTGTCACTACAACAAACAACCCTACCGCAACATTTTTTTTTTTTACCTAAGACGACGCAAAAAAGGTTGGAATAGGTTTCACGACGCTTCTCCCGACGCTTCCAAAAAGGTTGTCTATAGTACAGTTGGTACAGGCTTCGCGACGCTTTTGAAAAGCGTTGCCATAAGTCAACATAAGCTGACCCTTATTGAAGTGTTGTGAAAGGCTTAGTCAATGCCAACCTCTAAAAAAGGTTGGGATAGACCTAGTCAAGGCTAACCTTTAAAAAAGGTTGGGATAGACCTTGTCTAAGGCAACCTTAAAAAGGTTGATATAATCCTTGTCTAAGGCAACTTTTAAAAACGGTTGGGATAGAACTGTTTAAGGAAACCTTAAAAAAGTTGAGATAAATCTTGTCTAAGATAACCTATAAAAAAAAGTTGGGATAGACCTATGACCTATCTAAAGCAACCTTAAACAAGTTGGAATAGACCATGTCTAAGGCAACCTTTAAAAAAGGTTGGAATAGACCCGTCTAAGACAACTTTAAAAGGTTGGGATAGACCTTGTCTAAGGCAACTTTTAGAAAAGGTTGGGATATACTCGTTTAAAGGAACCTTAAAAAGGTTGAGATAAATCTTGTCTAAGGCAACCTTTAAAAAAGGTTGGGATAAACCCGTCTAAAATAACCTTAAAAAGATTGGGATAGACACGTATAATGTAAATTTTTTTCTATTTTTTTATTTCAATATTAATATATTTTTATAAATATAGTGAATAATGATAGGAATTGTGCTTTAAATACAACTAAAAAATATAAAATATAAAATTAAAATAAAGATTGAATATTCACTGCAAAAATCAATCCAACAATCAAAATACACTAACATTTAGCTGAAATGTATACCACTAACATTCAACCCAATGTACAAAAGTAAACAAATAAAAAAGTACCTAAGACAATTGACATTGATATTGATGTTGTACTACATAAAAACTAACGCAGTTTGAAACTGCAAGTTCAATTCCAAAAACTCTGCTGATCTCTTATTTCTACAAAGGTAGCCCCAACTAGTGAAACATCTCCAGATCCAAGTATACCCTATACCCTAACGATCCATTTTGTTTGCTACCTATTTGTAACATATGCAGTTTTCTCTCTTTTCATCTTTATTACTATCGAAACCATTTTTAATTTTTTTTAAAACGGGGTCGACTTTAAAAACGAAAATGGAGTCGCCACCAATCTTTTTTCGAGGTGTGATCGGGTCACCTTGAGATTAATCATTTTAATAAAACATTTTGATTTATTAAAAATAATTATTTTGGTCTACAAAATTTGAGAAAATGAGCTCGGGATTCGGTTACGCACGAGGAAGGATTAGCACCCTCGTAACACCTAAAAATTGGCACCTAATTGATTAATTAATGTCCTAATGTCAAAATTTTGAAAAGATTTTAAAACACGATCTTTTTTATTTTTAAAACTTATGTCCTTTAATTTTAAATGGACATTCAATTATTTTGATTTTAAAAGAAAAATCGAAACTCAGTAAGTTAGAGCACGATCTTTCGAATTTTCCAAACACTTAATATCCTTTGCTTTTTAGAAATCCTTGCCTCGAGATGATAAAATGTCGCATCCAGTGAGTTAGGACACAACATCTTAAATTCCCGAGAATAGGTTTTTTATTTAAAAATTCGTATGTTTAATTTCAAAAAGGGTACTCAATCATTTGGACTTAATGAGAAAAATCGAAACCCAGTAAGTTAGGGCACGACTTTCTCAAAACTCCCAAACATCAAATATTGCCTTAAAATAAATAAAATAAAAGTGTGAAAAAAAATAAATCTCTATCTGAAATAATAAATAAGCGGATGAAATAAAAGAATAATTAATAATTAAACAATTAAGTGGATAAATAAAAGGTTGAAAAACAAAGATAAATGAAGAATAAAATAAGAACAAACCATAGAAAATAAGAAGGCAAGAGGGAGAGAAATTTGCGTGAATGCTCTCAAGAATTCTTATTGCTTCCCCAAAACTCAAGTGTCATTCAAGGGTGTCTACAATGAAGGGAGAGGCCTCTATTTATAGTTGAGCCTCCCCAAATCCAACGGTACAGATCAATTACATCAACGGCTAAGATTAAAAGGTATCTACAAATTAAATCTCTAAGATTACAAAATCATATCTTTTAATATTACATACCATATCTTCTAATATTGCATATCCTATCAAAGATTGCATACCATAACTTCTAGGATTGCATATCATATCTAAGATTTGCATATCATATCTAAGATTGCATACCATATCTTCTAGGATTGCATATCATATCTAAGATTTGCATATCATATCAAGATTGCATATCCTTGAAGATTGTACTTCCATATACGTAAAGCTTGTAGATAGACCTTCAATCTTTTTAAGTAATGGGTCATCCGATCGAGCCAAATGATATATTTTGGACTGGACTTTGACTTTATTTTATTATTTTGGGTTTATTATTTTTTTGTATGGAGGGCTAAATTAGCCTATTACAGCTGCCCCTCTTTGCTCATTGTCGTATAACGAGAATGGAGCAAATACTATAAAAGGATCAATTTTTCCCGGTCTTGCTGAGTCTTGACTTCTTGGTCCTTGTCTTCTTCAAGTAGTCTCTAACCCAACTGTAATTCCAGAGGTATTGAACTATATGTTTGACACCTTCAGTTTGCTTCACTATAACTTCAGAAACGCAATATTTACTATCTTTAGTCTACTCCAATGCAAACTCAGGGAGACAAGACTGATGTCTTCAGCCTGCTCCACTACTGCTTAGGGAGATAAGGCTCACCGTCTTTAGTGTGCTTCCTTGCTACCTCCGGGAGATAAAGTTGGTGGCATGAATCTGCTCCCTTGCTACACCAGGAAGATAAAATTTGCCAAATTCGATTTGCTCCAGAGATAAGATCTACAATCTTCCGTCTGCCCCACTACTATCTCGAGGGGACAAAATCTGAACTTTTCAATTTGCTTCCTTACTATCTCAAGAAGACTTCAATCTTCAGTCTGCTTCACTACCATCTCGAGGGAACAAAATTTGAACTTTCCAATTTGCTTCCTTACTATCTCAAGAAGACTTCAATCTTCAGTCTGCTCCACTACCATCTCGAGGGAACAAAATCTGAACTTTTCAATTTGCTTCCTTACTATCTCAGAAAGACTTCAATCTTCAGCCTGCTCCACTACCATCTCGAGGGAACAAAATTTGAACTTTTCTAATTTGCTTCCTTACTATCTCAGGAAGACTTCAATCTTCAGCCTACTCCACTACCATCTCAAGGGAACAAAATCTGAACTTTTCAATTTACTTCCTTAATATCTCAGGAAGACTTCAATCTTCAGTCTGCTCCACTACCATCTCGAGGGAACAAAATCTGAACTTTCTGATTTGCTTCCTTACTTTCTTTAGGAAGACTTCAATCTTCAGTTTGCTCCACTACCATCTCTAGGGAATAAAATCTGAACTTTTTTTTTTGTTTGCTTCCTTACTATCTTCAGGAAGACTTTAATCTTCAGTTTGCTCCACTACAATCTCTAGGGAACAAAATCTGAACTTTTTTTGTTTGCTTCCTTACTATTTTCAAGAAGACTTCAATCTTTAGTTTGCTCTGCTACCATCTCTAGGGAACAAAGTCTGAACTTTTTGGTTTGCTTCCTTACTATCTTCAGGAAGACTTCAATCTTCAGTTTGCTCCACTACCATCTCTAGGGAACAAAATATAAACTTTTTGTTTGCATTTTCCACTACCATCTCTAGGAACAAAATATGAACTTTTGGTTTACTTCCTTACTGTCTTCAAGAAGACTTCAATCTTCAGTTTGCTCCACTACCATCTCTAGGGAACAAAAGGCTGAACTTTTTGGTTTACTTTCTTACTATCTTCAGGAAGACTTCAATCTTCATTTTATTCCGCTACCATCTCTAGGGAACAATATTTAAACTTTCCAATTTTCTTCCTTACTATCTCAGGAAGACTTCAATCTTCAGTCTGCTCCACTACCATCTCTAGGGAACAAAATCTGAACTTTCTCGATGTTGCTACACCGTCCTCTAAGGGACATGTCCTATAGACTCGAATGTATTATGGATGACATTTGCATGAATGCAGAATGTCATGAGAATGATGATTAGGATGCATTATCGAAATGAATCTAATGATCCTAATTAAATGATATAAGGGATGACATTTGCATGAATGCAAAATGTCATGAGAATGAATTCTCTTTTTTTTTTTTTTTTATACAACGATTAGGATACAATGATTGGAATGAATCAAATGCTCCTAATTGGGAATGTGAGAATGATCCCTATAGGTTGTTATTACTCATAGTTCATCAAGGTTCTATCATTGATGCGCTATCATGCTTTCTCGTTCAGCTGGTATCTTTGACAGAAAACGAAAAATGATCAAATTCTGTTCAGCAAGCTTGCCCCGCTGTAATTCTAGAGTCCCTTCCACTGTACCTTCTGGGACATAAAGTTTGTCCCTCCCACTGCAACTTCAAGGGAATAACATTTGGTTTATTCCATCCATCCAGTTACCACTCGGAGGTATGAAAATTGAATCAATTTGATCATCATTTCCTGGGTATAATGACCTGATGTATGTGCCTGAAATTTGGAAGGTATCATTTTTCTTTTCCTAAGAATGATTCCCTTTTACACTTGGGTTATCCAATAAAAATCTGAAGAGATAATCATCTTTCAACTTAAGCTTGGTGACTTCTAAACAATAGTCATGTTTCAAATTCTCATATTATTTAGAAGCTTCCAAAGTAATATGCGAAACTTCTTTTATGAAAGTATTATTAGTCCATTAACTATTTTTTCAATATAAAATGCTTAAAAAAGGTCACAACAATAGACATGAAAGAAATTAATCAGGAGAATAGCTCAAAACAAATAAGTTAATCAAAGATAACCAAGGCAATAAAAGAAAATTGATTGGTGTATCTTGAGAAGAATAAAGTAAGTGAAGATAGCTAAGGCTATAAAAGAAAATTGATTGGGGTCTATATTTGAAAAGAACGAAGTAATCAAAGATAGAAAATTTAAAATGGGTAAGATAGAAGCTAAGTGCCACAGATATCGCAGCCTAAGCGTCTCTGTACAAACTCCTTGAGGACCATTTTGAGCTTAATATGTGTTTAAAGGATCCGGAGTACTTTGTCAATGCCTCAAAACGTAGCATACTTCCTCATTGTTAATTCAGATATAACTAGACTACCACATGCCCTATCTTTGATCAAAATTTGAGCCGCCCTTTTCGGGTTTTTGGCTCAAAACCCCTTTGGTCTTAAAGCGCCCTTTGTGGGTTTTCGCCTTGGCCTCTCCTTCTTTTTTTAAGATTTTTTGAATTTTTTTTGATTTTTTTGAATTCTTTTTGAATGAATTTGAGCTCAAGACGCCCTTTACAGGTTTTCACCTTGCCTTTCCCTTTTCAGGTAAAATCCTTCTTGATTGAACCTAAATTATCTAGATCAGGCATGTCTTTGGCATCCATCTCGATCAATATTAATACTCCTCCAAAATAGGCCTTTTCTACAACATAAGGTCCTTCCCAGTTTGGCATCTGCTTTTCTCATAAATCTTTTTGTATAAGAAAGATCTTCCTCAACATCAGGTTCCCCTCGTGGAATTCTCTAGGATGAACCTCTTTGTCGTAAGCTTGCATCATCTAACCGTGATGGATAGCTTTTAACCTTTTCTTCGATCAGGTTCAATTGGAAAAACTGTTTCTATTCCAATGTATTGCCCCAGCGAAGGTTCTAGCTGACATTCGATAAGACAAAGGGCAAATGATAACTTCTTTATGTCAATATTTACAAGTCTCAGTCATCTTTCCCATGATCCTTGTTTTTTTTTTTTTTTGGCTGCCTTTGTTGCTCTATGATATGACGTCTGCTCTTTGAACAGACTACAAACTTTTGACTTTGTCCTTTTGGCATTCTTTATCAGCGCCTGATCTTTTTTTTTTGAGAATTTGATGACTTCGGCCTTATAACATTGGCATATGAAGCTACTTCCACCCTCTTAGTAAAGTAAACGATGACCACGATGATGAGTCGATATTGGCTAAAAGTTTTTGATGAAATTGGCCCCATCACATCCATGCCCCACTTATGGAAAATTTGTGAAAAAATGGAGAAGGCATATGAATTTTGTTTTTCTTAAATACGACATAACTTATGCCATCCCCTTCTATGTAGATTAGCAATACCCAAACCCTATGATTAGCTTGCCAATTGTAAAACCATTAGCATGCATCCTTCTGACATCCTTATGGACCTCTTTTAAGATTTCAATGTACTCGCGTCTCAGTTGCCCAGGCATGTCTTCATATGATCATGCAAAAACATCTTTGAATTTTTGAAAATATCTCAATGATGTCTTACCTTATCTTTGTGGTGAGCTAGGCTACATTCTTCATCTCTCATAATGTTTACTATCCTTTTGTAGAGTAAGGTCTGTTTTTCTTCTTATTCTACCATCCTTAACAAGTCAGAAGATAGGTTACAATCTCTGTCATCTTCAAAGTCCTGAGATCCTTCTAAACACATATCTTACTCGAAAGGAAACTCTGAGTCAGTAGCGGCGTTGCACACATCGTTGATATCTAGAAACCTATTGTAGGTTCGAAGGAAGATTCCAAAGAATAAATGTTTGAAAGAATGGTCATTTGTATGGTCATCAATGGAGAATGAAAGAATACTTGAAAGAAACAAAAGAATTTATAATATGAAATGTAAAGAATGAAAAAATCTTTGCTTAAAAAAATACATTTTATTGAAATAAAAATTCTGGACACAAACCTATTTCACAAAAGGGTTCTTATTGCCTCTAAGCGTGTTTTGAATATACTCTAAATTAGCTCTAAAAATACAGGGTTCTTCTCTACAGTCCCATTATTCAAAACACTCCCAAGTATGCAAGGGTTTGGAAACTTTTATTCCCCGATTCCCTCTTCAGATATGTCATTAGGGATAACAGGTTTAGCAGGGTTATCTCCTGGATTAGATCCTGAGCCAACTTGAAAAATCATGGGTAGCCCAATATCAGCTTGACCTTGTTGAGGCCTAATTGTAACAGATGACCTTTAAGGATGCATCTTAGGTTGTATCTATACATATGGTGGGGTGAAACCTGGAGGATAGTCTTCATTATCATCTCCAGCATTAGTCATAGGGCCTTTTCCTTTGTCTATTGCCCCATTTAGTAGCTGAGTCATTTGAACCACCATATTCCTTTGGGCTTCCATTATTTGGTCCCTCATATCTTGTTGGATTTTTTGCTTTTAACTGGTCTTGCATGTCTCTCCGAACTATTCAGTCTTTGGTCTTGCATGTCTCTAACCTCCTCTTTCTATAATAATTGGAACTATTCTAGTCTTTGATCCATGTTGTTTAGTGCGTATTGATTGAATTCAATTCCATTAGGACTTTACATATGCGGCTTTGTCCTCATAGTCCAAGTGAAAACATCAATCCCCTTCTTCACAAAAGATGTTATGGTCGTGTCTCATGAACTTTCCCAATAGATGCTTATACTAGCTCCTTGTTACTTGATCTAGGCCGTGACTCTTCACTCACTTATTTCCATAAAGCTCGTTAGCCACTTCAAGAAAGCCAAGACGTGGTGACTCTCAAATAGTCTTTGTCAGCTTGAATCCTTGGGCAACAAGGTCTTGTATTCCTTCACGGGCTATCGGTCTTCTCTTATTATGTTTACTTGGACTATATTCAGACGACCGTATTATAATCTACTTCATCAAAAAATCCATTTTCTTATGACCAACTCTTCTATTTAGCAATCGAATTTGAATCAACACCTCTTATTTATGATGTGAATGCAATGCAATCAAAACAAAAGAAAACACGTCAGTACAAGAGAAATAAATAACAAAATAGGGTACCTATCTAGGTGACCACTAGGGTTGGCTCTTAAGGATCACTATATATGGCTTAGTTCTAAAGGGAGGGTACCTGAACCAGTAGATTCCTCGATCCTTACCCATTATAGCTCATACGGACCGAGTTCAGTTCAGGGGAATACATTTCCCTATGGCTGCACGGAGATGAAAATCTCACAAAGACATAGGTACGGATGTATCCTGAAAGCGATTCACTATCCTGCACGGAGGTAAAAACCTCACGAAGGAGTAGCTTCTCGCTCCCACTTAAAAGGGTGTGACCACAACGGTCATGCTATACAATGCAGGCATGCTTTTCAATATTAAAACAACATGCAATAAAAAGGATCATAATTTTTCAAATTGGATTTTCAAATTTAGACAAAAGGACAGGAAATAATCAATTTTATGGCTTGACTATCTTATTGGTCCCTAGTGGAGTCGCCAAGCTGTCGAAACCATTTTTATTTTTTTTAAAAACGGGGTCGACTTTAAAAACGAAAATGGAGTCGCCACCAATCTTTTTTTGAGGTGTGATCGGGTCACCTTGAGATTAATCATTTTAATAAAACATTTTGATTTATTAAAATAATGATTTTGGTCTACAAAATTTGAGAAAATAGGCTCGGGATTTGATTACGCACGAGAAAGGATTAGCACCCTCGTAACACCCAAAAATTGGTACATAATTGATTAATTAATGTCCTAATGTCAAAATTTTGAAAAGATTTTAAAACACAATCCTTTTGATTTTTAAAACTTATGTCCTTTAATTTTAAATGGACATTCAATTATTTTGATTTTAAAGAAAAATCGAAACTCAGTAAGTTAGAGCACGGTCTTTCGAATTTTCCAAACACCGAATATCCTTTGATTTTTAGAAATCCTTGTCTCGAGATGATAAAACGTCGCATCCAGTGAGTTAGGACACAACATCTTAAATTCCTGAGAATAGGTTTTTTATTTAAAAATTCATATGTTTAATTTCAAAAAGGGTACTCAATCATTTGGACTTAATGAGAAAAATCGAAACCCAGTAAAGTTAGGGCACGATTTTCTCAAAACTCCCAAATATCAAATATTGCCTTAAAATAAATAAAATAAAAGTGTGAAAATAAAATAAATCTCTATACATAAATAATAAATGAATGAATGAAATAAAAAGAATAATTAATAATTAAACAATTAAGTGGATAAATAAAAAGGTTGAAAAAACAAAGATGAATGAAGAATAAAATAAGAACAAACCATAGAAAATAAGAAGGCAAGAGGGAGAGAAATTTGAGTGAGTGCTCTCAAGAATTCTTATTGCTTCCCCAAAACTCAAGTGTCATTCAAGTGTGTCTACAATGAAGGAAGAGGCCTCTATTTGTAGTTGAGCCTCCCCAAATCCAACGGTATAGATCAATTACATCAACGGCTAAGATTAAAAGGTATCTACAAATTAAATCTCTAAGATTACAAAATCATATCTTTTAATATTACATACCATATCTTCTAAGATTGCATACCATAACTTCTAGGATTGCATATCATATCTAAGAGTTGCATATCAATCTAAGATTGCATACCATATCTTCTAGGATTTCATATCATATCTAAGATTTACAGATCATATATAAGATTGCATATCCTTGAAGATTGTACTTCCATATATGTCAAGCTTGTAGATAGACCTTCAATCTTTTTAAGTAATGAGCCATTCCGATCGGGCCAAATGATATTTTTTGGACTGGACTTGGACTTTATTTTATTATTTTGGGTTTATTATTTTTTGTATGGGCTCGGGCTAAATTGGCTTATTACAATTGCTTCCTGAATCTTCACTATATTTAGTGTTATCCCTCGAGCCCCAACCTTGCTGTAAGCTAATTGCAGACCTCATTCATCTCTCTAGGGATTGTGTAATGACCAATCCTGCACAAACCAGATCAAAAACTTAAAACTTTGTCTGGTTTTGTATTCCCTTTAAGATCAAAAGGACTGAGAATAAATAAATAAATAAATAAATAAAGGACTGAGTGTTTAAGGTTATTGCACTCAATTCTACACAAACGACACTTAATTTCATTTTTATTGTATCTTCTATAATAGATTTTTCTTTATCATAATTGCAAACACAATGAATACTTCATCATAATGGTTTATTACTATGAATGTTGGTATCACATGTACGTTACCATTGCATTCTAATATAACAATTAGAGAAGTTTCACGTGGTTTGAAAGCTTTAAAAGGGAAATTACAGGCATTTCAGAAAGAATAAGGTTTATCAAAAAGTCACAATCAGATATAAATAAAGCCCTATACGCAAACATGATTTTGCAGCTTCATTACCTTGCAACATTTCTAATTTCGATTGTTGCTCCTTGAATTTTCTTCTTCATCGGTTGAAAACCACTTTGCCATTTCTTGTTCCAGTGAATTGAGGTGCTTCGCTTAAGAACATCTGCACTACTATATATTGCCTCCATAAGGTCTTTTGAAATACGTAAAGATATAATTGTACAGGATACTAGTGTACCAATAGCCCCAAACAGTATGATGGTGATAAAGTTCTGAAAAATTGCTTCTTTTCACCAAACACAGCGAGAGAAGGAAAAGATCAAAAGGCTTTAGGAAAGCAAAATATTAACTAAATGCCGCCATCATTTTTACTCTAAATTTAAAAAAAAAAAAAAAAATCAAACCTTAACAAGTAGAAAAGACATCTATGTTCCTCTATTTACAGCAATGAAAACATTGCGGAATTCTCAATGCACTCAAGTTCAAGCTAGAGTAGAAACTTAAGAATGGTTATTTAAACAAAACAAAGATTCACATTGGACAAGTATTATATGTCTATCTATTTTACCTTTTATAAAGTATGATAAATTATCTTCATATTTTCCATTCACAAGATAAATTAAAATGAAAATGAAGGATAACAACTTACCCAGCATTGAATATAATAGGGGGCAGAAGATAGATAAAGAACAGATCTTCCCTAAAGACTAAAATATGAGAGCTTTTACCCCTACTTGTCAACAAAATAATGACCCCAGTAAAAACACCCTACCAACAAAAGTAATTTAAATCAAAGATATCAGACAAGAAAAACATACAAAACCAAGCAATCAAAACTTAGTTGAATTGTCCATGAATGACAAAATCCACGTCAATAGATGTCAAGAGAGAAACTCACAATGATAAGGGCAGTAATTGATTCGTTCATCCATCTATTCTTCTCCAAAAGATGACCAATCACAATACAAGCACAAAGAAGCGCTACAAATATGTTCGTGGAGACCACAGATGCATGGTTTAAAGTAAATAGTGTCTGCAACTTAGTAAAGACAGTAGCTAACTACGGCTCCACCTTATTGATCTCTTTTTTAATCAAATTTTATTAAACAACTAATTGCTTCTGACTGAAACAACAAATTCCTTTTAAACAACATGATATTAATAACAACTTTAAAATTGAACAAAATGTTATTCCCACTTTTATGAATAACAAAAAGTTATTCTCCCTTTTAAAATTGAGTAGCTAAGCAGAATAGATTGGTGAGGTCTACCTGCCTAGTAGAGATTGTGGTAGCTGAGAGTGCTCGAACAACCACAATGGTAGCCTCAACATCACTACTAAACTCTTTTCTAAGTTATAAGAAACAAAACAAATGGAAATGAAATGAAATGCCTAAATAAAAAAGATTCAAAACCCTAATTTTCAAATAAATGAAAGCATAAATTATAATCAAATTAAAAAGAAACAGAAAAGAAAAGCGAAAGCGAAAAGTACCCAAGAGGCGATGGTTGGGTTTGATAGAGAGTTTGGAATTGCCAAAGAGAAGCATAGCTTGCTTTATGGAATCCAATCTAGTGACTCCCACTGTTTTCATTTCAACAAGCGACTCTGCGTCCACACCAACACAAAATATTATGTCCTCACTGTTTATTCGCATCAGATTCAAAATGTAAGGCCCTACTCCTTTCACCAAGGCGTCTCCTTTGATTCCTTCCATTTTCATATTTCCCCGATTTCCTTCTTTCGAGAGAGAAGAGGAAGACATTCGTAACCAAACCAAAGTGGGGGGGGGAAAGAAAGAAAGAGGGGGGAAAGGAAAGTGTCAAACAGACGAGTAAAATAATTTTGGGTAAATTACACCAACAGTCACCCAACTTTGGGGTAACTAACAAAACAGTCACCTAAGCTTCATTTCAGTCACTCAACTTTCAAAAAGTTACAAAACAATCATTGATTAACAGTTACCGTTAGGGTGTTAATAGAATTGCTGATGTGGCAAGTTAACCAGTTGATGTGGCAAGTTAACTTGCCACGTTGGTGAAGCAGCTCCTTCTTCTTCTTCTTCTTCTTCTTCTTCTTCTTTGTTACTTGCCCATCCTTTTCCCCTTACAGGCTACCATATACCCCAACTTCTTCGTTACCTCCCTACTTGAGCAAGACTATACAAAGATGCATTGCAAGCAATAACATTAGGAACAATTCCCTTAGCCTTCATCTTCTTGAAGGTCTTGAGAGCTTCACCCTGGTCACCAGACTTTCTATAATAGTTAATAAAAAGTTTGTAAGTAAAAGCAGTAGGTTTAATGCCTAGATATTCCAGATTAGTAAAAGTTACAAAGCCTCGCCAACCCTATTTAGCCTCAATAGTCCATAGATTAATGTGTTGTAAGTATGAAGATTGGGGGAGACCCCTTGCTCCCTCATGACCTCCAACATATCAAAAGCTTCATCTAAATTTCCAACTTTATAGAAAGCATCGATAAGTATGGTGCAAGTAACCACATCAGGAGCATAACCATCAACTTTCATTCCATTCCAAAATTCTTTCACCAAGTCCACGTCCCCAGAGTCACTAAACTTGTCCAACAAAGTAATGTAGGTTACTCTGTCAGGTTTATGGCTGTTAGCTTTCATCTTTAGGAATATTTCCTTGGCTTGATCAAGTCTCCCTGTCTTACAAAGAGCATCAATGAGAACAATATAAGTAACAACATCATGTCCACACCCCAAATCATCCATTCTCTTCAAAATCCTAAATGCCTCATCAATTTTCCCAGCCCTACCAAGCACTCTAATGCATATTGTAAAAGTGTAAACGTTTGCCTCAATCTTAGAGATTCCATCTCTTCTAGCAAATCCATAACCATTCCAATATCTCTTCTCTTCCTAGAAGCTACCATGAGAGCTGAGTAAGTTTTAAGACTAGGCTTTAGACCTTCGGAGACCATTCTTCTATAAATCTGTAGAGCCTCCCTTACTAACCCAGATTGAAGTAGCAAATGGATCAATCCATTATATGAATATCGTTCGAACAATCCTGCATCCTCATTCTTTCAAGTCCGAATGGTGTTTGCGAAGCTCACCTCTAATATCAAACCCCTTAAAAATAGTCAAGTATGTATTCAAATCCTCTTGATGATTTGCTTTTGCATAAATTCAAATACAAAACGCATTTCTCCCACCATTCTATGAACTCTCAAGACTTCAAGCATATGATTACGAGTTTCGGGGTGTGAACAACATTGGGCAACTCTGAATCGACTCAAAGTAAGAAAAAGTAGATTTTGGGTCTGAAATCGACTTTAGAACCCTTGAAACTTCATCAAAAGACAAGCTATTTCTGCACTTCCCATTTGCCAACACCATTTCACATGAATTTTTCATCACGTAGAAACTCAATTGTTGTTTTCTCCGTTTCTTCCAAGTCACCATATATCCATCTGAAAATACCTTAAACTTCCCAATCTTTCTACCTCCAAAGGAAACATTTTTATGGCTAAAAGCGGAGACTTTACTATCAACTAAAACACAATTATAATTGAGACTATTACAGCAAGCAGACATTGAGAAAAGTATTAAAAAGTCATTAGAAGTTAAACAGTCACTAAAACACAACTTCTTTTTTTATTTTTTTATTTATATATTTGGATGGGTCGATCATGGTTCTGGTCTTTTGAAGAAGTTGGGGTATATGGTGGTCTGTAAAGGGAAAGGGATGGGCAAGTAAAAAGAAGAAGAAGAAGAAGGAGGAGGAGCTGCTTCACCAACGTGGCAAGTTAACTTGCCACATTAGTTGGTTAACTTGCCACATCAACAATTCTGTTAACACCTTAACAATAACTGTTAATTAGTGACTGTTTTGTAACTTTTCGAAAGTTGAGTGACTGAAATGAAACCTAGGTGACTATTTTGTCAGTTACCCCAAAGTTGGGTGACT
Organism: Gossypium rotundifolium; assembly: GCA_025506655.1. NCBI lineage: Eukaryota > Viridiplantae > Streptophyta > Magnoliopsida > Malvales > Malvaceae > Gossypium > Gossypium rotundifolium. The sequence goes on along the minus strand of CP106731.1, from coordinate 118,407,289 downwards.
GTTGGTGTAATTTACCCAACAATTTTTAACAAGTTAGAAATATTCTTTTTTTTTATTATTAAAATTAAGTTAACGTTTATTCCTAAAAGTAATTAGTATTATCATTTTATTCATCGATCATTTTCAATTTGTATGATTTTTAATTTTATTAAAATTACATTTTTATTAAACTTTTTAGTAACAATGACACCATATATTATAATTTTAATTTTATTAAAATTTGTCTTTTGCAATTACACTTAACAAAGACAGGTTTTATTTAATATCAAAAAGAAGAAGAAAATGACAGGTTTTCTATTTTGATCCCATTAAGAAATGAAAGCTTAAACTTTTTAATAAATCAGGCAAAAGGAAATAAAAATAAAGAGAAAAGGCATAAGTCGCCAATTAAAAATAATTATTTTGTTGTATTTTATAAACTATTGACAATATAAATAGGAAAAAAAATTAATATCATAGCAACTCTTTATTTTCTAATTTGATTATGAAATTTTTCCATTAACAATGATTCGCTCATCAAACATGTTTTAACCTTAAAATTTATTTTAAAGAAAAAATAACAATTATGTCTAATACAAATATGGCCTTTTCTATGCTTGTCATGAAAATGCAATGAGGATATATGAATCTTAAACCTTATTCATTCTCGAAGCTATTAAGTCATTTTAATTTGAACATATATAATTATTCACATGATGTAAAATTTTAAGAATATTCATATTTTAAATCCAAATATATTAGTTTAAGATACTAATACCACAATTATTTATTTAATATAAATTAATTTATTAGAAAAGTGATATAGACAATTATAAAATTAGTGATTGGTGTTATTTTGGAGTTAGGACATAAGAGTTCTTCTTTTCATATGGCATCACTGTTATATAGTTGGGAAAGCTATAACATATGTCGGCATATTGTTGGATAAAACTGACTCTTATTTAAGCGTTGCCTTAGGCATACATATCCCGACCCTTATACAAAGAGTTGGCCAAAGCACATGTCGGCAAGTTTATCCCAACACTTAAGAAAGTGTTGGCCCAAAAGTGTCGGCATTGTGTTAGACAAAGTTAACTCTTATTTAAGTGTTGCCTTAAGCATGTATATACCAATTCTTATACAAAGAGTTGGCCAGAACGTATGCCGACAAGTCTATCCCAACACTTAGCAAAGTGTCAGCATAGTATTGAACAAATTCGACTCTTAATTAAGCGTTGTCTTAGGCATGCATATCCCAACTCTTATACAAAGGGTTGGCCAAAGTGTACATCAACAAGTCTATCCCAACACTTAGGAAAGTGTTAGCCCAAAAGTGTCGGCATAGTGTTGGACAAAGCTGACTCTTATTTAAGCGTTGCCTTAGGCATGCATATCCCAACTCTTATATAAAGAGTTGGCCAAAGTGTATATCGGCAAGTCTATCCCAACACTTAGGAAAGTGTCGGCCCAAAAGTGTAGGCATAGTGTTGGACAAAGCCGACTCTTATTTAAGCATTGTCTTAGACAAGCATATCCCAACTCTTATATAAAGACTTGGCCAAAGTATATATCAACAAGTCTATCCCAACACTTAGGAAACTGTCGGCCTAAAAGTGTCGGCATAGTATTGGACAAAGTCGACTCTTATTTAAACGTTGTCTTAGGCATGCATATCCCAACTCTTATACAAAGAGTTGGCCAAAGTGTATGTTGACAAGTTTATCCCAACACTTAGGAAAGTGTCGCCCTAAAAGTGTCGCAGTAGACCTGTTTTGTTGTAGTGTGTTAATTTAATCTTAATTCTAAAAAAATTAACCACCAACATTTACACATTTTGTAATTTGATCTTTCATTTTGTAGTTTTACTTTTATTTGTGACATTAAGGGTTAATTCTAAAATAATAAGAAAATAAGAAAAAGGTTATCTTGGATATTTTGATTTTCTATTTTTGGTATATTTTAGATTAAATTTAGTTGATAGATCTATCTTTATTTTAACTTTTTAGGTGAAAAGATCACAAAAAGTAAAATTAAAAAAGTTAATTTTTTAAATTAAAACTAAATTAAATATATATATATATAAAATACTAAAAATTAAAATAACTATTATATGGATTTTAAAAGTCGCAACCTCAATCTTTAATCCCGTTTAAAACACAAAAATGAGAAGCAAAATCGAATCATACCAACTTTTGTTCGTCAAACATGATAACGAAGACTTTTCACCTTTTTTTGGCTCAGACATAGTTGTAGCCAAGTATCATCATGTACACACCATCTTTGAATAATACTGACATTGCTTTAAATATTAAAAAAAACATTTAATGGGTGAAAGTATTTGATGAATTTAATGTTTACGCTATTAAAAAAATTAAATAAGATCGAATTCAAACATAATTAATATTTATTTTTTAAAAGGACATATTTTTTATTTATTATTTAACTCTAAATAAAATATTTTATTTAAAAATATAAAAAACTTTTAAATTATAATATTATTAAATAGAAAATAATATTTTAAAGAGAAAACATTCAATATATTATTTATAGTTAATGTAAAATAATGATAATTATCAAATTAAATACTATAATAATATTGTAGCATACCTAAAAGGCAATAAGAAAAACCCTTAACCTTATTAAATTCATTTTAACTGTTGATCTAATAATAAAAAATTAATTTCATCAGCACTGGATAACTAAATTTTCTTTTTACGTATAAACACGCAATATTTTTTATTTTCAAAAGGATATCAAACATTTTTAAATGTATACAATCAAACAATTCCTACATCAGAATAGTCGAAGCTGTAATTCACACGCAAACCAACATATCAACTTCGCATTAGTGCTATAAAAACCCAGGCTTAGTTTGCCTTTGCCAATTCATTCATTCATAATACCTCATGCAAAAGCACAAAATGAAGTCTAATCTCCCAATCCCTCTTCTCTTCCTTTCTCTTCTCTTCTCTTTTTCATGGGCAGCTTTGGGTCTCACTCACCAACAACACAACCACAGCTTCCTCCAATGCCTTAACCGGCATTCTGGCGACGCCAACTCCATCTCCACTGTCATTTATACTCAAACCAACTCTTCATTCTCATCTGTATTAGAGTTTTCCCTTCGGAATGCTCGGTTTTCTACGCCCAATACCCTCAAACCTCTAGTCATTGTTACGCCATCCCATGTTTCCCATATTCAAGCGACCATTAATTGCTCCAGAACTCACGGTTTGCAGATTAGAATACGGAGCGGTGGTCATGATTACGAAGGCCTTTCTTACGTTTCTCAAGTTCCCTTCGTTATCATTGATTTGATTAACTTACGATCCATTGATGTTGATGCGGAAAATAAGACCGCATGGATTCAAGCCGGTGCCACGATAGGTGAATTATATTACAGAATTGCAGAGAAAAGCTCAACGCTTGCTTTCCCGGCTGGTGTTTGCCCCACTGTGGGTGTTGGTGGTCATTTTAGCGGCGGAGGTTATGGCATGTTGATGCGCAAATATGGCCTTGCTGCCGATCAAATAATCGATGCACAATTGGTTGATGTTAATGGCAAGCTTCTTGATAGAAACTCCATGGGGGAAGATCTGTTTTGGGCCATTCGAGGCGGTGGCGCAGCCAGTTTCGGAGTCGTCGTTGCATGGAAAGTAAAGTTAGTTCCCGTTCCATCAACTCTGACTGTATTTACGGTGAATAGAACACTGGAAGAGAACGGAACAATGCTTGTTCACAAATGGCAATCTATTGCACCCAAGATCCATGAAGATTTGTATATCAGACTCTTCTTGAGAGCGGTGAATTCAAGCCAGCAAGAAGGGAAAAGAACAATACAAGCTTCCTTCGTTTCCTTGTACCTTGGTAGAGCTGATGAACTAATTGATTTGATGCAAGAAAGCTTTCCAGAGCTTGGAATAGTAAAAGAAGACTGCATAGAAATGAGCTGGATCCAAAGCATCATGTACTTTCCGACTGATATCCCAGAAGATGCACCCTTAGAAATTTTGCTCAACAGGACAGGTTCTGCAGGCATCTTTAAAGGGAAATCGGATTACGTTACACAGACGATTCCTGAAACTGCATTAGAAGGACTTTGGCAAAGGTTTTACGAAGACGAAACCGAATCATTGGAGATCCTCTTCAGCCCTTACGGTGGCAACATGGATGATATTCCGGAGACGGAGACGCCTTACTCTCACAGGGCAGGCATTTTATTCAACATTCATTATGTAGTGGGATGGAGCGAAGAAGACGCTTCCGAATCTCAGAGCTATATAAATTTCATGCGAAGGCTTTATAGGTACATGGAACCCTATGTTTCGAAATCCCCCAGACGAGCTTACATGAATTACAGGGACCTGGACCTTGGAACTAATAGCAACGGGCCATACACGAGCTATAAACAAGCCAGCAAATGGGGTCTTCCATATTTCGACAAAAACTTCAACAGATTGATTCATGTGAAGACATTGGTTGATCCCACAAATTTCTTTAGACACCAACAAAGTATCCCTTCTCTTTCACGTGGCTAAACAAGATAGCATAGTTTGTGGCAAAAGTATATTTACACATATATAATAGTGGGATACTCAATAAATAGGATTTTAGGTTTATGCAGTGAAATAAATAAGTTATGGGTGTATTTAAAAATGTAGGATCTGACTATACTTATTCGCCGAAGTTGTACTTATTGGAGTTTCCTTCAGGGACATTCATTATGTGTACCTTTTATACGAATTCATTGTTTATTATTATGTTATTTTTGTAGTTTCCCAAATAAATTTCATTACTAACATAAATCTTTTATGCTTTACACATTTTTAATATCATTATTTTTTTTTATTCTTACAGTTAAGGGTGAGTAAAACTCGATTCAAATAAAAAAAATCGAAAAAATTCGAATTTCGAGTTAAACGAATCGAATTATTCGAGTCAACTCCATATTTTTTTTGAATTTCGAGTTCAAATCGAGTTGAGTTTTCAATTGAATAACTCGAATAATTGAATAATTGAATATCAAACTATAATATTTTACATTTTACCTAAACTCCCAAACCTTTTGCTTTTCCTCAAAACTTTTACTCCTTCCCACTTCCCCCAAAACTTTTACTCCACTCCAATCCCAACCCCCCAATCTACCCAAAATTCATTTCCCACCAAAATTTTACTCTCCCATTTACTTTTTCTCAAAATTTTACTCCCAAAAACCCTTAAAAATTTTTATTTTCCCCCAAAATTTTTACTTCCTCCCACTTTTCCCCTAAAACTTTTACTCCATTCCCATCTCACATCCCATCTACCCCAAACCCATCCCCCCTCCAATTTTTTTTTAATGTTTTCCCTTCAAAATTTTACTCTCCATATTTATTTCCCCTCAAACTTTTATTCTCCAAAACTTTTTATTTTCCTCCTAAACTTTTACTTCTCACCCTTTACTCTCAAATAAAAAATCAAAATTATCCAAAAAAAATCACTAAACATAAATAGTAATAATTTTATTTATATCTACTATTTATATTATTAAATTAAATTTCACATTTTATATTATTTATATTATTAAATTGTTTAGTCATATTTAATAATTATATTAAAATTGAATTATTAATTATGCTATAAAATATTTGTGTTAAAATTTTACATTGGTACCAATTTCACATTTTATCTTTAAAATAACTTTTATTAAAAATCACTTTTTACATTTAATATATTTTTAATTCTAAAATACATAGTGACAAGAATCCAAGATAATTGAAAGAACTAAACAAGCAAAGAAGCTAACTCAGTATAAAATAATTAATAAATAAATTATTTGGTGTGAAAGTTAATAAAAAATTTTGGTTAAGGTGAACAAATTTTATTACGATATGTGACAATGGTTACAAGGACCCAAAATTATTTTTTTTTTAAATTTAACTCGAAGAAATATATTCGATTCGATTCGATTCGAATTCCATCTCACTCGACTCGATTCGAGAAAATTTCAAATCAAATTAGGATGATAAAATATGATTCGTCAACTCGATTAACTCGAAATTTTTTCATTCGATTTGATTTGATTCGATTCGATCGAACGCTCACCCCTACTTACAGTATATAAACAAAAACCAATAGGAAATAAGCATGTCATCCTCAATTGATAGGGTACTTACTCAACACTCTTTACTTCTCATGGTTTCCCCCATTCTCGTCAAAACTCTTGATAAAAATAAGAGACAAAATTTTAATCAAAAGTAATACCGAATTTATTGACAGTTCATTATTATTATTATTATGTTTTATATATGTACATTAAGTATATTATCCAAAGGAATTGAAAAGAATTACAACACATGTAACTTTAATCTTTATAATTTTATTCATTTTTCATGACATTTTCACATGACATTTTTAGAATGTCACAAAAAAATTTACTTTAAATGTCATAAGAAATGAACTTATTACTGACAATTTTAAAGAAAAATCAAAACATTAGGAAAAGTGTTATATTCCTTACTTTTATAAACGTCACAAATTTATCTATCTTGTAACGTTTAAAAATATCATGAAAAAAGAACCCAAAACATAGCAGAATGGTTACTTTTATTTTTGGATCTAAAGTAACTATATAGTTAGTTACAAGAACACCACGTGTAATATTACCTTTTGTGATGCTTATATTTCAAATTAAATGAAACAACAGGAATAAAATTAGCATCATAGAAAACATTATTTTCATACATTTATATTTCATATTAAAAGATAGAAAAAGTAATATTAAAAGTCATCAAATGTCCTAATGTAAATAGAGCAAAAGAATAGTACAAAACATAAAGTCAACTGTATGGAAAGTTAAAATTAAGTACCACTACACCAAAGCAGACTTTTTTAGCGTTTTTGGGGCTTTTTAGCGTTTTAAGCGCCACTAATAGTATTCTTGAGGCTTTCGAAAGCGCAAAAAAACGCCGCTAAAGCAAGCGCAAAAATTTAGTGGCGTTTGTTGTGAAAAACGCCGCTAAAGGTAGGAGCTTTTAGCGGCTTTTAAGGAAAACGCCGCTAAAGGTAGAGACTTTAGCGGCGTTTTTAGGAAAACGCTAAAGGTAGAGGTTTTAGCGACGCTTTTCAAAAAACGCCGCTAAAGGTAGGAGCTTTAAGCGCTTTTTAAAAAACGCTAAAGGTAATAACTTTAGCGCTTTTAATAAAATGCCGCTAAATGTATGGAATTTTAGCGCTTTAAGAAAAAGCGCTAAAAGTCATGAAACTTAAAAAAATTTAAAATATTATAAAAAGAATAAAATTAAAATATTATAAATATTAAAATATTATAAAAATATTTAAGGAAAAAATAATAAAATTAAACATTTTTCAAATTTATAACATTTAAACCAAAAAAGGAAATCGATAGCAAACAATATTCAACAAGAATTTTAAAAAAAGTAAGGATGGATTTCTTCAACTCTTCATATCACTTTAGCAAATCACTTGAACTCAGATCGAACCCTTTTCATCCTCGGACTCCTCACCAAGGATGGATTTCTTCAACTCTTCATATCACTTTTCATTCTCCAAGTATTGAAGACTTAAAATTTCTACTTCTTTGTCACCATGCCGTTGACTCATACGACAAAAGAAAATGTAAAGAAACAAAATAAATCAATGAACTTACAGGAAAAAAAAAATAAACAACTTGGCTAAGATCAAAGATTCTTCAACTAAAGTTCAATTACTTTATTGTTTGTGAACCGAAAAGAACAATACTAACCTCTTGGCGACTTAAGATATCCATCACTCGACGTCTATATAATTTTGTAGTTGGAAAGTCATCACCTATTAAACATGTCCAATAAATTTAAAAATGTCTATATCATTAATGAAAATTTTCCAATGGTTATTCTAAGTAGCTATAAATAGATACTTCAATAATGAGTGAATAAAACAAAATATTTAAATAAAATCAAAGGTCCACAATAAAGGAACAACGGCATTTTACAAGATGAGTTCTCCAAATTCCCAAAAATGCTTTTCTAATCATATCTTTTAAATACAAATCATTCATTGGATAGGCACAGTTAATACTAACATTTAATTATAGCAACTGCGTTGGTCAAGTTCAAATGCAAAATCTATCAATACCGTGCAAAAGCAAATCTTAGAAATGTAAATTAAGCCTATAGTAGGAGGGATGCAAAACAATATCAAATAAAATTATGGTCTAAAGAAACATCGGAAAATGTTTTTGTCCTAAGAACAAAAAACTTACAATGACTCTATAATTCTTGATCGAGACAATTGGATATGGTAAAATCATAACTTCCCCCTTTATTATGGTATTTCTTAAGATGCTCCATAAACAAAATAGACCCCTTCCTCGAATAAGATTTTAACTCTCCAACATTCAAAGCTGTTCTTAATTTTGTCCATATTAAAAGTGACGATACACTAACTCTTCCTATCAAAAGAAAAATACAAGACATTAGGATGAAAGCCCCAAGTTCGAGATTCTAAGTCGACAACCGCATAACTCAAATGTTAAAATGAAATCGATAATGGAATACATAACTTGAAACCACAGAGAGGCACGATGAATAAGATTTTATTACAACTCCACCCACTCATCACAAGTTGAAGAAGAAAGAAAGCATTAAAATCACTTCACAACAATGTTAGAACTTACGACCACAACCACGGGTATCTGAGATGACTTTGTTTTCTTCCTTGTAAGGAACAAGTTGAGCTACACAAATAAAATTTCTAAGGGCTTGGATAAAATTTCTCAAATTTTACTTGCATCGAAGAATCATATGCTTCACACTTCATTGAGCATCAAGGAACTTCATTTTTTACCTTGGACTAATCTTTGAATTTTAAACATATAAAAGTTACGGAAAATCACTTACTTTGTTCCCACAAAAATTAATTACAAGAATATTCCAACACTAATTTCATTTAACGAAAATTATTTATTTCAACCATAATGAGTTAAAATAAATTCATGCAACAATGGAAGCAGCAATAAACATGCAACACTACAACCACAAAATATATAACCATGCTAACAACCAGATATGGGAAGAATGCAAACTGTATGAAGCCAAGCTTCTCATAGCATGAAAACACTTCGAACCACCTTCTCATAGGAGACATGCAAATCTGATGTATTCGCCAAGTTCCTACCAGATACCAATATGGACTTCCAAAGACCGTAGCAAGTGCAGCTGTCTGAGATAGGAAAGCGCGGTGTGCAAGCAACTAAAGACAATATAGCAAAAACATTCCAACAAACTAGAATTGAAAGGCAAGCAGTACAGATGGATAAACATTTGGGTGGAAAAAGCCACGGGAAATTTACACTTTGGAGGCTTCTTGGGATAATCTTATTGAAATGGGCGTGGCGGGAAGTACCCACCTCCCAATCAGTCTATAACACGATGATACAAGGAGTTAAGCTATCCAAACATTAAAAGAAACACAACTACAACTATTCAAACATGCACACTTTCTTTAAATACTACTCTATATATTGACACAACACTCTCATGAGTCCTTTTAATCAAATATTTGACTTTCTAAACATGATTTTTTAAGAAAATGAAGCATTTTGACGACTTTAATAAATGCTCCAGATATAATTACAAGCATCCAGACATCACACCTTCAAGCTTGCCAATATAAAGAACAAAAACTCAGATCTGAATAGTAAGGATAGATAGATAAAACGAGTTGGGCAAAAATAATATTGAGAGGAATTGAATAAAAGTTGAGACATCATTCAAGAAATTAATATACAAGGCAAATAAGGAAACCGACAACCAAAATTTCAGAGGTGCGATATCATTACAAGATCAAAACCAATACCACAAAGTCATCACTCTTCAAGTTAAATAACAACCACCAATCTTGCAAAGAAAATCTAAAACTTGCAGCACAAACTTCTTAGCGCTCAATCTGTCTGCAACATATAAATAGTCAACAACCTCAAGACAAATATCGTTAGTTGAAAAGACAAATATTGTAACACCCCAAACCCGGCCCAAACGCTATGACCGAATCTGGTTTGCTACGGAGAAAACATTTTGAAAATCCTTTAAAAACCGGTTTAAGTTTTTGATAAAGAAAGCGTTTTGTTAAAAATAGTTGAGGTGTACAAATCTTATACTTGGGTTTATTTTGAAAATATTTGTTAAGTCAAGTTATCATGTATATTCTATATTTTAAGATGTACCCGATGGTACATAAAAACATTTTTCGAATTACTTTAGAAAAACGTGTGAACTTATTATTATCATAATTAAATAGTTTAACTAATATTCAAAGCAGGTAACAATAACAAAATAATAAAAGGAGTTATTGGAGGCCTTATTACAACCCAATTAAAAATCAAATCAACAATCGAGAAGAGATAAACCAAAATTTAAAGTCTATTAAATTTAAATTCTTCTGCATGGCCACCTCAAGTCCCTCCGGCTCCATATCCATGAACTATGTGTCACTGAAAAAAATAAAGGAGAAGGTGAGTCACCAAGACTCGATATGTAACCCTTCCCGGTGAATACCACATCATACACACTATATAACAATTAACATGCATCAAGTCATATACCCAACCTAACCATCCATATCACCTTTCTCCCGTGTGGTACCAAACCACTTGGTGGTGCCAAACCACTTGGTGACTTTAAGTCACAAATGTGATACCAAATCACCGGAGGTGCCAAACCTCGGTGTCCGAAGACACAAATCAATTGATGGGGCAAACCCATCGTGTGATACCAAATCATGGCGTCAATCCCATACCTCAAAGTGGGGCCAACCCACGGTGGTGCTAAGCCACGAGGGACGAGACGCTATGAGGTGCCAAACCTCTGGAGGTACCAAACCTCTCGGTGACCGTAGTCACAATGTGTTACCAAAACAACGGTGTGCATCGACACTAATAATCGCCTCCACTCATCAACCCATATCAAATTATATTATAATAGAGTTTATAATAACATACATTTATCACATCACATAAACTACGCTTCCCAAAAGCATTATTATCAAATCTCATATTAATGAGACTTACCGAGATCCTCGTTGCACCATGAAGGTACTAATTTCAGTATCTACAATAAGCGATTTACATAGAATGCATTTAATTAATTATTATAAGTGTGTATGTACACACTGTCACCTGAATAATCTAAATCTCGAATGGAGGAGTCGGTCACACTAGATCTACTTGTCCCTATATTCGCCAAATACATGGGTTAGTATATTCGCCAAATCAAATAATTTAAAGGGTCATCTTTTGGAACCGAATCCTTACCTTCTCGCTTTTGGATACTAATCACAACACCGATTCGAATCGCTTCACCAACTACCATCGGTTAATAAATAAAGCTAATAGCCTTTGGCTTTTAAATTCTTGAAACTAAATCTTATGAAAATCGATCCTTACCACCACTTACCACCCGATTGAAGAAAAAGAAAGAGGAGAACACCCTTGCTTTAATATTCGGCCAAGACTTCTCAAAATAGGGAGAATGGAATTGGCTATTGTTGGTGAAAATAATAAACAAGGTTCGCTTATGTGAAAAGAAGAACAAAAGTAGGAGAAGATCTGGAATTTTATTAATAACAAAGAGGAAAATCGACAACAAAGTGGTGGATTATTCGACCATTGGTGGAAGAAAGAAAAAGGAGAATAGGTGGGAGAAATCAAAGGTGATTTTTTGGCCAAATAAAATAGAAGAAAGTGGAAAATTTGAAGAATTCCTAGGGAATTTAATAAGAAGACAGCGGGGAAAAAGATCGATCGATTCTTGGAAATTTTCGCTCTTCTTCTTGTACAAAACAGCTCCCAAAGAGTCCTAATCTTGTCAAATTCTCCTCTCTAAACCGATAAAACTTTATCTATTAATTATCACCCTTCCAATTAAATTAAAAATCATATCCATCCATTATCCCATTCCTTATCACTCCTTTAAATCAAATAAAAAATAAAAGAACCCATGTGCATATCAAACTCTTCGGTGAAACAAAGAACCATATGCGAGCCAAACTCTTCACCCACGCCAAGAATAAAATAAAAAAAAAAAGCATTTGTTGCTACTCGAACCAAACAACCTCCAGTGAGCAGGAGCCCTTTTCTATCGCCCCGAACCAACTCCCCACCTTGACTTTCATGTCATATATTCAAATCATTAAATTATAAGCCTTCTTTGCTTGGGACCATCACCGCATAAAGTAAACGCATAAACGCCCTTTAGCCACTCGAACCCGTGACTGCGCCCATTCTCTTCCAGTTCTTAAGTGGCGTTCAGTTACCACTTTACCAATCCGATTTTTATGTCCTAAAGCTTCCTTATTTAATTATAAGACTTTCTAGGTCGATCACCCGTAAATTAAAACCAAAATTCCATTCCAGACTCGAACTCGCTCATCAACCTCCAGCCTTTAAGTGGCACACAGTAGCCACTTTACCAAAGCCTTTCTTATGCTAAAAGACCTACAAAAATTCCTTTAAAGCCTTCTCATTAATCCCTTTTTAACGCTTAAAAAAAATAAAACCCATCTGCTCCCCATGTTACTCGAACTCCTTCCCTTGGCACTTCCTTTTGAACCTTAGCGCCTAAGCCACTTTGCCAAGCCCATTCTTTGTTTTAAAATTAAGCCCAAAATTTTGTTTAAGCCCTATCTCCACCTAGCTCCCTCCTTTTAAGTACTTTAATTTATTTTTTTAATTTAATTTTTTAAACCCAAATTAGACCTAAATCGGGGTTATTTATAGACCCTAAATCATGCCAAATAACATCATATTTATTTATTTCTTGAAGTCCACATGAAATTTATTTAATTTACAAATAACCCCTAATTGAGGTGTTACAATTCTACCCCCTTAAAAATAATTTAGTCCTCGAAATTACTTACTATCGTCCCAATCGTATATCCTTAACTCATCACACCACGCTACTGCTGCACACTCTGATCTTAAAGAACTATCATACTTTCTACACATTCCCTAAGTCCATAATCCAAGTTCCATACACTTTTCTAGCAACATAAAAGCGAACTAAGCGTAACCACAACCAAGGCAATTAAGAGTATTAGGAAATAATAAAAAAACTTACCCGTTGTCGATCCGGCACATCTTCCTCCTCATGACCAACCGCACAAACTAACCTTGGTTGCCTCGCCTCTGCACCTTCAAACACCTCGGCCACGCCTGTTACCATTATCATTACCTCTAGCGCACCTCGACCCCTCCGTGGTGGTCCTTCATTTCTAACCCGAGCACGCAGTTCGACCCTGGGTGATTCTTAGCTAACCGAGGACAATCCCTTACACGGTGATCCCACGATCCACATTCAAAGCACCCTCTACTTCCGACCAAACATTCTCCGAGTGGGATTTCCGCATCTAGCACACCTTGAGGTGGCCTTGAGTAGGCTTTGTGGCTCTTTCGATTCCCCAAATTTAGCCCTCTTCTCCACATTCTTGCCCGATCCGGTGATCCAAAGCCTCTCTTCGCTTTATTCTTTTCGTGATTACGTCTTACGGACTCCTTGATCCCTTCACTACCTTAGCCTTTTCCACTAGGATGAAAACTCACGCTCTTGTTGTGGAGCAATCGGTAACCTTAGATCATCCTAAGTCCGTCCTCAAAGCGAACACGGCGTTAGGTGCTCTGTTGATACAATTCCCGAGCATAGCGGCTCACCTTAAAAATTCGCCTCATATTACGACATCGACTTATTTCCTTGCACCAATCCGGAAAAGCTTTCCTCCGAGCATCAGTATAGCTGGTGCCCACATACTTCTTCCGAAAAGCAACTCTAAAGTAATCCCACGTAAGATCATCTGCGTGGCACCATCTCGGACCGTAAGCCACCGACACGCTTCATCCTTGAGCGACACCGATCCTTTAACTTCTCCTCATTAGTCGGTCAAGATCATCCATAATCCTTTCCGTTGATTCTAGCCAATATTTCGCTGTGCTGGGTGCCACTCCCGACACACCCCGAAATACCTCAGCTCCGTTAGATCGGAGTCGCTCGGGAACAGACTTCCAAGCTCCCAAATTTCCACTAGCCCCAGCCACCAGCTCAAGGACTCGCAACACAGCTTGCGACACTGCCTCACCTCCGGTCTGATCCTGCTCCTCAGCTCCAAAAGTTAGAGGTGGTGGTGGCGGTGGTACTCCATTCTCAGAACTTTGACCCGACCTAACGGGTTTAGACACGGTCAACCTTCCCCTTTCGCGTCCACGACGGCCACGTCCTCGAGAGCTCATTCTAACTATCGCGCTTTTAATCTGATTAGAAAAATTTTATGGATTAGTAATTTGTTTCACTTGGTTATTCGAAGAAGTTTTATGGAAAGCTCAATAGGGATTCTTCGATCAATCAAGGTTTTAAGTTCTCTATCCTAGTTCACACAGAGAAGAACATCCATTCCCTAATACCTTCCATACTTATTCACTCTTCGGACATTTCTATCCTGTTTCTATCCTAGGGGTATTTTCGTCATTTCCCTATAGGGTATTTTTTTGTAGTAAAATCTGAGAGATTTCAAATTTTAATAAAGCAGGTCACTTGAAATTTCCAAAGCGAAGAGCATTTCGAAAATTTGTAAAATTTGAAGTTATGGCATCATTTTGGAAACTAGGGTATTTTGGTAATTTTATCAATCGGGTAATTTTGAAATTTTAACAAATTGGGTATTTTAACAGTTGTAAAACTCGAGGGTCCCTTTTGAGAGTTTTCCTTTCTTAAAACGATGATGTTGCAAAATTTTGTACCCGTGGTCGTTTTGGTAATTTTACAAGTGAGGGCATTTCGTAATTTTCCAAAACCAAAGTATTTTATTGGTGATTTGTAAAGTAAAGTTTTTGGATATTTCTAAAAATAATAATAATTTTTTTTGGCAAAACCATTGATTTGATATTTTATGAGTCGAGGTATTTTAGTAATTTCACCCCAAGGGCATTTACGTAATTTTCACAAATCAACTTTTTGGAAAAACATTGTAAAAATGGTTGTTCTCATATTTGAAAGAGTGATTTTAAAGAAATTTTGAAGAAACTAGGGTTTTGTTATTTTTTCTATTTCGAAAACATGGTTAGTTCCTTTTGGTTTTAATCCTTATGTTTAGCCTATGATAGAAGCCCTCTTGGTCGGGGTGAACAAAGCTACGCACCAGGCAGGATTCGTGTGGAGAGGAGGTGAGTCACGCTGATCGCTTAAATACCAAGCTCCCACCGAACCTTTCTAGACATGCATGAGGTTACCACACCCTAGCTTAGTGACTTGGTCATAGGTTGGTTGAGTTCATTAAGTCTTATGCTCTGTTTGTGTTTGAGTAATCTAATCCTAGGGTTCAAATTCCTATAAGTCTATTCTATGTTCCATGCTTCCTACCCTTCTGAGAAAATAATCAACAAAGAAAGTTAGAGGTACTTACAGGCGAGATAGGTCTTGGGAGACTCGGTGCCATGCTATTCCAAAAACCCAAAATTGCTTCAAAAATGCCTACCAAAACATTTTTGGGCCTTGGGCCCCCACAGCCGAGTATTGAATTGGGCTCTGATACCAATTTGTAACACCCCAAACCCGGCCCAAACGCTATGACCGAATCTGGTTTGCTACGGAGAAAACATTTTGAAAATCCTTTAAAAACCGGTTTAAGTTTTTGATAAAGAAAGCGTTTTGTTAAAAATAGTTGAGGTGTACAAATCTTATACTTGGGTTTATTTTGAAAATATTTGTTAAGTCAAGTTATCATGTATATTCTATATTTTAAGATGTACACGATGGTACATAAAACATTTTCAATTACTTTAGAAAAGCGTGTGAACTTATTATTATCATAATTAAATAGTTTAACTAATATTCAAAGTAGGTAACAATAACAAAATAATAAAAGGAGTTATTGGAGGCCTTATTACAACCCAATTAAAAATCAAATCAACAATCGAGAAGAGATAAACCAAAATTTAAAGTCTATTAAATTTAAATTCTTACGCATGGCCACCTCAAGTCCCTCCGGCTCCATATCCATGAACTATGTGTCACCGAAAAAAATAAAGGAAAAGGTGAGTCACCAAGACTCGATATATAACCCTTCCCCGGTGAATACCACATCATACACACTATATAACAATTAACATGCATCAAGTCATATACCCAACCTAACCATCCATATCACCTTTCTACCCGTGTGGTACCAAACCACTGGTGGTGCCAAACCACTGGTGACTTTAAGTCACAAATGTGATACCAAATCACTGGAGGTGCCAAACCTCTGGTGTCCGAAGACACAAATCAATTGATGGGGCCAACCCATCGTGTGATACCAAATCACTGGCGTCAATCCCATACCTCAAAGTGGGGCCAACCCACGGTGGTGCTAAGCCACAGGGACGAGACGCTATGAGGTGCCAAACCTCTGGAGGTACCAAACCTCTGGTGACCGTAGTCACAGTGTGTTACCAAAACACCTGGTGTCCGTCGACACTAATAATACTGGCCCCTCCACTCATCAACCCATATCAAATTATATTATAACGAGTTTATAATAACATACATTTATCACATCACATAAACTACGCTCCCAAAAGCATTATTATCAAATCTCATATTAACAGAGACTTACCGAGATCCTCGTTGTACCATGAAGGTACTAATTAGTATCTACAATAAGCGATTTACACATAGAATGCATTTAATTAATTATTATAAGTGTGTATGTACACACCTGTCACCCACTGAATAATCTAAATCTCGAATGGAGGAGTCGGTCACACTAAATCTACTTGTCCCTATATTCGCCAAATACATGGGTTAGTATATTACCAAATCAAATAATTTAAAGGGTCATCTTTTGGAACCCGAATCCTTACCTTCTCGCTTTTGGATACTAATCACAACACCCGATTCCCGAATCTGCTTCACCAACTACCATCGGTTAATAAATAAAGCTAATAGCCTTTGGCTTTTAAATTCTTGGAAACTAAATCTTATGAAAATCGATCCTTACCACCACTTACCACCCGATTGAAGAAAAGAAAGAGGAGAACACCCTTGCTTTAATATTCGGCCAAGACTTCTCAAAATAGGGAGAAGGAATTGGCTATTGTTGGTTAAAATAATAAACAAGGTTCGACATGTGAAAAGAAGAACAAAAAGTAGGAGAAGATCTTTGGAATTTTATTAATAACGAGAGGAAAATCGGCAACAAAGTGGTGGATTATTGACCATTGGTGGAAGAAAGAAAAAGGAGAATAGGTGGGAGAAATCAAAGGTGATTTTTTGGCCAAATAAAATAGAAGAAAGCTGGAAAATTTGAAGAATTCCCTAGGGAATTTCGGAAGAAGAAGAGGGAAAAAGATTGATCAGTTGCTGGAAATTTTCTGCTCTTCTTGCTGTACAAAACAGCTCCCCAAAGAGTCCTAATGCTGTCAAATTCTCCTCTCTAAACTGATAAAACTTTATCTATTAATTATCACCCTTCCAATTAAATTAAAAATCATATCCATCCATTATCCCATTCCTTATCACTCCTTTAAATCAAATAAAAAAAAAATAAAAGAACCCATGTGCATATCAAACTCTTTCAGCCGAAACAAAGAACCATGTGCAGGCCAAACTCTTCACCCACGCTAGCAGCAAAATAAAAGGAAAAAAAACGCATTTGCTGCTACTCGAACCAGCAACCTCCAACAGCAGGAGCCCCTTTTCTATGCGCCCCCGAACCAACTCCCCCACCTTGACTTTCATGTCATATATTACCATCATTAAATTATAAGCCTTATTTGCTTGGGACCATCACCGCATAAAAGTAAAACGCAAAACGCCCCTTTAGCCACTCGAACTCGTGACTGCGCCCATTCTCTCTTCCGGTTCTTAAGTGGCGTCAGATTACCACTTTACCAATCCGATTTTTATGTCCTAAAGCTTCCTTATTTAATTATAAGACTTTCTAGGCCGATCACCCGAAATTAAAACCAAAATTCCATTCCAAAGAACTCGAACTCAAGCTCATCAACCTCAGGGCCTTTAAGTGGCACACGGTAGCCACTTTACCAAAGCCTTTCTTATGCTAAAAGACCTACAAAAATTCCTTTAAAGCCTTCTCATTAATCCCTTTTAACGCTAAAAAAAAAATAAAACCCATCTGCTCCCCATGTTACTCGAACTCCTTCCCCAGCACTTCCTTTTGAACCTTAGCGCCTAAGCCACTTTGCCAAGCCCATTCTTTATTTTAAAATTCGCCCAAAATTTTGTTTAAGCCCTATCTCCACCTAGCTCCCTCCTTTTAAGTACTTTAATTTATTTTTTTTTAATTTAATTTTTTTTAAACCCAAATTCGACCTAAATCAGGGTTATTTCTAGACCCTAAATCATGCCAAATAACATCATATTTATTTATTTCTTGAAGTCCACATGAAATTTATTTAATTTACAAATAACCCCTAATTCAGGGTGTTACAAATATCGTTGAGAAATTCTTGTGAATAATGTAAATGCAATCACCGGAAAGTAGCATATAAGTTCATTTCTAATTGAACCTCTTGATGCTTCAAATCTTATAACCGCCCGACCATCACTCACCAAACCTAGTGAAGACAAGCTTAAATTTCACAACCATTACCCTCAATCTGAGTATCGCTCTTGAAACATGAAGAGAAGCAAGACAAGCTTTCTAAATTTTCCTCCTATTACATAAACATTTCTATTCTCAGATATCCATCTCACTCAATGATTTTCTCTTTGGGTAGCTTTTCTCATAGTTCTCAATTAATTATTACAAGCCTTTAACTTAATTATTCTTATTCACACATATAAGATTGATAATTAGTATCTATATTCTTACTAATATCTCATCTATACTCGAGACTCAAATTATAGTAGCAATTTAGGTACATATGCATAAATGTGTGAGAGATGAACTACTGAAAGATCATAACAAACAATTTACTCGTAAGATGACATTCAAAACAACTAGCGAGAAAGCAAAAATGTCTATAAAATTCGTACATCCATGTAAATATATTTGAAAAGGTGAACAACAAAACTCCGAAGAGTGAAAAAGCCAATTTTGAAAAAGCTTGACAAAATAATATGTGCAATGTAAATTACATTTTATCTAGGAAACTGAGGTATTACCCAAAGACTAAAATTATATTCACATGGAACAGCTTAATCAACGATAAATTTCAATTAGCCTCACTTTAGGTTCTACATCTAAGCTTGAACAATAGAAGAGTCGACACAAGTACTTCAAGAAAATAGAAGAGTCGATTAACCAATGTGACTAATATTAAGACTACTAGGACCTATTTCTTTTCAACTTGTATGCTACTTTCCGGTGATTGCATTTACGGCATTCGAATGCGAGCTAGTCATACAAAGCACGCATATACCATATGCCATAATAGAAAGAAATATTCCTATTATCCTATATGGAAAACACAAGACTCAATTTAATCCGAATTATCAATATCTTTGCTAGTCCATGTTTTAACCCAATAAAATCACATAAAACTTGGGTTCATTTACATCAATCGCCAGCCCCTCTCTTTAAAGGAAAAAAAACCTCCTAAGACCAAAATGAAAAACGAACCCTAAAATCTTAAAATCTATAAACAAGACAACAAAGATCCACGTCCAAAGAAATAAGAGAAAATAATTGACGAACCAAACTCAACAAGCGTAATCCATTAAACTTTACCGACGATAATGAAAAAGAAAAATCTGTAAATTAAATAGAAGTTCTTGACTTACTCCCTTTTCCAAGGATCGTGCAATGCCACACCATCAAATTGACCGTCCCAACATCCAAGGAAGAAACAAAGAACATCAATCTTTGATAACCCATTAAACTTATTGAAGCTCAAAGAAATAGGAAAGACATGGCATGGATTTTTAAAGCTTAATGTTGATGCTAGCAGAGGTATAGTAATAATAAGTTGGGGCTCAAGCAGTGATTCAAGATGCAAATGGAGACTTTCCATTTGGGGAAAGATGATTTGGTTATTGGGGCTATTATTAAAGATATACAGAGGTTAAGGGAGGCTTTCCATAGCTGCAAGTTATATAGCTGATAAAACTTTGCCGGCGAACAGCTAAAGGAAAAGGGAAAGGGATGTTCGGCTTTCACGGGGGAATAAAGCAAAAAATTGGTTTGGGTAAAAATATAGATTAGATTATATAGAAAAATATAACCTATTTAAAAAACCATGAGTCTCAGGATATTTTTTGGCAGAAAACAAATTGAACACTTAGGGATTTCTGCTCAAAGACGAAATGAACAAGAACAAATGTATTTTTTTTCCGAATAAAAGAAGATAAAAGAGAAGGGGATTCAAGAAAAAAGAAAATAAATGTGCAGCTTTTCTTTTACCGTAAAAAAGGAAGAGATTGGAAATCAAAGCAAAAGAAAAGGAATAGAAGGTGCAGACCACAACTGTTGAAAACAGAGATGAGAATAGGAAGAGCAAAGAGATGAGAGTTAGGGATTTCGGGAAATCAAAAAATGGGGGAACAGAAAGCGTTAATAAATTTTTGATAAACGCTAACAATACGGCACCGTTTTTAACTAAAATAAAATAATTATTTGCGGCGTTTTTTAAAAAGTGCCACTATTTTTTACCTTTTATGCGTTTTTAATTAAAAATGCCGCTAATATTCTTAATACTAATATATTTTTAAAGATTTAATCAAATTTTTCTTTATTTTAAAGTTTAAGTAATATTTAAAAGAATTGGATAAATTTTGAAATTTTAAAATTTAAAGTTATTTAATATATAAATTAAAAACAATTACTCATATACCCAAAAAATTTAAAAAGTATTTTAAATAATAGTATTTTATTTTTTCATTTTAACATTTATTTTTTAATGTTATTGGTTCTAAATTTTTCTACATCGTTAATTTTTGAATATTTTAAAAGTAAATTACAAATAAATTTTATATTAATTAATTAATATAAAAATTAGATAAATAATAATAGATCGAAGAGGATGAAAGAGTCTTGCATGAGTTTTGAAAATAATACATGATGGCCACTTGGATGATGGATCGAATGTACAACACTAGTTTGTTTAAATTGGACCTAAGTCGCACTTAAACCTCTAAAACCTATAAAACCTTAAACACGTAACTCCAAAATCTAAACCCTAAAACATTATAAACCCTAAAACCCTAAACTATAAACTTTTATAAATTTTAAACCCTAAAATACCATAAACCACAAAATCTTAAATCATAAACCCTTATAGACATATAAACCCTAAAAGCATAAATACTAAACCTTAAATCAAAAACTTTAAACAACTAAAACCCTAAACTATATATAAACATTAACCCCTAAACCTTACGACCCACACCTTACACACTAAATGCTAAACCTTTAACACTAAGGCAAAAAATTAAACACTAAATGTAAATTAAACCTTAAACCCTAAACCTTAAAATTCTACACTTAAATCATAAACCCTAAACTCAAAAACCTGACACATCAATCATTTCCCCAAACCCCTAACCCTAAACCCATTACTATAAACCTAAAACCCTAACCTATTAACCATTAATTTCCTCAAAACCTCAAACCCCTAACCCTTAAAATATTAACCCCAAACCCTTAACCATTTACCTTTAAACCCATTAACCCTAACTTTTAATCCATAAAACCCTAGGACAACCTTAAACCGCAAATCATAAACTATAATCCCTAAACATTAAAACAGTAACTCCTAAACCTTACACCCTAAACTATATATGTTAAACCATAACCCCTAAATAATCATGAGAATTAATATTCAATATTTTAAAATTAATACTATCTCTTTTACGATTATATAAGAAATTATTTAATATTTTTTTCATTTTTAACAAATATTTTTCTCTTAAATAATTTAAACTAGAATCATAATTTTAATGTATTAAAATTAATGTTATCTCTTTTACAATTATATAAGAAATTATTTAATATATAAATTTAAAACAATCACCATATATCCAAAAAACTTTAAAATTATTTACGGCATTTTCCCAAAAGCGCTAATGCCCAGACTTTTAGCGGCGTTTTCCCAAAAGCGCCGCTAATGCCCAGACTTTTAGCGTTTTTCCAAAAGTACTGCTAATGCTCAGACTTTTAGCGTTTTTCCAAAAGTACCGCTAATGCAGACTTTTAGCGGCGTTTTCACAAAGTACCGCTAATGCCAGATTTTTAGCGGCGTTTTCACAAAAGCGCCGCTAATGCCCAGACTTTTAGCGGCGTTTGTCCAAAAGCGCCGCTAATGCCCAGACTTTTAGCGGCGTTTGTCCAAAAGCGCCGCTAATGCCCAGACCTTTAGCGGCGTTTTTCCAAAAGCGCCGCTAATGCCCAGACCTTTAGCGGCGTTTTTCCAAAAGCGCCGCTAATACCCAGACTTTTAGCGGCGTTTTGTAAATAAACGCCGCTATTGCTCATTTTTAGCGGCGTTTGATAAATAAACGCCGCTATTGCTCATTTTTTGGCGGCGTTTTCCTTCAAACGCCGCTAATGTATAATATTTGCGGCGTTTTTCTTTGAAACGCCACTAAAAACGCCGCTAAAAGTCTGTTTTGGTGTAGTGTACTAAAGTTCAAGCATTAAAACATAAAGTCACAAAATAGAAAATGAAAGACGTAGCTAAAACTAACATTAATAGCAGGTGTGATATAAGTGACTAAAGATGCAATAGCGAAGGGTATCAACAAAACTGCAGCTAAGAGTCACGTCAGTAACTCTAACACTAGATTGATGGGAGCAGTGGTCATCAATAGTTTGCAGTGGTAGAGGCATAATCACTCCTTTAGCATGAACGCCTTCAGTCTGAGACCATGGCACAACCAAACCCCAAAAAGGACACTACCAACCATCATGAAAGCTAGTCAAGAAGCGGCAGTAGAGGAGATCTGTTGGCCACAAAGTGGCCTTAGCCATCAAATGGGAAGGTTTGGTGCGACAAAACCCAAGAACAAGTGAAGTCCAACCATTGAGGAGCCCAACTGTTGAAGACAACATCCAAGAAGAAGATTAGAGGCTTGCCAAAAAGAAGTCAAAATTTGAAGAAGAAGAAGAAGAAGAAAAATCACCGCACAAAAGTGTAAAGATGCCTATGTAACATCCTCTACCTGACTTGATCGTCAAGTCCGAGCTACAAGATGCCACATTCGCTGCTGAAGCAACTACGATTACCTGCCAAAAAGAAGTCAAAACTTGAAGAAGAAGAAGAAGAAGAAGAAGAAAAATCACCGCACAAAAGTGTAAAGATGCCTATGTAACATCCTACCTGACTTGATCGTCGAGTCCGAGCTACAAAATGCCACATTCGCTGCTGAAGCAATTACGATTAAAATAAACTCGATTAACACCCTTTAACATGAAAATGTAGGTAATTTAAGCATATGATAAATTGTAAAGAATTTAAAATATCAAGTTGACGTTGCAACTTCGGGGGCTCTTCGTTGTGATGTGACATACTGATTTGGGCTCGTCGCGTCGTGGCCTAGAGTCCTGATCTCATCACGACAACACTCGCACGACGTCACAACGTCACATACTGTTTCTACAATTTCTAAATGAACCTCAACATGCACGATCAACCAAAGCATATAACAACACTCAACTTTTCAGCTAAACATACATTCCCAATAGGTTCGATATTAAATCATAATACCCTCATACATATAAACATTCCTTCCCTTTATCAATTTCTTCAAATCGCCTAAGTAAACTTCATTAACTAATTTAAGTCACATGACATAAGAATACAGTATATATTCATACATCACCATTCACTCAAGTTGCCATTACATGCTTTATACATTAGCCAAAATTTGTGACAATCTATGTCTCATGAATCAAACATATATTACCTTTAAAATACCAAATCTAACATCTAAAAATTCATAAATATCATACTATATCAAAATGACTCAACCTAGGTACATGTAAAACTTAGAACAAAATAGAATTTCTACTAAATTTGCTGATTCGGGGATCAATTGCTCGAACTACTAGTATCTACTTCACCTGGGCACAGAGAAAAACAAACTGTATGCTAAGCAAATACGCTCAGTGGTAAATGTTGGAAAAAAACCCGGTTTAAAAATGGTTTTCTTGCACAGCGAAAAATTAAAATTTTAAAAATCGACCCGATTTGTGATATTTAAAGCAATAAACCTTAACCGAATACGCACATGTGTTTTCTAATAAGTGGATCCTTGATGTTTTTCGGCTTTTAACCAAATGATCTTCAATGCTATTCTCATATCACGAACTGCTTCAAGTGTGGGCCCTAACCAATTGAACTAAAACACAGAACTAGAAAAAATTTCTTTTAGGGATGAAAACAAAAATTCTCTCTTTTTAAAAAGAAACCGGAAAAATTATTATTCTAAAAAATATGTTTATAAGTTGAGAATACAATCTCTCTATTTTTCGGAAGAATAACAATCTCCCAAAAGTTGTGTTAATAGCCTTATTGGTGCCATATATTTATAGGAAGAGAAGATAGAACCCTTGTAGAGTTGTAGAGGTTTATTTTAAATAGAAAAACAACATCCTACTTAGAGTAAGAGAGGGGTGAATGACTCACCATTGTATTTTTACTAGGGTTTCTGCCTCTTTCATGTTATATGATAGGTTTTGGGCCTCTCCCACATCGAGTCCAATTTCAAGTACTTCTTAGGCCTTTTTGACCCAATACTCTGTAATGTGATCGAACCCGATTCAATTTTTCTATTTTCTAAAATGAACTTTAATATTTACATATTAAATATTTTTTTCATCTCAATTTTACCCTGGTAAATTTTTTTACAATTTTACCCTGGTAAATTTTGACGATTTTACCCCCAGTAAAATTTCGAGAAAATTCATTCAATATGTTACAACTCAACATATTCACTATGACCGAATGATTTTTTTTTTTTATTTTCAGGCTTCAAAACAGTCCAAAAATATAAACTCATTCTTCCATCATTTTTTATGTAATCTTATATAGTATTGCAAGTTTCCATTTCCATTTCCATTTCCATTTTCATTTTCATTTCCATTTTTGGAAATCTACATTCATTTCTAAAATGATTTCATTTATCCATTTTGGAGAAAACCATAATCATTCCTGAATGTTTCTCATTTCTTTTCTTCTATTCATTTTGTTCATTTTTATCCAAACACGCAATTCATTTCTGGTTTCAACAAGTTAGTGGAGGAACCGATTGGACATATGTAGTTGAGGCTCAAATGACTAATAATTAAGTTTCACCTTTTCGCCAATTAATTATAAACTCATTTAGTCACGAATTCATTCCACTATAGCATCGTAACTGAGCTCTCCTCAATGACATACCATTACTAAAGGAACTACTTATTGCTCGTCTAATGACCTTATCATAAGTGTGTTACCCTCATAGGATATCATTGATCTCTTTGGGATAATAAACATTCTCCCAATATGATCCTATTTTATCTCATGATAAGCATTACATCTTCCTTCATGAAAATTCAATCACTATCAAATAGTCATCAAGTCATCCATCACAAAGACTGACAACCCGTAGCCACGTTTACTTTTCATCAACCATGTAATGTCAATGAGAGGATGCCATTTACCTATGTTTTGGGTTATGAATTATACTGTTGTGAATGACACTACATACCGCATAAGTCATACACCCAATGCACCAACTTTCGGTTCCTTATCTATTTGAACTGAGGTTTTTACTTATATCAAAATGTACGAGTCACGCATACATAATCCGCCATCCACTCAAGATTTAGGCCTGTCACACTATGAATGTCACAAGTGAATAAATCTATAAACGGATTCAAGATCTATTCTACTTAGGTCATGTCCGATGTACTATCAATCCAATCAATCAAATCTATGTCTCTATCTTCAGGGAGCCATCTACTTCGATGCCCAAAACATTGCATCTTCCCAATTAGACTTGATAGACGACATATTATTCTTTTAATCGGTTTGCTCATTTCGATTAGACTAAGGACATGTTTAGGTTTGTTTACTAATATAAGTTGTCTTTTCGTACTACCTCTTAGTATCAGTTTAAACAATAGACAACCAATAAGCAACATTTATTTCTATTTTGCTTTGTGTGCAAAAACCATGTGAGGACAATTATACAAAATATATTAATGTAATAAATCAATTTGTTTTATTAACCAATCTGTTCGAAAAAATTACAAGTTTATATTGATGAAAATACTACACTTAGGGCACCAGATCCAACAGTAAATCTATGATTCAAGACAACATAACAAGATTATACAAAATGCAGATATTCAATTCTTAACCATATCTCATACCATTTTTTGTCGAACACTTTCAACTTCATATAGTTATGCTTATACCAATCTTACATGTCACTTCATTTAAATGTTCATGTCAAAACTATCATTTCTACTTAACTTGTACATACTCTTTTTTTTTTTTTTTTGCAACTCAATTCATCACATAAGTATCTAAATATACCATTCATTTCACAACTATATTCATCATTCTGAACTCATTTATACATATATATATACTCAATCCCATATTATCATTTCAATCATTTTCGAGTCCACAAGCTTATTCGTACTCAATCGACTCCTAAAGCTCATTTACCATTTGTTTCGCATATTACAATTCAATTCCATATATCACTTCACATATCATTTAAGCAATTCATTCATTTGTAACCTTATTAACCAACACGGACTGGGAATAGGTTTGTGGATCTGTCACCCTACATCTCAATTTGCCACCACAGTACATCATTGGATAAACCGATAGAAAGATACTAGCACACAAAGTGCATCATTGGGCAAGCCGAAGCAATTACACTAGCATACGATGTGCATTATTAGATGGACCAAAGCAATTATACTGGAATATTAGTGCATTATCAGATAAACGAAACGATCATACTGGCACACTGTAACAACCCGATTTTCAATGGTATCAAAAAGGCAATTTCAGAACCCCATTTTTGATATTTGAGTCCATAAATATTAAATATTAATATTAATATTTAAGAGGTTAGTATTAAATTTTGGTTCTAACTCAACTAAACTAGACTTGGTGTAATACCCCAAACCCAACGGGAAAGGTTCGACCAAAATCCAGTTTGCCACATTAGCCACCAAAATGACTTTCCGTTAACTCCCAACCTAACCTCCAACACAGCACTTATACATAGCATGCGAAATCATCAACAAAGCAGCAGAAAACACACACATAAAACATATGGGTTCGCATACAAAACACATCAGAGTTCATTACGATGAAAAATAATAATTCCAAACACTATCACAATAGATCATAAACCAACACACAAACATAGGTTTGTAGATTAATATAGGCTCATACAAAACATGAGTTCGCAAAGAACAGCATGTAACAGCCCGGTTTAGACCCTAGTCGGAACATTGGTTTCAGGACCACAAATTCAAGGTCAAAAAAATATTTTAAAATTATTTTTAGTGTTTACAGTATGTGATTAAACATGTGTGAAAATTCTATGTGAAAATTTTATCGTTAGTATGTCGATTTATGAAAAAGGACTTAATCACATAAAATGTAAAAGCTGTGTGCTATTTGTTAAAGTGTTTAATTGGCATGGCTTCTTAAATGAGAATTCCTTATGTTGTTATTAAACCATTAATAGACTGGATGGACAAAAATGGGCTTATATTAGTGGAATTTTAATGTTTATATTAAGGGATAAAATGGAAAAATGCTAAATTAAATTAATATTAATAAAACAAACATGAAAATGGTCATAGTGTGTTCATCCAATTACCGAAAATCACAAGAAAAGAAAAGAAAAAGGTTAAGTTAGGGTTCGGCTAGAAGTTGGCTTAATCAAGATCAAGAAAAGAGAGATTCAAATCGAGATCTAGGCAAGAATAAAAGGCTCGATTGATCGACTTATATCGTTGTTTCTACCTCTGAGGTAAGTTCGTATATAATACGAATCGTTTAAAACATGTTCATGTGTTATGTAATGAATGAATATATTTTTGATGAATTAGTAATGCCAAATGTGGATTTGAGAGATGTGGCACTAAGTGTGTGTAAATAGGATCGATACAGTAGTGAATGGCATTATGTGTGCGAAATAAAGAAAGCCTCGACTTTATTGATTGCCACTATGTGTGCAATACCGAGTCAAATTCGGTTTAATGTAAAGGCACTAAGTGTGAGATGATATTAAAGCTTCAGCTAAGAAATTGGCACTAAGTGTGCGATAATATTATAGCTTCAGCTAAATACTTAGCACTAAGTGTGCAAGTTCATCGAATGATTAAAGAGGATCGAATAATTTACGACATTGAATATTGAGTTGTAAATGTGATAGATATGTACGTGATGGTACAGGTATGTACAAAACCTATGTGGTTGATGAGATTGTGTATGAAATAGATGAGTAGTTATGTGAATTAATGAAGGAAAGATTTAGATTGATTAGCTTGATAAATGCTTGTACATTGAACATATAATTATGTATGAAAATGAGAAATTGTTATGGATGAAAATATTGTATTGAGAAGAATTGAACTAGGTGTTGGTAGTTTGGCATATTGAATTTGAAATGTTGAATTAATTGTGTTATATTATGATCTTACTAAGCTTTTTAGCTTACTGTGTGAAGTTTATCTCTATTTTACAGTGTCATTAAAGCTAGCTCGAATCCGGGGATCGTCAGCGATTCAATCACGCTATCGGCTATCTATTTTGGTACTTTTGAAAGTTGTATATTTAGTGTATGGCATGTAGGCTAGTGATTTTGGTATGTTTTGAGATGTATAGTTCTTGCCATGTGATATGGCTTGAAAGTTAAATGCTTTTAGTATATATTTTGATTATATGAAGATGGTGGTTATAATGTGTAAATGTGTTCGTGAAAATGGTTATTATGATATGAATTAGAGAAGATGAAAATGCATGTTTTATGCTTGAATTGGTTGGTGGAAATGATGGTTAAAATTTATGTTTTGGATGCATTTGAGGTATGATTTTTGAATGGTTTGATGCTTGTAGGTGTGACCCAAAGTGTGGGTGGCAAATTGGCCTTGCAAATGGCCTATATTTGCCCACATGGTTGAGCACACGGGTGTGTGGCTCGACCGTGTCTCTGAAGTTTGCAAATTGAAACAAGTCAGACTCGCACACGGGTTGGACCACGGACGTGTGACTGGCCGTGTGAAATAAGTCAGTGTTGACCACGGGTTAAGAACACGGGCGTGTCTTCAGCCATGTGGATAAGCCAGTATGTATGCTTTGTTTTGCCATGGCTTGGACACACGGATGTGTCTGGGCGTGTGACCTCTGTACCTTTGAAAAATGTTAAGTTTCGAAAAAATTTTGTCTGAGCTCGGTTTAGTCCCGACCCCTTCTTAATGCATGTTTAACGTCTCGTGGACCTTATTAAGGGACTTAATGACATTGATTGATTACGATTTAATATTGTATGAATTATGAAGGTTAAAGGTTTTGATTTGATCGATAATACCTCATAACCCTAATTCATCGACGGATAAGGGTTAGGGGTGTTACATTTTATTGGTATTAAAGCTACGGTATAGTCGATTCTAGGACTAACGTAGTGTGTGAGAGTCTAGCTATACATGCCATATATATGCCTGTGATAGTGTGATAATTCTTGACAGTTGAAAATGTGTTCTTATATAGCAAATGGATCCCGATCGAGCAATAGCTGACTATGTCGAAAGTAATGCTCATGTTCCTGCTCAAGGGACAACGCCTGCTGAATCTAGGCCTATAGCTAGTAGTCACGAGGGAGAGGCAAAGCAAGCCTTCTTCCAAATGATGAGTGAGTGGTTTATGGAGTTCATTCGAACAAATATGGCTGCTTGACAACTTCCACCCCCGTAAGTTCCTGTAGTGCCACAAGTTTCAGATCCGATTCGATTGAGTAAGCCTCTTGTGGATAAAATACGAAAGTATGGGGCTGAAGAGTTTAGAGCTATAGTTGATGATGATGCTGAGCGAGCTGAATTCTGGCTTGAGAATACTCTAAGGGTGTTTAATGAATTTTCATGTACTCTTGATGAATGCTTAAAATGTGATGTTTCATTGTTGAGAGATACGACATATCATTGGTGGAAAATAATGATATCTGTGGTTCCAAGAGAATGAATCACCTGGGATTTCTTTTAAGTTGAATTTCAGAAGAAATATATCAATCAACGGTTTATAGATCAGAAACGTAAAGAGTTCTTAGAGCTGAAACAAGGCCGTATGTCTGTTATAGAATATGAAGGAAATTTGTGAGATTGAGCTAATATGCGCGAGAATGTGTTTTGACAGAAACTAATATGTGCAAATGATTCGTTGAAGGTTTGAATGAAGACATAAAACTTCTGGTTGAAATTCTTTATTTGAATGAATTCGTGGTATTGGTTGAAAGAGCTTGCAAAGCCGAGGAACTCAACAAAGAAAAGAAGAAAGCAAATTTAAAAGCTAGAAATGAAAGAAAAAGGTCGATTAGTAAGTCGTATCAATATTTGTCAAAAAGATTCAAAGATGCAACTAATCGCTCAAATGTTTCGATTGGACATTAGAGTAAAGATCGTGTGAAACAAAATACTGGTTCTAAAACTCAAACTCCAATTGAATCAAGTGTTGGAAGTGTCAGAAGCAATAAGCCTGATTGTAGACAGTGTGGGAGACGTCATATCGGAGAATGCTAGGGAAAGTATAATAATAGAGCTTGCTATAAATGTGGATCACAAGATCACTTTATTCGGGATTGCCCAGAATTAGCTAAGAAATATAATGTTCAGAGAGCACCTGCCAAAGCCTACGCTATTCACGCTCGTGAAGAAGCGTCATCTCCAGACGTCATAACTGGTACTTTTACTCTATTTGATACTGATGTGATTGCATTGATAGATCCAGGATCTACTCATTCATATAAGTGTGTGAACTTAGTATCTAAGGGTGAGCAAAACTCAATTCGACTCGAAAAAATCAAAAAAAAAATTTTGAATTTTGAGTTAAACGAATCGAATTATTCGAGTTATTCGAGTCAACTCGAATTTTTTCAATTTCGAGTTCGAATCGAGTTGAGTTTTCAATTGAATCTTGAATAACTTGAATAATTGAATATTAAAATATAATATTTTACATTTTACCCCAAACTCCCAAACCTTTTACTTTTCCTCAAAATTTTTACTCCTTCCCATTTTTCCCCAAAACTTTTATTCCTCCCATACCAACCTCCAATCTACCCAAAATCCATTTCCCACCAAAATTTTACTCTCCATTTACTTTTTCTCAAAATTTTACTCCTAAAACCCTCAAAACTTTTATTTCCCTCCCCCAAAATTTTTACTCCTCCCACTTTTCCCTAAAACTTTTACTTCCTTCTCATCCCACCTCCCATCTACCCCAAACCCATCCCCCATTTTTTTTATATTTTCCTTCCAAAATTTTACTCCCTATTTACTTTCCCTTAAACTTTTATTCCCCAAAACTTTTTATTTTCCCCTAAACTTTTACTTCTCACCTTTTACTCTCAAATAAAAAATCAAAATTATCCAAAAAATCACTAAACATAAATAGTAATAATTTTATTTATATCTACTATTTATATTATTAAATTAAATTTCACATTTTATATTATTTATATTATTGAATTGTTTAGTCATATTGAATATTTATATTAAAATTGAATTATTAATTATGCCATAAAATATTCAGTATTAAAATTTTATATTGGTATCAATTTCACATTTTATCTTTAAAATAACTTTTATTAAAAATCACATTTTTACATTTAATATATATTTTAATTCCAAAATACATAGTGACAAGAATCAAGATAATTGAAACGACTAAGCAAGCAAAGAAGCTAACCCGTATATAAAAGATTAATAAATAAATTATGAGGTGATGAAAGTTAATAAAATTTTGATTAAGGTGGAAAAATTTTATTACGATGGGTGATAGTGGTTACAAGGACCCAAAATTATTTTTTAAAATTTAACTCGAACAAATATATTCTATTCGATTCAATTCGAATTCCATCTCACTCTACTCGATTCGAGAAAATTTCAAATCAAATTAGGATGATAAAATATGATTCGTCAACTCAATTAACTCGAAATTTTTTCATTCGATTCGATCGAACGCCCCCTATTAATATCTAGTAAGACTCTACTTGTTGAGTCTACTGAGTTTATAATTAGAGTGCCGAACCCCTTAGGCAAGTGTGTTCTGGTTGATAAAGTGTGCAAGAATTGTCCGTTGATGTTTCGGGATATTTGTTTTCCGCTAATCTGATGCTGCTATCCTTTGATGAATTTGATATAATTCTGGGTATGGATTGGTTAACTTAGCATAATGCTATTGTAAATTGCAAACGGAAGAGTATTGATTTGAAAAGCCAGAATGGTGAGATAGTTCGAGTTGAATCTAGTGATTTGAATGGGCTACCGACTATAATATCTTCGATAAAAGCTTTGAATTATGTGAAAAAGGGATGTGAAGCTTATCTTGCATATGTGATAGATACAAAAGTGACAGAAAAGAAAGTTGAATCTGAGCCTGTGGTTTGTGAATCCCCTGATGTGTTTCCTGAAGAACTACCAGGATTACCTTCGATACGAGAAGTTGAGTTTGGTATTGAATTAATGCCAGGGACGAATCCTATCTCAATAGCTCCGTATAGAATGGCACCAACAGAATTAAAAGAGTTGAAGTCTCAATTGCAAGAGTTGACAGATAAAGGATTTGTACGATCGAGTTTCTCACCCTGGGGTGCTCCTGTGTTGTTTATGAAAAAGAAAGACGGAACTATGAGAATGTGCATTAACTACAGACAACTCAACAAGGTGATTATAAAGAATAAATATCCTTTCCCACATAATGATGATTTGTTTGATCAGCTGAAAGGAGTAACAGTGTTTTCTAAGATAGATTTGAGACCGGGCTATTTTTAGCTACGAGTTAAAGACTCTGATGTGCCGAAAATTGCTTTCCAAACGAGTATGGACATTATGAGTTTTTGGTTATGCCTTTCGGACTTACTAATGCACCTACTGTTTTTATGGATTTGATGAATCGAATCTTCAAACAGTATTTAGATCGATTTGTGGTTGTGTTCATAGATGACATATTGATATATTCTTGTGATGAGATACAACATGCCGAGCATTTGAGGATTGTGTTACAGACTTTGCATGAGAAGCAATTGTATGCAAAGTTTAGTAAATGTGAGTTTTGGTTGCGTGAGGTTAGTTTTCTGGGACATATAGTATCAGCTGCGGGGATCCGAGTTGATCCGAGCAAGATTTCAGTAATTTTAGATTGGAAAGCTCCGAGAAATGTGTTAGAAGTCTGTAGTTTTTGGGACTAGTAGGATATTATAGACGATTTGTGAAAGACTTCTCAATGATTGCAATACCGTTGACGAAATTGTTACAGAAAGATGTTAAATTTGAATGGTCAGAAAAGTGTCAGCAGAGTTTTGAACAGTTGAAAGCATTGTTGACAGAGGCACCAGTATTAGTTCAACCTGAACCAAAAAAAGAATTCATAGTTTACAGTGATGCATCGTTGAATGGTTTAGGCTGTGTGTTAATGCAAGAAGGCAAAGTTATAGCCTATGCTTCGAGACAGTTAAAACCGCATGAAAAGAACTCTCCAACTCACGATCTTAAATTAGCAGCTATAGTATTTGCATTGAAAATTTGGCGTCACTATTTATTTGGTGAGAAGTGTCACATTTATACAGATCATAAGAGCTTGAAATATCTGATGACTCAGAAAGATTTGAATTTGCGACATCGGAGATGGTTAGAATTGCTAAAAGACTATGAATTAGTAATTAATTTTCATCCAGGGAAAGCTAATGTTGTTGCTGATGCTTTAAGCCAAAAGTTTTTATTTTCTTCACGATCAATGAGTACTCAGATTGATCTATGTGATGATGGTTTAATTTTGCTGAGTTGAAAGTGAGACCAATGTTTATACGACAGATTTGTGATGCCCAGATATGTGATGCTGAGATGATGGAAAAACGAATTCAATGTGGTTTGAATTCTAATTCAGGATTTCGAGTTGATAATGATGGTTGTTTGAGATCTTGAGATCGAATTTGTATACCGAGAAATTTAGAGTTGATTCTGTTGATTTTGAATGAAGCTCACAGTAGTTGTATGTCTGTTCATCCGGGAAGTACGAAAATGTACAATGATTTGAAACAGTTTTATTAGTGGCATGGCATGAAACGGGATACCTCAGAGTTTGTTTCAAGGTGTTTAGTTTGTCAGCAAGTTAAAACTAAACATTAGGTTCCATCTGGTTTGTTACAACCAATCATGATTCCTAAGTGGAAATGGGAGAGAATCACAATGGACTTTGTGTTGAGGTTCCTTTATCTCCAAGAAAGAAAAATGCAATCTGGGTGATAGTTGACAGATTAACGAAATCAGCTCATTTTATTCCGGTGACAACAGATTATTCGCTTGATAAGCTAGCTGAATTGTATATTTCAGAGATTGTGAGATTGCACGGGTACCATTATCTATTGTCTCTGACAGAGATCTGAGATTTACTTCGCGATTTTGGAAGAAACTGCAAGAGGCTCTAGGTACGAAGCTACATTTCAGTACTGCATTTCATCTGCAAATGGATGGTCAATCCAAGAGGATCATTCAGATTCTCGAGGATATGTTGACATGTTGTATTCTTGAGTTTGAAAGTACATGGGAAAAGCATTTTCCATTGATTGAATTTGCGTACAATAATAGTTTTCAATCTAGCATTAATATCGCACCATATGAGGCTCTTTACGATCGAAAATGTAGAACTCCATTGTATTGGACTGAGCTTAGTGAGAATAAGATTCACGGGGTTGATTTGATTAAAGAGACTGAACTGAAAGTAAAAGTGATTCGTGACAGTCTGAAAGCCGCATCAGATCATCAGAAGTCTTATGTAGATTTGAAATGAAAAGATATTTAATTTGAGATTGGTGATAAAGTGTTTTGAAAGTGTCTCTGTGGAAGAAAATACTTCATTTCGATAGAAAAGGAAAATTGAGTTCGAGGTTCATCGGGCCGTACAAAATTATCGAACGTATTGGGCCAATTGCTTATAGATTGCTGTTGCCACCTGAAGTAGAGAAGATTCATAATGTGTTTTATGTATCGATGCTTAGACAATACAGATTTGACCCATCGTATGTGATTACTCCAATTGAAGTTGAGATTCATTCTGATTTATCGTATAATGAAGAACCGTTCAAATTCTGGCACGTGAGATCAAAGAGTTGAGAAATAAGAAATTTTCTTTAGTGAAAGTGTTGTGGCACAAACACGGTGTTGTAGAGGCTAAATGGGAGCCTGAAGATGTTATGAGAGAACAATATCTAAACCTAATTACTGGTAAGATTTTTGGGGACAAAAATCCCTAAGGGGGGAGAGTTGTAACGGCCAGTTTAGACCCTAGTCAGAATAGTAGTTTTGGGACCACAAATCTGAGGTCGAAAAAATATTTTAATATTATTTTTAGTGTTTATAGTATGTGATTAAGAATGTGTGAAAATATTATTGTTAGTATGTCGATTTATGAAAAAAGACTTAATCGCATAAAATGTAAAAGCTGTGTGCTATTTGTTAAAGTGTTTAATTGGCATGGCTTCTTACATGAGAAGTCCTTATGTTGTTATTAAACCATTAATAGATTGTATAGACAAAAATGGGTTTATATTAGTGGAATTTTAATGTTTATATTAAGGGATGAAATGGTAAAATGATAAATTAAGTTAATATTAATAAAACAAACAT
Source organism: Gossypium rotundifolium (assembly GCA_025506655.1). Classification (NCBI taxonomy): domain Eukaryota; kingdom Viridiplantae; phylum Streptophyta; class Magnoliopsida; order Malvales; family Malvaceae; genus Gossypium; species Gossypium rotundifolium. Next base: position 118,371,496 of record CP106731.1, on the reverse strand, counting down.
GAAAATGGTCATAGTGTGTTCATCCAATTGTCAAAAATCAAAAGAAAAGAAAAGAAAAAGATTAAGTTAGGGTTCAACTAGAAGTTGGCTTAATCAAATCAAGAAAAGAGAGATTCAGATCGAGATCTAGGCAAGAATAAAGTGCTCGATTGATCGACTTCTATCGTTGTTTCTACGTCTGAGGTGAGTTCGTATATAATACGAATCATTTAAAACATGTTCATGTGTTATGTAATTAATGAATATATTGTTGATGAATTAGTAATGCCAAATGTGGATTTGAGAGATGTGGCACTAAGTGTGTGTAAATAGGATTGATACAGTAGTGAATGGCTCTATGTGTGCGAAATAAAGAAAGCCTCGACTTTATTGATTGCCACTATGTGTGCAATACCGAGTCAAATTTGGTTTAATGTAAAGGCACTAAGTGTGTGATGATATTAAAGCTTCGACTAAGAAACTGGTACTAAGTGTGCGATAATATCATAGCTTCGGCTAAATACTTAGCACTAAGTGTGCGAGTTCATCGAATGATTAAAGAGGATTGCATGATTTACAGCATTGAATATTGAGTTGTAAATATGATAGATATGTACGTGATGGTACAGGTATGTACAAAACCTATGTGGTTGATGAGATTGTGTATGAAATATATGAGTAGTTATGTGAATTAATGAAAGAAAGATTTAGATTGAATAGCTTGATAAATGCTTGTACATTGAACATATAGTTATGTATGAAAATGGGAAATTGTTATGGATGAAAATATTGTATTGAGATGAATTGAACTAGGTGTTGGTAGTTTGGCGTATTAAATTTGAAATGTTGAATTAATTGTGTTATATTACAAACTTACTAAGCTTTTTAGCTTACTGTGTGAAGTTTATCTCTGTTTCACAGTGTCATTAAAGCTAGCTCGGATCAGGGGATCGTCAGCGATTCAATCACACTATCGGTTTTCTATTTTGGTACTTTTGAAAGTTGTATATTTAGTGTATGGCATGTATAGGCTAGTGATTTTGGTATGTTTTGAGATGTATAGTTCTTGTGTAACACACCCTACCCGTATTCGTTACCGGAATAAAGTACGAGGCATTATCGAGGAGTACAAAACACTTTTAGAAAATTTAAACCATTTATCACTCAAATACCAAAATTGATTATAAAAGTTTACTTAATGGACCCTCGAGGTCCAAATCATGCATTAGGATCGGGTCGGGACTAAATCAGAATCATATGAAATTTTTCGCAAAATCCCAAAATTAATTTTATTTACAAGGGTCCCACGCCTGTGTGAATGGGGATACTACCATGTGGCATGGCCGTGTGGCTCACATGGTCGTGTCTTTGAGGCATGTAACTCTTTAACTTGCATCTATGAAGGAACTCGGGTCACATGGCCTTAGTACATGCCTGTGTTGCTAGGCCGTGTGGTAAAATTAATTTTCACAAATAAGGCTATTTTCCAAACCATATTTCTCACTCATTTGATCCTTATTCTTCACCCACATTTAATATATACAAAAACCAATTTAAGATATTCAACCGAGCCTTATACTTAATTCCATTTGTTAGTCACACACTTCATATCAATAACAAGAAACATATATGAGCTCAATTCTCATTAAATTTCTCATATATATACGCACAATTTCACATTATGTAATCATATAACGTATAGCAACCATATCTTAGTATTTTAAATACATTTTCATAACAACTTGTCATGATTTCATACTATTTTATATTTGAGCTTCACTCATCAAAGTATTTGAAATATCATCTTTATGCAAATAGTAACATGAGGTACATAATTCCATAATTATGAATGTAACAACCCGATATTGGGGCTAGTCGGAACAGTGGTTTTGAGACCACTAATTCGAGGTTGAAGAAAATTATTTTATAATATTTTATGAATTAAAGCATGTTTATAAGGATGCATGAAAATTTTGGTGCTTTAATTTTAGCAATTGTATGTGAAATTGTGAAAAGGACTAAATCGCATAAAGTGTGAAAGTTCCATTATAAGTGGGAGGGGTGTCTAATAGCCAAATAATATCAAATTGGAGGTCCTTAAAGTGAAATCAGACCATTGGATAAGTGATGGCCGGCCATATAGAGACTAGGGAGACAAGATATTAAATATTGATCAAATTTGGTGGAAATTAGGTGATAAAATGAATAAAATAAGATGAACAAAAGATGTTATCATCGTTCACTATTCACCCTCTTTCCATCGAAAATTGAAGAGAAAAATAGAGTTTTTGGGGTTCAAACTTTTAGCTAAGCTATCCCCTTGCAAGTAAGTGATTTTGGTGGTTTTATTTGATAATTTTTGTACTTTTGGAGTCCCCAAAGCTTAAGCTAGCTAATGAGGGGACTAATTTGTGAAATGGTTAAAAGTTTAGGTTCTTTCCATGAGAGGGTTTATGTTGTTAGCTGAATTTTTTATGGAAGAAAATGAATGTTGGGGAGATGAGAAACAACTTTTGTGAAAGGTGTTGTCATGAAAACACCTAAATGGGACTAAGTTGTAAATGTTGTAAATTGGTAATAAATGCATGAAATAGTTAGATTGGTGGGGTTTTTTAAGAGGAATAAATTTTCAGCTAGGCTTGTTTAATGAGGAAATATGTTGAAAAATGACTTACTAGCCTAGGAACAAAATCGTAATTTTGCCATAATACAAGGGTAAAATGGTCATTTTTGCCTAAGTAGAGATTATGATGCATTATGATCATAAAATGTATTAACTGAGTGAATTTTGTTGTTATAGATCAAGAAGAGCGCGGAATTAACCTTGACAGGGAAAAGACAAGGTTTCAGATTAAACCGCGCATTAACACATTTTGCACAGAGATAAGTTTATGTGTAAATGATGCATCTTAAGTTCATATGTTGTTGTCTATTGGTGCATTGTATGTTTGAGAGCACTTATGATTTAAATGGATTGGACTAGGTAGTCAATGAATAAATTCCATATGAATGTTGAAATAGATATGTAGATGCGGAATATTATCCGTAATAGATAATGGTGGGCTATGTGCGATACCACCTTAATTATTTTTGTTAGTGGGCTATGTACGATACCACCTTATCACTTATTCACGATGGGCTGTGTGCGATACCATCGTTAGCGTTATTTGGTGGGCTAAGTGCGATACCACCATAAATATTCTTGTGGGTGAGCTATGTGCGATATCACCCTGTTAACAATAAATGGTGGGCTAAGTGCGATACCACCGAGTGTTTGATATTACTAAGAATGATTTATTGTGTAATTGTGATGTGTTGTTTCATGTGATCATATGGTGATCAAGTGCAGGGATGTATGTTAAATAATAAGAGCATTTGGTTGTGATATGGTTGAATTGTAGTAAGAGATGAATGAGTAAGCATGATCTTGGATTATGAAATGCTATTTATTGTTTAGCACATGTTATGATGTTTACTATTTACATGTAAACTTACTAAGCTTTAAAGCTTACTCCCTTTTCTTTTTCCCTTGTTTTATAGACCAAAAGAGTTGGGTTGGGATACGAAGATAATCGAAAGATCACCCACACTATCAGCTCATCTTGGTATATTTTGAATTAGTATTTTGAGTATGGCATGTATAGGGGCTAGACTAGGTGAAATGTTTGTATTTTGGCCAAGTGTATGTGTTGACTCCTTATAGACAAATTCTTTTGTACATGGCCATAGTTAATGGCTCAATACTATTAATCAATGATAAGAAGAGGTTATTCATGATTGTGTAGAGTATATGAACGGTTTGTTTGGCTATGAAAATGCATGATTGAATTGTTAGTGGAGGATGAATTATGTTTGAGTGAATTAGGGTGATGAAAGAGCTTGGCAAATAACCTTGTTCTTGTCCTCACGGGGAGGCACACGGGCGTGTGTCTAGGCCGTGTGTGACACACGGTTAGTTCCATAGGTGTGTGACTAGGACGTGTGTCCCCTTTCATGTTAGAATTTCAAGTCAAGAAGCTCAAGAGTAAAATGTGATCAAGCGAGGCAGGTGTGTGTCTCAGCCATGTGGGAGGCTGATCGTGTCAATTAGTCGAGTTTTAATATTTATAAAAAGAATGATCGAACCTGTAGACTAACTATGACAAAGATAGAGGCAAGTGCACCTATCGAATAGTAGTATAGTTTAGGCAAGAGTATCTTTATCGAACCCAAGGGAACCTAAAAGTACTACTACTCACTTTTTTTCTATTATTTAGCCTGAAATATGGAGTGATTGGTTTATTAATCTAAAAACTAAACTAGATGCAAAGACAAAAGAATGAAACTTTGGGAAAAGACTGTGGAAAAACTCAGTTGATCTTAGACGATACCTTCAGGAAGAATCCACCTATGACTTCACTTGTTATCTAACCTTTAATTCATATGATTTCTTTACTTAACTTGATCCGTGAGACTCCCTAACCTATATTAAACCTCTCTCGAGGCGAATAACGCCTAACCTTAGGTTAATTAGTGGAACTCTCATTCTCTTATAATAACCCCTAAGGAAGCAAGAATCGATCAATGGATTCCCATATTAGGTTTCACCCTAACTGTAAAATCTCGTAACCCTATCTCTAGGCGCCGATCAACTCCGCCAATTATGCTAGATCTACTCTTAGGTAGGGTCTATTCCTCCTCCACCTAAGCACATCGATTAAATTAAGCAACATAATTAAGAACAAACTAAGTACTTCTCATAAAATTTAGAAATCAAATAACAAAATCCATCATATGTTTCATCCCCTTAGGTATCTGAAGGTTTAGTTCATAACTAAATAAGAAAACATCTCAAGAGAAAAGATAAAACAAAACATAAGAAATCCCTAAAACTCCCTGAAGGAATTGAAGGAGAGATCCTCCGTCTTGAATGGAGCTCCGGCTTCTTTAAGATGGATCAACTGGCTATCTTCAAGTGATTCCCTAAAAGATGAAAGCTTCAACAAAAGCCTCTGCCAAAAACCATCCTGTTTCGGCTTCTACCAAACTCCCTTTTTAGTTGCTACCTTGAGTGTTTATATAGGCTTTGAGATGCTTTACTTGGCTCCTAAGTATTCTAATTCAAGTAGAATTCTTCCTAGGATGTTTAAGTAGACTTAGGAATGTGTTCCTTTACCTCCAAGCATCCAAATCCAAGTGAAATTGCTCTTTCCCGCGGCAGGGGCACGGCCATGATACACGCTCGTATAAATCGTCTTCAGGCCATGTCTCGATTCTATTGATTGGGGCACGGCCGTGTAAATCGTGGCATGGCCGTGTGAAGTAATTTGATGAGGCACGGCCGTGTGGCTTGAAGTCCAGGCCGTGTTGAATTCTTGGGTTGGCCCAATTTGGTCCGTTTTAAGCCCGTTTTACGTTCTTTTTATCCTTAGGTGCTTTCCTGAGTATAAGACATGAAAAGAAAGGATTAAGAGCACCTTTTTTTACATAAATCAGGGATAAATAATCCAAAAGCATACTAAATGTGGGATTAAAATATGTTACTTTTTACAGTTTATCAAATACCCCCACACTTAAGCTTTTGCTTGTCCTCAAGCAAAATTCTCAACTTACAATTAGAACGAACTTTCCATAACTTACAATATTCATCAATCATGCCTTATCATAATTCATAGATAACTTATACATGGATAATTTAACTCAAAGAGTCCTAAAGATTCAATTACGATAAGTCATACCTTTGTAGTACGAAAACATAGGTGTCTCCCCTTATCTGAATAATTACCTTTGATTCAAAATCGACAAGGATTGACATCCTCACTGAAGGTTCACTCAAATCACTCAAAGGTGTTTAAGGTTCACAATAAGGCACTCGAGAGTCGAACCTGAAAAGTTAATCCCATAGGCTTGCCTAAAAATCAAATCACCACCACTGTATATAAGATGATACACAAATCAAAAGGTCTTTAATCAGGGTTGTAACGGGGCTTGGGTTAAAAAGTGTGGATAAAGGCTGAATTAGAAGGTTAAATCGAGATCGACTTGACAAATTACCTAACTAAAAACAATGAACTAAATATGAATATTTACATCGAATGAAAACTAATAATACCACTATTGATAATTACTCTATAACAAAGAGTATTTTCATTACTTAAAATTTGATAATACTTTAATACGAGCTTTTTCTTCAACAATTGGAATTTAAATGCTCTAAGCTTTTTTTTATATACTACTAATATTGAATATACTTGGGTTTTTTTTTTAAGAACAAACTAAGATATTACATCATAAATGATAAATGTAGCTACTAAACTGATATAATTTGGTAACTTAATCAAATCAAACCTCGATTAAAGGGAAGTCAAAAGAAAGGGTGATAACAAATACAAATGGATTTTGGGTTAATATTAGTGGGTGAGTCAATAAAAAGGTTGTTAGGATTCAGCAGGGTTCACTAGGGGTTAATTTGTGAAGGTAGGCTTTTTATGGAGTAAGTGGGTTAAACCTAGGTGCCTTTATCATCTCTGTATATCAAATCAAAAGTGTGGTCTCGACATTTATAAACGAGGCAAGTTCTAGAATAACAGTTCAAAGTTGACACACTCATAATCAATAAAGTGAGCACGAAAAAGAATATATGCTCTATAAGGCTCAAAATCTCACAAAAATTATGGGTGTTTTTGACATCAATCCTTATAAATTCCAAATTTTAAGGTAATACTCAAATTCAGTTCAACGACCCATCAATTTTAATTTTTAGAAAGTAGACTTATCATGCTCGATTCTCTAGGATCCTTCAAATTTAATCATCAATGCACAATTAACTATAACTTACTCTAAAACATATCAATAAAAATCATACATCATTAGAAATTTCATCCTAATTAGTAATATGAGAAAAATACTTTCAAACAAGACTAAATTCAAGATTTTAAGAATAATGCAAAAAGTCAGGTACTTTTACCCCCCCACACTTAAGATGTACATTGCCCTCAATGTACAAAGATAGGTAAACAATTATGTAATAATAAAATCAAAAGAGAAGGGGAGAAGTAACACTTCCTGAATTTTTGGATGAAGTCTATGAAAAGAAACTGGATAAGATTGGAAGTGAACGTGGGGAAGCGTCTCGAACCGTTTGAAATTGAATCCTCGAAGTAGCCGGCTTGGTTTTATTGTATCCCAAGCTAAGTCTAAATATCATAAAGAATAAGCAGAAGAAAATAAAATAAAATAAAGTAAAAAATAATGATGAAATAAAATTAAAACAAAAATAAATAATGGAAAATGAAAGACAACTAAAAAAATGGGGAATGAGGTTTAAATAGAGATATAGCCCGTGTTTTGGGATTTTGAATTTTGAACTCATTCAGGGTGTTCGGGCATGGCCGTGGGTGTCGTGGCACGCCCGTGTCTTTCTTCACATGGTCATTTAATACTGGCGTGCTCCTCCCATGTTCGATAAGTCAAAATGTTGGCACAGTTGGGAGGCACGGCCTTGTTTAGCCCGTGCTTGACAAGTCAAGAACCTCAAGACGGCATCGCAGCACGGTGTGGACTATTATCGCCACCCGTGTTGGGAAAAGAAACTTTTCTATGCCATGCACAGCTACTGGCACACCCATGGTTATCCCCTAGCTTCCACACGGCCACGGGCACGCCCGTGTGTAGGGCCGTGTGGCCTAGAAATCTACTCTTTGGTTAGTTTATGGTTCAGTGCTAAAAAGAAAAAGAAAAGAAAAAATAAAAAATAAAATAAAATAAAAAAATAAAAAAATTTAAAAATGGGGTTAGTGCTCGGGTTGCCTCTCGAGAAGCGCTCGTTTATAGTCTTAGCTAGACTTTACCTCTCATTCGTATGGTTATGGTGGTTTGAGGAGGTGAAAATCCTTTCTCATGTGATCACTTCGGTTATGGATGTATAGTTTAAGTCGAGTAATGTTTACCACAAAAGTGTGAATTTAGGATTGCTGACCTCGACTGTGCCATATAGGAAGACATTTAGTACCTCAAAAATGATTTCTTCGTTCGTCTTGAGGTCTGAATTGGTGATTCGAGGGTTTTCCTTATTCAACAATACCTAATCTCCTAATTTGAAGTGATTTGTTGTTCCTATCAGCTCGTCTGGGGTTTCCTTCGATTTTACTTCGTGTGGTTCTGTTTCCTCATGTAATTCTTCTTTATTAGCACGAGGTCTATGATCCGGCTCAAGTTTGTAGCTTTGTGGTGTTTTATGCAATGAAGGTTGAACAAGTTGGTTATCAACTGAATTTACTTTCTCACCTTTATCGCTTGATGTTCTGGCCGAGTCAAGAGCCTGAAGAGTGACTATCTCGTCGCCTATACGAAGTATGAGTTCTCCTGCATAGATATCAATTTTAGCTCTGGCAGTTGCTAAAAAGGGTCTTCCTAAAATTAAGGGATCGTGTTGTCCTCATCCATGTCTAAAATGACAAAGTCTCTCGGGAATACGAATTTATCAATTTTGATTAGAACATTTTCTATTATACCCTAGGAATTCTTATAGTTTTATCGCTTAATTGAATACTCATCCTAGTTTGTCCGGGTTTCCTAGACCTATTTGTTTAAACATTTTGTAAGGCATAACATTGATGCTTGCCCTAAATCCGCTTAACGATTATCAATAAATAAACTACCAATTAAACATGGAATTGTAAAATTCCCGGATCTTTTAATTTTCGTGGCGCTTTATTTTGTAGAATTGCTGAGCACATTGCGTTTAGCTCCACGTGGTGCTCTTCGTCTAATTTGCGTTTGTTGGTCAAGAGTTATCTTAAAAATTTTTCGAGTCTGGTATCTGAAAAAGAGCTTCAAGGAGAGGAAAGTTAATATGTAATTTCTTTAAGAGTTTAAGAAACTTACCAAACTGTTCCTCTGAATCGTCTCTTTTCATTGCTTCGGGATAAGGTATGCGAGGTTGGTACTACTTGGTTACCGGTTTCGACTTTTCTTGTGTTACCTCTACCTTACCTTCGTCTACCTTGTTTTCTTGTATTGAGTTTGGTTCATCTAACCCCTTACTGTCTTAAGCTGAGATGGCTTGAATTTTCTCCTTTGGGTTAACCTTGGTGTTACTTGGTAGACGTCCTAGCGGTTGTTCTGACATTAGCTTTGCGAGATGTCCCACTGACTTAGTAAGTTCTCCAACTTGATTCTCAATCCCTTTGATCGATTTTTGTTCTTCATCAAGTGCTGCTGCAGTCTTTTGGAAACGAGAATCTGTGGCTGCCATGAATTTTGTCAGCATCTCTTCAAGATTCTGCTCCTCCTCTTGTTGGTGTGGTGGTTGTTGAAAATCTGGAGGAAATTTTGATCTTTGGCTATTTTGATCATCCCACGAGAAACTGGGATGGTACTTCCAACCTGCATTATAAGTGTCACTATAAAAATTATTTTGATATCTAGAATAGTTACCTGTATAGTGAGCTTGCTAGCTTTCCATGTCATATCCGTAGGGTGGGTACTCAGGATTCGCCACGCCTCCTAGATTAAAATCATATTGTATTTCTGGATGTACCTGCGAGGGACTATACCAATCATCAATCTTTTTATTCGTCATCTCTAACTGATTAGATAACCTGGTCACCACGTCAAGGTTGAAAACACTGGTTGCTTTAGTAAGAATTGCCCCCATGCCTTGCCATTGATAATTATTCAGTGCCATCTTTTCCATAGACAAAAATTTTCTGCCAAAAGCAAAATAGAGAAAAAAATTAGCAAAGTAAAAAGAAATAATAATAAAGAATAATATAATAATAAATAAAAAAATTTTGGCTAAAGTAATAGAAATAGAGTTTTCTTAATATTTTAGTGTTCCCCAGCAACGGCGCCAAAAACTTGATCGTGTCAAACAATCGAGTTTTAATATTTATAAAAAACAATGATCGAACCTGTAGACTAACTATGACAACGATAGAGGCAAATGCACCTATCGAACAGTAGTATAGTTTAGGCAAGAGTATCTTTATCGAACCCAAGGGAACCTAAAAGTACTACTACTCACTTTCTTTCTATTATTTAGCTTGAAATATGGAGTGATTGGTTTATTAATCTAGAAACTAAACTAGATGCAAAGACAAAAGAATGAAACTTTGGGAAAAGATTGTGAAAAACTCAGTTGATTTTAGACGATACCTTCAAGAAGAATCCACCTATGATTTCACTTATTATCTAACCTTTAATTCATATGATTTCTTTACTTAACTTGATCCGTGAGACTCCCTAACCTATATTAAACCCTCTCTCGAGGTGAATAACGTCTAACCTTAGGTTAATTAGTGGAACTCTCGTTCTCTTATAATAACCCCCTAAGGAAGTAGTAAATCGATCAATGGATTTCCATATTAGGTTTCACCCTAATCCAGCAAAATCTCGTATGCTAGATCTACTCTTAGGTAGGGTCTATTCCTCCTCCACCTAAGCACATCAGATTAAATTAAGCAACATAATTAAGAACAAACTAAGTACTTCTCATATAATTTAGAAATCAAATAACAAAATCCATCATAGGTTTCATCCCCTTCAGGTATCTAAAGGGTTTAGTTCATAACTAAATAAGAAAACATCTCAAGAGAAAAGATAAAACAAAACATAAGAAATCCCTAAAACTCCTTAAAGGAATTGAAGGAGAGATCCTTTGTCTTGAATGGAGCTCTGGCTTCTTTGAGATGGATCAACTGGCTATCTTCAAGTGATTCCCTAAAAGATGAAAGCTTTGGCAAAAGCCTCTGCCAAAAACCGTCCTGTTTGGCTTCTGCTGATCTCCCTTTTTAGTTGCTACCTTGAGTGTTTATATAGGCTTTGAGATGCTTTACTTGGCTCCTAAGTATCCTAATTCAAGTAGAATTCCTCCTAGGATGTTTAAGTAGACTTAGAAATGTGTTCCTTTGCCTCCAAGCATCCAAATCCGAGTGAAATTGCTCTTTCCCACAGTAGAGGCACGGCCATGGTACACGCCCGTATAAATCGTCTTCAGGCCGTGTCTCGATTCTGTCGATTGGGGCACGGTCTTGTAAATCATGGCATGGCCGTGTGAAGTAATTTGATGAGGCACGGCCGTGTGGCTTGAAGTCCAGGCCGTGTTGAATTATTGGGTTGGCCCAATTTGGTCCGTTTTAAGCCCGTTTTACGCCTCTTTTTATCCTTAGGTGCTTTCTTGAGTATAAGACATGAAAAGAAAGGATTAAGAGCACCTTTTTTTTTACATAAATCAGGGATAAATAATCCAAAAGCATACTAAATGTGGGATTAAAATATGTTACTTTTACGGTTTATCAGAGGCATGGCCACAGACATGGGCGTGTGCCCAAGCCGTGTGAAGTCTGCACCTTGATTTTAGAATTTAAATTGCCACACGGTTAAAGCACACGGGCGTGTGATAGGCCGTGTGGAGTAAGTCAATGTCGACCACGGGTACAGCACACAGACATGTGGCTAACCGTGTGATGCAAGTCAGTGTCAACCACGGGTGCAAAGCACGAGCATGTGAAATACCACACGGGTGTGTCCCATCTCACATGGGCGTGTGGCCCCTGTTTAGGTAAATTTTTCCTAAGTGCACACAAGTTTTTGATTTATTTCTAAAACCTTCCGAAAGTGTGTTTAGGGCATCGTAGGCCCATTATAAGGATATTAGACGTGTGTATGGAAATGTTTTTAATTTGGAATGGAATTTGTTAGCCCAAAGCTGTATGACCATGTGAGTTAAGTACGGTAACGCCTCGTATCTGGTTCTGGCGTCGAATACGGGTAAGGGTTGTTACAATGAATGACCATATTTATCAAACATATTCCATGTTCATATATCATAGTCTCGTGTCTCCATATATCAATAACCATCATTTTCTTGTATTTTAGATAAATACTTGTAATCATACATAAATACGCAATTCGCTATTTCTTCCTATCAATCACAACTTCAAATGACAAATTCTTGTGAATACGCTCACCAATTTCATAATTCAATGTATTTACTGTTTTCCATATTTATCTCGTTGAATTCATCAGAATTTCGATGGATTTCCTGTAGTACACTCATGGTGTACAATCTCATTAACCGTCAATTCGTACTTATATATACATAAGTCCTTTTCAGAGAGCACACTCCCGCAAACCTCATTTCTTACAGCAGGATTACCAGTCTAGGCTAAATCCCCTGCAACATATGCCCAAAGAGTATTGTCGGGATTACCAGTCTAGGCTAAATCCCCTGCAATGACAAATACTCTATAGAACTTTGTCTGGATTACCAGTCCAGGCTAAATCCAGACTCACATTTACTTTGGATTACCCGTCGGGCTAAATCCATTTCACACATATTCTTCGAGAGGGCTTATATCAGGATCACCCATCCGGGCTAGATCCTTTTTACCGTCAATTCCTTTTCAGAGATCCATCGAATTTTCCTTTCATTCAACCGGGAATTGTTTTCCATTTTCATCAAGAATATCAATACTTCATCAATTATCATACAATAAACATCCAAATCATATTCACATCAATAAAAATATGTTTCAAGCATTTAAGAATATAATTCAAGTTACACAAACTTACAATTCGATTTTTATACCATAACGATAATCTTAGTTTCATAATAAATATTTAAAATAAAACATTATCTCATTTCTAATTCAACGTTTATCAATTATAATTGGGCATGTGATCAATTTATACATAAGTCATTAATATATTTTCCTCCTCCTCTCCATTCCACATCCTTAGTATAAATAACACATTTGTAAGTAGCATTATCTATAATTTTTCACCATTTATTTATGTGAATATTCAAGATGTTTATTCGTGTCATAGTCACTAAATTATTTTTATCTTTAGCTAAAGAACTCCAAATTAAGATCCTCTAATTTTCCCTAAAACTATACTCACATATATTCTTACTATAAAATATTTAGAATTTTTAGTTTAGCCAATAAGTACAGTTTATTCTTTAAAGTCACCCCTATTCTGCTGTCTAAAAGTTCCAACCCTTCTTCACTAAAAATTAATTATCTTTTCATACGGGATGTTCTCGTTTATGTGTCTTGAAAACAGACTCATTCAATATTTTAAAAATATAAATTTAAGCCCCTAATTATATTTCTCCAATTTTTTATGATTTTTCAAAGTCAGAACAGGGGAACCCAAAATCATTCTGACCTTATCTCACAAAACCTATTATATCTCATGATTTACAATTCCATTGCTTACACCTTTTCTTTTATAAGAAACTAGACTCAATAATATTTAATTTCATGTTTTATTAATCCTCTAATTCGATTTATAAAAGTTTTAGTGATTTTTCAAAGTTAGACTACTGCTGCTGTCCAAAACTGTTTTAGTGCATCCATTTTGCCCCAAATTTCACAGTTCATACAATTCAGTACTTATCCAATTAACCCCTCAATTGGGCTAATTTTTCTCAATTAATACTTTATTCTATCATTTTAAACTACTTCATAACCCTTAAAAATCATAACTTTAGCATTAGACCTTAATTCCAAACTATTTTACAATTAGGTCCTAAAATCAATTTCCATCAATTTTACTTGATAAAATCATTATATATCAAATTAAAGTTTCAATTATATATTTATTAATCATATTATTCTAGCACTCATCCATACCAACTTTAAAAATTAGTCGTAGAATTAAAAACTAGTGACATAGTAAGTTGGACTCAATTGTAAAAGTCCAAAAATATAAAAATTTCAAGGAGAAAGCAAGAATTAAACTTACATGAAGCTATAGTATGAAAACAAGCTTGAACCCTCTTCCATGGATATTTTTAAGCTGATGAAATTGAAGAGAAATGAAGAGAATTCTAGATATTCCAATTTGGTCCCATTTTTATTTAGCTAATTTTGAAAATTTTCTAATTTTGCCCTTATTTCACCCAATTCCTGAGTTTTCTCAGCTATTGCTGCCCAAAATATCTCCTTTGGGATTATTTGCACTTTAGGTCCTTCCTCATTTGACAATTAAGCTATTTAATCCTTCTAGCAACTTTTATACCTTTTTCAATTTAGTCCTTTTTATTTAATTAACCACCCAAACGTCAAAATTTTCTAACGAAATTTTAATACTACCTTATTGACATTATTTAAGTATTTATAAAAATATTTATGACTTGGTTTATAACATCGAGATCTTGATACCTCTTTTTCTCAATTTCTTGACCAAATAAATCTTTATAAAACACAATTTACTATTTCAAAAATATTTTAAAAGCTACATTTGGCTTGTAAATATTAAATAATATAATCTACGAGTTCATTTGTTAGATTTGGTGGTCTCAAACCAGTATTTTCGACATCGCTGAAATTTGGGCTATTACATCTTGCCATGTGATATGGCTTGAAAGTTAAATGCTTTTAGGATATATTTTGAGTATGTGAAGATGGTGGTTATAATGTGTAAATGTGGTTGTGAAAATGGTTATTATGATATGAATTAGAGAAGATGAAAAGGCATGTTTTATGCTTGAATTGGTTGGTGGAAATGATGGTTAAAATGTATGTTTTGGATGCATTTGAGGTATGATTTTGGAATAGTTTGATGCTTGTAGGTGTGACCCAAAGTGTGGGTGGCAAATTGGCCTTGCAAATGGCCTATATTTGCCCACACAGTTTAGCACACGGGCTTGTGGGTCAGCCGTGTCTCTTAAGTTTGCAAATTGAAGCAAGTCAGACTAGCACACAGGCTAGACACACGGGCGTGTGACTGGCCGTGTGAAATAAGTCAGTGTCGACCACGGGTTAAGAACACGAGTGTGTCTTCGGTCGTGTGGACAAGTCAGTATGTATGCCCTGTTTTGTCGCGGCTTGGACACATGGGTGTGTCTGAGGCCGTGTGAGGCACACGGCCTACCTTTACGGGCGTGTGACCTCTGTACCTTTGAAAAATGTTAAGTTTCAGAAAAATTTTGTATGAGCTCGGTTTAGTCCTGACCCCTTCTTAATGCATGTTTAAGGTCTCGTAGACCTTATTAAGGGACTTAGTGACGTTGATTGATTACGATTTAATATTGTATGAATTATGAAGGTTAAAGGTTTTGATTTGATCGGTAATACCTCATAACCCTAATTCGTCGACAAATACGAGTTAGGGGTGTTACACAACAACTTGCATACAGTGATTTTTTTTTTTAAATCTTAAGTTCACATAACAATAATAGTTCACTTAACACCTAAATTTCTCATACATCATAGATTCACTAATTACCAGGCTTCGTAAATAAGGAAAACATGCATGCAAAATACTATCATAGTTAAACAGGGTTCGTATAAATTCTTGGGCTTGCACACATGTAAGGGTTCGTAAAGCTAAACGTACGCATGTAAATATGGTAAATATATCTAGAGTTTTGCATGTAATAATACTAACACTACAAGGGCACGCAAGTAATTTACAAATAGACGTGCATGAATAACATCGATTTAACACTTATAATACAGAAGTCAAAATCCATAACAAGTTCACAGAAATAGAGTAAACTTAGTAACATAGTATATTGTACTTTTATACTAACAAAAGCCCATCGCCAACTTTTTGGCTCGCCTATATCAGTCAGGTCCCTCGCCAGATCATCGACTTCGCCTATGTTATCTGCAATCTACTTGCTTGAGAAGTAAGAGAGGAGTGGGTGAGTTTAGGGAGAACTCAGTGAATAATTAGAATTAATTAGATTATTCCTTAAAAACAACATTTGAAAATAGTATAAAACTTTATTTTTGAAAACATTTCACGTGCTGAGTTTGCAGGTGAGGATGCAAGATCCAGTTCACATCGGTAAACCTTATTTTTATGAAACCAGTTTTTAATAAAAAAAATTGCTTAGAAATCCTTTCTTTTAAATACTTGCTTTTAAAAGGGACTCGCATTAAAATCTTACAAGGACATATTGCTTTTCAAAAACAAAACTGAATATGAGTCTATAACAAAGTCGCGAGACCAACTAGCACATAACAGAATTCATGAACAGAGTCGATCTTAGGTCACATGATTGATTCACCAAACAGAAGAAATGTATCGTTGAATAAGTTATATCAATCCCAGCTCACAAAGAGCACGTAAAATGAGACATACATAATCTCACAAAGGCCCATACTCTAAAAGAACACGCAAAGTGAAGCTTAACATGGGTGAGTACTCACACTATTTGTATATCAATAAGAAGGATCAATAAAGAGCACACAGAATAGAAAACTTGAATTGAGACAACGCTAAACAAAGAGCTTGCATAAAGTAGAGCTAAAACATTTGCTTATAAAAAGCTCGCACGTTAAGTGCCTTTCAAAAACACAATTTAAAATTGTTCTTTGAAAACATTCTTATTATCAAAAGCTCGTATAGAAGCCCGCATAAAACTATACTTTAAAATCATCTTTTCAAAATCGTAATTTTGAAAACAGAGTTTGTATCTTAAATAGAGCTTTCAAAAATCTTACTTTTTGGTTTTGAAAACAAGGTTTCCTTTAGAAAACCATAGCCATTAGTGATCATAATCAGAATACCATTGAAAACCCATAAAATAACAGTTACCAGACACTCACTAGACACTGAGAACTTGAATGATTTTGGCTTTGCCTTTGTCCTTGCTAGAAGATGGTCCAGTCGGTTTGCAGCAAACAACCCTAACAAGACAAGAACTTACTAATTAGACCCCTTAAATACACCATTAAGGTACCACTAAACACTTACCAACCCAAAAGCTCACCAAAATATATTTCCCATTTTTCTCCATCTTCCACACACAACTTTTAACTCTTTTCAAGTGTTTCTTCTTCTTCATTATTGCGGCTGCTGTGCGAGTGCATACATCAATGGATGTTTTGCCAATTCCCAAATAGTGATTTAAAGAGTTTATCGTTTCTAGACTTTAACATATTCAAGTTTGTTTTAAAATCTTTATATTTACTGCTAGTGGTGCTTTGTAAAACAAAGACAATTATTTTGTTGTGATGGTTGCCAAACATGTTCAAGGAATGTCATGCGACGAATTCTCAGTTGTCGATAACATCCTGAATTTGAAATTTTGTGAGTTTGGTGCACATCATGATTTTTTCCAAAAGAAAATCATTATTCAAGAAAGGGGATTCATATTCCCAATGGATAATGGAGGTAAGGTATGGAAAATAGTGCATGCCAATAAGTGGAAAGTTTCAGGAAGCACCCATTCGAACCGGCTTGCATCCTGATAGTTCAAGAATTTTCTGCATCACTCAAAGAGTATGAGACCAAAACACCATTAGGTGAACCATAGTAGTATGTTACCATTAGAGGGAAGGAGATTATAATATCAGGTCCAGAAATTTGTTGGTTTTATGGGGTTTCATTTTACATGTATGATTTTATACAAAGAACCGAATTAAATTTTTCTCCAAACATTAGCTTAGAGGATGTAATAGATTATTTAACCGAGGGAAAGGGCGAATGGAAAAGAGACTTAGCTACCAATTTTCCAATATTCTTCCATCCCGTAGGCATGATTCCTAGCTAAGATTTGGGTATAATTTGTTTGTTCCCGCATATACCCCACTACGAATAGTTCTAACATAACCATTTTTCTAGCTATAATGTTACACGCTGTTTTGCAGAAAGAAAATCTATGTGTCGGAATGTGGATATACCGAAGCATGATTTGTTGCATTCATGAAGAAAAGCAGGGCTCCTCTTCCCACATCTTACAACCACCTTTGTGCAAGAAGGTAAAGGTTCCCATGGTCTGTTTGAACGGTGGTTGTGCCCAACTACAAATTCAGTTGGAAATCCAATCTACAAGCAACTTATCGCATCCCATTAAAAGCAATGCAATGAAAGAAAGTGAACACAAGTGACCCAAAAAGAAGAATTACCTGCCATTAAAATAAAAGGACGCTAAAACATCGACAAAATAGGTTCACTAATCATACCCCCGATATTGAAGGGATGAAGCAATGGATGCACTATGCAGGACCATTATTCGAGGATTATGTGATAAGGCACAATTTGAGGATGCCCATATTTCCAACCCTCGAAAGTAACCAATTGCAAGATTCCCACACCAAGGAGGAAGGATATCTGGAAGAGGAAAACAAGGAAGAAAACAATGATGGCAGGGACACTGAAGAGTCGAAATCCAAGTCCGATTAAGAAACAACTTGATTTTTTTATTTTTTATTTCAGGCATTTTTTTTTTGAAACATAAATCAGATTGGGCTAATTATAAATGAAAAAATCCTTACAAAATAAAACTTTGGCCCGAAAGAACAAGGCCCAAAATTGAAGCCAAAACCAAACAAAATAAATCTCTAGCTACCATGACCCGAAACCTTCATAAAATAGAAAAATAAAAATCCTAGAAAAATTAAAAATTCAAAAACACAGTTCATTTGCTCAATCAAATTCCATCACCGCCTGAAGACCTATCCTGTCTGTCAATTCAATAATTAAGGCGAGTCATCATTTCCAAGGATTAAGAGCGTCTGCTGCCTTTTGCTATACCCGATGGCCATCACTTCACCATTTCCATCTTTCTTTCCTTCATACAGTCTGGCCTCTCCCTTCTCCGCTCCTCTCATGCTATGAACCCCCCAGTCAACAACCCTTCAAAATGTCAAATCGCCCATCTGTATAACTTCTACACAACGATTACCCATATCTCCCCCAGATCACTTGCCATCTTAGAAACACGATGCCCAATCCCTAGTTGTTCATCTACTCCATTTCTAAATCTGCTCACTAAGCCATCTTTCCTCTCTTTATCCTATCCTCTCCTTACAAACAAAACTTCTTCCAGGTCTGTCCGCCCCTGCCTCCTTGACGATCTGGTATTGTACAAACTTCGGCACTCCCCCAACCAGGTAAAACTCTCTCCCCGATTTAAGAGTTTCTGTGGCTAAAATATGGGCTGAAATGTTTGACACTCTTGATATATGCTCAAAAAAATAGATCTCAAACTTATTTTGTAACTGTTGAATATCATGAATAAAAGCCCCTATCATTGATCTATCTATCATCTGTTTTCTACATTTCTTTATTGTTGATAACGCATCACCTTCAATAACTGTTTTCCTCTAATGCATGTCCACTCTGATGCGCACCGCCACTCTATAGGCAATTGCCTCAGCCGCGAAGGCAGATGGAACGTTTTCGTGTAACGTTGAAAATGAAATCAAGACTGATCCTTTATTATCTCTAGCCACAACACCCGCTGCTGCTCGACCCGAAGAGCTATCGAATGCTGCATCAAAGTTAATCTTGACAAACTGCTCTGAAGGGGGTTTCCACTTCTTCATCTCAACCTTAACTTTTTCCGTTGATGTTACGTTTTCAACCACATCTAGTTCAAGGATATAATTTCTGATGAATTTAACAGTTTCCTCCACAGATCTCTGGACTCTCTCATGAACTCCCCTATTTCGTTCACCCCACATAGCCCACAAAGAACAGCAAAATAGTCTACACTGTCTAGGGGAACACTCCTCAAAAGCCCAGGCAAGCGATTCCTTAAACCCTATATCTGAATTCTTGAACAACTCCAGTAGAGCTAACTACTTCCATATTTCTAATGATACAGGACATTCCCAGAATAAATGATTGATATCCTCAGCTTCTGCTCTGCAATGAGGACAAAGTAGAATGTCCGACAGCCGCCTGTGGTGCATGTTAACTCTTGTAGGGAGATAATTCCACGAGATTTTCCAAGTTGTAATTTTGATTTTAGAAGGTAGATTGAGTGACCAGAGCTTTTTGTAGAAATTCTTGTAGGCTGTTTGTAAGGCATAAGCCGTAGGATCCACTTCATTATATTGTAATAGTTTGTAGGCGCTTCGTACCGAGAATTCCCCCGAGGGCTCCTCGCACTAGGCCACCACATCATCATTTGGTTCTGTTGCTAAAGGGATACGCAGAATCTTCTCAACTATGAGCTCCAGAAAGGTAGCCTCTAACACCTCCCTTCTCCATTTCCTACTACTATGATCAATCAAATTGGCTACTTTAAAATCATTTAAACTGTTAACATGAAAATTTAATCTGGAATTTTGCAAATCTGGTACCCAAGCATCGTTGAAAATAGAAATTTTTGAGCCATTACCAACCTTCCAACACAGTCCCTCCTTTAACACCCCTCTAGCGGCCCATATACTTTTCCATGTAAAAGAGTTGTTATTCCCCAAACTAGATTCAATGAAAGTTGTGTTTGGGAAATATTTAGCTTTATAAACCCTCACTGCTAAGGAAGTTGGATTATTCATAAAACGCCAGCCTTGTTTTGCCAATAATGCCACATTAAATTTGGCCAAACTCCTAAAACCCATTCCACCATCCTCCTTTAAATAGCACATGTTCTTCCATTGACACCAATGAATACCCTTTCGTCCATAACTCTTTTGCCACCAAAATCTTGCAATAATCTTCTCGAGTTCATCGCAAAAACCATTTGGTAATAGAAAGCACGACATAGCATATGTAGGAATGGCTTGAAGAACTGATTTTATAAATACCTCTTTCCGCCTTGAGATAAAAATCTAGTGCACCATCCTTTAATTCTGAGTAAAAACTTTTCTTTAATCACTTGAAAAGAATCTTTTTTCATCTGCCAACCAAACTTGGAAGACCCAAATATTTTTCCATATTTGTTGATGGTCTCACTCCCAAAATTCCCAACACTTCTTCCTTTCTTGCTTCAATTGTGTTTGAGCTGAAAAAAATTGAGGATTTGCTGAAATTTACACACTGACCTAAACATTCACCATACTCCTTCAGAATCCCTTTAACCATATTGGCTCCCTCTCTTGTTGCCTCTCCGAAGAGGATGCAATCATCCGTAAAAAGTAAATGTGTAGCAGTTGGTCCACTCCGACTTGCTTTTGCCCCTATTTTTCCACCTTCACTCTGCGCCATCTTCATCAAAGCTGATAATCCTTCACTACAAAAAAGAAAGAGAAATGGACTTAAGGGATCCCCTTGTCGTAAACCCCTAGTAGCTTGAAAAGATTCTCCCCTGATCCCATTAACATTAACAGCAAAAGAAACGGTAGTGACACATCTTAGAATTAATTCCACCCACTTTATGTCAAACCCCATTTTAGCATAACTTCCCTAATAAAAGCCCATTCAACCCTATCATACGCCTTACTCATATCAAGTTTTACTGCCATGACCCCCTTCCTCCCCATTCGCTTTCTACGAAAGGTATGCAACATCTCGTACGCCACTAAAGTATTATCAGTAATTAATCTGCCAGGAACAAAAGCACTTTGTGATTCATCGATACACATTCCCATTACTCCTTGAAGTCTGTTAGCAACTGCCTTTGCCACAACTTTATAAAGGACTGTACATAAACTGATTGGCCTAAACTTTGATAAATTACTAGGATTTTGGACCTTTGGAATGAGCACAATATCCGTAGAATTCAGTTTACCAAAACTTTGACCATTGTTCAAAATTCCCAAACAAAAAGCAATAACATCCTTCCCCACAATATGCCAATATTTTTGAAAAAACATTGCTGGAAATCCATCAGGTCCTGGTGCTTTAGTAGGCCCTATATCTTTTAAAGTTGAAAACACCTCTTCTTCTGTGAAAGCAGATAAAAGCAAATCATTTATATTTGAAGGAATTTTCTTCTCGATGCCTTGAAGTAAATGATAAAGATCACCAACACCCCTAGACATGAAAAGACTTCTGAAAAAAGAAGATGCTGATTTTACAATTTCATTCTCCTCCGTAGTTTCCTTTCCATCTTCCAATTCTAATCGAGTAATTGTGTTCATCCTCTTTCGAGCTGATGCATATTTGTGGAAGAACGCCGAATTTTTATCTCCTGCCTTAAGCCAATTGGTTCTAGCTCTTTGTTCCCAATAAATTTCGTCCCGATCAATTTCCATATTCAATCGAACCCTGGTGTCAATAATCTTTTCTAAAGTGTCATCATCCCGATCTTCTATCATTAGCGATTCAAGCTCTTCGGACAACTTCTTTTTAGCCCCTCTTTTCCCCTTTTTATTAAACACTCCCATTCAATAAGATTCTTCTGTAAATTTTCCAATTTCGTCACAATTGAACCTAGAGTTGATTCCCAAGTTTGTCTAACTCTAGACTCAAAAGATTCTTTGTGGTCCACCAAGCCTCAAACTTAAACTGTGAAGTTCTAGATCTGGTTCTTTCACTTATTGTATTAAGAAGAAGAGGACAATGATCCGACATCGAATGAGGAAGATGATAAATCATACCTGTTGGGAAAAGAGTTCTCCATGCTTCATTCGCAACTCCTCTGTCTAACCTTTCTCTAATATTTGTTGTTGCAAAATTTCCTCTTTCCCAAGTGAACCATGCCCCAGAAAATCCTACATCTTCAAGCTGACAATCTTCTAATGCTTCTCTGAATGACTCCATTTTCTTTTCCTCTCGTGGAATCCCTCCTTTCTTCTCAGTAGAATACAAGATCTCATTAAAATCCCCACATACTATCCATGGATGGTTTTTATCTTCCCCCAATTTTCGTAACAAATTCCATGAATCTTCTTTATTATGTTTGTATGGAGAACCATAGAATCCTGTAAATCGCCAGTTTGCACTTAAATTTCCACCGTCGACCATGACATCAATATGATTAGTTGAGAAACTCCTTAAAGTTACCGAGACATCATCCTTCCATTCTAGACTTAATCCACCTCGAGTACCATTCGCATCAATATCAATCCCATTTGAAAAACCACATCTCAACCTGACTTTCTCCATTCGTTTCCTATCAATTTTAGTCTCCATTAAGAAGACTATTTGGGGATGCTGCTGCTTTAAGAAATTACGCAGCCTCCTAGTAGCCCGTGGACTCCCCAACCCACGGACATTCCAACATATGCATTTCATTGCGCCCGGTCACTTGCCCACTGGCAGCCGTCGATCTTTTTGTTTGAGAATTATCACCCTGTCTGCGTCAACAACTTCATCAACTGAAAAATCCCCTTCACAAACCATATTTCCTTCTGTCTTCAATCTCTTTAGACTAACATTGAGATTGTCTTTGCTCTGAATATTCAAAACAATTTCTGAAGATTTTCACTTTTTAATTTCTCCTTGTGTTCCCATCATCAATAATGTCTGTACCCTTTCCAATCTCTTCCAACGGGTTCTCTTTTCACAAATTTGATTGTTTGATTCGCTATGCCTATCCCATTGAGTCAAATCAGCTTTTGTAGAATTAATTTCTTCATGTCCCAAAAGCCTTTCATCCTTATATTGGAAAACAATTCTATTCTGATTTTCCCCTTTTATAAGATCCATATCTCCTATCTCATTGTTAAGTGATGGTCCCCCTCTTCTCCTGTATAATTGGATTGCTTTCTTCCACTTTTAAATAAAGCGTTAAGTTTCACACACTCCCTACCCACTAAGGTTGATTCTGCTTTTAGAGCCAATGAAAAAGGTGGATCGATTTTGACTTTAATTTTCCTTCCAGGGTCTATCAATTGGCAATCCTCAAGACCATGACCCATTCTTCCACACCCAAAGCAAAAACTTGGTAACTTTTCATACTTAAATGGGACCCATGCCTTATTTGAATTTTCTGTACAAACAAAGATGCCACGCCTAAGGGGATTTTTAACATTAAGATTAATTCTAAGACGACATACTTCTTCATTTATTTCAGATCTGATAACTCCACCAAAAGAAACTCCTATTGCATGAAGTAAATCTTTTTTATCAAATTCAGGGGAACAACCTGCTAACTTTAACCAAAATGGAGAAGAAAATAACCTGATCTATGGTCTCTCAATTGGCTGTAATAATCTGTCAAAAAGAACCAGATTCTTCCGAAACAGCCATGGTCTCCCCTCCAAGATCATCTCTAAATCTTCTTCCAAATCAAAAATAATTAAAAATAAATTTTGACCTACATTCTTGAATTCAAACTTCTTTTTTGTCTTCCATATACTCTTCATTTGGGCTTTAAAACTTTCAGGATTGTATAACTTTGTTGTCCATAATGAACAGATCAGAGTTGGCTTATCACTTGGAGTTACCACTGACCCCTTTACTGATAATTGGATCAGTTCTTCAGCAAGAAGGGAAATCTCCTCCCTTTCAACCCCGTCGTCACCACCGATCTCCGCCATCCCAAGCTACAATAGTTGTTGTTTTCTCTAGGACTCTCTGGAGAGCATTCTTGGCTATTTTAGGGTTAATTGTTGTTTTCCTCCCTTTATTTCAGGCATTTTAGTTAAAAAAAAACTTTTGAACTATTATTTATTTTTTTTATTCCTAATCGGTACTTGTAATTTTTATTTTGGATGATTTTATTTTTGTTTGGACTTTATTTACTTATTTTTGCAATAGTTTTCTATTATTTAATTTCTGTGTAGGAACCCCGTACGATATGAGGCACTACATTTGGGAGCTAAACCAGTACCAAGAGGACCACCCGACCACATCCGAGAAACTTCAACACTTAAACTAGGTAGCCTCTTCTCTTATCTATAGGATGCACATTAAGGACAATGTGCTAAATAAAGTAAGGGATAGCATAGAAATTTTTCAAAAAATTTCAAAAAATTTATGTTTTATTAGTTGTTTTTCATTAAATTTTTTTGGTGTGTGTATTTGTACGCAAGCTTGTAGCGATACAAGTGATTGGTTAGGAGTATGTAAATAGGATTTTATGTTTAAATGGTAAATTAATTTGATAGAGTTTGATTTTAGGTTGTTTAATGTCACACTATTTAGTTCATTTGGTTACATTGTGAATAGGAGATAGTGTGTTAGGTATACCAAATGACAAATAGGTACGTTAAAAGCATATGTGTTTGTTTGAATACAGAGTTGTTAGTGTGTTAATATTTAATTAATTGTAATCCATGAATTGAAACAATTAAGGATGACCTAATACGTTGTTTGGTGGACATTTCAGAGCTAAAAAGCTTACCTAAATTAAAATCCCTAGTACCCTAATTTTTAAACATAATTCCCTATTTTTTAATAAACCACCACTAGAACAAAATAGTCCTACAACGACACTTATGGGGCGACACTTTCCTGAGTGTTAGGATAGACTGGCCAACATACGCTTTGGCCAACTCTTTTATAAGGGTTGGGATATGCATGCCTAAGGCAACACTTAAATAAGAGTTGGCTTTGTCTAGTCCTAAGACGACACTTTTGGGGAGACACTTTCCTAAGTGTTGGGATAGACTTGCCATCATACGCTTTGGCCAACTCTTTGTATAAGGGTTGGGATATGTATGCCTAAGGCAACGCTTGAATAAGAGTTGGCTTTTGTATAGTCCTAAGATGACACTTTTGTGGCAACACTTTCCTAAGTGTTGTGATAGACTTGCCAACATACGCTTTGGCCAACTCTTTTTATAAGGGTTGGGATATGTATGCCTAAGGCGACTCTTGAATAAGAGTTGGCTTTGTGTAGTCCTAAGACGACAGTTTTGGGACAACACTTTCCTAAGTGTTGGGATAGACTTGTCAACATACGCTCCGGCCAACTCTTTGTATAAAAGTTGAGATATGCATGCCTAAGGCAACACTTAAATAAGAGTTGGATTTGTCCAGTCCTAAGACGATATTTTCCTAAGTGTTGGGATAGACTTGTCGACATACGCTTTGGTTAACTTTTTGTATAAGGGTTGGGATATGCATGCTTAAGGCAACGCTTAAATAAGAATTGGGTTTGTCCAACACTATGCCTACACTTTTGGGCCAACACTTTCCTAAGTGTTGGGATAGACTTGCCAACATACACCTTGGCCAACTCTTTGTATAAGGGTTGGTATATGCATGCCTAAGGGGTTTAGTGTTTAGTGTTTAAACACTACAGCAAAACAGGTTTTTAGCGGCACTTAGACAAAAATCGCGTTATGGACCGAGCGTTAACGGCATTTTTCGCTATAGGTCAACCATTAGCAGCGCTTTTTGAAAAACACCGAAAAAAATTAAGCACAACGCCGTCGTTTTACATTGAGCTTTTGTGACATTAGTGGCGCTTTTTAAAAAAAGGCCGCTATAGAAGCAAAAAAATTAAGCACAACGCCCTTGAGCTTTAATGGCATTAGCGGCGCTTTTTGAAAAATGCCGCAAAAAAATTAAGCACAACAACGTTTTATCTGTCTATTTATTATTTAACTAGTTTATTTATATTAATTAAAATATAATTTATTTTTTATTGAATCTTTAAATTCTTCAAAAAAAATAATGACATGTAGAAAAAATTTGAAAGTAAAAACATTGAAAAATATATGTTAAAAATAAAAAAATTAAAATACTATTATTTAAAATAATTTTAAAGTTTTTGGGTATATGACTGATTATTTTTAATTTATATATTAAATAATTTCTTATATAATCGTAAAAGAATAGTTTTAATTTTAAAATGTTGAATTAATTATCATTATAGTTTAGGTTATGGTTTATGATTTATGATTTATGGTTTAGGTATATGATTGATGAGTTATTATTTTAAAGTTTAGGGATTGTGGTTTATGGTTTAAAGTTTGTGGTTTAAGGTTTAGGGGTTTGTGGTTATGGGTTTATGGATTAAGGGTTCATGTTTTATGATTTAGGTTTAGGAATTAAGGGTTTAGAGTTTAGATTAATTAGTGTATTTTAATTTATATATTAAATAATTTATTATATAATTGTAAAGAGATAATATTAATTTTAATATATTAAAATTATGATTATAGTTTAAATTATTTAAGAGATAATAGATAAACTTTATATATATTAAATAGTTTAGGATTTAAAGTTTACTTGAGATTTGTTAAATGATGAAATTTTATACAATTAATTAATACTTTTATATTTAAAATATTTAATCTAGACCATTTGATATATTTAAATATTAGATTTAAAAACATTGATAAAAAAAGAGAGTAATGAATGATATTGATAGATAACTATCTATGTTGGATAGGATCAAATTATAACAAATAATTTTAAAGATTTTTTGGGTATATGACTAATTGTTTGTTAATTTATATATTAAATAAATTCTTATATAATCGTAAAAGAGATAATATTAATTTTAAAATATTGAATTAATTATCATTACAATTTAGGGTTCATGGTTTAGGGTATATGGTTTAAAGTTTATGATTTAGGAGTTACTATTTTAAGGTTTATGGATATGGATTTAGGGATTATGGTTTATGATTTATGGTTTAAGTGTTGGGGTTTAAGGTTTAAGGGTTGGTGCTTAAGGGTCTAGGGATTAAGGATTCAGGGTTTAGGGGGTGCATGTTATGTTTTATGGTTTAGGGGATAAGGGTTTTGGGTTTAGATTAATTAGTGTGAAAAATATATGTTAAAAATTTGAAATACTATTATTTAAAATAATTTTAATTTTTTTTTTTGTATATGACTAATTGTTTTTTAATTTATATATTAAATAATTTCAAATTTTAAAGATTTCAAATTTTAAATAATTTTCAAGATTTCAAATTTTATCTAATTCTTTTAAATATTAGTTAAATTTAAAAAAGTATTTATTTAAATAAAAATTAAAATACTATAATTATTTAAAATAGTTTTAAAATTTTTGAGTATATGACTTATTGTTTTTAATTTATATATTAAATAATTTTAAATTTTAAATTAGTAGAAGGGTCTAATTGAAATAACATTTTAGTTGAACGAGGCCATTAAGAATAATATTTTATTTAATTTATATATTAAATAATTTCAAATTTTAAATTAGTAGAAGAGTCTTCTTTAATACAAAAAACTAGTTGATTCTTCATAAGAATGATATATCCATTTAATTTTATATTAACATAATAGGGCCTATGCATTTTAAATTAACTGTATGAAATGACAAGTTTAAGCACTAAGAATAAATCTTGATATTTTTGGAAACACGGAAATGCATGAAAATGGAAATTTCGAATTTTTGGAAATTTAACATTTTTTCGTACAACATTTTGGAAACTTGAACATGTAAGAAAAATGGCAATTTGAGCCGATCGAAAATTTTAGGAAACTTAGAAATAATACAGAATGACAAATTTTAAAGTCCAAAATAGAAAAAGGGCAAAATAGCCTTAAAAGAAAACGTTGGTGAGATTTGACACACAATCGGGCTTGGAAAAAAGGTGTCACTTAAGGCTTATGGAAATGGCGCCATGTGTAAGAGGAATGGGCCTGAGTTAGTCACTTGGGAAGCATATAAAGAAGGCTTTATTTTTGCTTCCAAGGCTGGTGGACGGCACCTATTTCATAAAACTTGATAAATTAAGTGATAAGTAAAGGATTTTTCTTAATAAGATAATTGAGGAGATAAAGGATGGATTAAATACTTTTAATTTAAATAAGGTGATAATTAAAAGATAATATTATCACTTATGGGGAGTAGTGGCCAAGTCAAGGACTCTTGGTCTAGCAATTTCGTTAAAGGAGGAGAATTTAGGCTATTCTCTCATCCTTTCTAAGCCTTAAATTTTCCTAGCTCTCTCCCCTCTCTTTGAATTTTCTTTAAGCAAAATCCATCCTCTCTTCTATTATTTTCTTCTCTGTTTCTACTGTCAAAGCCGAATCTTTGCTAATTCTAAGAAAAGGAGCAATCAACTACAACATCAAAAGAGTAAGATCTGTGGTCAATCAATTTCTATTCCTTTTCTTTTTACCAAAATCAGGGTACTAATCCCTATTCTTGTTCATGGCGAATCTACAAGAATCTCTCGTGTTTTACAATTACCAAATATAAGGATCAAGGATCTAAGGTAAGAACAATTAATTTCTGTTCTTCTAATTCTTTTAATCAAGATCTAAGGAAATAACCTCTTTTATGTCTCTTGGCCGAATATCAAAGGAAGAGTTTCGGGATTTGATTCAAGGAATTTAAGGTGAGGCACATTCGCCAAAGGACAAATACTACTTATTAAAGTTAGATCGGATCTAACATATGAAGTTGTAGGGATTTGACAGCATATTAAGGAATCCTCTTGATTTGGAAATTGTATGGTAAGTGACATTCGCCAAGGTTTGTTCTTGATATTTGGAATTATTTTCCATTTATTCAAAAGTTAGAAACTGACATAATTACCTGATTTAGTGGCTAGCCGATTTAAGGAAGGAATACTATCAAATTCGGCATTTGATTTACAATCTTTCAATTGGCAACAAGGTGAGTAGTACCATTCCCAACATTTTCTAAATATTTTACAAATTTTCTCTAAATAACGAAGATCTTTGAAACCGGTTTACTTTAGGAACATACGGATCCGGTTCGGGGCTCGTGGGCAGTTGTGGGATGTTTCGATTTGATATCGAGCCCGCTTTAAACTCTCGGCACGTGGGGTAAGGCCCAAAACGTTTTCAAAGCGAGCCAAATGATTATCTTTGAAAATAAGCGGGTTTTCCGCATGGCACCTAAGTCTCAGGCATGGTCCACGGTAAGTACCCACAACTATATGTGTGATTACGTGAACGTATAAGGGTAGAAAAGGCATGGAGCGTAGAATAGAATGATAGGAACTTGAACCTAGGATTAGAGTACTCAAACACAAAACCACATAAGACTTAATGCAGAACCAACCTATGGCTAAGTCACTGAGCTAGTGGTGTGGTAACCCCTGTCGCGTATGTCTAAGATTGGATCCGGAAGAGCTTGGTATTTAAGCAGTCCTAGTGACTCACCTCCTTTTCGTAGGAATCCTACAGTGCGTGCTCGGTTCATCCTAACCTGTAAGGCTCGGTGGTGTGGCAACCTCTGTGTGCATGTCTAGGAATGGTTTGGTGGGAGCTTGGTATTTAAGCGGTCAGCGTGACTCACCTCCTCTCTCCACGAATCTGCCTGGTGCGTAGCTTTGGTTCACCCCGACCAAGAGGGCTCGGTCATAGAAGTTAAACATAATGACTAAAACACGAAGAAGGAACTAGCCATGTTTTAAAAAAAGGAAAACAACAAACCCTAGTTTTTCAAATTTTTAAAACTTTCTACAATAAATCTGAAAAATTATTTTTACAACATTTTCGAAAAGCTCTGATTTGCAAAAATTACAAAAAAGCCTTGGGGTGAAATTACAAAAGCATACTTGGTTTATAAAATGTTCAACTACTCACAGCTTTACCAAAATTTCATTATTTTATAAACCCTCAAAACCCTAATTTGTAAAATATCAAAATACATTGATTTTGGAAAAAATTACAAAATTGCCCCTAACTTACAAAATTACCAAAATGACCCTGATTCCCAAAATTTTTGCAACATCCCCATTTTTGAAGGAATAATTTTCGAAAAGGACCCTCAAAGTTTTACAACTTTCAGAATATCCTTGACTTACAAAATTTTACAAATTTACCCTGATTTGAAAAAAATTACCAAAATACCCCTGAGGTCGAAAATTATCGAAATACCCTCAGATTTCAAAATTTTTCTAAATTACCCCTAGACTTCAAAATTTTCAAAATAATTTTTGACAAAAAACACCAAGGAACATTTTTCTTCTAAAAATTACGAAAATGCCCTGTAGGACAAAATTATGAAAATACCCACAGGTAGTGGAAAACAACAACAATAAAAACTACAAGCGTTTCTCTGAATGAGCGAAAGTTCATACTTGTTTGATGGATGAATGAATGAATGGAAAAGACTGTGCGTTTGTATACGAAAGAACCACTCTTAAATCCTTTTCATAAAACTCCTGTTGGTAAATAAGTGGAACAATGACTAATCCATAAAATTTCTTAATCGAGATCTCGACGCTAGAAAATGAGCTCTAGAGGCGTGGTCGTGCGTGGTGCGAGTAGAGGATGGATAGCGTGTCGCTTGAATTAGATCGGGTCAAGGTTGAACAATGAAATGCCACCCCACCACCACCCCATTGTTAATGTTGGCAGCCAGGCTCGAAGACGGGGGAGAGATCTTGTGCGGTCATGTCTTTGCGAGTTTTGGAATTGAAAAGCGAGTGAGGTGGAAATTTGAGAAATCGAGTGCAGTACTGAGCGAACTTTGAGCTAATGGGCGAAAATGTTCAGGAGTATCTAATGTGGCACCCAAAGACCGGTAGTCTTGGTTGGAAGCAACGGAGGCGTATCATGGATGAGCTCGATCGACTCAGAGGAAAAGTTGAAAGGGATAGTGGCGTTATTCTACGATGAAGCATATCGCTGGTGGTTAACTGTTGAGATGGTACCACGGTGAAAATTTGACACGGGAGTATGTTAGAGGCATTTCGGAAAAGAAGTATGTGGGAACGGTGTATGAGGATGAACAAAGGAAGTCTTTTCTAGGGTTGGTACAAGGGAGTAAGTGCATCGCGAGAATATGAGGCGAAATTCTTGAGGTTGATTGCCTTATGCTCGGAGGGTAGTAGCTGAGCATGAACATGATCATCCATTTGAGGACGGATGAGAGACGACCACAGGCATTGTTGATAGCATCCTCCAGGGGCGGGAATTCTCTTGCTTTGGTGGAAAAAAGACTAAGGTGGCTGAGGGATTAAGGGCGCTTCCAAGCGGTATGGATAGGAATAAGGCCAAAGAGGATTTGGGCCATCTGGAAAGGTCACAAGAGGCTAGGGTAGAGGACACGGAATAGGCGGATGTCAGGTGGCGATATCGCCCTTGTGAGCATTGTGGAAATAAGCATGGGAGAGTGTTGGAGAATGAGCGGGAGGATGTTTCAAGTGTGGGTCCAAGGACCATATGCTGAGCATTGTCCCAACGAGATAGGCCAGACAGTGATTCGAATGCTAGCAGTGTTGGTAGAGGCAGACTGATGACCTCAGCGGAGGTCGTGGTTCGAATCATGCAGTGGTGGTCTTTGGTAGAGCGTGGAACAGGTAGAGGTACTAATGTTAATCTGAAGTAAGACAACCGGGTTTGGTTTATGCGGTTCACCGAAGGAAGATGGAACCGTCAAATGTAATACAGATGGTTCTATTTTGACAAACCGATTTTGCTCGATTGATGTGGAATCGAACCATTCCTATGTTGCAAGTAGTGTGGTGGAAACACTAGGCCTGAACTACGAACTTTCGATGAGCAGATGATGTAGTAAGCCCATTAGGCATGGCTGTTGTGGTAGATAAGATCTTTCGAATGTGCCCTAGAGATTCGAGGAGTGAACTTTCGAGCGATTTAATGGAGTTACCCTTAGGAGGTTTGAGCTTATACTCGAATGGATTGACTAGTAGAACAACGAGGTGTGTTGGATTTTACGGCTAAGCGGATGGAACTAAGAACCGGAGGATGAAGTGGTAGTAATGATCAGAGAAAGGAGGAACTACTTGTCTAACGTAATTTGACCTTTGAAGGTTGAGAGGATGGTTAAGAAAGGGTGTAAGGCATTCCTAGCCTTCGTAAGTGCGATTGATGGGAAGGAAGAAGGTATTAGTAGAGTTAGGGCGGTAGGGACTTTGTGGATGTATTCGGAGGAATTCAAGAATACCAACGACGGGGAGGTGGAATTTGGGATAGATTTACTATCGGAACAGCTCTGTATCAATCGCTCCGTCTGAGAATGGTGCCAAAGGAGTTAGTGGAGCTCAAGGCTCAAATCCAAGAAGCTGTTAGATCGTGGGTTCATCCGACCAGTGTGTCTCCGTGGGAAGCATGGGTCTTATTATGAAGAAGGACGAAACTATGCGTATGTGCATAGACTACGCGTCGATTGAATAAGCTAACCATTAAGAATAAGTATCCTTTGCCAAGGATTGATGACCTGTTCGATCAGCTGAAGGGAGCCGTAGTGTTTTCAAAGATCGACTTAAGGTCAGGATACCATCAGTTGAAAGTGAAGGAGGCTGATATCCATAAGACCGCTTTTAGGATAAGATAAGGCCATTTTGAGTTTGTGGTGATGCCGTTTGGGTTGACGAACGCTCCAGCCGTATTCATGGATATGATGAATCGGGTTTTCCAACCCTACTTGGATAGGTTCATCGTTGTGTTTATCGACAATATTTTGGTGTACTCGAAGTCGGAGGAGGAGCATGATGAGCATCTCCGAGTGGTGTTGGAAGTGTTAAGGAGAAGAAGCTCTATGCCAAATTCAGCAGATCGCAATTTTGGCTTAAGGAGGTGGCATTCCTAGGACATGTGGTATCCACGAAGGAGTAAGAGTGGATCCTAGGAAGATTGAAGCGGTGTTGGATTGAAACCACCTAGGTCCATGGCTGAAATTCAAAGTTCCCTGAAGCTGCGAAATATTCTGAGAAGGTTTGTGGAAGGATTCTCGTCAATAGCCGCGCCTTTAACAAAGTTGCTAAGGAAGGAAGTACCTTCAAATGGACTAATTAGCGGCGGGAGAGTTTGAAAAGCTTAAAAGGGTGTTGTGAGCTCAGTGTTAATTCATCGGAGGCGGGAAAAGATTTTGTGGTGCCTTGTGGTAATGCTTGGCATACGAGGTTAGATTGTGTACTAATGAAAGAGGGTAAAGTGGTCGCTTATCGTCTCGGCGATTAAGGCGCATGAGGTTAACTACCCAACCCATGATTTAGAGCTAAGACAGTGGTGTTAGCCCTTAAGGTTTGGAGGCACTACCTTTATGGAGAAAGGTCGGTTATCTACACAGAACCACAAGAGCCTTAAGTATCTGTTGACTCAAAAGGAGTTGAACTTGAGAACGCGTGGGTGGTGGGGAATTGCTGAAGGATTACGATTGTTCGATAGAATATCATCATCGGGCAAGGCCAATATGGTAGCCGATGCCACGAGTCGGAAGGTTGTATCGGATCTACGGGCTTTGTTCGCTCATTTAAGTACGTATGATGACGAAGCTTTGTTAGCGAGTTACAAGTCGAGCCCACATGGATGAAGGAGGTGAAGAGGACGACGTTGGTGATAACAACTTAAGTACTAAGTTGCGACAAAATGACAATGAGGATTAAAGGACTATGGTGTCAATGATGAAGGAGTATTGTGCTACAAGGGAAGATCACGTATCTTAGGGGATAAGGAGTTGAGACAAAGGATTCTTGGGGAAGCACATGGTAGCCCTTATGCTATGCATCCTAGAGGCATCAAGGTGTATAGAGATCTAAGGAATAGTTTTGGTGGTCTGATCTGAAACGAGAGGTGACTGAATTTGTGGGAAAATGTTTGACGTGTCGACAAGTTAAGGCTAAACACCAAGTCCCATCCGGATTGGTTCAACCAATCGAAGTTCCCCAATGGAAGTGGGAAAGAATTACCATAGACTTCGTTAGTGGGCTTCCCCTTACGCCTACTAAGAAGGAATCGGTATGGGTGATAGTGGACCAGTTAACCAAGTCCGCACACTTTATCCCAATAAGAATGGATTATTCTCTTGAAGTTGGCTAAGTTATATGTGGCAGAGATTGTGAGGTTATATGGAGTACCAATGTCGATCATCTCTGATAGAGACCCAAGGTTTACGTCTCGATTTTGGAAAGCACTTCATCAAGCTTTAGGCACTAAGTTAGACTTCACTCTACTTTTCATCCACAATCGAGGCAGGCGATCAGAGCAGGTTATACAAGTGTTGGAGGATATGTTGAGAGGTGTGTAATGGATTTTCGAGGAAGTTGGGAAGATTACTTACCTTTAGGTGAGTTTGCCTATAACAACGACTATCAAGCCGACATTCGAGATGGCACCATCTGAAGCATTGTATGGAAGTAAGTGTAGAACACCTACTTGTTGGACCGAGTTAGGAGAACGCAGAGTTTTGGGCCCGAAATTGGTATGACGAAGCAAGAAGGTTGAGTTAATTAGACGCAGTTAAAGGAAGCCTCGATAGGCGAAGTCGTACCGAGACCTTAAGCGGAAGGAAATAGAGTTTGAAGTGGAGACCAAGTATTCCTAAAAGTCTCGCCTTGGAAGAAGGTAATGAGGTTCGGTCAAAAGGAAGTTAAGCCCAAGGTTTATAGGGCCTTATCGAGTCTTGAAACAATTGGGCGGTGGCATACCAATTAGAGTTGCCACGAAATGTAGCACATGCATGGCGTATTTCATGTATCTACTTTTTCGTCGCTTCTGGTCGGACCCATCTCATGTGGTACTGTTGAAGAGGTGGAACTAAGGCCGACTTATCCTACGAGGAAAGAGCGATTCGAATCTTAGAGCGTGATGTAAAAGTATTACAAAGGAAGGCGGTGCCTTTAGTCATGGGCTGAGTTCGAGTCACTTGGGAAGCATATAATGAAGGCTTTATTTTTGCTTCCAAGGCTAAGGGGTGGACGGCACCTATTTCTAGAAAAGAGGAGTTTTAATTACTGTTAAAACTTGATAAATTAAGTGATAAGTAAAGGATTTTCTCTTAATAAGATAATTGAGGAGATAAAGGATGGATTAAATACTTTTAATTTAAATAAGGTGATAATTAAAAGATAATATTATCACTTATGGGGAGTAGTGGCCAAGTCAAGGACTCTTGGTCTAGCAATTTCAGTTAAGGAGGAGAATTTAGGCTATTCTCTCATCCTTTCTAAGCCTTGCCGAAATTTTCCTAGCTTTCTCTCCCTCTGCGAATTTTCTTTAAGCAAAATCCATCCTCTCTTCTTCTATTTTTTCTTCTGCTTTCTCTTTGTCAAAGCAGAATCTTTGCTAATTCTAAGCAAAGGAGCAATCAACTACAACATCAAAAGAGTAATATCTGTGGTCAATCAATTTCTATTCCTTTTCTTTTTACCAAAATCAGGGTACTAATCCCTATTCTTGTTCATGGCCGAATCTACAAGGATCTCTCAGGTTTTTACAATTACCAAATATAAGGATCAAGGATCTAAGGTAAGAACAATTAATTTTTGTTCTTCTAATTCTTTTAATCAAGATCTAAAATAACCTCTTTTATGTCTCTTGGCGAATATCAAAGGAAGAGTTTCGGGATTTGATTCAAAGAATTTAAGGTGGAGCATTATTAAAAGGCCAAATACTACTTATTAAAGTTAGATCGGATCTAACATATGAAGTTGTAGGATTTCAACGCATATTAAGGAATCCTCTTGATTTGGAAATTGTATGGTAAGTGACATTCTACCAAGGTTTGTTCTTGATATTTGGAATTATTTTCCATTTATTCAAAAGTTAGAAACCCGACATAATTACGATTTAGTGGCTAGCCGATTTAAGGAAGGAATACTATCAAATTAGGCATTTGATTTACAATCTTTCAATTGACAACAAGGTGAGTAGTACCATTCCTATTAGGAATTGGTTTTAAAAGCGAAAAGGGTACTAATGTGTTTTTATATGATGGGTAGAATATAAGATTAAGCGATCTAAAGTTAGATCGGATTTTCGAGATCTCAAGGCCCATTAAGCATCGTCGGTGTGTCACGCACACTAACCTTTGATTTATCATATGGCAATTATTTTAATATATGAACATGCATAAGAATATGAATGTGGCTAAATACCACAAATGTGGTAAGAGTACCAGTCACGGTGGTATGTAGCAGATGGACAAATAGGCTTGGGTTTGGGTTGCATCATAATTTATTTTATTTGAATATGAATTTAATGGATGAACATGTATGCGATTTGTGGAATGTTAGTCTTGTGTGATTGAGCATCATAATTTATTTTATATGAATATGAATTTAATATGACATGTATGCACGATTTGTTGAATGTTAGTCTTGTGCACATTGTGGAATTATTTTCGGTGATGAGCGGTGTGCGGCCAGGAGGGTAGACCTTGAGGGCCATGTTTCATTTGAAGATTCTATTTAAATTTGGACTTTATTTTTGTTTAGTACCTTTAATTTTATTTTTGGGTTTTTCTTGATGTAATAAGGCCATAAGGCACAGTGGATTTTCCTTATTCTGCTTTACTTTAAACTATTATGTTACGAACTACTTATGACTAAAGTTAAAGCGATATTATTTTTATAAACCGTAAAAATATTTTGTCACCTTAATAAAAATTGGATTTACAAGATTAATTAAATGGGTTTCCAATCTAAGCCCAATCCACAACAACATTTTTCTAAATATTTTACAAATTTTCTAAGTAACGTGAAGATCTTTGAAACCGGTTTACTTTAGGAACATACGAGATCCAATTAGGGCTCGTGGGCCGGGTGTGGGGTGTTTCATTTCGTATTATTTAAAATTATTTTCGTACAACATTATTGTAACACCCTGAATTAGGGGTTATTTGTAATTTAAATAAATTCCATGTGGACTTCAAGAAATAAATAAATATGATTTTATTTAGCATGATTCTGATCTAGAAATAACCCCGATTTAGGTTGAATTTGGGTTTAAAAAAAAAGAAAAAAATTTAAATTAAAGTACCTAAAAGGAGGAAGCTAGGGAATAGCGGTTAAATAAAATTTAAGAAAAACTTGACACAGGAATGTATTTGGTATAAGTGGCGTGGTGCCTAAGGGTTGCAAGGGAGGTCTTGGGTTGAATCTTGGAAAGGGAGAATTCATTTTGTTTTTATTTTGGGCGTTAAAGAAGGGGCCGAAAGGAAGGTCTTAAGATTAAATAATGGAGATGTTCGACATGAAAGAGCGGGCTGGTGGAGTGGCTTGGGCGCCACTTAAGGGGGCCTTGGTATGAGGACTCGGGTTGAGTCATGGTAGGCGCAAGGAGGACGTTTTTTGGATTTGGCGTTGAAAGGAAAAAGGGCCCGATTATAAAGGCTTTAAAATTTAATGAGGAGGCTTTATGACATGAAAGTCGATTGGGAGAAGTGGTAAGGCGTTGGAAGAGGGGTGCAGTGAGGTCTCGGGTTCGAGACATGAAGGATGCAATGGAGCATTTCGCGTTTTATTTTTTTCCATATCGATCTTTGGGCTTTAGTAAGAAGGTTTATAATTAAATGTTGTGGTTAATTGACATGAAAGTCAATGTGGCGAAATGACTGGGCGTGTTAGGGGGCTTGCTTGGGGTTCAGTTGAATCAAGCAAAGCAAACAACTTGGTTATTTTTCCCTCTTTTTCTTCCCCTTCTTTGGCGTGAGGGAGCAGAATTGGCAGCATTTTGGACTCTAATTTTGATAAGAGATAAGGCATTTTTTTTGCTCATAATCAGCTGGAAGGGGGGGTTATTAGTAGTTTAATTACAATTAAATTGTTGAGGGGATTAGGAGATTAAAGCTAGATTTATTTTGTGATAATTCAAGGCTGGAAATTATCACAAAATAAAGAGAATTTGGCCAGCTTTGGGACTCCTTAGGGGCTGTCCATAATTGTTTTTTTACAGCAAGGAAGGGCCAAAAGTTCTTCAATTTTTCTCTTCTTTT
Source organism: Gossypium rotundifolium (assembly GCA_025506655.1). NCBI lineage: Eukaryota > Viridiplantae > Streptophyta > Magnoliopsida > Malvales > Malvaceae > Gossypium > Gossypium rotundifolium. The sequence continues at coordinate 118,333,368 of CP106731.1, read as the reverse complement.
TCTCACTTGTTGCTGCCGAAATTCCCCTAAGCAATTGCTCAATTTTCCAGCTTCTTTTCTTCTTCTTTTACAAGCCGAAAACCCCTTGAGCCCTACTTCTTTTCCTTCATCTTTTCTTCCTCCATTAGCCAAACCCTACCACCTTGCTGCCAAAATCTCCTTAGACAAACGCCCAAAATCACTCAAAATTCCAGCATCATCTCTTGTTTTCCTTAGCGAATCTACTCCTCCCGATTTGGTGTAGTTTTGGCGAACATCAAAGCAAAGGGTGCTCTTTTTCTTCAATCGGTTAGAAGAGGTAAGTGGATCTCGTCAATGTTCATTTTGTTGGATCAAGATCTATGGTTATAACATTATGTCTAAACCGATTGTAGGAAGCTTTCGGGAATTATTTTCCAAGGAAAGTTGGGACTAAGTTAGGCTTCGGGATTTGATTGGAAATCAAATCCATTCAAGGGATAAAAATCTAGTGTTGTAGATCGGATCTTGGGATCTAGGAATTCCGGTAGAAGCAGTGTGTAAACTCCTTACACACTTTATTATTAAACTTCAATTTATTGTCTTGTGTATAAATTTTGGTAGTGATCTATGATATGCTTGTGGGCTAATACAAATTAAATATATTATTTGGAACAAAACAAACTTAATTTAAAAGAATTTAAGAAATAATTAAACCTTTCAAATATAGAAAAAAAAAGAAATAGATTGAAAAAAATCATTTTATTTTTAATCAAAATGGTACCATCTTAATTTTTTCCCCTAAAAATTTTCCCCCTAAAAATTTCCCCCAAACCTTAAATTTTCCCCTAAAACTTTTCCCCCTAAAAATTTCCCTCAAGCCTTAAAATTTACCCAAATCAAAATCTCATCTCTGTATCGTCAATCTTATTTTCATTTCTCTATACTCAAAAAAACAAAATCCCTAATTTCTCTCCTTTTTTGAAAAAAATTATTCTAATAATTTCATTCTTAGTTATAGAAGAAGTAGCCGGAGCTATTCACCATTGCTGATCTAACATTTTTGTGTTTCCTTCTCCGATCGGTCGATACCTTATTCGCATTTCTCTCATTTTTTTTGTCTTGCTTTTTGAATTTTGTTTTAAACTTGGTTTTAGAGAGCTGGTTTGATTGTCTGGTTCCATAAATTTTTTGTACAAATAATTTTTTTAATATTTAAAAGAGTTGAATGTTTGGTAGAAGCGTGATTATTGATCAATCATATTCGTTTTAATTTAATGTAATTTAATTTAATTTTTCCTTCAAATTTTTTCTGGAAAATCTCGTTTGTTGTTCTGTCATTTTTTGTTAGGAATGTATAACAATTTCTTCTCTTATTTTTTATTGGGTTTCGCTCGAGTTTTCTGCTAAATATGTGAAAATTATACTTTTTTTAATGAAAACTTATTAAGAGAATGTATGATTTATTTAGTACATATTGCTCTATTTTACTACTTAAATTTAGAGCTTTTGAAAGTTTTCGTGTTTCTATTTGCAGGTTTTTTATATTAAAGAGCTTTTTGGTACATGTAAGAGCCATTATCACTGTAAAAGGGTAGTAAATTTGTGTATGGTGGTTTTGAAAGGGTAGTAATTTGAATGTGTTTTATCTTTGGATCTTAGCTTGCGTACTGTTTGTACACATGGATAAATTTATTGGGTTTGGTTTATTAGTTGCTTTAAGTGACATGTTTTAGATATACTTGAACATTTGTAATGTTCAACCTTTAAATTGTCAGTTTTGTTTTTATCCTTTTCCTCTACAATCTCGAAGTTGCGATTCCTTTGGAGAATTTGTCTATGGATTCACAAGCCAAGACCACAAAAGTTCCTGAACCTATTAAGAAGGTAGTGCTTGGATTTTGAGATGCTGATTTCTTGTTCTTGTCTTGGTAAATGTTTTACTTTTCATTAGTTGGATTAGTTGGTTATTGATTTTATTAGATTGTGTGCAATTTGAGTGTGAATTTCAATTTGGTCGCTTGGTTACTTGTATTGCTTCGTTATTGTCAATGACCCTCTTTGTGTGGGTAAGGATGTGTAGTATTGTCCTTCTGCAACCATTAACACACAATTTCTATGTCAAAAGGGTGTTGATTGATGAGATGAAAATTTCTTAGAGATAAATGAATATCTATTGTAGTATCACTGTTGGTTTATGACTCCAAAACTTATCATTGACAATGGCCCACTTGCAACATTTAGGTGGTTAAAATAGATTATGTTTATTAGTTATCAATTATTAAATTTCATAATTAAATCAACCAATTTAAAAATTTTAAATTATTGGTTATCCTAAAAGAGGCATCAAGCACTAATCACCTGACCCAAATTGCCATATAAAGCTGTGTCGGTGTTTATATTTTGTGGGTCACTAATGTTTATAATGTTTTCTTGTTGTGAATTGGGTTTGAGTTTACATCAATGTTTTGTTTGAAGAAGAAAAAGTTTTTTCGATTTTATTTGTATATACTACATCCAAATTAATTATTACTCGTTGTAGGATTAGAAAAGTAACCATTACCACCTTAAACCTTACTATACTGCTCTATTTATTTTATAATGGTTAGCCATGTTTTGAATGACTTACTGTTGCACTCTTATTTAGAGGTCTTGGTTAACATTATATATTGAATGTTTTTTGATATCTGCAAATGGTCTACATTTGAGGTTCTGAACTTTGATTTATCTTTAAAGGTGTCAAGGTTCGTTCATTCATCTTCATATAATTATTTTCATTTATCTTCATACTAGGCTTTCTTGCAAGCTTACAATGTCTAACTTATTATTACTTTAATGCAGGCTGCAAGACAGCATTATGAGAAGGAAAAACTTAACAAAAGGAATTGAAGTTTCTTGGGGCTACCTTTGTAGATATAAGAGATCAACAGAGTTTCTTGGAATTGAAGTTGCAATTTCAAATTGTATTAGCTATTACGTAGTACAACATCAATATCAATGTCCATCATCTTAGGTATTTTTTTATTTGTTTACTTTTGTACATTGAGTTGAATGTTAGTGGTATACATTTCAGCTAAATGTTAGTGTATTTTAATTGTTGGATCGATTTTTGTAGTGAATATTCAATCTTTATTTTAATTTTAATTTTAATTTTATATTTTTAGTTGTATTTAAAGCACAATTCCTATCATTATTCACTGTAAATATTTATAAAATATATTAATATTGAAATAATAAAAATAGAAAAAAATACATTATACGTGTCTATTCCAATCTTTTTAAGGTTACTTTAGACATGTTTATCTCAACCTTTTTTAAAGGTTGTCTTAAACAAAATTTATCCCAACTTTTTTAAGGTTGCTTTAAATGCGTTTATCCCAACTTTTTTAAAAAGTTGCCTTAGACAAGTTCTATCCCAACCTTTTTTAAGGTTGCCTTAGACTGGTCTATCTTAATCTTTTTTAAAGGTTGCCTTAGACATGGTCTGTCTCAACCTATTTAAGGTTGCCTTAGATAGATCTATCCTAACCTTTTTTATAGGTTATCTTAGACAAGGTCTATCCCAATTTTTTTAAGGTTGCCTTATACGGCTCTATCCCAACCGTTTTTAAAAGTTGCCTTAGACAAGAATTATACCAACCTTTTTAAGGTTGTCTTAAACAGGTCTATCGCAACCTTTTTCAAAGGTTGGACTTGACTAGGCCTTTCCCAACCTTTTTTAAAGGTCGGCATTGACTAAACTTTTCACAACCCTTCAATAAGGGTCGGCTTATGTTGACTAATGGCGACGTTTTTTAAAAGCGTCGCCATGCCTATGCCAACCCAACTATAGACGACCATTTTGGAAGCGTCAGACGAGGCGTCGCGAAACCTATGCCAACCTTTTTTGCGTCGTCTTATGTCAAAAAAAGTGTCACTATAGGACTGCTTTTGTTGTAGTGCACAATGAAAGCCCTAAGCCTTAAAATGTAATCTCTTAATTTGATTTTCTTGGTACCTGCACGAACATAGATGACAAGCCCTTGATATTGAGGGTTAGGTAGATACAACACAGTGGTTTCAAAAATAAAAAAGATAAAAGTGAACCTAGGGTATAGTATAGTATCACTATAGCAAAACAGACTTTTAGCGGCGTTTTTCATGGCATTTTAAGGAAAAACGCCGCAAATATTATACATTCGCGGCGTTTGAAGGAAAACGCCGCAAAAAAATAAGCAATAGCAGAGTTTATTTACAAAACGCCGTTAAAAATGATATATAGCGGCATTTATTCGTAAAACGTCACTAAAAGTCTGAGAATCAGCTGCACTTTTGGAGAAACGCCGCTAAAAGTCTAAGCATTTGTGGCGCTTTTGGAAAAATGCCGCTAAAAGTCAGAGCATTATTGACGCTTTTGGAAAAATGCCGCTAAAAGTCTAATCTTTCGCGGCTCTTTTGGAAAAACGCCGCTAAAAGTCTGATCTTTAGCAGCGCTTTTGGAAAAACGCCGCTAAAAGTCTGATCTTTAGCGCTTTTAGAAAAATGCTGCTAAAAGTCTGATCTTTCGCTGCGCTTTTGGAAAAATAGCGCTAAAAGTCTGAATTTTCGCGGCGCTTTTGGAAAAACGCCGTTAAAAGTCTGAGCATTAGTGGCACTTTTCGAGAAACGCCGTAAATAATTTTAAAGTTTTTTTGGATATATATGACTGATTGTTTTTAAATTTATATATTAAATAATTTCTTATATAATTTTGATTCTAGTTTAAATTATTTAAAAGAAAAATATTTGTAAAAATGAAAAATATTAAATAATTTCTTATATAATCGTAAAAGAGATAGTATTAATTTTAAAATGTTGAATTAATCCTCATGATTGTTTAGGGTTTATGGTTTAGCATATATAATTTAAGGTGTAAGGTTTAGAAGTTACTATTTTAATGTTTAGGGATTATGGTTTTTGATTTGCGATTTAAGGTTTAAGGGGGTGTGTTAGGGTTTCATGGGTTAAAAGTTAGGGTTAATGGGTTTAAAAGGTAAATGGTTAAGGGTTTGGGGTTAATATGTTAAGGGTTAGGGTTTATGACTTAGAAAAATTTGAAAGTAAAACATAGAAAAATATTTGTTAAAAATGAAAAAATTTATTAAATAATTTCTTATATAATCGTAAAAGAGATAGTATTAATTTTAAAATATTGAATTAAATCTCATGATAATTTAGGGTTTATGGTTTAATTTATAGTATATAGTTTATGGGTTAATCTTTATAGTTTAGGGTCTAGGGTTTATGATTTAGGGTTTAGAATTTAAGATTAAGGGTTAGGTTAGGGTTTAGGCCGGGTTTATAGTTTTGGATTTATTATTTGAGTTATGGGGTTTTGGGTTTAGTGCTTAAACCATATCGAATAATAAAGTTAGAGTCTTACTATTTAGGGATTTCAGTATTAGGGATTATGATAAAATAGATAAAAATCATATTATTTTAGGGTTTAGGTAAGCAATTAGATTATATATTTCTTTAATTACTTCTCCAATGTAATATATATATATGAGTCAACGTGTATAATTTAGGGTTTAGAGGTATGTAACATCCTAAAATTGGGCCTAGTAGAATTGGGCTCAATAGGCCTTGAGAATGGGAACATTTAAAATTTTTGAGATGCATGTAGCACTTAGAATGTTATGGTAAGGTATTAATGGGCTTGTGCATTGTGTGTAATGTTATGTTTAATATGTTAATTTGAGGTTCAGTTGGGCCCAAAGAATTGGGTCAAAATTTTGGCAGCCAAGGTGAGCTAAGGGGGGACGGCACAAGGCTATAATTTAGGGATTATTTTGTTTAATTAATGAGGATAACAAGCTGATAAAATAAAGGGAGAGTTGATGCAAATGTGGCCTCTTATGGATGAGTGTTTTGATAGGGATAAAGGATAGAAGGACAGAGGAGAAAAGATAGGAGTTATCTTCTGAGTACAGAGTTGGCCGAAATTCCATCTCCTAGAGGGGGTGCCGAAATTCCCTATAAATAGGGGGTACTTCTTCAATTTCAGCATTTTGAATCCCATTCTCTTCTCTCATCTTCTGTGCCGAAATTCTCAGTTCTTCTTGGTAATCTCTTTTATTTTGATTTCTTCTGAAAGCAGAAACCCCTAAGTATTCTTTCTCTCCACTTTCTTTTCACTTTCCTTCTAAGGCGAAACACTTCACTCGGTTTTCTAAAAGTCAAATCGCTAGATCTTATCTCCGTGGTTGCCGAATCCTCTTTAATGGAGTCTGCCAGCCGAAATCTAAAGGAAACAATAGGTAAGTGTTGATTTGGGATTTCAATGTTCTTCACTTTTCAAAGTCCTTAGCCAAATGGCTATTAGAAACTAATCTCTTATTTCACACTTCTTTTCGGCATTCTGGGATTTGAAGAAGGAGGCCAATCTCATAGATCTCTAAGTTATAGAATCATGTTACTTTCGGGATTTCAAGGTAAGAGGATTTGTTTATTTATATATATAAAATCGGGTAGAATACTAACCATGGCCGAATATAGGAGAGGGCATATTTTCACAGTTTTTCGGCTTTTAAGCAAAGTTATAGATTGAGGATAATAGATCCGGATATCAAGGACATTGACTAAGAATATTGGATTTCGCGATATCAGGTGTGTAATACTTCCCCACCATTTAGATCTGTCTGTTAAATACATGTTTATAAGTATTATATGTTGTGATAAATGTGAAATCCGGCATAAAGATGGAAACCCAAAGAGGGTAAAAGCGAATCACCGGTCGTTGAATATTCGATTATATGTTATAAGTGTATTGATTTTTGTGATTGCATGGGGTGGGTTTGATGAAAGGAGGAAGTTATCGTTATATGTGTAGCGTTTTTACCGTGATCTCGTTATATGTTGTAGCGGCTTTTGCCGTGATCATTATAAGGGCTTCGACCATGATATGTTGATGAGCGACATGACCGCCATCTTGGCATGTAGCGGTGTGGGTTGATTGTAGAAATCCCCAATGGTGTGAAAGGTTGGTGCAGGCGTGTAAGCGGATGGAAACCTAGGCAAATGGGTTGGGCTTTGCATATTATTTGTTATATATGTACATGAATTTATTATTCTATTTTTATGGGTTAAGGCCCAAATCTAATGGTGCATGAAGGTTGCGTTGAGTCTCATGAATCAACCAATTAATTAACATTTCGGTAACACTTAGTGCATCGGATGGAGAGGAGTGCAAGGTGGCCATGCAAAAGAATATGTGGATCCGCAAAAAGACTCAAGTTAATTATTTTTATATTATGTTTTATTTAATGGATTTTAAACCTCATTGTAATAAGGTCATGGGCCACTAGTTTATATCTTGTTTTATTATGGGATAAATTATTTTAGTTATTCAAACATTTATTTTAATTAAACTAAGGCATGTAATTAAGTTTGGGTTTTATTCATAAAGGCATATTTTATATCAATTACATTTGGGCTTTTTGACAACACGATTTGTTTTACAAAAATTTCCTTAGTGACATACCAGATCCGGTCGTGGTGTTTGGGCCGGGTTTGGGGTGTTACAAATTGGTATCAGAGCCCGATTGAAAACTCAACTTTGGGTTTTGGGCTCAAAACGTTTTCTAAAAATGGTTTTTTTTGAAACATGCATGTTTAAAAATGGTACAAGGTTTGTTTTCTCGGCATGGCACCTGCGTCTCCAGCCCAAGTCCGCCATGTAAGTATTCAGAACTCCTTGTGTGATATATATATGAATATGGGCTTGATGGGTTTTATGGGACGTAGGTTAGTTAGACTTTGATGGACTATAGGCTTAGGTTAAACAACTTCTTAAATTACATAAGACTTAAATTATCCAAACAAATCCTATGGCGATCATCGACTTAAGGTGTGGCAGTGAGCACACGCATGTCTAGGAATGGATACGGTGAGAGCTTGGTATTTAAGATCCTAGTGACTCACCTCCTCTTCACTTTGGAATCCTACCGGTGCATGGTGATTTGTTCACCTTAAGCCATGTTAGGGTGTGGTAATGGCTATCGCATGTCTAGGAGTGGATCAGGAGAGCTTGGTATTTAAGTAGTCCTAGTGACTCACCTCCTCTTCACCTGGAATCCTACAGTGCGTAGTATTATTCACCCTAACCATGAGGGCGTGTTGACGGGCCAAAACCTATAACTAAAACCCGAAAGGGACCAGCCACATTGTTTTGTACAACCCTAAAGTAAACCTTGGTTTTGAAATCACTAAAGTACCCTTGATTCGTAAAAATTTCTCGATTTGAAAATGACCAAAATACCCCTGATTTGTAAATTAACCAAATTACCCCTGACTTGTAAAATTACCGAAATACCCTCGATATGAAAAATTACCAAAATACCCCCGAATTGAAAATTACCAAAATACCCAACCATATTTTGGAAAATTACGAAAATACCCCTGTAGGTTAAAATTACGAAAATACCCCTGGGTAGTTAAATGACGAAAATACCCTTAGGTGATGGATGCTATTTGTATGTTGGTGTGTATAGATGTTGAATGTGCATGGTTCCTAGAATTAAGAAGACTGAAACCTGTAGATAGGTTTGAATTCGAAAGAACTACTTTTAAAATTATTATTCATAAGACTGTTCGTGGTTAATCAGTGGAAGAAAACTAATAATTCATAAAATTCTTAATCAGATAAACGCGAATCGGTAGTATTAGTACAAGGGGTCGAAGACACTCCAGAAGCGAATAATGGTGCGTATCCTACCATAGTATACTAATTGTTTATTTGGCTTTGGAATTAAAGTGCGCAGCGAAAGCATAGTGATGAGACTTGGGTAGTACGATTACTAGTTAGTTGGAAATTTCGAGGACGAAATTTCTTTAAGGAGGGTAGATTTGTAACATCCTAAAATTGGGCCTAGTAGAATTGGGCCCAATAGGCCTTGAGAATGGGAACGTTTAAAATTTTTGAGATGCATGTAGCACTTAGAATGTTATGGTAAGGTATTAATGGGCTTGTGCATTGTGTGTAATGTTATGTTTAATATGTTAATTTGAGGTTTAGTTGGGCCCAAAGAATTGGGTCAAAATTTTGGCAGCCAAGGTGAGCTAAGGGGGGACGGCACAAGGCTATAATTTAGGGATTATTTTTGTTTAATTAATGAGGATAACAAGCTGATAAAATAAAGGGAGAGTTGGTGCAAATGTGGCCACTTATGGATGAGTGTTTTGATAGGGATAAGGGATAGAAGGATAGAGGAGAAAAGATAGGAGTTATCTTCCGAGTACGAGTTGGCCAAAATTCCATCTCCGGAGGGTGCGAAATTCCCTATAAATAGGGGTACCCTTCAATTAGGCATTTTGAAGCCCATTCTCTTCTCTCATCTTCGTCTTCGAAATTCTCGTTCTTCTTGGTAATCTTTTTCTTTTGATTTCTTCTAAAAGTCGAAACCCCTAAGTATTCCTTCTCTCCATTTTCTTTTCACTTTCCTTCTAAGCCAAAACACTTCACTCAGTTTTTCTAAAGCCAAAATCACTAGATCTCATCTCCTGTGGTTGCCGAATCCTCTTTAATGGAGTCTACTTGTGCCGGAATCTAAAAGAAACAATAGGTAAGTGTTGATTTTGGGATTTCAATGTTCTTTCGACTTTTCAAAGTCCTTAGCCGAATGGCTATTAGAAACTAATCTCTTATTTCACACTTCTTTTCGGCATTCTGGGATTTGAAGAAAGAGGCCAATCGCATAGATCTCTAAGTTATAGAATCGTGTTACTTTCGGGATTTCAAGGTAAGAGGATTTATTTATTTATATATATAAAATCGGGTAGAATACTAACCATGGCCGAATATAGGAGAGGGCATATTTTCACAGTTTTCTGGCTTTTATGCAAAGTTATAGATTGAGGATAATAGATCCGGATATCAAGGACATCGACTAAGAATATTGGATTTCACGATATCAGGTGTGTAATACTTCCCCACCATTTAGATCTGTCTGTTAAATACCTGTTTATAAGTATTATATGTTGTGATAAATGTCAAAATCCCGGCATAAAGATGGAAGCCCAAAGAGGGTAAAAGCGAATCATCAGGTCAGTGAATATTCTGATTATATGTTATAAGTGTATTGATTTTTGTGATTGCATGGGGTGGGTTTGATGAAAGGAGGAAGTTATACGTTATATGTGTAGTAGTTTTTACCGTGATCTGTTATATGTTGTAGCGGCTTTTGCCGTGATCTGTTATAAGGGCTTCGGCCATGATATGTTGATGAGCAGTATGACTGCCATCTTGGTGTGTAGCGGTGTGGGTTGATTGTAGAAATCCCCAATGGTTTGAACGGTTGGTACGGGGGCGTGTAGCGAATGGAAACCTAGGCAAATGGGTTGGGCTTTGCATATTATTTGTTATATATGTACATGAATTTATTATTCTATTTTTATGGGTTAAGGCCCAAATCTAATGGTGCATGAAGGTTGCACGCTGAGTCTCGCGAATCAACCAATTAATTAACATTTCAGGTAACACTTAGTGCATCGGACCGGGCTGGAGAGGAGCGCAAGGTGGGCCATGCAAAAGAATATGTGGATCCGACAAAAAGACTCAAGTTAATTATTTTTATATTATGTTTTATTTACTGGATTTTAAACCTCGTTGTAATAAGGCCATGGGCCACTAGTTTATATCTTGTTTTATTATGGGATAAATTATTTTTAGTTATTCAAACATTTATTTTAATTAAACTAAGGCATGTAATTAAGTTTGGGTTTTATTCATAAAGGCATATTTTATATAAATTACATTTGGGCTTTCTGACAACACGATTTGTTTTACAAAAATTTCCTTAGTGACATACCAGATTCGGTTGTGGTGTTTGGGCCGGGTTTGGGTTGTTACAAGGTAGGTGTATAATTTAGGGTTTTAAGATTTATGTATGAGAAATTAAATTATAAAACTAAAAACAATTTATTAATATTGAAGGAATCTTAATAATAATTAAACTAAAAAATTTTTTAATATTGAAGGTATTAGCGGCGTTTTCAAGAAAAAACGCCGCAAAAAGCACATTACTAAACAAAACGATGTCGTTTACTTGGGGCTTTAGTGGCGCTAGCTATAAAACACCACAAAAGAGTAGTATTAGTGGTGTTTTTTCCCAAAATGCCATAAAAACTATTAACTCTAATTGAAACGACACTGTTCTCTATAGACTATTAGTGGCGCTTTATAGTAAACGCCACAAATAAAAGGACCATATTTTAGTGGCGCTTTTTGAAAACGCCACAGAAGGCCAATTTTTTTTAACAAAATTTTACTTTCGCAATTTTCTTTCACCCTTTTAACAAAACGAGCCATCCCCTCCCCCAAAACAGCAGACCTAATCCCTAATTTCTCCCCAAAATCCCTTAACCCTCTCATGTTGAAAACCCGACCGATTATTCAAGTCGAAAGCAAAACACTCCTAAAGGCCAAATCTTTTGATTTTGAGTCCAATTAGCAGCAAGACAGAGCTTCAATGTCGGACCCAATCATCCTATCCGATGGAGACGACCCAAAGATCCCCGCCTTCCATCTCCAAGAAGCCCGAGAATCAGATCGGACGGTCATTTACTTCGTTTTTTATTCTCGACGATGACCGTACCCAACAAAACCGCCACTGGGCCCCTTCACTGCGACTCCACTCCTTCCTTTGTGGCCAAAACTCCGATGTCGAGCCTTGATCGTCAGTGCTCCAATGTTGGCCCTTCAATTGAGGCTTGAATCCTCAAATTGGAGATGCCAAGCTCTCTGGGCTATACCTTTCTCTTTTACATACATTCTTTAGTTAAATTTTGGCTTCGTTTTAGGGTTGCAGTTTGGAATTTATTCGTTTTCATTTTAATTTGAAATAGAGATGGTTCAATTTTGGTAATTTTTTCTTATGTTGATGCAAAAGAAAATGGTAACGATGAAAGCTGTGTATGATGAAAATGGGTAAAATACCTCAAATATAACTGCATTTGAACATATATTTGCTTGTTTTATGTAAAAGCAAACTAGTATATTTTGTTGTTAAGAAATGTTAAATATTTAACTTTTAATCATGCAAAAATGTTACACGCTTTTGTATCCAGAGACATTCTTTTACTTAATTTTTTCTTGTAGAAGCAAAAAGCAAGCAAGAAAGTTAAAAGCGAAATAAAATTAAAGCTTTAGCTAAATCATGACAAGTGTAATTTTTGACATATTATTGCGCTTAAAACTTAGGAGGTTCATTCTATTAGCGCTTTTGGATAAAATAATTTGGCATTTGATGTTTTTATGTTTCTTTTGAGTTTTTGTTTTTAATTGCTTTTCTATCTGAGTCATTTTGAGTGATTCATCTTTCGTTCATTTTATTTTTCAAAGTTTTTGTTGGTTGAAAAGAAACTCGATGGGTCACTATTATTTTTCCTTCGCATAATGTTTACTTTTATTTATCTACCTTTGTTTCCTTACCTAATAGGAATAATAGATTGAGATGTTTGGAATCGATAATAATTGGCCGGTTCTAAAAGGGCAATGATCAAGAGAATGGATCACAGTGCTCCTACATTGATGAGTCCGAAGAGTTAGAATGGCGTTCTAGAGTTTTGATTATGAATCTCATCTAGGTTTGTTGATCTTTGTCTGTTGAATTCTTCTATATGTGATTGTCCGGTTCTTGAAACATTGCTACAATTTTGAAAATTGCCAAAGGAAGCATGTCCAGTAGTTTGCAATCTATTTTCTTGTATATTAATGGAAGATAGAAAATTATGTTTCAAGGAGTTCTAATCTAATCCAAATGTGTGAGGACAGTTCTTCTCACCATTATATGAAGAGGATGATGGTGATCCACAACTTCTTGAGGTATGATTACATAAATGATGCATTACTTACCTTCAAGTAGCCAAGCGGGTTCTTTGCCATGTTGTTTCCAAATTTCAAAGCATATCCAAACATGTATTTGAAGTGCTAAACAAATATATTGATAAAATTTCAAAACTTAATATATTTGAATATATATTTTCATAATAAAGATCATACGAAATACACTTAGGCAGTTATGCCAACATAAGCATCAACCAATATCCCAATGGTGTTTGTCCGGCATGAAAATGCATATAAGCGATAAGTTCTCTTGGTAGAGTATTAGGAGTTATATCTCAAGTAAATGAACTCCGCTTGTTATGAAGTTAAGGTTCTTGGTTGATTTCTTAAATTTTGCTAGTCTAAGTGCTCGTAGTTGTTAAGATGTGTTTTGCAACCGAAAGCAAAGATTCATCTCTCCATTATTTCTAAATCATTGGAAATCTAGGTGAGCTTTTGAACCCATCAAACACTTCTATCGGGGAATATCAAAGTCTTGGACATGCTCAAACACAGTGAATACATGCTTGGTCACTTCAAAAATATAAAAATAAAATAAAATTAGAAGCAGTCAAAGACACTCGGACATGTGATGGTTTTTTCTTTTGCATTTTTCTACCCAATATGGAATCAATAATGATTTGGTTCCAATGGTTTCCTAAGGTTCAAGTTTTAAATTAAAAGAAGATTAAAAATAAATAAAATGTATTTGCATTTAATATTTATTGAAAATTATCAAAATTATATTTTTATTGTATATTATGATATAAAAATATTTTTATTCTTTGTCATGCCATATTTATGTATTACTTTTTAAAGCAATTCTCTTGTCATGTCTTTGTTGTATTATATGCCCTACTTTTTTGCTTTGGACTTATATTTGTACATTGAGTGTTTTGGAGGATTTTGACCGAATAGATATAGTTTCATGATTATAAACCGGTTTACGTGTCAATACCTTCAAAACATCTCGCAAGTAAATCTATGTTGCTTTTGATATTGACTTTATTATAAGGCTTGTATTTGCCACTTCTAAAGAATAATTTGCATAAGGTGAATACTAAAATTTTCATCGGTTGGAGAACTATGCAAGTTTCTTCATTATTCTCTTTCTTTGTATCATTATTCATCTTAAAAGGTAGAAAGATGATAAAATTCTCATCCTTTCCATTCCGGTATAGTTTAGTTACATTCCTTTGTGATTATAAGGCATCATTAATGCAGTCATTCAAAATTGAATGATCTGACTTCCGATGTTCTACTTCTTATTTACTGATAGAGGAAAAATGGGTGGACGCCATTAAACTACCCAAGACTTGAAAAGCTTTTGTCCCAAATCCAAAATGTGGTATGTAGTCGGTAAAATTTTCGGATGACTTCATTTCTCTTAAATATTTGTGTTTGACATTTTTGTCTTAAATACTTCCAGTACAACTATAAGATTCGTGTATCCATGCGGTGTTTGTGTATCGTTGGAGATAGAAACGACTAGTTTCAGAGAATATGAAAAAAAAGCCAATATTGTAGTCAAATACATATAGATTTAGGATAATTCATTGAGCTAATGTTTCCCATTTTCGGTTATCGTGAATTTTGTGGTTTCGATCCTATCGTATATGTTTGTACATCTTCGCACTTTGGCATTTCAAATCTTGTGGTTTGATACTTTGATTGAACTAAAATAGCTTTTGTGTTTCAACTGGCTTTGTCCCGGTATAGTATGGCCATTTATGAAAAGAACACCTACTTAGACTGTTTCATCTTTACTCTTCGTGAAAGATTAAGGTAATACATATATTATGTTCGTGTTTGATATACTTCTAGAAACCTTTCCTAACATGTTGTAATTCGATTCTACCAGTTGTACTAGACTCGAAAAGATTTTTAGGTTTGCATTGAGAGCAGAGATCTTTGTTGAGTATCCGCATTCAGTAAAAAACCGGCAAGGTGAGAACAAATTTTCAATAAAATGGGAGCATTCAAGTAATCCAACCTAGACCTCTAATGTGTTTATATTACTATCAAAATTATGTAGGTTGTCGTTTGCATCGATCCAAGCTTTGAACATCAAATGGCTAAGTTATGATTTGAAGCCAATGAAATTATCGTTCATTGTTCATCCCTACAAGTACAATCTTAAACTATTTGCATCTTATATCGAAGATTATTATACATAGATAGCAAAAGTTATGTTCATCTATAGTGGTTACTTGGTTAGAATAAAGGAACTATAGATGGCATTGATTGTCTTTGTTGTTGTTGGGATTTTTTTTTTTTTTTGTATGAGACATTCTGAGAAAAATGTACTACTAAATGATACCATATATCATAGTGCACAAAGATATTGCTTGGTGGCATTGACCACCTTCTTGTATTGGTCTTTAGCTTTGTAATGACATTAGTGGTATGAATGAATGACGTGCGCTTTTTCCTTTGTTTGCTCTTTTGATTTGTGTTTGTTTTTTAATTATACACTTTTTATAGAAATAATATTATTTTTGCCTTAAACTTGAAAATTAGGTCTATTTTTATATTGGTACATTTTTTATCCACTTTGATATATGAATTTAGCAACTAGATTCATTTTGGTCCCTAAACTTGAAAAATATAAAAGTTCAATGATACTATTTTAATAACTGATTAGTAGTTGAATTAATTAACCTTTGGTTCTCATTTAATCGGTCAATTTAATCAGTTCAACTACTAGATCAAAAGTAATTAAATAAATAATTAAAATTTTCAAAAATAGAAAAATACAACTTGTATAGTTTAATGCAATAAGGGTGTGATATTAGAAAAAAAATTGAAGGAATTTAGCGGCGCTTGTGAGAAAAGCGTCGCTAAAGGACAGGACTTTTAGCGGCATTTATGGGAAAAGCGCCGCTAAAGGTCATGACCTTTAGCGGCGTTTGTAGGAAACGCGCCGCTAAAGGTCAGGACCTTTAGCGGCGTTTTTGGGAAAAGCGCCGCTAAAGGTCATGACCTTTAGCGGCGTTTGTGGGAAAAACGCCGCTAAAAGTCATGACTTCTAGTGGCGTTTGTATTTGCGGCATTTTTTGTGGTGCTTTCAAAAGCGCCATAAATACTTTTAATGGCGCTTATAAACGCCGCTAAAAGCCTAAAAAACACCCTAAAAGTCTATTTTGGTGTAGTGTATGGTGAGTATAAGAGTCTTACAAGCTTGTGTGTAAATAGAAAATTTCAAAAAATCATTAAAAGGAAAAATTTTGATTGGGCTAAAATAGCCAAGCGAGAAGTTCTCGAGAAAATAGAAAAGCAAAGTGAGTGAAAAAGAAAAGAAAATACTCACATAAGTCTCGCTAGGACGATTGTACTCACTAAAACTTTACTATACTTTAGGAATCGGAGAAAAAAAGACAAGTGAGAAAAGGAGATGTAAGGTAATGAGCTAAAGGGTTTAATCAAGGAAGTATTGGGGTCAATATAATATGCCAAACTATTTTTGTCCTTAAACTGTTTTGTTGTGCCTGTTCTTTAATTCGAACCAACCTAAGTCGCAGAATGTTACAAGCCGAAAAGACCTATGTGACCTAAGTGATACTATTCATGGATGAAAATTGACTGAATTTTGACATTTCTAATTACTTGTATTCTCCGAGTATAAATGTATATTTGTGTACTTGTTTCAATGGATCAATGTACTTAACATTGAATTTTGTTTACTTTATAATTTTATAAACTAATGTGTGTGATATTGAAGGTCGAGAGTCAATTGTATATCGTGTTAGAATTATTTATTTATTCACATTGTTCTATGTACATAGCTCCGAACTAGTCTTTGTATATGGCATGCTCAAACATTGTTTGATTTTATTTTCTTTTGTGTCTGTGTTTTTATTTTGTTACTTAAGGACAAGAAATAACTTAAGTGTGGTGAAATTTGATCTACCACAATTCATTGTGGCAAACTAAGGTCTTTCCGGAACTTAATGAGCTTGTTTTCTAGTATTTTTATATATTTTTATTTCAATTTTGGTTTTTATTGCTTTATGTTTAAATAATGCAAAAAAAGCATTTTTTTTTACATAATTTTGCGTTATGTTATGACCCAATAGGCCACTACGAGCCTAGGGATGATCTAACAATGCTATCTAATGTGTAAGACACTATTTTCAAGCTTTGAAGGTGAAGGACGAGTGCAACGTCGAAACACCAGAGAATGGTGTCACAACACCAAACTTTGAAGCCAAAGTACCCAGAAAATGAAAGCAGTATAGCGACACCGATCCTGTGGTGTCGCGACACCGAGCGACAATTAGGAAACTAAGCTAAGGTATTTTTGTCCACATAAAGTAACTTAATCAAATTTTTGGGTTGTTTAGTAACCCTAATTAGGTCTTATCATAAACTCTATAAATAGGCATGTTAAGTCTCATTTTAGGTGGGGGGTTGGCCAAGTGAGCCACTTAGTTATTTTAGGGTTTTACTTTAGTTTTTATTTTATTTCAACTTATTCCTTTAAATACTTTTTATTCTTGTTTCATCTAGATTCGATTTCAATCCAAGGTCTTAATTTAATAGTTTTTGTTATTTCTTTGTTGATTCCAGTTGCAATCGAAGTGATCTTCGCAACTGTTAAAGGAGATTTCACTTCCAAGCACAAATTGATATCAAAATAGACTTATTTCTCTATTCCCTACTTTTATTTAATTAACTATTTTGTATGTTAAATATGAGTTTAAGGATTATTGCATTTAGATCCATGAGTAGCTAATTTCCTTAGGGAGATTAACGAATGGATGTGTGACTAATTAACGTATGAATAAGGGTCTAAATTCAGGTTAGTTAATTTAAATTATGTGTGATTAAACCCTAAGAAGTGACGCCCCTAGAAACTAATTTAGGATAAACGAGATCGAAAGATAAGTTTACCAAGTAAATCATAATTTATCCCGATCAAGAAAGTGAGGCCAAGAGGTAAGCGTGTACTGGCCAAATAGTTAATTAGTTAAAGGCCGAGAGGTAATAACTGGTTAATTAATAGCTAACTCGATATAAACCAAGTTCTAAAGTTAATTAGGAGCATTGAAATGAGTTAATTCCCTGCATGTTTTATTGGATTTATTTCAGTTGTTAATTGGATGATTTTTAGTTTTCGATAATTTTATGTTAGTTTAATTAATCCATTTTAATTTGGTTTTTGTAATATAATTTTAAGTTAGTATTATTTAGCCCCATTAATGTAGAGAGTTAATTTAGGTTTAATTCAACCTCCTTTCCGTACGATCCTCGAAATGCTTCTTGAATTGTTTCGTTATTAAAACCCAAAAATAAAGCCACTTTGTCAGCCTCCTTGATTCAACATGACCCTACACACCTTCCCAAAGCCCCAAGTAGCCTCCATGCCACTCCACCAAAGACAAGTCTTCCCAAATATTCTCTTAAACCCCAAAGGCCAAGCTCCCCTTTAACCACCAAAACTAAAAATTTTCAAAACCATCCTTACCTTCTGGGTTCTCCCTAAAATTTATCCAACATGACCATAAGCCTACTAACCTCCAAGTTGTGCCAAGCGCATAACCTCTAAACCGTGGTGTTACAATTCTACCTCCTTAAAATAATTTCGTCCTAAATTACTTACTACTGTGACGATCATAACTCGGACTCTACCTCAAGCACTCGATCTTAATAAATCTATATACCGCTTCTAGACACAATCTTAAGGTTCACATCCAAAGTTCCTATATAGCCATACTAGAACGAACTAAACTTCACATCAACAAAACAATAAAGGGGTCCAAAGAACGCACGATATCAAGTCCTTACGACTCAAGATCGATCCTCTCTCGCCGTACCATTTCCTCCATGGCTCAAACCTCGACCTCTCGCTGCTCGAGGACAATTCTAACCAAATGGGCCTTCGACCCACACCGGAAACATTTCTTACTATTTCAACATTCCCCCGAATGAGTTCTCCCACACTTAACACAGAATGATTCCAACTCACATCAACCGTGTACCATTGAATTCTCGATCCTTGGTCTTTCCGACATTACCAAATGATGCCATGGTCCAAAATTCTCTTATTCGTCCTACTATTCTCTCGCTTTCTTATAGTCTTCTTAATCTCTTCAATGATCCGAGCTTTCTCCACCGAATGGCGAAGTCCTTTCTCTTGGAGCGATCAACTCCCGTAACTCATCTCAGAGCCCATCTTCAAATCGCACACACTTTCATAATCAAGCTACATTCCTTTGACGCTCGACTTAGCCGCACAAATTCAAACTCCGCTACCGACTTATTACTAGATTTAGAAAATGCCTTTATGAGTCCAAATAACGGCCCTACGCATTTCCTTCAAACTTTCCCAATCCAATGATCTACAGACACCTTGTTTGACGGTGAGCCACCAAAGGATAATCGCAAGTAATGAAACAAGATTCTTAAATATCTAAATCATCCATGATTCTTTCGACCGCTTCTAGCCAATACTCCGCTACATTGAGCTACTCCCCGACACTCCTCTAAAGATCTCGGCCCGCTCGATCCGATCCTTTCCGATAATCGACTTCGAGTTCCATTTTCTACTAGCTCTCGCCACTTGTTCTCTCGTAACATGGCCCGCGACATCGCGCCATCTTAACCTATCGACCTTGCTCCTCCGCGCTTCCATCGTCAAGTATGCAGACTTCACTCTCGACCCATGGCGGACCTACCGATTCAGATGTTTATTCTACCTCTAACGTCCCTAGAACTCATCTCTATCGTCATGATTTAACCCGATTTAGGAAATTTTATGCATTAGAAATTTTGTCCACGAGCAATTTTATCGATCACACAAGGTCTTGGGTTCACTACCTTAATATGTGAGTCACATTCATGTTCATAAAAGAGACATTCATTCAAGGGTATCTACCACACACATTCACTATTCTGACATTTTCGCTGCTTCACCCCGGATATTTCTGCTGCTTTCCTATAGGGGTATTTTGGTAATAAAAGAAATTTTGAGAGCTTTTAATCAATCAAGACATTTTTAAAATCCCAAAGGAGGGTATTTCAAAATTTGCCAAATTTAAGGCACTAGAGAATTTTGGAAACCAGGTATTTTGGTAATTTTGTCGATCCAAATGTGGTATCTTGGATTTTCAAAATAGTTTTTTTTGGATACTTTTCAAAGTAGGAAACTTTATTAAAATTAGGGTTAAACGAAAATTTTGAAAGTCACACGTGGGTATTTTCAAATTTTTCCCCAAATCGAGTATCTTGATACTTTGAAAACTAAAGATTTTGGTATTTTGCAAAGTAAAATCATTTTAACATTCTTAACTATATTTCAATTTGACATGTATACTTGCAGACATCATTGCCTAATTTTATATCTTTTTGCTACAGTATTTTTAGTCCAAACATTTGTAAGTCTGACGGTGGTCAGGACCCCGAGGGGAAGCCTCTCATAGTACCTCCTTCCTATGTGCATGACACTGCACCGATGTCAAATTCATGAATTAACTCAGTCTGGCTTAGTCTCTCCTCTAGTTCCTTAGCATGCAAGTCCTACAACCACAGGTCAAACCCTTGTAAGTTCGGATGCACTTAGTGAGCTCTACATTACACGAAAATAGACCTCACCTTACAGGGTTTAAATAAAAAGAACTAAATACAAATGAACTCCTTTCTCGTTCGGAGAAATTCCTCTCAGACCAACCCGACAGTTTCTGATTTATCTCCAAACTTATTCATTGATGAATATATCATTAAGTGATCTTTCCTAAATCATCATATTACCCCCTTTTAATTAATTTATTGGCTACTCGGACGACTCCTCACATTTTTGCAGACTCGCCCTTCATCTACTTGGGTTCTTTCTGTCATCTGTATCCTATTGTGGATTCTTGTTCCCACCATATACTTACAACGTAGTCCTTTGGTCTACCCTCTTAATGGCCCTTCTGGTTATGTCTACCTTGGTGGTCATTCCATATCTAGTTAACCCTTAGCAAACTCCTTTTTTCTTGTCATAGTCCTGAATGACTTGATGACATTTCATTCATTGGGTTGTGTAATGAGGACCCACATCATCTCTAGTGAACTAGGTCCTTCTTAAATTAAGTATTGATCGGATTTCATCCTTGTATCTCACTTTGTTCATGTTACCTTCTCTTGAACGTAACATGCTTGTCTGCTATCGATCACTTTGGCTACTTATTCAGTAAGCTGTCATTTGAGTGACCATTTCATGATTTTTCGTACATGCTGGTTCCCATGGAACTAGCTATTTGGCCGATACTTCCTCAATAGTTTCCTTCTTTAAAAGGAATAGTCTTGATAGACATACCTATCACTCAATGTATCTATTTTTGCAACTCTTTATGTTAATAAGGCTCTAACTAACCCTTTTTTTTCTTTATGTGGCATATTTATGGCCAAATTCTAGCACACAGTGTTTCTTTTAGCAACCTTTAGTGGTTCTTAACAATGGATCCTTATCTGCAATCCTCGGATAAACCCTCTTTCATTTGCATAAACCCTAAGCACCACTGAAGTGTCATTTACGATGACTTATTCCTTTTGGGTTACCACTCATATGCCTTATCGGCTTTCACGGTTTCCATTTTGACTATCTACCATGTGCTTACTATCTAGGCAGACTACCACACTCTTCTATAGCGGAGCTACGATCCTTCGCAATTTAACCCCATGTTTAATGTCCTAACGGACTATCCCGTATTTAATGTCCCAGCGGACTACCCCGCATTTATTGCCCCAATAGACTATTCTGGTTTCCATAGTCGATCTGTGGTCTTACACCATACAACCCAACGTTTAATGTCTTGACGGGCTTTATTGGTCATCGTAGCCAAGCTATGGTCTTACACCTTAAACCTCTTGGAGGTGTCACATCGAAGGACCCTACATTGTCACCGTGTCTCCCCATAAAGCCTACTGACCGTCGTCGTGGTGATACTTTATGGAACCTAAATATCATCATCACAGTGTCATCCCGATAAACCTAATTTCTATTTCACCTTGATGCTAGAACACCGAAGTGTCCCTTCTGCAAGGCCTAGAGCTTTGCACATCACGGCATCCTCCTAACAATCTCGGATGATAAAATCTTAACAAATTCCAATTTCCTTATTCTTTCACCCATTCCTCCATTCATCGTCCTAACATTGATGCTCGAACATCACAGTGTCCCCTCCGCAAGGTCCGGAGCTTCACACATCACTATTTGCGCACAACAATACCATATGGCGGTATCTAATAGAATTACCCTTTTTTCTCATCCTAACTTCATCTATCCCATAAATTATTTTCCAATCATTAATCATGCAATAAATGCATTTCACTTGCCTACCAGCATAGAGTATGTTATCCTTTTAAAATAATGGAGCTCGAAACTAACTATTATTTCGACAAAGGCAAGCCCACCTATCGAACAGTAGTATAGCTATGGTAAGTCCAGAATATCGTATCCTCAAGGACTAAAATTACTAGTAATAACTATCTTTTTATTATCTAGCCTAATGATTAAGAGGATTTATTCTTAATCTAAAATTAACTAACTAATTTAACTAACTAAATGACTATGAACGTGACAGAGAGTGAATTGGGAAAATACTTTTGGACAACTTTTATGAGATAGGCAATACCTAAGGAAGAATCCACCTAGACTTCACTTATTACTTTTGATTCATACGATTTCTTCACTTATCTTAATCTGTAGAAATCCCTAAATTATATTAATACCTCTTTCAAGGCTACTAACAAATTGACTCTAGGTTGATTAATTGAAATCTCTTTCTAATTAAAACCCCTATTGTCACATTAACTCGATCTATGGATTCCCTTATTAGATTTGACTCTAATCCGATAGATTTTCATCGCCCCATTTCTAGGGTTGCAATCAACTCGCTTAATTGTGTTGACCTTCTCTTAAATAGGGACTTTTGCCCACTGAATAAGCACATTCGACTTGGATTAATAACCTGAATTATTAAAACAAGAATAAAAACTCACAATTAATAATAAGAACAAGTATTTATCTTATAAATCAAATAATAATAAGATCCATCACAGGTTTCATCCCCTTGGATATTTAAGGGATTTAGTTCATACTGATAGAGGGAAACATCATAAAATAGAGAAAACCACAAAACATAATAAAAACCAAAAAACTTCTAAAGAACTTGATGGGAGATCTTCAGTCTTGATGGAGATCCTTCTCCTAAGCTGTTCCCAACGGCTGCCTTGGAGTATTTTCCGCCTCCTATTCGGCGTCTATTCAATGTCCCCTTTTAGGTTGCCCCCTAGGGTGTTTATATAGGCTTTGGAACACCTCTCTTGACCCACAAGTAGCTTATTTCGAATAGAATTCTTCTTTACTACAGTAGGGACATGCCCATGGTGGACTTCTTCGGTCGTGGTCAATTCTGCTCGCCACACACGATCATGTGATCTGCCGGTGGCCGATAGTCTAGTTCGTGTGATTTTTGATGTAGGTCTGTTTTGTCCCTTTTTGGTTCGTTTCTCATTCTTTTTGACTTCCTAAGCTCTCCTGAGTATAAAACATGAAATTAAAGGATTAGGAGCATCTAATTCCTTAAATCTAATAAGAATTCATCCAAAAGTAAGCCAAGCATGAGGTTAAAATATGTGTAAATTGAGGTTTATCAAATATCCCCACACTTAAGCTTTTGCTTGTCCTCAAGCAAAATCCTCAACTTATAATTAAAATTAACTTCCATCAATTCATAATTCTCATGAATAATGTCTCATCATAATTCATAGATAATTCATACATCGATAATTTAACTCAAAGAGTCTTAAAGATTTAAACAATCTAAGTCATAAATTTTTATAGCACGAAAACATAAGTGTTTCCCCTTACCTAAATAATTACCCTTGATTCAAAATCAACAAGGATTGACATCCTCACTAAAGATTCACTCAAATCACTCAAAGTGTTTAAGGTTCAAGATAAAGCACTCAAAAGTCAAACATGAAGAGCTATTACCGTAGGCTTGCATGAAAATCAAATCTCCACCACTATAGAATGAGATGATACACAAATCAAAGGGTCTTTTAAACAGGTTGTAATGGGGTTTGGGTTAAAGGTGTGGATAAAGGTTGAATTAAAGGGTTAGAATTGAGATTGAATTGTCAAATTACCTAACTAGAACAATAGACTAATACTGAATAATTACATCAATTGAAAAATTTATAATAATAAAACGGGCTACCTCTCAAAATATGAAATTAAATGCTTAAGCTCAAATAACATAGAAGTAATAATTTCAACCATTTTTTTTAAGAATAAGAATTTACAATAATAGGATAGAACTTAATAACTGAAATAAGGAAAAATAGTTAGGCAACTGATCAAATCAAATCTCGACATAAGGGAAGTCAAAGTAGGAGAAGTAAAAACTTGGTTTTGGGTTAATATTAATGGTTAAGTCAAAGAAACGGTTTATTATGATCAAAGGGTTACTAGGCGTTAATTATGAAGGTAGGCTTTTTGTGGAGTGAGCGGGTTAAATCCTAGGTGTCTTTATCATCTTAGTATATCAAATCAAAGGTGTGGTCTCGACATGCATAATTGAAGCAAGTTCTAGAATAACAAATCAATGTTGACACACTCATAATCAATAAAGTGAGCAAGAAATATATATATGCTCTAAAGGCTCAAAATCTCACAAGAAGTATGGTTTTTGATGTCAATCATTGCAAATTTCAAATTTCAAAGTAATACTTAAGTTTAGGAAAACAACCTAGAAATTTTTAATTCTGAAAATAGACTTATCATGCTTGATTCTCTAATGTCTTAAAGTATAAATCATCAATGCACAATTACCTATGACTTAATCCAAACATATCAACAAAACTCATAAATCAATAGAAGTTTCATTTTAATAGTAATATGAGAAAATTACTTAAGAACGAGACAAAATTTAGGGATTTTTTTATACGAGTATTGTTGACATCTCCCCACACTTAAGATGTACATTGTCCTCAATGTACAAAGATAAAAATGATAATAAAGAAAGAAAAGCATAAGAGAGGGAGAGAAGTGAAACTTCATAAATTTTGGATGGAGTCAAAGAAAAGAAACGGGGGAAATTCGAGCCGAGTTGGAGGAGTGTATTCGGTGGAGGTGGATACTAGGGTCATGGTGTGCTGATTCCCTAGCAACCTTTTGAACCTAAATCAAAGAAATCAAAATATAATAAAATAAATTAAGCACAAGAGAGATAAAGAGAAGGAAAATTAAATGGACTCAAAGGTCCTTGTCTTGTCGAGGGTACGAAGCGACCGGCATGAACTTATGTAGATCTGTCTTGCATGGGGAGACTATGCTAGGGTCCTTTCATTTTTTTGACATGGAGATGATGGTGTTGGTCTTACTTTTAGGTATTGAGTGATGGTGGTAAGGATGGTGAAAGAAAAGTAAGAAAAACTATGGTGGCTAGGGTTGGGAAGAAAGGGATTTGGGGAAGAAAGTGAGCAGAAAAAAGGTTTAAATAGAAATCAACTACCCATGCCCGTGTTCCCTGGTGTGTTAGGTCACACGACCGTGTTGCACGGTCGTGTTGTGCTTCATTCATTTCTCCTACGGTCGTGTAAAGGTTGCCACGCCCATGTTGATCATTCAGTGTCGACCACGGTCTAGGGACACGGGCGTGTCTCACACTCGTGTTACTTTCTCAGTGTCGATCATGGCCGTATCGCACGGCGGTGGCATTTTATTTTCGTCCGTGGTTTAGGGATGTTTCGTCCTTGGTTCGTACAATTTTTACCATGCCGATGTGCCTAATCATGGTGTCCACATAGCCACGGCCACGCCCGTGAGCAAGGCCGTGTGGTAAGGAAACGTACGCTTTTATTGAATTTGTTAGTTTCTAGTTAGGGGCTAAAAATCAAAAATAGAAATTAATGGGGTTAGTGCTCGGGTAGCCTCCCGAGAAGCGCTCGTTTAAAGTCTTAAGCTAGACTTACCTCTCATTCGCATAATCATGGTGGTTTGAAGAGTTGAAACTCCTCATTCTTACTATCAATTCAGTTATCGATATATAGTTTAAGTCGAGTGGTGTTTACCTTAAAAGTGCCAAATGTAGGATTAGTTACCTCGACTGTTCCGTACGGGAAGACATTCAATACTGTGAAAGGGATCCCTTCGTTTGTATTAAGGTTCGAAGTGGATTTTCGAAGGTCTTTCTTATCCAACAATACCTAATGTCTGATCTGAAATTGGGTTGTCCCATCCTTAATTTTGACATGGTTTTGCTTTGGTTCATCGTGTTTGCCCGGGTTCTCCTTATCATGTGTCTTCCACTCGTCTAGTTCATCGATCTGAAGCCTTCACTCCTCATGAGTTATTTCTCTGCTAGCATGAGGTCTAGGATCTGGCTCAGTTGTGTAATTTCGTGGTGCTTCCTAAAAAGAAGGTTGAACCCAATGGTCATTAATAGAATTTATGTTCTCACCTTTATTACTCGATGTCTTAGCCGAGTCAAGAGCCTAAAGAGTGATCATTTCGTCACCTGCGCAAGGTGTGAGTTCACCTGTACCAACATCAGTTCTAGTTTTAATAGTTGCTAAAAAAGGTCTTCCTAAAATTAAAGGAACATTGTTGTCCTCATCCATGTCTAAGACAACAAAGTCTACTGGGAATATGAATTTATTAATTTTTACTAGTACATCTTCGATAATACCCTTAGAAACTCTGATAGTTTTATCAGCCAATTGAATGCTCATCCTAGTTTGTTTGGGTTTCCCGAGACATAGTTGTTTAAACATTTTATAAGGCATAACATTGATACTTGCCCCTAAATTAGCTAAAAATTATTAACAGATAAACTACCAATTAAGCAAGGAAACGTAAAACTCCCATGATCTTTAAATTTTTGTGGTAGTCTATTTTGCAAGATTACTGAGCACACTACATTTAGCTCCACATGCGACGCCTCGTCCAACTTCCGTTTGTTTGTCAAGAGCTCTTTTAAAAATTTCCTTAAATTGGGCATCTGCGAAAGGACTTCAAGAAATGGTAAGTTAATATGTATTTTTTTTCAAGAGTTTAAGAAATTTACCAAATTGTTCATCTATGCGATCTTTCTTCATCACATTGGGGTATGGCACACGAGGTTGGTACTCTGTAATTACCGGTTTCAGTTGATCATGGCTTACCTTAACCTTACCTTCCTCTATCACATTCTATTGCCTCAATTTTGGCTCATCTAACCCTTCACTATTGTGAGCAGTAACGGCATGAAGTTGCTGCTTTGGGTTAGTTTCAGTGTTGCTTGGCAAGCTGCCTTGTGGCCGTTCAGATAAGAGCTTAGCGAGTTTTCCTAATTGGTTCTCAATCCCTTAGATCGATACTTGCTGATTCTTGAGTGTTGTTTTGGTGTTTTGCAAACGGGTTTCTAACACCGCGATAAATTTTGTTAGCATCTCCTCAAGGTTCGATTTTTTCTCTTGTGGGTAGGGTTGCTGTTGAAAGCCTGGAGGGGGTTGTTGTCTCTGATTTTCTTGGCCACCCCAAGAAAAGTTTGGGTGATTCCTCCAACCTGGATTGTAAGTGTTACTATAAGGGTTATTTTGGGGTCTAGAATTATTACCTATATAGTTCATCTGTTCATTTTCTGTGCCAGAGTTGTAGGGTGGGTATTCTGTATTTTCGTCCCTCCTCCGTATGTATTGCACTGCATCACTGGATGTACCTGCGAAGAACCACACAAGCAATCAATCTTTTTTATTTAACAGTTCTACCTGATTTGATAGCATGGTCACTGCGATCAAGGTTGAAAAAACTAGCGGCTTTTGTTGGCTTTGTCTTCATAACTTGCCACTGATAGTTATTTAGTGCCATCTCTTCTATAAACTCATAAGCCACTTCAAGGGTCTTGTTATTTAGGGTTCCACCGACGGCTGAATCAATCAACTACCTAGTTGAGGGGTTCACACCATTACAAAAGGTTTGAACCTGTAGCCACAAGGTTAACCCATGGTGAGGGCACCTTCTTAATAAATCCTTGTATCTCTCCCATGTATCATAAAGTGTTTCTAGATCCATCTGTACAAAAGAAGAGATATCATTCCTCAACTTAGCCGTTTTAGACGGCGAAAAATATTTTAACAAAAATTTTTTGATCATTTAATCCCATATAGTGATTGATCCTCGTGGTAACGAGTTCAACCACTGTTTACCTTTGTTTCTCTGAAAGGAAACAACCAAAGGTGAATGGCATCATCGAAGCGCCATTAATTTTGAAGGTGTTAAACCCATAGGATTGCATTATTCGGCACTCATACAAATACTATTACCTTAATTAATAGTAATTAATCCATGCTATCACAATCAAATATGTACTTTCATTTTAAAATTATAATGCTAACAAGCTTATTACAAATAATTGCTTTACTATCTTATAAAAACAAGTTTCATTCAAATAGTAAAAGACTATTCATTTGGTCATTTTTGAATACATTAATAGAATATGTACATCACCATTATTCAATATATACCAATCGGATGCATTATTATTTAAGACAAAATATACCTACATGACAAAGCTTTGCTAATTACCATTATCATCCATCTACATTATCAATTAATTCGTGATAGATGACATGATCAAATTACATAAAGCCAAGCTCATGTAAACTTCATCATATCCTTTTCAAATGTGCTTAACTTAGAAATATATCTATAATGTTATTAATACAAATCATATAACTATATATACATAATCTTATGCCTATCACTAAATGTTCACCAAAATATTTTAACCATTCTAAACTCATTGATGCATATGAATATTAAATAAAATATGAACTCCAACTACCAATGCCGAATATTACAAGTAAGTATACTATAATTTGATCATTGTATTTCACACATAACATAATATGAACTAAACTTTCATGATATATATATCGAACATGATAATTTAATAACAACATAAACAAGCATTACTAAACCATTTTCAAATTTATATATAGCAACCTATTAACTTGCTAACATATTACATGCTTTAAATCATCTAGCATCCAACATTTATCCTTATTAGCTAAGTGCATATCCCAATATTACACCATATATATATATGTATATCATATGATCATTTTATGTGTATGATTTAAAGCATGACCGAAATCACATGTCTAATGGTATTATAATGCAAGCTACTATATCAAAATGTGTGAATGGCCATATTTATATTTACAATTCAACATCATTCATTATTTATCAAAACAAAGCCTATACATGCCTTTGATTCAAAAGTTTACAAAACATAACTATACCAAAGAGAGTGATAGTGTGGTCGATTGTCTTGATGATCCCTTGAGTCCGTAGTTGAATTATCGATCTATAAAATAGAACACAAACATAAGCGAGTAAGCTCTTGGCTTAGTAAGTTTTAAGCACATACACTTTTAATGAACATACAGGTAAACACTTTAATCTCCAAACTAATAATATTGTACATAAATTTTCCTATATATATATATAGGATACACTAATAGAATACTAGGGTCACATTTTTAGCAATTATCATCACTATGTCATCCGAACATATACTTTATCAACTTCCCATATAGCTATGTATATTCACATCAATGATAGATTCGACATTATATAATATAGTACTTGAGCAATTGACCATTTTACACATCACATTTGATTCAAAACAAAAAGAACTTAACTCACTTTCTTCCTTACTAGTATAGTAGGCAAATTCTTACGAACTTTTAGCACATAACTATATATAAATATATATCTCACCTTGTTTGATTCTCGAACCTCCATTTATAACATATCAAGGCATAAAGCACGCTAGGCATTAAAGCCGAAATAAATCAAACACGAAGCCTTCTAGGCATTAAAGCCCAAAATAAATCAAACACGAAGCCTACTAGGCATTAAAGCGAAATAAATCAAGCACAAGGCACGCTGACGCCATTAATTTTGAAGGAAATAAATCGCAAAGGCCTACTCTAGAACTTCCATCTCATTCACATTACAAGCTAAGAATTATACAAACCATACTTAATTCATATCACATGATTGCTAAAATATTTATCTACATTCGGCTATCTTATATATATATATATATCCTCAAAACATTTAAATTTCATCTTCCATTAAGTCACATAAATAATTTTAGACATATATTTGTTAGGACTTACCTCGGTTGTCGATGATAGCCGGTAAATCGGCTATTCGAGAACCTTCGTCTTTCCCGATCTAAATCTGTTTTTCTTTGCTCTTGATCTAAAACACATTAAAATTTAGCTCATTCAAGTACATTTCATCTCAATTTAGTCCCTAAGCACATAAATGGGCAAATTACTATTTTACCCTAATATTTCACAACTTTGTAATTTAGTCCTATTTGCATAACACACAAAATACACCAAATTAGCTAAGACTATACAAGGGCGAATATTCTTAGGGACTTTACAAGTCCTCACATTTCACTTATTTTGCAAATAAACCCCTAAAATTTCATTTTTACAATTTGGCCCTAAACACAAAAATTCATCAAAATTTCCAATACATAAAATACTAATTCTTAACTTATCTTTTATTTAACATCATCAAATATAAAAACATATGAATCTATCAATAGCTAAAAATCAAGCATGCTTAGATTCAAAAATTTTAACATGGGTCAACTACGGTTCGAAGCAACGATCTCAAAAACGTAAAATTTATCGAAAACTAACTAAAACTCACCTTGAATTTTTGGCTTCAAAGTGCCAAAATTTCAAAGAATCTAAAGCTTATTTTCTTCCTCCACATTCGGCCATGGATGAGTAAAAAGGTGATGGCTTTCTTTTCTTGGTTATTTTAACATATAATAAATAATTACCAATTTACTAAACTAACCTTATATCATAAAATTATATAATATAAAACTTAAGGTCAATCATGTCATATACCACCCACTAACTTAAAATGGGTTATTTACCCATTTAACACTTCATATTAAAATCCATGCTCAAATTAGCACATTACACTTTAGTATGCCACTTTTACCTTTTACGCGATTAAGTCCTTTTATCAAATTCAATACTTAACGATAAAATTTTTCTCTGAAACTTTCACACACATAAATTCATATTATTACTAAATATAATATTTAAATATTTTAGATTTTTAGTTCGATTAGGGTCCAATGATACATAGGTGTCGCAAAACTAGAGGAGAA
The DNA here is from genome assembly GCA_025506655.1 of Gossypium rotundifolium. Lineage (NCBI taxonomy): Eukaryota > Viridiplantae > Streptophyta > Magnoliopsida > Malvales > Malvaceae > Gossypium > Gossypium rotundifolium. The sequence goes on along the minus strand of CP106731.1, from coordinate 118,302,384 downwards.
GTGATTGTTTGGATCCTCATCACGCAAACCGGATTTGAATCAGGTAATGATCAAATTATTTGACAATCAGGTCTAACAATACTTTATTGAGTTTTAATATTTATAAAAGAGTGATCGAAGGTAATGATCTTGTCATGCGACGAGTTTTAAATTGATAGAGGCAAATGCACAACAATGATAGAGGCAAATGCACCTAAGATAGTATAGCTCGAGCAAGAATATCTTATCGAACCCAAGGAACCTAAAATACTACTACTCACTTTTTTTCTATTTTTTAGCCCAAAATATGGAGTGATTGGATTATTAAACTAACGAAATACTTAGACTAAATGCAAAGACAAAAGATTGAATTGGAGAAAGACTTTAGGAAAACTCAGTTGATAAAGATGATACCCTCAGGAAGAATCCACCCATGACTTCACTTATTATTTATTCCTCAAACCATATGATTTCTTTACTTATCTTGATCCGTAAGACTCCCTAACCTATATTAAACCCTCTCTTGAGGCGAATAACATCTAACCTTAGGTTAATTAGAGGAACTCTCGTTCTCTTATAGTAACCCTCTAAGGAAGCAGTAAATCGATCAATGGATTTCCATATTAGGTTTCACCCTAATCCAACAAAATCTCGTAACCCTATCTCTAGGCGCCCGATCAACTCCACTCAATTATGCTAGATCTACTCTTAGGTAGGGTCTATTCCTCCTCCACCTAAGCACATCAGATTGAAGTAAGCAACATAATTAAGAACAAACCAAGTACTTATCATATAATTTAGAAATCAAATAACAAAATCCATCATAGGTTTCATCCCCTTCAGGTATCTGAGGGGTTTAGTTCATAACTAAATACGAAAACATCTCAAGAGTAAAGAATAAAAAAAACATAAGAAATCCCTAAAACCCCCTGAAGGAATTGAAGGAGAGATCCTCCATCTTGAATGGAGTTCTGACTTCTTGAGATGGATCAACTGGCTATCTTCAAATGATTCCCTAAAAAATGAAAGCTTCGGCAAAAGCCTCTGCTAAAAGTCCCTCTTTAATGCCTGCCTTGTGTTATTTATATAGGCTTTGGGATGCTATACTTGGCTCCTAAGTATCTCCTTCAAGTAGAATTACTATTAGGGTGTTAGAATAGACTTAGGAGTATGTTTCTTTGGCTTCAAGCATCCAAATCCAAGTGAAATTGCTCTCTCCCGCGGTAGGGGCACGCCCATGGCACACACCCGTGTAAATCGTGGTTGGGTCGTGTCTCGATTCTATCATTTTGGGCACGGCCGTGTGAGTCAAGATTCAGGTCGTGCTTCAGGTTTGTCGATTTGGGCACGTCCATGTAGATTACCAAGCACGTCCGTGTGATCAATGGATGTTGCACGGCCGTGTGTTACATAGTTGATGCCGTGCTCTAGGTAATTGGCGAGGCACGGTCGTGTGGGCTTTGGGCCAGGCTGTGTTGATTGCTTGCTAAAGCCCAATTACTCCGTTTTAAGCCCATTTTATGCTCTTTTTATCCTAGGGTGCTTTCCTGAGTATAAACATGAATAGAAAGGATTAAAAGCACCTTTTTATATAAACCAAGGGCTAAATCATCCAAAAGCATACTAAATATGGGGTTAAAATATGTTACTTTTACGGTTTATCAAATACCCCCACACTTAAGCTTTTGCTTGTCCTCAAGCAAAATTCTCAACTTACAATTAAAACGAACTTTCCATAATTCATAATTCTTATCGACAATGTCTCATCATAATTCATAGCTAATTTATACATGGATAATTCAACTCATAGAACCCTAAAGATTCAATTATGATAAGTCATACCTTTATAGCATGAAAACATAGGTATCTCCCCCTATCTAAGTGATTATCTTTAATTCAAAGCCGACAAGGATTGACATCCTCATAAAAGATTCACTCAAATCACTCAAAGGTGTTTAAGGTTCAAGAATAAGCACTCTAAGTCGAACATGAAAAGTTAATCCCATAGACTTGCCTGGAAATCAAATCTCCACCACTGTATATGAGATGATACACAAATCAAAAGGTCTTTAATCAAGGTTGTAACGGGGCTAGGGTTAAAAGGTGAGGATACAGGCTGAATTTGAGGTTATAATCGAGATTGAATTGACTAATTACCTAATCTAAAAATAATGAACTAAATATGAATATTTACATCGAATGAAAAACTAACAATATCTACTATTGATAATTACTCTACAAAAAGAGTATTTTCATCACTCAAAATTTGAAAATACTTTAATATGAGCTTTTTCTTCAACAATTGGAGTTTTAAATGCTCTAAGCTCTTTTATTATACTACTAATATTGAATATACTTGGATTTTTTTTAAGAACAAACCAAAATAAACATAATAGAAGGAACTTTGGTGATTGAAATAACCTAATTCGGCAATTGATCAAATCAATTCTCGATAGAGGGGTAGTCAAAGGAATGTTGATAACAAATATAAAGAGATTTTGGGTTAATATTAGTGGGTGAGTCAATAAAAAAATTGTTAGGATTCAACGGGGTTCACTAAGGGTTAATTTGTAGGAAGGCTTTTTAGTGGAGTGAACGGGTTAAAACCTAGGTGCCTTTATCATCTCAGTATATCAAATCATTAATGTGGTCTCGACATGCATAAACGAGGCAAGTTCTAGAATAACTGTTCAAAGTTGACACACTCATAATCAATACAGTGAGCATGAAAAAGAATATATGCTCTATAAGGCTCAAAATCTCACAAAAAATTATGGGTGTTTTGACATCAATCCTTATAAATTTTGAACTTCAAGGTGATACTCAAATTAGGTTCAACAACCTATTAATTTTAATTTTTAGAAAGTATACTTATCATGCTCGATTCTCTAGTATTCTTCAAATTTAATTATCAATGCACAATTAACTAAGACTTATTCTAAAACATACATCCTAATTAGTAATATGAGAAAAATACTTAAAATCAAGACTAATTTCAGGGTTTTGAGAATTATGCAAAAAATTTAGGCACTATTACCCCCACACTTAAGATGTACATTGCCCTTAATGTACAAAGATAGATAATGATAATTAGATGCCAAATCAAAAAGAGAAGTGGGGAAAGTAATACTCCCTGAAATCTGGATGATTCCTGGCATCTTTGGTGGCGGTGATGGTGTTTTCTATGGGCCTAGTGGAGTGGCTACCGAAAACCAATTTGCTAGATGAAGAAATTGGGTAGCTTGTGAAGATATAGCCAAGAGATCTAGAGAAATAATAATATACTAATAATATATTTAAAGATTAAGGAAATAAAAAGAAGGAGACTAAGAAGAAAACTGAAATTGAAAGAAAAGACTAATGGACTAAGGAGTCCTTATTGTTGGATAGTTTTGAAGTGGGTGTGACTTGAAAGTCGTGGTGTGTGATTCCCTAGCAGCCTTTAGAACCTAAAACCAAGAAACTAATATGAAATAAATTAAATTAAGTAGAAAAGAAGTATAGTTAAGGAAAATAAAGGAGACGAGAAAAGAAAAATAGAACTGAAAAGGTTTCGAAAACCCTTGGCGTGTCAATTAAGTGAAGCTGTCACATGAACTCATGTTAAGGTCACATCTGAGGAGACGATGCTTACATTTCTTCGGCATGATCTTTGTGTTGCTCAAGAGTCTTGGACCTTTTCTATGAATAGGAAGAAAAATTTGAAAGAAAAGAGAAAGAAGGAATAAGAAAGAATATAGGAAAAAGAGGAAGGGCTGTGGGGATTTAAATAAGATTTTAAATCTAGCACATTCCTACGCCCGTGTACCGAGGGTGTGTCGATTCACACGACCGTATCACACAGCCGTGTTGTGGGGTGTGTTGTTCTTCCACGCCCGTTTTATTGGATTGCACGCCCATTCCTAAAAGGCCAGGATGTGAGCACGGATGGACTGCACGGGCGTCGTCTTCCCGTGCTCAATAAGTCAGTGTCTTAGCACGGTTGTAAGGCATGGCCGTGCTATTTTTGTCGGTGCTTGTGCTGTGGGTGGTTGGATCCGTGATGTTGGGGGTGGTTGGAGTGACTTGCACGGCTCCGCTCTGTCAAGATGGTGGTTACGGTGGTCCACATGACCACCTGCACGCGGTGGTGTGGCACTGAAACCCGCATCTTTGTTTTAGATATGCAGAGAAAAGAGAAAAGGAAAGAAAAGAAAAAAATAATTTTGAAAGATAAAAAGTGTTAGTGCTCGGATTGCCTCTCGAGAAGCGCTCATTTATAGTCTTAAGCTAGACTGTCCTAGACCTTGAAGATTTTAGGGAGGTTTAAAGGTTTGAATATTTTCCCTCTTACTGACAGTTTTATTTTTGTGACAAAGTTTAGGTCGAAAAGAGTTTACCTTGAAATTACCAAACATTGGATTGTTTATCTCGACTATTTTGTGTGGGAAAGCATCGTGTACCTGAAGGAGTATTTCTTCCTTTTTTTCAGTTCTATTGAACTGATGTAAGGATCGACTTTATCTAACAGCACTTGATCTTCTATTTTAAAGTGATTTGATATCCTTATGAGCTCTTTTGGTGGTTCCTTAGGTTTTACTTCATGTGGATCCGACTTTTCTTTGGTGTGTATCTTTTGCTCTTCTAAATTGTTGATCGTACGATTTTGTGTTGGCTTAGTTTTGATACTTTGTGATGTTTCCTGCGATGAAGTTTGAATAATTTGATTATCTATTGAAACGACTTTCTTACCTTCATCTTCTATTGTTTTGGCTGAGTCAAGAGCTTGAAGATTGGTGATTCATCTCCACGAAGTATGAGTTCTCCTGTGGCAACATCAATTTTAGTCTTGGCGATTATAAGAAAAGGTCTTCCTAAAATTAAAGGGATTGAATTTTCCTCATCCATGTCTAAAACAAAAAATCTATTGGGAAAACGAATTTATCGATTTTTACTAAAACGTCTTCAATAATGCCCTAGGAATTCTAACGGTTTTATCACTAGTTGGATACTCATCCTAGTTTGTTTGGGCTTCCTAGACCTAGTCGTTTAAACAATGCATAAGGCATGACATTTATACTTGCCCTAAATCGCCTAACGCATTATCAATAGTTAAACTACCAATTAAACATGGAATCGTAAAACTCCCGAATCTTTTAGTTTTTGTGGTAGTCATTCGTAGCATTCTTGAGCATGTTGCGTTGAGTTCCACATGGTGCTCTTCATCTATTTTGCGTTTGTTCGTTAAGAGCTGTCTTAAAAATCTCCTTGAGTCGGGCATCCGAAAAGAGCTTCAAGAAGAGGTAAGTTAATGTGTAATTTCTTTAGAAGTTTTAGAAACTTACCAAATTGTTCCTCTGAATCATCTCTTTTCAATGCTTGGGATAAGGTATTCGAGGTTGGTACTTTTTAATTACCGGTTTTTCTTGTGCTACCTCTATTTTACCTTTTTCTTCCTTGGTTTCTTGTACTGAGGTGGGCTTGTCTACCTTTGTATCCTCTTGAGATGTGATAGCTTGTATCTGTTCTTTTGGGTTTATTTCTGTGTTGCATGGTAGACGTCCCTGTTGACGTTCTAAAACAAGCTTTGTGAGATGTTCCACTGACCTAGTGATTTCCCGACTTGTTCCTTGATTTCTTTGATCGATATTTCTTAGTTATCAAGTGTTCTATCAATTCTTTGGAGACGAGCATCTGTGTCTGCCATGAAATTTTTCAGCATCTCTTCAAGATTCGGCTTCTTTTCCAGTGGATAAGGTTGATTTTGGTAATTTGGAAGAGGTCTTTGATTTCCTTATCCTCCCCACGAAAAATTTAGGTGGTTCCTCTAACCTGGATTGTAAGTGTTACTATAAAGATTATTATTAGATCTGAAATTGTTACCTATATAGTTTGTCTGCTCTTTTCTGCTCCTAGTTAGTAAGGTGGGTACTCAAAATTTACCACATCCCCACTCGCTTCGCATTGCATGACTGGATGTACCTGTGAAGAACATAAATTATCAAGCTTTTTATTCATTAACTCCACCTGTGTCGACAGCATTGTCACTGCGTCTATGTTAAAAACTCCGGCTGATTTTGTCGATTTAGCCCTCGTAATTTGCCATTGATAGGTGTTCAACAACATCTCCTCAATAAAATCGTAAGCCGCTTTAGGAGTTTTGTTGTTCAAAGTTCCACCGGCTGATGAATCAATCATTTGCCTAGTTGGAGAATTCACACCATTGTAAAAAGTTTGGACTTGAAGCCACAAAGGTAATCCATGGTGTGGGCATCTCCTTAGGAGATCCTTGTATCTTTCCCATGCATCATATAATGTTTCTGCGTCATTTTGCACAAAAGAAGATATGTCATTCCTAAATTTAGTCATTTTGGCTGGTGGAAAATATTTTAAAAGAAATTTTTCAATCATTTGATCCCATGTGGTGATTGACCCTCGTGGTAACGAGTTCAACCACTACTTTGCTTTGTTCCTTAATGAAAAAGGAAATAACCAAAAACGTATGGCATCGTCAGAAATGCCATTTATTTTTAAGGTATTATACAATTCTAAAAAATTAGATATATGAGTGTTTGGATCCTCATCCTGCAAACCATCAAATTGAACAAATTGTTGAATCATTTGTATTGTGTTAGGCTTTAATTCAAAATTAGTAGTAGCTATAGTAGGCCTAACAATACTAGATTCTGCTCATGTCAAATTAGGTTTAGCATAATCATACATAGTACGTGGAGCATTCTGTTCTTGCACATTTGGTAGGTTGTTCTCGTCCATCCCTTCAATAGGATTGGATCTTTACTGTTCTTCTATTTGATAGTCTAGGGCTCGTCTAATTTCTCTGCGATTTCTGAAGCGGTAGCTTCAATGTGACTTTCAGATTCTAATGGTCCTCTCGATTTCTTCTAGTCATAAACTAGAGGTACCGCTATGAAAAGAAAGAAAGAAATTTAGAAAAACAAAAATATATGTATAAAAATAAGAGGAATTTAAAATAAAGATAATGGCTAAAGTAATAGAAATAGAGCTTTCTTAATATTTTAGGAGTCCCTGGCAACGGCACCAAAAACTTGATCGTGTCAAACAGTCGAGTTTTAATATTTATAAAAGAGTGATCGAACCTGTAGACTGACTGCGACAACGATAGAGGCAAGTGCACCTATCGAACAGTAGTATAGCTCAGGCAAGAATATCTTATTGAACCCAAGGGAACCTAAAAGTACTACTACTCACTTTCTTTCTATTATTTAGCCCAAAATATGGAGTGATTGGATTATTAAACTAACGAAATACTTAGACTAAATGCAAAGACAAAAGATTGAATTGGAGAAAGACTTTAGGAAAACTCAGTTGATAAAGATGATACCCTCAGGAAGAATCCACCTATGACTTCACTTATTATTTATTCCCCAAACCATATGATTTCTTTACTTAGCTTGATCCGTGAGACTCCCTAACCTATATTAAACCCTTTCTCGAGGCGAATAACGTCTAACCTTAGGTTAATTAGTGGAACTCTCGTTCTCTTATAATAACCCCCTAAGGAAGCAGTAAATCGATCAATGGATTCCCATATTAGGTTTCACCCTAATCCGACAAAATCTCGTAGCCCTATCTTTAGGTGCCCGATCAACTCCGCTTAATTATGCTAGATCTACTCTTAGGTAGGGTCTATTCCTCCTCCAACTAAGCACATCAGATTGAAGTAAGCAACATAATTAAGAACAAACCAAGTACTTATCATATAATTTAGAAATCAAATAACAAAATCCATCATAGGTTTCATCCCCTTCAGGTATCTGAGGGGTTTAGTTCATAACTAAATACGAAAACATCTCAAGAGTAAAGAATAAAAAAAACATAAGAAATCCCTAAAACCCCCTGAAGGAATTGAAGGAGAGATCCTCCGTCTTGAATGGAGTTCCGACTTCTTAAGATGGATCAACTGGCTATCTTCAAATGATTCCCTAAAAAATGAAAGCTTCGGTAAAAGCCTCTACTAAAAGCCCCTCTTTAAGTCTGCCTTGGGTTGTTTATATAGGCTTTGGGATGCTATACTTGGCTCCTAAGTATCTCCTTCAAGTAGAATTACTATTAGGGTGTTAGAGTAGACTTAGGAGTATGTTTCTTTGGCTTCAAGCATCCAAATCCAAGTGAAATTGCTCTCTCACGCGGTAGGGGCATGCCCATGACACACGCCCGTGTAAATCATGGTTGGGCCGTGTCTCAATTCTATCGTTTTGGGCACAACCATGTGAGTTAGGATTCAGACCGTGCTTCAGGTCTGTCGATTTGGGCATGGCCATGTAGATTACTAGGCACGTCCGTGTGATCAATGGATGCTGCACGGCCGTGTGTTACGTAGTTGAGGCCATGCTCTAGGTAATTGGTGAGGCACGGTCGTGTGGGCTTTAGGCCAGGCCGTGTTGATTGCTTGCTAAAGCCTAATTACTCCATTTTAAGCTCGTTTTGCATTCTTTTTATCCTCGGGTGCTTTCCTGAGTATAAACATGAAAAGAAAGGATTAAAAGCACCTTTTTACATAAATCAAGGGCTAAATCATCCAAAAGCATACTAAATATGGGGTTAAAATATGTTACTTTTACGGTTTATCAGGCAACCATAGAAGGTAGCAGATTATTATCAGCCATCTTTTGGTGTTATTAGTATCATCCACTTGCTCTTCTTGTATGTATTGTAGGCTTCGCCTTATTTCTCTTCGATTTCTGCGAGCAGTACCTTCTATATCACTGTCAAAAAGTAATGGTCCTGACTGGTTTCTTCTAGTCATAAACTAAAGTTACCTGCAAGAAGCAAATAAAGAAAAAAAAATTAGTGAAGAAATAATAATAAATAAATAAATTTCAAATAAAGTAAAAATGGCTAAAGTAATAAAAATTTAGTGTTCCTAATATCTTAGTCTCCGGCAACGGCGCCAAAAACTTGATGGAGCTCGAAACTAATTATTATTTCGACAAAGGCAAGCACACCTATCGAATAGTAGTATATCTGTGGTGAGTCCAGAATATCGTATCCTCAAGGACTAAAATTACTAGTAATAACTATCTTTTTATTATCTAGCCTAATAATTAAGGGGATTTATTTTTAATCTAAAATTAACTAACTAATTTAACTAACTAAATGACTATGAACGTGACAGAGAGTGAATTGGGAAAATACTTTTGGACAACTTACATGAGATAGGCAATACCTAAGGAAGAATCCACCTAGACTTCACTTATTACTTTTGATTCATACGATTTATTCACTTGTCTTAATCCGTAGAAATCTCTAAATTATATTAATACCTCTTTCGAGGCTACTAACAACTGACTCTAGGTTGATTAATTGAAATCTCTTTCTAATTAAAACCCCTATTGTCGCATTAACTCGATCTATGGATTCCCTTATTAGATTTGATTCTAATCCAGCAGATTTTCGTCGCCCTATTTCTAGGGTTGCAATCAACTCCACTTAATCGTGTTGATCCTCTCTTAAATAGGGACTTTTGCTCCACTGAATAAGCACATTAGACTTGGATTAATAACCTGAATTATTAAAACAAGAATAAAAACTCGCAATTAAGAATAAGAACAAGTATTTATCTTATAAATCAAATAATAATAAGATCCGTCATAGGTTTCATCCCCTTAGATATTTAAGGGATTTAGTTCATACTGATAGAGGGAAACATCATAAAATAGGGAAAACCACAAAACATAATGAAAACCCAAAAACTTCTAAAGAACTTGATGGGAGATCTTTAGTCTTGATGGAAATCCTTCTCCTAAGCTATTCTCGACGGCTGTCTTGGAGTATTTTTCGCCTCCTATTCGGCGTCTATTCCACGTCCCCTTTTAGGTTACCCCCTAAAGTGTTTATATAGGCTTTGGAACACATCTCTTGGCCCACAAGTAGCTTATTCCGAATAGAATTCTATTTTACTATGGCAGGGACACACTCGTGGTGGACTCCTTCGGTCGTGATCGATTCTGCTCCCCACACACGGCCATGTGATCTGTCTGTGGTCGATAGTCTAGGCCGTGTGATTTCTGATATAGGTCTGTTTTGTCCCTTTTTGGCATGTTTCTCGTTCTTTTTGACTTCCTAAGCTCTCCTGAGTATAAAACATGAAATTAAAGGATTAGGAGCATCGAATTCATTAAATCTAATAAGAATTCATCCAAAAATAGGCCAAGCATGGGGTTAAAATATGTGTAAATTGAGGTTTATCATAAAACATGATATGCTAAATACTTTATGCATACTGAACTACCTGGAGGATACCATATATCAAGCAATCTTATGCATGCTTGGCATACGAAGTCAACATAATTCATACATTATTCCAAATCATGCCTGTCATACAGTATTCCAGGGTTGAAGTATAGAAACTCACCTGACACTTCTTTACCTCCTCTTCAGCTTAGCTTTTCTGAATGCCGGAGCTTCCATTCTCCTGGCAGCTAAACACAACAACCCAAAATCATGAGTTAAACTCAACACTCTTAGTTTAAACTCAATTTTCAAAAAACAAGCAGAACCCCTAAAATAGTTCTTGAAATCCTTAACTTTATTTCCTAAACTTATAAACACCGAAGGTCTTAATACCTTACCAGTTCACTGGATTCTTCATTTTTCTAACTCAACCTTTACAATCATCGTCCCATGCAAAGCTTCTCATAACTATCTATTCTTTAAAGCAACCAAGAAAGAAGATGAAGAAAAGAAGAAAATGAAACAGAAATGGGAAGAATTCTTTCCCTGGGAAGTCATTTCCTGGCTATTTATAGTCTTTCCTATTCGATAATCAACCCTATAGGGACCACCCATTGATAATCGTTTTTTCTCTCACTTAACACCAATTAGTTTTAATCCAACTGAACCAGATTTGGATTTCAACCATGTCCAATTTTGTTCCTAACTTTTTTTATTTTTATAGTAAAGACTACCAACTTACGATTTCTTTCAATTTAACCCCTAAATTGTTCCAAATTTTTAGTTTCATCCAAACACGATTCCAAACCAGATGTGCCAAAAACAACAATGACCAACATTTACATCCCCAAACCCTTTGACCGGATCATTGTTGACCTTCAATATCAAAATTTGTGTATAAGTAAATCTTTGTTATTATAAAATATTATAAAAGTATGGAAGTCACCATGGCTCATCCAACTACCGATCACAACCGAAAGTGATCCCACAATTCTTACCTCGGTGATTCCAAATGCTCCAGTATCATTACCACATCAAATATATATATACATCACAATATCATAATAACCCAAACTTACTCACGATATCCAATTGGTGTATTCACCCTAAGCCATTAAGATCGGTTACCACACATCATTCATATACATAAACGTTAGCAAGCAAATAAAGAAGAAATATGAAAGCCACTTGAAAACAACAATGACCAATGCAAAATTCTAGCCAAGCTCCCTTTTAATACTAAAATTCAATAATTTCCTAAGACATTCTACTACACTTTAAAGTTCTCAAGACCCTCAAACTCACCCAACCACACATTGAAGTATGCTAACACCGAGTTATGCACTAAATGCATAACCCCTAGAACCAGGGTGTTACAATTCTACCCTCCTTAAAAAATAATTTCATCCTCGAAATTTCCAACTAACTACAGTTGCACATCCTAACCTACCACACTACGCTCTTGCTCACAAGACTCGATTTTAATAAAACTAACCACATTCTCTAGCACAGTTTCTAAGTCCACATTCAAGGTTCTAGAATCATCATCCTGCTTCTACCACGTCCACGAGTATTGCGATCACGCCCCCTAGAACTCATATCTAGCGTCACGACTTAATCTGTTTAGAAAGTTTTATGCATTAGAAATTTTGTTCCTCTATTTATCCACGAGCAAATTTTATGAATAGAAGTTCCAGAAGTGGTTCTTTCGATCACACAAAGTTTCATCCCCAACCCAGGGGTAATTTCATCTTTTTCCTATAGGGGTATATTTGTAATTAAACTGAGTCAATTTGAAAATAATTTTTTTTTTCAAATTAAAGACATTTCAGAATTTACCAAAATCTTGGGGGTCATCTTGAAAATTTTGTTTTTCATACAAAATGTGTTGCAAAAATTTCAGAAAGCAAGGTTATTTTTTTGTAATTTTGCCACTAGGGGCATTTTGGTAATTTTGTAAATCGAGAAAACATCTTCCAAAATCAGATTTAGGGTTTACGAACCAAAGGGTAAATTTGAAAAATTTCAAAACCAAGGATTTTTGAAACAGTAAGGCTAAAACCCTTTCGGGTTTTAGAAATTGGTTTAGCCCATGAACAAGTCCTCTTGGTTAAGGTGAACCGTAGCTACGCACCAGGTAGGATTCAAGTAAAGAGGAGGTGAGTCGCTAGGACTACTTAAATACCAAGCTCTTACTGAATACCAATCCTCGACATGCGTACAGTGGTTGCCACACCTTAACTCGGTGACTTACTTCACAGGTTTGTTTAATAGCCTTAAGTCTTATGCATATGTGTGAGTAAACTAATCCTAGGGTCCAATGGTCCTAACATTCTATTCTACGAGCCCAAATAATCCCATAACAATTCATATAAATAAATCACTTCAAAAGTCTGAAGTACTTACCTGTGGACTTCGGGCCGGAGGTACAGGTGCCATGCCAGAATAACCTGAAAACTTTCTTAAAAGCCCATATTTTCGAAAAGCCCATTTTGAAAACTGTTTGTGGGTCCAAACCCTCAAAGCCGAGTTTTGAACCGGGCTCTGATACCAATCTGTAACATCCCCAAACCCGACCCACGGGCTTTGACCGGATCTGGTTATGTCACGCGGAAAAATGGTTGAAAAACTTTTGACTTAGAATAAAAACATGGAAATATATTAACTTTTGAGTATAGTGTTTATTGGAAAAAGTATAAGTAAATCTTTGTTATTATAAAATATTATAAAATGCCCAAAACAAAACTTTAGCATATAAATAAGCTGATTAAAATAAAATCAACTTCACATAGTATTCAATTTAAGCAACCCATAATTAAGATAATAATAAAATAATTCCAAAAATAAATAAAAGGCCTTTTATTACAACCAATATTTAAACCAAAACTTAATATAAATAAGCTTTAAAATATTTAAACCCTTCCTTCGCATGGGCCACCATGTGTCCTCTCCGATCCCGGTCCAATCTCAAGAGTCACCTGAAATGTTAGGAAAATAATTGGGTGAGTCCACTGACTTAGTGCATAATCACAACACTTATTTCCACACGTATGGGCTTGGCCCATAACCATACAATCCACGATCCATTCATGCAATCATGCATCACAGTCCAACCTAGGTCCGTCCATTACTCCAACCTTAGCAGACTCCCTGCTCAAGGCCGTGGCTAATCCACCGATCACAACCGAGTGATCCCACAATTCTTACCTCGGTAGACATGTTTGCGACGAGGTGGCTAAGCCACCGATCACAACGTGATCCCCTAAGGTGACCCAAGACCAACCTCAAACCATAGACCCTTAGATGCCTTATGTGGCGCCTCCCTTACCAGCTTTACTCAAAACTTTGGATACCCTTATTGGTGGCATTAATATTTCCCTCAAAGATACTACGATCAGCATCAGGAGGGTCATGCCAGTGCCCATTAAGGAGACCAAATCCCAGAACCCCTACTCACACTCTCTACAGTTCACGAAAATATAGGATGGGATAGGAGTTTTAGAAAAGAACCTATCATCACGTGCAATAAAAGCTCTCTACCAAGAACAACAAGAGTGCCAATGTTAGACGGACTGCAAGAATGAGCTAATGAAAAAAATTATCAAAAAATTAAGGGTAACTAAAAACGCTCAATAGCAAAATCTTCACAATTAAGAGGATGAGACGTCGTAGTCATCTCATGAAGGATAGTGCAATCCTTGGCATAGAGATGATATGATGGGCCAATTGCAAGAACAAAACCGCCAAAGGAATGAAGATGCATTTCAAGAAAGGATACAAGCATTAAAAAAAAGATGTGAGATCTCCACAAGATGGGGTTGATTGATCTGCCCTAGAACTACTTCAAAGAACCTCTAGCATTAAAAGTGCTACTACACCATGTACCTATTGGAAAAATTAGTTTAGAAAAAATTGTTTGTAGCATAGTGGAAGTTTAATTTTTTTATTTTAAATCGAGTCTTGTGTTATTTGTAGTAATAAACCTTAGACTGAATTATTACCATTGCTTTTAGCGAGGTGGTCGAGGTCGTCAAACAATCTTCTCCATTATCCTCGAATCCAAACTTGCTTTTAGTGTGGGCTCAGACTACACGAACCGAATGCATAGAATGAAAAAATTAATTAACTTTCAATGAGAAACTTAATTTCTCTCTATGGGAAATCGAAAAATTTTGAGCTTTTTTATTATCCAAAAAATATATTGTTTTTGTGATGTTTATATTTCATATTAAAGCAAAAAAAATCATATTAAAAGTTACCAAAAATCATAATGTTGTAAATAAAGCAAAGAAATGAGTACAAATACATAAAGTCAACCTTATAAGAAGTTAATATAAGAAGTTAAAATCAAGTAGTAAGGTTCAAACACTACAACATAAAGCCACAAAGTAGAAAATAAAAGTTGTCGCTAAAACTAATATAATAAAGCCATTTTGCTCAGGCCCATATCAGAAAAACAAAAAATAAATAAATAATAAAATAAATAAACAATGTTTTTTTTTAACAGTCCAATACAAATCCAAAAAAAAAAAAACAATTAAACAGCCCAAACTACCCATTACCTAGACCCCTTAGCCCAATACCTAAACAACCTATCCAGATACCTAGACCCAAAATCTACACGGCCCAAAGAGGCCCAAAAACTTAAACATTTTTAGTGGCCTAGGGTTTCCTAGAAACCCTAGGCGCCGCAAGCTTCGCCCCAGCCTCGCGACGCAAACCCTCGCGCCCTAACAAGAGCCCAGCTTTCGCACCGTAGCCCATGCACCCACGCCAAGCCTTCGGATGCGCCACAATCTGCGCCTGAATCACTCCATCATCGCCAGATTTTCCGTCGCTCCTGACCTGCAAAACAAGGAAAAAGCAACAAGAGGAAAGACACAAATATGGACAATATTGTATTTCCTTTTTCTTTCATTTTTGAGTTATAAAAACCCTAGAACAAACCTGTAAAGAGGGAGATACAAAGACACAAAAAATACAGAAGCAAGATACATATACAATAATAGAACAGAGAAATCCAATAGTAGAGGTTATTTCAGATTATTTCTTTTCGTTTTTTATTTTTATTTCTATTTTTGAATACTGTTATTTCTTTTTTTTTTGTTATCTTGTTCTTTTTTTAAAACTATAAATATATATATTAAAATAATAAAAAAGGAAATTTTACCTATTTTGAGAATTTCACCAGATGTGGTGGTAAGCGATATAGCGACGGTGTGGCGAGACTGACAGACGGTGGTCTGAGCTACACTTGAGGCTGGTCAAAATCGCCAAAGAGAGAGAAAAAGGGAAGGCTTTGTTTTTTTTTTAAATGATTAGGGGTGAGCGTTCGATCGAATAGAATCGAATCGAATGAAAAAATTTCAAGTTAATCGAGTTGAATCATATTTTATCATCCTAATTTGATTTGAAATTTTCTCGAATCGAGTCGAGTGAGATGGAATTGAATCGAATCGAATCGAATATATTTGTTCGAGTTAAATTTTAAAAATAATTTTGGGTCCTTGTAACCACTATCACCCATCGTAATAAAATTTGTCCACCTTAATCAAATTTTTATTAACTTTCATCACCTCATAATTTATTTATTAATCTTTTATATACGGGTTAGCTTCTTTGCTTGCTTAGTTATTTCAATTATCTTGATTCTTGTCACTATGTATTTTGGAATTAAAATATATATTAAATGTAAAATGTGATTTTTAATAAAAGTTATTTTAAAGATAAAATATGAAATTGATACCAATATAAAATTTTAATATGAATATTTTATGGCATAATTAATAATTCAATTTTAATATAAATATTCAATATGACTAAACAATTCAATAATATAAATAATATAAAATGTGAAATTTAATTTAATAATATAAATAGTAGATATAAATAAAATTATTGCTATTTATGTTTAGTGATTTTTTTTAGATAATTTTGATTTTTTATTTGAGGGTAAAAGGTGAGAAGTAAAAGTTTAGGGGAAAATAAAAAGTTTTGGGGAATAAAAGTTTGAGGGAAAGTAAATAGGGGAGTAAAATTTTGGAAGGAAAATAAAAAAAAAAATTGGGGGGGATGGGTTTGGGGTAGATGGGGAGTGGGATGGGAAGGGAGTAAAAGTTTTAGGGGAAAAGTGGGAGGGAGTAAAAATTTGGGGGGGAAATAAAAAGTTTTGAAGGTTTTTTGGAGTAAAATTTTGAGAAAAAGTAAATGGGAGAGTAAAATTTTGGTGGGAAATGGATTTTGGGTAGATTGGAGGGTTGGGATGGGAGAGAAATAAAAGTTTTGGGGGAAAAGTGAGAAGGAGTAAAAATTTTGAGGAAAAGTAAAAGGTTTGGGAGTTTGGGGTAAAATATAAAATATTATATTTTAATATTGAATTATTCAATTATTCGAGTTATTTGAATTGAAAACTTAACTCGATTGAACTCGAAATTGAAAAAATTGAGTTGACTCGAATAACTCGATTAACTTCGATTAATTCGATTCGCTTAACTCGAAATTTGAATTTTTTTTCGATTTTTGAGTCGAATCGAGTTTTGCTCACCCCTAAAAACGATAGCAGGAATGAGCAAAAAAGAAAATTTTTTGGTTTTTATAAAGGAATGAAACGACGCCGTTTAAGGCCTGTTTCAGAGGCCTCAAAAAGGCATCGTATAAAGGCCAACCCACTGACCCGACCCGCAAAGAGGATCCGCGTATTTTTTAAAAAAATGGGTTATTTTTTTTTTTTTAAAATGGGTTATTTTTTACCCGAACCTGTTTTCTTGAATTTCGTAGGCCAAAATCAATATTTTGAAATAAAATATTTTATAAGGTGATCCGATCACACCTAAACAAAAAGGGATTGGTGGCGACTCCATTTTTGTTTTTAAAGTCGATCCCATTTTTATAAAAAAACTTTAAAAATGGTTTCGACAGCTTGGCGACTCCACTGGGGACCATAAGAAAGTCAAGCCATAAAATTGATAATTTCATGTCTTTTTGTCTGAATTTAAAATTTTAATTTGAAAAACTATGATCATTTTTATTGCATGTGGTTCTAATTTTATAAAATATCTCTGCATTGAATTGCATGACCGTTGTGGTCATACCTTTTAAGTGGGAGTGAGAAACTATGCCTTCGTGAGGTTTTCACCTCCGCATGGGCTAGTGGATTGCTTTCGGGATACATCCGTACCTACGTCTTCGTGAGGTTTTTACCTCCGCATGGCCATAGGAAAATGTATTCCCCTGAACTGAACTCGATCCATATGAGCCTATAATGGGTGAGGATTGAGGAATCTGCTGGTTCAGGTACCCACCCTTTAGAACTAAGCCACATATAGTGATCCTTAAGAACCAACCCTAGATAGACTTATATTGAACCCTAGTGGTCACTCAGATAGGTACCCCATTTTGTTATTTATTTCTCTTGTACTAACGTGTTTTCTTTTGTTTTGATTGCATTGCATTCACATCATAAAAAAGAGATGTTGATTCAAATTCGATTGCTAAATAGAAGAGTTGGTCATAAGAAAATGGATTTTTCAATAAAGTGGATTATAATACAGTCATCTGAATATAGTCCAAGTAAACACAATAAGAGAAGACTGATAGCCTGTGAAGGAATACAAGACCTTATTGCCCAAGGATTCAAGCTGACAAAAACTATTCGAGAGTCACAATGTCTCGGCTTTCTTGAAGAGGCTAACGAGCATTATGGAAATAAGTGAGCAGTGAGTCGTGGCCCAGATCAAGCAAAAAGGAGCTAGTGGAGGCATCTATTAGAAGTTTGCAAGATTCGACCTTTGCGAAGAAGGGGATTGATCTTTTCACTTGGACTATGAGGACAAAGCCGCATATGTAATCCGTTTTGTGTAAAGAAATTTATTTTCTAGTAAAGTTTTTCTAATGGAATTGAATTCAGAATCAACACCTCTCTTTTTGCATTTCATTCCTTTGCATTGCATTTCATGCATTTGCATTACATTGCATCATTTGTATTAAACTTTTATAAGAGGACCCTAATTAGGTAAAAATATTTCAGTCAACATGGAAAACATTGAACAAAGGTTGGAGAGAATAGAACAAAGACAAATATAGATGCAAGAGCAATTGACCAAAATTCAACAAGACATGCGAGAATTTCAAAATAATGTGATTGGCTAGTTAAGTCATTTACTAGTTGAAGGGCTTGAAGAGAGGAAAGGCCTAGTAGTGAACAGTGGAGATGATAATGAAGACCTCATCTATCCCCCAGGTTTTACTCCAATAAGCGTCCAGGCTCAACCAAACACAAATCCAAAAGTGGTACCCATTACTATTAGACCCCAACAGCATCAAGTCACCTCAGGGCAAGAACCCAATCCAAGATCGAACTCAGAAAAATCCCAATTCTCGCCCATCCCAATCACGTATAGGGAGCTGTACCAAATTTTATTTGATGCACATGTAGTATCCGCTTTCTACCTAAAACCTATACAACCTCCATACCCTAAATGGTACGACACGAATGCTCAATACGAATACCATACGGGAATCACAGGGCATTCGATCGAGAACTGCACCGCTTTCAAAAAGATGATCGAAAGACTTGTCAAAATGGGTATTATCAAATTTGATGATCCCTCTGGGGTAGAAAATCTATCACCCAACGATCTAGGTGAAGGGGTGAGATCTATGAGATTCAAGAATGCATCGAGTTCAAGGCTTTAGTGCAAGACCTGATATTGGGAATCTGAACACTAATGACATATCTGAAGAGGGAATCGGGGAATGATGTTTCCAAGCCCTTGCGTATTTGGGAGTGTTTTGAATAAAGGGACTGGGGAAGAGATCCCTGTATTTTTTATAACTGATCTAGAGTAATATTCAAAACATGCTTGTTGCCTTAAGCCTAGAGGCAATAAGAACTCTTTTGTGAAATAGGCTTCTGTCCGGAATTATTATTTCAATAAAATGCAATTTTTTTTTCATTCTTTACATTTCATATTGTAAATTCTTTTGTTTCTTTCAAGTATTCTTTCATTCTCCATTTATGACCATATAAATGATCATTCTTTCAATCATTTATTCTTTGAAATCTTCCTCTGAACCTACAATAGGTCTCCAGATATCAACGATGTGAGCAACACTGCTATTGACTCAGAATCTCCTTTTGAGTAAGATATGTGTCTAGAGGGATCTCAGGACTTTGAAGATGACAAAGATTGTAACCTATCTTCTGATTTGTTAAGAATAGTAGAACAAGATGAAAAACAGACCCTACTCTATAAAAGGTCAGTGGATATTTGAGCCTAGAAAAGAGGGAAAGATTGTAACCTAGCTCATCACAAAACTAATGCGAGACATCATTGAGTTATTTTTAAGAATTCAAAGATGTTTTCGCACGATCATATCAGGACATGCTTGGACGCGGGCTAAACATGAGGATCGGGCACTGTTGGTCTACCAAGGAAGGGGATTGCATCATTTATACCGCAAATGTCGTATTTAAGGAGACAAGATTCATGTGCCTTCTCCATTTCTTCAAAAATTTTCTATATGTGGGGCATGGAGGTGATAGGGCCAATCTCGTAAAAAGCTTTTAGCCAATAATCGATTCATCATCGTGGTCGTCATTTACTTCACTAAGAGGGTGAAAGTAGCTTCATATGCCAATGTTACAAGGTCAAAGTCATTAAATTCTTAAAAAAAAAGATCAGACGTCGACAAAGAATGCCAAAAAGGACAAAGTCAAAAGTTTGTAGTCTGCTCAAAGATCAGACGCCATATCATAAAGCAACAAAGGCAGCCAAAAAAATATTGTATAAAAGATGACTGAGACTTGTAAAGATTGGTATAACGAAGTTACCATTTACCCTCTGTCTTATCGAAGGTCGGCTAGAACCTTCGCTAGGGCAACACATTGGAATAGAAACAGTTTTGCCAATTGAACCTAATCGAAGAAAAGGTTAAAAGCTATCCATCACGGTTAGATGATCAAGCTTAGGATAAAGAGGTTCATCCTAGAGAATTTCACGAGGGGAACCTGATGTTGAGGAAAATTTTTCTTATACAAAATATCTTCAGAAGAAAGTAGATGCCAAACTGGGAAGGACCTTATGTAATAAAAATGAGCCTATTATAGAGGAGCATTGATATTGACCGAGATGGATGCCAAAGACATGCCTAATCAGGAGAATTCAGGTTCAGTCAAGAAGAATTTTACCTGAAAAGGGAAGGCCAAGGTGAAAACTCGCAAAGGGCGCCTTGAGCTCAAATTCATTCAAAAAAATTCAAAAAAAATAAAAAAAATTCAAAAAAAAAGAAAAAGAAAAAGGAGAGGCCAAGGCAAAAACCCGCAAATGGTGCTTTGAGACCAAAGGGGATTTGAGTTGAAAACCCGAAAAGGGCGGCTCAAATTTTGATCAAAAGTGGGGCATACAGTAGTCTTGCTACCCTTGAATTAACAATGAGGAAGTATGTTACGTCTTGGGGCATCGACAAAGTACTCTGGATCCTTTAAACATGTATTGAGCTCAAAATGGTCCTCAAGGAGTTTGTACAAAGACGCTCAGGCTGCGATATCTGGGGCACCTAGCTTCTATCTTACCCATTTTAAATTTGCTATATTTGGTTACCTTATTCTTTTCAAAGATATACCCTAATCAATTTTCTTTTATAGCCTTGGCTATCTTTGCTTAGTTTATTCTTTTTACACCAATCAATTTTCTTTTATAGCCTTGGCTGTCTTTGCTTACGTTATTTTTTTTTAAAAGATGCACCAATCAATTTTTTTTTATTGCCTTGGTTATCTTTGATTAACTTATTTATTTCGAGCTATGCTCTTGATTAATTTCTTTCTCGTCCATTGTTGTGATCTTTTTCAAGAATTTTATATTGAAATAAAGATTAATGGACTAATAATACTTTCATAAAAGGAGTTTTTCATATACTCTGAAAGCTTCTAAAATAATATGAGAATCTGAAATAGGACTATTGTTTAGAACTCACCAAACTTAAGAGTCGAAAATATTATCTCTTTGGATTTTTATTGGGCACATACATCTGGTCATTACACCCAAGGAATGATGTAACAGGTCAAATTGATGATATAAATTCTATACCTATGAGTGGTAACAAATTGGATGAAATGCTATCCCCTTAAAGTTGCAGTAGGAGGTATAAACTTTATACCCCAAAGTACAGTGGAAGGGATTCTAAAATTACAGTGGGGCAAGCTTGCTGAACAAAATATGATTGTTTCTTTGGGCTTTCTGTCAAAGATACCAGCTAAACGAGAAAGCATGGTAACGCATCAGTGATAGAACCTTGATGAACTATGAGCAATGACAACTCATAGGGATCATTCTCACATTTTCAATTAGGAGCATTTGATTCATTCTGGTTATTGTATCCTAATTGTTGTACAAAAAAAAAGAAATCATTCTCATGACATTCTGCATTCATGCAAATGTCATCCCTAATATCATTTAGTTAGGAGCATTAGATTCATTCCTATCATGCATCCTAATCATTAGTCCCATGAAATTCTGCAGTCATGCAAAAGTCATCCATAATACATTCAAATCTATATGACATGTCCCCCAGAGGACGGTGTAGCAACATTGGTGAATTCACCAGTCCTATTTCCCTGACTAGCAAGGGAATAGGTCGAAGATTGTAGATCTTGTCACCCTAAGCAGTAGTGGAACAAGATCAAATGATAAATCTTGTCTCCCTAAGTAGTAGTGGAACAAGATAGAACGGTGAATTTTATTTCCATGAAGCAGTGGAGTAGATTTAAGCCATCAGTCTTATCTCCCGCAAGATGGTAGTGGAGCAGACTGAAGATTAAAGTCTTCTTGAAATTAGTAAGGAAGAAAATTGGAAAGTTCAGATTTTGTTCCCTCGAGATGGTAATGGAGCAGGCTGAAGATTGAAGTCTTCCTGAGAAAGTAAGGAAGCAATTTGAAAGTTTAGATTTTGTTCCCTCGAGATGGAAATGGAGCAGGCTGAAGATTGAAGTCTTCTTGAGATAGTAAGGAAACAATTTGAAAGTTCAGATTTTGTTCCCTCGAGATGGTAGTGGAGCAGACTGAAGATTGAAGTCTTCCTGAGATAGTAAGGAAGCAAATTTCAAAGTTCAGATTTTGTTCCCTCGAGATGGTAGTGGAACAGGCTAAAGATTAAGTCTTCTTGAAATAGTAAGGAAGTAAATGAGAAAGTTCAGATTTTGTTCCCTCGAGCCGGTAGTAGAGCAAACTAAAGATTGAAGTCTTCCTGAGATAGTAAGGAAGCAGACTGAAAAGTTCAGATTTTGTCCTCTCGAGATAGTAGTGGGGCAGACTGAAGATTGTAAATCTGGCATCCCTGAGTTTGCAGGGAACAGATTAAAATAGCAGATCTGGCATTCCTGAAGTTGCAGGAAGCAGATCGAAGACATCAGTCTATCATCCCTGAGTTTGCAGGGAGCAGATTAAAGATAGAGTCTGGCATTCCTGAGTTTGCAAGAAGCAGATTGAATATAGCAATCTGGCATTCCTGAGTTTGCAGGAAGCAGATTGAAGATAGCAGATCTGGCATTCTTGAAGTTGTAGGAAGCAGATCGAAGACATAAATCTAGCATTCCTGAGTTTGTAGAAAGCAGATTAAAAATAGCAGATCTTGCATTCTTGAAGTTGTAGGAAGCAGATCGAAGACATAAATCTGGCATCCCTGAGTTTGCAAGGAGCAGATTAAAATAGGAGATCTTTCATTCTTGAAGTTGCAGGAAGCAGATCAAAGATACCAATCTGGCATTCCTGAGTTTGCAGGAAGCAGATTGAAGATAGCAGATCTGGCATTCCTGAAGTTGCAGGAAGCAGATTGAAGACGCCAGTCTGGTATTCTGAGTTTGCAGGAAGCAGATTGAAGGTAGCAGATCTGGCATCCCTAAGTTTACAGTGGAGCATATCAAAAGATAGTGGATACTGCCTTCATGAAGTTGCAGTGAAGTAGATTGAAGCTATCAGACTTATTTGAAACCAGGATGAAGTTCCAATACCATTGCAGTGGAGTTGGAAGCCATTTGAATAAAATGAGGACCAAGAAGTCGAGGCTCAGCCAAGACCGGGCAAAATTGGTCCTTTTATAGTCTTTGCTGTATTCTCATTACACGACAATGAGTAAAGAGGGGCAGATGTAATAATGCCATTTTGCCCGGGCCTATATCAGAAAAACAAAAAATAAATAAATATTAAAAATAAATAAACAATGTTTTTTTAACAGTCCAATACAAACCCAAAAGAGAAAAAAACAATTAAACAGCCCAAACAAATTACATAGCCTAAACTACCCATTACCAGATAGACCCCTTAGCCCAATACCTAAACAGCCTACCCAGCTACCTAGACCCAAAATCTACACGGCCCAAAGAGGCCCAAAAACTTAAACATTTTCAGTGGCCTAGGGTTTCTAGGAAACCCTAGGCGCCGCAAGCTTCGCCCCAGCCTCGCGCCGCAAACCCTCACGCCCAACAAGAGCCCACCTTTTGCGCCGCAGCCCTCGCACCCACGCCAAGCCTTCCAACGCCACAATCCGCACTTGAATCACTCTATCGTCACCAGATTCTCCGTCGCTCCTGACCTACAAAACAAGGAAAAAGCAACAAAAGGAAAGAAACAAATATGGACAATATTGTATTTCCTTTTTCTTTCATTTTTTCGGGTTATAAAAACCCTAGAACAAACCTGTAAAGAGGGAGATACAGAGACACAAAAAATACAGAAGCAAGATACATATACAACAATAAAACAGAGAAATCTAATAGCAAAGGTTATTTCAGATTATTTCTTTTCGTTTATTTTTATTTCTATTTTCGAATACTGTTATTTCTTTTTTTTATATCTTGTTCTTTTTTTAAAACTATAAATATATATTAAAATAATAAAAAAGAGGAAATTTTACCTGTTTTGGGGAATTCCAACCGCATATATCTGATGGCTACTACTGATTTGATGACGATCAAAAGTTACTAGAGGAGGAGGTAGAAAATCGCCCATGCGAGAGAGAAAAGGTGAAGGCTTTTTTTTTTTTTGAAAACGATAGGAGAAATGAGCAAAAAAGAAAATTTTTTGGTTTTTATAAAGGAATGAAACGGCGTCGTTTAAGGCCTGTTTCAGAGGCATCAAAACGGCGTCGTTTAAAGGCCAACCCGCGCACTGACCTGACCCGCAAAGAGGATCGGCGTGTTTTTTTAAAAAATGGGTTATTTTTTGTTTTAGCCCTTCCGCATTTTTAAAAATTTACAATTATGTCCGAATAGTTTTTTTTATTTTTAATCTAAGCCTTGAAAGACTGTTTTTATTTTAATTAAGTCCTCGAGTTATTAAAAGGTTAAAATTAGAACGGCGTCATTTTGGAAAGGAGGCACAATTGCCATATTAGTCTCTGTGGTTTAATGCGAGTTTCGATTTAGTCCTTGTTATCTATTTTTAATTGCTATTTAATCCCTATTTTTTAAAACCTTTTATTTCATCTCATTTTAAATTATTTTAACATTTTATTTAATCATATTAAAATATTATATTATTCTTGTTATTTGTATATTGATTTATTAATAATATAAAACTAGTATTTATATTTTATGTATTATCTTTATATATCTTAAATTATTATTATTTATTGTTTTACTTGGTTTAATTATTATATATTATTTTAGAATTTATATATTAGTTATTATATTATATATTTTAAAACTTTGTATATTATATAGTATTATATTATATATTATTTTTAAAGTTTTATTTTATCTAAAATTTATATATTGTATAATATATTATTCTTAAGAATGTAGTTTTATATATATTAAATTATTATAAATATGTTTTTATTTAAAGTTATAAATTATTTATTTCAAAGTGTATTTTATTTATTTTCTCAACATATAATTTTTTATTTATTAATTATTTGATATATGTCATTGCATGAAAGGTTTAATTTTATATTAAAAGTGCTCATATTTAGTTTTATTTATTTATTTTACTATTTATTGTTCATTATATTTGTTCATATTTTTCATTTATTTACAATTGCTTATTTGTAGTTATTTTTATTGGTTGTTATTTTTTATTTTTATTGTCTATATTAATATGAAATGTTAGTATATCATAATTGCTTTTAGTATTTATGTTTGTTGATGTATTAATGCAATATTTTCACATGGATCATTATTTAAAATAAAATACATTTTGCAAAATTACTATATTCTATCTAAATGTTTTTTTTAAATAAGGCAATATTTTGTATTTAGAAATTTGGGAAATAATGCCCTAATGTGTTGGGTTTCGATTTTCCGTTTGACTAAATAATTAAATATCCTTTTAATGAATCTTGTAAATCATAAGATGATGTTGGCTACGAGGGTTTAAAACATCATGTCCTAACGTGCTGGATGTGATGTTTGTATTCTTTTGGAACAAAAGAATCTCAAGTTCTAATTCAAATTGTTTAAGTTTTTAAAGAAATCATGTTTTTAAATCTTTTCGAATTTTCAACATGAGGACAATAACTAATCAACCCGGTATCAATTTTGGGCGTTACGAGGTACTAATCATTTCTCGTTCGTAACCGACTTCCGAACCCCTTTTTTTGAATTTCGTAGACCAAAATCAATATTTTAAAATAAAATATTTTATAAAGTAATCCGATCACACTTAAGTAAAAAGGAATTAGTGACGACTCTATTTTCGTTTTTAAAGTCGATCCCAATTTTTATAAAAAACTTTAAAAATAATTTCGACAACTAATATTAATAGTAGGTGTGATTTAAGTGACTAAATGGTACAATCGCGAAGGCTATCGACTGAACAGCAACTAGGAGTCACCTCAATAAATCTAACAATAGATTGATGGGAGTAGTCCTTTGCAATGGTAAAGGAATAACTGTTCATTCTACATGATAGCAAATGTCACGACCATGAACGCCTTTGGTAGGAGACCATGCCACAACCAAACCCAAAAAAACACTGTTGACCATCGTGAAATCTAGTTGAGAATCGACAATATGTATAAAAAAGAATTCAGAGAAAAAACCACAGGCCCCTTGCCATCTCTAGATTTGACAAAACCTGGAAACAGAAAGGGATTCCAACCCTTGGTACCATCGATTCCCACAATGCATAGTCCAATACCATACAAAACAGGTACAACCCTACAAAGCTACAACTTCCATTTTTACTACCCGAATATTCAAAGAACACTACGATTTCATTCCTCATTCACCTGCAATCCATAGTCAACTTAATCCTGTAAAGTTACATGCATAGTTTAGTGCTCAAGTTTGAGATGTTATAGTCTAGAACATCAATATTTTTAGCAATGAAACAAAAGTTATTGGCTATAGAACAATCTTAAAGCCATAAAGCCAAGACTTTTATTGCACAACTGTTGGATGAAGATTACATTTGCTTAATGGATTTGATATTCTCCACTTGCATGGACTTCCTTCACCCGCTTATCATATTCATCTTCTTCGTCGTCTTCTTTCACTTCCCCATCGATGTCTTCCTCCTCCTCATCATCGTCTTGGCCCCAACCAAAGCCCTTGACAGGCACTGATGCTGGAGGTGGAATTCTGGCCTCTTCCACAATTTTCATTATCTCATCTATACTTTGAAGAGAAAATGTAGGGTTATCGCTCCGGTAATAAGCAGCTTGTGCTGTGTCTGCTAGCTCTCTGGGCAGGTTCTTCAGAAACCAAGGATGGTTTTTTATTTCCTTAAGTGTGATCCTCTGGAGAAAAGAAAAATGGAAATGGCAAGAGTTAAACATCTGGAATTCAATAAACGAACCTCCAAATATCAGGTCCATTAAACAAACAATCAGGCATCACAAATACCTTTAATACTGAGAAAGACAACAGAGGTTAAAAACAATATAACAAAGCCAAAATCATTTTTTATGCAACTAGAAGATCAGTTGCATATCAATTAGCTTCTCTACCTTCTAAAGCCAATTGCATTCATTCTATCTACAGTTAAAAAGTTTTTTCTTATAATGACTTGATATCAATGGGATGAAGAATCAGAATCCAAAAATATAGTAGAGGCCTAAATCCAGTCTAATATTCTGCAGCAACGATCCATTGAAATTTGGTTGTTAAATTTAAGTAATTCTATAGATTATGACAGATTGGTTTGGGACAGAAGATTTGATACCATTCAGGAATGAAAGAGGCAACTTTCTTTAGAGTTCTTTATACAATTACAGCAGAAATTGAACTAATTTGGTTGGAATCAATAATAATTTGGATGAGAGTTAAAAGGTACTTGTCTAGTTTTCTCATATAATAGGTTCCAACGGGATTGTTCAACAATGCCTAGCTCCATTTTTATGGACTATCTTGAAACAAAGAACATACATTTTCACGTGCACTGTAACCAAGAATACTTAGAAACATTTTTGAGCTTTCTGCTACTCATACATATCATCAGCGATAATCAGGACAGGAGTGGATATAAACACACAATATATATACATGTCATGTATGATAGAGGTCTCTTGCTGACATCACGTTGAAGTTGCTGTGCTAATAATTATAACAAGGCAGAAGAAACTGCGGAGATGCATCACTATGCTTAACATGGCAAACAATGAAACAAGGTTAAAAGAATGAAATAGATTAGAATATGCTAATAGGAAAATTTTTTTGACGTTTGACATTCAGATGATAATATCAACATATAACTTTACGATCCACTCTTCCTCCAATCTGCTAGTTATTCCAATCTAATGCAGTAGGTTTCTTTTCCCACTTTCTTATCCCATTGGACATAAAAGTTTTCATTCACCAAGGGCTAGAAACTTACCTATGTTGTCAGCTAGGTGCTCGTATGGTTTTAGACAAAACCATTTGCATATATAAAAAGCATTGACATGGTGCATGTTTGACGAATTAACTTAAAATGATGCATACCCTGGAAGGATTGGCAACAAATATCCGAGAAAGTAGGTTCTTGCAATCTTGAGATATATGAACGTAGTCTGGAATTTTGTACTGAACGGCCATTATTCTCTGCCCAAAAGATTTAACAAGGAAAAAACGTATTGTAAGGAGTGGCAATATCTTTATTAATAAAGAGACACGAAGAAGATGGAAAACTTGAAATTACCTGAATTGTTTTCCGAAAATTCCTAGGGTCAGCTTGGTCTTCAAAAGGGTAAGCTCCCACCAACATAACATAAAGGGTAACTCCACAGGACCATACATCTGCCAACTATACAAGAAAAGACGTAACTTAAGGTCAACAATACTTTTATATGCTACTAATTAGACTTTATTAGTTTTAGAATTATAGAATATATACATCAAATTAGCAGGAAATGTGAGAAGGGCCAGGGTGAAGTGTGAACTATTATGAATAATCAATTTTCCTTACTGTATGAAGTATTAGAACATTTAATGTTATGTCAGTCATATACTTGGTGAGTCCATAATAAAATGGAACCAATATTGCTTTAAGCATTTCTTGTGGAAACTCTTCATGTACCAATTAAGCTGTATCTCATTGCTGACGAACACAAACACACAGATCTGTACATCCATATGCCAAAACTCATTACCCCTAGTAACAACCAACCCAACAATCCCACCTTGTGCAGAACATACAATAAAGTGCAGATCCGAAAGGACAGTTATTTCACATACAAAGGCCAATTACTAGTTAGTAATTTGAACTTCACACAGTTTACAATCACCATTTATGGGCTGAATCAGTTTCAAAACAAGGTCTGCTAATTTTAGCTTTGGCTACTACAACTGTCTAATATATCATCACCTAATAAAACGCAGCCACTAAGAAAAACTTTAAATTGCAGAAAAACATGATATAACAATTGTCTGGTTAACGCTCAAAATTTCTCTCTATTAACATATTAAGAGATAGATGTCAAATTAAGAAGAGAATGAAAAAGGTACTTGACTATGACAAGCATGTGAGAATTAACCTGATCCCTTCCAACATGTATAGGTATTACAAACTTTCATAAACAAGGACAACTACAAAATGCATTTCATCACATCTCTTATTTTTTTAAAGTAATAAATCGAATAAAAAATGAGAAAATCCAAGAAGTGGAAGAATAGATACTATCATGCATTTCAAATTCTTTGGATTAGATATTTGTGGTCACATGTTAGGCTTCAAAGGCAAAAATAGCACACCAGATCAATAGAATGCTCAGATAGATATTTTTATTTCACACAGATATTTCTTCTTCATCTTCTTTTATTTTTTATTCAGTTGAAATAATACCTTTCCATCATACTCTCGCCGGGCCAGAACTTCCGGTGCTATATATGCTGGAGTTCCGACTGTTGATTTGGGTCTTGAATGCAACAGAGATGACTATACCAAGTGTTAAAAAAAACAACTTAATGATTGGAAAATAATAAAGCAACTGACATTTAAGATGGACTATATATAATTATTCCCAAACCTTAGAGTAACCGAAATCGCAGATTTTCAAACGAGGTGCAGGACTTCCATCTAAAAGGGTATTTTCTAATTTCAAATCTCTATGGCATATTTGCTGCAAACAAGAATAGGAACGTGGAAACAATAAGTAGATTTAGTTCTTGCATTTGGCATACACTAAGAAACATCAAGGTTTGATTTTTTTGAGTTTAAATTACCATGGAGTGACAGTAATTGACACCAGAGATCAACTGTTGAAAAAAATATCTAGCCTGAAGAAATACAAGAAGTAAGCACTAAAATAAATTTTGATGCCAAAAAAAAAAAAAAAAAAGTGGGAATGAAAAGAACAAAAATAGACACAGAAAAAGGACCTCATCTTCACTGAATCTACCAGCACTACAAATCCGATCAAAGAGCTCACCACCAGCAGCATACTCCATCACAATTGCTAAATGGGTAGGCGTCAAAACCACCTACAGCATTCATATCCCATCAAAAATAGAAACATCCCAAATTTTTTAAAAGGGAAATGAAGCAAGAGACGATACTTGCCTCCTTGAACCGGATTATATTAGGGTGTCTAAGAGATCTGTGATTGATAATCTCTCTTGCCACATTCTCATCTATCTGCAAACAAACACAGCAAAGCTAAGCTTTCAATCAACCGGTTTGGCATTCAAAAGAAAGAGACAGAAAGAAGAACGTGATTTGAAGTGATGAAGTCAATTTTACCTTAATAATACCCAAAAAATGCAAGAACAAGTGAGAGAGATAATAGACAGTAAAGAAACAAACCTTGTGACCTCTCTCAATATACTTCATAGCAACAAGCTCCTTGGTATCCTTGTGTCTGAGAAGTCGAGCAACACCAAAATTGCCGGCTCCCAAATCTTTGACCACCTCATATTTCTCCATTTTACCTCAATAACTACTACTACTAGTAGAACGATAACAAGTGCACAGAGAGAAAATATACGTTAGATTTGATTGGAAATATAAAAAAGCTACTCTTTCCTTTTGTTTGGGTTGTTTAAAAGTGGTAACAAGAAGTATATCGGATCGTTCTTTCAGTGGGAGAGGAGATTCATATATATGTGTATATATTGAGAGATGGAGAGTGAGAGAGCACGTGGATGAGAGAGGGAAAGATTTGGTAATATCAAAATTTGTAGTACAGATAAAAAATAACTTTAATAGGAACTGAATATAATTAATAGGATGACATACGAGAAAGACAGTGTGTGATGGGCTGGAATACATGGGCAAACGAGCTTGAATCCAATCACAGCTGCTTCAATCATAAGTGAGATATGCTTTTTTTATTGTTTCATTTTCTTGGTATTGGGAATGGGAATGGGAATGGGAATGGGAATGGAGTTGATGATAAAGTGAGATATTCCATAACGCCAAGGTGTTAGGCGCCACACCTAGATCTACAACTCGACCTTTACTGGACTGCATGTCGTTTTCTGAAGTTAAAGCAATTAATATTATATTAAATTATGGCTCTAAAAATCTATATAAATTTAGATATAACTCTTAATTCAAATACTATAATTAAGATGATAAATTATATTAGGTTTGTCATTATTGTTAAAAAGGGTAATTACGGATACTAAACATAGACACGGACATAATGAAAACTAAAAAAACAGATAAAGGTTAACATGATAAATTTTAGATTAAATTTATTTTAAAGAATTTAGTTTTTTATTTTTAATTTTTAATTTCATTTTCAAATCCAATTTATCACACTATTAAATCATTGGTGTGACGTTTTAAAATAATAAAAGATACTTACTTAACAGCTATATAACTAAAAAAAAGCGTTATAATAAATCAATTTAATAAAATAATTTTAGTAGGGTAACAATTTGACTTGAATTTTAAAATCTAAAAATAAATAGACTAAATTCTAAATTTACAAAGAGTACAAAGACTTATAACATATTTTAACTTAATTTTTATGATCTATTGAGTTCAAAACTCATTAATTTCCCATGTATTTAACTAGATTATCAAAATATAAAAAACCATAAATCCTCTCAAAATAATATTTATTGCTCTCAAAAATAATGAATTTTTAGTAATTTCATAATTAAATTAAAATATGATTGATGGGTGACACTAATTCAATACAACACATAATAGTATTAGAAATTTTATCACACGCAGTATACATGTAGAAACTACATTTTTAAAACATAGATTTATATTTAAAAATAACATACAATAAATAATGAAATGTATGATTTAAAATTAATTAATAATAACACATAAAATATATACAATATTAAAATAAAAATTAGATTAAATTGTAAGTAAAACGAAATTTAAACACATAAATACATCAAATTAATATTATAAAATGAATACAATTATTTATCATGGTATCTTCAATCCTAAGTTGATGTAGAGTTAATTTGTATCACTATCTCAATCAATAATATTATTAATATATATATATAATTGATTTAGGTAACAAAGTGTGTATAATAATATTAAAATATATTAAATATTAAAATAAAATTTTGATTTAGTGGCAAATTTAGGTTTTGTTAACCTAAGTAACACGGGTTCATATTCTCATATATTTTATTAATTTTTAAAAGAAAAATTAAAATACACTCAAATAATATAATTTATTTAAAATGTGAAGAGATATTAAAGTAATTTTGATAGGACTCATAGCTGATATAATTGATGGATGTTATTTAGGGCTATTTTACCAAACTAACCCCAAAAATTTTGATATATACAAAAATGATCTAGGTTCAAAAATAATTACCAAAATGACCTAAAATGTATAGTAAAATGAGGTTTGAGGACATCATCACCGCCTTGTATTTTGCCCTCATGATTGCCTGATGATTGTATTAGGCTTTAAAAAATTAATTTTTTGACTGTGGGAATCAAATGGCGGCACCAGGATATTTTTTTTAAAAAAATTGTATCATACTGGTATATAAAAATACCAGTATTTAAAAAAATTTGGTGTTGACCTGTAGATGGCTGGCACCAATACAATTTTCATGTCCCGATGCATTTTTTTTAATTTTGGCCTTCTAATGGCCGGCACAAGACTTTAAAAAAAATTGTTCTAGCCTTGTAATGGCCGGCACCACACTGTAAAAAAAATATAAAAAAAATTTGGGTGCTGGCCTGTAGATGGCCGGCACCAGTACTTTTTTCGTGTCCCGATGCAATTTTTTTTACTTTTGGCCTTCTAATGGCCGGCACCAAACTTAAAAAAAAAAATTGGGTGCTGACTTGTAGATGGCCGGCATCAGACTGTAAAGAAATTTTAAAAAAAAAAATTATTTTGGTGTTGGGCTGTAGATGACCGGCACCAGAGTGAAAAAAAAAAATTGGTGCTGGCAAGTAGATGGCACCATACTGTAAACAAATAATTTTTTTGTTCTAGCCTTGTATTGGTCGGCACCAGACTGTAAAAGAAATAATTTTTTTTGGTTTTGCCCTTTGAATGGCCGACGACACATTATGGAAAAAAAATTTGGGTGTTGGCCTGTAGATAGTCGGCACTAGTACTTTTTTCGAGTCCCAAAGCAATTTTTTTTACTTTTGGCCTTCTAATGGCCCACACCAGACTGAAAAAGAAAAAAATTTGGGTACTGGCCTGTAGATGGCCGGCACCAGAGTAAAAAAAAAAATTTAGTGCTGGCAAGTAGATGGCTGGCTCCAAATTTATGATATATATATAAGTATTTTATCCTCCAATTGAGTTTTTCTTTGCTTTTTGTTTGCTTTATTAGTTGATCTGTTAGTTTTTCTTTGTTGAGAAAGAAGCAAAAATTTTTGAAGATGAATTCCCAAATTCTATTTGTTTATGTTCATTCGATGGAGAAATGATAAACACAACTGAAGAATGCTATGTATTTCAAGGTCGGCAAAAAAATAGGATATAAACACAACTGAAGAATGCTATGTATTTCAAAGTCGGCAAAAAAATAGGAATGAGATTCAACAAGCGGGTTGCGCTGGCAGATTTAAAACAAAAAAATCAGTACAAAGATAGCAACTCGTTGTGAAAAACAAATGCTTAGACTATTTTACAAATTTTCAGTTTCAACTGATCTGCTCAAGTTCTCAAAAATGGAGCTTGAAGATGATGATGATCTAGGGACAATGATAGTAATTTATTGCCCCTTGAGATAGAAAATCTCAGTCCGGTTGAGTGGTTCGCGGAGATAGGTGAACCGGATCCCATTCAAGTTGTAAATCCAGCAAGCCAGGACTCTGGAATTGATTTTGATCTTAACGTCTCCTGGGAAGATCAGTCGGGTTTTGGACAGTCAATGTGAACTGCCAAAATCTAAACACCGGTGGATGTTCGTATAACATCCCAAACTTGTGCCCTCATCTAGAGATTCATACGGAAGTGTTGTCCATTATAGAAGATGGTGATGAAGGGTCCAATAATGATAATCAGTCCCACCGTGATCCCAATGGTGATTTTAGTGACCCCAATTTGGATGACATCCCTGAAGACATAGACAATGAAGGGCCGGTAGAGGGTGAAAATGTAAACCCCCATTCGGCCAGGAACACGGGTCCTGGTATAATTTTAAGAAATAATCCGGGGTTCTTCATGACCAACGTGGATCCTGATGCGGCTCTTGCACGCGAGTTCCCGGAATATACAAATATTGTGCCGGCTCACCTACTTGATGATGAATTGGGCGATGAAGAGTTGTTTGTAGGACAACAATTCGATAACAAAAAAGACTATTTACATGCTATAAAACAACTTAGCTTGAAGTTAGGTGTGGATTATAAAGTAACAAAGTCGACGTAGTCTTTCTACGTAGGAGAATGTTGGAAAGCGTCAAGTGATTATAAATGGCGTGTTCGAGCCGTGTTAATGAAGTGAACACAGATGTGGATGATAAAAAACTAGAAGGTCCACACACATGCACATCCGCTCATATGTCGCAAGACCATGGAAAGTTAGATGCAAAAACTATATGCAACTGCATTATCCCTTTGGTGAAAGAGTCGCCCACCATTTAGGTGTCAGTCCTTATTGCGGACATGTAAGCTCGATTCAAGTATAAAGTGTCGTACCGAAAGGCATGGTGAGTAAAGAAAATGGCAATGCGAGAGTTGTATGGTGACTGGGATGCGTCATACAACGAGCTTCAAGGGTGGACAATTAGGATGTAGAAGTATGTGCCCAGGACAGTAACTGATTTGCAAACATTGTCGATAAAGGCACGGAAGGGGAGATACAATCGGGGAAATGAATTTTTCATCAATTGTTTTGGACGTTCGAGCCGTGTGTTAGGGCTTTCCTCTGAAACACCCCAAACCCGGCCTACGAGCCTTGATCGGATCTGGTATGTTCCCCGGTGTAAACCGTTTCAAATTCTTTTGTTACTTAGGAAAAACTTGTGTGATTTGGAAGAAAGATCGTTTTGGGTTGGGCTTGAGTTGAAAACAGGTTTATTTCGTTATTAAAAATCCTTTTATTTATGTGACAAAACGTTTGGGCTTTGAATTACATTAATTTTTAATTAATCTTTTAATAAATATAAAGATTGTATGCTCAATAAATAAAAGTAAAGTAAACGCTACTACGGCCTTATTACATCAAATAATTTCCCAAAATTAAAACCAAAATAAACTTTAAAATACTTAAAATAAAATAAAATTCCAAGTCAGAATTTCTTTTGTGCATGGCCATCCCTAAGCTTCACGAACCCGGTCCATCACTACTC
Organism: Gossypium rotundifolium; assembly: GCA_025506655.1. Taxonomy (NCBI): domain Eukaryota; kingdom Viridiplantae; phylum Streptophyta; class Magnoliopsida; order Malvales; family Malvaceae; genus Gossypium; species Gossypium rotundifolium. The sequence goes on along the minus strand of CP106731.1, from coordinate 118,267,052 downwards.
GTCACCAAACATGTTCCCTAACGGGTGAGTCAACAGACTCAATATGTACACAAACACTAAGTCTTAACAAATTCGGGCATAACAAATCATATTCATACATATCATAACTTCACATTTAATGATTCAAGATGATGATGCAACCCAAACCCAAACCTAGATGCCATCCGCTACACATCCCCGTACCAACTCGCACACCGTGGGACTACTAAGTCAACCCTCCATCCGCTACACACCATCGGCGATCACTGCGATCGACGTGCTCATCGCCTATATAAAATTCGTGGCATAGCCACAGATAATTGTGTCATGAGACACCACATTCGAGATAAAGTAACCGGTTACCACATTCGGATAATGTGACCGAAGTCACCACATTCAGATAATGTGACCAAAGTCACCTCATTTAGATAGTGAGACCGAAGTCATCACATTCACTTCCCCTTTCTCAAATAACCCAAATGCCCCATATTATTCATATCATGCATATCATACTTAAATTAACATTCATGTCACTTTTCATATGTTAAGTATAACATATTTCGTAATCCTAGTAGGAGTAGGAAAACGTACCTGAGTACTTTGTACCATAACATGGTACTTTAGCCACATTCTTATACTTTCATATTAACACATATATCAAGTTAAAGCCATAAATCTATTAAGATTAGTGTGGGGTACACAAGGTACCTTAACCATGTTTTTCACATTCTTAATAACATATTTAATTTAAAACATAGCCATGAACGTATTAAAACTTAGGGTAGGGTACACACCTGATTCGCTTAACGATTTCACTTGAAATCTCGAAATCCGATCTTCTACCTTAGATTTTTAATGCCTACATTCGGCCAACATGGTAATATTTAGCAAAGGCCTATTCGGCCATAAAGCCAAATCCTAGTAGGATTTGTGTACTTAACTTAATGCCGATTGAATAAAAAATCAAATCCTGGAAACTTGTATTCTTCTCCCTTTGAAATCAGCTACTCACTAGATCCCTTAAATCGGTTAGTTTTCAGCTTAAAACACATAATAATAGATCTACTACAAAAATAGGGTCTTGGCCGAATATTCATAGTCACTTACCTTAAGGATCTTAAATCTCAAATTCACCGAATAACTAGGAACACGCGACCTATGGTGTACCTTCGGGAAAAGAACTTCTCCTTCCATGATTCGGCCAAGATTAATAATCGAAATTAGTCCCTAAATAAAATATAAAAGAATGGAAACTAAACTTAGATCTTACCCTTATTTGAAGGAATCGATTGCACCTTCACTTCAACCTTCAGAGATTCGACTATGGCTAAATGATGCTCTCACAACTTTCACTTTTGGAGGATTAGAAAGAAAAGAGAAGGAAGAATAAAAGCTGAGGAATTTTCGGAGAGAGGAGAATCTGCTTAAGAAATTCAAGAAAGGAAGAGTGAATGAATGAATAAATGGCCTTCTCTTCCTTTTATAGCCGAAATTACTAGCTAGAGTCCTTAACTTGGCCACCACTCTTCCTATGTGATAATTATCACTTTATCAAAAGAATTAATCCAACAATTATCTCCTAATTAGTCGAAATTCTAAAGGAAATAAAACTCCGCTTTTAAGAGCCCACATGCCGTCCACCTCTCTGCTCTTTGTAGCAAAATAAAACTTCTTTTATTTACTTCGTAAGTGACTCGATCCCTGGCCCAAATACACTTGCATGTGGCGCCATTTCCAGAGGCCCTAGATGGCATCTTCAGGCTACTTTTCCAAGCCTGTTTGTGTGTCAAATTTCACATGCTTTTTCTCTTAAGGCCACCTTGCCTTAATTTCCTCTTTTAAATTTTAAAACTCGACATTTCTAGGTCATTTCTAAGTTTCCAAAAATTTTCGTTTGGCTCTTTAAGCTTGACATTTCCTAGGTTTCCAAAATGTTCAATTTTCTCTTTTAACTTAAGTTTCCAAAATGTTTACTTTCCTCTTTTAGCTTAGGTTTCCAAAATGTTTACTTTCCTCTTACTTTCCTCCTTTTGAAACTTAACATTTCTAAATCATTTCCAAGTTTCCTTACATTTCCTTACATTTCCTTACATTTCCTTTCATTTTCTTACTTTTCCTTTCATTTCCTTTCATTTCCTTACATTTCCTTTCATTTCCTTTCATTTCCTTTCATTTCCTTACATTTCCTTACATTTCCTTACATTTCCTTACATTTCCTTTCATTTCCTTTCATTTCTTTTCATTTCCTTACATTTCTCTACATTTCCTTACATTTCCATACATTTCCATGCATTTCCATACATTTCCTTACATTTCCAAGGTTCTAAAAATGCACACCACACATCCATATCACAATAAACATGCTATTTCATAAAATTAAGCAAAATGCACACAATGGGATTGAACCTCTTCCTCAAAGTACTTCACTTGATGCCATAACCCTTGCACCTTAGGTGGCGTCCTTGCCACTTTTCCACATCACTTGTTTTAACTTAAAACCAATAATTGTCCAAAGCTTCTCTTCCACCTAGGATTTTAAAACCCTTAATTTACTTCCAAACACTGCCAAAACCTACTACTCATGAATTATGCACAAACACATAACCCCTAATCTAGGATGTTACGATTCTACCCTCCTTAAAAATAATTTCGTCCTCGAAATTACTTACTATGATCGTACAATCCTTCTCACCGACTATGCTTACTCTGCAGACTCGATCTTAATAGAACCATCATACTTCCTAGGCACAATTTTTTTTTTTAAGTTCACGCTCCGAGAACTCATTTCTAACGACGCTTTTAACTCGATTAAGAAATTTTATGAATTAGCCTTTATTCCACTTTGATTATCCGTGAAGAAGTTTTATGAAAAGAATTTTAGGAGTGGTTCTTTCAGTATTCATACATGCACACGTCTTTACATTCATCCATCAATCAATTATGAACTTTCGTTCATTCGAGAAATGTTGTAGTTTTCATTGTTGTTGTTTTCCACTACCCAAGGGTATTTTCGTAATTGGTCCCTCTGGGTATTTTTCGCAATTTATCGAAACAAGGTTCCTTGGTGTTTTTGTCAATGAGGGTATCTTGGAAAGTTTGCATTCTCGGGGGTATTTTGGAAAATTTTGGAATCCGAGGGTATTTTGGTAATTAACCCTGGTGAATTTGTAAATCTTAATAAATCACGGATATTTTGGAATTTACAAAACTTGAAGGTTGTTTCTGAGAATTTGTTTTCCAAATCGGTGTTTTTGCGTAAATTTTGAAGATCGGGGGGTCATTCTGGTAATTTTGTAACTCGGGGTATTTTGGTAATTTCTGTGTTAGGGTAATTTAGTAAATAATTTTTTTCCATAATCAAGGTATTTTGATATTTTTCAAATTTAGGGTTCCTTTAAGCAAAGTAGTGAAATTTTGATAAGAACTGTAGGTATTTGGAAATTTCATAAACCAAGGGCATTTTGTAATTTTACCACTAGGGGTATTTTAGTAAATTTGTAATTCAAAAATATTTCAGGAAAATTTATAAAAATAATCTTTTCAAATCAAGAGGGTAATTTAGAAATTTTAAAACTAGGGTTTCCATAAAATACGGCTAGTCCCTTTCGGGTTTTAGTTAGGGTTTAGCAGTGATTTAGTCCTCTTGGTTAGGGTGAACCGAGGCTACGCACCATGTAGGATTCGAGTGGAGAGGAGGTGAGTCACGGACTGCTTAAATACCAAGCTCCCACTGAAACCAATCCTAGACATGCATACCATGGTTGCCACACCCTAACTCGGCGACTCAACCACGTGTTTGTTTAATTAGATATTTAAGTCTTATGTATTTGTTGGGTACACTAGTCCTAGGGTTCAAATACTTATCGACTAATCTACGTTGCCATAAAAGCCCATACATTTCACATATTCAAATCACTTGAAGTCAAGTACTTACCGGTGGATCATGGGTTGGAGACTTAGTGGGCCATGCCGAAAAAACTCGCTTAATTCACAAAAATTCTTTTGGGCTTAACTTTGAAAATGTTTTGGGCCTTAAACCCAAGGCCGAGAGTTTAAAAGCTGGCTCGATACAAATTGAAACACCCCAAACCCGCCCACGAGCCTTGATCGGATCTGGTATGTTCTCGGTGTAAACTGTTTCAAATTATTTTGTTACTTAGGAAAAACTTGTGTGATTTGGAAGAAAGATCATTTTGGGTTGGGCTTGAGTTGAAAACAGGTTTATTTCGTTATTAAAAATCCTTTTGATTTAGGTGACAAAACGTTTGGGATTTGAATTACATTAATTTTTAATTAATCTTTTAATAAATATAAAGATTGTATGCTCAATAAATAAAAGTAAAGTAAACGCTACTACGGCCTTATTACATCAAATAATTTCCAAAAATTAAAACCAAAATAAACTTTAAAATACTTAAAATGAAATAAAAGTCCAAGTCGTAAATTTCTTCTTGTGCATGGCCATCCCTAAGCTTCGCGAACTCGGTCCATCACTTCGTCACACACCTGAAACATGTTCCCACAACGAGGTGAGTCAACAGACTCAATGTGTACACAAACACTAAGTCTTAACAAATTCAGGCAAAACAAATCATATTCATACATATCATAACTTCACATTTAATGATTCAAGATGATGATGCAACCCAAACCCAAACCTAGATGCCATCCGCTACACATCCCCGTACCAACCTCGCACACCGTGGGACTACTAAGTCAACCTCCATCCGCTACACACCATCGAAGGCGTCATTGTCAGAGTAACGACGTGCTCATCGCCCATATAAAATTCGTGGCATAACCACTCAGATAATTGTGTCATGAGACACAACATTCAGATAATGTAACCGAAGTTACCACATTCAGATAATGTGACCGAAGTCACCACATTCAGATAATGTGATCGAAGTCACCTCATTCAAATAGTGAGACCGAAGTCATCACATTCACTTCCCCTTTCCCAAATAACCCGAATGCCCCATATTATTCATATCATGCATATCATACTTAAATTCACATTCATGTCACTTTTCACATGTTAAGTATAACATATTTCGTAATCCTAGTAGGAGTAGGAAAACGTACCTGAGTACTTTGTACCATAACATGGTACTTTAGCCACATTCTTATACTTTCATATTAACACATATATCAAGTTAAAGCCATAAATCTATTAAGATTAGTGTGGGGTACACACGGTACCTTAACCATGTTTTTCACATTCTTAATAACATATTTAATTTAAAACATAGCCATGAACGTATTAAAACTTAGGGTAGGGTACACACCTAATTCGCTTAACGATTTCACTTGAAATCCCGAAATCCGATCTTCTACCTTAGATTTTTAATGCCTACATTCGGCCAACATGGTAATATTTAGCAAAGGCCTATTCGGCCATAAAACCAAATCCTAGTAGGATTTGTGTACTTACCTTAATGCCGATTGAATAAAAAATCAAATCCCGGAAACTTGTATTCTTCCCCTTTGAAATCGGCTACTCACTAGATCCCTTGAATCGGTTAGTTTTCAGCTTAAAACACATAATAATAGATCTACTACAAAAATAGGGTCTTGGCTGAATATTCATAGTCACTTACCTTAAGGATCTTAAATCCCGAAATTCACCGAATAACTAGGGAACACGCGGCCTATGGTGTACCTTCGGGAAAAGAACTTCTCCTTCCATGATTCGGACAAGATTAATAATCGAAATTAGTCCCTAAATTTCGATAAGTCTAAAATATAAAAGAATGGAAACTAAACTTGGATCTTACCCTTATTTGAAGGAATCGATTGCACCTTCACTTCAACCTTCAGAGATTCGGCTATGGCTAAATGATGCTCTCACAACTTTCGGCTTTTGGAGGATTAGAAAGAAAAGAGAAGGAAGAATAAAACTGTAGGAATTTCGGCAGAGAGAGGAGAATCTGCTTAAGAAATTTGGCAAAGGAAGAGTGAATGAATGAATGAATGGCCTTCTCTTCCTTTTATAGTCGAAATTACTAGCTAGAGTCCTTAACTTGGCCACCACTCTTCCTATGTGATAATTATCACTTTATCAAAAGAATTAATCCAACAATTATCTCCTAATTAGCTGAAATTCTAAAGGAAATAAAACTCCTCTTTTAAGAGCCCACATGCCGTCCACCTCTCTGCTCTTTGTAGCAAAATAAAACTTCTTTTATTTGCTTCCTAAGTGACTCGATCCCTGGCCCAAATACACTTGCATGTGGCGCCATTTCCAGAGGCCCTAGGTGGCATCTTCAGGCTATTTTTCCAAGCCTATTTATGTGTCAAATTTCACATGTTTTTTCTCTTAAAGCCACCTTGCCTTAATTTCCTCTTTTAAACTTTAAAACTCGGCATTTCTAGGTCATTTCTAAGTTTCCAAAAATTTTCTTTTGGCTCTTTAAGCTTGACATTTCCTAGGTTTCCAAAATGTTCACTTTTCTCTTTTAACTTAAGTTTCCAAAATGTTTACTTTCCTCTTTTAGCTTAGGTTTCCAAAATGTTTACTTTCCTCCTTTTGAAACTTAACATTTCTAAATCATTTTCAAGTTTCCTTTCATTTCCTTACATTTCCTTACATTTCCTTTCATTTCCTTACATTTCCTTTCATTTCCTTACATTTCCTTACATTTCCTTACATTTCCTTACATTTCCTTACATTTCCTTACATTTCCTTTCATTTCCTTACATTTTCTACATTTCCTTACATTTCCATACATTTCCATGCATTTCCATACATTTCCTTACATTTTCAAGGTTCTAAAATGCACACTACACATCCATATCACAAGAAACATGCTATTTCATAAAATTAAGCAAAATGCACACAATGGGATTCGAACCTCTTCCTCAAAGTACTTCACTTGATGCCATAACCCTTGCACCTTAGGTGGCGCCCTTGCCACTTTTCCACATCACTTCTTGTTTTTAACTTAAAACCAATAATTGTCCAAAGCTTTCTCTTCCATCCTAGGATTTTAAAAACCATTAATTCACTTCCAAACACTGCCAAAACCTACTACTCATGAATTATGCACAAATGCATAACCCCTAATCTAGGATGTTACACCCTCACTGCAAGCCGATGGTGCAGGTAGACGGGACATGATTGTACGGTAAATACATGCAAATACTCTTAATTGTTGTTGCACAAGATGGCAACTGAAATGTACTTCCAATCGCTTTCGCAATCGTGGAGCGTGAGTGATTCGAGTCTTGGGAATTTTTCCTCAGAAATCTACGGAGGAACGTTGCCAAAGAATACAACATTTGTCTTATATCAGATAGACCGAAAGGATTACTTGCTGTGATAAGGTGATCGGGGGTTCCGTGGAGGTCTGTTTATTGCATCCGACACATCGCGGCAAACTTCCATAGAGATTATAAGAATAAAGATTGGAAAAAAGAACTCGTGAACATGGGTAAAAAAAAAATTGTTTGTATTTATTTAAAAAAATTAATTATGAAATTTGTTGTTGTTTTTAAAATGATGATTTCGAATTAAATATGCAACTCATGAGTTAGAACCCTGAAGATTCAAGCAGAGGTTCGCATGTTCTTGTAAAAATATTATAAAAATATGAAAAATTAGATAAATAATATATTTTATTCAAATTACTTACTTGATTAGATAAAATAAATGGAATGAAAAGAAAGATAATTTAAATGAAATGGGAAGACAGATCAAATAAATGAAATGAAAAATAAATGAAATGAGGAAAAATAAATTTGAATGAAATAAGAAAAAATAAATTAAAATGAAAAAAAAGATAATTTATATAAAATGAAATGTAATTTGTAACGAATATAAAATGAAATGAAATGAAAATTCAAATTAAATAAAATTGGAATTGGAATTGGACTTAAATGAAAAAAAAAAAAAAAGGTGACATTACTTTAAACCAAGCCTGTGTCAGGCTTGTGCCAAATTGAAGAAGAAAATGGGCTGGTAATGGTCGGCCATTGAAATAATAGAAAAAGAAAAAAAAAATATGGTGAAATGACATGACATGAAATTTAAATGTTAAATATGTTAAAATAATCAATATAAATAATAAAATGAAATGAAAAAAAGGAAAAAAGGAAGTTGAAATGACTTCAAATCAGAGGCCACTGTGAGGGTCTCTTTTTAATTTTTAATTGAAATAAGATAAATGGAATTGAAATGAAAAAGAAATTATATTAGGAAAAGAAATAAATTTAAATGAAAAAATTAATAGAATGAAATGTTAAATGAATATAAAATTTTAAAATTTTAAAAATTTAAATTTTAATGAAAAGATTAATAATTTGAATGAAATGGAAATATAAATGAAACTAAATTAAAATATAAATGAAATGAAATTTAAATAAAAAAGAAAAAGAAATATTGAAAAGACAAATGATTCATACCTGCATCAGGCCTAGGTTTAGGCCTGTTAAGGCTAATTTGGCCTTCCAATGGCCGACCACATCCATATTTTTTTTTCAATTTTGCTTTTCTTTAGTCATTATGGTCTCTCATTATAAATAGGTTACTCCACCGGTGATTGACGACTACCGAGAATCTCCGATCATCTCTGACCACTTTCGACCACCGTCGACCACTCCATGGATAAGATAAACAACGACAACCACATTACAATTAATGTGCATGAGGTAAACGAGTCTCAAATTGTTTCATTTAATTTTAAATATTATTTAAAAATTCTTTTTTAAACGAGAAATATATCATTATATATTTACTATAAACACAGGAAACATACCGAATTGTTAGAACTCAGTTGCATGATATGGGTTATTTTCCCGATCGAAGAGTTTTTTCGTATTTGAATATCGCTGGTTTTGGGGTAGCCGCATACATTCAAATATCTGAGCTACGTCCAATTTAATATCAACCTCAGTTGAAAGATGGCGCCCGGAGACACATACATTCCACCTCCCGTGTGGGGAGGTAACCATTACACTGCAAGACGTAGTAGTCCAACTAGGGCTATCTATAAATAGGCAAGCAGTGACTAGGCTTGGAAGACTGCCCGACCCGTGAGGCACTTTCGAGCGGTTACTTGGAAGGGTTCCCCCAACGACGAGAAAGGACGATTAACCAATATTAAATTTACATGGTTAAAAGAAAACTTCCAGCATTTTCCGAGCAGTCCAACGCAGATGGACATTATCTACACTGCAAGAGTGTTCATTCTTCAACTTATAGGTGGGATACTATTGCTGAACGTCAATCAAAATAAAGTCCCAATAATGTATCTCTCATTATTAGAGGATCTCGAGCTTGCCGGAAGATTTAGTTGGGGCTCTGCAGTTGTTGCATGTTTATACCACGAGCTTTATCGAGCGGCAAAGCCATCTACGAAAACAATGAGTGGCTACTGCCTTCTACTGCAGTCTTAGGCACTATACTGAATGCCATTTTTGGTATCAGTGAACCACCAACCGTATGTGTGGCCACTCGTTAATAGGTAAATATATAGTTCAATTGTCCCATCTATTTTTAAATTGTATGGTATAATATACTCTTTTTTGCATGGAAAAAATAATTTGATATATTTATTTGTTTTTTAGATAGGCAATTGTACCTGGGAATCGGGCAATCGTTTACGATACCTATGTACCGTATGATGATAGAGACTCATTCTAGGGATGGCGTAAAATACGATTCCTAATCTTTCTTTTTTAAATACAATTATTGCATAAGAAAAATATTAAATAATAACGAGTTGTCTATATTATGCAGTTTATATGGATGCCATATGTTGGGGAAAATATCGTGGCGCTCATACCAACATGGGTTATCGAGCAGCAACAGCTATTCGTGTCAAATTTGCCGTTGATTAATTTCCGTATATCTTTCTATGGAATGATCGACATTCAAGGCGCCCTCCATTGTATGCCTTATAGGGAGGGTTCTCTTCTACGCGCAAGTATACAGCATGGTATATGGCACACGGGAAACCTTTTATATACCAAGGTTGTTACATGTTGATCCAAAGAGACGTGCAACCGGAATCTTCCCGATGGCAACAAAGGAACGTACGTCCGCGCCATAACCGAGTTCCGCCATTCGGGAACATCGAATCCGATACTACCTCGAACCTCGATCTTGAGCCCCAATATGAAGCATCCAGCTCATCATCACACCACTTGGATCCGGATCTGCTGCAAGAAATTCTTTCATCGTTTGAGGATATTTTTGGTGATGACCTCGAGCCTCAACATTCGACACGGTCCGAATCATCCTCATACCACCCGGAGCTTGATCTCGAAGCACGTACACCCACCACTGAGGATATTTTTCCATCGGCACCTCCGGTCACGCAATACCCATTAACTCCCGATTATGATGTATATGATTATTCTACTTTTCTAAGAACACCGGACGGGACACCGGAGGCCGGACCGAACAATTATCACACGCCTCAACAAGGTGAACGACATTGCCGACAAAGGTGTCCAGACCGTTACACGCCAGTGCTGGGGACGTCGCTAAGATCACGATAATTTTAATTTTTATCTATAAATATTTACTTTATTTTGTAATTATTCTGTTTTTAATATTAGTTTAATTTCTCTAAATTAATTATTTGTTTTAATAAATGAGTTCGAAATATTTAATTTAAAAAATATAATTCAATAACTAATAGAAATTGACAAATTAAATTTAGACACAAAAAATTCAAACATTCTAAAATATTAATACAAAAATATAAAATTCAAACAAGGCCATTATACATTAAATTAAATTTAAACACCCAACAAACTATAAACATATTGATAAAATTAATACACGAAAATTTTAAATTCAAACTACATATAATACGAACTAAGTTAAATTTACAAATACAAAAAATACAAACATTCAAAGAAATTAATACACAAAATATAAAAATGAAACCTTAAATCCTAAACAACTACATTAAATTTACATAGATAAAAAAAAATACAAACATTCTAATCAGGTCTACGTTGAATCGTCTTCTGCTTCAATCAAGTCTACATTAAATCCTAACAAATTCCCACAGTTTCTTCACAATTAATCGTCTTCTGCTTGAATCAGGTCTACGTTGCATCTATACAGGGTAGTTGGATAGATGACACGGTCAGCAAAATTGAAAAGAAACAGAAAACCAAGGGAAAATATAACTTCCTAAAAGCTCAGACCATTTATTCTTCCATTGTCCCCTGAGATACCTTTCTATGGGGACGCTATTGCACCATAGGTAATGTCCATCTGCGTTGGACATCTCGATTACCTATCTAAGGTGCAAAAGTTATCCAACCCTTAACAGCACAATCTTTAGGGTGGACATGATAGTATATAATTCAACTCGTTAAAACATGACAATATATAATTCAACCCCAAAATTCGGTTGTACACTACAAAAAACTCTCATATACAATCCACTACAAAAAACTTCATTATACAATCCACTAAAAAGAACTCATTTGATGATAAACTAAAAATCACTCTCTTTTTATTCTTTTCTCAAAAAAAAATATTTTCTTATCCATTTACACTATCAGAACCCAAACCACCCACTATATATATAAGGTTTGGTGCCGACCATCTACATGCCAGCACCCAAATTTTTTTTTTAAGTTTGGTGTCGGCCATTAAAAGGCCAAAAATAAAAAAATTTGCATCGGGACACGAAAAAAGTAATGGTGCCGACCATCTACAAGCCAACACCCATTTTTTTTTACAGTGTGGTGCCCCTATTATAAGGCCAGAACAAAATTTTTTAAGTCTCGTGTCGGTTATTAGAAGGCCAAAAGTAAAAAAAATTGCATCGAGACACGAAAAAAGTATTGGTGCCGACCATTTACAGGCTAGCACTCAAAAGTTTTTTTTTTTTTTTTTACAGTGTGGTGTTGACCATTCAAAGGCTAGAACCATTTTTTTTAAGTCTGGTGTCGGCCATTAGAAGGCCAAAATTAAAAAAATTTGCATCGGGACACTAAAACTGTATTAGTGTCGGCCATCTACAGGCCAGCACCAAATTTTTTTAAATACTGGTATTTTTATATATTAGTATGATACGATTTAAAAAAATTACCTTAATGTTGACCATTGGGTTCCCAAAGTCAAAAAAAAAAAATATTAAGCCTAACACAATCATCAGGCAATCATGGGGGTAAAATACAAGGTGGTGCCAGCCAATGATGTCCCAAAACCTTATTTTACTGTTCATTTTAGATCATTTTGTGATTATTTTTGAACCTGAGTCATTTTTATATATATTAAAATTTTTAGGGTTAATTTAATAAAATAGCCTAATTTGGGAGGCGACAAAAATGGGCCTTCAATTCAACCCGTTAAACGTTGACGGCAACCGGGTTTGACACGAAAATCTGAAAACAATCCCACAAATAGAATATTCGACTTCTTTAAATTTGGTGCATTTCAGGGTTTAAAAATTAAGATTTTAAATTTATTATACTTTTCAAAAATTGAATCTAGTATTATATTAATTTAATTCTTTTGATAAGTACAAGTACAATGGTAATTTTTAATACAAATAATATATGTCTGTAATTAAAATTAAATATTATAAAGAATAGTGGATTTATAATCGGAATATTTTTAAAATTAAATTAAATTAAATCTGAATAAAATTCATACATACATATAATGTTAAACTTGAACATGAATTTTACCTATTATTGAGTTTAATTCGGTTTGATCAAGTTTTTAAAATTTTTTACTATCAATAATAATTCGGTCCAACTTTTTTTCAAGGTTGGTCTAATTTTTGTTTTTCCATATAATTTTGTATTTTTTTTAAATTTTTAGACTTATTTTGAAAAATAGACTTTGTTTTTGGATTTTATAGATAAAGTTTAAAATTTTCACAAATATTTTTAATTTTCCAAGTAAATAAAATATAATAATAACTCTTATATGATATTTTTGAAAAAATATTTTATATAAAATTCTAAATTATTTTTATTATTTTAAATATAATTTATTTTTACATCATGAAAATTTTAAATTAATTATATACTAAACAAAAATAAAATTTGATTTGATTCTTGTAAGCACTGCCTTTTCTTAATTTAAAGGCAATCAATATATAAATATAAAAATTAATATATATTTTGCCATCTAAACTTGTCTATTTGTATTTAATTGGTACTTTTTTTTACCTAGTTGACACCTAAACTTATATTTTAGTGAGCAAATTGGTACATCTACACTAACATCATTAAGTTGTGCTGACGTGGCATTGATAACCAATCTAACAATGGCACAAAATAGCCTCTCAATAGGCCACATCGCAAACATAAATAATTTTTTTTAAAAAAACTTTAAAATATATAAATCAATAAAAATGTATATTTTTTCACATCAAGGATGAATTTTATATTTAGATAACTATTTGTCCAGTTAATTCTCTTGTATAGTTTTAGTAATTTTATATATTTTAATTTTATAAAAAATCAGCTTTTAGGTTATTATTATTTTTAAAATATATTAAATATAAATTTATAAAAATATATAATGCTTGTAATATTTTTAAAATATTTAAAATTTATGAAAATTAAAAATATAAAAAATATAAAAGAACTAAAAAGCACGTCTAGGATGAATTTGAACAACCATCCGTTTAAGTTTATTCTTGATGTAAAAATTTCTTATTTTTTATTAATTTATATATTTTTAATTTTATTTATGTTTGACACGTGACATACTGAGAGGCTGTCACGTGTCATCATCGAATTGACTATTAATAACACGTCAGCACAAACTAACAATATTGTTATGGAAACCCCAACTTGATTAACGAAATACAAGTTCAAGTACCAATTAAGTCCGAAAAATTAGATACCAACTAAATACAAATGGACAACTTAAGAAGATAAAATATGTATTAACCCAAATATAAATTAGATATGTCAAACTCACTATATGAGTGAAAGAAAAAAATTATGAAAATAAATATATTTATTTTAAAATTAAAATACTAAATACTCATTGGAGTATCAGTTAAGATTTATTTATTGATTTAATCATTTTTTCAATGTTTATTCATTGTTGGTTAATAACCCCAATGATTATATTTTGTATGCGTATTCTGATAGAAAATTGAATATTCAATTGATTTTTCAGGTTTAAACCTTAGTATTCTATTTTAAAATAATTTTTAATGATTTATATAAATTATTAAAAGGCATAAATACTCTTGAAATAATATTTTTATTTTATAAAAATTTGAATTTTGTTAATTAAGTTGGAATTCAATTAATTTGTAACATCAATTCAATCAAAAGCTTTATATATTAACTATATTATGATACACATATGATGGGTGTAAAATATTTAATGCGGAACATATGTTTATAAAACAATCATATAAAAGCAAAATGAAATTTTAGTTGAAATGGTAAATTTAAATATCTAAAAATATATAAGGTTCTTAGTTATTTTTTAAATAATATAGTTTTAGTTTACATCTCATTGTGTATACTTTTTTTATTGATTTTACATAAAAATATGAAAAATAAAAACACCATCATAATTAATAATAGAGAGAATATTTGATGTATTGTGGTGCACGTGCATAAATTTCGATACCATCAATAAATAATAATATGACATTTCATTATTAAATAAAATAAAAGGTAGTGAAAGAGTTACAAATAAATACTAATATTTTTATTTGAAAAATTTAAATAATAATTCATTATAAATAAATATTAAAATCCTAAAATCTAAACCCACCATCCTAAACACAAAATTTTAAATCTGAAAGTTATTAATATTTATTTATTATAATTATAAATAATATTTGAATAAAATTATTAGTATTTACTTTTTAGATCTCATATTTTTGTTTAATCTAATGATAATGTGTTATGCTATTATTTTTTGTACAATATTAAAAATATGGATGGGGTCACATAGTTTAAACTCAGGTTTATCGAATATTTAATAAAAATTTTAATTATAAGTGAAAATAAGTGTCGTGCTATTATGTAATGATAATATATTAAACCAATAATAAGCTAAATGCTATCCCTTAATAATATGATTTACTTTGTTAAATAATAATTTATCCAATTGAATCAATTAAAAATTTAATGGAGAATATAGTTGTAGATATAAATATAAATCTAGATAATTGATGGATGTTAATTTGGGTGCCGACAAAATATTGACCTCAATTGAAGCCGTTAAATGTTGACGGTAACCTGATTTGATACGTGAACGTGAGTCCACTATCCGATAATAAGTTTTTTTTTTTTTTGAATGTCGAGAATAAAAATACTTGGCTTCTTTATATTTGGTTTATTTCAGCTGCGGTTTAAAATTTAAGATTTTTTATTTATTATACCTTTTAAATTTTAAATTATTAATTTAATTTTGAATGAGTATTTGATTTATTGGTAATATATTTTTATTTTAAAATTGACATGTATCTCTATTTTTAAAATATTTTTAATGTTAATTGAGTTTTAATTTGATTAGCTTTGAGTATTATTATTAATCTAGGAAGACATAGGTTCGAGTAAGTTAAAACATATTATTATTTTATTTACGGGTTAGGAAGATGCTATGGGTAGTTTTAGATATTGTGTAAAAAATAGATATGATCAAAACTTATAATGAGATTATTCAAAATAATATTTTTTAAAATATTTTATTATATCCCTTTAAAACATTTGTTTGTGAAGTTTAAAACCAAATAATTTCCCATTAATTCTTCCAGGTTATAAGAATAGCTATATTTGATAAATACAAATAATATATGTGGAATAAATGTACTTAAATTAAATACTATAAAAGGGCTAATAATTAAAATATTTTCAAAACTAGATCAATATAAAATTAGGAAGAATACACTTATAATAAATTTAGAAAGAATTTACGTAAAATAATACTCGAATATGAACCATAGACGTCAATTTAAAACTTTTGATGGAATTAATAATGATATTATTAATATTAATATAAATACTAATTATGAGTGAGAAAGGATTGTATGAAACAGTGATGTCACGTTATATATATCTCTTTTCTAATAGATTTATGTCACATCAGTACTTTCATCCTGAATTTTAATATTTTCATCCTGAAAAAAATCAAATTTAAATTAAAATCTTAAAATTCGGGATAAAGAAATTGATGTGGCATTAAACTATTAAAATAGTTAATATCACTATTTCATACAATCCTTTTACATTATAAATGGTGATCACCACAACAATTTTTATTGCTCTTCTTAATGATATCATTTTTAAAATTTAAATTTCTTAAAATCGCACCTAACCCACCACATTTGAAAGTAATATTTATTATTTACAATTTTTTAAAAAATTTCACCTTACATCCTTTAATCAGTAAAATATCCACAGTAGCACTACACATTCATGGCATAACTTAAAAATAAGACGTGGCATAAATACTTGATAATTAAAAGAAGGAATCTTTCAAATCCCAAATTGTGGTTGTTTGTACGAATGTTCATGTTTTTTAGAAATATCTTAAGTTTGATACTTCGTTATACTTAAAAAAAATATTTAACTTTCATCGACTCTTAATTTATGATCATTATCTAAATATCAATTCATTCATTTAAGTCCATCAACTCAAAAAATTAGGTGTTGTGCTCTTGTTTCTATATAGAAATGTGACAAGTGTTTGTGACGCTCCCCACTCAATTCAATCATTAGATTCAATTGTGTGACATCATGTTACGTTATTAAAATAACTCAGACTAATTTGACATAAAATTACGTAGTTAAATTCATATTTATCAATCCTAACAATTAAATCATTTATCATATTCGTACACATATATTTATTGTAAAAACCCACTTTTGTCTAGGCCCAACAAACAAACTCAGAAAAAAAAAAAGGATAACAAGGACCAAAATAAAAATAATTAAACATTTTAAAGCCCAAATACTAATATCCATTTACATACTAGGCCCAATCAGCATAACAGCCCAAACCAAAACTAACCCTAGCCCAAAAATATTACAAGCCCAACATAAAAACAAAAACAAAAAGAAACACTAAGTGCGCCGCACCTAGGCCTGCCCATGCCTACCGCCGTTGCATGCCACCACCTCTCCACAAGCGTCTGACGATTCTCTGTCACCTGCAAAGCAAGAAAAACACGCAAGCAAAAAGGGACAACAAAGAAAAAAACAAATAACAGTAACAGAAGAAAAATAAGAAAACAAAAATGAATCTTGTAATCTGGCTATAAAAGCAGTGGCAGTCATTTTGTAATTTTTTCGGACACTAAAAAACAATGAATAATAAAAAAGAAAGTGGATATTTTCATAAGGTAGTTCTTATATTAGATTTATTTTTTGTCTTTTTTTCTTTTTCGAAGCAAGTTAATAACAAAAAAAAAAAAAAAAGGGTAAAGAAATCGGTTACCTTTATCACCGTGGTCGGAGTTTTTTTTTTCTCTAGGCAAAAGAGCTGCCGAACCTTTTAGTTCGCCGGAAATATCATTGATGTTGATAGGGAATCGAAGGGTCCCTTTATTTTTCTCTTTTTTCTTTTCAAATTTTTTGGAAGGTGATTTTCGGTATTTTACCCTTGGATTGGAGTTAGGGAGACAAAACGGTCAAAAATGCCACTATTTTTAAACTCCGACCGCCGCTGGCCGACGGCTACGACAGAAGGACGGTGACCGATGACCGGAGCCCAAGGTTGGACATGGGGTTGAGGGAGAAAAGGGAGAGAGTTGAGAGAGTTTAGGAAAAATTTTAAAAGGTGGCTAAAATAAAGATTTTTGGATTTTTTTTTTGTATTTATACACCCCTTGTACGACATCGTTTAGGGCAGTCTTCTGAAGCCCTAAAACAACATCGTTTTGACCCTTAATCTGCGCTTTGACCCAACCCGCAAGCTAGATCCGTGCATTTTTGCTTTGATGGGTTATTTGTGGATCCAGTCCTTCCGCTTTTGCGGCGCACTTCAATGTGGTCCTTTTCTATTTTTTTTATTTTCTACGCATTGTTTACTTTGTTTCAATTTAATCCTTGAACCTTTTTAACAGGCAAACACCTGAAATGGTGTCGTTTTGGGGACAGGGAATAATTTCCCATTTAGTCCCTATTTTCTATCGCGCGTTGCATTTTAACCCTTTATTCTTTTTCTTTTTCATTTTGCAACCTGTCCCTTTAATTTTATTTCTATTTCATTTTGGTCTACCTGATAAAGACGCGCATAAAGGCGAGGGATATTCCCCTTTTTAGTCCCTGCCCTTTTAGCGCCTTATAGTTTACTCCTTGGTAGCCCTTTTTTTTTATTTTGGACCCCTATTTTCGTTTAAATTTCAATTAGATCCCTCTTTTAATTTTCAACCCTTAATATATTTTGTATATTTCGTTTATTTATTTATCTATTCATTATTATTTATTCTTTTTATATTTTATAACGTTTAGGTATTATTTTATTTTCATTCTCACTACTATTATTTATTTATCTATCCATTTATTGATTATTTTCTTTTATATATTAAAGCAAAACTGTTACATTCTTTTATTCATATATTTATTTTTGTCTTTTGCTTTCAAAAATTAGATTATTTATCATTGTTATTATTTATTTTATTTTTCTTTGATTGTTGATATTGGTATTGAAGTGATATATGTTATGTGATTATTGCAATTATATGTACTATAAATTGTTTATTAGTACATTCGTATTGTTGCCATTCATTAGCGTAACATTTTATTTATATGTCATATTAAATTTTACATTAATTTTTACCCAAACACGTAAAAAGAAAATTTTCAAAATGAGGCAATGTTTCGTTTTTTGTATATTCGAGAAATCGTACCCTAACTTACGGGGTTTCGATTTTCTCATTGAATCTAAAAAGCCGAATATCCTTTTAAAATTAAAATATACAAGTTTTTTAAAATATATATATTAAAGGCAGGCTTATTCTCGAGGGTTCAAAATGTCGTGTCCTAACTCACGTGATGTGACATTTTATTATCTCTAGACAAGAGGGTCTTCAACGCTTGTTTCAATTTATTCAAGCTTTTTTTAAAAAAAATTAACATTAATAAAAAGAGGAATCGTATTGTAAATTCTTTCAAGTTTTCAAATTTTCGATATTAATGCATTAATTAATCAATTAGGTACCAATTTTGGGCATTAGAGGGTGTTAATCCTTCCTCACATGTAACCGACTCCCGAACTCGTTTTCTCGAATTTTGTAGACTAAAATCGTTGTTTCAGTAAATTAAAACATTTTATTAAGACGATCAAATCATGAGGTGATCCGATCACACCTCATAAAAAAAATATTAGTGACGACTCCCATTTTCATTTTAAAATAAAAAGTCGACCTTTTTCAGAAAAATGGTTTCGACATTCATGGTATACAAGAATCTACTTCATCTGATTACGTGATTATGCTAGGTCAAATTCAAATTCATATTTACCATTTTGCATAACACATTCCATTCAAAGCATTAAACCATCATCTTCCATTTCAACATTCATGATCACATTACACTTCATATAATTTAACTCACATTTTAATTCATTAATACCTGTTGAACCAAGTGAAACAAATGACTTTATTATGGCATAAAACATTACAAGCATATGTATTTGATGTTGAAAAATATGGACATCACATATATAATAAGGGTAATTATATATTATTATTTATTATCATGATAGGTTAGCCCAAATTAAATGTAACACCCCTTAACCCGTATCCATCCCCGGATTAAGGTTATGAGGTATTACCGAACAAACCACAACTCAGAACAGACATTCATTTCTTCTCATGCTTCTTAAATTAATCACATCAAATCACTTATCCTATTCAAAGTTCGAACATTAGTACTCTCAAGTTCATATCAATTGCATATTAAAAATTTATTTAATCATAAAACATTTCTTAAATATATTGAACAAACATCAAAACAAATATTTCATAAGCTGAGTATCAAACATATAACTTTCATACTTGCTCATATTAAAACCAAACATATTCATTTCATACATGAGACATTTTAAAATATTTCCAATTGATCAAGTATATTTATATGCATTACTATTTCATGCGCCACTCACTATAATATCTTTAATCATTTTCGAACTTCAAAGACATTCCGTAGCATCTAACCCGCATGCTCAATAATCAAACCAAAATACATAAACATGTGCATGTCACTATAATCACATCAAACATTTATGAACATAAAGAACAATTCATAATATATCAAATTCGCATGCTTTGTAATCAATCTAAAGTACACATATACTGAATCATTCAAGAGAAATAAAGTTGCATACTTTGCCATTACAACCAAAACATAATAACATATATATATTTGAACATATAATCTTCTTATACCTAGCATGCGTTAAGACATCCATTAATTCAATTTCGTTCATTTAACAATTGCCAAACTTACCATACACTTAGCCATTTTAATTCATTGCAAGACTATACGCATAAACTATAAAAATTTTAAGCATCATGAACATAAATAACAACTAATATTACACTTATTTCATATGCCCAAATACCATAGTTAGAATATGCACACTTAACCAATGAATTAACTACCTATTCGGTTATATAAGAAACCTTTATTACATTATATTTATTTAATCATGCTACACACCTAATCATATATATTTAATCATGCACATTGTAAACTGAAACAAATAGTTAAATAACATAACCGAATCGTAAATAGCTTATATCCATATCCTATTTTAAATCATACACAAACCATACCTTAAAATGCACTTCCAAACAAAGCTAGTCATTACATATTCGGTATTGTATATCATCTAATCCATAGTATATTTATATAATGCTATAAACCAAATATCATGCTTATCATTTTAGGCCATCTCCTTAGCCTAATATACATATACACTTAAATTATCATTTCTAAACCAAATTATCCATTTAAAACATGTCATTTCAACTCAATAATAAAACCACAAATCTAAATCCAATACACACTCGAATATATAATCATTCTTTTACCCCATTAATAAGCCGAAATATAGATAGTTTCCAACCTCCATATGCATATTTCAATTTATATGTCATAACCCAAACTCACTTAAATACCAAATCCAAACATACCACACATATCATATATATATATAACTCATAACCAAAATCACTTAAACTTAACATTATTTATCTTACTAAAATACATCAAACATACCTCATTTACCTCATTGCCAAACACATGAATAAAACACCACCATATATATATATATATATATATATATATATGCCATACCATGTAATTACTATCTAAATAAGATTAAACCATGACCAAAATAAACTTAAAACATAATTAAACCAAAATCGAACACAAGCAAGGAAATTAAGCCATTTTTGCATGGCTTTTATACATACACTTTCGAATTAAACTAACTTTAAAGCTAGCCTATACATGCCATAGTTTCAAAGAAATTTCAGCTTAAAAAATACCGAAGTTAGTCAATAGTGTGATAGGCTTTGCTGATAACGACTTCAAAATCTATAAAACAGAAGTAAACAAGAACACAAACAGAGTAAGCTATTTAAGCTTAGTAAGTCATAAGCAAATATATATATATATATATCAACTATTATATATTAACACTAAGTTAACAAAGTCGAATATACATGTTCTCAAATACAAGGTTATCATTTAAATATTTCATACACATACCATATGGCTAATTGTACAAATACACATGAACTTATATAAATCTCACTATTAAAATCACATATACCCCATTTGGCTGAATATACACAATCACATATGCATTCACATTTTTCACATTTGTAACTTTAACATTTATACAATCAATTCAACAACTGACTTACCTTATTTTCACAATTTAGTATAAGTACATACCTGAGCCTTTTAATTCGATTTCACATTTGGTCTTCATTTAACATTGCCCGTTGAACCGTTTGGAATTAAAAAGGATATGCGGATACTCGGAAGCTCGTGCAATGCCAACGTCCCAGACGTGGTCTTACATGTAATCACATATCAATGCCACTGTCCCAGACAGGGTCTTACACGAATCAAACACGATGCCTATGTCCCAGACATGGTCTTACACGTAAACACAAGTCGATGCCAATGTCCTAGATGTGGTCTTACACGATAACACATATCAGAAATCCTATGTCATGACATATGTATCCTATCTAATCCTAGGGTTCGTACGGGACTTTCGGACGTTAAATCTCGATCGGATCGAACTCGAAATATAGCTCTTTTGCTCAATATACATTCAGCCAAGCACAAATATATTCACAATAATTCCATTCATCATGTAACATATATATTATCAAATTTAACGACATTTATATGCTTATTGACTTACCTAGGATATCGACGGATGAAATCGACTACTCGATTACATTTGACTTTCCCCGATCTAATTCCGTTTTCTTCCGTTCTTGATCTAAATAAATTCAAATTTAACTAATTTAACCACATATTCATTCAATTTAATCCAAAAACAAAAATGGCAAATTACCATTTTGCCCCTGACATTTCACACTTTTTGCAATTTAGTCCCTATTGTATAAAACACAAAATACACAAAATTTACACATACTATAGTTAGGCCAAATATTCAAAAACATTATACAAGTCCATATATTTCATTTTTTCACATTTTAGTCCCTCAAAATTTATTTTTACAATTTAGTCCAAATTACTCAAATTCATCAAAAATCCAAAGACAAAACATGTTACTCTAACACGTATATTTCATATTTCATCATCAAACAACAAAAACCACAAGCTATCATCAATGGCTTAACTCAAAATATTCATCAAAGTCAAAAACTGAAGCATGGATTTTATACATTTCATAGCAACGATCTCGAAAACGGAAAAATTATTAAAAATCGAAATCGAAACATACCTTAATCAAGCTAGATAGGTGCCGAATGCTCAACCTTTTCTATTTTCTTTTTCTTTTCTCTATTCGGTCATAAACAAATGAAAGATGAAAATGGTTTTCTTTAATGTTTTTGTTTTATTATAATAACCTTATAATTATAATATATAATGCCGTCCACTACTTTATAAAATGGGCTAATTGCAACATAAATCCTCCATATTAAAAAGACAGTAACAATTAGACACTTTTACAACTAACCATCAAATTTTCATTTTACGCGATTAAACCCTTTTATTTAATCGGACACTCAAACAACGAAATTAAAATACAAAAATTTAACACAAGCAAATTCACACATAATAAACACTGAAAATATTTTTAAAATATTTTTCAGACTTGGATTTGTGGTCCCGAAACCACTGTTCCGATTAGGGTCAAAATCGGGCTGTTACATTAAAAGTGATCTAATTTGGTTAGAATTTTATTTAATTATTAAATAAAGTATGGGTCAAATATGTGTAGATATTCTAGTAATTGAGTTCTAATCAAATTCTAATTAATGATGGGCTAATTAGAATTTGATTAGAACTAATATGCCAATGTTATAAATATTAGGGTTATGGTCCCCAAATTATACACAAGATATCTTTTCTAATATCCCATCATTAGGGAAGAGATAGCAGATATTCTCTGAATTTCTTGTGTGCTAATTTGGAAGACCAAATCCCAAAAATCAGGTAAAACTTCAAGGAATTCATGGATTCAGGTATGCTTCCGCATTTAGTTTTATTCTTAATGATTTGACATGATAGATCCTAGTTTATTCAGTTTTATTTTAGATTTATTTTACAAATCTAACATTTAAAACTCAATTTAACCTTCTATTCGCATAATAAACTTCAATCGATTAATATAATACTCATAAATGCTAATTCAAATACCGAACCTTAGAACATTGATATAATAGTCATTCCATTACTATCCTTTTCAACCTTTCCATTATATCTTTCAACTATGGTATTGATCATTTTCCGGTATAATATCGTAGTATCTTTCAACTAGGGTCTTACCCATTTCGGTTTAATGCCATAGTATCCTTCAACTATTATCTTTTTGTTTGCGATTATAATGCCATGATATCTCTCAATCATGGTTTTTCTTTTTTCTCAAATCAATGAATCCAATCAGCAATTTATAGATATGCATAAATAAGTATCAATTTACTTTTAGAAATAAATAAATTATTTTAATTAAATTACGAACTTACTTAAACTAAAACAATTGCAAAAACAAAACTGACGACTAGTCCGAAACTTTAACTTTTCCTCGATTTAAATCTGATTGGTTTGTTTCTTGATCTAGATAGTAATTTCATTCAATTAATACAATTCCAAAACTCAAATAAACAATTTTATACAATTAAGTCCTTCCAACATCATTTTACAAAATTGCCCCCAATATTTTACCTTTTTGCAATTTAATCTCTAAGCCCGAAACTCACAAATTAACCACAATTAATGAAAAACCATATTAGCCGATTTTCCTAGGGGTTCATTACAGCCCATATTTCTCATCATTTCACACTATTTTCAATGAATTTTACTATTTAAATAATTTAATCCCCAAACATTAAAATTACTAAAAATCACTTAACAAAGTAAGCTTAACTATCAACCTAGGTTAATATTCTATCAATTAAATTCACAAACACACTTAAAACATTTATGGTAAGTCCCTAAACTTTTAAAATTTTTATGAATTGACCCTCGAGTTAGCTAGATTAAACTACAACGATCTCAAAAACATAAAAATTATAAGAAACAAAATTCAAACGAACTTAAATGCATAAATTGAAGCTTGGCCGAACCTTAACTCCCAATGGCTTTCCTTCATGTTGTTGTTTAGGTTGGGAAGAAGAGAAGAAAAAGATGACTTCCAAATGTCATGTTTTTCTTTTTGTTATTAACTTATTATTTTAATATTTTAATACAAAATCAATATATAATCACTTTATTTTTGCACCAAACCACTACTATGATATAATTTTGGCTAAATTGTCATTTAAAACCATTCAAAAATTAATTTGAACCCATTTAGCCCTTATAAACCAATAGCGATTAACTTTTACATCTTTTACGATTTTTTTTTCTTTAATTAACAATCAAATCACTAAAATTTTCAAGCCAAACTTCAATAAACCTATATAGTAACTCCATAAATATTTAATAAAAATATTTACGGGTTTGGTTTATAGAAATGAGGTCCTAAAATCTCATTTTCCAAAACCATTTAATTTTAAGGGACAACCACTTGAACTTAACTATTCATTCAAACATAAGTTATTAAATTAAAATTTATTTTTATACCATATTTGACTTGTAAATATTAAATAATAATATTTACAAACTCATTCGTGGAATTTGTGGCCTCGAAACCACCGTTTTTGATACAACTGAAAAACGAGTTGTTACAGTGACGGGTCTGATCGATAAATTTAAAAAATAGAAACATGAAACATGTTATAAATCTTCTCTTGCTCTGGTGGTAATTCCAAGCGATAAGCTACAGGACCAACCCATTCAACAATTTCATATTGGACCCAACTTTCCTTTATGACCAAAATGAACTACATTTTTTCATAGTGACACTTTAAAAAACACATTATCATCAACTAAGTACTCAATATCCTTTCATTTCAAATTCGTATACGATTTTTGTCGATCTAACACCGTTTTCAATTTGTCTCGAGTTATCTAAACCTTATCTTTAGCTTCTTGAATCAAATCTGGCTCAACTGACTTTTTCTCGCTTAATTCGGTCCAACACAATGGCATTCAACATATTTGACTATATAGAGCTTCATATGGAGCTATTTGGATGCTCAACTAGAAGCTATTGTTATATACAAACTAAGCTAATGGTAGGTAATGCTCCCAACTACCTTTAAACTCAATTGTACAAGCTCATAATATATCTTTCAGAACTTGTATAACATGTTCAGATTGGACATTCGATTGTAGATGAAAGGTTGTTCTGAAATGTAACCTCGTACCGAGAGATTCCTGTAGTTGCTTCTAAATCTCGATGTGAAACAAGGATCTCTATCTAGTATGATAGATACTAGGACACCGTGCAATCGAAATATCTCATGAATGTAAACGTCAGCCAACTTCTAAAGTGTTTAGTCAATCCTCACATATAGAATATGAGCCGACTTTGTCAATCGATCAACAACAACCCAAATAACATTCTTTTCCTTTAGTGAGGTAGGCAACCTTGAAACAAAGTCCATCGTTACTAGGTCTTATTTTCACTTTGGAATTAAAATGGGTTGAAGTAAACTAGAAAGAACTTGACGCTTGGCTTTGATTCTCTAACATTATAGGCATTTAGCCACATTCAATGATCTCTTTTTTCATTCTCGACCACCAATATAATTCCCACAAATCACAATACATCTTCATAATTTCAATTTGTAATTTTTAGCAACTCACGTGACTTGTTTTGTGGCATAAAGACTAGAAGTTTTTTACTTATTTTGAAGAGGTCTTATCTATCATATATATATATATATATATAAACATGAGTTTGAAAATTTTTTGAACTGACAAAATATCCTTTATTGTTAATTATATTACTAAATTGACATTAGAATAATAATTTGTTAGCTTATTATGTGATAATAATAAAAGTAATATTAATTAATATGATAGTATATTAATTTAAAATTAATTAACTCAGTCCTATTTTTAAAATTTTTACTTAAAAATTACATAATATATTATTAATTAATAAATTTATAAATTTATAAAATAATTGAAAATAATTGGATAAATTAAAATAATAAAACTTAAGTTTTAAATAAATAAATAAATATGATTTATTTTAAATATGATAATAATTAATAATGTTAAAATACTTTTTCTATAATTGATAAAAATTAAATGTATGAGATTAACATTATATATATAAAAGATAATATCAATATATTGGTAATATAAACTATAACGTGAAAATTTATTTATTTACTATTAATTTATATGTCTACATTAATATATAAAATTAAATTAAATATAAATATTTTTATAAATAGTAATTGCATCTTATCGATTGATTCGATTCACTAGAAATCTCGACTCTACAAATAGTGGGTTTCATATCTATTTGTGAAATTAAGAAAAAAACCCAATCAATTAAGAAGCTATTTAAAATTTTAAAAATAAACATATAAAATTAGAATTAACTTTTTACAAGAGTTTTACCATCTTGTGATGTCGAATTTAAATTTATTTTTTATTTTATGTCACTTTTATATTATTATATTAAAACAACTGAAAAGGCTAAAAAATGAAATAGAAAAGCCAAGATTGTCAAGTAGAATTAAATGAAAGCCCAATAATGAGATTGAAAGTAAAGCAGACGTCTACCGCTTCTATCTTTAGCGGGTTTGGGTCTCGGCCCACTACTTTTTATATCACCGCCCATATCCTACTCTTCGTTTTCCTTATTTTCCGTCTGAGCTAGGTTTTAGTCCAATCTAAAGGATCCGCTTTTTCCAAAGCGACCATGGCCAACCGTACGGACCCGGCGGCGAAGAGCATTAGGGGAACCAACCCTCAGAATCTGGTCGAAAAGATCGTGCGCTCGAAGATATACCAGAATACGTACTGGAAGGAGCAGTGTTTCGGTCTGACGGCGGAGACACTGGTTGACAAGGCAATGGAGCTCGACCACATCGGCGGAACTTACGGCGGAAATCGGAAGCCCACTCCTTTCATGTGCCTCGTCATGAAAATGCTTCAAATCCAACCCGAAAAGGATATTGTCGTCGAATTCATCAAAAACGACGATTACAAGTTAGTTTTTATTATTATTATTTGCTTTTTTCAATTCCACCATTAAAATGAAAATAAGTATGATTAACTATTATGGGGAAATTAATTTCAGGTATGTACGAGTTCTGGGAGCTTTTTATCTGCGTCTTACGGGGATCGATTCCGATATTTACCGTTATTTAGAGCCTTTGTACAACGATTATCGGAAAGTAAGACGAAAATCACCTGATGGAAGTAAGTTCTTCTATTCTTTTTCATTTCTTCCCCCTAATTTCTCCTTTTTGATTTCACTTTGTTTCTATTGTTGTATGTATTGGTTTTAACATTGGATGGATTTATTAATTGGTGTCATATTGGGTGATCTTTAATGTATCAGATTTCATGTTGACTCATGTTGATGAGGTTATTGATGAACTTCTCACTAGAGATTACTCCTGTGATATTGCTCTACCACGTATTAAGAAAAGGTAAGACTTGTTTATTATTTACTTGGGTTGTTTGATTAATGTTATCGTATTTGATTCTTTTATGCTATAGGAATCATATATGTTAACGCAAATATGTGTGTGTTCATTATATATCACCTCTTTGAAGATTAAGTTCATTATCTATCTTTTGACAGATGGACTCTTGAATCGCTTGGTGTACTGGATGCAAGAAAAAGCGTACTGGAAGATGATTTTGAGGAAGAAGAAGAGAAGGATGAGATGGAGCAAGATGGTTTAGAAGAGGAGGTAGCTCATGAAAAGGTTTGTGTAGTTCTATTTTCCTTGCTAGTTATTCTGGTTCTCCTTTCTGATGCAATTACTACCTTTTTAGCAGGATTATTACCGAGCGAGAAGCCCTGCTAGAGAGAGAGAAAGGGATTGGAGACGTGACAGTCATAGACACAGGTATGTTTGATTGGTTGCTTTTTCTTTGTTCATTCTTTATGAAATTCCTGCACAGTTGCACTGTTCATTGGGAGCCAGCTTTAGGATGTCATCAGATGGAAGGGCTTGAAACCTCTTTGGTGCTGCTGATTGTTTTATGCTTTAAATAAACTGCAGTTCGATTTTGTGTAAAATTGGAGGTTGTGTAGAACCTGTCTATAAATAATTCTATACGGAGAGAATTAACTAGGAGTGTTGTGTATTGGGTTGAGGGTAGAGGGAGAAATTGTAGATTCTCTTGAAAGCATCTCATTTGAGGCCAGATAATAGTCATTTTTGGTGTGTGTGTATATATATATATTTTTTCCAGTACTTTTGAGGATAAAACAATAAAAGAATATGAGAGTCCTAGTGTTTTCTCGTGATTATGAACACACATCTGCCATGCACCTACCTCGGGGCTAATTTGGATAGCATCGTTTCATTTTTAGAGTTGTTTTTTCTGGTCACCATTTTGCAGCTTGGTTAGCTTTGTGACAGCTGACAATCTCCCTGCTTGCTTTAA
This sequence comes from Gossypium rotundifolium, assembly GCA_025506655.1. NCBI lineage: Eukaryota > Viridiplantae > Streptophyta > Magnoliopsida > Malvales > Malvaceae > Gossypium > Gossypium rotundifolium. The sequence continues at coordinate 118,237,925 of CP106731.1, read as the reverse complement.
CCATTTCACGAGTAACAACAAGTACTTATTTATTTTCATGAGTGGAAGCTGTTAGTTGAGTACAATCCCTATTTGCATAGGCACAATTGCTCCAATGTTGTGTTTCCCTCTCGGCATTTAAAGCCATAGATGGGCTGAAAAGCTTCCTATACAAAATTTCCTGTGGTCCTGCCAGGTTTCTCTGCACTGACAGTGTGCAGCGAGAAGTATGATGGATCATACAATTCAGCATTAGCTTCATATTTAGGCTGATGATTTTCTCTTTTAACCTTCTAAATGTACTTCCACTTTTGCCTTGCATTTACAAGGTAATGTTTTGGTTTGTGAATGATATTTTTGAGAAATAATATTACTTTTTTGTAAGCTAGCATTAAGAGACATTAAAACATTTTTTAAAGGTTACTTGTTGACTTGCATGGCACTTTGAAATCTTGGATGGCTAGTCACTTCTGATTGTAATCTTTGGTGAAGCCTTGTAGAACATGCATCAAATGTTCAAGTTATAATGGGTTCCACAATTCTTTTGTGACCTGTTTGTTATCGATTTGTCTTTGCAAACATCAATTTGAAATTAAAAAGAATTGAAGCATGTATAATGCATGATATTGATTCATCATGAAGTTGTGTCTACTAATGTTGAGTCTTAAGCAGTCTACAATTGTTTCTTTCCCTTTTCACAGGGATCGGGATTATGACAGGGATAGAGACTATGATAGAGAAAGGGGACGTGGCCGTGACAGAGAGAGGGACAGAGATAGGGATAGGGATAGGGATAGAGATCGATATCGCCTGAGAGAGGAAAAGGAGTATGGGTATGAGAGGGAGCGAGATAGAGAGAGGGAAGGTAGGGAGCGTGATAGGCGAGACAGGGAGCGTGGCAGACGAAGGAGCCGTTCAAGGAGTAGGAGTAGGGAGCGGAAGAGACATGGTCGCAGTAGTATGAGTCCGAGAAGGCATGAAGCAGAGGATGGTAATGCTCCAGAAGAGTCAAAGAAGAAGGGAAAGAAAGAAAAGAAGGAAAAGAAGGATGATGGAACGGACCACCCTGATCCAGAGATTGCTGAAGCCAACAGGATTCGAGCATCCCTAGGTTTGAAACCATTGAAATTGTAAGCATGGTAGATGTTATATGCGGAAAGATTAACTATTATATCATATGAAGGCACATTGGTGTTGTTTTGGTATGTATTGTTAATACAAAAGCTATCCGGGAGTTGGAATCAGATGATGATAGCTATCTTACTACTATTTTTCTCGTTACTATTTGTCAATGTTAGTATATTTGTGTTCAGAGCATCATTTGTTGTTCTTCTAAAGGTCGCTGTATACTTTTGATAGGGATTTAGAGAGATTCTCATCACTTGTAAGAGTATTCAAATTCAAAAGATTACCAACATTTTGGTAGATTAACGGATGAACATAATGTTATTTGTTCTCATTTTATGTCTATTTTTCTCCATGAAAAGTATTCGAAGTTTGTTATGTGATAGTTTAGTGGTTTTCAGTAAAAATGAGAATGTCCAACTTCTTCATTCCTGGCCCAGGCCAAAGCAATCCCTCTCTACTGCCCTACCTTCCTAGTGTTAATTTTGTTAGTCAACCACCAGTGTTTGGCAATATTCCAAGCACGTTCTTCAATAATTAAGAAATTGGAGTGCGGTTGAGACAATTGCAACTTTCCTTGGTATTCCTCTCCCACAATGTGGGTTTATGGTTTAGCCTTTATCCGGTAAGATGAAGGCTGCTAAAAGGTGTCATGTTGACACCACTCCTGCGTCATCAAATACCACTGTTTCATGCCGCTCTTTTTTTTTTTTGGGATAAAGACATCTACGGGTTTTTTACTAAAATAAATTTTAAAAAAGTTATATATCTAAATATGTTGTTAGCTGAATTATTGATGAACATTGTAAGGCCCAATTTTGCAGCCCAATATCAAATCAGAAAATAAGAGCCCATAACCCCCCCAAAAAAAAACAACAAAAAACATAAATCAGAAACCCTAGCCGCAACCACCCTCCACGCACCAACAGCCCCTTGCGCGCCGGACGCCACCACCCCGCGACGTGCGCTTCTCCACCACGCCACTTCAGAGATATAGTCGCCCACGTCTCCACGTTGTACCTACAAAAAAGGAAATACAACAACAGTAACGGGATATTTAGGGGGGATTTCTTAGGCTATAAAAGCCAAAGATCTCAATGTAAAATGAGGGTTTTTTTTGTTTATACGATTTACGCAAAAAAAATAGAATACAGAGGCTAGAGCACATTTTCACAAAAAGAACAGAATCAAAAACAAAGAAAAGGTTTCCCCTTTATTTTTTTTTGTTTATTTTCGAATCTTTCGAGTTCTTTATTTATTTCTTGTTTTTTTTCATTTGTGTTTTAAAATACAAAAGTTTAAAAAAAAAAAAGGTCGTGAGGGTCTTACCGGGTTTCCTCCGGCCGTCGCAGTCGATGCGCGCATGGGGGGCTCTTGGTCGTGTTCCGACACAGAAATGGCATAAAAAAAAGGGGATTGAAATGCTAAAAAAAAAAAAAAGAGGAAAGGGGGTTTCTTTTTTTCTGATTTTGAAATGGAGAAAGAAGTGAATGAAAGAATTGGTTTTTAGGTTTTAAGCATTAAAGAGGGTGGGCCCCGCGCAATTTTTTGCTTCTAAAGGTAGATATGTGAAATTTCACCCTAAATGGATAAATTGCGCTATTAGCCCTCCTTTTTTTTGTTGATGTTTTAATTCGTCCCCTTCAATTTTTTATTTTAAAATTTGTCCTGCATTTTATGCCCGCTTCGATTTAGTCGCGTCCGAGCACAAGTGTTGGAGACTTGGAATAATTCCGTTTCAGATCCTTCAAGATTGCGTGCAATTAAATTTGGTCCTCTTCCTTTTATTTACTTTTGCAATTTTGCCTCAAAACTCTTGTTTTTGATCCGATTTAATCTGTTTTCGTATTTTAGCTACTTTACCGTTAAATTAATTTTTTTATATATTATTAATAATTATATTTACTATTCTCATTCTTATTAATACTATTTTTATTTTATTATTAACATACCGTTATTTTTATGTACTATACTTGATATTACCATATCTATTGTTATACTATTGTATTACTAACATGTTTTATTTGTTACTTTTATTGTTTTTATATTTTATTATATACTATTATATTATTATTTTTATTATCACTACTATATTATATATTACTATTATATTTACTATTATATATATTTTATTTTTTATTTTTTATTATTATCAAATGATTTATTTTCTTTTACTTCTACCGTTTTGTTAGTACTATTATTTTATTGTTTTCTTATTGTTTATTTTGGATTATTATCATTATTCTTTTATCTAGTACTATTATTGCTATAATGTACTTATTATTATTACTTATCATTATATTACTTTATCACTAATGTCTTTCTTTATTATCTTTATTTTCTTTTACATACTATATATCTATTATCACATATATCATGGATTGCTTTAATTGTTTATTTATATATATATATTTTTTGTTTGTATCTACTATATTATTACTATCAGTATACCTTTATTTCTTTTACTATTATTCTTTACTAGGTTAAGATTATCTCCATGACTTTTATATTCATTATTAATTATTTATTATTAGTGTTATATTACATTAGCGGTATTAGTATTATTTATTTTCTCCTTTTGGGTGCATTATTGTTATTTCCTATTAATCGGGTCTACATTTCACGTAATTATTTTGGTTTCTTTTAAAAAAATTTCACAAAGGTAGTTTTGTGTATTTGGAAGTTCGAGAAATCGTGCTCAATCGTCTTTGGGCTTGATTTTTTCGTTCGTCTAGATCACTAAATATCCTTTGAAGACTTCAATCGTATTTTTGAAAATAAGGCAATGTTTCGTGTTTGGAAGTTTAAGAAATTCGTGCCCAATCGTCTTTGGGTTTCGATTTTCTTCATCTAAACAACTAGATATCCTTCATGATTTTTTTCGTATTTCTTAAATAAAGGCAATATTTCATGATTGGAAATCCAAAGAATCGTACCAATCGTCTTTGGGTTTGGTTTTAGTTTAGCCAAATGGTGAAATACCCTTTTCAAATTGCAATGCATGGATTTTGGAAATCATGGAGCGATCTTGGTATTGAGGGTTTGAAACATCGTGTCCTATCATGCTGGATGTGGTATTTCATCTTTTCAAAACAAGAGGGTTTCGATATCCAATGCGAGTTATCTAAACATTTTTGAAGATTCGTACTTTAAAATATTTTCTAATTTTTGATATTAAGGACATTAATCAATCAACACGGTACCAATTTTGGGCGTTGTGAGGGTGCTAATCCTTCCTCGTGCGTAACCGACTCCCGAGCCCTTTTCTTAAAATTCGTAGACCAAAACGTTTTCAAAAGTGGCCCAATCACACTTCAAAAAAAAGGATTGGTGGCGACTCCATTTTCCCTTTTAAAGTCAGCCCGTTTTCCAACCAAAAAATGGTTCCGACAGCTTGGTGACTCCACTGGGGACAAATAAGAGAGTCAAGCCGTAAAATTGGTTGATTAATGCCCTTTTTATCGAAAATAAATTTTTTGATTTCATTTTTCATTTGCATGAGTCTGTGTCGCGTCATATATCTGCTTTAGTTTGAGACACATAGAATATTTTTGCATTCATATTGCATGACCGTTGTGGTCATATCCTTAAGTGGGAGCAAAAATCTATGCCTTCGTGAGGTTTTCACCTCCGCATGGGCTAGGGGACTGCTTCCGGGATACATTCGTACTTATGGTTTCGTGAGGTTTTCACCTCCGCATGGCCATAGGGAAATGTATTCCCCTGAACCGAACTCGATCTGTATGAGCCTATAATGGGTGAGGATTGAAGAATCTGCTGGTTCAGGTACCCTTCCTTTAAAACTAAACCACATATAGTGAACCCTAAGAGCATACCCTAGGTAGAGCCATGCTAAACCTTAGTGGTTATCCACCAGTGGTTTGACATTTTTTTACTTGCTTTGGTTGCTATTATGCGATACAAACCTATTTTATTTTGGCCATGTTTGCATGTCATTTCATACTTAAAAGGCGTCGATTCCTGTTTGGATTACTAAGTTAGAAGGCTTGTTATGAAGAACGAATTCCTTGATAAAGTAGAAGATAATGCTAGTGTGTATATGGTCGGACTTGAGAAGGATAGGCCGATATGTGACTCTATTTTATGTAAAGGATTTTGTTTTTAAATAAGTATTCTAAAAGAAATTGAATCGAATCGACTCTTTTATTTTTGCATGCATTCATTTGCATTACATTTCATGCATTGGCATTGCATAACAACATTTGCATTAAATATCATAAGACAACCCTATTAACTCGAGGTCGTGCTATAGTTATCCTGAAACACCGCTATTACACTCGAAAAAAGACGAGAGCAATGGATCAAAGGATGGAAAGGTTAGAAAAAATGCAGAAAGAGATGCAAGACCAATTACAGGCTCAGATGCAAGAGCAGTTAGCCAAGATCCAACAGGATATGAGGGATCAAATGCTGGAATCCCAGAGAAGCATGATGAGCCAGCTAACACAGTTGTTGACTGGAGGGCCTGGAAATGGAAAAAGGCCCATGGTCGATACTGGAGGAGATAATGAAGATTTTGCTTGCCCTCCGGGCCTGGCTCCGACAAGTTCCCAAGGGCAACCACCAAGAGTATCGGTCAATATCAAACCTCAGTACCAATCCGGTGCTCCGGCACTGAAAAACTTCCCCATGAGCTCGAGCTATAACCTCAAGTCAATTTGGTAAAATCAATAGTCCGGACTTGATGAGATGGCGTAAGGGAAGAAGTAAAAGCGAGCTTCCAAAGAGTTCAAGATCGATGCAAATGGTTGGAGGAGAAGTTTTGAGCATTGGAAAGTCTGATCACCAATGCGAAGTGGATGCTAAGAAGTGAGTCTAGTCCCCATTTAGTACTTCCTCCAAAGTTCAAGATGCGAGTTTGAAAAGTACAACGGACTAGCCGTCACGAGGCCCATATTACGATGTTCTATTGGAGAATGACGGGATATGTCAACAATGACCGATTGTTGATCCATTGCTTCGGGATAGTCGATTGAGTGCAGCAAAATGGTACAACCAGTTGAGTTGTACCCAAATCAAATCGTGGAGAGATTTGACGTAGGCTTTCATCAAGCATTACGGCCATGTGACCGATATAGCACCTGACAGGATCACGTTGCAAAACATGGAGAAAAAGCCAAGTGAAAGCTTCGGAAAGTACGCCCAAAGATGGAGGGAGGTCGCCACGTGAGTCCAATACCACCGTTACTAAAAAGGAAATGACCATGCTCTTTATCAATACCACTGAAGGCACTTTTCATTAACCACATGTTAGGAGGCACGACTAAGAGTTTCGTAGAAATGGTGATGTCAGGCGAGATGATAGAGAACGCGATCAGGTGTGGGAAGATAGAGGCAGGAGAGAGCACAAGAAGAGCGGCACCGAAGAAAAAAGAAGGTGAAGTAGGAAATATAAGCTCGAGTTATCTTAAACCTATTACTATTACCCAAGCGAGAGCGGTAGGCGTGGGCCAAGAGCAAACCAAGACAAGAGCCCAACATGAGGAAAAGGATGAGAATTCAATTTACTCCTATCCGGTGGCGTATAAGGAGTTGTATAAAAATTTATTAGACGCACACGTAGTAGCCCCTGTCTACTCGAATCATTGCAACCCCATATCCTAAATGGTACAATGCAAGCACTCAATGTGAATACCATGCAGGATAGTGGGGCACCCGATAGAGAATTGCTTTCCTTTCAAAAAGCTAGTCGAGAGGCTCATCAAAATGGGCATTGTGGAGTTCAATGATGCGCCTGTTGTAGAAAATCCGTTACCCAGTCACATTAATAATGGGATGAATGCGATAATCGAGAGCGCAGGAAAAAGAATCAAGTTGAACATTGCAGAAATAAGAACCCCGATGAGAGAGGTCTGGAGAAGAATGGTGGAAAGAGGTTTAATCATACAAGACGTAAGGGGAAAATCCCAGGATACGAGGAACTATTGTGAGTTCCATAACAAGGAAGGCCATGAGATCCAGCAGTGCAGCAAATTCAGAGCCCTAGTACAAGGGCTAATGGATAATAAAGAGATGGAGTTTTTTTGATTTTACGGGAGGGGAAAACATATGTACCATAGGAAGTGAGTCAGTAAAGAAGGACGCCGAGGTCAAATGGGGATCAATTACTTTTCCATATATATCCAAGGTATTCATATCGGAAAGAATTATTCCTTCTAAACTGGGGATGACAAATGAAGAAACGGCCGAAGACATGTTAAAAGCCTTGAGCATCAAAGCCGTATTCGAGGAGAGATCGAATGAAGGAAACCTAGGAGGTGTTCACCCCTACGAGCATGAAAGTGTTTTGAATAACTGGACTGTGAAGGAAACTCCTGTAGTTTTTAGAGCTAACACAGAGTAATGTTCAAAACACACTTGTTGTTTTAAGCCTAGAAACAATAAGAATCTTTTGTGAAATAGGCTCATGTTCAAACATCTTTATTTTTAATAAAAATACATGTTTGTGTTTCATGTCGAGCAAATATTTTCTCATTTTTTTCCCATGTCATACTATATATTCTTTTTTTCTTTGGAATGTTCTTTCATTTTTCATCCATCATTATAAATAATCATCTTCAGAACCATTTATTCTTTGGAATTTACCTTCGTACCTACAATAGGTACCCAGATATCGGGGCATGAGCAACGCTGTTACAGACTCCCTTTTGAGTGAAATATGGGTCTAAAAGGATCTGAATATTTTGAAGATGTCAGAGAGTACAACTTACCCATCGATCTGTTAAGGATGTGGAAAACAAAATGAAAATAGACTCTATCGTACAAAGGGTCAGTGGACATTGTGAGTCAGGGGAAAGGAGGGAAGATCGAAGCCTTGCCCTTCACCGAAACAAAACAAGACGCCATCAAGTTATTCAAAGAATTCAAAGATGTCTTTGCATGACCGCATCAAGATATGCCTAGGCACGATGAGCTACCATGAAAGAGAGATTTTGTCAGTGTTGCCGTAAATACCAAATTGAGAAGACATGACTTATATGCTTTTTCTATACGTGGGGCATAGATGTTAAGGGAATGATTTCGTCAAAAGTATCTAGTTGACACCTATTCATTATTTCACTAAGAGGGTGAGGGTCAGTTCCTATGACAAAGTTACAGGGTCAATCATCAAGTTCAATTTCAACTTCGAGTTCAAGTTCGAATTTAAAAAAAAAACAAAACAAAAGAAAAAGAAAAAGAAAGAAAGAAGAAAAGAAAAGAAAGAAACCATCCGAAAAAAAAAGATTTTGAAAGATGATGGAAACCTGTAAATATTGGCATAGATTAGTTACCATTTACCCACTATGCTTCTCGAATGTTGGCGAGGACTTCTACCGGGGCAACACCCTTCTCATTGGTCTATGGATGGATACAGTCTTGCCTATCGAAGTTGAAATTCTTACTCTTTAGATTTTGTCGAAACTGAAGTTAGACGAAGCAGAATGGGTTCACTCTCTGTATGACCAACGAAAACTGATCGAGGAAAAGGTTAAGAGCCAAACCGTCATGGTCAAAGGTACCAGAAACAAATGATGCGGGCTCATAAAAAAGGTTCACCCCAGAGTATTCTATAGATTCTCCCTATGCAAAAGGACTTCAGAGGAAAGTAGATGCTTAATTGGAAATAACTTATGTCGAAAAGAGGGTCTTTTATAGAAGAGCATTGATACTAGCCAAGATGGACGGCAAGAGGCAGCCGAACCCAGTTAATGCGGGCTCAGTCAAGAAACACTTCGCTTAAGAGGGAAATAGGCCAAGGCAAAAACCCACAAAGGGCGCTTTGAGACTTTCCAAAAAAAAAAAAACACGGAGAGGCCAAGGTGAAAACCCACAAAGGGCACTTTGAGACCAAAGGGGCTTTGAGTCGAAAACCCGAAAAGGGCGGCTCAAGTTGTGATCAAATCATGATGGGGCATACAGTAGTTTTGCCACGCTTGAATCGACAATGAGGAAGTATGTTACATCTTGGGGCATCGGCAAGGTACTCTGAATCCCTTAAACACATATTGAGCTTAAATGGTCCTCAAAAAGTTTGAACAAAGAAGCTCAGTCGGTGATATCTGGGGCACCTAATTGCCATCTTACCCATTCTTGATTTGCTCGTTTCAAAATACACTACCAATAAATTTCCTTCTTGATTGCATTTGCTATCTTATTTGTTTCGAGCTAGGCTCCTAATTAATTTCTTTCTTGTCTATTATTATGATCTTTTCCAAGCATTTTTCATTGAAATAATGATTATTGAACTAATAATGCTTTCACAAAAGAAGTTTTGTATATTACTCTGAAAGTCTCTAAATAATACAAGAATCCGAAACAGGATAATTATTTAGAACTAACCAGGCTTAAAGGGCTCAGAGACTTGAGATAAGGGACTAAGCAGTGACGACATCTTCAGATACGTTGTTAGAAGGATCAGCTAAATAAAGAAGACATACGTCAGGGATCACCTTAATAAGCAGCAAGCAATGACAGCTCAAGTGTTAAAAATGGATCATTCTCATGACATTTTGCACTCATTCATAACATTCATAATACATATGGTTAGGAGCATTTTTCATGACATCCTAATCATTTGGCATAAACATATACCCCATGAAATCAATTCTACAGGTAGGTTCCCCATAGGACAATGTAGCAAATTGATGGGAGTTACAGAAAATATCAGACCTTATCCCACTGAGCAGGAGTGGAACAGGTCGAAAACATTGAGCCTTAATTCCCTAAGCAGTAGGGTAATGGGCCGAAAATATCAGACCTTATCCCATGGCGGGGAGTGGAACAGTCAAAACCTTGAGCCTTAATTCCCAAGCAGTAGGGTAATGGTAGAAAATATGAGCGGGAGTGGAGCAGTCGAAAACTTTGAGCCTTAATTCCCTAAGCGGTAGGGTGTGGTCGAAAATATCGACCTTATCCCACCGGCGGAGTGGAGCAAGTCGAAAACATTGAGCCTCAATTCCCTAAGCAGAGGGTAGTAGGCCAAAAATAGCAGATCTTATCCCACTTTGGCGGGGAGTGGAGCAGATCGAGAACGCGAGCCTTAATTCCCTAAACAGAAAGTAACAGTCGAAAATATCAGACCTTATCCCACCGGCGGCGAGTGGAGCAGTCGAAAATATTGAGCCTCAATTCCCTAGCGATGAGGGTAACAGGCCAAAAATATCGACCTTATCCCACCGAAAGGAGTGGAACAGTCGAAACGACGAGCCTCAATTCCCTAGCGGTGAGGGTAGCAGGCCAAAACATCGACCTTATCCCACCGAAAGGAGTGGAGCAGTCGAAAATAATGAGCCTTAATTCCCTAGCGGTAGGGTAACAGGCTAGAAGCGAGATCTTATCCCACTCAAGCGGAGTGGAGCAGATCAAGATAATGAGCCTTAATCCCCAAGCGGAGGGTAACAAGCCGAAAATTACAGATCTTAATTCCCTAGCGGTAGGGTAGCAGATCGAAGACAACAAATCTTATCTCTCTCGAGTAGGAGTAGAGCGGATCGAAAAGATGAAGCCTTATATCTCTTGAAAGGAGTAGTAAGCAGGTTAAAGATAGTAGATCCTATCTCTCTTGAAAGGGGAGTGAAGTGGATCAAGACAATAGATCCTATCTCCACCGAGCGGAGTGGAGCAGATTGAAGACAACAGATCTTATCTCTACTAAGGGAGTAGAGCGGATCGAAGATAGCAGATCCTATCTCCCTTTGGCGAGGAGTGGGAGCAGATCGAAACAAATTTCTATACCTCTGGAATGCAATGGGTGGAATAAAGCTACACGGAAAAAGGGAGCATCAAGAAGTCAAGATCGAACAAGACGGGCAAAATTGGTCCTTTAAAGTCTTTGCTCTATTCTCGTTACGACAATGAGCAAAGAGGGCAAACATAAGGCCCAATTTTGCGACCCAATACCAAATCGAAAATAAGAGCCCATAACCCAAAAAAAAAAACAACAAAAAACATAAATCCAAAACCCTAGCCGCAACCACCTCCACGCACCAATGAGCCTTGCCTTGGCTGGGCGCCACCACCCATGACGTGCGCTTCTCCACCACGCCACTTCAGAGATATAGTCGCCCACGTCTCCACGTTGTACCTACAAAAAAGGAAATACAACAACAGTAACGGGATATTTAGGGGGGATTTCTTAGGCTATAAAAGCCAAAGATCTCAATGTAAAATGGGGTTTTTTTTTTGTTTATACGATTTACAAAAAAAAATAGAATACAGAGGCTAGAGCACATTTTCACAAAAAGAAGAGAATCAAAAACAAAGAAAAGGTTTCCCTTTATTTTTTTTTGTTTATTTTGAATCTTCGAGTTCTTTATTTATTTCTTGTTTTTTTCATTTGTGTTTTAAAATACAAAAGTTTTAAAAAAAAAAGGTCGTGAGGGTCTTACTGGGTTTCCTCCTATTGTCGCGATCGATCTTGCGCGCATGGGGGCTCTTGGTCGTGTTCAAACACGTAAATGGCATAAAAAAGGGATTGAAATGCTAAAAAAAAAAGAGGAAAGGGGTTTCTTTTTTACGATTTTGAAACGGAGAAAGAAGTGAATGAAAGAATTGGTTTTAGGTTTTAAGCATTAAAGAGGGTGGGCCCGCGTAATTTTTTGCTTCGCGGTGGATATGTGAAATTTCACCTAAATGGGTAAATTGCGCTATTAGCCCTCCTTTTTTTCTTGATGTTTTAATTCGTCCCCTTCATTTTTTCTTTATTTTAAAATTTGCCCTGCATTTTATGCCCCATTCCGATTTAGTCCGCGTCCGAGCACGGTGTTAGGAGACTTGGAATAATTCCGCTTCGATCCTTCAAGATTGCGCGTGCAATTAAATTTGGTCCTCTTCCTTTTATTTACTTTGCAATTTTGCCTCAAAACTCTTGTTTTTGATCCGATTTAATCTGTTTTCGGATTTTAGCTACTTTACCGTTAAATTAATTTTTTTATATATTATTAATAATTATATTTACTATTCTCATTCTTATTAATACTATTTTTATTTTATTATTAACATACCGTTATTTTTATGTACTATACTTGATATTACCATATCTATTGTTATACTATTGTATTACTAACATGTTTTATTTGTTACTTTTATTGTTTTTATATTTTATTATATACTATTATATTATTATTTTATTATCACTACTATATTATATATTACTATTATATTTACTATTATATATATTTTATTTTTTATTTTTTATTATTATCAAATGTTTTATTTTCTTTTACTTCTACCGTTTTGTTAGTACTATTATTTTATTGTTTTCTTATTGTTTATTTTGGATTATTATCATTATTTATTTTATCTAGTACTATTATTGCTATCTTTGTACTTATTATTATTACTTATCATTATATTACTTTATCACTAATGTCTTTCTTTATTATCTTTATTTTCTTTTACATACTATATATCTATTATCACATATATCATGGATTGCTTTAATTGTTTATTTATATATATATATATATATATATTTGTTTGTTTGTATCTACTATCTTATTACTATCGGTATACCTTTATTTCTTTTACTATTATTCTTTATTAGGGTTAAGATTATCACCATGACTTTTATATTCATTATTAATTATTTATTATTAGTGTTATATTACATTAGCGGTATTAGTATTTTTATTTTCTCCTTTTGGGTGCATTATTGTTATTTCCTATTAATCGGGTCTACATTTCACGTAATTATTTTTGGTTTCTTTTAAAAAAATTTCACAAAGGTAGTTTTGTGTATTTGGAAGTTCGAGAAATCGTGCTCAATCGTCTTTGGGCTTGATTTTTTTCGAACATAATATATTTTTTAATCGCGCCTATCTAATAGGTGTAACAATTTTTTTATATTAAAAAATATATTTTTTTCGTTTAATAAAATATTATTTTGGGCGTTGAGGGTTTTTCTCGAATCGATATATGACGTTTTCAAAAGTGTAGAGATACTGAAAATGGCATAGATAGGTTGTAACAATTTTTTATATTAAAAATATATTTTTTCGCCTATCGATATGACTCGTGTAGAGCGACTAGTGGAGCCTACAAGCACGTCTGGTGCTTAATTTTTCTCCTAAATATACTCCCCCGAAAATCAAATGGGCAACAAACACAAAATTTAGCAAAGCAACAGACACAAAATTTAGTAGAATGGAAGTAAGAAGATAGGGAGAAGAAAAGGAAAACAAGAAGGATAAGGAATTTTAGTTTATTTCTTTTTAAATAGAATGTAGAGTTTTGTTAGTAATTTTATTATTTGAAAGTTATTTTGTTAGGTTATTAATTTTGTTAGCTTCTGAATGAAAAGTTTTCCATTAAAAATTTGACGTAACTTTTTTGCTATTCGTAACTGTTTTGAGAATTTTGAATTTTTTTAACAGATCTAATATTGAAGATGGAGAATTACTTTTTCGTGTGCGTTTATTTCGATGGACAAATTTTGAGAACAATTGTGGGATGTATATTTGAAAGCCGCAAACAAGTAGCAATAAGATTTAATAGAAATATCTCGTTTGATGATATGAATGAAAAAATTAGTGAAAAATTTTATAGACGTTGTGGGAGAAGGATCTCGAAACTTTTCTACAAGTTTCCAATTTCGACGGGTCCCATAAAATTCACCGAAATGGAACTTGTAGACGATAAAGACGTGGAGACAATGGTCGCTCTTTATTGTGGGACTTGGAGCAACCAAAATGCACCAATTCAGTTATTTGCCGAGTTAGCTGGTGTGGAGCCAATTGAGGATCCCACTCCATTAGGTAAAGATGATGGAGCTCAAGAGCCGTGTATGGTGGTTCCGATATTGTACGTTGATAGCCAATCAACTATACACGAGATCGACATTAATCTTAATGCTGCACCCAAGATTGATGTGGCTGGTGATGATGTCTACCATAGTAGTGATCCTTTTGGTCACGAAGTCGATAGTGATAGTGATCCCAATGTGGACGAGGTCCCGGATGATATTGACGATGAACGCGTGAATGAGGATGAAAACGTTAACGTGTCTTCAGTCGGGAACCAAATTCGACGTATTGTGATACACAATAATCCTGGGGCATACATGTCTCGGATAGAACTCGATGCGGCGCACGCGGTCGAGTTTCTGGAGTACCCTGAAATACTACCTGCTCACCGGATGGCCGTATATTCCGATCCTGAGGAGTTGTTCATGGGCTAGAGATTCGAAAGTAAGGAAGCGTGCGTATTTGCCATTAAGCAGTATAACATGAATATATCAATGGACTACAAAGTCGTCATGTCTGAACCGACATTATATATTAGAGAGTGTTGGAGGTCGGCGGAAGGCTACAATTGGCGGATACGAGCTGCATTTATCCAGAAGTCACAAATGTCAGAGATACGAAAATTTGTTGGGCCTCACATATACATTTCAACACGTATGACAGAAGAGCATCGAAAACTTGATTCCAAAACAATCTGTACGTGCATCATGCTAATGGTGAAAGACATGCCAACCATTAAAGTTTCAGTATTGATTGTCGAAATGCAGGCACGATTCCAGTATCGAGTATCATACCGGAAGGCATGGATAGTTAAACAGATGGTAATAGAGCAATTGTACGGAGATTTTGATGCATCATACAATGAGTTATAGGGATGGATAGCCGTTATGAGGGAGTACGTGCCGGGGACTGTCATTAAGTTGCAGATGCGACCTTATTACGGCCCGGATGACCAACTACAATGGGAAAAATAATTTTTCAATGGATGTTCTGGACGTTTAATCTATGCGTGCGTGCATTTCCCCACTACAAGCCATTTGTGCAAGTAGATGGGACATAGCTATACGGTAAATATACACAGATCTTACTTCTTGTGGTTGCTCAAGACGGGAACAAGAACGTACTCCTAATTGCGTTTGCCATTGTAGATAAAAAGAACATGGAGTCATGGGAATTCTTCCTTACAAACCTGCAGAGGCATGTTATTAGTAATGATAATATTTGCATCATCTCCGATAGAGAAAAATGATTAATTGCCGCCATTAGGCGTTTTGGTGTGTCATGGATATCCGTTTACTGCATCCAGTACATCACGGCTAACTTTTACCAAGATTATAAGAATGCAGACTGGTGGAGACAAGTTGTAAGAATGAGTAAAGAATAACCTTATCCTTTTAATATATAACCTAATGTTTTGTGGCGAGACTGTAACTTATATTTTCTTAATACATACACAGCGCACGAGCTAGAGCCACACATTTTCCAGCAAAGGATGACTCAACTTGAGAATGACATGAAAGGTCAGACGAACACATCTTTTCGACAATAGTTGGGTATCATGGAGCCGTGGCAATGGGCTTAAAGTGACGAGAGCTTTCGTTACGGTCAAATGACCACAAACTTGGTGGAGGCGATCAATGCTATGTTGTTGAAAACACGACATCTTCCGATTTCATCTATCTTATCGGCTACATTCTATACCTTGATGCCAAGAATGGGTCAGCAACAAGTCAACCACATGGAGGGGTGACACGTGTTTGTCGAAGATGTCAGGGATGTAATGGTTGCAAACCGTCGGATGGCAAGGTTGATAAATGTAGAAGTATATTCACGATGTAATGAAATGTTTTGCATTATAGAGACCATCAGTCGTCAACCGATATACCACCTAAGTCCTATAGAGTTGATATCCGAAATAGAGGGTGCGATTGCAGGACTTTTCAGACACTTCATTATCTCTGTGCACATGTCGTGGTAGCTTGTGCTAAAGTCTCGCTCAATGTAGAACAATTTATTGATTAAGTGTACACCCTCGAATGCACATTGTGTGTATGGGAGAATGAGTTCCCCGTGCTTCCTGACTTATCTACTTGGGAGGTTTCTCCAACGACCTTTGATCTTGTCCCAAACAAAGGGTTGCGTAGGAACCCGAAAATCCATCCACAATCATCCAGAATCCATAACAAAATGGACATTAAGGAGAAATTCGACGGGAAGCTGTGTGGCGTATGCAAATTAGCCGGTCATAATTGGAGTAAATGCCCGCTCCAAAACTACCATAATGGATAATCGTCGCGATCGAGTAGAAATTAAGATGTTGTTCATTACATGTTGAGAGGATTGAATATAAAATTTCTCTACAATTTGTTGCAGTTAATCTAATTTGACTTACAAAGTTAGTATAAAGTTTATTTATTTAAATTGCAAAAAAAAAATCATAAAATTGATAAATAAAATGGCAAAAAAGGCATTACATAAATACAAAGTTGACTATTTAAATTGCAAAAAAAATTAAATTGATAAATAAAATGCCAAAAAATTAACTACATAAATATGAAGTTATTTATATTACAAAATCCCCTAAAATTGATGGTTTGATGGTGTGGTTCTAGGAGTATATTTTTGTGGAGCTCGACATTCAAGTTGCGGGCGATTGCGGTGACCAACGTTCTCTTCCTCCGTATGTGGGGGTGTGCGAAAGATAGATGAAAAATCATATGTCTCAAACACCATCGATGAACTTGAGCCGAGAGGAGTGGAGTACGGCGGTGGATACAGACCGGGAGGAGTGGAGTACGATAGTGGATATGGATCGAGAGGAGTGGAGTACGATGGTGGATATGGAATCGGAAGAGTGGAGTACGACGGTGGATACGGGCCAGAAAGAGCGAAGTACTGAGGTGGTAGTGTGTAACACCCCTAACCTGTAACCGTCGTCGGTTAGGGTTAAAGGCGCTACCAGACAGATCGAAAACTTTTACAGACATTTCATAAAACAATTCATCAATCGCAATCAAAGTGTCCCTTTTATAGGTCAACGAAACCTTAATCATGCTTTAGAATAGGGTCGGGACTAAACCGAACACATACTAAAATTCTCAGAAATTTAAAACTTTTCTAAGTTACAGGAGTTACACGCCCGTGTGGGCAGGCCGTGTGCCTCCACGGCTACCAGACACACCCATGTGTCCTGACTGTGCCAAAACAGAGTATTATACTGACTTATCCACACGGCCACCAGACACGCCCGTGTGCCATGGCCGTGTAAAATTAGGCTAGCTATTGACTTATTCACACGGCCACCAGGCACACCCGTGTACCATGGCTGTGTATGCAAAACAGGCCATATGCAAGGCCAAATTTCCACCCACACGAGGGTCAACCCTAAAAGCAACATACCAATTCATTTCATTAACATTTTACAACCGAAGACATGTCAAATAATCAACAAATCTCTACATTCAATTTCAATTCCAATCATGCCAATTTGCACAACTAAAACACATATATGTTCAAGCATGATTCATCTATATTTACCTTTCATATAACAATTTCCTTGATCAAACATGCATACTCAAATTTCATCCATATACTTACCATAACTTGACCATATCATAGTCATGAGATCATACCAAAACCAACATCATATACCATATTTACAAATGCATAATACCAACATATAACTAGCCACATCACATAGCTAATTTCATTTCTCCTACCTATACCAAAATGACTAGTGTATACATGCCATATTTAGCTAAATACATATTTTAAAAAAGTACCAAAACAAGTTTGAGTAGTGTGATGACAATCCTCGACGGTCCCCGAGCCTCTCGTAGCTTTAATGATCTATAAAACAGAGCAAACACATACAAAGTAAGCTTTCAAAAGCTTAGTAAGTCATATACAAATAAACTTAACATAGAACATTCATAAGCATAAATACTTGAATTCATAAACATATTCTCAATTCAAGCACATATATAAACTCATTAGCTCACTTGATTTACCATTGCTTACCAATTCATCACATCTCAAATATCTCATTTGCTCATATCTCAAACATACATATAACTCAAATGTTCATTTGCATTATTGCACATACATACTCACATTTCATGCTTATACAAAGCATATATGTAACACCCCTAACCCGAGACCATCACCGAAATAGGGTTAAGAGGAGTTACCAAACAACCGTAACATTTCACAACTATAACACGACACAAAGTCTATCATCAATCATACATACTCAAATACGAACATACAGTCCCTCATCTAGGTCTACGAGACCTCAAACATGTGTTAGAAAAGGGTCAAGACTAAACCGAACACTAATGAAAGTTTTCAAAGTTTCAAATATTCTTCAATACTGTTGAGGTCACATGCCTGTGCAATCAGGCCGTGTGCCTCACACAATCACCAGACACCCCCATGTGTCTAGATCGTGCCAAAGCAGAGCATGTATTCTGACTTCTTCACACGGCCACCAGGCATGCCCGTGTGCTAAGGCCGTGTACTCTTAGGCAATATACTAACTTATCTACAAGGCTATTAGGCACGTCCGTGTACCGTGACCATGCATACTTGAGCTAGCTACTGACTTTATTCCACGGTCACTAGGCATGCCCGTGTGCCATAATCGTGTAAGCAAAATAGGCTATTTGCAAAGCCAATTTGCCACCCACACAAGGGTTTGCCAACAAGCTTCAAAACAATGCCAATTCATGCTTTTAAATGCACTCAAACATACCATTTCATGAACTCAATAACCATTAATATTACTATCTATTTTCATACCTAATATCATCACCTTAAGTTCATTCAAAGTAACAATGGTATATCTCAAAACATACATATATCAAGCATTAGGTAATTCATGCCATAATTCATCTTCAAACCACATCTTTCATCATCCACAAAGTCATGAAATATACTACATTCATAGCTCATTCATAAACTCTACATCATTCAACTTCCAAGCCAACTCACATGGTAGGGATTAAACATTTCAAGACATATCTTAACTTCTAGCCTATACATGCCATATTTCAACTATATACATCTTTCCAAAAGTACCAAAATAGAATGCCGATAGTGTGATAGAGATGCTGACGGTTCCCAAATCTGAGCTAGCTTTACTGACACTGTAAAATAGAGAAACAAATCACACAGTAAGCTTGTAACACCCTTAACCCCTACCCATCGCCAGATTAGGGTTACAGGCATTATCGGATAAGTCATACAACAATCCCGATTCCATATACCACACTCAACAAATTGATCTTAACATATGAAATTTAGAAACAAGTAAACCACACTTAACTAATTAATAAAATAATCCTATTACAATAGTCAATTTATTTAAAGTATTAAGAAAACCACTAGGTGTTGCTTAACAAAATTTAAACACTTTGCTTTAAGTTTTGTATATAACAATGTATGACTTAATAATCACAAGCAACCACTGTAATTTCAATTCCATATTATAGTTAATCACAAAGTTTTATGCTTTCTAAACTATTTCGAACTAACTATTAATTCGTCACATGTATACTCTTAACCATATGTTTCGTATCCAATTCGACTATAATCGAAATATCAAACAAATTTCTTTTTATAAGCATACTTTACTCAACTACTAATAACTATCCATGAACAAAATATATATATATATATATATATATATATTTACCCATACCATATTTATACAGTTAGCCAAATCATACCTATACATTTATCAAGTACATATGCAATCTTAATACTATTACCCTATGGACGAATCCAACATTAATGCAACATAACCGAATATACAATATGCTTATCATTATCATGTTTCTAGATCATGTATCAATATCAAAGTGTATATACATACTTCATAATAAGCTTTCTAACTCATACTATTTCATAATACATATCGTACTGTTCAAATAAACTAAATCATGCCACAACCAAAATATATATACATAAACATCTCCTCTTTCAACCATGATTGCTTATTTTGAACCGCATCAATAATGCAAAACCTACCAATTCTAAGCTTAAACCAAGACTTCACACACATATATGGCAACATATTACCTAGCTAACATATTACATGCTTTAAATCATCTAGCATCCATCATTTTTCCTTATTAGCTAAATGCATATCCCAACAATACATCATATATACATATATCATATGATCATCTTTCATATATGATTTAAAGCATGACCGAAATCACATATCTAATGGTATTATAATGCAAGCTATTTTATCAAAATGTAAAACCTAAACTTAACCAACAACAACAACCTTATTCGCAAGGCCGTATTTATATTTACAATCCGAACATCATTCATTACTTATCAAAATAAAGCCTATACATGCCTTTGATTCAAAAAGTTTACAAAACATAATTATACCAAAGAGAGTGATAGTGTGATCGACTTTCTTGCGATCCCCGAGCCCGTAGTTGAATTAATGATCTATAAAATAGAAACACAAACATATCTGAGTAAGCTCAATAGCTTAGTAAGTCTTAAGCAACTTTATTATAACATTCAAACAATTTAAATTTTCTTTTCTATAAACTTATAACATATATATTTATGCATGGCGAACATTATCAACTTGTTAATCATAGCATTTATACTTCTTTACCAAAATCTTATAATTCATCAAACCATAGTATAAGCGTATTTTACATAAATCACATGCTTCTAACACATATGTGCAACATTTATATTAAATATATCATCATGCTCAAAGTCTTTCCACTATTAGCGTTTCTACTAGTGTAGAACATTCCAAAAATAACATGTTTAAGCTCAAGTTCTACCTTATACCAATCATACATATCGCTTAATAAACTCAATCACCCAAAACACTAATCTTAATATGATACTTCAACCTAAGTAACATTAATCACAACTTACCTTACCTCTGGTAAATTCAATGAGATTTGAACTTACCTGAGTATTTAGCTTAATAGGTTCACTATAATATACTCGAACCATTTATAACTTCTTCGTTTTAAAGTATCACCGGCATTAAGCCTGCTAGGCACGAAGCCCGAATCAAATCAAGGCACAAGGCCCTCGCACGAAGCGAATATGTCACCGGCACTAAGCTTGCTAGGCACAAAGCAGAATATGTCACCAAGACTAAGCACGCAAGGCACAAAGCCCAAATATTTCACCTAAGACTAAGCACGCTAGCACAAAGCCCGAATCAAATCATCGGCACAAGGCCTGCTAGGCATTAAAGCCTGATATATAACACCGACACAAGGCCTGCTAGGCTAATAGCCCGAGATATCAACATTTTCAACATTTCAATGCACATTTCAATAATACCATAACCAATTAACTCACTTGAATTTCATAATTCTATCACATTTCAAATTCAACTAAGCTTATTCATATTTTCTAAATAAAATCATTACATTCGGCTATCACATAAAAATATACCCAAATTTATCAAACTTTGTCATTAAACACATTCATAAATCATTCTTTACTATAATCTAGCTTAAGGACTTACCTCGACTGTCGACGAACAACTTAAACCGGCTATTCGAGAACTTTCGTCTTTCCCCGATCCAATTCCGTTTTTCTTTGCTCTTGATCTAGAACACATTAAATTCAGATCATTCAAGTATATTTCATCTCAATTTAGTCCCTAAGCACATAAATAGGCAATTTACCATTTTACCCCTATAGTTTCACATTTTTACAATTTAGTCCTATTTGCATAAAACACAAAATACACATAATTTGCACATAACACTTTAGGGCCGAATCTTCTATACTCTCATACCAAGATATACATTTCATTTATTTTGCAAACAAGTCCCTCCAAATTTTTATTTTTACAAATTAGTCCAAAAACACTCAAATTTACTAAAATTTCCAATTCAATATACATTAATCTTCAACATATCATTTACATAAAATCATAAAACACCAAAAATCACAAGAATATAACAAGGGCCAAACATCATACATGATTATTCTTAAAAATTTTAACATGGGTCGGCTACAGTTCGAAGCAACGATCTCAAAAACGTAAAAATTATCTAAAACCGACTAAGGACTCACCTTCAATTTTAGCTTCAAAGTGCCGAAATTTCAAAGACTTTGAACCCTTCTTCTGATGCAAACTTTTGGCCAAGACAAAGATGAATGAAAAATGGCTTTTGTTTTTGTTTTACTTTAACATATATTAATGTATTATTAAATTATTTAACTCACCTTTATAATAAAATAACCAAATATTATATCTTAAGGAAAAACTTGTCCATGACCAGCCACTAACTCATAAAATGGGTTATTTACCCTTTCAATACTTCATAATATAAAGCCATGCTCAAATTAGCACATTTCACTTTAGTATGCCACTTTTACCTTTTACGCGATTAAGTCATTTTTCTTAATTAAACACACAAACGATAAAATTTTTCCACTAAACTTTCACACATATTAATTCACATATAATAAACACAAAATATAAATTTAAAATATTTCTCGGACTCAAATTCGTGGTCCCGAAACCACCGTTCCGATTAGGGCCAAATTCGGTCTGTTACAATTCTCCCCCTTAAGGATTTTTGTCCCAGAAAATCTTACCGTTAAATAACGTCAGATATTGTTGCCTCATTGAGTCCTCAGGCTCCCATGTAGCCTCTTCAACTCCGTGCCCATTCCATAGTACTTTCACTAATCCTTTTGTTTCTTAACTCTTTCATTTCCCGAGCTAAGATACGGATCGGTTTTTCCTCATATGTCATATCAGGTTGGATTTCAATCTCAGATGGAGCAATCACATGTGACGGATCTGATCTATATCTAAGGAGCATAGAAACGTGAAATACATCGTGTATCTTTTCTAATTCAGAGGGTAGCTTCAACCTATAAGCAACAGGCCCAACACGTTCAATGATTTCATACGGTCCGATGAATCTTGGATTCAACTTGCCTTTCCGGCCAAAACGGAGTACTTTCTTCCACGGAGAAACCTTTAAAAATACTCGATCTCTGACCTAAAATTCAATGTCTTTATGTTTCAAATCAGCATAGGACTTTTGACAATCCGAGGCAGCTTTCAAATTGTCTCTAATAATAGCTACTTTCTGTTCGGTTTCTTTAATCAAATCAACCCCGTGTATCTTATTCTCGCTGAGCTCAGTCCAGTATAATGGTGTTCAACACTTTCGCCCGTACACGGCTTCATAGGGCACCATTTTGATACTAGATTGAAAACTGTTATTATAGGCAAATTCAATCAGAGGTATGTATCTTTCCCACGTACCTTCAAACTCAAGAACACAGCATCTCAACATGTCCTCAAGTATCTGAATAGTTCGTTCAGATTGACCGTCTGTCTGTGGATGAAAGGCTGTACTAAAGTAAAGTTTAGTACCTAAAGCATCTTGCAACTTCTTCCAAAATCGTGATGTGAATCTCGGGTCTCTGTCCGAAACAATGGAACTCGGCACACCATGCAACCTCACAATCTGCGATATATACAATTCAGCAAGTTTATCAAGTGAATAGTCCGTTCGAATTGGTACAAAATGAGCCAATTTGGTCAATCTATCAACTATAACCCAGACTGCATCTTTCTTGCTCGGTGTCATAGGCAAACCAGATACAAAATCCATAGTGATTCTATCCCATTTCCATTCAGGTATCATGATCGGCTGAAGCAACCCATAAGGCACTTGATGCTCGGCTTTTACTTACTGACAGATTAAGCACTTTGAAACAAATTCAGATATATCCCGTTTCATGCCGGGCCACCAATAAAAGCTGTTTCAAATCATTATACATTTTGTGCTACCGGATGTATCGATAATCGACCACTATGAGCCTCACTCGAATCATTTGAATTAAATCCAAGTTCTTGAACACACATTCGGTTTTAAAGTTCAAACAATCATTTGCATCAATTTGAAACTCGATTCCACATCTTTTCACCTGAATTAAGCTTAGCAATCAAATCCTTGTCGACTTTACATGCATCACAAATTTCTGAATAAACATTGGTCTTGCTTGTAATTGGCTAGGATCGATCCATCACCAAACATAACCATCGTGCGTTCATTGCACGAAGAGCAAACAATGATTTTCGACTTAATGCATCTGTAACAATGTTAGCTTTCCCCGGATGGTAGTCAATCACCAACTCATAGTCTTTCAACAATTCTAACCATCTGTGTTGCTTCAAGTTTAGATCTTTCTGAGTCATCAAATACTTTAGGCTTTTATGATCCGAATAAACATGACATTTCTCACTGAATAAATAGTGCCACCAAACTTTTAATGCAAAAACAATAGCTGCTAATTCCAGATCATGAGTCGGATAATTTCTTTCATGCGGCTTTAGTTGTCTCAAGCGTAGGCTATAACCTTGCCTTCCTACATCAATACAGCCCAAACCACTTAAGGAAGCATCGAATACACAACAAATTCTTTACCCGATTAAGTGAGCTAACAAGAGCTTAGTCAAAGGGCTTTCAAGCGATCGAAACTTTTCTAACAATTTTCCGACCACTCAAACTTGACATCTTTCTGTAGTAGCTTTGTTACAGAAAAACCTTTCACAAACTGTCTGTAGTAGTCCGCAAGTCCCAGAAAACTTCGAATCTCGAAAACATTTTTCGGTGGCTTCTAATCAAGTATAGCCAAGATTTTGTTTAGATCAACTCGAATACCTGATGCTGAAACAACATGTCCCAAAAAGCTGACCTCTTTCATCCAGAACTCACACTTACTAAACTTCGCATACAACTGCTAATTTCGCAAAGTTTGTAGCACTAATCTCAAATGCTCAGCATGCTCGATTTCATCTTTGGAGTAGATCAATATATCATCAATAAACACTACTACAAATCGATCTAAAAACTGTCTAAAAACCCGATTCATCAAATCCATAAAAACAACAGGTGCATTAGTAATCCCAAAAGGCATAACCAAAAACTCAAAATGTCCGTACCTCGTCCGGAATGCAGTTTTTGGCACATCTGTATCTCGACTACATAATCGATAATAACCCGATCTCAAATCTATCTTTGAAAATACTGAAGCCCCCTTCAACTGATCAAACAAATCATCAATCCGAGGTAACAGGTATTTATTCTTTATAGTTACCTTATTCAATTGCCGATAATCAATACACATCCGCATTGTTCCGTCTTTTTCTTCACAAAAAATTTGGTGCACCCAAGGAGAGAAACTTGGTCGTGCAAAGCCCTATCTGTTAACTCTTGCAATCGTATTTTCAACTCTTTTAGCTCATGAGGTGCCATCCGATATGGAGCTATCGAGATCGAGTCATTCGGTGCCAATTCAATGCCAAACTCAATTTCTCGTATTGGGGTAAACCGGTAGTTCTTCATGGAACACATCCGGGTATTCACACAACCAAGTCTGATTCAATATACTTTTCGGACACTTTATTATCCAAGACATAAGCCAAATAAGCGCACCCTTTTCTCACATACTTTTCACCGATGATCGAGGATATTATTGTAGGAAACTCACTTAAATCATTGGATTTAATTACGATGATCTCGCCATTCGACATCTCAAATCAATAAGCTTTCTTTTGCAATTCACCAACGCATCATGTGAAGTTAGCGGTCCATTCCCAAAATTATATCAAACTCATCGAAGGGCAACAACATTAAATCGGTGGGAAACAATAATCCCGAATCATCGTGGGCAACCTCTACACACTTTATTAACAAGTACACATCTACCCGGAGGGTTGGACACACGAATCACAAACTCAAGAGACTCAATGGCGAGTCTTACCGAATACTAGAGTTTCACACACAATGAATGAGTCAAACCGGGATCAATCAATGCAATCACGGTAGTATCATAAAGGGTGAAAGTCCGGTAATGACATCGGGAAGAAGCATCCTCTACGGCTCGTGTAGCATAAGCTCGATAGGTGCTCGGGCCTCGATCGAACTACGATTGTCCTTCGTCCCTCTCGACTACCACCTACTTTCTTTGGAATGTTTGGGTGGTCATCCCGTCTTTGGCGTCTTTGCTTCGGTCTAGTGTTCGAATCGTATTACATTACGGCTAACATCGGGCACTCTCGAATAAAATGGTCCGACGATCCACATTTAAAGCGGGGTGATCACGAACCCTACAACTTTCGAATGCCATTTTCGCAATGTTTACACTCGACCCGGTCCTATGGAACGTTACCAACACAGCTATCGAAGTGGCTCGATAACTCCCTGGAGGTCGATCACGTCTAGGTAAGTCTGAAGTAGCTTTATGTCGGTTGGAGTCATCTCTGAATTTCTTAGGCACCGAATGGTAAGTCTTACTCGTTGATGTCTTACGAGTATCTCTAGCTATTTCAGCTTTTCTTTTCTCTTTTCCGAGCTCTTCAGCCTTACAAGCCCGCTCGACTAGTATCACAAACTCTTTGATTTCAAGAATGCCGACCAGCAACTTTATATCTTCATTCAGACCGTCTTCAAATCTTTTGCACATAATGGCTTCAGTAGAAACACACTCTCTAGCATATCTGCTAAGTCTGACAAATTTCTGTTCATATTCTGTCACAGTCATTCGCCCCTGTTTTAGTTGAAGAAATTCTTTTCGTTTTTGATCGATGAATCTCTGACTGATATATTTCTTACGGAACTCAATTTGGAAGAAGCCCCAAGTTACTTTTTCTTTGAAACTACGGATACCGGTGTGTTCCACCGGTGATAAGCGGTGTCCGAAGTAGAGATATAGCACACTTTAGGCATTCATCTGAGTACAAGATAACTCATCGAGTACGAATAGTGTTATCAAGCCACATCTCGGCTCGTTCGCATCATCATTATCATTGGCCTTGAATTCCTCTACCCCATATTTCTGATTTTATCAGCAGGAGGCTGCTAGATCTCATTGGATCTATCATCGAAGTCTTTGAAGGTACCGGAGTTGGATTATTTGGAGGTGGAGGTTGTTGTACAGCCGGGTTATTCTGAACAAACTGGGTAAACCATTCATTCATCATTTGGTAGAAGGCTTGTTTAGCCTCCCCCTCGTGGCTACCCTATCTGGTCGAGAGTCTAATGGCATTGATCCACGTGCGAGACCAGGCGCAACGCTCTCCACATCATCAGCTATGGCTCTATCGGGATCGAAATCCATTTACTATATAGAATACAATTGAAATTGTCAGAAGTCACCACACTATCATATATAAAATTCAAAGGCATGTATAGCTAGACTCTTACATACTACGGTAGTCCTAGAATCGACTAATTCGTAGCTCTGATATGAATAAAATGTAACACCCTTAACCCCTACCCATTGCCAGATTAGGGTTACAGGCATTACCGGATAAGTCATACAACAATCCCGATTCCATATACCACACTCAACAAATTGATCTTAACATATGAAATTTAGAAACAAGTAAACCACACTTAACTAATTAATAAAATAATCCTATTACAACAGTCAATTTATTTAAAGTATTAAGAAAACCACTAGGTGTTGCTTAACAAAATTTAAACACTCTACTTTAAGTTTTGTATATACCAATGTATGACTTAATAATCACAAGCAACCACTGTAATTTCAATTCCATATTATAGTTAATCACAAAGTTTTATGCTTTCTAAACTATTTCGAACTAACTATTAATTCGTCACATGTATACTCTTAACCATATGTTTCGTATCCAATTCGACTCGTAATCGAAATACCAAACAAATTTCTTTTTATAAGCAAACTTTACTCAACTACTAATAACTATCCATGAACAAATATATATATTTACCCATACCATATTTATACGGTTAGCCAAATCATACCTATACATTTATCAAGTACATATGCAATCTTAATACTATTACCTTATGGACGAATCCAACATTAATGCAACATAACCGAATATACAATATGCTTATCATTATCATGTTTCTAGATCATGTATCAATATCAAAGTGTAAATACATACTTCATAATAAGCTTTCTAACTCATACTATTTCATAATACATATCGTACTGTTCAAATAAACTAAATCATGCCACAACCAAAATATATATACATAAACATCTCCTCTTTCAACCATGATTGCTTATTTTTGATCCGCATCAATAATGCAAAACCTACCAATTCTAAGCTTAAACCAAGACTTCACACACATATATGGCAACATATTACCTAGCTAACATATTATATGCTTTAAATCATCTAGCATCCATCATTTTTCCTTATTAGCTAAATGCATATCCCAACAATACATCATATATACATATATCATATGATCATCTTAGTATATGATTTAAAGCATGACCGAAATCACATATCTAATGGTATTATAATGCAAACTATTTTATCAAAATATAAAACCTAAACTTAACCAACAACAACAAACCTTATTCGCAAGGCCATATTTATATTTACAATCGAACATCATTCATTACTTATCAAAATAAAGCCTATACATGCCTTTGATTCAAAAGTTTACAAAACATAATTATACCAAAGAGAGTGATAGTGTGGTGGACTTTCTTCTTGATCCCCGAGCCCGTAGTTGAATTAACGATCTATAAAATAGAAACACAAACATATCTGAGTAAGCTCAATAGCTTAGTAAGTCTTAAGCAACTTTATTATAACATTCGAACAATTTAAATTTTCTTTTCTTTAAACTTATAACATATATATTTATGCATGGCGAACATTATCAACTTGTTAATCATAGCATTTACACTTCTTTACCAAAATCTTATAATTCATCAAACCATAGTATAAACGTATTTTACATAAATCACATGCTTCTCGACACATATGTGCAACATTAATATTAAATATATCATCATGCTCAAAGTCTTTCCACTATTAGCGTTTCTATTAGTAACCGAACATTCCAAAAATAACATGTTTAAGCTCAAGTTCTACCTTATACCAATCATACATATCGCTTAATAAACTCAATCACCCAAAACACTAATCTTAATATGATACTTCAACCTAAGTAACATTAATCACAACTTACCTTACCTCTGATAAATTCAATGAGATTTGAACTTACCTGAGTATTTAGCTTAATAGGTTCAGTATAATATACTCGAACCATTTATAACTTCTTCGTTTTAAAGTATACCGGCATTAAGCCTGCTAGGCACGAAGCTAGAATCAAATCAAGCACAAGGCACGCTAGGCATGAAGCCGAATATGTCACTAAGACTAAGCACGCTAGGCACAAAGCCGAATATGTCACCCAGGCACTAAGCACGCTGAGCACAAAGCCGAATCAAATCACCCAAGCACAAGGCACGCTGGGCATTAAAGCTCGATATATAACAAGCACAAGGCACCGCTAGGCTAATAGCCGAGATATCAACATTTTCAACATTTCAATGCACATTTCAATAATACCATAACCAATTAACTCACTTGAATTTCATAATTCTATCACATTTCAAATTCAACTAAGCTTATTCATATTTTCTAAATAAAATCATTACATTCGGCTATCACATAAAAATATACCCAAATTTATCAAACTTTGTCATTAAACACATTCATAAATCATTCTTTAATATAATCTAGCTTAAGGACTTACCTCGACTGTCGACGAACAACTTAAACCAAATTTATTCGAGAACTTTCGTCTTTCCCCGATCCAATACCGTTTTTCTTTGCTCTTGATCTAGAACACATTAAATTCAGCTCATTCAAGTACATTTCATATCAATTTAGTCCCTAAGCACATAAATAGGCAATTTACCATTTTACCCCTATAGTTTCACATTTTTACAATTTAGTCCTATTTGCATAAAACACAAAATACACATAATTTGCACATAACACTTTAGGGCCGAATCTTCTATACTCTCATACCAAGATATACATTTCATTTATTTTGCAAACAAGTCCCTCCAAATTTTTATTTTTACAAATTAGTCCAAAAACACTCAAATTTACTAAAATTTCCAATTCAATATACATTAATCTTCAACATATCATTTACATAAAATCATAAAACACCAAAAATCACAAGAATATAACAAGGGCCGAACATCATACATGATTATTCTTAAAAATTTTAACATGGGCTGGCTCTGAGTTCAAGCAACGATCTCAAAATGTAAAAATTATCTAAAACCGACTAAGGACTCACCTTCAATTTTAGCTTCAAAGTGCCAAAATTTCAAAGACTTTGAACCTTTCTTCTCATGCAAACTTTCGGCCAAGACAAAGATGAATGAAAAATGGCTTTTGTTTTTGTTTTACTTTAACATATATTAATTTATTATTAAATTACTTAACTAACCTTTATAATAAAATAACCAAATATTATATCTTAAGAACAAACTTGTCCATGACCAGCCACTAACTCATAAAATGGGTTATTTACCCTTTCAATACTTCATAATGTAAAGCCATGCTCAAATTAGCACATTTCACTTTAGTATGCCACTTTTACCTTTTACGCGATTAAGTCATTTTTCTTAATTAAACACACAAACGATAAAATTTTTCCACTAAACTTTCACACATATTAATTCACATATAATAAACACAAAATATAAATTTAAAATATTTCTCGAACTCGAATTTGTGGTCCCAAAACCACCTTTCCGATTAGGGCCAAATTCGGTCTGTTACAAAGCTTTCAAAGCTTAGTAAGTTCGTAGTATCATACAATTAAATCATTGAATTACATCAATGTAAAAATTGAACCATCACATAGATAATTTACCAATAATACTCAAACTCAACTATATCCAATACTCACATAGCATTCGATTAATCTACTTTCAATTTCACCAACCACGTAAGTATCATACATACCTTTGCTAACACTTAGTTACTCACAACCATGCTATCCAACCATCACATAGATAAAGGCACAACTAGGCACATTATCAATCTCAACCACATACTCAAATATCTTTTCATTCAACTCTTAAATCTATCATCAACCACATAGGTTCAAACGTACCTTGATCAACACATATTTACTCACCATTCATGCTACTCAATTTCTCGATATTACCTCTTGTCCATCCTTTGGTATTCCTTTGATTTATTCACACACTTAGTGCCAATTCCATAACTAAAACATAGTCGTCATCTCACACTTAGTGCCAATATGTTAAACCGAACTTATATCGGTATCGCACACATAGTGCCTATCCAATAAGCCAAAGCTTCTATCTTTCTGTACACACAATGCTAATCATTAAAATTGTAACTTCTATTATTTCGCACACATAGTGCTAATCAACTCTGTATCAACTCAATTTTGCACACTTAGTGCCTCAATACTCAAATTCGTACATAACACAATCTATTCCATTAATATACATTCATTCATTTCTCATCACATAGATACTAGTTTAATAACAAGTATTATATCCGAACTTACCTTGGACGTCGAAATACTGAAACGGTCGATTAATCGAGCATTTTATCTTTGGCTCGATCTCGATCCGAACCTCCCTTTCTTGGTCTATACCCATTCAAATTCACTCATTCAATTACCAATTCATTCAATTTATTCCACACACACATATTTAGGGCATTCTATAAAATAGCCCTCACATTTTCACATTTCGACACTTTAGTCCTTAATTCATCAAATCACAAAATACACCAAATTTCTATTCACATAAGCTTAGCCGAATTCTTCCCATGCTAATACAACCCCACATATTTCATTTATTTCACATCTTAGTCCTTCAATTTATACTTTTCTCAATTTAGCTCAAATTACTCAATTTCACTAAAAATTCAAAGACAAAACATGTTCATCCTTAACATATCTTCCATATTTTATTATCAACTAGCACATAGCTCAAGCATTCATCAATTGCGTATCTCAAAATCACCATCAATCTCTAAAATTAAAGCATGGGTTTAAAAGAGCACGAAGCAACAATTACGAAAATGTAGAAATTATCAAAAACAGAGCTCAAAACATACCTCAATCAAGATGAACAAGGGCCGAATATCACAAATGTATAAAACCTTCTTTTTTTTCTTCAAATTTGGTGGAAGAGATGAAAATATAGCCATCTCATTTGTTTTGTTTAATTAATATTAACTTATTAGTCATTTTACCAATTTGCCCTTAATGAATATTAATATTAACAACCAATGCCATGCTATCATCTTCCACTAACCATAAAATGGGCTAATTGCAATTTAAATCCTCCAAATTATAAAGGCAACAACTTTTAAGTACTTATCAATAAGCACACAGCATTTTACACTTTATGCGATTAAGTCTTTTTTGCTAATTAAGCACACAATCAATAAAATCTTCACACAGAAATTTCACATAGGCCAAAACACATACTGTAAACACAGAGAATAATATTAAAATATTGTTTCGACCTCAAATTTGTGGTCTCGAAACCACTGTTCTGACTAGGGTCTAAACCGGGCTGTTACAATATATATCAACGTACCTGAAACGGATGTACAATTCACATATTCATTCATTTCTTAGATTTGCCCGTTGAACCATTCGGAACTAAATAGGATACTCAGAGTTCTCAGAATAGTCGTACAATGCCAACGTCCCAGATGTGGTCTTACATATAACCAGATATCGATGCCACTGTCCCAGACAAGGTCATACACAAATCAATGCGTTGCCAATGTCCCAGACATGGTCTTACACGTAACCAAATATCGATGCCACTGTCCCAGACAGGGTCTTACATGAATCTCATATCGATGCCAACATCCCAGACGTGGTCTTACATGAACCTTATATCGATGCCAACGTCCTAGACGTGGTCTTACACGAAATCTCTAATCAATGTCAACCTCCCAGATGTGTCTTACATGATATCACATAATAGACGCCTATGTCATGACATAGTTAATCCTATCTATTCCTAGGCTCATATGGGACTTCTTGGACTTAAACAACCTCTCGACTTATTCGCAAACTCGGATTTCACATACATTCCATCTCAATGTATACATTTCAATTCAAATTTCATAGATGCACAAATAGTTCAATTCAAATACATTTATTAGTATATAGACTTACCTCGGATTCAGTTTAATAGAAACAAATACGACTACTCTATTACTTTTGATTTCCAGCGATCTAAGTCCATTTTCTTCGGTTCTTGATCTATACATATTCAAATTTAACCATTTTATTCATTAATTCATCCAATTCAATCCAAATACACATATTTAGGGCAATTTGCAATTTAGCCCTCACATTTTCACATTTGGATAATTTAGTCCCTATTTCACAAAATCACAAAATACACCAACTTTGCTTTTACCCATGCTTGGCCGAATACATATTATGCTCATATCAATCCATACATTTCATTTATTTTACAATTTAGTCCTCTAAAATTTCATTTTCACAATTTAGCCCTAATTAGCTAAATTCACAAAAAAATTCAAGAACAAAACATGTTCATTAAACACATATCTTTCATTTAACACAATTACTCATCATAAAGCTCACCATTTCATCAGTGGCACATCTTGTAAACATCATCAATTCTTCAAATTACAATATGGGCTTGATAGTAGACTAAGCAACAATCTCAAAAACATAAAAATCATCAAAAACCAAAGACAAAACTTACCTTAATCGAGGCTTGCAAGTTTGAAAATCAAAAGAACTAAACCCTTTCTTCTTCCTCTTATTTTTGGTCAAGAAAATAGATGAACAAATGTCTATTTTCATTTCTTATTTACATTATAACATATTATTATGTTATTTACTAAATTAACCTTTTGAATTAATAAATAAAACATATAAACATTAAGGACATACTTGTCCTTTCTCATCCACTAACATAAAACATGGTTTAATTGCCTCATAAGGCCATAACATTTAAAAGCCACAACACATAGGTGCTTTAACAAATAGCATGCAATTATTGCATTTAATGCAATTTAACCCTTTTCTCAAATTAAGCTTACAAACGAACAAATTAACTTACAGAACTTTAATGCATGCTTATTCACATATCAAGGGCACAGAAAATAATATTAAAATATTTCACTGACTCGAATTTGTGGTCTCAAAACCACCATTCTGACTAGGGTCTAAACCGGACTGTTACATAGTGGGCTGAAGATATCAAACTCTAAATGATATCCGTGGCCTGACGAGCCCGAGAAATAGTCATCCCCCCAAATCTGGATGATAAGAACTATCCCAAGAGTGTAGTTCCAGCTTTGCCTCCGGCTCTAGCTCCGACTTTGGTGCATAATGCGGATCTGGAAGGGGTTGCCCAATTCATATCGTATGCAGAGGGACTACCATCGACCGTCCACCAAATAAAAATGGTTTCTTTATCTCACAGTACCACTGTATGTACTCTAACGAGTGCTGTAAATCCAAAGCACGATCCATCTGAGGTACGCTCCTCAATCGGTTGTTCCATATCGTAATATATTCTTCATGCACTTCTCCCCAATCATTTCCATGCTTCCCCCTCCTGTTCATCCCATGGATCTCCCCCAATCGTACTGGCAGTGTTGGGATATACTGCATGTGTAACACCCATAACCCGTATCCGTCGCCGAATTAGGGTTACGAGGCATTACCGATCTAAACCCAACCCAGAATAAACATTAATATACAAACCTTCCTAATAGAATTATTAATAAATCATGCAGATCTTTGCTCAATCAAGACATATGACCCAAAATATCTTTCATCCATAAGCATCTTTCATTAAAGCAAATTTACTATTCAATTGGTCAATTCTATTTCCTTAGCCGAATATGCACATACTATACTCACTTTACTAAACAAAATTTCTATTATCAAAACTCAATATACATATACCAAAATTTACTTAAGTGAATCTAGGTTATACTAAATTCATTATCAATTGCTGAAAGTATCCAAAACATATCATAAACCAGATCGCTTACAATTATCATGGTCACAATATCAAAATCAAACC
This sequence comes from Gossypium rotundifolium, assembly GCA_025506655.1. Classification (NCBI taxonomy): domain Eukaryota; kingdom Viridiplantae; phylum Streptophyta; class Magnoliopsida; order Malvales; family Malvaceae; genus Gossypium; species Gossypium rotundifolium. Next base: position 118,203,150 of record CP106731.1, on the reverse strand, counting down.
TACCTTATAAACAACCTAAAACATACAAACCTATATTTCCATTTTTACTTATCATGAAATGTTATTTACCAAATTACACAAACACCATATTCGGCTTTACACAACAAAATTTTAACCAAATGGTCATTCAAGCTACATTTTCATACATCAAGCATAATCACATTAGTAATTGTACTTTCGCAAAAAGTTAACATCATAGCCGAATACACATAAGACCAAATTACCACAATTTAGACATTAATAAACCACATCCAATAGTCACGTACATAAAGCATAACATAGTCATCTCATAACTTAACTTATAAGTACATATATATAATAAAGCAAAAGTACATCCATCAACCAAAATATACTATATCTCTTACTCAAAACCAAATTCATGTACTCAATTATCACATATAAAAATATTATGAAATGAACTTCCAAAATAAGCTTATAACAAGGCCGTACATACACAAATATTAACACCATGATCAAGCATAACCAAATCAAACCCAAGCATAGAAACATAGCCATTTTCGCATGGTATTTTATATACATCTTATTCATAATGAACTCAAAAGAGTAATATAGCCTATACGTGCCATAGTTTCAAAAGTTCAACTTATAAAAAGGGTACCAAAGATAGTTGATAGTGTGATAGACTTTGACGATGATCCCCGAGCTCTTAACCGGACTTCAGAATCTATAAGACAATTCAAATAAACACATCCACAGTAAGCTATTATAGCTTAGTAAGTTATAAGCAATTATACCACAATAATGCATTGTATCAATAAAATCCAATAAATATAATCACTACCACGGTTTATAAACATAACATATATATTTGAATATATATATATATATATATATCACATTAAAAAAACTACCACATTTCATAGCCCAAAGACCAAACATTCTAGTCTTCAAAACTAGATTCATATACATATATATATATACTTACCAAATTTATACTTAAATTTCAATCTCATATAAATCACATATTCAAGATCAATACTAATCAAATGAATTTCTTATACAAAATTTCATATGGCGAATTACAATATATATATTTCATATAAAATCAATGAGATTTTGTAAACATTTCCCATATCAACCTATATAAATCGAACTATTTATTTGATAAACACATTCCATCTAAACTAAATTGTCACACGTACTTAATTTTTAATAATATCATCTCATAATATCAACTTACCAAATTCAATCCAAAAATAATAATCAATCACACACTTAGTGCTTATTATCCGATTCCGTACACTTAGTACTTGGAAATTCCTTTCGCACACTTAGTGCATAACAACCGATTTCGCACACTTAGTGCTCGGTATTTAAAAATTTGCACATTTAGTGCATAACAACCGATTTCGCACACTTAGTGCTCGGTATTTTAAAATTCGCACACTTAGTGCCAAATGACCGATTTTGCACACTCAGTGCTCGGTATCAAAATTTCTCATTAGCACATCACTCCAATTTATTCCTCATTCATACATGTATACACAACGTATCTTATTTCCTCATCAAATCAACATCACATTCGGCTATTTATTGATATATAAATATATCTCATAATCGGCTATGTTCATATCTCAAATCCATATCACACATGTTTGTTTTATTAACATGTCTATGTATCACATTTGGCTATAATCATCTGTAATTCAAATATCACACATTCGGCAATGTACCAATGCATATATTTAACTCTATTAAAATTTATATACAACCTTTTAGATAAAATTTAATTTAGCTCAATTGCTTAAAAACTTACCTCGAGTATCAACGGACTTTGTTTCCCGACTATTCGATTAACTTTTCCTTTCCCCGATCCACTCCCGATCCTTTTTGTTCTTGGTCTATATAAATTTCATATTAAGCCCATTCAACATACTTTCATTCAATTTAATCCAAAAACACATAAACTGGCAAATTACATTTTTACCCCTGATATTTTACACTTTTTACAATTTAATCCCTATTGCACAAAACACAAAATACACAAAATTTGCATATGCTATGCCTAGGCCGAATGTTCAATAGATCCATACAAGTCCATATATTTCATTTATTTTACATTTTAGTCCCTAAAAATTTATTTTTGCAATTTAGTCTAAATTACTCAATTTCATCAAAAATTCAAAGACTAAACTTGTTAATCTAACACATATATATCATATTTCATCATCAAACTACACAAACAACAAGATATCATCAATGGCTCAACTCAAAATATTCATCAAAAATCAAAATTGAAACATGGGCTTTGTGCATCACATAGCAACGATCTCAAAAACGTAAAAATTATCAAAAACCGAGCTAAAACTCACCTTGAATCAACCTAATTCCATGGCCGAACCTAGCTTAGGTTTTCTTGTTTTTTGTTCTTCTAATTTCGGCACCAAGAAGATGAGAAAAAAAATGGCCACTTTCTTTTATGTTTTGTTTATTATAATATCATTATAATATGTTATTAATTATTTATCTTTTGTAATCAATATAATAAACTATTTAAATTAACATAATGTCGTCCACTACTTCACATAATGGGCTAATTACAACATAAAACCTCCTAATTGTAAAGACAACCACAATTAAGCTCTTTCTTATTTAACCATCAATTTTTCATTTTACGTGATTAAGCCCTTTCTTCAAAATTAAGCATTAAAACGATCAAATTTTAATACGAAAATCACACACACATTAATTCACACATAAAGAACATAGAAAATAATATTTAAATATTTTTATGACTCAGATTCATGGTCCCAAAACCACCGTTCCGATTAGGGCCAAAATCGGATTTATTCTGACATACAACCGAATCACGAGTACTCGATCGCCATGATATCACTCCACTATCTGAAAATTGATAACGAGTGCGCTAATGCACCATAGGTTTGAGTGGACGTAGGCAGATGGGGCAATAAGCACCATAATTTTTGGAATAGAATACGTCATCCAAATGAACTTCACAGTTAATAATATTGTTATATTAACGCGGGTGGAATGAGATAAAATAATAAAATAAAGTTTATATTGAAAAACTTACCCCCTCTCCAGCATGATTCTCGATCATCAGACGGTATATCGGAATTGTGTATGACCTCTTGACACCCGAATTAGTGCTCCATCTATGAAAACAAATTGTTAGAACAATATAATCCGAAAAAAAGTCAACTAATTGTTATAACGAGTGGAAATATATATGATTGGTGACTAATGGATGCCAAGAATGGCATCCGGTAAAGTGCCCACGAATGCAGCAGTATGAGGCATTCGCCAATATCCATCGCAGAATGATCTGCCGTCCGACAAAGTTCGCGATACAACATGACTAACACTACGGACCCCCAACTGTATGAACAAGTGTTATGCAAATTGGATAATAGGGGTAAGTACATCAAGTGGACCGTACTGCTGTTTGCGTTTGGCATGAGTACACCCCCATAAGGTGCATAATGTAAGCTCGAGCGGCCTGCATCACCTTCCATTCATTGACAGTACTCAGCAGATACTCAAAATTGGCCTTTAACCATGAAAACCTCAAACTGGAAAATTTTCCCTCACTTGGCGAGGGTCCAAGTAATTCATAGCAAAGGGCAGCCGGCCAAGAGGTCGAACTTATGCCCGTGACCGCATTCCTGTTGATGGGGAGCCCTAGCTGAAGTGCAACATCCTTTAGAGTGATGGTGCACTCCCCGCATGGCAAATGAGATGTGTGGGTCTTCGGACGCCATCGCTCGACTAAAGCAGAAATCAAGTCGTATCGCAGATCAAAAGTCTGGATCAATGCCGCTGATCTGAGCCCGACTAACTCCAAGTATGGCATTAGGCGTTCATTTGGCAGAAACCCTACACTATAAACACGACCCCTCAATACGCGGAACGAGCCCTGACATTATTAAATTAGCAAAATAGTTAATACAATATAATTTAATTCTACAAATAACATGAGTATCAAATAAAATTTTTATTACCATCTCATTAATAGTACTTGATATGAGATTATTATTATTAATCAAAGAACCCATTTCTTTGCAAATCGCAATTAACAAAATGAATTCATTTAATTTGTTTAAAAAATACAATAAATTATTTTAAATTTCGAAACAAAACACGATAAATATCTCATAATTTCCCATAATTTACCTACAATAAAAAAATTATGTTAGATTACAATAATAATATAATTAAAATAAATATAAACATCTAAACATAAAAACATACTAATTAAATAAATAAAAATAGAAATAGAAACATATCGATTAGTTTCTTTCAAACAACCTATAAAATTATATAACAACAAATTTAATCAACATTTTAATAAATCAATAAAATTGTCAAATAAATAAAAATCAAATAAAATTACATTGTATAAAAATTACATTAAAAATCACAAAACACTAAACTAAACACTAACAATTTATATAACCTAATCATAAATTACTAACAAAATAACTATAAAATTATTTTTAAAAAATACATTACTAAAAATCACAAAACACATAACTATAAACACTAACAATTTATATAGATTAACAAAATGTTTGAAGACTTTGTTGTCATAAAAGACAGTGACACAAACATATGATTCATGACATTGATATGTTCATGCATTAGCAATGAACTTGGAACCTTCGAAGTTACAAACATGGGATAAAAATCCCAGAAAGATAAAACACGCTTTTAGACTGTTTTTTTTCTCTCTCGTTCTTAGAATAAAATCTAAGAACCACGTAGAAAAACAGGCGATAAAGTACACCCCAAGCTAGCAATATAAGGATATCATACCAAAGATTCTCCAATTTAATCCCCATGGATGATATCACGTCTTTTCCGGTCATGGTGCAAAATAATTTTAACAAAATAATTTTACATTTAAAAACTCACAAAACACAACAATTTACAATAAATTACTAACAAAATATTTAATGTAATAATTTTACATTACTAAAACTCACCAAATACTAAACTAAACACAACAAATTATAACATAATCCTAAATTACTAATAAATTAATTATAAAATAATTACAAACACAAAATTTATAACATATCCTAAATTACTAACAAATTAATTTTAAAATAATTATAAAAACAAAAAAAATTACATTCAAACAAAATATTAACCCAAAACCATAAACACTAAACATAAATAATTTATAATTAATAATTAATAACAAAAAATTTCACAACATCTTAATTGAACTCTTTAAATTATAAACAAAATTATTTACTAAAATAATACATTACCTTCTTTTTTTCTTTTTTCTTCTTCTTCTTCTTTTTTTTCTTCTCCTTTCTCTCTTTTCTTTCTCTCTTCCTGTGGGTTTTTGGTTTGGGGAGGATCTTATAAGCATGGTCCCCCATTTACGATCTTTTCCCATTGAAGGACTACACATTGCCGTGTACAGTGCAGCAGCAGAGAGGCATGCATGCAATAGCAGCAGAGGGGCATAAGGGGAGGGGTCATGTTGTCTGCAAGGCACACTTGGGCAGGCGAGGGGGCATTTAGCCTACATCAAGCGCAACTAGTTGCTCCTATCTGACAACGCGACCTGGTTCGGGTATTTTTAACCCGTATTTTCACCCATTGACTGTATTTTGACATGTATTTATATTTAAATATGTTTAATTAAAATAAAATAATAATATTTTATTAAAAGAAAAAATATTTTAATATAAAATAAAGGTGTTGCGCCTGTCAGATAGGCGCGACTAAAAAAAAAAAAATACCATTTTCATAAATAATCCAGCTGACAACCTATTTGGGTATATACTTTTTTTTAAATTTATTTAGGTAAAAAACTCGACATCCACGATACTACTTGGACCAACTTCCTCTCTTTGCCATCTGTTAGTACTACTTTTTACATTATGTTCTACTCTAATAAAATATATATATTTTTTATATTTAAAAGTAAAACATTATTTTAATGGTAATATTCACTTTTTCATTTTTGGCCTCAAAATTTTAAAAACTTTATAAATTGTCAAATCGTTTTATTTTAACCACTCAACTTTAATAATTTTTTTATTTTGATCACTTATTTTACCTTTGTTTTCTAAATATTTTTTTCTTTTTCTTAGAATTGATTTTAATTTTCTTTCTAGTAAGGGAACACTTGAGAGCTTAAGGGCTTATAAGAAATTACCTCATTGGTGAAGAGTCTATGAAGAGCGAGATCTAATTGTATTAGTGTCTATAGTTGATTTCTTCTGTGTAATACTAATCGATAGGGTATCATTGGTAAGTGCTACAAGATCTCGTGTATTGGAACCCACGGTTATGGACCCGAATCCATTAGTATGGAATATTTTCTTTTCCAAGTGAAATCCCCTAGTATATGAAAGAGTGAAAAAGTGCTTTTGTTGTTGTGGAATAAGAAGTCTTTGTATCTTAATACATGCATTTAATTTATTCAAGGCTATTAGAGTGGTATCCACTTTTTGGGGAATATGAGTCGAAGCAATAACAAGAATATTTTTAGTGGAACATCTTTTACAATCCTTGGAGAGATAGTTCACTAATAGAATGAGGGATAAGTAATTTGCCTCATTCACATCCATATCATGAGTGTTTGGAATCCATATTATGCAAGGAGACATTGATTTTGTTAGTTCGAATTGAAGGGTGATATAAAATCGGTTTATTTCTGACATCATATCCATAGTTAACACATTCATCATAGTTAGAAGCTCCAGCTCCGTATCAAGGTCATGATCAATAGCGTCACTATCATCAATAAAGTCACTAGCATCAATATTGTCACTATCATCAATATCGATATCATCAACAAGAAAACCCTTAAGCTTGTTATCCAGGAACTTGTTCAGAAATGCTGTAATGAAAGGAACATAGGAGTTTATCACTAGGTATTTGAACAAATAGGATCGCTCGGTTCCTATAGAACCTATCACTAAAATACCCCTAGAGGGAGATAAGGCTAAGTGGGGCACAAAGGGTTTTCCACGAGACGAGAAATGAAAACTATTAGCCTCACACGAGGTTTGTAAATAAGTGATTGTCTGATAATGAGAAAAAAATATCCGCCTTTCTACTAAACAGGATGTATTGAACTCATAATTCATTAGATACTTTTTATGAATGTCAACTAAGTATCGTAAGTAAATTGGTCCTTGTTGTTCAATCATTTGATAACCAGAGTCATTCTTTGATAAATGATCACTATGGGTCAGACTCAATAGAATTTGATCAATCATTTTTTTTGTCGTTAAGGTGGAGAACTCAACAAAGAATTCTCTTTCTTTATCATCAATCGAGTCACTGTTCGTGACCCAGGATTCTATTTTCTATCAATCCAATCACCGCTCACGTTTTTTTCTTTTTCTTATTGTCGAAACTATTTTTTATATTTTGAAAAACGGGGTCGACTTTAAAAACAAAAATGGACTCGCCACCAATCCCTTTTTGCTTAGGTGTGATCGGATCACCTTATAAAATATTTTATTTCAAAACATTGATTTTGGTCCACGAAATACAAGAAAACGGGTTCGGGAGTCGATTACGTACGAGGAAGGGTTAGCACCCTCGTAACACCCAAAATTTGGTACCTAATTGAAAATTTCATTTCCTAATATCAAAAATTTGAAAAATTCAAAATATGATCGTTTTATTTGAAAGAAAACCAAGACTTACTTACCTTAAAGAAATAAAATGCTATACCCAATAAGTTAGGATGTAACATCTCATGACTTTGAGACTAGGCTCGCCTTTATTTGTAGAAAATTCTTATCTCGAGACACAAAATATCTTATCCAATAAGTTAGGATATAACATTTTGAATTCCCGAGAATAAGTGTTGATTTGAAGTTTATCGGTTTCGATTTTGACAGAAAAGGGATACTTAATATTTTAAGTTCAATGAGAAAAAATCAAAACCAGTGAGTTAGGGCACAATTTTTCTCGAAACCCCAAATATTATGTTCCACCATATTTTTAGAAAGACTTTGAATAAAAATGCAACAATTTTAATAAAATGTATTTCTTATAAAAATGATTTGAATAAGATATTGTATCAATGCATTACAAAATATAAATTCTATGTAGTCATTTACCATAATTACAAGTTATATTAACATTTAATACTAATATAGACAATAAAAAATAAGATAAAATAAAATAAGCGTATTAAAGTAGTCATAAAATAATAAATAAATAAAAGAACATGGGCAAACTAAAAAAATATAAGCAATAAATAACACCCTACCACGAAAAATAAAAAACTACTAAATAAATATGGCACTTTACATCCAATTTGATTTAATATGACCAAAATAGTTCTTAGCACAATATTTAAAATCTAATAGAATCCATTGCACTCAATGTGCACACAATACTAACATTCAACAAATCAGGCATTCATGTTCAAATCATCGATCCATATAAAATGAAATTATGATGCAACCCAAACCCAATCCTAATGGTCCATCCGCTACACAAAGACCAGTACACGCCATTCACCTTTGTGGGGACTACTAAGTCAACCCTCCATCCGCTACACACCATCAAGGCGATCGCCCATATATCGTTGTGTCATTAGACACTATAGTCAAATTTATCGTTGTGTCATTAGACACTATATTCAAATATTGTAACCGGTTACCAAAATTCCGCAATGTGACCGTAGTCAACATATTTCACGTTGGTGAGACCAAGTCAACACCTTCGTTGGTGAGACCAAGTCAACACCTACTCTCCCCCTTTCGCATAAAACCCGAATGCCCCAAAAATATATATATTGTGCATAACTTAAATTCATGTTCATATACATATATTCGCATGTTATAAAATAACATATTTCACAATCCTATCAGAAGTAGGAAACGTACCTGGGTACTTTTTACCACATTTGTGGTTCTTAGCCACATTCACATTCTTAAACATATTCATATATTAAAGTAATAGCCATATGAAATATCGAAGGTTAGTAAGGGTACACACCTGATTTGCTTATTAGATTCCTTGAAATCCAGAAGAACGATCTACCGATCTAGATTTTTACTCCTATATTCTACCAACCATTAACATATATTAACAAACTTATTTTTCTTAAAACCAAATCCAAGTAGGATTTGTATTACTTACCTTGTTGTCAATTAAAAGATTGTAAATCAAATGCCTGGGAAATTGATAGTATTCCTTCCTTAAATCATTAGCCACTAAATCGTAATTATGTCGGTTTTCACTTTTGAATAAATGGAAAATAATTCCAAATATCAAGAACAAACCTTGGCGAATGTCCTTACCATACAATTTCCAAATCAAGAGGATTCCTTTATATGCCTCGTCGAAATTACTATAACTTCATGTGTTAGATCCGATCTAACTTTAATAAATAAAATTTGCCTTTTGGTGATTGTGCCTCACCTTAATTTCCTTGAATCAAATCCTCAAACTCTTCCTTTGGTATTCGGCCATGAGACATAAAAGGGTTATTTCTTAGATCTTGATTAAAAGAATTGGAAGAACAAAATTAATTGTTCTTACCTTAGATCCTTGATCCTTATATTCAATTGCTTCCTTGCCTAGAGTCACGGGGTTTTGGCTATGGAGATTTAACAGAGATCAAAGAGTGTTTTGGCTCGACAATAGCAAAGGAGAGGAGAAGAAAATAGAAGAAGAAGAAGAGATGGATTTTGCTTAAAGAGAAATTCGCAAAGAGGGGAGAGCTAGGGATTTTCTGCTACTTGGAAAGATGAGAGAAAAGACCTTGGGTTCTCCTTTTATAGCAAATTTGGTAGGCCAAGAGTCCTTGACTTGGCCACCACTCTCCTTAAGATAATATTATCTCTTTTATTTAAAAGATAAAAGCCTTTAATCCATCAACAATGAATGATATAATTAAAAACATCGAATAAAAATGATAATTTCTAAAATGATTAATATGTATAAACAATATATTTAAATGAATAATATAAAACTTTAGAGTATATGAAAATATAAGGATACTTATAATTTAATAATTTAGTACATAAAAATATAAATAATAACATATGATAAAAACAATTATAAGCAAATAATATATAACTTAAAATAAAAAGATATTTATAATACAATAATCATAAAAACTACATATTTAATATAAATAATATAAACAATATATGTTATATGATATACAAAATTTATATAATATAAAGGATAAAATAATTTAAATTATACATATAATATAATATAATAATATATAATTTTATAATGTATAATATAATAATTAATGTACACATTTTTAAAATAATATATAATATATAAATAATATTAAACTTAATAAAATAAAATAATAGATAATAATTTTATACATATAATACTTGAAATAATTAAAATTAAGAATAAAATAAAAAGAATTAAATAAACAAGGATCAAATCAGAAAATAAATGAAAATCAAGAGTAAAATTATAAAAAAAATGGATGATATTGAAACACGCGCCAAAATATAAGGACCTATTGGGCAATTATACCCTATCTCTTAAATGGCGCCGTTCTGATATCAGTTTTTAAATAGCCCAAGGGACCAAATTGAAACATAAGCAATAATGCTGGGCCCAATTGTAACAAAAACGAAATGTAATCGAACTTAATTATAAGATTAAAATAATGCGGAAGGGCCTATTGAGAAATTAGACCTTTTAACAAAAACACGCGGATCCTCCCGAGTCGAGTCAACGTGTGGGTCATGGCCTTTTAAACGACGTCATTTTAATGCTTATTGGCTTAAGCAAAAACAACGTCGTTTTTATACTGCTATATAAGTCAGTTTTCAAAAAAAAAATCATTTGCACCTTGTTTTAAAAAAAAACAACCGAGTTTCAAAAAAAATTCTCTCTTTCCTTTGGCCTTCGGCCAGGACTTCTGTCCGGTCTACCACCGCTTGTCGTCGCATGCACCTCTGCATGCGCCACCGTATATGGCGGCCGGAGCCTAGCAGCTTCGCTTTTAAGTGCAAATCGAAAGGTAATCCTTTCTTCTTTATGCTTATTTGAATAGAACGAGACAAAAAAAAAATGAAAATATCGTCGAGAATCACCTCTGTTTTTCTGAAGATTTTCTTTAGCTTTTATTTCGTATATTTTTTTTGTATTCTCTGTAAATATGCCTATATGCCTCCCTATTTTACAGATTTATGCTAGGTTTTATAACCCAAAAATAAAATACGAATATTCTGTCCATTATGTTTCTTGCCATATTTGCTATTGTGTCTTTCCTTTTTTACAGGTGAATGGTGCAGATCTCGGCGATGGGGCGTAATTTGGGCACGGATTACGACGTGAGAAGAGGCTAGTGGCTGCGGTGCGAGGGTTTGTGCTGGGCGCTTGCGGCGCCTAGGGTTTCAGAAACCCTAGGCTTCTGAAACTGTTTAGTGTTAGGCCCTTTTGGGCTGTCTCTGTTTTGGGTGTAATTGTGTTTGGGTAGGCTGTTTTAGACCGATTAGGCCTAGGTGTAACGGGTTCTGGTATTTGGGCTTGGGTATGACAGGTTGTAAATGGACTATTAAAAAAATCTGGACTTTGGTTTAATATTTGTTATTTTTATTATTTTTGGTTTGTTTTCAAGCCCGGGCATAAATGGGCTAATACAGCTACCCCTCTTTGCTAATTGTCATGTAACGAGAATAGAGCAAAGACGATAAAATGACCCATTTTGCCTGGTCTTGTCAAATGGTTGTATCTTCAGGGAGATAGGCTAGTATCTTCAATCTGCTTCACTGCAACTTCAGGAAGACGAGATTTACTATCTTTAGTCTGCTCCACTGCAAACTCAAGGGTGCCAGGTTGATATCTTTGATCTGCTTCCTACAACTTCAGGAAGATATGATCTGCTATCTTTAGTCTGCTCCACTGCAAACTTAGGGATGCCAGACCGGTATATTCGATCTGCTGCACTGCAAACTCAGGAAGACAAGATCTGCTATCTTCGGTCTGTTCCACTGCAAACTTAGGGATGCCAGACTGGTATCTTCGATCTGCTTCACTGCAAACTCAGGAAACAAGATCTGCTATCTTTGGTCTGTTCCACTGCAAACTCTGGGATGCCAGACTAGTATCTTCGATCCGTTTCACTACAATCTCAAGAAGGCAAGATCTGTTGTCTTTTAGCTTGCTCTAATGGAAACTCAGAGAGGCAAGGCCGATGTCTTTGATCTGCTTCACTACAACTTCAGGAATGCCAGACCTGCTAGAACGGTGGAAATGTGCAAGTATACACAATCGTAACAAGTAATAAAGTGACAAGTAAATGTCGAGTTATCGTACCCACAGGGACTGTAAAAGAATTATTTATGAAAATGATTCCAAACACTTCGGTGAAGGGAAAATATTTGGTTTTGAAAAATATTTAAAAACTAAAAGAAAAGCAAAGTAAAAATAAAATAAAACAAAGTTCAAATGCACGATTTCAAAAACTGGTTTTAATCAAGATGATATAATTGTGCTGGATTAATCACATTTCTTACCTTAGAATTATTAAACTCATGTTTATACTTATTAAATCATGGCAACTCGGTAATTTTCTAACTTATAAACATACTTACAAATAAAAATCCATTCATCTCTTGTACATATTCCTATGTCAATTCGACCGATTAAACAGATTTATAAAAGTAAACATGTTATTGCACATACATATTTATTCAGCTAAACAATCTCTTGCATATTCGTATGTCAATTCAAACGATTAATTAAACCTAATAAGCATATAAAAGATCATGCAAAGTAACAAAGTATTTTTACCTCGAAACAATTTAATCACAAAAATCCTGCAAGTTATGCAAGGCATATAAATCGTCAAATACAATGCTAATTTAATCTCCAGCTACCTTAGAAGAATTAAACATGCACATATTAAGTATTGTGTCCATTAATTACAATTTCAAAGCATTTAAATAATTAACTCATAAGCTATCTAAACAATTATAATGCCAGATAACTTAACATGATTTTACTTAATCAAACATTTTACCGAGGCCTTTAACAGCATAAACACAATTTTAACAATTTAAGAAATCGAAATGCAATCAATCCAACATTAATTAAATTCAAGCTAAATTGATTAAATTAATCATTCCAAAAGCATAAATATCCATAAACATGTTTGTCAAAACAACAACAAAATTTAAAGAGATAGGGAACAAGAAGCAAATCCGGTGTTTCTTCGTGGCTTGACTGATTGCTCCGTTCTTCGTTCTTCGTTGGCCTTGGCTATCAAGGCAGCTTACAAATACTCCAAATGCTGCTCCGAATGGCTGGGAAAACACCTCTTTTCTAAGAGGGGAAATCGGCATAGGAACACACCAAAGGAAAATGGAACAATGGGAATTGAGAGAAAATGAGAGAGGAAAATGTTGGATGCTTGAGGTGTGTTTTGAATGAGCAGCTAGGGGGTGTATTTATAGCTGATCAAGGCTGCTAAAAATAGCAAATAGCAGCAGCAAAAGAGGCCTCCCTTGGCTGGCCATCCCATGTGGCAAAGTTGAAGGATTCAACTTTGCTAAATATAGCATGGGGCAATCTACAAAGCCATAATTTTTGGAGGGGTTTGAATGTAATTTTGAAAGGTCTTCAAGGGCTTCTTTGCAAGCTTAATTAATCAGATATTAAGCTGATTTGGGCCATCATTGTGGATGGTTTGGGCTGCCCAATTGGTGGCTGGCTCGGTTCAATTGGTTCGGTTCAGCCAGTGCAGTTTAACTAGCCCTTTTTTCCCATAATTAATTAATAATAATTTATTTAGCCCAAATTAAATTGGGAATAAATTAAAACTAATTATATTATGATTAAATACTCATAATTGGACCGTCTTGGGCTGCAAATAAATTTTGCCTTGAACTTCAAATTGCTTCTCGGTTTTGTTCTTCGACCAGTGTTTGCTGAGCCAATTTTCGCCCTTTGTGCGAATCTGTCGAAAATAGTCAAAATTAAAAAAATTAACTATAAAATTAATTAAAATTCATCATGTTCATATTTTTAACACAATTTAATTATTTTATAATATTTAGTTATTTTCCGACAAGAATTTACTCGAACCCACATGAATTTGGGTCAAAAAGGGCATGAAAAAGTATATAAATTTTCGTGTTTCCACCTGTTATCTTCAGTCTGCTCCACTGTAACTTCAGGGAGACAATACTGATGTCTTCGATCTGCTTCCTGTAACTTCAAGAATGCCAGATCTGTTGTCTTCAGCTAGCCCCATTGCAACTTCAGGGAGATCAAGCTGATGTCTTTCATCTTCTTCCTGCAACTTCAGGAAGGTAAGATCTATTGTTTTCAATCTGCTCCACTACAACTTCAGGGAGACAAGACTGATGTCTTCGATCTATTTCACTGCAATTTTAGGAATGCCAGATCTGCTGTCTTTTAGCTTGCTTTACTACAAACTCAGAGAACTAAAGCTAACGTCTTCGATCTTTTTCCTACAACTTCAGGAAGGTAAGATCTATTGTCTTCAGTCTATTCCGTTGCAACTTCAGGGAAACAAGGCTGAAAGTGACCATTTACCCTACTACATCATCCTATGACCTGTAGAATGGGTATATGCTTATGCCGAATGATTAGGATGCCATGATCGAAATGAATCAAATGCTCCTATTCAGACAAGCTACAATATGTGAATGCAAAGATGATATGAGTATGATTCCTACTCAAGGTGTTATCACTCATTTATCCGTCAAGGTTTCATCTTCATTCCCATTGAAGTATCATTTTCTTGTTCAAATAATTTGCCCCATGGAAATTTTAGGGCCCATTCTTTTTGAACCTTGGGGACATGGGGCGTATATCGCCTTCAATCCATCCCCCAAAAATCGCAACTTTTTGTCTGTCCTTACTGTAATCTAATGATACAGGACTTGTTTCAATTTCAATTCATTCCATCACAATTCAGGAGTTTTGAATTTTCCCCACCAACTTAGTCTATCATGCTATTCTCCAAATGACCAGCTGACATTGCTTCTTTCGTCACAACAACTCATTATTCTGTCTAATTACCAATTGGACAAAGAATTCAAAGAAATAGTCTCCATCAAGACTCTTATTTCTTAAATATTTCCAATCTATGTACATGGAAATTTTAAACAATTGTCCTGTTTCGGTTTCTTGTTTTATCTAGAAATTTCCAAAGTAATATGTAGAACTTCCTTTGTGAAATTATTAGTTCATCAATCATTATTTCAATGCAACATGCTTATGAATAATGGGTCACAAATAAATTGATTTCAAGAAGAGTTAAATGAATTATCAAAGGAAATTAATTGGGAACATATCTTTGAAAAGAAAAAGAATCCAAAGATAGTAAAATGAATAGGAAAAAGATCAGATACCCTAAATATCACAGATTGGGCTTCTATATACAAAATCCGTGAAGACTGCTTTGAACTTAACATGTGTTTAGAAGACCCAAAGTACTTTGTTGATGCCCTGATATGCAACATACTTCATTTCTTATTGATTCAAGTATAGTGAGATCACTGCATGTCCATTAAGAATTTGAGCCACCCTTTTCGGGTTTTCAACTCAAAACCCCTTTGGTCTCAAGGTGCCCTTTGCGGTTTTCGCCCTGGCCTCTCCCTTTTTTTTAAAAAAAATGTCAAAGCGCCCTTTCAAGGTTTTCACTTTGGCCTCTCCTCTTTTTCAAGCAAAATACTTTTTGAATGAATCTGAGTTCACAGGATTAGGTAAGATTTTCCCATCCATTTCATTCAGAATCAGTGCACCTCCAGAGAAAGCTTTCTTCACCATATATGGTCCTTCCCAATTCGGCTTCCATTTTCCTCTGAAATCCTTTTGTATGGGAAGGATCTTTTTCAGTACAAGGTCCCCCTCGTGAAATTCTCTTGACGGACTTTTTTATCATAGGCTCGCATCATTCGTTTTTGGTACATCTGACAATGACAAATAACCCTTAGCCTCTTTTCTTCAATTAAGTTCAACTGATCATATCGAGCCTGGATCCATTCAACTTCATCCAATTTTATTTCTGAAAAAATTCGAAGAGAAGGTATTTCTACTTCAATAGGTAGAACTACCTCCGTCCCATAGACCAATGAGAAAGGAGTTGCCCTAGTAGAAGTTTTGACGGATGTCCGATAAGCATAGAGTGCAAACGGTAATTTTTCATGCCAATCCTTATAAGTCTCAGTCATTTTTCCTACTATCTTCTTGATTTTTTTATTGGCCGCTTCTACTGCCCCATTCATTTTTGGACGATACGGAGACGAGTTGTGGTGTTTGATATTAAACTGACTACAAGTTCCGCTATCGTACTATTGTTCAAATTCAATGCGTTGTCTGATATGATCCTCCTGGGCATTCCATATCAACAAATGATCTCTTTCTTCAAGAACCGACTAATCACGACTTAGTAACGCTTAGCGCATTTAAGCGACCTCTACCCATTTCGTGAAGTAGTCAATTACTACAAAGATGAGTCGATGCCTATTCGAAGCTTTTGGTGAGATTGGTCCAATAACATCCATGCCCCACATGGAGAAAAGCCATGGAGAAGTCATAACATACAATGGTGATGGGGGCACATGAATTTTCTCTCCATAAATCTGGCATTTATGACATCTCTTGGCATAGTTGATACAATCACTTTCCATGGTGGACCAACAATATCCAAATCTCATTATCTGTCTGGCCATTGTGAATCCATTAGCTTGTGTTCCACAAATGCCTCATAGACTTTTTTTAGGATTTTCCTAGCTTCAACAGTATCGACGCATCTTAATAGTACTTGATCCTTTCTCCTTTTGTACAAGATATCCCCATCTAAAACATAGTCAGAGGCTAATCTTCTTAATGTCCTTTTATCATTCTCGATTGCATGCTCCGAGTATTCACGATTTTTTATGTATCGCAATACATCATGATACCAAGGGTGGTCATCTTTTTCCTCTTCTTCCATGTTATAACAATGAGCTGGAACTTCGAAAATACTCACCTGAATGGGTCTTATGTATTCTGGTTTGCTTCTTTGATCATAGAAGCCAGGGTTGCCAAAGCATTCGCCATCTGGTTTTCATCACGTGGGAGATAATTAAAAGTAATGTTATCAAACTCCTTAATCAATCCCAGAACTATTTTTTGGTAATCAATTAGTTTGGGATCTCTTGCCTCCGACTCTCCTTTGAGCTGGTAGATTACTAAGGCAGAATCTCTATATACTTCTAGTACTCTGATTTTACACTCTACGGCTGCTCGAATTCCCATGATGCATGCATCATATTCTGCCATATTGTTCGTGCAATCAAAATCCAATTTGCATGTGAATGGATAATGCTCACCACTAGGGATACTAAGATTGCCCCAATTCCATTTCCCACAGCATTTGATGCCCCATCAAAGTTTAGCTTCCATGGACATTCTTCAGTAGTTGCCACATACATTAGCTCTTCATTGGGGAAATCAAAGCTCAAAGGTTTATAATCCTCTAAGGCCCTGCTAGCCAGAGATTCTGTTATTGCGCTCCTTTTTATAGCCTTTTGGTTTACGTATACTATGTCAAATTCAGAAAGCAAAATCTGCCACCTTGCCATCCTTCCATTTAAAGCAGTTGACTCCATCATATACTTTAACGGATCAAGCTTTGGAATTAACCAGGTTGTATGATATAGCATATACTGCCTCAATCTCTGAGTTGTCCAAATCAAGGAACAACACAACTTATCAATCGGCGAATATCTCATTTCACATTCGGTGAACTTTTTACTGAGATAGTATATCGACTTTTCTTTTCTTCCTGACTCATCGTGTTGACCAAGCACACATCCCATGGAGTTATTGAACACTGTTAAATACAATATTAGTGGTCTATTTGGATTAGGCAGAGATAGTACTGGTGCATTTGACAGATATTGTTTGACTTTATCAAAAGCTCTTTGGCATTCATCATCCCATACCATTGGTTGTGTTTCTTGAGAAGATGAAATATGGGATCACATTTCTCGGTTAATTGTGAAATAAACCGAGCGATGTAATTTAATCTTCCAACAAAACCTTGAACTTCTTTTTGAGTCAATCTCAATTCCTCTCCTGCTGACTATGAAACCCAGTAATTTCCCTGACCGAGCTCCAAAAGTACACTTTACCGGGTTGAGTTTTAATTGAAAATTTCTCAATCTCAAGAACAAATTCTTCAAGACTTCAATGTGTTCCTTTTCTATTCGAGATTTGGCGATCATATCATCAACATATACTTCAATCTCCTTGTGCATCATGTCATGGAATAAGGTTACTATGGCCCTTTGATATGTTGCTTATGCATTCTTTAGCCCGAATGGCATCACCTTATAACAAAAGGTACCCCACAATGTTATGAAAGTAGTTTTCTCCATATCCCCAGGGTGCATCTTGAACTGATTGTATCTCGAAAAACCATCCATGAATGAAAACAGTGAGTATCCCACCGTATTATCCACCAACGTGTCAATATGAGGCAAAGAAAATTGTCTTTTGGGCTAGCTTTGTTTAAGTCCGTATAGTCTACACACATCTGAACCTTTCCATCCTTCTTAGGAACAGGTACAATGTTGGCTACCCATTCTGAGTATTTTACCACCTGTAGAAAGCCAGCATCAAACTGTTTCTTGACTTCCTCATTTATTTTTAACACTACATTAGGCCTCATCATTCGTAGCTTTTGCTGAACTGGCTTATACTCTTCTCTTATGGGAAGGCGATGCACTACAATATCGGTACTTAGCCCAGGCATATCTTGGTATGACCATGCAAAGACGTCTTTGAATTCCCGTAATAACTCGACAAGATCTTGCTTCGTTTCCTCGACTATGCACGTCCCAATTTTCACAACTTTTCCTTCCTCTAGGACTATATTTTCTACCTCCTCTTCATGGGGCAAAATCTGTTTCTCCTCTTGCTTTACCATTCTTAGGAGATCTAGAGACAAGTCACAATCTCTGTCACCTTCAAAATCCTGAGATTCCTCTAAACACATGTCTTGCTCAAAATGGACCTCTAAATCTGTAATATTGTTACTCGTGTCATTGATATCTAGGGACTTGTGGTAGGCATAAAAGAATATACAAAGAACAAATGAATTCGAGAACTACTATTTATATGGCATGAATGAGAATAAAAAAATTTGGAATGAAATTAGAAGATCAAAAGAATAAAAAAATGAAAAATATTTGCTCAAGTTAATTATCAAAGATGTATTTTATTGAAACAACAATGTCTGAACATGAGCCTATTTCACAAATGAAATCTTATTGCTTCTAGGCTTTAAACAATAAAGTGTTTTGAACATTACTCTGTGCAATCTCTAAATACTATGGAAGTTCCTCTGCAGTCCAATTGTTCAAAACACTTCCAGGTTCATACGGGCGAATGCCCAACAAGTTTCTTTGCCCAGTTTATTCCTTGTGTATGGCATTGATGTGAGGATTTTCATTTTCCAACAATCCTCTCTCCGGGTGAATTATCCCTCCTAAAACAAAAGTCTGGGATATATGAGGGAATGTCATCAATTCCCACTTGGCTTCTTCTCCATTCAACCGGCTCTTCTTCTCTCTTATTTTTTCTCTATTTCTTTCCTCCTCTGTCTAGCATCTAGCTTGAAACCCAAGCCAAAATGGTCTCTTTTCTCTTTCAGCATCGGGACTTGAACTTCTCCCTATAAATGTCTGCCCAATCCTTTTCCTGGTAAGGCTCCTTTCCAAGATGAATATTGCGCTCACAAACTCTAAAGACCAAAAGGAAAACTCAGTGGCCTCTTCATTTGCCTCTAAGTATGGCGCTCCATTGGTAACGTTGCTATGATGTCCTCCTCTACGTTTATAGTTACCAGTCGACCCTCCATTACCAGTTTTAGTTTTTGGTGCAGTAATGAGGGCACTGCCCCTGCCGAATGAATCCAGGGCCTTCCCAACAAGCAATTGTAAGAGGGCTTAATATCCATCACTAGAAAGTCCACCTCATATGTGTTTGGTCCAATCAAAAATGGTATATCAATTCTTCCCATCACTATTTTTTTAGTGCTGTCAAATGCTCTCACTATGTTCTAGCATGTCTTCATATGAGAACTGTCTATAGGTAATCTTTTCAGCATGGACAATGGTAAGACATTCAAAGCTAATCCATTATCGATTAATACACTTGGCAGAGTGTATCCCTTGCAACGAGTAGTGATGTGCAAAGCTTTGGTCGATCCCATACCCCAGGTGGGATTTCATCATCACTGAAGTAAATGATGTTATCGGCACTTATGTTACTAACCAAACGGTCAAGTTTGTTGACGGATATATCTTTAGTAACATAGGTTTCATTCAAGACTTTCATCAATGCCTCACGATGCACTTCTAAACTTAAAAGTAAGGCTAACACTGATATACGAGTCGGTTGTTTACGCAACTGCTCTACCACACTATATTCACTATGGTTTAAGAACTTTAGAAATTCTTTAGCCTCTTCCTCCTTCACAGGTTCATTGACAAGTGCCTCAGCCTCTTTCTCCTACTCAACTACCAAAGTCTTTGCTTTTACAGGCACAATTCTGACGTTTGCCGAGTCGTAACGCCTTCCTCTTTATGTGTAAGATCCTTCACTTTGGGCCTCTTTAGAAGTGCTAGCTGAGTTTTCCACTCCTGGTATTGTCACATTGCAGTCGTAATTCCAAGGTACCATTTTTTTATCCTTGTAAGGAAAGAAAACATGTTTCTGGATTACGACTTTACGCGCGATTTGTGCACCGCCTTTTGTGTTTCTTGGTCGGGAAATAATGATCCTTGGACAATTGACTTTTTGATTTGTCAACTCTCCTTCTGTCACGCATATGTTTCCTCCCTCTGAGCCTTATTCATAAAACTCCAATTCCTTATTGTCCATAAGGCTTTACACCAAGACCCTAAACTCAGCATATTCTTGGATCTTGTGCCCTTCTGCTTTGTGGAACTCACAGTAGTCCCTTACTCCTACGCATCCTTCAATAGAATTCGATTCTAGCAATCCTCTTCTTATCATTTCTCTCCAAACCATTCTTAACGAGGTTTTCACCTCTGAGATATCCTCCTTGATCTTTCTCACGACCTTTTCACCGATGGCATTTATCCCCTTATCCTCATGGTTAGGTAATGGGTTCTCCGCACTAGGTGTATCATCGAACTTCACAATCCCCATCTTGATGAGTCTTTCTACTACTTTTTTGAAAGCAGTGTAGTTTTCTATTAAATATCCCGATATTCCTGCATGGTAATTATATTGAGCATTTGAGTCATACCATTTAGGATATGGGGGTTGTAACGGTTTTAGATAAAACGGGGACACCACATGCGCATCAAATAAACTTTGATATAGCTCCTTATACGTTATTGGGATTGACGTAAATTGGAGCTTTTCGAGTTTTACCTTTCACCAGATTCTTGTCTTGTCGACCCTTGTTGCCCAACCTTAATTACATTTGGCTGGCTAACAGTGATTGCCTTCGAGTACCCTTTATTGTATGTACTCATATTTTTCACCTCATTGTCATTTTTCCTAGGAGCAGACCTTTTATCGGTTTCCCCTGCTTCAATCTTGCCACCCCTTATGGCATTTTCAATCATTTCTCTTGCCATCACTATATCCGCAAAAGCTCTTGGTAGTACTTCCTATCATGTGGGTGATGAATGGAGCCTTAAAGGTATTGATAAAAAGTATCGTGTTTCCTTTTCTAGGAGTGGAGGTTGAACTTGCATGGCAACCTCCCTTTATCTTTGCGCATACTGCCTGAAGCTTTCATTTGACTTCTTTTCCATATTCTGCAGCATGATTCTGTCAGGCGTCATGTTTGTGACATGATTGTATTGCTTCGTGAAGGTTTGGGCTAGATCTCTCCAGGAGCTAATCCTAGCACGGCTAAGTTGATTGTACCATCTGGACGCTACCCCACTAAACTGTCTTGGAAATAATGAATCAAGAGTTGATCATTGTTAACGTAGCCAGTCATCCGTCTACAGAACATAGTGATATGGGCTTCAGGGCAGCTGGTCCCATTATATTTCTCAAATTCTGGCATTTTGAACTTATGAGGAAGCACCAAATCTAGAACCAAGCTTAGGTCTTTAGCATCAATTCCATGATAATTATCAGTATTTTTTAAAGCCTTGAAAATTTCTTCTAGCCATTTACAGTGATCTTTTAACTGCCTTGAAGATTCAGTTCTTATCCCTTCCCTTTCTGCTTTATCTAAGTTAGGGATAATAGGATTAGTAGGGTTATCTCTTGGGTTGGATCCTGTGCCAACTTGGAAATTCATTGGCACTCTAGCATTATTTTGCCCTTGTTGAGGCCTTATCGTGACAGATGGCCTTTGGGGATATTCCTAAGGTTGTGTTTGCACATGCGGTAGGGTGAAACCTCAAGAAAAGTCCTCATTATCTTCAGCATTAGTTATGGGACCCTTTCCTTTGTCTATCGCCCCGTTCAGCATCTGGGCCATTTGAGCCATCATGTTCCTTTGAGCTTCCAACATTTGGTCTCTCATTTCTTGTTGGAGCTTTGCCAATTGCTCTTGCATCTGGTCTTGTATGTCTCTTTGAAACTTTCAAGTCTTTGATCCATTTTTTTGTCTTCGCACGTGTACCGTAATGGTGTTCAGTTTCCAGATTTTTCCTTCTCTCTTTCTCTCTTCTCTCTATGATAATTTTAACTAATTAGGCTCTCTCTATGGACTTAAATGCATATGATGTGATTTAATAAAAATGTATGAATGCAAAAAGAAGGCATCGATTCAGATTCAACTTTATTTTTAAAAACTTTATTGGAAAACAAAATCCTTTACATAAAACAGACTACAAATATGCTTTTGCCCTAAGGCCTAAAGTTTTAATTTTCCCAAATAACAAAGCTAGCTCTGGACCACGATCTAACTGTAGCTCATACTTCATGCTCAATGTATCAGCCTGTACTACCAAAATCTATAGGTGATCAGCTACCTCTCGATTCTAAACTATTGCTTCACCCAAGAGATAATCCCGATTTCTAATTTGATCTTGGGAATGGTGGAGCTCTTCCTTCCAATGTCCTTCTCTTGCTTCAATAAGCTCGATCCGAAGTTCACAATTGTGTAATGCTGATTCTAACTCTTCAATCTTACCTTTCATTTCCTCAATCTTGTTCAGACTTGATTTTAGTTTGATCGCAGAATTACGGCTTTGATAGTGGTGAAGAGACCGTCCCAGCTCAGCCACTCTAGCTTTTAGTCTACATTTCTCCTTTTGGCTTTCTGCGAAACTCCTTTTAGGGCCTCATTTCGCATCTGCATCTCTTGGAACTCTTCTCCCAATGGTCAGCTTTGGCCTTTTCCTCTTGAATCTCTTGTTGCCACTGCTTAGAAGTCTTCCCCAATCCAGAATTTTTGATTGATATACGCAGCTTCTTATACTCTGTCTTTAGGCTGTCCAGATCTTCCTCGACCCTTTTCTTCCCTTTTCTTAGTATTTCGGCCTCTAATTTCTGAACATCCACGTCCATCCTCAAATACGTTTTTTCTTCTTCCAACTTCTCTATCCTCTTTCCAAGCTTTGAACTCTTCCTTTCAAAATCTTATTTTATAATCTCTAATTCGATGGGACCACTCGTAGATACTCTTCAATCGATTGATCGAGCATCTTCTAAACTTGGCGCAGGGATATTGTCGTTGGCTCTTCTACTCCACCATCCATTGTACTCTGGGGTCGTTATTGGACATACGTCTACTCTCTTTATACGACGGGTCTGTAACACCCCAAACCCGGTCAAAATGCTACAACCGGATCTAACGTGCCACGAGAATAAAATGGTTAAAAACTGATTTGATTTGTTTAAAGAGAAAGCTGTTGAAAATTTTTTCTAATGATACGTCGTTGTATTTTGCAATGTGGAAAAACACGTTGATACTTGGTTTTAGAAAACTTGATTGCCTTATTGTTTCTTTTGCATTTATAACTTAGTCGGTGACCACTTTGGAAAACGAGTTTTTCCTTTTTATTAGATTTTGAAAACAACCAATTCATAACGTTTAAGTATGCATAACAAAAGTTAAAGAACCAATTAAATAAAAACATCCCAAAAAAAAATAAACTTCAGCGGCCTTATTACATAACTGAAAACCAAAATCAAGTAAAATCACTAAGTTCGAATAGAAAACTTTGTAATGAGCCAAATGCTATGCATGGCCACCTTGAGTCCACTCCGGCTCCATATCCACGATCTAAGCCTGATCTGCAAAATATAACGGAAGGGGTGAGTCGCCTAGACTCAGTGTGTAAGTCCCCCTCCCAAAAGAAAATATACCCTTACACAGATTCAAATACAAATATGCATGTCATGCAACCCATCAACCTAGGTATCCATCCATGTCTCCCAAATCTACGCCTTGTGGTACCAAACCACTAGTGGTGCCAAACCACCGTAACCAAGTTACAAAGATATTATATGTGGTACCAAACCACCTGTAACCGGGTTATGAAAATAACATATGTGGTACCAAACCACCGGTGGTGCCAAACCACCGAGACTTAGTCACAATTTTATAATATATGGGCCAACCCAATCGTGGATACTAAATCTTTGGTGACACCGATAGATCATACTTCCCCCTCCTCTCATCATCCATAACACATACTATTGCCAACAATATCAGTATGATCATGCTTAGCATACAAAATTACGTACACAAAATAACATGCTTTCATAGATCACAATTACCGCGAGAAACAATAACAACTTACCCGACATCCTCGCTTTTACCCACAAGGGTATTTTAGTAACCACTGCCGTCACTCTGGCTTTTAACAACACATAACATATAACATATCTAGCATAGAAAGTGTGTAAGAGTTACACACCTAGTTTTCGTACTAACGCTTTTACTGCTTCTACGCTATTGTCACTCGAGACTACCACGATTGGCCTACGATCTAACTCCGATGTTGGCCCATACCTAGATGGCTAATCGCGCACTCCTGACACAGATCGCTTTTTGTATTTTGGCTTTGGGTTTATAGATCCAACCCCTCCTACTGCTTGACTGCTATTCGAGTCCATAATAACCCTTGGTCACTAAACCAATCCAATCGATGAGATCTAATAAATAAACATAGTGCTTAAATGAAACCCTTACCTAGCTTTCAGATCCCGAAAGTCTTTATGAAAACGTCACCACCAACTTACATTCGGCCAACACCCATTTATTAAACCAAACCCTTAAATGCAATCAAATGAGTACCATAACCCATTCGGCCAACCACAAATGAACAAGAGAGGCCATTCGGCCAACCACAAATGAACAAGAGAGGCCATTCGGCCAAACCTACCATCAACCACCTGCCTTCGGCTTTCCACAAATGGCACTTCTGACTATAGCAAGGCAGGATTCAGCTTCTATGGACAGAGAGGGGAAATCGGCAAGCATTAGTACACATGATTCGAGTTAGATCTTAAGGAAAAGAAGGAGTGAAATCGTAAAGAACAAAATCTCGAAACTCACCAGATTACAGAGGAGTATTCGCTACAGTGCACCTTCGGGAATGAGATCTCACCGATGGTTCGCTATGGAGGAAGAAGATGTGCACCAGAGTACTCTGACTTTCAGAAGGGTTTTCGAGGAGAGGAAAAACACTAGGGAGTTTCGGCTAGACAAGTGGGTGAGAAGAGTTTCACTAGAGAGGAAAAAGTGTGAAAGAAAAAAATAAAATGAAAGAAAAATATGATTTCTTCCTACTAAATTCGACACACACACACCAACACATAGAGTTGGAGTTTCTGCCAACTCTCTCCCTCCTGATAGCCTTCATCTCACTTGATAACCCAATCCTTATCTTACCTTTAGAAGAGCCCATTTGAGAACCACCTCTTCCCTCCTAATTATCATCTTTTTATCACTTAAAATAAAAGAAATAAACACTCCTAAATTCTAGCAAGTGTGCCGCCCACTCTCCCTCCTTGGTATGCCAAAATTTTGCCCCAAACACTTGGTCCTCAAGTGGCCACACATGGCCCAATAACCCCCCTAAGTGGTGCCACCTTAATGCCCACTCAAAGCACCCCAAATTTTTGGGCCACAAGCCCAACTTGCTACCAAACATAACTATTTAAATTTAATTACTACTAACACTATTTCTAATCAATCTAACCCCGATTTTAAAGCCCAAATCTGAACCCAATTCACACTTAAAGCTTCAACCTACTAATTTACCCATGCAACGTAGCAAATGCACAGAACCCCAAAATCAGGAAATTACAGTTCTACCCCCTTAAAATAAATTTCGGCCTCAAAATTTACCTGGTCAAAAGAGTTGAGAGTATTGCTGTCGCATAATATCCTCCGCTCCCATGTCGCTTCCTCCGATCCATGGTTCCACCATAACACCTTCACCAAAGGAACTGATTTCCTACGTAGAACCTTATCATCCCGATCTAGGATCTGCACTGGTTCCTCCTCAAAAGATAAGTCTAGATTCACCTTTATCTCCCCTACTGACACAACATGTGACCGATCTGAGCGATAGCATCTAAGCATAGAAACATGAAACACATCGTGAATTTGCATCAATTCTGGTGGCAACTCAAGCTGGTAAGCCACTGGTCCTACTCGCTTCAACATCTGGTAAGGCCCGATAGATCTAGAGCTCAACTTGCCTTTCCTACCGAACCTCAGAACCTTCTTCCACGGTGACACCTTCAAGAAAACCTTGTCACCTTTCGCAAACTCTATATCCTTTCGCTTAAGATCGGCAGATAAGACTTTTGCACGTTTCGCCGCTTCTTTCAACCGAGCTCAATCACTTTCACCTTATCTTCATCTCTCAAAGAACCAACTCGACCCAACAACCGCCTCCCCAACTCGTCCAACATATAGGGTACGACACTTTCGACCATATAGCGCTTCAGACGGTGCCATCTCGAATACTTGCTCGATAACTATTATTATACGCAAAATTCGCCAACCAGTAAGAATTCTTCCCAACCGCCTTTGAAATCCAAGACACAACCCCTTAGCATGTCCTCCAAAACCGAATCACCTCTCTCGATTGCCCATCCGACCGGGATGAAATGCCGATCGAATCCAATCTTGTGCCTAGTGCCCGTGTAAAGCCTTCTAGAACCTTGACATAAATCTAGGGTCTCATTCTAAATAATCGACACCGCACCCCTGCAACCTCACAATGTCCGCTACATATAGTCTTGCTAACTTCTAAAGAGAATAATCCATACGACAGTATACGAAATGAGCAGACTTCACGACGGTCCACAATCACCCAAATTGAATCCTTTTTGGTAGGCGTAAGGGGTAGCCCACTCACAAAATCCATTGTAATCCTTTCCCATTTCCATTGTGGAATCTTAATCGGTTGCAATAGACCTGACGACAACTGATGTTCAGCCTTGACTTGCTGACATATCAGACACTTACCTACAAATTCCATTACCTCCAGCTTAAGGCCCGACCACCAAACTGCTCCCGCAAATCCTGGTACATCTTACTACCTCCTAGATGCATAGCATATGGACTGCTATGTGCCTTCTGCAAAATCTTCTGCCTTAACTCCACATCCTTAGGCATACACACTTGTCCACTAAAACATAACACTCCATCGCTGCTCAGACTATAGCCCTTCAATCCATCATTCTGCACTTGATTCCTTCGTGCGCCCAAAACTTCATCCACCAACTGTTTCTCCTTAACCTTGTTAATCCATGTTAGCTTCACTCGCAATTCCATTAACAGGCTTCCATTATCATATAGACTAAGGTGAGCAAACATGGCTCTTAACTCTGCCACCACCCTACGACTCAAGGCAACCGCTACCACATTAGCCTTTCCCAGGTGATACTCAATCGAGCAGTCATAGTCCTTTAATAGCTCAATCCACCTTCTCTGCCTCAAATTTAATTCTTTCTGCGTAAGAAGGTACTTCAAACTCTTGTGGTCCGTATACACGACAGACTTTTCTCCATACAAGTAATGTCACCAAATTTTTAGGGCAAAAACTAATGCAGCCAATTCCAAATCATGCGTTGGGTAGTTTACTTCGTAAGATCTTAACTGTCGAGAAGCATACGCTACTACTTTCCCCTCTTGCATCAGCATACATCCCAATCCTGTATGGGACGCATCACAATAAACCATAAACGGAACCCCTTTCCTCAACAACTTGGTCAATGGTGCTGCAATCAAAGAAAACCCTTCTACAAACCTTCGATAATACCCTATTAAACCTAGAAAACTCTGAGTCTCCGCCACAGACTTCGGTGGCTTCCAATCCAAAATCGCCTCAATCTTTCGAGGTCCACTCTAATCCCTCCGCTGACACCATATGACCCAAAAGGTAACTTCCTTCAACCGTAACTCAGACTTACTAAACTTGGCGATAATCGCTTCTCCCTAAGAATCAGCAACACCACTCGCAAATATGCGTCAAGCTCCTCCTCTGATTTTGAGTACACTAAAATATCATCTATAAATACTATGACGAACCGATCCAAATACTATTGGAACACCCAGTTCATCATATTCATAAACGTTACTGGTGCAGTCGTCAACCCAAACGACATTACCAAAAATTCATAGTGCCCTATCGAGTATGAAACGCCGTCTTATGGATATCCGCCTCCTTTATCTTAAGTTGGTGATACCTCGACCTCAAATCTATCTTGGAAAAGATCGATGGTCCCTTAAGCTGGTCAAACAAGTCATCTATCCTAGGCAACGGATACTTTTCTTAATCGTCAATTTATTCAACTGACGGTAATCTATACACATTCACATCAACCCATCCTTTTTCTTAACAAAAAGTACAGGCGCTCCCCATGGTGAAACACTTGACCGGATAAAACCCCGATCCAGTAACTCCTAAATCTGTGTTTTCAACTCCACCAATTCTTTTGGCGCCATCCTATACGGAGCAATTGACACTGGTGCAGTTCTCGGTAGAAGGTCTATACCGAACTCCACTTTTCGATCCGGGGGCAAACCCGAAAGCTCTTCCGAAAAGACATCGATAAACTCATTCACTGTTCGAACATTTCCTATAGCCGGTTCCTTACCTTCCAAAGCACAAACATAAACTACAAATGCCTCACATCCTTTCCTTACCATCTTCTCCGCTTTCAGTGCAGACACTACATTAGATAGGTAATCCCTTCTCTCACCTATCATTACCACCTCTACACCATCGACCGTTTTCAGCACCATGCGCTTAGCTGCACAGTCTAGTTCTGCCTGGTACTTAACCAACCAATCCATTCCTAAGATTAAATCGAACTCCCCAAAGGGTAGTTCCATCAAATCGCTTGAAACACGACCCCTTGAAGTTCTAGGGGTACCTCCTTATACAGTTTGTCTACCACCACAGAGTGTCCTAGTGGGCTAACTACTGTCATCTTCCTAGCAGATATCTCATAGGCTAAGTTCAAAGTTCCTACCACACTACTAGCAACATAAGAGTGTGTCGAACCAACATCAATTAAAGCAATGTAAGGAGCCCAGAAATTATAAATGTACAGGTTATGACGTCTGGTGCGTCACCCTCCTCTCGACGCTTGGCTGCGTAGACCAACCCAGGCTGTCTAGCATTAGCACCTCCAGCACCTAGGCCAGGTGCTCCACGGTCCCGTCCGTTACCATTTCCATTACCCCTAGCTGCACCTCGACCCCTCTGTGGTTGCTGGCTATTTCTCCTGAATTGACCACGTCCTTGACCCTCAGCTTGAGTCCTGGCTAACTTTCGCGAGCAGCCCCTTACCCGGTGCTCCAACGACCTGCACTCAAAACATCCTCTATTACCAGTCCAACATTCTCCCGAATGAGACTTCCCACATCGAGAATACTAGGGTGGCCACTGAGCAGCAGCAACAGGCTTTGTAGCTTGCTCCGGCCCACCAAATCTAGTCTTTTTTTGAGCACTTCCACCAAACCCTGATGGCCCAAAACTCCTTTTATCCTTGCCCCTATCCTAATTCCGTTTCTCTGTCCGCTTCACCTCCTCAGCTATTTTGGCCTTTTCCACGAGAATGGCACATTCCCTTTCACGCTGTGGTGCAATCAACACCCGCAGCTTATCTCTCAGCCCATCCTTGAACCTAACACGGTCACTCATGTTCAGAGCCACCATACCCGAGCATACCTACTCAACCTCAAAATTCAGCCTCGTGCACTCTGCAATCGACTTATTCTTTGCACCAAATTTAGGAATGCCCCACGCTATGCATCAAGATAACCAGTCCCCACATACTTTCTCTGATAGGCTGTCCTAAAATAATCCCAAGTGATATCACCGGCCACTGCACCATCCCTGACCGTGAGCCACCACTGGTACGACTTATCCCGAAGAAGAGATATTATCCCCTTCAACTTCTCCTCAGCCGAGAAGTCTAAGTCATCCATTATATGCTCTATTACCTCCAACCAATACTCAGCAGTATTGGGAGCTACATCGGACACCCCCTAAACAATCTGCTCCGTTAGCTCGGAGTTGCTCAGCCACCAATTTTTGGGCTCCTACACCCGCGCCTACCCCGGTAACTCTTTCTAAAACCCGCAGTACCGCTTGAGATACTATATCGTTACCCCTAGTCTGATCTTAAAATTCAGCTTCCATCGCCGGCAGATCCGGCATCACATTTTGGACCCATGGCCAAACCCTACTGGCTTCGACAAGGCCATCCTACCCCTACCACTGCCACACGGTGGACGTCCACGACCTCTTGTACTCATTCTTCTTGTTCGCGTTTATCTGATTAAGAATTTTATGAATTATTATCTATTTTCACTATTTATCCACGAGCAATTTTATGAAAAATAGTCTTTAAAGTGATTCTTTCGTATTCGAATATATCTAAAGTTTCAGTTTCAAGCTTATCTCCTAGTTCTAAGTACATTCATCACACAACATCCACAGACCACATTCCATGAGCAGGGGTATTTTTGTCATTTCACTACCTAGGGGTATTTTCGTAATTTTAACTTATAGGGGTATTTTTGTAATTTTCCAAAATACAATTTTAGGTATTTTTCAAAATAAGGGTGTTTTGGTAATTTTGCGAAGTAGGGGTATTTCGGTAATTTTGTATGGGTAATTTTACAACCCAGGGGTATTTCGGTCATTTTCTAAATCTAAGGTAGTTTTCACAAATCCAGGGGTAATTTGGTAATTTCAAAGCTAAGGTTCTTACCAAACAGTGTGGCTGGTCCCTTTCGAGTTTTAATTATCGATTTAGCTTTGTGAACAAGTCCTCATGGTTAGGGTGAAGCAATCATTCACGCACTGTAGGATTCGAGCAAGAGGAGGTGAGTCACCTGAACCGCTTAAATACCAAGCTCTTCCCTGAATCCAATCCTAGACATGTGCATGACGGTTGCCACACCCTAACTCGCGACTTACTCACTGTGTTTGTTTGATCGGACTTAAGTCTTATGTTATTTTAAAAGTTGTGTAAGCTAGCCCTAGGGTCCATCAAGACTAACATGCTTAGCTACGTTTAAAGCCCACAAAGCCCAACATATAAATATCACATCAAAAGTTAGGGTACTTACTGGTGGATCGGTGTTTGACTCGGTGCCATGCTTTCCGAAAAAATAATCATTTCACAAGCTTTTAAAACATACTTTGGGCCCTCAACCCACAATCGAGCTTTTGAACCGGGATCTGATACCAAAATGTAACACCCTAAACCCGGTCAAAACGCTACAATTGGATCTGACGTGCCACGGGAATAAAATGGTTGAAAACTGATTTGATTTGTTTAAAGAGAAAGCTATTGAAAATTTTTTTGATGATACGTCGTTGTATTTTGCAATATGGAAAAACACGTTGATACTTGGTTTTAGAAAACTTGATTGCCTTATTGTTTCTTTCGCATTTATAACTTAGTCGGTGACCACTTTGGAAAATGAGTTTTTCCTTTTTATTAGATTTTGAAAACAGCCAATTCATAACGTTTAAGTATGCATAACAAAAGTTAAAGAACCAATTAAATAAAAACATCCCCAAAAAAATAAACTTCAGCGGCCTTATTACATAACTGAAAACCAAAATCAAGTAAAATCACTAAGTTCGAATAGAAAACTTTGTAATGAGCCAAATGCTATGCATGGCCACCTTGAGTCCACTCTGGCTCCATATCCATGATCTAAGCCTGATCTGCAAAATATAACGGAAGGGGTGAGTCGCCTAGACTCAGTGTGTAAGTCCCCTCCCAAAAGAAAATATACCCTTACACTGATTCAAATACAAATATGCATGTCATGCAACCCATCAACCTAAGTATCCATCCATGTCTCCCAAATCTACCCCTTGTGGTACCAAACCACCGGTGGTGCCAAACCACCGTAACCGGTTACAAAGATATTATATGTGGTACCAAACCACCGTAACCGGGTTACGAAAATAACATATGTGGTACCAAACCACCGGTGGTTCCAAACCACCGAGACTTAGTCATAATTTTTATAATATGTGGGCCAACCTAATCGTGTGATACCAAATCATTGGTGATACCGATAGGTCATACTTCCCTCCTCTCATCACCCATAACACATACTATTGCCAACAATATCAAGATGATCATGCTTAACATACAAAATTACGATACAAAATAACATGCTTTCATAGATCACAATTATCGAGAAACAATAACAACTTACCCTAAGATCCTCGCTTTTACCCACAAGGGTATTTGAGTAATCATTGTCGTCACTCCGGCTTTTAACAACACACAACATATAACATATCTAGCATAGAAAGTGTGTAAGAGTTACACACCTGGTTTTCATACTAACTCTTTTACTGCTTCTACGCTATTGTCACTCGAGACTACCACGATTGGCCTACGATCTAACTCCGATGTTGGCCCATACTCGGATGGCCAATCGTGCACTCCTAACACAGATCGCTTTTTGTATTTTGGTGTTGGGTTTACAGATCCAACCCCTCCTACTGCTTGACTGCTATTCGAGTCCATAATAACCCTTGGTCACTAAACCAATCAAACCGATGAGATCTAATAAATAAACATAGTGCTTAAACGAAACCCTTACCTAGCTTTCAGATCCCGAAAGTCTTTATAAAAACATCACTACCAACCTACATTCGGCCAACTCCCATTTATTAAACCAAACCCTTAAACGCAATCAAATGAGTACCATAACCCATTCGGCCAACCACAAATGAACAAGAGAGGCCATTCGGCCAACCACAAATGAACAAGAGAGGCCATTCGGCCAAACCTACCATCAACCACCTGCCTTTGGCTTTCCACAAACGACACTTCTGACTATAGCAAGGCAGGATTCGGCTTCTATGAACAGAGAGGGGAAATCGGCAGGCATTAGTACACATGATTCAAGTTAGATCTTAAGGAAAAGAAGGAGTGAAATCGCATAGAACAAAATCCCAAAACTCACCAGATTACAGAGGAGTATTCGACTTACGGTGCACCTTCGGGAATAGAGATCTCACTTGATGGTTTGGCTATGGAGGAAGAAGATGTGCACCAGGAGTACTCGGCTTTCAGAAGGGTTTTCGAGGAGAGGAGAAACACTAGGGAGTTTTGGCTAGACAAGTGGGTGAGAAGAGTTTCGGCTAGAGAGGAAAAAGTGTGAAAGAAAGAAAATAAAATGAAAGAAAAATATGATTTCTTCCTACTAAATTCGACACACACACACCAACACATAGAGTTGGAGTTTCTGCCAACTCTCTCCCTCCTGATAGCCTTCATCTCACCTGATATCCCAATCCTTATCTTACATTTAGAAGAGCCCATTTGAGAACCACCTCTTCCCTCCTAATTATCATCTTTTTATCACTTTAAATAAAAGAAATAAACACTCCTAAATTCTAGCAAGTGTGCCGCCCACTCTCCTTCCTTGGTATGCCGAAATTTTACCCCAAACACTTGGGCCTCAAGTGGCCACACATGGCCCAATAACCCCCCTAAGTGGCGCCACCTTAATGCCCACTCAAAGCACCCCAAATTTTTGGGCCACAAGCCTAGCTTGCTACCAAACATAACTATTTAAATTTAATTACTACTAACACTATTTCTAATCAATCTAACCCCGATTTTAAAGCCCAAATCTGAGCCCAATTCACACCTTAAAGCTTTAACCTACTAATTTACCCATGCAACGTAGCAAATGCACAGACCCACAAAATCAAGATATTACAGGGTCTGATTCCAGGCATTAGAAATCTCTTTAACCCTCTTTTTGTAGCTATCTCCCTTATACGAGAACTTACATTGAGCCAACCCATGTGTAGCCGGTATGAACTACCTTGATCTGTATTATCTCAGTACAAGTAAGGGTGTATATCCAATGGCTCCCTAAATTCCAAGTAGAGGGACCCAATCAAAACTCCCACACCGGTACAACACCTCATCAGGAAGTATCTAGGGAGCTCTCCACTCGACGTCTTCTTCTTGGAGATTTCGTAGAAGCGCTATCCAATTTTCTTCGATATATCATCTCCCATTGGGGTAGCCACTATCTCTTTTAATGGGGAATAATTTTTTGAGAAGGCCCGATAGGAAACCTTATCCACCTTCCAGAAATGAATGTGGAACCAAGCCAACAACAACTACACACATCCTATAAATCTGCCTTCGCCAGCTCTCCTACATGCATTCAGCGATCGAAATATCTCAGCCAAGATTGTAGGAACATGCATGACTTGTTTGTCAAGTCGATTAAAAATATCTGAGACTGCTTTATCCACATATCCCAATGCCCTAGGGAAGATCACTAATCCGTATATACTCAAAGAAAAAACATCGACCTTCTTTTTCACATCAGGATGTACTAGAATCAAATCCTTCAAAGCTTTCCAAGGGATGCATTTACACTCACATTTTTGCTTGATTTTGGCTGTGACCCACTGTTCACTCATCCCTGTAATACTCATCAACTTTCTCAAAAAGGTCGGAACACTAGCGGCCCTTGAGTAAGCTTTATCAACTTGAATCTTGGGCAATGCAATAGAACTGTATACTCTTCCACCGTGGGTACCAAATTAACCAGTACTTTCACCCGTTGACTGTATTTTGACATGTATTTATATTTAAATATTTTTAATTAAAATAAAATAATAATATTTTATCAAACAAAAAAAATATTTTAATATAAAATATAGGTGTTGCACCTGTCAGATAGGCGCGACTAAAAAAAAATACCATTTTCATAAATAATCCAACTGACAACCTATTTGGGTATATATATATATTTTAAATTTATTTAGGTAAAAAACTCAACATCCACTATACTACTTGGAACAACTTCTCTCTTTGCCATCTGTTAGTACTACTTTTACATTATGTTCTACTCTAATAAATATATATATTTTATATTTAAAAGTAAAACATTATTTTAATGGTAATATTCACTTTTTCATTTTTGGCCTCAAAATTTTAAAAAACTTTATAAATTGTCAAATCGTTTTATTTGAATCACTCAACTTTAATAATTTTTTTTTTATTTTGATCACTTATTTTACCTTTGTTTTCTAAATATTTTTTTCTTTTTTCTTAGAATTGATTTTAATTTTCTTTCTAGTAGAAGGGGAACACTTGAGAGCTTAAGGGCTTATAAGAAATTACCTCATTGGTGAAGAGTCTATGAAGAGCAAATCTAATTGTATTAGTGTCTATAGTTGATTTCTTCTGTGTAATACTAATCGATAGGGTATCATTGGTAAGTGCTACAAGATCTCGTGCATTGGAACCCACGGTTATGGACCCGAATCCATTAGTATGGAATATTTTATTTTCCAAATGAAATCCCCTAGTATATGAAAGAGTGAAAAAGTGCTTTTGTTGTTATGGAATAAGAAGCCTTCGTATCTTAATACATACATTTAATTTATTCAGGGCTATTAGAGTGGTATCCACTTTTTTGGGAATATGAGTCGAAGCAATAACAAGAATATTTTTAGTGGAACATCTTTCACAATCCTTGGAGAGATAGTTCTCTAATAGAATGAGGGATAAGTAATTCGCCTCATTCACATCCAGATCATGAATGTTTGGAATCCATATTATGCAAGGAGAAATTGCTTTTGTTAGTTCGAATTGAATGGTGATATAAAATTGGTTTATTTCTGACATCATATCCATAGTTAACACATTCATCATAGTTAGAAGCTCCAGCTCCGCATCAAGGTCATGATCAATAGCGTCACTATCATCAATAACGTCACTAGCATCAATATCGTCGCTATCATTTATATCGATATCATCAACAAGAAAACCCTTAAACTTGTTATCCAGGAACTTGTT
The DNA here is from genome assembly GCA_025506655.1 of Gossypium rotundifolium. NCBI lineage: Eukaryota > Viridiplantae > Streptophyta > Magnoliopsida > Malvales > Malvaceae > Gossypium > Gossypium rotundifolium. The sequence continues at coordinate 118,166,883 of CP106731.1, read as the reverse complement.
CAGAAATGCTATAATGAAAGGAACATAGGAGTTTGTCACTAGGTATTTGAACAAATAGGATCGCTTTGCCCTATAGAACCTATCACTAAAATACCCTAGAGGAGATAAGGCTAAGTGGGCTAAAAGGGTTTTCCACGAGACGGGAAATGAAAACTATTAGCCTCACACGAGGTTTGTAAATAAGTGATTGTTTGATAATGAGCAAAAAATATCCGCCTTTCTGCTAAACAGGATGTATTGAACTCATAATTAAATTAGATACTTTTTATGAATGTCAACTAAGTATCGTAAGTAAATTGGTCCTTGTTGTTCAATCATTTGATAACCAGAGTCATTCTTTGATAAATGATCATTATGGGTCAGACTCAATAGAATTTGATCAATCTTTTTTTGTTGTTGTTAAGGTGGAGAACTCAACCAAGAATTCTCTTTCTTTATCATCAATCGAGTCACTGTTCGTTACCCAGGATTTATTTTCTCATCAATCCAATCACCGCTCACTTTTTTTTTCTTATTGTCAAAATTATTTTTTATATTTTGAAAAACGGGGTCGACTTTAAAAACGAAAATGGAGTGGCCACCAATCCCTTTTTGCTTAGGTGTGATCGGATCACCTTATAAAACATTTTATTTCAAAACATTGATTTTGGTCCACGAAATACAAGAAAACGGGTTCAGGAGTTGATTATATACGAGGAAGGGTTAGCACCCTCGTAACGCCCAAAATTTGGTACCTAATTGATAATTTCATGTCCTAATATCGAAATTTTGAAAAATTCAAAATATGATCCTTTTATTTGTAAGAAAACCAAGACTTACTTACCTCAAAGAAATAAAATGCTATGCCCAATAAGTTAGGATGTAACATCTCATGACTTCGAGACTAGGCTCGCCTTTATTTGTAGAAAATTCTTATCTCGAGACACAAAATATCAAATCCAATAAGTTAGGATACAACGTTTTGAATTCCCGAGAATAAGTGTTGATTTGAAGTTTATCGGTTTCGATTTTGAAAGAAAAGGGATATTTAATATTTTAAGTTCAACGAGAAAAAATCGAAACCCAGTGAGTTATGGCACAATTTTTCTCGAAACCCCAAATATTATGTATCACCATGTTTTTAGAAAGACTTTGAATAAAAATGCGACAAATTTAATAAAATGTATTTCTTATAAAAATTATTTGAATAAGATATTGTATCAATGCATTACAAAATATAAATTCTATGTAGTCATTCACCATAATTACAAGTTATATTAACAATTAATACTAATATAGACAATAAAAAATAAGATAACTAATAATAATAAAATAACTATATTAAAGCGGTCATAAAATAATAAATAAATAAAAGAACATGGACAAACAAAAATATAAGCAATAAATAACGAAAAAATAAAAAAACTACTAAATAAATATGACACTTTACATGTAAATCTAATAGAAAATGAATGATATATTTAAAAACATCGAATAAAAAATGATAATTTCTAAAATGATTAATATTTATAAACAATATATTTAAATGAATAATATACAACTTTAGAGTATATGAAAATATAAGGATACTTATAATTTAATAATTTAGTACATAAAAATATAAATAATAATATATGATAAAAACAATTATAAGCAAATAATATATAACTTAAAATAAAAGATATTTATAATACAATAATCATAAAAACTACATATTTAATGTAAATAATTTAAACAATATATGTTATATGTATACAAAATTTATATAATATAAAGGATAAAATAATTTAAATTATAAATAAAATAATTTAAATTATACATATAATATAATATAAATATATAATTTTATAATGTATAATATAATAATTAATGTACACATTTTAAAATAATATATAATATATAAATAATATTAAACTTAATAAAATAAAATAATAGATAATAATTTTATACATATAATACTGAAATAATTAAAATTAAGAATTAAATAAAAAGAATTAAATAAACAAGGATCAAATCAGAAAATAAATGGAAATCAGGAGTAAAATTATATAAAAAATAGATGATATTGAAACACGCGCCAAAATATAAGGACCTATTGGGCAAGTACGCCCTATCTTTTAAACGGTGTCGTTTTGATATCAGTCTTTAAATAGCCCGAGGGACCAAATTGAAACATAAGCAATAATTGTAGGCCCAATTGTAAATAAAAAAGAAATGTAACCAGACGTAATTATAAGATTAAAAAATACGGAAGGGCCTATTGAGAAATTAGACCTTTTAACAAAAACATGCGGATCCTCCTCGGGTCGGGTCAACGCGAGGGTCATGGCCTTTTAAACGACGTCGTTTTAATGCTTATTGGCTTAAGCAAAAACGACGTCGTTTTTATACTGCTATATAAGTCAGTTTTCAGAAAAAAAAAATCATTTGCACCTTGTTTTTAAAAAAAACTGAGTTTCAAAAAAAATTCTTTTTGTCCTTTGGCCTTCGGCTAGGACTTCGATCTGTTCACATCGCTTGCTTGTCAGACGCACCTCCGCACGTACACCAGTATATGGTGGTAGGAGGCTAGATTTCGCTTTTAAGTGCGAATCGAAAGGTAATCCTTTCTTCTTTATGCTTATTTGAATAGAACAAGACAAAAAAAAAATGAAAATATCATCGAAAATCACCTCTATTTTTCTGAAGATTTTCTTTCGCTTTTATTTCATATATTTTTTGTATTCTCTGTGAATATTTCTATATGCCTCCCTATTTTATAGATTTATGCTGGGGTTTTATAACCCAAAAATAAAATATGAATATTCTGTCCATTATGTTTCTTGCCATATTTGCTGCTATGTCTTTCCTTTTTCGCAGGTGAACGGCGCAGATCTCGACGATGGGGGTAATTCGGCACAATTGCGGTGTGAGAGAGAGGGTGGTGGTCATGCGCATGAGGGTTCGTCTTTGGCGCTTATGGCGCCTAGGGTTTCACAAACCCTAGGCTTTTGAAACTGTTTAGTGTTGGGCCCTTTTGGGCCGTCTCTATTTTGGGTGTAATTGGGTCTGCGTAGGCTGTTTTAGACCGATTAGGCCTAGGTGTAACGGGTTCTGGTATTTGGGCTTGGGTATAACAGGTTGTAAATGAACTGTTAAAAAAAATCTGGACTTTGATTTATTATTTGTTATTTTTGTAACACCCCAAACCCGGCCCAAACACCAAGACCGGATCTGACATGTCACTAAGAAGATTTTATAAAACATGTCGCATTTTCGGAAAACATTTTTCGAACTTAATCGTTTATTCGGTAAACTTCAAGAAATTAGTAAAAGATATAATTTTTATTAATGCCTTAATGATAAGAAACCAAATTTTCCTTTGATTTTTATCATTTCAATACATGCCTTAGTTTAGATTTTACATAGAATTTAAATGTCTAAAAAAACCCAAAAAATCCAGAAAAACATAAAAGAAAAATAATAGCCAATGGCCTTATTACAATAAAATATAAACCAAACTAATTAAAAATATTAAATATAAATAGACTAAATAATGTCTTTTGCAATATCCAAAATGAACTCTTGCATGACCACCTTGCGCTCCTCTCCAGCCCGGTCCGATGTGCTAAGCGCTACCTGAAAAGTGTTAAACAACGGGGTGAGTCACAAGACTCAGTGTTCATTTCTCATGCACCATCAGATTGGGCCTTAGCCCACAGAATAGAATAATAGAATATCATATAACAGAAATTATGCGAAGCCCATCCCAATCCTAGATCCATCCGCTACACACCACCCTTACCGCCAATCACACCATTGGGGATTTCTACAATCAACCCACACCGCTACACACCATCGATGGCCGTCATGGCTGCAGTTAGCTGCTCATCATCAGATTTGTGACATAGTCACGAAGAATGATCGTGGCGAGCCACTATAATGATCGTGGCGAGCCACTACAATGTAACACTTCCCTTTCATATACATCAATCGCCCAACCCCGAGCAAACAAAGAAATCGGCATGCATGTGATAACACTCAATGAGTTAATTACTTAATAGTCACGAAGTCACTAACTCGATGAATCGCCTTTACCCTCCACGGTTTTCAACGACCATCTTTGGGATTTTGCATTTAATAGAATATAGATGATTCATATATATATATATATATAATGACAATGAGATGGTGTGAGAAATTACACACATGATAACACATAGTACTACTTTTTATGTCGATACCCTCGCTAATCGGAACCACTGTTCTCTGTCTACGACTCTAGATCGATTAAATCTCGAAAGAACGCGAAGATAAGGCTCCCCCCTACAATCGGCCTAGGGTTATTAGTTACCCCGTTTTATACGTTTAGTTGAATAGATTTCCTTACCTAAAACGATTAGATCCCGGAAGTAGTATGATTTGAGTGCAACTGATTTAGAAACCTAGACGATTATCAAATCCCGGAATGCCGCCCATGAAAGAAAACACGGGATTAGTCAACCATCTAGCCATTCGGCTATGGTCTCAAAAAGGCAGAAAAGATTGAAAGAATAACATAATCGACACTTACTTGTTGCAGGAAGATTCGGCTACCCCTTGCAGGAAGATTCGACAATCTCAGGAGAAGAGATCTAGGAATTTTGGCTTTTAGGAAAATCCCAAAAAAGGTGAACAAGAGGAGGCTGATGCGTTTTCAGCTTTTAGAAGAACTGAGTGAAGAGTTTCGATGGAGAGGCTTAGATATTTTCAGCTAAAGGAGTAAATAGAGTGTGCTTTCGGCTTTTAGTGGATGGAAGAAAAGATGAACAAGTGGGTAGGGAGAATTCGGCTTGGAAGAAAAAGAATGGAAAAAGATTTCGGCGGCAAAGAAAACTGAGAGAAAGCTTTCAGAAAAACTGACAAAATTTCGGCATTTACTACCTCAACTAGCCGTCCCCCCTTACACACACAGTCCAAATTTTGGCCACCTTTATCCTCTTGGATATCCTCTCATCTTTTCCCTTATCTTTATCCAAACTCACATCCAAAAGAGTCCTACATCACACCACTCCCTCCCCCTTTTTCTGTTCATTATCCATTTTTTCCCAAGTCAATTATCCTCCTAATTAATAGCCATAATGCCGTCCCACCTAACTCCCTTTAAGTGCCAAAATTGGCCCAATTTCTTGGGCCCCATGCGTCCACACTTGGGCCTCCTCCCTTGCCACTGACGCCCTTATAGCTCCCCCTTGCTGCGTCCCTTGCTTTGGGCCACAAGCCCACCTTGATATTCAAACTACAGAGACTATCTTTAAAGCACTAAAGTGTCTACGCAGAAATTTAGCCAAGGCCTCAGCCCATTCCTGAGCCCAATCTGGACCTCTAACCCTCAAATCAGTAATTTAAACAATCAACACACAAAATGCACAGAGCCATTAACTCAGGATGTTACAATTTTTATTATTTTTGGTTTGTTTTCAAGCCCTGGCATAAATGGGCTAATACACTTATCAATGAATAGATCTCTTTACTGGTATGACTTAGATGTCTCATATTTCTCGAAAAAATGATTCAATTTATGGGATTTTGTAGGATACTTATGAGATTGATGAGATTGATATTCAAATATTTCTTCTTAGATCGTATTGATTTGACCCCATAAGCGGGACCACCACCCCATAGCATGTTTCCACCAAAAGCAGAACCTCGTATTTCTTCTAGAAAATCTCCTAATTATTCCAGAGCAACTAGAAAGAGATTCTTTAACCAAAAAGAATTTAATTTAGATGTAATATGCCTATCCAGAACTTTTCGTAACTCAATCATGTATGATGGAATCATCAAAGATTTGACCTTTTCGAACTCTGTCTGTAACTCACTATAGGCTCGGGAAACAAAGAGAATATGTGTACAAGTGAGATATCCAGCAACAAGAACAAGGAAAATGATTGAATAGATGAACTCCTAAAGATTTGGCTCTCAGATGTGTCGATATCAATGGTGACTCATTATTTCGATGAATCATTTCTTTGGACAGAAGAAAATTATGTAAACACTTACTCGAAATCTCACTTATCAGATCCCATTGTGGAAGACACAATTTTTCTGAAGAATTTTCCATGATATATCTGATCCATGCATGGTATCATGAAAAATGGATACAAATTTTTGACTGCTACTCAGTATCGCAAAATGTCTGAAAAAGTATCTAAAAATATCAAATTTAGATATTTGTACCCTGTCGAAGTAAGGAACTATGGCATATATGTTTGAAATAGATTCTGTTTTGAGAGAGTTGAAAAAGCACTATCTCGTTGAAAAGTTCCATACAGCCACCCTTTCTCAACGCATTTCTTTAGACAAAAACTCTGTTTTTTTTTTTTTACTTTTCGGATGGAAAATATTTTTCAGAACATGGTGTGTAAATCAAACCCATGTTTGAATTGAAATTGAGATACCAATCCAACTTCTTATCTTCTGAATCAGATGGATTCATATTTGAAAGAGGTTGACAATAAGTTCTTTCAAAATTGACTATTTGTCCCTCTATTAGAGGTGTTCCAGAAATGTCTGCAATCAAGTAAATAGGTCTACAAACTAATGGATCGGATCGAATTGCAAACTGGAAATATTTGTACAAGTTATACCTTTTGTCACCACTTTGTGGAAAATCATTAGATATGAATATGTTAGATACCTGCGACTCGATTGGTGAAGGTGAAATAGTATCTCTCCCCAAAAAAGCATGTTTTATTTTACCACTGCACAAGTAAAATATTTTGTTACGAATGAACAAGATATTGAGGAATTGTCCATACCTAAAATTATAATTATTGATACGGGCCTTTTCCACAAAAAAAAAAAGGGAATCTTTTGTTACAATAAAAGCAAAAGTGATGTGGATTATTCAAGAATCAAAGTCGATTTGATTTATAAAAAGAAGATATCAATGAACTTCTATGAAATGATTTCACGGGATTCAGCCAATTGTCTTGATCGTGGGATATCATTGAGAAATAGGAATCCATGTTATCAAAAGATTTCCTACGATTATTTCTTGTTTGGAATAGTCAATCATCCACTTTGGTATCTTATTGACCAAATATGATTATATTGTTTCTCCATTGATCAAGAATTTCAGTTTTTGAGAAGTATTATGATCATCCAATAAGAAAGGTTTCAATTTTTTCAAATGAACAATTTGAAGACCTATTGATTCTAACAACTGATTGCAAAGTTGATCATTCAGACCTTTCAATTCATAGATGTGGGTCTCAGACCTATAAATATGGATATTCCTGAAACTCACAAAGAAAAAAGGAAGTGAGTTAGAAAAAAAGAGAAGCAACTTGGACAAAAAGAGAAGCAACTTGGACAAAAAGAGAAGTAACTTGGACAAAAAGAAACGAAGTGACTTAGACAAATCTTTTTTGTCGATAACCTCAGACCAATCAATCGAATATTTATTAATATGTAATCGATCGAACACTACTTGAAAACGGCTCTTCTGCTCAGAAACGAAATGTTCCAAATGCTCTTGGAAATTCTTGCTCCCATTGGACCATTTGTATCTATATGCATTAGGATCCCGATTCATGGATCTCTGATTTGAGAAATCAAAATAAGAGGATCGAACCGATTTTTATGGGAAATACTTGGATTTTTACAATAAACATCATTTTATCTTATTGATTTTTAGAATTAATTTTAGCTTATTTTCGATAAAAATAAAAAAATGATTTTATTATCTGGGTTTTTATAGAAACCAATTTATTGGCCTTGTAGTAGCCCATTTATGCCCGAGCTTGAACAAATAAAAATAAAAATAATAAAAATAAACTAATGTCCAATTTACAGTCCATTTACAAAACAGATTGCCCAAACCCAATTCATACAACCCAGACTGATACCCAAAACCCATGGCCCAAATTTAACCTAGCCCAACCCCTAACCCAACCTACGGAGCCTAATACCCAAAGTAGCCAGATCTAGGGTTTCTGAAACCTCTCGCAGAAGCGCCAAAGATAGCCCTCGGTCATGCCGCAATTCCTGCACGAATAACGCTCCACAGTCGAGATCTACGCCGCTCACCTACAAAAAGAAAGAAAAATGGCAGAAAACAGCAAGAACGGAAGACCATATCTTTGTATTTATTTTCGATTTACCTTTCGGGGCTATAAAAGCCCTGATATAATCTGTAAAATACACGCATACATAGAAATATACAAAAAGAATACAGAGAATTAAAAAGAGAACTGATAACAGAGGTGATTTCCGAATATTTATTTTCGGTTTTTTTTCTCTCTTTCGATTCATGCAATTTTTTTATATATACAAAATAGTACTAAAAATAAAAACAGTAGTTTACCTTTCGATTTAGGCTGAAAAAACAAAGCTTCTAGCCTTCGACCACCATCTACAGTCGCGCGTGCGGTGGAGCTAAGGCTTGAGACTAAAAGAGAGAGAGAGAGAGAGAGAGAGAGAGAGAGAGAGTTTTTGAAGCTCTGTTTGTTTGTTTGTTTTTTAAAAATGGTTTTAAAATGTTTTTTTAAAGATTTTTTGGTTTATATAGGCCAGGGAAACGGCGTCGTTTTAAGGCCAAAACCCACGCGTTGATCCGATCCGGGGAGGATCCGCGTGTTTTTATCAAAGGGGCAATTTTTCTCTTAAGTCCTTCCGCTTTTTTTTTCTTTTTAATCTTATCCCGTTTATATTTTTCCTTTTATTATTAATTAGGCCCTATAATTTTTTTTTTGTTTAATCTGATCCTCGGGCTATTTAACAACGGATAATGGAACGACACTGTTTGGGGATAAAGGCAAAATTTTCCAATTGATCCCTCTATTGTGGCATGCGTTCTGATCTGGTCTTTTCACATTTTTTTACCTTGAATTTTATTATTTTCTAATTAAGTCCATAATTATTTGGATTTTAATTTTTTAAAAGATTTATCATTTATTTATTTATCTCAATATATTATATAAAACTTATTTTAATTTTGAAGTGGTTTTAGTATGTATTATTTCATCTATTATATATAAATACGTATGTTATTAAAGTTTAATTATTTTAAATGTCGATTTAAAATTTGATATATCTTATATATATATTTTAATTTACTTTACTATATTGTTTTAAATATATGTCATATACTTTACTGTATTATGTTTGTATATACACTATCTATATAAAAATTTATCATATGATTATTATTTTGTTACATATTCTTTGCTTATTTATTTGCATGTTTTTTATTGCGTCAATTTCTTTTGTATAGGGTTATACTTTACTTCTTAGCTTTTATTTCATTATTATTTGCTTCATGCTTTTTATTTATTTATTCTTTTTAGTTTAGATTTTATTAGATCGTAACTTTTATTTTTATTTTATGTTAGCTATTGTATTATCATTACACTGTTGGTATTATTAACTATGTTATTATGCTTCATTTGATTGTTTTTATTGATATTAATAGTTTGCCTATTGTATATTTTTTGTAAATTATTTATAATATTTGTGTTTTATAATGTGTTAATATAATAAAGTCATTCATGAACTATCATTTTAAATAAAAATATTATTATGTTTATATCAAATGTTTTTTAAATAAGACAATGTTTTGTATTTGGAAATTGAAAATAGTATCTTAATGTGCTAGGTTTCAATTTTCGGTTTGGCTAAACAACTAAATATTCTTTCAATGAATTTTATAAATTAAGAGATGATTTTGGTTATGAGAGTTTAAAATATCATGTCCTAACGTGCTGAATGTGATGTTTATATACTTTCGGAACAAAGGAATCTCAAGTTTCATCTCAAATTTTTCAAATTTTTAAAGAAATTATGTTTTTAAATCTTTTCAAATTTTCGATATTTGGACATTAAATAATCAATTAGGTACCAATTTTTTTGGGCGTTACGAGGGTGCTAACCCTTCCTTATACGTAACCAACTCTCGAACCCGTTTTACTGAATTGCGAAGGCCAAAATTAATATTTTAAGCAAAAATATTTTATAAAGTAATCTGATCACACCTAAGTAAAAAAATCGATAACAACTCTCATTTTTATTTTTTAAAGTTGATCCCTATTATTTTTTTTATAAAAATAAAAAATGGTTTCCACATGCCTTAACTTTTCATCTGTTGACTGAAAGCCGCTTTCTTCATTTCCACCAAATCCCTAATTTCTTCTGAATTAAATGGCTTCCAATTTTCTTCCATTTTCCCTCTTTTTTTCAAGTCTGTTTCCAATTTCATGACCAAAAAAAATAAATAACCAAGTTATTTTTTAAAATAAAAATTTTACCGTAAAAGATGAAAGAGAATGGCGGATGTAATAAGACAAAACTGCCGTTCTCTTAGATTAATCTTCAATAATCACCATACGCAACCTGCGCATGCCTTCCTATAATGACACTGTATTTAATCCAAAAAAGGCCTTTCTTAATACTTCATAATATACTATAATAATGATAACATCCTTTTCCTTCATAATATACTACAATCCAAGCTATTGTTGGAACTTGGAACGTTGAACTAGCCTGCACTTTTCTTTTCTTTTTCGGCTAACAAGCATGGCCGCTCTTCCTCCCAACCCAGTGCCAGTGGCCTACCAAGGAGGCACACCAACAGTCCCAGTTTGGCTAAACAAAGGAGATAATGCATGGCAGATGATATCCGCCACGCTAGTCGGCCTCCAAAGCGTGCCAGGCTTGGTCATCCTCTATGGTAGCATTGTCAAGAAAAAATGGGCAGTGAATTCAGCTTTCATGGCGCTCTATGCTTTTGCTGCCGTAGTTCTATGCTGGGTGATTTGGGGGTACAAGATGTCCTTTGGGCATAAGCTTTTGCCATTTTGGGGCAAAGCAGGGCCTGCCTTGGGCCAAAAGTATCTAGTAAACCAAGCACTTCTTCCCGCGACGACCCAGTTCTACGATGACGGACGGGTGGAGACAGCTATGGTGACTCCATTTTATCCTATGGCATCTATGGTTTGGTTTCAGTGCGTGTTTGCGGGGATCACGCTAGTTATACTCGCTGGATCAGTGCTGGGAAGGATGAGTTTTAAAGCCTGGATGGCTTTTGTACCGCTTTGGCTCACTTTTTGTTACACAGTGGGTGCATTCAGCTTGTGGGGCGGAGGTTTCTTGTTTCACTGGGGAGTCATGGACTATTCTGGTGGTTATGTTATTCACCTTTCTTCAGGGATCGCTGGTTTCACTGCCGCCTATTGGGTTAGCTCCTAATCTTAATTTCATGCATGATGTGTGCCTTTCTCATCTATTGATTAATTCAATGCAGGTGGGGCCAAGATCAAAGGAGGACAGAGAGAGGTTTCCCCCCAACAATGTTCTACTGATGTTGGCAGGGGCAGGATTGTTGTGGATGGGGTGGGCAGGTTTCAATGGTGGAGATCCATATTCAGCCAATGTTGACTCATCCATGGCAGTTCTAAATACCAACATTTGTGCAGCCACTAGTCTACTTGTTTGGACTTGGCTTGATGTTATTTTCTTCAAGAAACCCTCAGTCATTGGTGCCGTCCAAGGCATGATTACAGGTCTTGTTAGCATCACTCCTGGTGCAGGTATTAACCACCCTTCAACTTGCATGCCGCGTCGGACAGATATTGACTAATTCCATGATTATGTAGGTCTGGTGCAAGGGTGGGCTGCCATAGTCTTTGGAATTCTGTCAGGTAGCGTTCCATGGTTCACCATGATGATCGTACACAAGAGATGGTCATTGCTCCAACATATTGATGACACACTAGGAGTGTTTCATACCCATGCCATAGCCGGGCTTCTTGGCGGTGTTCTGACCGGTCTCTTCGCAGAACCTCAACTCTGTGCGATGTTCTTACCTGTGGTAAACTCAAAGGGAGGCGTCTACGGCGGTTCTGGTGGGATCCAAATCCTGAAACAATTTGCAGGCGGAGCTTTCATAATCGGATGGAACTTGGTCGTCACATCAATCATTTGTGTAGCTATAAACTTGATTGTCCCGTTGCGTATGACGGAGGAACAGTTAATGATCGGAGACGACGCGGTGCACGGGGAAGAAGCGTACGCTCTATGGGGTGACGGGGAGAAGTACGATTCTACTAGGCATGGGCAACACGCTGATGATACCTCTCACAATAAGGCTTCAACAGGGGCTACTCAAGTGGTTTAATTAAAACTTTATAGCGTCAAATATAACCAGGAGGTATACCTCTTGTACATGCTTATGAATTATAACGCTTGAATGATCTTCTTTTTATCTCACAACAAATAAAATGAAAATTGTTAATTTTATAATAAAGTGAAGTGATATTAATTTAAAATAACTGGATAATTTTAACTCATTTCACTTCTTGTTGCTTAATTCCTATTATTATATTTAACCTTTCACGCAATTTCATACTCCATTCATGGATGATTTGAAAATACCAATCATTTCGTATTTTAAACTAATGTTATTATTTACAATTGTTACAAAAACTCTAAGATATAGATACCTAAAATATAAACATCAAAATATATATGGCTGGTGTTATAATATAAACATAACACCCCTGATGGATAAACGCATTCAAGATCTTGTGGAATAAAGCCCTTGTTACACCTTTTGGGAGGATTGCTACATTTTTATGGAGTAAATTATGCAAAGTTGTGGTTATAAATAAAATTGCATTAAATAATTTATTCATTAAAATATATGGGATATCTTTATTTTTATTTTTAATCATTTTTATTAAATAATTTTAACAACCTTTAAAATTAAAAAATATGCTTAAATTCACGTCCTCTTAATTATTTTCAAGACTCAATCAATTATATTAAACATTCATATCAATTTACATGCAATAACGGATGAATTTTAATTTTTAAAATTTAATCTGAATTTTAAAGTTGTTTAAAAATTAATTCATGCTTCAACGATAAATGAGTATCCTAGTTTTAAAATTAATTAATATATATATATATATAATAAGATTATGCATAGCAACCACGTAAAAGTGGTAGCCTCCAGAAATATGGCAATAATTTATTTGTAATTGTTTCGGTGGAGAATGGAAGGGAAAGGAAGAAGAGGGGATGAAAGAATGAAAAAATTTTGGGGTAATTTACTAAAATATATTAAAATTTAAAAAAATTATGGAAATAGGCCGAAAATTTAATTATTTACGAAAAATGGTCATTTCCCCCTAAAACGCGTTCACGTCGGTATGACGAAGCTTTCTCTTTTGTGAACGGGAAAAAAAAACTTATAAATATTTCCCACCCTTTTATTTTTTTCATAACAAAGTTCTTATTGATTTTTCTTTCAACTTTCTCTCAAATTCTTTTCAAATTTCTCTTAAATTCCTTAAAACTTCCTCTCAAATTTCACAATAGTCCTTTAATATTTAGAAAAAAAATCCCTTTTTAAAATTTTTTGAAATATATATTTTTTGATAAATTTAAAATATTCGATCATATTAGCAATGGCCGAATTAATTAGTCTCGACAATAATCACATTTCCGTCGATCAAATGACAATGGTAAATTTTAATTTTAATTTTAATTTTAATTTTAATTTTAATTTTTCAATACTATTTAATATTTTTTAAAGTTTATGCAATTTTAATTAAATTTTATTTTATAATTTGTTAAACAGTCTGTAGATCGGGTGTTGCAATGCTATATTCGCAATATGTCTGGTCCTCCATCGCCGTTGATCAAGAATTACCTGCGGGAAGCGGGTTTTGGCACGTGGCCACGATAGGCCGGGGGTGCAAGTTGGAACCGAAGTTAATCAGTGCATTGATAGAGAGGTGGAGACTCGAGACGCACACTTTCCATCTTCCATGCAGAGAGTGTATTATCACTTTGGAAGACGTGCATTTACAATTGGGATTGTCGGTGGATGGGTACGTAGTCACCGGGTCCACAACTTCTGCCGATTGGACCGCCGTATGCTACGAGCTTTTGGGTGCTACTTCGGATAACATTTACGGAGGTCAGATCGAGATAGGCTGGTTACGAGACACATTCCCGAAGCTGAATAACGGTTCGACCGAAATAGAAAGAATACGGTATGCTCGGGCATACATTCTTGAGGTGATTGGAGGCTATCTGATGCCGGACCTGTCACGAAACCTCCGTACACTTGAGATGGCTGTTGAAACTCGTTGATTTCAAAGCAGCCGGTGAATTGAGTTGGGGGTCTGCTGTGCTAGCAAAATTGTATCGGGAGATGTGCGGGGCAACGCGGCCGAATAAAGCGAAAATCGGAGGTTGCCTATCACTACTGCAATCATGGTCACGGTTTCGATTTTTGTTTTTACATCATCAAGTCGACCACCCATATACATTCCCACTTATAACGAGGTAAATTTAATATTAGATTTTACAATTATTACGTAGATTTAAAATATAATTGTATGCTAAAAATTTATTTAATTAGGTAGAGTCATTCGGCGAGTTATATTGGAATACCTACCTCGCTTGAAGATATACGGCTTCTATTAGACCAACGGTCAGAATCACTAGTAAGTATTAAATTTTAATTAAATTTCGTAATAAAATAGTCGTTTCGTATTTTGTACTTCGTATTTAGTATTTAGTATTATGTATATAACTAATATTTTTATCATATTAATATAGTTTCAATGGACACCATACGAGGATTCGACAATTCGGGTAGTAATTCTGGAGGAATTCTTTCAAAATATGAACCTTTGGCATGTGAAGGTCTCATTGATCAACTATGCCACCGTGGAGATGTACCAGTCAGATCGGGTTCTGCGTCAATTTGGATTCCGACAACCGATTCCCGTGGCACCTGAGGTGCTCGATGATAAGCATAAAGTCGACTTACGGCAGTTGCATACGGATTGACCAAGATTTTGGTCAGCATATATCAAAATGTGGGAGAACCGGTATGATCATATACCTACTCAGGAACCGATCATTGTTCTTGAGTTAGCGTACGTGTCGGAATACATGCCATGGTTTAGAATCCATAGCAATCCGTATTTATTGTCGGAAGAGGAGAGGCGACGGCAATTTCGTGAACAAAGGGAACGACGAGGCCCTTTAAATCCAAGAAGAAGGGGTAATGAGACGGGACCATCAACAGCGCCGACAGAACCACTGGGCCCATCAACAGCTCCCACATAGTCACCGGGCCCAACACTTCAGCCGACGACACCCACATCACAACCTTTTCAGATTATGCCAGGTGCGTACCCTAGCCCTTATATGTATCCTAACCCTTATATGTTTCATTTTTCGAGTCCCACGGCAGGTTGGAATGCATGGCCCGGTTCGAGTCCGTTCGACTACTCCGACTGGCCAGCCGATCTTGAGGCTGCCGTCGCACGAGGGATCGCACGAGGCGCCGTCGGGGAGCTCTTCTTTTTACCAGTCTCCTTCGCCATATGGGATTCAGACACCATACCATGGTTTATGCAAACACCTACCCAATCTTTATTTTATCAAGGTGGGTTATCCTCCCAACACCCACAACCAGACCCCCTGCCGGAGGAACCAGAATCCCCGCTTGAAGTTCCAATACCCTCACCGGAAGCTAGAAGGAGAAATCCAGCGCGTAACCGTCGACCACCCCCAGTGGCACTGATTCCAACCGGCACCTACATTGATCCCGACCGCCATTTTTTTATTTTTTTATTGTAATTTATTTTTTATATATTTAATAAAATAAAAGTTGTTTTTTATTTTTTTTGTAATCTATTTTTTTATTTTTAATGAAGTAAAAGTTGTTTTTTTTTTTTTGTAATTTAATTTTTATATCTTTAATAAAGTAAAAGTTATTTTTTTTTGTAATTTAATTTTTATATCTTTAATAAAGTAAAAGTTATTTTTATTTTTATTGTAATTTAATTTTTTATTTTTAATAAAGTAAAAGTTGTTTTAATTTTTAATCTATTTTTTATTTTAATAAATTAAAAGTTGTTTTTATTTTTTATTGTAATTTATTTTTATATATTTAATAAAATAAAATTTTTTATTATTTTATTGTAATTTAATTTTATATCTTTAATAAAGTAAAAGTTGTTTTTTTATTTTTATTGTAATTTAATTTTTTATTTTAATAAAGTAAAAGTTGTTTTTATTTTTTAATCTATTTTTATTTTTAATAAAGTAAAAGTTTTTTTATTTTTAATCTATTTTTATTTTTAATAAAGTAAAAGTTGTTTTTTTATTTTTTAATCTATTTTTTATTTTTAATAAAGTAAAAGTTGTTTTTTATTTTTAATCTATTTTATTTTTAATAAAGTAAAAGTTGTTTTTATTTTTAATCTATTTTTATTTTTAATAAAGTAAAATTGTTTATTATTTTATTGTAATTTATTTTATATCTTAACTAAAATAAAGTCCAAGATTTTTTTATTGTATTTTTTTTTTTTGCAACTTAGTCCTTCTACAAAAGTTCACCATTTTCATCAAGAAATAAATAGAATTTACATAGCCACCAAGAGACAAAAATGCTAAGAAGACTATCAACTATTCCGATTTGGACACGAGCGAGATGTATGGCCTAGGTTCCTACACCATCCGCATAACTTCTGTTGGTTGGCCGTTTCTCGGATATCCATATTGTTGCATATTCTAGTCGAGCAAGGTCAACCTTTTGGTTTTCGCCACGATTATCTATCCAGAATGACTTATACTACGGTGCAAGCGATCTGACTGACCACTTACGTTCATCCGGGATGGTGGGAATACGTGCCTCCAAACGTTGTACATGTTTTCTTTTTTATACACTTCGTCGACATAGCTCATGGGATCCAGACGGAGATTCTGACAAGCCGCAAGTACATGAGCGCATGGGTAACAAAGTGTATCAAATATCCCACAGTCGCAGGTCCTATTTCTCAAGTGTACACGATATTGCCCGCCAACAATACTTTGGTTCGGTCTGCCAAACTCCGTCACACGAAACTATATGTTGTCACGATCGTGACACTCTATGTGCACGGTGTTAGCCCGTGCCTTCCCCTTATTAATTTCTCACAAGACTTTCGCGCACCATACATGGCCTCCTTGCATTTGGCCTTTATAACTCACCGCTAGCTTTGGAAATAGTGCCGCTAAACAAAAATATGTCTCTCGCACAATCGATGTTATCGAAAATGGCGCGTTCCTTTTAGAACAGAACTTATGCATTCGGCCAGGTTTGAGGTCATATGACCATATCGTAGGCCGCCGTCGTATGCTTGTGTCCACTGTTCGAAAGGAATATTGTATAGGTAGTTTGGGCCTTCTTCGTTAACTTCTCGCAAACTCGCCAACATCTCCTGAAAACGGTCCTTATTGATCTCGTACCCTGACAATATAAGTTGATAGCGAATATTACATATCTCTCTTCAATTTAGAATAAACTGAATATTACAAACAAAATTATATTAATAGATATTACATACCATATTGGTCACTTGCCGTCATTGACTTGTACATCGATGTTGCTCGTGGTAGTTGGACGCAACATGCCTTAGGCAATATCGATGGTGTGTGCGATGCCATATGCTTCCTTGTCGCTCTATTGCGGCTAGTATTCTAGGGCCTCGATCCGATATAACTCATATATCAGGTTGGGGGCAGACATGCCTCCTTAACTTAGATAGGAAGAAATCCCAGCCATCAGTTGACTCCCCCGATGTTATTGCAAACGCAATTGAAGGATTCTCCCACTGCCGTCCTATGCCACAGCTAGCAATAGCCGATGCGTATATCTACCATACATAAAGGTACCGTCAATTTGTACCAATGGCTTGCAGTATATAAATGCGTCTCAGCATTGGTTAAATGTCCAAAACAGACGCTTGAACACTTGGCATCCATGGAGTAATCGATCGTTGTAGTACACCGGTTCCGTTTCAAGGTCTATTATGCTGCCTAGGACATATCTCTCCAGCACCTGACACCACTGCCACACTTCATTATATGAAGCGTCCCCCATCGACCATGCAACTTTTCCAACGCATATTCGCTTGGCTATCCAATTCTTCCAAAGAAAGGCGTGTACCCCAATTGGCTACAAATATTGCCAATTAAAGTTTGAATCGTAGTCTTGAGATCGGCCTTCACCCGTCGGTATTATTAAGTCACCAACATCTCGAATCCATCTTCGGATGATCTTGTGAAACACACATCAACGAAACGTTAAATAATGCAACATTACGTAATATTAGTATTATTTAAAAACTTGAACACCTAGTGATACTGTACCGGCAAGACATGTATGTGGACCTTTGTACTTTTTGATCTCCCACAAGCCTGTCCTTTTCCTCAACGATGATTTTTCATGAACATGTACCGTCTTGCACTGCACACTTCTCCTCGTACTTATCGAGCTTGGATTTAACCACGTTGTAGTTAACCCCGTTCTTGATGCTATATTGTTTCAATGCACCAAGAAAAGTATCTTTGTTGGAAAACTCTTTACCAACTTCTAATTCGCCCGAATCCAACGATGAACCTATACGGTCACGCGTTCTGTGTGGTAGTTCAGGAAACTCCAATGCATCGTCTTGTGATAGATCGACATTATGCATGTGAGCTGGAGGCGAGTACGCCCTGAATAGCGGATCTTCTTCTTCTTCATCTGAACCGCCTTCAACATCTTCAGGTATGGTTGGAATAGGCTCCGGTTCAGAAAATAATGCAACTTCTGCACCATCAGGCCCTGACTCTCGAAGTGGATCAACATCAGACTCATCATCCGATCCACCATCATCTGTAACGAACGAGGGCCCCAATTTTGTGGGGAGTGCATTTTCAGTACTCTTGCTGACAGTCCATCCTGCTTGAAGCGTTTTGGTCACTATTTGTTCAAAACGTCTTCTCAAAATTATTTTACCGGATACAACTGTAGTAAAAGATCGTCCACGTGGGAGCTTTTTCTAGTACTCTTGCTGACAGTGCATCCTGCTTGAAGCGTTTTGGGCACTATTTGTTCAGAAATGTCTTCTCAAAATTATCTTGCCAGATAGTACTGTAGCAAAAGAGCATCCACGTGGGAGCCTTTTTAGTACTCTTGCTGACAGTGCATCCTGTTTGAAGCGTTTTGGTCACTATTTGTTTAGAAACGTCTTCTCAAAATTATTTTACCAGATACAACTGTAGCAAAAGAGCGTCCACGTGGGAGCTTTTTCCAATACTCTTGCTGACAGTGCATCCTGCTTGAAGCATTTTGGGCACTATTTGTTCAGAAACGTCTTCTCAAAATTATCTTGCAGATACAACAGTAAAAAAATTTAAATAATTTTATTTTCTTGATATATTTTCTCAAAACCCTAAACTTAAAATTATTCTAATTAATTAACCCTATAATCTAATCCATTAATTTTTCCCTAAAAATCCTAAACCCTACAATCCTAAAAATTCCTAAACCGTAGCCCTAAAACCCTAAAAACTCATACTTTAACATTAAAAACAGCTGAAAAGTCTATCGGGGGATGGAGGGCAAAAGCGCTCCCTCAATGGAACGTTTTCCTGTTGCATCGCCCCCAAAACTCGCTAATGTGAACGTGTTTTAGGGGAAATGACCTTTTTCCGTAAATAATTAAAATTTCGGACCATTTTCGTATTTTTTTTAAATTTTAGTATATTTTAGTAAATTGCCCAAAAATTTGTGTTAAATTTTATTTTTTATATTTATAGTATTATATATAATACATTTATTACAATTATTCCTTTTGCTGATATTTATATATGTTCATGTATTCATGTGTTACTTCTTTTATTTTTATATTGCATTTTATTTACTTTTCATATGGTTGTATTTATTTATTAATTAAACAAAACAAAACTTTAAAGACAATAATTTTATTAATTATTATTTTAAGTTTAAATGTTTTTTTTTAAAAAATACATATTCAATTCATTTACAGATAAGATATTAAGCTACGCGTAATTAAAAATGAAAATGAAAACAAAGAAGAAAGGGAAAATTAAAAATATTTCTATAAAATTAAATCTAAAAATTACTTTTATGATAATATAGTTTATTTTTAAAAGAGAAGAAAAGATAATGACAAAGGGAAAAAGAAAATGCGTGTGATACTTGTAATTAAGGATCAAATTGGCATGTTTTGAAGATTAATCCAGAATTAACCTCAAACATAAGACCCATAACGTTTTAAAAAAGAAGAAAGAATACTGACATTTAACCCCAATTCTAATACTTGATTGAACATTCCTCGGATCATGGTGACAGTAAAATACATCTTACCAGACAATTACAGAGGAAAACATTACAACAAACATAATGGGAAATGTGACAACCACAACTCCATAATATCCCAATATTACTTTGATTTTGCTGAATTGCATGTGTCAAAGTTGTATTATTATTGAGAAAAAGGGAAAGCAACTTACATTATCTCAATTACACCTCGGCTGACAATTCTTCCCTGGTTAAGATCCTGAAATGCTTTATTTCCCTCTTCAAATTTGTATTTTCGAGAAACAGCATTGTTTAGATTGAAGATTCCTGTTTCTGCTAGTTTTACCAACTTTGGTAGATCCTGCCTTGCCCTCGCTCCATAGGAGCCTATCACTCTTATCTGCGCCATCCCATTACCAAACATCACTGTTAAGTCGAAAAGGGTTTGTTAACCTAAATAACTTACGTTCTTATTGGACTCAAGTCCAGGTTCAAACTTTGACAACCCTTTACTAAATCAAATGCAATGTTAATGATTAGATTTTTCAATGCATTGCGTGAAGATATAAGATTTACATAGTGCTCTACAAAGTCATCATTAGTTAACAACATAAAGGGGAAAAAGTTACAGTGAACAAATGCCCTATTCTCTCTGACTCTAACCCAGTTTTACAACATTGAACTGTTCAAACAAAAGCTACTTGTCCTCTATCATCTTAGTTTCTCTCCATCTAGCAAAATGTTAATATGTGATAGAAAAGCAAATAGACTCAAATAATAATTTAACAATATCAATCATAATTTGCTAAAATTTCAAATCCAAATCTCAACCTACCAAACGTTATATTCCAAAGAAAATAAAATAAAAATTAACATACCAAAACTTGAATCACATTCCTATTGACTAAATTCTCTAGATAGTGATCACTTTCCATCATACCGAACGCCACCTAAGTTAGGAAAGTTTGAGCAGGCTTCCAAGTTCAATTAGATATTACCACTTCTAGCTATCCTTTTGGTCTTCTAGTTCTAGTAATGCGTATTGATTTAGCTGTGAAATCGGCATTTGGTTAGGGCTTTTAAGCAGTCCCTTAGCTATGATTCGTCTTCTTATTGGGGATTCGTGATGTTTTGATCAGGGTATGCAACTTTAAGGATATGGTTTTAGATCAACTCAAGTATGATGACTTACAAGTGTTTGAAGAGTGGTTGGTAGTTGCAGTTCAAAAGAATTTTTTGGCTCCAAAGTCAGGATCACAGAACTAAGAATGGTATGGTTTTACTCAACAGTCTAAGGCACCAGAAGAGCTATGCAAAGTATCAGGCATCAGATGATCATGATAGATTATGGTTTTGAGGAATATTTGAGATCAAGCTCATAGCTGAAGAAAAAGCTATCAATTATTTATATTATTTATATTATTTCAGTTTTATTTATTGATTATTGGGCAAAGGAATTGATGGCTAGGACTATAAGTTATTTCTGGAGTTTTAATCTAGGGCTTGGATTAAATCTTTATTTGTAAACTAGCATAAATAAGTTGCAAAATAGATTTACAGCCACCTTATTTTCTTTGAATTACTGTACTTCAGAAACTATAGGCTCTTATAACCCTGCCTTTCGGGAGTTCCAACTACTATCTTACTTGTTTTCCAGCCTTAATTCCACTGATTTGCTTTTATTTTCTCCCTAAACCTCAGCCATAGCTCTGGTATATAGATAATATTTTAGGAAGATAAGGTAGAAGATCTACCAAGATTCCGGAGAGAAATTCTAACACGTTGGATTCGAAGGATGGTTGTATCCACCTTCAATGTGCTTTATAGATTATATAGATTGCCCATATCAAGTCAATGGAAATAACTAAGTATTGGAATATGGAGCTAGTAACTATAATTAAGTAGTAGTCTAGGGAAATGGGAGATGATCTGAGGGCTGTAAATGAAATTTGTATATTGACAAGAAAAATATGGTTTACCTTTCTACGAACAAGTCGATTGATGTCCACTTCACCTATAGCTCCAGCTTTTGAAAGTCCAATCATCACTGCTTTTCCACCATCCCTTACGCTTTGTAAACACTGCAAAAATGTTTGAGGTTTCCCCAAGGCTTCCACAGCAATGTCAACACCTGGTCCTCCAGTAATTTCCTTATCAAAACAAGCAATAAATGCCTTTAAGTAAAAATATTTATAATATAAAATAACAACAACAATGAAAAGAGCAGATCGAATTAATTTCAAACATGCATTGAGAAAATAGTCTGAATTAATTTCATAGCATGAAAACTTCATTTAGGTAAAGTTAGTAGTCCTAAAGTGGAAATTTAGCTAAAAATCTTAGTTTTGTTCATGTGCATTTAGAGTGCCCTATTGCCCGTATAACTGAATTCAGAACTTTCTAAACAACAGAAATCAAGAACCAGGGACTGTGTACATACTTTAATCCGTTCAATGGCATCTTCTTCTATTGCATTTACTGTATGAGTGGCACCCAAAGTCTTAGCTTTCTGCAGTTTATCATTCTGAATATCCACAGCAATAACTAGAGAAGCGCCAAATGCTCTTGCTATCTGCAAACAACTGAAGCAAAAATCTTGTCATTACTACGTCAGTTTTTCTTTTTGGCCAATATACAATTCCTTGATATAAAAAATTTACCAGTATAGAATTAAAAACAAATGACTAAGATTCAGAGTTAGGAGTCCAGATTTTGGACAGTAACCTTTACCCACAATTGTTTGGGGTTGCAGAGATTGAGGACAAACAAGGAAACACGTTTAAGGTCGTTTAGACAAGCAATTACAAAATTTGGAAATGTCTTCATGAGAACATGTGATTTAATGAGAAAGGAAGACAGCAGAAGTCATTCCTGCAAACTATAAAAGAAAAGACCATGTTTTCACTGAGCTCACTGAGGATATTGTCATAAACAGGAAACAGTGGCACAACATGATAGAGAACTGAGCATGGTGAGAAAAGGCCTAGTTCGTGGCTCTCATTAGTTATTCTAACATCATACCAAGAGGAGATGTTAAACTTCAGCAGAATTCACAGGGTAGTTTCATTGGCACAACCCTAAAAATCAATAAGGAACCCTGAAACAAACAAATAAATTAAATCCAATTCAAAACCCAGCACAAACAATGCATATAACACAAAGGTGAAGATATGAAAAACTAAAATATTTTGGCCTTATCATACGGTTATTACTGAGTAATGGCTTTGTTAGGTGTAAGACATTTGACATGACAGATACTTCGCGATTCCAAGACTAGAAACTCTAATTAGATTAGAGTCATATTCAAAGCTATTTCATGCTACTGATCATGACTTTCCGAATCCACCTTTTTCCTGTTTTCTTCAAATTTCAGCAACAGAACCACAATATCCTAATCCCAGCTCAAGTTTCTCATGCCTTAAACTGTTACCCATCATAAAACCTAAAACCATTTAGCTTTTGCACAAAATCTTTTCTGTTTTGGCCGTCTACATTAGTATAACATCATTCATAGATCTTAATATTTGGAGGCTGCTTTTAGTTGTCACCTTTAATCTTTAACGTTTCCGGGACTTAGTTGCCAATCAAGGTATAATAATTTTTATCTGATATCAACTAATACGGATTAAAAATACATTTTCGGCAATTAAGACTTGAAATGGCAAGTTTTCCCAATGAACTAACAGTTTCTTGGCAGTTCTATGCTATTGCATCCTCTCCCTCCCTTGCTGCTCCCAGATAAACAGTTCACTGCCCACCATAACCAGGAAAGAAAAAGAGACAGAAAAGATAAAGAGGAGCAGAACGGATGTCCATTCCATGTTAAGAGATGTTCGTACACAGTACACCCTGCCTCAGCGATGTGCAAAACTAACATATTAGAAGAACTGTCCAAAAACCTTGACCAAATATTAATTATTAGAGTAAATAACCTTTGGTCCAAAATCCCCTTGTTGCACGAGATTAGAAAGCCATTATTTGACCCAATTTCTCATTTTATTTCCCTGTGAAGGACTTCTGAAAATAGATGGTAGGAGTACCTAATTTGCTTTTTGTGCAAAAACACTTTATTTGTGAGATAGATCCAAAATACAAATAGTAAAGAATCACATTTAGTGAGAAATGGCTTCCAAGTTAACTAGGTAAACTTCACTTGCAACATAGATGCAAAAGACAAACAGTACAAAATATAATTGCCAATAATCAAGATACGATAAATTTCCAAGTTGGCAATAGAAGAAGCCAATAGAACACTTCTAAGGTTTTCTAGTGATATGCCAGTTCAGGTGTTCAGCTAATTTCTTTAAAGATTGGATTAAGTTCGGTTTCTCATCCTTGAATTTTCAACATAATTAAAAGTCTCTCGTTGTTTTGTGCTAAGCTTCTTGTGAACTGGAAATAGCTTTAACAACCATTTTATTCCTGTACAACTTAATATATAAGTTAGCCTGAAATCCATGTGCATGGTGTGCATCTATCTTTATCCTCTAACAGTTATGCTATCATTTATGCTTTCTTAGGACTCCTAGGTGCCTTTTTACACCTTGTATATTGAAGACAAACACATTGACTTTTTCAAAATGACTAGTCAAACCAATTAACTTGTTTCAAAATCAGCTTAATATATAAGTACCTTGAACCAACACCTCCGACTCCAATCACAGCAATGGAATCCCCAGGGCAGACCTCAGCTGCATGTCTCATGGCACCATAAGCGGTAAATACAGCACATCCTAAAATTGCAGACTCAGTGTATGGCAATGATTTTGGCAAAATAGCTAAACCATGTGCTGGAATGACACAGTATTCAGCAAGGCCTCCCATGCTATACATGTATACCGGTTTTCCTGCACAAATAGCATAACTTCAGTTATTCAACAATGATGTCAATTGTATGCAGATAAAGTTACAGCAAAAAAGCAAACTGATGCGTAAGATGGTTGACACGCTGCAGTTAAAAGGCATTCAAGAATCAAGAAGCACATAGACAAAATTCCGGATAACCATGCTTTCATAGAGAGAAAATGTAGCAGGGTCATCAAAATATAGGAAAATTAATAATAAAAGTACCACTGTTGCGGAGGAAAAGCCGTGTTTCCCCATCATAAAGGGTCCCCTTCGCTCGATTATAGGCAAAGAAGTCTTCACATAAATCATCATGGCCCTATCTCCCAAAAACGAAATGATAAAAAGATTGTAGTTGTCGTGATAATTGAATTGAAATGCAAGCATAGCATCTCAAAGCAGGGTACCTTAGAACAGAAGAAACAGTTACCACAAGGCATGATAAAAGCTCCCACCACTTGAGATCCAATTGGAAATCTGAGAACAACCAAAATGAAAATTATAAAGTCCATGCGGGCGCCAATCTCTATCTCCACCAAAAACAATTGTGACAGGCATAACTTAATGAGAATGTGCAAAGAACATGAATGAATGAAAGAAAAAGAAGTGATCTCATTCTGTACAAAGTAGACGTAAAGAATGTAACTAAAACCTTTCGATGATTTTGCGATCGGTAAGTGGCCCATGTTCAACGATTTCCCCAGTTACCTCGTGCCCGATAACACAAGGACTAGAAAATGGTATTTCGCCTTTTATAACATGAAGATCAGAGTGGCATACTCCACAGGCTGTAACAAAATAACCCAATGGAGTTGACCCATTTCAAATCTTGGAGTTTCCTTTCTCAAGAAAAAAAAGAAAAAAAGAAAAATACCCTTGGTTTTAATAAGAACTTCTCCAGCTTTAGGACGAGGCATATGAAATTCTTCAATAGTGAGGGGGGTGTCGGGTTCCCAGAAGACGGTCCCTCGCATATACCCACCAGAGCTGACATGATAAGCAGCCGAAGATGACGGTAGGCTGCTCCCCGCCTTGTCAATGTTGTTAGCAACGAGATTCGAAAACCAACGAGAGGACAATAAGATGGAAGGATTGGTGGGTTTAGAGGAAAGCAGGTTCCTGGAGATGGCAATCCGACTTAAAATTGATGGAAAACCCATTATTATTCTTGTGATCTAGTGGTGGAAGTTAACAATCGGCGAGCGGATCAGTGGAATGGAGTGGGACGGTGGATGGGACTTCTTAGTTTTTACTTAGTACAATCCTAAGTTCTTAACTGAGTTTCATCCGCCACATCACCATTTTTGGGATAATTATCCTCGTCATCACGTGTTTTTTACGTGAAAGAATAACCAATCCAAACAAGTGGTACTATTATAATTGAGATACCAGTATTCCTACCACTAAAGTTGTTCAAATCTTTTTAATTATGCAATACTATTCAAACCCACTATTTTTTTTATTCATGGATTAGATAGGGAATAGGAATAAGGATAGGTATCGTGTAAAAAGAATAGATATAATTAAAATAAAAATATATTTTTTATTTACATTTTATCTATTTTTATTTAATTGATATAGTATTATAGTTTTTTTAGAAAATAGATTTTATTTTCATAACGTATAATTTATATAATATATAAAAATATTATTATTTTTTTAAAACTTAGATCATGTTCCGATTTTGATATTAAGGGTGATCGCTGAAAACAGAGCTTTAAAATTTATAAAGAATATGATCAAACCCGAAACTAACTCTGACAACGATTATAGTTAAGTGTACCTATCGAACAGTAGTATAGCTTAGGTAAGACCAGATTGTCGAACCCAAAGGAACTAAAAGTACTAATACTTACTTTCTTTTTATTATTTAGCCTAAAATATGGAGTGATTGGTTGATTTAATTTAATTTATCGACTACTAAGCTAAAGACACAAAGACAAAAAGAACGAATTGGGAAATAACTTGAAGAAAACTCAATTGATCACGACAATATCCTTAGGAAGAATCCACCTAGACTTCACTTGTTATCTAACACTGAACCATATGATTTATTCACTTAGTTTGATCCGTAGGACTCCCTAATGTATATTAAACCCTCTTTCGAGGCGAATAACGTCTAACCCTAGGTTAATTAGTGGAACTCTCGTTCTCTTATAATAATCCCCTAGAATAGCAGTAAATCGATCTATGGATTCTCATATTAGGTTTCACCCTAATCCGGCAAAATCTCGTCACCCTATCTCTAGGCGTGCGATCAACTCCGCTTAACTATTCTAGATCTACTCTTAAGCAGGGTTTATTCCTCCTCCACCTAGGCACATCAGATTGGATTAAGCATGTAACATCCCAATTTTGACCCTAATCGAAATAGTAGTTTCAGGACCACAAATCCGAGTTTGAAAAATATTTAAATATTATTTTTCGTGTTAATTATGTGTGAATTATTATGTGTGAAATTTTCGTGATTTAATTTTATTGTTTGGGTGCTGAATTATTAAAATGGGCTTAATCGCGTAAAAGGTAAAAGTTACAAACTATAGTAAGTTACAAACTGTAGTGTAAAGTGCTTAGTTGATAGTGACTTTTTAATATGGAGTCCTTAAAGGGCAAATAGGATAGTGGACGGCACATGCCATTTTAATATGTTTTATATGTTATTTATTATAATTAAAATTTATATTATTATAATATAATGTTATATATTATAATAACATATATCATAAAAAAAAAGAAGCCATGTATTCATTCTTTGAAATGGCCGAATGTTGTAAGAAAGAAAAGAAATAAAAGGTTTAAGGGTTCGACATTTTAGAAGCTTGATTAAGGTATGTTTATGTTTCGATTTTTGATAAATTTTTTCACTTTTAAGATCGTTGCTTCGAATACTATCCGACCCATGCTATAATTTTTTATTTTGATGCATATTTTGAGTTGTGCCATTGATGAATATTTGTGTTTTGTGATGTTTGATGATGAAATATTTAAGATATGTTTTAGATTAACATGTTTTGTATTGGACTTTTTGATGATTTTCAGTAATTAGGATTAAATTGCAAAACAAATTTTGAGGGACTAAAATGTGAAATAAATGAAATGTATGGACTTTTATGAACATAGGTAATATTCGGCCAAGAATGGGTAATGTGAAATTTTGTGTATTTTGTGTTTTGTGCAAAAAGGATTAAATTGTAAAAAGTGTGAAATTTTAGGGGCAAAATTGTAATTTTCTCATTTATGTGTTTTTAGACTAAATTGAATGGAATGGTGTTTAAACAAGCTTAATTTGAATATGTTTAGATCAAGAATCAAATAAATTAGATCTGGACTGGGAAAAAACGAAAGTAGTCGATTAGTCGATTCTACCGACCGTTGACGTCCAAGGTAAGTCCTTAAGCAATAAAACATTGTAAATTATGTACGTAACTTAGTATATGCTGATTTGGTAATTTTGTAACTATAATGTTGAGTAGCCAAATGTGATTATACATAGAATTTGATATGATCAAGTTTAGTTCAGCTGAGATATGATGTTTGAAAGTTCATACAAGAATTATGAAATGCATATAAGTTCGATATATAAATGTGTGTGAGACAACTTTATAGTACCGTTATTCAAGCCGTGGGCCTAGCAAGCCTTGTGCTGGTGAACTTAATCGGGCTTCGTGCCTAGCAGGCTTATTGCCGTTGAATAAATGTCAAACCATGGGTCTAGCAGGCTTTGTGCCGGTGGATAATATCAGGCTTTACGCCTAGCAAGTTGTACACCGGTGATTTATTATAAGTGTATGCTTCAATAGATTTTTAACGATGTGGAATTTAAATACGGCAAATGAGCTCAATGTTCAGGTATGTGAAAATCTAATGGTTGTGAGAGATACGGTAAATTATTAAATTGTTATTTGATACTTGTTATATGTGATACAATTGAGGAATATATGTAAATTTTAATAAGTGTATTCGGCCTTATAAATGAATAGTATGACATTATGGAATTGATTTTAGATATGAGCATAGATGTGTTTTATATATTCGGCCAAATTCGTAAGTGCATATGTGATGTTTATTGAGCAAGCAAGTTGACAAAATGCTCTTGTATATGTTAAAATAAGGTAAGTCAGTTGTTGAATTGATTATATAAATGTTAAAGTTACAAATGAGAAAAAAAATGTGAATGTATATGTGATTGTGTATATTCGCCCAAATGGGGTATATGTGATTTTAATAGTGAGATTTATATAAGTTCATGTGTATTTGTACAATTAACCATATGATATGTGTATGAAAGATTTAAATGATAACCTAGTATTTGAGAACATGTATATTCAGTTTTGTTAACTTAGTGTTAACATATAATAGTTGGTATATATATTTGCTTATGACTTACTAAGCTTAAATAGTTTACTCTGTGTGTATTCTTGTTTACTTCTGTTCATATATTTGGATATACGTTACGAGCTCGGGGATCGTCAGCAAGACTACTCACACTATCGACAGTTTCCTTTGGTATTTTTACTAAGTTGAAAATTTTAATATATGGCATGTATAGCATAGTAAAAGGTGGAATAGGAATTAGGTACTTTGTATATAATTAATGGCTATGTGAAGATGGCTTATCTTCTTTTGATTGATTTGGGTTCTATGTTTATGGTTGATAATGATCGTTGAAAAATGAGTTTCTATTTATGCATATTCGATTATGGTATATGTTCATGATAGGTAAGTATGTGATATGTTTTTAAGTTAGATACGTTGAACTTGGTTATGTGATTAATATAAGTATATTTGATATGTTTTGTACGATGGAATGACTTATTAAGAAGTGGACTAAACCGAATGTATACATATAGACATTTTGGTTGTGGTTAAATGTAATTTATGTGTAATAAGTTTTAGTAAGTGTATGAACTTATATGATGTAATTTGGTTTTGATGATATAAAGATTTGGATTGGATAAATAGGTATAAGATTGGGTTTAGTCAATAAGTTATGAATAAATTTGTTTGTATTGATGGTGTTAATTAGATACATTCGGCTATGGAATGAATTTGTGATAAATGTTTGAATGTGATGATAATGGATTTAGTTTTGTAATTAGATTTTGAAAAAATATTGGTAAATGGTAAGTTTTGGTTTTAATTTTGGTTATGTGAGAAATAATGGATATGTTCCATAATCAATTTGAATATATATAATGTGACATAAATTGAATAGGAAAATCAAGTAGGTAGGTGCATATACATTCGGCCTAAGAATTTGACTAGGAAATTATGCATATATTTATATAGGTATTCGACTATACTTGTTTGAAATATTTGATGGTTGTTAATTAATTGTTCTTTATGGGATATTTGTGAGATTATGGAAAAGTGATTAATATGTTATATAAGAACATAGGTGTATTAATTTTGAAAGGTAATATAATTAGGTATATCATTTACTGTTTAAATGGTTGATATGTATAATAAATTAATCAAGTTGTTTAGCATAATATTGAATAGTACATGGAATGAGTGACTAAACATGTGGTTTATTTGATTAATGATATGTATTAAAATGATTAAGTATAAGATGCGTTTGATATTTGTTAATAAATGAAATTGAAATAATGAATGTCCTATTGTTTGGTAAGTATAAGATGATAGATATGTTTGAATTTATAAAGATTAGTATGGTTTGACTTAAATAGAAAATGAGCAACCTCATTTTGTTTGGATGATTCAATACATAAACGCTAGCTTTAATTTGAATGTTAAGTATGTGTCTTTGATCTGAATGTTAAGTATGTGAATATAATATGTTAGGTATTGATTATTTTTACTCTTGAATGTGTCTTTTTTGGTAATGCCTTGCAACCCTAAGTCGGGACGGATACGGGCTAGGGGTGTTACAAAGCATGCATAATTAAGAACAAACTAAATATTTATCATATAATTCAGAAATCAATAACAAGATTCATCTAGGTTTCATCTCCTTCAGGTATCTGAAGGGTTTAGTTCATAACAAATAAAGAAAACATCTCAAGAGAAAAGATAAAATAAAACATAAGAAATCCCTAAAACCCCCTAGAGGAATTGAAGGAGAAATCCGCCATCTTGAGTAGAATTCCGACTTCTTGAGATGGATCTACTGGCTATCTTCGAGTGATTCCCACAAGTCTGACCTTTCCAGCTCGGCTCCTTGGCCTAGCTCACCGCCCCCTTTCAGGATACACTTAGGGTGTTTATATAGACTTTAGAATGCTTTACTTGGCCCCTAAGTGTCCTCATTTAAGTCTGCTTCTTACTCGGTATTTGAATAAGATTTGGAAAGTGTTTCTTTGGCTCGAAGTATTCAAATTGTGTGGAATTGCTCTCTCCCGCGGCAGAGGCACGGCTATGGTACACGCCCATGTAAATCGTTTTCAGGCCGTGTCTTGATTCTGTCGATTGGGGCACGGCCGTGTAAATCATGGAATGGCCGTGTCTTAGTTAATTGTCAAGGCACGGCCATGTGGCTTGAAGTCCAGGCTGTGTCGATTTCCTCTTTGGCCCAAATTGGCCCGTTTTAAGCCTGCTTCTTATTCTTTTCGTCCTCGGGTGCTTTCCTGAGTAAAAAAATGAAAAGAAAGGATTAAGAGCACCTTTTTACATAAAACAAGGGCTAAATCATCCAAAAGCATACTAAATGTGCGTAACACCCCAAACCCGCCTCATGCGTTTCGATCCAGATCTGGCGTGTTATGGAACACATAACACATTATCGAATTTTGAAAACACAAGTTAATTATTTAAAATTTGAATAAAGAAGTGAATTTTTGGAAATAAACCTCTTTGTATTATTATTACATATAAATAAACCTTGTCATAAATTCATAAGTTGCATAACATTGAAAACTACTTAGTTGAATAAAAACTAGGGGCCTTATTACATAAATATTCCTAAATAACAATAAAATAAACTTAAAGAAATCCCAAAAAAATAA
The DNA here is from genome assembly GCA_025506655.1 of Gossypium rotundifolium. Lineage (NCBI taxonomy): Eukaryota > Viridiplantae > Streptophyta > Magnoliopsida > Malvales > Malvaceae > Gossypium > Gossypium rotundifolium. The sequence continues at coordinate 118,134,975 of CP106731.1, read as the reverse complement.
TTTGTAGAAATAAAACTTGATGGCCCCTCGAGTCCGTCTTGGCTCCCATGTCGACGATCTACTGCTCATCTGGAAGAGTAGAGAAAAGAAAAGCGTGAGTCACCAAGACTCAGTGTATAAATCTCAAAACACACAACGACTTGAGCCCACAAACACATTATGGTCCTGGCCCATACATGAAGGTAACAATCATAATCACATGGTAAATGATAAATAATGAATAACCCAACCCATTCTAGGTTTCCATCCTCTACACACCAACCCGTACCAACCATCACACCTTGGGGATTTCTACAATCAACCCTCCATCCACTACACACCAAAATGATAGCCGCACTGCCTATTCTTATTAATTAGGAATCATTGAATGTGGCATAGCCACCAATCACTATGTGACCTAACATTTGTATATGTGAGATTTCCACCACCGATCACCAAGTGACCTATCATGCACTTCCCCTTCAATATCATATTCCCACCCCATGCATCACATAAAGAAAACATCATGCAGTCATATATATTTTCCGATACACATAGGGAGTTCTATGTTTACGTACCTAGCATCCTTGCCTAACCCTTTTAGGGTTCCATTCATTGTCTATCTGACCTCATTCGGTTTTAAGGCCATAACATATATACAGTCATACATACAGGTTTATTAGTATGTTAGAGATCTACACACCTAATTACCGATAAAACGATGCTTTCTATGTCGACGCTATCCTTAGTCGACACAACTGCTATCTTCCTAAGGTGTTGTTCAGAAGTCGGACCACAACCAAGTGGCCAATCTCGAATGGCAGATACTGCTCTTTTCTTAAACTTAGGTATTTTCTCCTTTGCTGATCCATATTTAATTCCATCACAAGTCCTTATCAGAACTACTATCATAATATTTAATCGTTAATTCTCATTATAACCTTAAGATCTTGCATATAATGATCAAATCTAATAGAAATCTAGGGAAATCTTCTTACCTTAAAAATCCCGAAAGTGGAGACTAGCTATTTTCGACTTTTAGATCTAATTGACCAAGCTTCCTTCAAATCCTAAATTGTCGCCCATCATAAAACCATTAAACTATTAGCTTTCGACTTTTGCCTTTCAAAAACCAGGAATAGATCATGAGTACTAATCAAAAATCGACACTTACCTTAGCATAGGAGATTCGGCTAGCACTAGAAAGAGGATTCGACAATGGCAATGGAAGATTTAAATGTCGGAAGTATAGAACTAATTCTCAAATAAGATGAATAAAAGAGGAGACTATGGATGCTTCGACTTTTTAGAGAAATCGGCACAAGGAGGAAAAAGTGGAGAAGAGTTTCGACTTTTGAAGAAATTGGAGAAAAGAAATTGGAGAAGGAGAAGCTAGGGAAATTCAGCACAATGGGAGAATAATTTAGGGTTTTCAGTGTCAGAAACAAGGAGCTAGCCCCTCCTATTTATAGATATTTTGGCACCTATTGCTAAAAGCTAAAACGCCTTAAATTCAAGCTAAAGAGAGGGAAATTGGCACCCTCTTTGCCATGCAAGATTGAATTTTACACTCCTCTAAGCGATGGATTTTCAGCCAACACTTTCCTTAAAGATAAGCTCCTAACTTTTCTCCTTTTTATCTACTATTTTATCAATTATAAAATCCATCTAAATCTTCCTATTTTTGAGCCTAGTAGCCGTCCACCTCATCAAATCTTAATGCCTAAATTTAACTCACTTAAATTAAAAGATTTGGGCTTTATTAAACTTAAATTTTGGGCCCCTAACTCCTTGTGTGTGGCGTCACTCCTTGCTTCATTTTAGGTGCCAAAAATGGCCCTAAAAACATGGGCTCCTTGCAACCCAAAACTTGTTCCTTTTTAATTGTTAATGATGCCACCTTAAAATAATTTAATATGGGCCTTTACTAAACCCCTTTCACCATATAAACATATTCCTATACTAAACGCATAGACCCATAAATTCAGGATGTTACACTGTGGGCCTAAAATATGTTACTTTTACGGTTTATCAAATACCCCCACACTTAAGCTTTTGCTTGTCCTCAAGCAAAATTCTCAACTTATAATTAAAACGAACTTTCTATAATTCACAATTCCTATCAACAATACTTCATCATAATTCATAGATAATTTATACATGGATAATTTAGCTCAAAGACTCCTAAAGATTCAAACAATTCTAAGCCATATAGTTTGTAGATCGAAAACATAGGCGTCTCCCCTCATCTAAATAATTACCTTTAATTTAAAACTGACAAGGATTGACATCCTCATTAAAGATTCACTCAAATCACTCGAAGTGTTTAAGTTTCAAGAAAAGCACTCATAAGTCAAACCTGAAAAGTTAATCCTATAGGCTTGCCTGAAAATCAAATCTCCATCACTGTAATAAGAGATGATACACAAATCAAAAGGTCATTGACAGGGTTGTAACGGGGCTTAGGTTAAAGGTGTGGATAAAGGCTGATTTAGAAGGTTTGAAATTGAGATTGACCTGACCAATTACCTAATAAGAATAATGAACTAGAAAATAACTGATTGCTTTGAAACTAGTAATACTACTATTGATAATACTTTTAATACGAGCTTTTCTTCAACAATTGGAATTTAAACGCATAAGCTCCTTTAATCATATACTAATGTTTGAATATACTTTGTTTTTTTTTTAAGAACAAACTAAGTAAATACATAATAAAGAAAGAACTTTATCAACTGAAATAAACTAATTCGGTAACTGATCTAATCAATTCTCGATAGAAGGGTAGTAAAAAAGAATGGTGATAACAAATACAAAGGGTTTTGGGTTGAAATTGAGCGGGTAAATTAATAAAAGGGTTGTTAGGATCAAATGGGTTCACTAAGGGTTAATTTGTGAAGGTAGGCTTTTTAGTGGAGTGAATGAGTTAAAACCTAGGTGCCTTTATCATCTCAGTATATCAAATAATTAATGTGGTCTCGATATGTATAATCTAGGCAAGTTCTAGAATAACAATTTAGTGTTGACACACTCATAATCAATAAAGTGAGCATGAAAAAGAATATATGCTTTATAAGGCTTAAAATCTCACACAAATTATGGGTATTTGACATCAATCCTGTGAATTTCAAACTTCAAGGTAATATTCAAATTCAGTTTAACAACCTAGAAAAAAATTTTAATTTTTGAAAAATAGACTTATCATGCTTGATTCTCTAGTATCTTAAAGTTTAAATCATCAATGCACAATTAACTATGACTTACTTAAAACATATCAATAAGAATCATAAATCATCAAAAATTTTATCCTAATTAGTAATATGAGAAAATTTCTTAGGAACAAGACTAAAATTCAAGATTTTAGAATAATGGAAAAAGTTAGGTACTTTTACCCCCCGCACTTAAGATGTACATTGCCCTCAATGTACAATGATTGGTAAACAATTATGTAACAAAAAGAGAAGGGGAGAAGTAACTCTTCCTGAATTGTGGATAATTTCGGGTTCGTGGTAGAAAGTAGGTAGAGGAGGCGGTGGTGACATTTTTTATGGGCCTGGTGGGGTGTCTACCGATGATCTTTGTGCTAGATAAAGAAATTGGGTAGCCTGCAAAGATATAGCCAAGAAATCTAAAGAAATATTAATAATATACTAATATTATAATTAAAGACAAAGAAAATAAAGAGAAGGAGACTAAGAAGGAAATTGAAATTGAAAGAAAAGACTAATGGACTAAGGAGTCCTTATTGTTGGATGGTTCGCGAGGTGGGTGTGACCTCTAAGGCTGTGGTGCGTGATTCCCAAGTAGCTTTTAGAACCAAAAACCAAGAAGCTAAGAGAAATTAAAATATATTAAGTAGAAGAGAATTATAGATAAGTAGGATAAAGGGGAAAATAAACATAAGAAAAAATTTAAATAGTCTAAAAGACCCTTGGCTTGGTGTTTGGATGAAGCGGCCGGCATGAACTTATGTGTTGGGGTCTCTTTTGAGGAGACAATGCTTGCCTTATTATGTTTTTTCGGCATGATTCTAGTGTAGCTCAAGAGTCTAGGCACCTTTTCTAAGGAAAGAAAGAAAAAGAAGGAAGAAAGAATGATGGGAGAAGAAAAAAAGTTGTGGGGTTTAAATAGGATTTCAATTCTGGCACGTTCCTACGCCTGTGGACCGAGGGTGTGTTGAATTACATGGCCTCATCGCACGGCCGTGTGTCTAGGCGTGTTTGCTCACCCATGGCCGTTTTCCAGATGCCATGCCGTTCCTGAAAAGGCAGTGTATTGGCACGGTTGGGTAGCATGGGCATGTTTGTCCCGTGTCTGGTACATCAGTAGCTTCACACGGTGGTAGAGCACGGCCATACCAATCTATCGGTGCTCGTGATGGAGTGGTTGGATCCGTGACGTTGAAAAGTGGTTGGGATTTGATTCACACGGCCTCTGCTATGTCAGTACGAAGATTTCGATGGTCCACACGGCCACGGACACGGCTATGTGTCCTAGAAATATGCTCTTTTTGGTTAAGCTACAAAGAAAAAGAGAAATAGAAGAAAATAAAATGAAAACAAATGTAAAAAGAAGTGAGGTTAGTGCTCGGGTTGCCTCCGAGAAGCGCTTGTTTATATTCTTAAGCTAGACTTTTCCTTGTACTGAATCAGGGAGGTTTAAAGGTTTGAATATCTTCCATCTTGCTTAAAGTTCTATTTTCTTGACAAAGTTGAAGTTGAGAAGCGTTTACCTCAAAAGTGTCGAATGTTAGGTTGCTTCCCTCGACTATTTCGTGTGGGAAGATATGGTGTACCTTAAGAAGGGTTTCTCCCTTTGCCTTTGGTCTGTTGTGATTGTGTGCGGATCTGCTTTATCTAACAGTACCTGGTCTCCTATTTTAAGTTGATTGTATGTTCTTACGATCTCTTCTGGTGGTTTCTCTGGTTTTACTTCGTGCGGTTTCGGTTCTTCTTTGTCGATTTGGGATTTATAATTCGGCTCAGGGTTGTGTCTTTGTGGTGTTTCCTGCAATAAAGGTTGAATAATTTGATTATCATCTATATCGACTTTCTTACCTTCATCGATTGTTGTCCTGGCTGAGTCAAGAGCTTGAAGATTTATTGATTTGTTACCTACACAAAGTATGAGTTCTCCTGTGGCAACATCAATTTTAGTCTTGGTAGTTGCTAGAAAAAGGTCTTCCTAAAATTAAGGGGATTATACTATCCTCATCCATATCTAAAACAACAAAATCTACTGGGAAAATAAATTTATCGATTTTGACAAGAACATCTCCGATAATGCCCTTAGGAATTCTAACAATTTTATCAGCTAATTGTATACTCATCCTAGTTTGCTTGGGTTTTCCTAGACCTAGTCGTTTAAATAATATATACGGCATGGCATTTATGTTTGCCCCTAAATCAGCTAACGTATTATCAATAGCTAAACTACCAATTAAACATGGAATTGTAAAACTCCCTGGATCTTTTAGCTTCCGTGGTAGTCTATTTTGTAACATTGCTGAGCATGTTGCGTTCAATTCCACGTGGTGTTCTTCGTCTAATTTGTGTTTGGTAGTCAAGAGCTGTTTTAAAAATTTCCTCCAGTCTGGCATCTGAAAAAGAGCTTCGAGAAGAGGTAAGTTAATATGTAATTTCTTTAAGAGTTTAAGAAACTTACCAAATTGTTCCTCTGAATCATCTCTTTTCATTGCTTCGGGATAAGGTATGCGAGGTTGGTACTCTTTGATTACCGATTTTGGCTTTTCTTGTGTTACCTCTATCTTGCCTTCGTCTTCCTTGTTTTTTTGTATTGGATTGAGTTCATCTAACCCCTTACTGTCATGAGTTGAGATGGCTTGGATTTGCTCATTCGGGTTAATCTCTGTGTTACTTGACAGACATCCTTGTGGTCGTTTTGACATTAGCTTTGCGAGTTGTTCAACTGCATTAGTGGCTTCCTTGACTAACTTAGTAAGTTCCCCGATTTGGTTCTCATTGCTTTTATTTATTTTTCAGTATCTTGGAAACGATTTTCTGTGTTTGCCATAAATTTTGTCAGCATCTCTTCGAGGTTCGGCTTCTTCTCTTACGGATATGGCTGATTTTGGAAGTTTTGAGGAGGTTGTTGTCTTTGATTTCCTTGATTTCCTTGGCCTCCCCATGAAAAATTAGGGTGGTTCCTCCAACATGGATTGTAAGTTTTACTATAAGGATTATTATTGGATCTGAAATTATTACCTATATAGTTCATCTATTCGCTCTCTGCGTCCGGTTGGTATGGTGGGTACTCGGGATTCGCACAGTTCCACTTGTGTTACAACGCATGATTGGATGTACCTCGAAGAACACAAACTATCAAGCTTTTATTTATCATCTCTATCGTGTTGATAGCATGGTCCTTTGCATCGAGGTTGTAAACTCGGTGATTTTGTCGATTTTTTCCTTGTAACTTGCCACCGATAGTTATTCGGTGACATCTCTTCAATGAACTCGTAGGCTCGTTTTAGGAGTTACATTGTTCGGGGTTCCACCGTAATTTGAATCGATTAGTTGCCTCGTTGAGGGATTTACACTATTATAGAAAGTTTGAACTTGTAACCACAAGGGTAGACCATGGTGTGGACACCTTCTCAAGAGATCCTTATATCTCTCCCATGCGTCGTATAATGTCTCTAAATCCATCTACACAAAAGAAGAGATATCATTCTGTAATTTGGCTGTTTTGGCCGGTGGAAAATATTTTAATAAAAATTTTTGGTCATTTGGTTCCATGTAGTAATTGACCTCGTGGTAGCGAGTACAACCATTATTTGGCTTTATTTCTTAACGAAAAGGAAATAGCAGAAGGCGAATGGCATCATCGAAGCGCCATTTATTTTGAAAGTATCACGAACTCTAAAAATTAGCTATATGAGTGTTGGGTCATAAATCACGCAAACCATCAAATTGAACAAATTGTTGAATCATTTGTATTGTGTTAGGCTTTAATTCAAAATTATTAGCAGCTATAGCAAGCCTAACAATACTAGATTCAGCTCCTGTTAAATGAGGTTTAGCATAATCATACATAGTAAGAGGAGCATTATTTTCTTCCACATCTCGTGGTGGGTTATTCTCGTCCATCCCTTCAGTAGGATTGGATTCGCCTTGTAGGTAATTTAGGGCTCGCCTTATTTCTCTGCGATTCCTTCGTGCGGTAGCCTCAATATCACTATCGTATTCTAGAGACCGTGTCGGGTTCCTTCTAGTCATAAACTAGAGGTACCTACTGAGAAAAGAAAGAAAGTAAAATTTAGTAAAATAAATAAATAAATTACGGGAAATAAAACTAAAATTAAAGTGGAAAAAAATAGCTAAAGTAATAAAAATAGAGCTTTCTTAATATTTTAGTTCCCCAGCAACGGCGCCAAAAACTTGATCGCTGAAATGAGACCTTTAAAATTTATAAAAAATATGATCAAATCTGGAAACTAACTCTAACAACGATTATAGGCAAGTGTACCTATCGAACAGTAATATAACTTAGGCAAGACCGGATTGTCGAACCCAAAGGAACTAAAAGTACTAATACTTACTTTCTTTTTATTATTTAGCCTAAAATATGGAGTGATTGGCTGATTTAATTTAATTTATCGACTACTAAGCTAAAGACACAAAGACAAAAAGAACAAATTGGGAAATAACTTGAAGAAAACTCAATTGAACACAATGATACCCTTAGGAAGAATCCACCTAGACTTCACTTGTTATCTAACACTGAACCATATGATTTATTCACTTAGTTTGATCCGTAGGACTTCCTAACATATATTAAACCCTCTCTCGAGGAAAATAACGTCTAACCCTAGGTTAATTAGTGGAACTCTTGTTCTCTTATAATAACCCTCTAAAATAGCAGTAAATCTATCTATGGATTCTCATATTAGGTTTCATCCTAATCCGACAAAATCTCGTCACCTTATCTCTAGGCGTGCGATAAACTCCGCTTAACTATGCTAGATCTACTCTTAAGCAGGGTCTATTCCTCCTCCACCTAAGCACATCAGATTGGATTAAGCATGCATAATTAAGAACAAACTAAGTATTTATCATATAATTCAGAAATCAATAACAAGATTCATCTAGGTTTCATCTCCTTCAGGTATCTGAAGGGTTTAGTTCATAACGAATAAAGAAAACATCTCAAGAGAAAAGACAAAACAAAACATAAGAAATCCCTAAAACCCCTTAGAGGAATTGAAAGAGAAATCTGCCGTCTTGAGTAGAATTCCGGCTTCTTGAGATGGATCCACTGGCTATCTTTGAGTGATTCCCACAAGTCTGACATTTCCGGCTCGGCTCTTTGGCCTAGCTCACTGCCCCCTTTCAGGATACACTTAGGGTGTTTATATAGACTTTAGAATGCTTTACTTGGCCCCTAAGTGTCCTCATTTAAGTTTGCTTCTTACTCGGTATTGGAATAAGATTTGGAAAGTGTTTCTTTGGCTTGAAGTATCCAAATCGGAGTGGAATTGCTCTCTCCATGGCGGAGGCCTGACCTTGGTACATACTGAGCAAGTGTAAATTATTTTGGTAGTGTCTCGATTCTGTCGATTGGGGCACGGCCGTGTAAATCATGGCATGGCCGTATCTTAGTTAATTGTCGAGGCACGGTTGTGTGGCTTGAAGTCTAGGCCGTGTTGATTTCCTTTACGGCCCAAATTGGCCCGTTTTAAGCCCGTTTCTTGTTCTTTTCGTCCGTGGGTGCTTTCCTAAGTATAAACATGAAAAGAAAGGATTAAAAGCACCTTTTTACATAAATCAAGGGCTAAATCATCCAAAAGCATACTAAATATGGGGTTAAAATTTATTATTTTTACGGTTTATCAAAGGGTCCGTTTGTTTACCAGTAAAATGTTTTCCGGAAATGATTTCTGAAAAATGATTTACTTTTTTGAAAAATGATTTACTTTTCTAGAAAATGATTTACTGAAAATATTTGCTGTTGTTTTGGCAGATTTCTTCAAAATATTTTCCGAAAATTTTTTTTTTACATATATTAATAAATTTATATACATATTAATAAATTTTATATTTTAAATTATTTTTACATATATTGCAATGATTTATTTATAAATAAATAAATCAAATTAAATATATAATAATACTCAATCGTCATAAATTGAAAACAACCAAAGTCAAATAAATTATTTATAATTGTGTTAAAAAATAAAAACAAGGATTGAATAATTATAAATTAGCTTCCAAACCACAATTAATACTAGAAATTAAATGTTAATTTCTATCACAATGTGTAAATGTTAGGAATTAAATTTATTATTATGTTAATTTAAAATTGTCATGCTATCTTTCTATCACACAGTTAATGTAATTGAATAAAAAAGACATAAATATTCTATAGTCTACTCAAATAAATAACTAAAAGAAATAAAACTTCAGACAAAGATTTCTTAATCGCTTAATTTCTATTAAAATTCTGATGATTAGGCAATTGTACTTCCAATCTTAGAGCAGAGCAGTGAGTAGACACATTGGACCTGGAATTTAAATAAGCTAAGCATATAGATATATGTTGTACTATAGTGCACATAAATATATTGATATATAGAGGGAGGGGGGTTGTATGCGTTCCCCATAAAACAATAAGTTATATACACTTGTGTAGAATAGAGAAAAAGGTGCTTTTTACAAAGTTTTCCAGGCCAACAGATAACCCTTTTATTGCAACATGATTCTTATCCAAAAACTTATAGTATACTTCTATCTACAGAAAAGGGGATAATGGCTTCATCTGTATGACACGTAGTAATCTCTGAAACCTAAAGTTGTACATTTGAGCAATATATACCAATATAGTAGTTCAGAATCAATAATTCTCATGTGCCTTTGCTGGTACTGGAATGTTCAGCTGCAGAGGCAACATTAGATGTGTAAGCCTTACCCCCTTCACTAAGCAACAAGTTTTTCATCACTTTGTAACCCCAAAGTTCCTCTAATGCATCGGTGGTTGTCTTTGATGCAACAAGCTTAAGAGATGCTATATTCGGAATAGCAGCATGTTCAACAGTCATAGCTTCTGAGATCTGACTTGGCTTTGGGATGCTGTTGCTCAAGATTTTCGGCCTTGAAGCTTCTGAAAAATTAAGGGAGACATTTTGGCAAAGAGGAGGGGCCTTTTTTAGCATTCGAACAAGAGCACCAACAACAGCATCCTGGGATTTTCTATTCATAAACAACCCTGCTTCATTTGGATCAGATGGATTTCCTCTTCTAACGTAAGACTCAGGTCTACATAGCATGCCAAAAGGCCAATTCAATTTGCCCAATAATTCAAAAAATATTAAACAGTGGCAGAGGTAAAAGGGGAAGATCTAGCCAGTTTCAGTTAAAATCCATATAAGCCAATTAAGATAAAAGTATTTATAGATGACCATAATAAAGGATATATGATGTTTTCTCCAATTTGGGAAATCTTAAAAATGACTGATTGTGGCTTTGAAGATGAACATTAACTTTTTTTCGGTTAAGGACTAACTTCAGTTAAATGATTTTCTTGAGGGAACTACCAGTTGTAGAAAAGAAAATGTCTCAATCTAGCTAGCTTTAAAACTTTTGAACTTGTCAACTGGTCCACTCATGGTAAGAGACATATAATTCACTACTGTCCCTGATAGAAGACCATATTAATGAACCAAACCTGATTTTGAATTGCTGGGTACCAAACCAAGACATTATAGTCCCCACATTTGACCACAACATAAACTAGCCCAATTATGGTACCCTAAAAAGGTTAAACTGAATGATTCCTGTCTTTTAACGATGACAAACTAGCCTTCTTATCCTCCAGTCAATATAACATGTCATTATTAATCACAGATCATTTTTTGGGGGACCTCCAATTAATCATCTATATTTAAATTAATTTAATGTATTCACTAACTAACAATGAGAATAATACAGCTATTGTTAGGGGTTTCCTCAACAGAAAGGCCGAGTCATACAGAAATTCGCCTCCAATCCAACCTTGTGACCTAAAGACGTACTACTCCCACTTTCCTAGATATATATATGGTTAAATTTAATGAGTTATAAACCAACATTGGTTGCACATTACATTTGCACAGCTTTCGACTAAACATAACTAACACTAGAAACTTCAGCATGTCTATTCGATTGAACTTCTTCATTCTATTAATCGTTCGGCCAAAACAAACTTCTTAAATTTAACAATTCAAGCTGTCTTTGTAAAAACTAGAAAGAATTATATGGTAACTCCCCATAGATGAACATATACCTATACCGATTCCTGAACCAGATATTCCACTATGGCTACTACCTGAACTACAGATTGAAATTTACAATAACCACCTCGTTTTCCTTCTCAAAAGAAAGAAAATTTTACATGGTATCTCTCTGTAGATGATAGACAGATACTTATCCCAATTCCACAGATAATCCACTAGAACTACTACTTAGACTAGATATAGAAATGTATATTGCAAGCCAGGTTGTCTTTCTCAAAACTAGAAAGCAAAGTTAGCTGGTAACTCTCCATAGATAATATATCACAATTCCTAAACCAGATACTCCAATACTTGGGTTCCTATCAAAACAATATTGAAATTTATAATGCAAAATCTCTTTGCTGAAGAACGATTATGCAGTTTTCTAGAAGGTTCATAAATTGTGATGCTAACTTTACATCTTCAGGGATCAAAACTCGTTCACACACACAAAAGGGAGATTTACTACTCTTAGCATACAAATGATGGCTTTTGGTAAGTTGATAACATTTTGAGCAGTAGGACACAGCAACTTAGAAAAATTACCCCAAGGCCTGTTAAAACAACCAAATCAAGTCCCAAATCAATGATACAGAAAATTGATGCCACTGTCTCAATCCATGTTAACAATAATTAATAAGATGTAAAATCCTTAAGAAATCAGGATAAAAATAACATCAGGTAGTTATAAGTAGAAATAGTAAATTAATTGTATGCATTGGAATTATCCACAATGATGCAAAAGGATTAATTTAGAAATAAATAAATAAAAAAGAAACAATTTACATGATGAATTCTGTAGATTACCTGCTACCAGGGTCCATCATTTCACCATCCTCCACATCAAATGGACAAGGAAACTCAGAGTAGTCAAAATCATCTTGTAAAGACCTACTGGAACTTCTAGAACATGAAATTCGTGGTGAGCTGTTGGAAAAAGCTTTCACTCCAGAGTATTTCCAACAGTCTTCTTTCCCGAAAGAAAATATCTACAAGAGACAAAAGGTGAATAAATTTTGAGTTGCAAAACAAGATACTAGAACTCACAACATACAAATGATGTGTATTGAATACCTTCTCAATAGTAGCATCAGTTTCAGCAGGAACCCTAATATTATCAGCCCTAGAAGTACCAGCTCTTGTAATTTTAAGGGGAGGTGATGCTTGTAACACCCCAAACCTGGCCCAAACACTATGACCGGATCTGTTATGTCACTAAGGAAATTTTTGTAAAACAAATCGTATTGTCAGAAAGCCCAAATGTAATTTATATAAAATATGCCTTTATGAATAAAACCCAAACTTAATTACATGCCTTAGTTTAATTAAAATAAATGTTTGAATAACTAAAATAATTTATCCCATAATAAAACAAGATATAAACTAGTGGCCCATGGCCTTATTACAATGAGGTTTAAAATCCATTAAATAAAACATAATATAAAATAATTAACTTGAGTCTTTTTGCGGATCCACATATTCTTTTGCATGGCCACCTTGCGCTCCTCTCCACCAGATCGATGCACTAAATGCTACGAAATGTTAATTTAATAGGTTGAGTCATGAGACTCGATGTGCAACCCTCATGCATCATTAGATTTGGGCCTTAACCCCATAAAATAGAATAAACAGTTTAATATACATAATAAAAATTAATATGCAAGCCCAACCCATTTGCTTAGGTTTCCATCCGCTACACACCCCCGTACCAACCGTTCACACCATTGGGGATTTCTACAATCGACCCACACCGCTACACACCATGATGGCAGTCATCTTTGCTCATCCGCATATGATGGCCGAAGCCCTTATAACATATAATGGCCGAAGCCAGTATAACATTTAATGGCCGAAGCCCGTATAACAGTTCACGGCGTTAGCCGCTACATATGTAACGTATAACTTCCTCCTTTCATCAACCCAACCCATGCAATCACATACAAGCATTTTACTTATAACATTTAAACAGATTATTTACTAACATGGGGATCCGCTTTTTCCCTCATTGGGCTTGCATCAATAAACCGAGATTTTGGCATTTATCAAAACATAAAAAAAAAACACATGAACATACAATAATAGGCAGATCTAGATGGTGGGGAGGTATTACACACCTGGTTACCGCAAAAATCTATTATTCCTAACGTAGAGCCTTATTTGTCGAATCCCGAAAATCCCTAAGACAACGCCACCTTCCTACCTTCGGCTTTTCCACCAAATTGGCACAAGAGACTTTTAATGAGACAGATTCGACTACAAATTACTAAGGAGTATGTGGCTTATGGTGCACCTTCGGGAAACAGAAACCTCCCTTGTAGGTTCGGCTATGTGAGATGAGAGTATGAATCAAATGGAATTGACTTTTAGAAAAGAAAAGAGAAAGCGTAGGAAAAGCTTAGAAATTTGGCAAGAGAATGAGAGAAAAATAGAGTTTGAATATCGAAATTGAAGAATACTACTCCTATTTATAGAAATTTGACATATCATCCACACACGAGTTGGAATTTTGGCCAACTTCTCCTTTCTCCGATAGCCTTTATCTCACGATAACCCAATCCTTATCTCCTCAAAAAATAGCCCTCATCTTTCTCTTCATTATCTTCCTATTTATCAAGAAATAAAAGAATTAAAATCCCTATTTTGTAGCTAGTGTGTAGTCACTCCTAGGGCTTGTAAGTCTTAGAACTTTTGTTTTAAAATTTGGGCTCTAAGTGGCCATACTAGGCCCAAACTCCTCCCCCTTATGATGCCACCTTATGCCCACTTAAAGCTCTTCAAATCCTTGGGCCATAAGCCCAGCTTGTCACATAATTAACTATCTACTTAAATTATAAGCTAACACCATGTATTAGCCACCTAACCCATATTTTTAAAGCCCAATATTTCATTTTAAATTATCCAGAGCACTAACTTTAATCCTAATCCAAATATTTAATCAAAAAGTCAGCCCTACCTTTACAATCCCAACTTAACATATTAGACTATCATATAAATGAGTAGGCCCACTTTGAGGATGTTACAGTTCTACCCCCTTAAAAAAATTTTGTCCTCGAAATTTTCGACTAACTAGTAATCGTACTACCCAAGTCTCATCACTATGCTTTCGCTGCACACTCTAATTCCAAAGCCAAATAAACACTTAGTATACTATGGTAGGATACGCACCATTATTCGCTTCTGGAGTGTCTTCGTCCCCTTGTACTAATACTAACGATTCGCGTTTATCTGATTAAGAATTTTATGAATTATTAGTTTTCTTCCACCGATTAACCACGAGCAGTCTTATGAATAATAGTTTTAAAAGTAGTTCTTCAATTCAAACCTATCTCTGAGTTTGGTCTTCTTAATTCTAGGAACCATGGACATTCAACATCCATACACACCAACATACAAATAGCATCCATCACTTAAGGGTATTTTCGTCATTTCACTACCTGGGGTATTTTCGTAATTTTAACCTCTGAGGGTATTTTCGTAATTTTCCAAAATATGGTTCCAGGTGATTTTACGAAATAAGGGTATTTTGGTAATTTTTAATTCGGGGGTATTTCGATAATTTTTCATACTAAGGGTATTTTAGTAATTTTTCATACCGAGGGTATTTCAGTAATTTTACAAGTCAGGGGTAATTTGGTCAATTTGCAAATCAGGGGTATTTTGGTCATTTTTTAAATCGAGAAATTTTTACGAAGCAGGGGTACTTTAGTGATTTCAAAACCAAGGTTTACTTTAGGGTTGTACAAAACAAGGTGGCTAGTCCCTTTCGGGTTTTAGTTATAGGTTTTGGCCTGTCAACACTAGGGGTGTGCAAAATTCGGGTAAAACCGAAAAATTTTGGTTAACCGACCGAATTCAGTTAATCGATCGGTTAACCAAATTTTTTCAGTCGGGGGTCGGTTAATCATTTTGTTAATTTTCGGTTAGCAGTTAATTGATTTGAAGCGAATTGGTTAACCAATATATTTTGATTAGCAAAAAAATAATAAATAAATTTATAATAATATTTAAATACCCTATAAGTAATAAGCCCACAACTATTCTCTATTCACCAACCCAAACCCAATACAACCCAAACCCAATAATAAAATTAAAAGAACTCTCAAAGTAATACTAAAACAAAAAAAAAAATTACCCCTAAGACTAAGAGGCTAGACACACGACGAGAAAAAAAATACACCCCGAAATTTGAATCGATATCTCTTCTCCTTCCTAGCTTCCTCAACTTGAAATCCTAATTTCTCAATCCCTAATTGTATGATTGATTTTACCTTCACCTAATTTCCTCGTGGAAAAAAAAAGCATTTCTATATTACTCTTTTGCTATTAAGTTTTGTTGTTATTCTAACTTAATTTCTTCTCTTCTTTTTTTCCTCCTTAGGGATATGTTGGTAACAAGTCGCCAGCTTTTTCCTCTTCAACTATTAGGATATGATGTGGATCCAATCAATTGATCGATTTTGAATCATACTGAGCAAGTTGCTTATACTACTATTGGGAAAGTCTCGAGTCTCGAGGCACGATATATGGAGTCTTGTCATCAGTAAATTTGTATAAGTTTGGGTTTGGTGTTCGACCAAAATACTGACATCTTCTAGCATAGTTTAATCTATCTGAAATTTGTGCAGGTACCCAACTTTTAAGGGTCAAGTTCTAAGCAGGCAACAATTATTGGATTTAGTAGAAGGCCTTGAAGCAAATAATTTATTGTACTACACCCATTTACTAACAAGTATTTTATTTCGTTGCTCTTTGACGATGTGACTTCTCCATGCTATAAAATTCTCTAGATTGTTTTAATATTCATCTATGAGGGAAAAACAGATTGTTAAACAATATTTAAAAGAAAAAGGAACATATAGCATTATTTACAAAGAAGAGAAATTCTCTTCGTGTTAAATGAGTGGTTCTCTCTGGAATTATCTACCCACTATAGAAAGGAAACAAAATAAGTAAATAAGACATCATATGTTGTGTATTTAGCAATTTGTATCACAAAAGGTATTCACTAGGATGCTTCGCAGTGGATTTTGTTTATTTTATTCATTCTTTTTTTCTTTTAATGTAGCTTTTTTATTTTTAGATATTTGACTTGATCTGGGACCCAAGGGGAAGAAAATTGCATTTAAAGTTATAGTTTCTTATCAATGAATGTCTAAATTGTGTAAAATAATAGTTTCTTAACAATTAATGCTTGAATGGTATAAAAACATTTTATTCGGTCAAATTCGATTTAAATAATCTCTTAATTTGTTTAGGCTCCTTTTGTTTGTTGACTTCCAAACTTGATTTTTCACTTTCTCAAAAATTACCAAGTAAATAGAAATGGTATAAAGGCAAAATCATAATCAATTAAAATTTAACAAATAACTAAAATGCAACTTCATTTTAATATATTTGTGCTTTCATTGGTAATTAATTTGAATGAGTTGATAATTCATCATTCCTTTGAGACATTAGAGTTGAATATTCAGGCGGTTGTATGTTACAAATCATCTCTCGAAATGTAAATGATATTCTTTATTGTACCAAGACCAGATTAAAATAAGCAATTAATTTATATTAATTTGCTATGGCGGTGTTTGTTTGATCTTTAAAATATAATATGATTTGGATATGGTGTTGAATCTAATATGTTTCGACCTTCCAATCTTTATTTGAATGAAAATCGGTTTCTCTTATTCATATTTACGCATTGTTGTACGTAGATCTAAGAATCTAATCCAAAGAAAACCGGTGTTCTTTACGGGAGCAGTGTTAGTAGAATTTGATTGACTAAAATAAATTGTATTTTACATCAATTTATCCTAAGATGGTACTAGTGTATTTGGATTTGGCCCTATTTTACTTGAATGAAGTTCTAAAGGATTGTATTACATTGTGTATTTAGCGAGACTTTTAAAACTTATTCTAAGTAGAAATTACTACTTTAAATAGGATAGTCAAAGGATTCTCTTGGTATAAAACCTTGATTTAGTTGCATTAAAGCATTTTGAATCACCATCCCTATTTTAAATTGCGTTTTGCAATGGATGTTACCTTTGTTAAATATCTAAACTATGTTTGTTCTAAAACTCAACATCAAAATATGTTTAATATCATAAATGTATTTTAATTTATTATATATGTTTTTCTTGCGAATGTCAATGAACCAACATCTATTGAGGCTAGTGTTACACCTCCTACTTCGATAGATTCTGAAAATTCGGGAGTTGGAGCTTCAAGCCAAGGAAAGGGGATTACCGGGAAAAGAAAAGCCACTCTTCCAAGGTCAGAAGTTTGGTCTCACTTCACTAAGATTATTAATAGTGAGGGTGCAAGTAAAGCTAAATGTAATTATTGTCAAAAGGAATTTTGTTGTGATATGAAAAAAATGGTACGGGTCATTAAAATATCATATTGGTTCATGTAAGAAAAATCCTAGTAATGTTGTTGAAAATAGTCAAGGACAACTAGTTTTACCTAGAAAGGGAGTTGAAGGGGGGGAAGGAAATCTTTCAACTTGGAGATTTGATCAAGAAGCATGTAGGAAAGGATTAGCACAAATGATTGTGGTTGATGAATTACCTTTCAAGTTTGTTGAAAGTGATGGTTTTAAGAAATTTATGTTTATGGCATGTCCTAGGTTTCATATTCCTTCACGAACTACTATGACTAGGATGTTTATCAATTGTATTTAGATGAAAGGGCCAAGATAAAACAACTTTTGAGAAGCTCTTGTTCTAGAGTTTGTTTAACTACTGACACATGGACTTCTTTGCAAAGAGTTAATTATTTGTGTATCCTTTGCTCACTTTATTGATAATGATTGGAAATTGAATAAAAGATTTTAAATTTTTGTCCAATTTCTAGTCATAAGGGTGAGTCCATTGGGATGGTGATTGAGAAATGCTTGTTGAATTGGGGATTGATAAGTTGTTTATTATTATCGTTGATAATGCAAGTTCAAATGATGTTGCTATTGGTTATTTGAGAAAGAAATTTAACCTCGAGGGGTTTAATTCAAAATGGTAAATATCTTCTTATGAGATGCATGGCACACATTGTGAATTTGATTGTTGTTGAAGGCTTAAAGGAAATGAATAAATCATTGAACGAGTTAGGGTCATTAGATATGTGAGACAATCTCCATCTAGATTACAAAAGTTTAAGGAGTGTGTTGTGGTGGAAAAGATAGAGTGCAAGAAGATGTTGTGTCTTGATGTTTGTACTAGGTGGAACTCAACCTACTTAATGTTAGATATCGCTTCGAACTTTGAGAGAGCTTTTGAGAGATTTGAGGAGCAAGATACAAATTTTAGAAATTTGAACTTGAAAGGGGTGATGGTTGGCCTAGTGTGGATGATTGGGATAATGTTAGAAACTTGAGAGATTTCTTGGAACATTTTATGAAGTCACTTTGCGTATATCCGCACTTCATATGTCACGTCCAATAATTTTTTGATGAGCTTTCAAATTGATATTCTTTTACGAGATGCTCAGTTAAATAGTAATGTTGATTTCAATGTTATGGCCATCAAGATGAAAGAGAAGTATGATAAGTATTGGGGTGATATTGATAAGATGAATATGCTTATGTTTGTTGCTTGTGTTTTAGATCCTAGACAAAAACTAAAGTATCTTGAATTTGCACTTAGTGAAATGTCTAGTTCGAAAAAGCTTGTGAAATGATGCAAAATTGAAGGAATCTTTGTATGAAATGTTTGATGAGTATAAGCCTCCACTTCATAGTACTTGTAGCCAATCGAGTGTGCCAACACATGCTTCTCTTGGTGAACCACAACAAAAATGAAAAGGCGAATGCAAGCTTTGTATAAAAGCGTGAGTTGGAAATTTGTGGTGAGGATAAAACATCCGAGTTGGATAAATATCTAGTGAGGCTAATAAGGAATTTGTTGAAGATTTTGATATTTTATTGTGGTGGAAAGTGAATTTCTAGATTCCCACTCTTTCAAAAATGGCCGGAGATGTGTTAGCTATACCGGTTTCTATGGTTGCTTCAGAGTCTGCATTTAGCACCGGGGGACGTGTTCTTGATCAATATAGGAGTTCTTTAACTCCTAAAATTGTACAAGCTCTTGTGTGTACTCAAGATTGGATTCGAAAATCATCATCACAAGAAGACATCAAAAAGATTGAAGAACAAATCCAAGAGCTTGACAAGATTGAAAATGGTATATTTATTGTCTTATGTTAATAGTTTTAAATTTTTTTACCATATCACTCCTACTTATTTAATTGATTCAATGTTTAGACTTTTCTTGAATGCATCGAGCCTACCCTTAATGCATGAGCTTTACGTGAGTTGAAGGGTATACTTACTATCTTATTCTTGTTAACTTATAATCTATTTGTTTGTTTATATTATTTGATTTTTTTAATTGCGGATATTTCTATTATATGCTAAACTTTTGCACTTGTTTTTTCCTTTTTGTAGGTTTAATGCAAATGAAGATTTTTTGGAGAGAAGAAATAGATACAAATGAACAATATTAAATACTTACATTTCAATTATGTATTAATTTAAAGATTTATGTAATGTTTTTAAACAAATTATGTAGTGTTAATTGGTTAATTGGTTAATTCGGTTAAGTCGATTAATTCGGTTAATTGGTTAAGATGGTTAATTTGGTTAATTCGGTTAATTCGGTTAATTGATTAATTGGTTAATCGGTTAATTGGTTAATTGGTTAATTTTTAACCAAGAAATTTTAAAAATAATTTTGTTAATTGGTTAATCAATAGAATTAATCAAAAAATTCGGTTCGGTTAATTTTTTGAAAAATTTCGTTTCGGTTAACTGTTTAAAAATTTGAGAGGTCGGTTAATTCGGTTAATAACATTTGATTTGGTTAGCAAATTCGGTTAACCGAATGAACACCCTAGTCAACACGTCCTCATGGTTAGGGTGAACAGTCACTACGCACTGTAAGATTCCAGTGAAGAGGAGGTGAGTCACTAGGATCGCTTAAATACCAAGCTCTCACCGTATCCATTCCTAGACATGCGTGTGCTGTTGCCACACCTTAAGTCGATGATCGAGTTCACGGATTTGTTTGGATAATTTAAGTCTTATGTAATTTAAGAAGTTGTTTAACCTAAGCCTATAGTCCATCAAAGTCTAACTAATCTAACCTACGTCCCATAAAACCCATCAAGCCCGTATTCATATATATATCACACAAGGAGTTCTGAATACTTACCTGCCGGACTTGGGCCGGAGACGCAGGTGCCATGCCGAGAAAACAAACCCTGTACCATTTTCAAACATGCATGTTTCAAAAAAAACCATTTTAGAAAACATTTTGAGCCCAAAACCCAAAGTCGAGTTTTGAACTGGGCTCTGATACCAATTTGTAACACCCCAAACCCGGCCCAAACACCACGATCGGATCTGGTATGTCACTAAGGAAATTTTTGTAAAACAAATCGTGTTGTCAGAAAGCCCAAATGTAATTTATATAAAATATGCCTTTATGAATAAAACCCAAACTTAATTACATGCCTTAGTTTAATTAAAATAAATGTTTGAATAACTAAAAATAATTTATCCCATAATAAAACAAGATATAAACTAGTGGCCCATGGCCTTATTACAACGAGGTTTAAAATCCATTAAATAAAACATAATATAAAAATAATTAACTTGAGTCTTTTTGCCGGATCCACATATTCTTTTACATGGCCACCTTGCGCTCCTCTCCAGCCCGGTCCGATGCATTAAATGCTACCTGAAATGTTAATTTAATAGGTTGAGTTGCGAGACTCAGTGTGCAACCCTCATGCACCATTAGATTTGGGCCTTAACCCCATAAAATAGAATAAACAGTTTAATATACATAATAAAAATTAATATGCAAGCCCAACCCATTTGCTTAGGTTTCCATCCGCTACACACCCCCGTACCAACCGTTCACACCATTGGAGATTTATACAATCGACCCACACTGCTACACACCATGATGGCAGTCATGTTGCTCATTTGCATATGATGGTCGAAGCCCTTATAACATATAATGGCCGAAGCCCGTATAACATTTAATGGCCGAAGCCCGTATAACAGTTCACGGCATTAGCCGCTACACATGTAGCGTATAACTTCCTCCTTTCATTAACCTAACCCATGCAATCACATACAAGCATTTTACTTATAACATTTAAATAGATTATTTACTAACCTGGGGATCCGCTTTTTCCCTCATTGGGCTTGCATCAATAAATCGAGATTTCGGCATTTATCAAAACATAAAAAAAATACATGAACATACAATAATAGGCAGATCTAGATGGTGGGGAGGTATTACACACCTGGTTACCGTGAAAATCTATTATCCCTAACGTAGAGCCTTATTTGTCGAATCCCGAAAATCCCTAAGACAACATCACCTTCCTACCTTCGGCTTTTCCACCAAATTGGCACAGGAGACTTTTAATGAGACAGATTCGACTACAAATTACTAAGGAGTATGTGGCTTATGGTGCACCTTCGGGAAACAGAAACCTCCCTTGTAGGTTCGGCTATGTGAGATGAGAGTATGAATCAAATGGAATTTGGCTTTTAGAAAAAGAAAAAGAGAAACTGTAGGAAAGGCTTGGAAATTTCGGCAGAGAATGAGAGAAAAATAGGGTTTCAGAATACCAAAATTGAAGAATACTACTCCCTATTTATAGAGAAATTTTGGCATATCATCCACACACAGAGTTGGAATTTCGGCCAACTCTTCCCTTCTCCTGATAGCCTTTATCTCACCTGATAACCCAATCCTTATCTCCTCAAAAAAAACAGCCCTCATCTTTCTCTTCATTATCTTCCTATTTATCAAGAAATAAAAGAATTAAAATCCCTATTTTGTACCTAGTGTGCCGTCCACTCCTAAGGCTTGTAAGTGCCGAATTTTTGTCTTAAAATTTGGGCTCTAAGTGGCCATACTAGGGCCAAACTCCTCCCCCTTATGATGCCACCTTATGCCCACTTAAAGCTCCTCAAATCCTTGGGCCATAAGCCCAGCTTGTCACTTAATTAACTATCTACTTAAATTATAAGCTAACACCATGTATTAGCCACCTAACCCATATTTTTAAAGCCCAATATTTCATTTTAAATTATCCAGAGCACTAACTTTAATCCTAATCCAAATATTTAATCAAAAAGTCAGCCCAACCTTTACAATCCCAACTTAACATATTAGACTATCATATAAATGAGTAGGCCCACTTTGAGGATGTTACAATACTGGCAAATTCTGCTTGCCAGACAATGCAGGGGAATTAGCAAGCTCGGGAGCTGTTATGTTAACAGGAGCACTTTCAGAGCGTAAAAGAGCTTTTGACAAATGATTCATAGGAATGTAGATGAGGAGTGATGGTGAGGGAGAGGGGGAAGGGGAAGCAGAGAAATTAGGGGAATGACAATACTCATCAAAGTTTGTATTCCTTTTATGAGCTAGTGATGTTTCAGGAGGATGAGGAGGTAAGCTCATAGGTGGCAAACCACGAGAGCTTGCAATCAAGAATGTGAGTAGAAATTTACCTTCGATGAATCACAGAGAAGACGAGGCAGAGATGATGAACCAGTAGAAAAGACAAGGCAGAGATGATGAAGTGACAAATGAAGATGAATTCTTCGTTAGGGTGAAGAGAGTGAAGAGAGGAGCTGTGGAAAATGTCTTACCCCTTAGAAATCGGTAAGACATTTTTCGGAAAAGCTGAAATGATTTACTAGTGTTATGGAAAATGTTTTCCTATAGGAATTCATTTTCCAACAAACAAACAACTTAAAATCTGGAAAATGTTTTCCAGAAAATATTTTTCCCCTATCAAACGGACCCTAAAGCTAATATGATAACTTACCTTTTTAATGCTGAACAATACCTTCAAACTTATCCAATGACTTGGTATTAATTCAACTAATTGGTTAGATAAATATATTTTATTGAATAAAATATCACAATCCAATCATTATTATTGTTACTATTCTCCTGTAAAAATTGATATGTTGATTAAATTGCATTCCTATGAATAATAGAAAATAAATAAATTGAATTGACAAAATTTGATGAAAACTACTAACAATGATAATGATTGAATTAGGGTTTTAAAATGGAAATTGAATTTATAACTTTTAAAGTATAGGATTAAATCTCAAAACTTTATAGAAATACAAGAATAATAGCATGTTTTTAACCTAGTAAATAGGACGAAAACTTACTATTTGACTTGGTGTTAAGGTAAAAAGGCTTTTTTGGTCTCTTTCAATTTTGATATTGAGCAAATTGGTCTCTTTAAAAAAAAATTCATAGCAATGTAATCCATGTTAATTTCAAAAGTGAGTAACTAAGCACAATTAATCGCAATGTTAATATTTTTGTAAATTCTACATATTTTTATTGATATAATAGCAAACTTAGCCCTCAAGGTTTATAATTTCTGTCAATTTGTTCTTGATTTAACAAATTTAGCCTGTCATATTTATGCATTAAGCCAAGTTAGTCTTGATTCAACAAATTTAACCTACAACATTTACATAGAATATACAAACATCAAATTAAATATGTTATTATACCAATCAAAATTTGTATAATTGATGAAAAAATTAACAATGTGTTTAATTCTCTTTAATTTTACTTCCAAAACTGATAAGAATTAAATTTATATAAATTTTAGAAAAATTAATTTGCTGAATATGGAATTGAAAGGAATTGTAGAGGTGTTTCTAAGTAATTTTTGCAAATAGATATCGGTTAAAAGGATCCCGCGTAGTAAAAATTTTAAGTTTTTAATAAAAAAATGAACAGTAAATTCAAAATTTTAAGTCGG
Organism: Gossypium rotundifolium; assembly: GCA_025506655.1. Classification (NCBI taxonomy): domain Eukaryota; kingdom Viridiplantae; phylum Streptophyta; class Magnoliopsida; order Malvales; family Malvaceae; genus Gossypium; species Gossypium rotundifolium. The sequence goes on along the minus strand of CP106731.1, from coordinate 118,110,914 downwards.
ATTAGCCGCCTACATTAAAAGAAGAAAAAGGTTTTGTAGCTGCAATCCATAGATAAATTTGACTTTTTCTAATAACTCTTTTTATACGTTTATCATATACAAGTTTTACGTCTAATATGCATCAAACATAAATTATAAAAAATATATTTAAATTTTATTGTGGAATAGTAGTTAAAATTCTTACCACTCTCAATCACTCGTTTTGACACGAAATTCTTTTTGTTTTACTCCAACCCCACTTTTATTATTATATAAAAATATATTTAAATCCCAAACATACATCTTAAAAAAATAATAAACATTATATTTAACTGAAAATTCTTAAAAGAACGATAAAAGTATATATTGTTCTTTGAGGATTTAAAAATTCTATAAATATTCTCTATAAAATTTATCAACCTACTTTACACTTTTGATTTTGCGATATAACTTTAACAAATTTAATTGAAAATTCTCAAATTAATTAAAACACAATCATATCAAAGTAAATATTACTTATTTCTTTCCTTCACTCACTCCTTCTCTACAACACCAAATATTCATATTAAAAACCCATAACTAAAGTAAAATTTGGGAGAAATAAGATGATTTTGCATCTTCATTGATTAGTTATAATTTGATTCGTGTTTCAATGTTTTGAGTTTATTAATTTTTTTTGCTGGTTGAAGACAATTTAATCGGTGTCCAGTTATTTCATGATGATGAAATTCATGATTCAACCACAAAAGATCTGTTATCGAACTCGACTTCTGTCTCTGACACTACACAAGGTATGGCTACTTCTAACTCCTTAGTGAAATCTTGAACTTTTGATGAACTAAACAATATGTAAAAACATAGAATGCAACTCCCAAACGAAACGAAACATTTTTCATCATGTTGCACATTTTGCACGTTTGATGGTTTCTAGAAGTGGAATTTGTTATTTATTTCTCCAATTTTAAGTTATTCTTTAAATTTATATTTGAATTCTACGGTAAAAGGAGCGACAAAATAAGACTCTCTGTTCATGTTGAAAAAAGATAGATGATTTTACCTTAAATTTTTCATCTAATAATCTTCAAATGGATTTTGGTGTTATAAATTTTTTCCTAATATATTAACTTTCATATTCATTAGCAAATTGATATATTCCAATTTTTTTCATGTTATGAGTTTGTACTATATATATTATATAATGTGTCAATATACTTATATAAATGCTTTAGAATTTCATGTTGGATTATAATGTAAAATTTCATTTTATTCTATTGCGTACTAGTGTGTTTCTCTCTTTACAATTTATACGTGTATTGCTAAGATGTCATCGGTAATAGCGTGTTCATATATCTTATTCATTTTATTACATTAAATTGTGTTTACTATAAAAATCAATTTAATAATAAATTATTTATTTTCTTCAAAATTGAGTTTTTAATTTTTTTAAAATATTATGTAAGTTAACTTATTTTATGTAATAATTTTAAATATTTTCCAACACTATCCATATCACAAAAATTGTATTGAACTATTTTTTTATATTTTCATAAGTAAAATTTATACTTTTAAATTATTTAAAATTTATTTTGTTCCAAAATAAATTACTTAAACCTTTATTGTTAAAAATATTAGATATATTTTTAAAATTAAAAATAAAACCTTAATTCTAAAAATTAGTTAAAATTAACAAATTTAAATATTAAAAAATTAAAAATTTATTTCTAAAATTAAAATTATTATATATTATTTCTAAATAAAATAAAAATAAATATTTAAAATTTTATTTATAAAATTTAAAAGTATTAGATATATATTATTTTAAAATTTAAAATTATTTAAAATTTATTCCTAAAATTAAAATTAAAATTAAAAAATAAAATTTATTTTACTTTATTTCCAAACTTACCTATATAATATATATTTTAATTTTCTAAATCATTAACTATAAATATTTATTATAACAATTTTAGCTTTCAATTTTTCTTCCTCATAATTAAAGTATAAACCATATTCATAATATTACAAATATATTATCTTTTCCTATATTCATAATTAAAGTATAAAACTTAAATATATTTTAAAATTATTTATATCTTTCAAATATTGTTTCATCCATAAATTAATTAATATGTGATTATTTAAATAATAACTATTCTATAAAACACACAAAAACCTATGCATCGTTCAAGATAAAAATAAATTAGTAAAATATATATAAAAGTTTAAAACTCTTAAAATTTATCTTCTATAAAAAAAATTTAATCAACCTCCTGTAGATAAATATTAAAATTTATCGTTACACTTTTATTTTACGATTTAGCTTTTGAAAATATATTTGCTTTTCCTATACTCTAATTAAATATTAATTTTACTGTGATTTAAAGATAAAATTAGATAAAAGAATTTCTTCAAATAATTTATTTTAATAGTTAACTACAATAAATTAATTTATAATTTGTTTAGCACGTATGAATGTATAATCATTTATGATAACAACAATTATCTATATTATAAGATAAACTACACCATTAGTCATTAAATTATGTGTAAGTTTTCATTTTGGTCACTTAGCTAAAAAAAGTTACAATTTGGTCACTAAATTATTCAAGAATGTTCATTTAAGTCACTTGATTGTTAAAATCGATGTTATATGGCTTTCTCTATTTGCATTATCTGCACTGATCAAAAGCTCTATTTCCCTTTCTCTTCTACAGTTTAGTTTTTTCATAAAACAACTTTGAACGTTACAAATCTACGAACCAAAATTTAAATAGTTTTTTTCACTGATCTCCAACATTGATCATCAAATCGACTTGGATCTAAAATATGTTCTTCTACTTATTGATGAGTATTAATCCACCGTACTAATCGTCAAATTGTCGCTTGGAGCTCATTGGCGGAACTTAAAAAAAAAAAAACCTTAATGGCCCAGTGACATAAATACAAAGTTTTAAATAATTTAATAACTTAAATGAAAACTTTTTAATAGTTCAGTGACCAAATTGTAATTTTTGTTAGTTATATGATCAAAACAAAAATTTTCTCATAATTTAGTGACTAATGGTGTAGTTTACCCTATATTATATATCAAGGAGTTGACTGAGTAGATGTCACCCATCAATCTAGTCCTAACTCAATTAAGAAATTACTAGATACCCCTTCATTTTATAAAATAACAAGTATTATTTTGAGAGTATTTATGTATTTTGATAAATTTAGAAAATGCATACAAATGGGAATCATAATATTTAAACCCAAGATATTAAAGCCTTAACTATCTCAAGTTTACCATTTCAATCGGATCTACATTCAATTTTTATATAAATTTTGTATAAATTTTTTACATAAATGTTTTACTTATATCGTGGGTGTGTCATAATCTAATTATAGTAATAGTAAAATTATATCACATTAATGATTACATATATATTCTAATATATTATGAATCAATCTATGCATTACTACAAGTGATAAGTGGCAATTATATTGTTCCCCTACCCCTAGTTATTTTAAGCCAATTTGTGAAAACTACAAGCTTTTGTGTTATTTTTAATAGATTTAAAAAATTGTATTTTGTATCAAAGGTTAGATCGCTACATTTGTAATGTCGATTGGTTGTTAGCCTATTCAAGTACTATGGTTCAACATCTAGCAAGGGTGGGCTCAAATCATTAACCACTCTTTTTGAAACTATGTTTCGAAGAAGTTCCATGTGGCAGTCAATTGTTTAGATTTGTAGTTGCATGGCAGATGCATCTTATTTTTCAAGAATTCTTGAAATAAACTTGGAGGAAGAATGTGAATATTCAGGAGACACTAACTACTTTGTTGAAGGTGTTGGATTCCTTACCTTCTCAATATCTTGTTGAGTTGGAGAAGGATTTGAAAATGAAACTTGATGAAGCCCTCACTCAGGAGGAGAGCTTATAGAAGCAGAAGTTAAGGACTAAGCGGCTTGTTGATGGTGATAGAATCACAAGATTTTATCATCTATGTGTTGTCCATCATAAACGGATGAATTAGGTTTGAAGGCTTAAATTGGATAATAGGGAATTGTAACATCCCGATTTAGGGCCTAGTCGGAATAGTGGTGCGAGACCAAAAATTCGAGGTATATGTATGAGTTTTTAAGGTTTATGCCATGTTTGCATGTTAGTGTGAAAGTTTCATGAAGCAATTTTATTAAATTACCGTTGAATTTTCCAAAAGGATTAAATTGCAAAAGTTTCAAATGTGAAATACTAGAAGCTATTTGTGTGAAATAGTTTTGAATTATCAATTAGAGGTCCTTAAATAGTAATTTTCCCAAATTCTAATTTTTGGACAAAATTGGGCATGAATGGGTTAAAATTTGAAAGTTTGACAAAAATGGCATTTTGGTCATTTGTCAATTAAATGATTAAAATGGAAAAAGATGATAGAATTTCATCCATCTTCTTCTCCAAGCTGCCAAAAATTGAGAGAAGCCATTGTTAGGGCTCTTCAACTTTTCAAGCTAGCTAGTAAGTGTATTCTAGCTCCATTTTTTATATTCTTCATATTTTTGAAGTCTTAGTAGCATGAGTAAGCTATTTTTAGCTATATGTTGAGCTAAGATGGATGTTCAAAAATATACTCATGTATGACATGCATGTATTTTGATGTTTTATGGAAGAATATGAAAGCTTGATGTAGTAGAAACATCTTTTGCTAAGTGAATTCCATAAAAAAATGCATGTAGGGACTAGTTTGTGAAAGTCTTGAGATTGGTCATACATGTGGGATTTAGTGAGAATTGATGATTGCTTTAGTTGAGTAATGGTTCGGCTATGCATGAAAGGCTAGAAAGTTGAATGAAAATCACTTTATGAGCCTTGGGCCAAAAGTGTAAATATGAGAAAGTTTTGAGGCAAAATGGTAATTTTGCTAAAGTATGAGATAAAGGCCAATTTAGTAAAAATGTGTATTGAATAAGTTGATTTATTCATTATAGATCAAGAAAGACGAAGCCCGGATCGAAATCGAGGCAAGAGCAAGGCGGTGGACTAAATTGCACATCTCTATACTTTTGAGTGCCGAGGTAAGTTTATATGTAAATAATGCATTCATACTTACAATTTGTTGATGCTAGTTAGTGTATAACATGACTAAGCATGATTGAGAACCGATGTGGTTCAAGTGGAATGGATGTAGTAGATATTGTGAATGGATGAATGAATTGTAAAATAAACAAGTAAATGTGTAGTGATAATACTTGATGGTGGGCTAAGTGCGATACCACCCTAATACTTAATGATAATGAGATGGGCTATGTGCGATGCTAACGTTAAGTATATTATCTAGTGGCTAAGTGTGGAACCACTATGATTACTTTGTTGGTAGGCTAAGTGCGATACTACCCTATAATTTGGTTATGGTGGGCTAAGTGCGAAACCACCGAGAATTTAGCTGTGTGGATGTATTATTAAGTAAATTAGTTATGTGGATGTATTATTGAGTAAATTAGCTGTGTGGATGTATTATTAAGAAATAATGATGTGATGTATTACGAGTAAATGTGATATTGAATGTAGGGGTGCATGTCAATAATTATGAGTATGCGACTCATGATGTGTTGGAAATATGGTAAGGATAGAAAGAATAAGCATAGTTGTGATGCGAATTTATTTGATAGTACAATACTAATTGTTGTTTAGCTTATACGAGAATGCTTAAATTGTTATGTGTAAACTTACTAAGCTCAAAGCTTACTCCCTTCCTTTCCCTTGTCTTATAGAGAAAAAGGGTTGATTCAAAATACGTGGATCAAACGGAAGATCGTCCACACTATCAACACACTCTGGTACATTAGACTCAATGTTTTGTATATGGCATGTATAGGGGCTGGACAAGTTAGTGAATTTTGTTGTAATGGCTAAGATGTGTTGGCCTTTAGATGGATAATCTATATTGTATAATGCCATGGTTATTGGCTATCTTATTATATAAAAAGATGTAGATAACCATGTGAGATTATGTTTTAATATGAATTGTTTATGGATGAGTTGAATGAGTATATGTTGTATGAACTTGAGGGGTGAGAAGAGCTTAGCATATAGCTTTGTTCTTGTTCATATGGATAGACACACGGGCATGTGTCTAGGCCATGTGTGACACACGGCCATACCATGGGCGTGTGCCTTGGCTGTGTCTCTTCGATAGTTTTAGGTAGTATAGGCCACGGGCTAGCCACACGGGTGTGTGTCTAGGCCGTGTAAGGTAGTCAGTGTTCACCACGGCTGTGTGCCCTAGCCGTGAGACATTGGTAGTATGCTTGGGTTTTCATGCACGGGTTGAGGGCATGGGCGTGGGTGACCTCCACGGGCGTGTCTCACCTTACATGGGCGTGTAGTCCCTGTTTAGGTGGAGAAATTTTAAAATCATAGAAGTTTTCGATAAGGCCTCGAGAGCCCTCGTGAGTTTGAGTGTGGCCTCGTAAGTAGAGAATAAGGTTGTTGAGGTGACCTAATAGAGTAGTCACGATGAGCCTAAGTGGCGACCATGTGGTTTTAATATAGTAACGCCTCGGGCCCAGTTCTGACAGGGATTATAGGTAAGGGGTGTTACATTTAGTGGTATCAGAGCTATGGTTTAGTCAGTTCTAAGACTATCGTAGCGTGTGTAAGAGTCTAGCTATACATGCCATAAGTGTATAATGATAGTGTGGTGGCTTCTGATGATTTTAAACTTGTTTTTATATAGTGTATAGATCCCGATCAATCGACTGCTGATGACGTATGATCGTTGTTTTATCGAGTTTTAAAATTTATAAAGAGAATGATCGAACCTGGAAACTAAATCTGACAACGATTAAAGACAAGTGTACCTATCGAACAGTAGTATAGCTTAGGCAAGACTGGATTGTCGAACCCAAAGGAACTAAAAGTACTAATACTCACTTTCTTTTTATTATTTAGCCTAAAATAAGTGAAGTTGCTTTAATCTATAATAACGACTACTAAACTAAAGACGCAAAGACAAAAAGAATGAATTAGAAATAACTTGAAGAGAAACTTAGTTGATCACGACAATACCCTCAGGAAGAATCCACCTAGACTTCACTTGTTATTTAACACTGAACCATATGATTTATTCACTTAGTTTGATCCGTAAGACTCCCTAATGTATATTAAACCCTCTCTCGAGGCGAATAACGTCTAACCCTAGGTTAATTAATGAAAATCTCTTTCTCGAATAATAACCCCCTAGAATAGCAGTAAATCAATCTATAGACTCCCATATTAGGTTTCACCCTAATTTAGGAAAAATCTCGTCACCCTATCTCTAGGCGTGCGATCAACTCCGCTTAATTATGCTAGATCTACTATTAAGCAGGGTCTATTCCTCCTCCACCTAAGCACATCAAATTTGGATTAAGCATGCATAATTAAGAACAAACTAAGTATTTATCATATAATTTAGAAAACAATAACAAGATTCATCTAGGTTCCATCCCCTTCAGGTATCTGAAGGATTTAGTTCATAACGAATAAAGAAAACATCTCAAGAGGAAAGATAAAACAAAACATAAGAAATCCATAAAACCCTCTGAAGGAATTGAAGGAGAAATCCGCCGTCTTGAGTAGAATTCCGGCTCCTTGAGATGGATCCACTGGCTATCTTCGAGTTATTCCCACAAATCTGACCTTCTGGCTTGGCTCCTTGGCCTAGCTAACCGCCCCCCTTTCATGATACACTTAGGGTGTTTATATAGACTTTTAGAATGTTTTACTTGGCCTCTAAGTTTCCTAATTCAAGTATACTTCCTAATCGGGTGTTTGAATAAGATTTGGAATGTGTTTTTTTGCCTCAAAGTATCCAAATCCGAGTGAAATTATTCTCTTCCATTGTAGGGGCACGACCATGGTACACGCCCGTGTAAATCATTTTCATGCCGTGTCTCGATTCTGTCGATTGGGGCACGGCCATGTAAATCGTGGAATGGCCATGTCTTAGTTAATTTTGAGGCACAACCATATGGCTTGAAGTCCAGGCCGTGTCGATTTCCTCTTTGGCCCAAATTGGACCGTTTAAGCCCGTTTCTTGTTCTTTTCATCCTCGGGTGCTTTCTTGAGTAAAAACATGAAAAGAAAGGATTAAGAGCACCTTTTTACATAAATCAATGGCAAAATCAAATGTGGGCCTAAAATATGTTACTTTTACGGCTTATCAAATACCCCCACACTTAAGCTTTTGCTTGTCCTCAAGCAAAATTCTCAACTTATAATTAAAACGAACTTTCAATAATTCACAATTCCTATCAACAATGCCTCATCATAATTCACAGATAATTTATACATGGATAATTTAACTCAAAGACTCTTAAAGATTCAAACAATTCTAGGTTATATATTTGTAGCACGAAAACATAGGTGTCTCCCCTTATCTAAATAATTACCTTTAATTCAAAACTGAAAAGGATTGACATCCTCGCTAAAGATTCACTCAAAGCACTCGAAGTGTTTAAGGTTCAAGAAAAAGCACTCATAAGTCGAACCTGAAAAGTTAATCCTATAGTCTTGCATGAAAATCAAATCTCCACCACTGTAATAAGAGATGATACACAAATCAAAAGGTCTTTGACAGGGTTGTAACGGGCTTAGGTTAAAGGTGTGGATAAAGGCGAATTAGAAGGTTTAGAATCGAGATTGAATTGACAAGTTACCTAACTTTTTTAGAAGAATAATTGAACTAATAATCTAAATAATTACATCACATGAAACTTTGAAACTAATACTACGAGCTTTTTCTTTGATAATTAAAATTTAAATGTACAAGCTCACTTTTTATACTACTAATGCTGAATATACTTTGATTTCAATTTTTTAAGATCAAATATAATGAAAAAAAATTTATCAACTGAAATAAACTAATGCAGTAGCTGATCAAATCAATTCTCGATAGAAGTGTAGTCAAAAGAATGGTGATAACAAATACAAAGGGTTTTGGGTTAATATTAGCGGATAAATCAATAAAAAGGGTTGTTAGGATCAAATGGGTTCACTAAGGGTTAATTTGTGATGGTAGGCTTTTTAGTGGAGTGAATGGGTTAAAATCTAGGTGCCTTTATCATCTTAGTATATCAAATCATTAATGTGGTCTCGATATGTATAATCTAGGCAAGTTCTAGAATAACAATTCAGTGTTGACACACTCATAATCAATAAAGTGAGCATGAAAAAGAATATATGCTCTATAAGGCTCAAAATCTCACAAAAATTATGGGTATTTGACATCAATCCTGTAAATTTCAAACTTCAAGGTAATATTCAAATTCAATTCAACAACCTAGAAAATTTTTATTCTTGAAAAATAGACTTATCATGCTTGATTCTCTAGTATTCTTTAAGTATAAATCATCAATGCACAATTATCAATGACTTACTCAAAAACATATTAATAAAAATCATAAATCATTAGAAATTTCACCCTAATTGATAATATGAGAAAATTACTTAGGAACAAGACTAAAATTCAGGATTTTGGAATAATGCAAAAAGTTAGGTACTTTTACCCCCACACTTAAGATGTACATTTCCCTCAATGTACAAAGATAGATAACTAATAATGTAATCAAAAGAGAAGGGGAGAAGGGACACTTCCTAAATTTTGGATGATTCCGTGAGTTGGCAGAGGTCGTGGTAGAAGGTGGTTGGAGTAGGCAGTGGTGGCATTTTCTATGGGCCTGGTGGGGTGGCTACCGATGAGCTTTGTGCTAGATAAAAAATTGGGTAGCCTACAAAGATATAGCCAAGAAATTTAAAGAAACATTAATACTATACTAATACTATATTTAAAGACAAAGAAAATAAAGAGAAGGAGACTAAGAAGAAAACTGAAATTAAAAGAAAAGACTAATGAACTAAGGAGTCCTTCTTGTTGGATAGTTCGCGAGGTGGGTGTGACCTCTAAGGCTGTGGTGCGTGCCTTTAGAACCTAAAACTAAGAAACTAAAACAAGATAAACTAAATTGAGTAGAAAAGAAGTAAAGATAAGGAAATTAAAGCAAAAGAGAAAAGAAAAATAAAAACTAAATTATTTCAAAGACCCTTCGCTTGTCGAATAGCTAAAGCTGCCGGCATGAACTCATGTGAATCGATCTCTTTTGAGGAGACTTTGGTTGGCCTTTTACGCTTCTTCGGCATGGCTTTGGTGTCTCAAGAGTTATAGGAATGTTAGAAGAAAAGGAGAGAGAGGAAATATGATAAGAAGAAGAAAGAAAGAAAGGAGGAAGGGGGTGAGGAAGAAGATGGAAGGGGGTGGGGTTTAAATAGAATTTTGGCTTCTGACATTTTCCCATGCCCGTGCACCGAAGGTGTGTTGAATTACACGGATGCATCGCACGGTCATGTGTCTAGGCGTGTTTGTTTACCCATGCCCGTTTTTTAGATGCTACGCCTGTTCTTGAAAAGACAGTGTGTTGGCACGGTTGGGTAGCTTGGGCGTGTTTTTCTTGTGTCAATTTACCGGTGCTCGTGAGGGAGTGGTTGGATCTGTGACGTCAAAAAGTGGTTGGGATTTGATTCGCACAGCCTCTACTATGTCAGTACGGGGATTCTAGTGGTCCACACGGCCACAGACACAGTCTTGTATAAGGCTGTGTGTCCTAGAAATCTGCACGTTTGGTTAGTTTACAAAGAGAAAAGAAAGAGAAAGAAAAGAAAATAAAATGAAAACAAATGTAAAAAGAAGTAGGTTTAGTGCTCGGGTTGCCTCCCGAGAAGCGCTCGTTTATAGTCTTAAGCTAGACTTTTCTTGACATTGAAAAAAAATCAGGGAGGTTTAAAGTTTTGAATATCTTCCCTCATGCTTATAGTTCTATTTTCTTGACAAAGTTCAAGTCGAGAAGCGTTTACCTTAGGGGTGTCGAATGTTGGGTTGCTTATCTTGACTGTTCCGGTGGAAAGATATTGTGTACCTTAAGAAGGATTTCTCCCTTTGGCTTCAGGTCTGTTGTGATGATGTGTGGATCTGCTTTGTCTAACAGTACTTGGTCTCCTATTTTGAAGTGATTCGATGTTCCTACAAGCTCTTCTGGTGGTTCCTCTGATTTTACTTCGTGTGGTTCTTCTTTGACGTGTGTCTTCTGCTCTTTTAGTCTATCGACCTTAAGGTTTTGATTCTTCTCTTTGTCGGGTTGGGTTTTATGATTTGGCTCATGTTTGTCTTCATGTGGTATTTCCTACAATGAAGGTTGTATTAATTGATTATCAACTGAATTGTCTTTCTTACCTTCATCGATTGTTGTCCTGGCCGAGTCAAGAGCTTGAAGACTGATTGATTCGTCACCTACACAAAGTATGAGTTCTCCTGTGGCAACATCAATTTTAGTTTTGGCAGTTGCTAGGAAAGGTCTTCCTAAAATTAAGGAGATTGTATTATCCTCATCCATATCTAAGAAAACAAAATCTACTGGAAAAATAAATTTATCTATTTTGACAAGAATATCTTCGATAATGCCCCTAGGAATTCTAACAGTTTTATCAGCTAATTGTATACTTATCCTAGTTTGTTTGGGCTTCCCTAGACCTAGTTGTTTAAATAATGTATAAGGCATGACATTTATGCTTGCCCCTAAATCAGCTAACGCATTATCAATAGCTAAACTACCAATTAAACATGGAATTGTAAAGCTCCCTAGATCTTTTAGCTTTTGTGGTAGTCTATTCTGTAACATTGTTGAGCATGCTGCGTTCAATTCCACATGGTGCTCTTCGTCTAATTTGTGTTTGTTAGTCAAGAGCTGTCTTAAAAATTTCCTCGAGTCTGGCATCTAAAAAAGAGCTTCAAGAAGAGGTAAGTTAATATGTAATTTTTTTAAGAGTTTAAGAAACTTATCAAACTATTCCTCTGAATCATCTCTTTTTATTGCTTCGGGATAAGGTATGTGAAGTTAGTATTCCTTGATTACCGATTTTGGCTTTTCTTATGTTACCTCTACCTTAACTTCGTCTACCTTATTTTTTTGTATTAGATTGGGTTCATCTAACCCCTTACTGTCATGAGCTGAGATGGCTTGAATTTGCTCATTTGGGTTAATCTCGGTGTTACTTGGTAGACGTCCTTGCGGTTATTCTGACATTAGCTTTGCGAGTCGTTCGACTGTATTAGTGGCTTCCTGACTTAGTAAATTTCACGACTCGATTCTCGTTGCTTTTAATTATTTTCTCAGTTTCTTGGAAATGATTTTCTGTGTTTGCCATGAATTTTATCAGCATCTCTTCGAGGTTTGGCTTCTTCTCTTACGGATATGGCTGATTTTGGAAACTTTGAGGGGTTGTTGTCTTTGATTTCCTTGGTTTCCTTGGCCTTCCCATGAAAAATTTGGGTGGTTCCTCCAACATGGATTGTAGTTATTACTATAAGGATTATTATTGGATCTGAAATTATTACCTATATAGTTCATCTGTTTGGTTTTTGTGTCCGGTTTGTAGGGTGGGTACTTAGGATTTGCCACAGTTCCACTTGTGTTGCACTGCATGATTGGATGTACCTGCGAAGAACACAAACTATCAAGCTTTTTATTCATCATCTCTACCTGTGTTGATAGTATGGTCACTGCATTGAGGTTGTAAACTCCGGCTGATTTTGTCGGTTTTGTCCTTGTAACTTGCCATTGATAGTTATTTAGTGACATCTCTTCAATGAACTCGTAGGCTGCTTCAAGAGTTTGGGATTGAGTTAATTCCGGGAACGACACCTATTTCAATTGCTCCATATAAGATGACACCTGTAGAGTTGAAAAAACTAAAGGTTCAGCTGTAAGAGTTGACAGATAAAGGTTTTGTGAGACCGAGCTACTCACCGTGGGGTGCTCCGGTATTATTTGTGAAGAAGAAAGATGGGTCGATAAGATTGTGCATAGATTACAGATAACTCAACAAGGTGAAGATGAAGAACAAGTATCCTTTACCAAGGATTGATGATATTTTTGATCAACTGAAGGGAGCTTCAGTTTTCTCTAAGATAGACCTAAGATCTAGTTATTATCAGCTAAGAGTGAGAGAGCAAGATGTGTTGAAAACTGTATTTTGAACAAGGTATGGCCATTACGAGTTTCTGGTCATGTCGTTTGGTTTAATTTAATGCACATGCAATTTTTATGGATCTGATGAACTGTGTCTTTAGACCGTATGTGGACAAGTTTGTGGTTGTCTTCATTGACGACATATTGATCTATTCTCGGAATGAGAATGATCATGAAGAACATTTGAGAATTATCTTGTAAACTTTGAGAGATAAGCAGTTGTATGCTAAGTTTAGCAATAGTGAGTTTTGGCCCCGAGAGGTTGGATTCCTAGGACACATTATGTCAGGTGCTAGTATTCGAGTTGATCTGAGCAAGATTTTAGCTATTGTGGATTGGAAATCGCTGAGGAACGTGTCAGAAGTCAGAAGCTTTTTGGGACTAGTAGGGTACTACCAACATTTTGTAAAGGGATTTTCTGTGATTGCTACCCCGATGACGAAATTGTTACATAAGGATGTAAATTTTGATTGGTCTGAGATTTGTCAATAGAGTTTCAAGAGGTTGAAAATATTATTGACTAAGGCACCGATTTTGGTTCAACTAGAATCGAAAAAGAGTTCGTGGTTTACAGTGATGCGTCATTTAATGGTCTCGATTGCGTGTTGATGTAAGAGGGTAAGGTAGTCGCTTACGCCTCGAGGAAATTAAAACCGCACGAGGAGAATTATCTGACTTACGATTTGGAATTGGCTGCGATTATTTTTGTGTTAAAGATTTGGCGACATTACTTGTATGGGGAAAAGTGCCGAATCTTTACGGATCACAAGAGTTTAAAGTATTTGATGGATCAAAGGGATCTGAATTTATGATAGAGGCGGTGGCTTGAGTTGTTGAAAAACTATGAGTTAGTCATTGGTTACCACTCGGGAAAAGCGAATGTGGTTGCAGATGCCCTAAGTAGGAAATCCTTGTGTGCTCTAAGAGTTATGAACACGAGTTTGGCATTATCTGATGATGGGACTATTTTGGCAGAGTTGAGAGCTAGACCACTATTCGTCCAACAGATCAGTGAGGTTCAGAGAAATGATAGTGAGATACAAGCTAAGAGAGTTAAGTGTGGATCGGGAAGTGATTCTGATTTTCGAGTGGGTCCGAATAATTATTTGATGTACCACGACAGAATTTGTGTACTAAGAGATGATGAGTTAATCCAAAAAGTTTTGCATGAGGCGCATAGTGGTTATTTTTCAGTACACCCGGGTAGTACAAAAATGTACAACGATTTGAAAAAGTTTTATTGATGGCCAGGTATGAAAAGAGACATTTCAGAGTTTGTGGAAAAATGTCTGATTTGTCAGTAGGTGAAAGCTGAGCATCAAGTGCCTTTGGGATTACTTCAGCCAGTGATGGTTTTTGAATGGAAATGGGATCGGGTTACCATGGATTTTGTGACGGGGTTGCCGATGACTCCGAAAGGGAAAGATGCTGTGTGGGTTGTTGTGGATAGGTTGACGAAGTTGGCTCACTTTATTCCAGTACGTGTTGATTATTCACTGGATAAGTTAGTTGAGTTGTATGTGATAGAAATAGTGAGATTACATGGTGTGCCCGTGTCTATAATATCGGATAGAGATCGAGGTTTACTTCGAGGCTCTGGAAGAAGTTACAAGAACCATGGGTATGAGGCTAAATTTCAGTACTGCGTTCCATCCGCAAACTGATGTCAGTCTGAAAGCGTAATTCAAGTTCTTGAAGACATGCTTTGATGCTGTGTGTTAGAATTCGAAGGTAGTTGGGAAAGAATTCGAAGGTAGTTGGGAAAGATATCTACCTTTGGTCGAATTTGCTTACAATAACAGTTATCAGTCGAGTATATGAATGGCTCCATATGAGGCCTTGTATGGTCGTAAGTGTCAGACTCCTTTGTATTGGACTGAGCTTGGTGAAAAGCGAATCTATGGGGTCAATCTAGTGAAATAAACTGAAGAGAAAGTGAAAGTGATCCGTGATGGTCTGAAAGCTACTTTGGACCAACAGAAGTCGTATGCGGATTTGAAAAGAAAAGAAATTGAGTTTGATGTGGATGACAAAGTTTTTTTGAAAGTCTCCCCATAGAAGAAGATCATGAGATTTGGACGAAAAGGGAAATTGAGCCCAAGATTCATAGGGTCGTATGAAATTACCGATAGAATTGGACCAATAGCTTACCGTTTGGCGTTGCTGGTGGAATTAGAAAATATTCATAATATCTTCCATGTGTTGATGTTGCGACGATATCGCTCCAATCCTTCGCATGTGATTCCTTCAACAAAAATTGAAATAAGACCGAATATGTCGTATGAAGAGGAGCTAATTAAGATCTTGGCTTGAGAAGTGAAACAGTTGAGGAATAAGAACATAACCGTAGTGAAAGTGTTGTGGCAAAAACATGGTGTGGAAGAGGCTACATGGGAGACGGAAGAAGCTATGAGAGAGCAACATCCAAACCTCTTTATTGGTAAAATTTTCGGGGGCAAAAATCTCTAAAGGGGGGAGAGTTGTAACATCCCGACTTAGTGCCTAGTCGGAATAGTAGTGCAGACCACAAATCTGAGGTATATGTATGAGTTTTTAAGGTTTATGCCATGTTTGCATGTTAGTGTGAAAGTTTCATGAAGTAATTTTATTAAATTAAGATTGAATTTTCCAAAAGGACTAAATTGCAAAAGTTTCAAATGTGAGATTCTAAAAGCTATTTGTGTGAAATAGGTTTGAATTATCAATTAGAGGTCTTTAAATAGTAATTTTCCCAATTTTTAATTTTTAGACAAAATTGGGCATGAATGGGTTAAAATTTGAAAGTTTGACAAAAATGGTATTTTGGTCATTTGTTTAAATGATTAAAATGGGAAAAGATGATAGAATTTCATCCATATTCTTCTCCAAGCTGCTGAAAATTGAGAGAAGCCATTGTTAGGGCTCTTCAACTTTTCAAGCTAGCTAATAAGTGTATTCTAGCTCCGTTTTTGATATTCTTCGTATTTTTGAAGTCCTAGTAGCATGAGTATGTAATATCCCGGAATAGGGCTTATGCACTATGGCTAAAATTACATGAAATAGTATGCCTTATGTGTTGTGAATGTGTTGTGTGCATTTTAGAACCTTGGAAATGTAAGGAAATGCTTTAGAAAATATTAAGTCTTAAGAGGAAGCTTGGAAATGTAAGGAAATGTAAGGAAATGTAAGGAAATGTAAGGAAATGTAAGAAATGTAAGGAAATGTAAGGAAATGTAAGGAAATGCTTTAGAAAATATTAAGTCTTAAGAGGAAGCTTGGAAATGTAAGGAAATGTAAGGAAATGTAAGGAAATGCTTTAGAAAATATTAAGTCTTAAGAGGAAGCTTGGAAATGTAAGGAAATGTAAGGAAATGTAAGGAACCTTGGAAATGTGACAAAATTGGGCTTGGAAAAATGGCCCGGAGACGCCACTTAGGGCTCTGAAAATGATGCCATATGCTAGGATAACTTGGGCCTAGTATGGCCACATGAAGCCCAAAATAATGGGTTAAAATTCGGCACTCCTAAGGTAAGGAGATGGACGACATAGGGAGACTAAGGTAGGAGTTTAAGTTGAAGTCAAATTCTTTTAGAATTTCGGCTAAGCTAGGAAAATAAAGATATGAGAGTGATGGCCAAGAAAGGGGACTCTCTAGGCTTAGTAATTTCGGCAAAAGGAGGAAAATAAGGCTATTCATCAATCTTCTCTTTTCCATTGAAGTCTCTGCTGAAAATTTCCTAGCAAACTCTCTCCTTTCTCTCTTATTTTTGCCATAGCCGAAATCTTTTTCTCCATAAGTCCACCATTGCCGAATCCCCTAGTGACTCTTTTCCTCTCTTTTCTTTTGATAAACCGACAACACAGATAACCATTAGCCGATTTCTTTATACCAATCAAAAGCCAAAATCAAGATCCTTCTAGCCTACATAGCCGAATATTGCTAAAGGTTCAAGCAAGGATTGCCGATCTCTAAAGTAAGGGTAAGATCTCATTCAGTTTCATCCTTTTTCTTTTAAGATTTGCCAAAATCTAGGACTAACCCCATTAATATCTTGTTGCTGAAACTTTGAAGAGATCTTTCGGGATTTACTAAGTGTTGACTACAAGGAAGGAGAAGTTCTTTTCCCGAAGGTACACCATAGGCCGCGTGTTCCCTAGTTATTCGGTGAGTTTCGGGATTTGGAAATCGCAAGGTAAGTGCCTAAGTACAATCGGCCATAGGCCTGTTTTGATATCTAGATCTATTTCATAATTGTTTAAAAAGTCGAAACTAACTTGTGATGTGATTTAATGTTTGGCCGAATGCAAGAAGGAATACAACAAAGTTTCGGGACTTGATTCTTAAGTCAATTGGCAACAAGGTGGGTTTTAAGTGTACAAATCCTACTAGGATTTGGTTTTATAGCCGAATAGGCTTTATGCTAACATATTAAGGACTTGAGATCTAAGGCTTTAGATTAGATTTTCGGGATTTAAGTGAACCACTAAGTGTATCAGGTGTATACCCCACACTATCTTTTAATAATATTTATGGCAATATTAAATATATGCATGAATGTGAATATGGCTAAGTACCATGTTAAGGTACAAAGTACTCAGGTACGTTTCCTACTCTTACAGGACTATGTTAAATATTTGTTACGACACACATATGACATTATAAGAATGTGAATAAGAATTTGGCATGTTAATGCATGATATGTATGATATGGGGCATATGGGTTATATGAAAAGGGAAGTGAATGTGGTGACCTAAGACCACGATAATCGAATGTGGTGACCTAAGACCACGATATCTCGAATGTGGTGACCTAAGACCACAAATTTTATGGTGAGGCGATGAGCATTTCATAAGGCAATGATCGCCTTGATGCCTTCGATGGTGTGTAGCGGATGGAGCCATGATATTTGAATGTGATGACCTAAGACCATGAATTTTATAAAGGCGATGAGCACGCGTCATCGTAATGACGCCTTCGATGGTGTGTAGCGGATGGAGGGTTGACTTAGTAGTCCCCACGGTGCCTGCAGGATGGTACGGGTGATGTGTAGCGGATGGCATATAGGTTTGGGTTCGGGTTGCATCATTATTTCCTATCTGTTATATGAATATGCATGTAATATGTGAACATAAGCCTAAATTGTTAAATTTTAGTGTTGGTTGCACATTGAGTCTTTGACTCACCCTTGTGGGATTACTTTTCGGTGACGATCGGTGATGGGTAGGGTCGGCGGGGAGCTTAGTGGAGGCCATGTGAAGTTGATTTTTTTTGTTTTGGACTCTCTTTATATTAAGTACTTGAATTTATTTTTGGGGATTATTTGATGTAATAAGGCCTTAGTTGATTTATTTTACTTTACATCCATTTATCATGCTACTGAAATATTTTTTTTCAAAAAATAGACTAAGTAAATTTATCTTAAACTAAACTCTAAATGCTTTGTCACTTAAAGTAAAGGATTTTACAAAATGAAATAAACTTATTTTCAACTGAAGCCCAACCCAAAACAATCTTTCTTTCAAAACAAACGAGTTTTTCCTGAGTAACAAAAGAATTTGAAACGATTTACACCGGGGAACATACCAAATTCAGTCAAGGCTCGTGGGCCGGGTTTGGGGTGTTTCAATTTGGTATCAGAGCCCGATTTAAAACTCGGCCTTGAGGGCTTTTAGGGCCCAAAACGTTTTCTGTCTTTTGAAAATGGACTTTTCTAAGAAATAAACAGGCTTTCTGGCATGGCACCTGAGTCTCAGGCCAAGTCCACCGGTAAGTACTCCTAACCTCTTTGTGATTTATATGGGGATATATATAGGGACGAGACTAGTGGATTAGGAATTAAACCCTAGGACTAGTTTACCCCAACAAATACATAAAACTCTAAGGCACAATTAAACAAACCTGTGTCCAAGTCGCCGAGTTAGGGTGTGGCAACCATGGTGCGCATGTCTAGGATTGGTTTCGGTGGGAGCTTGGTATTTAAGCAGTCCGCGTGACTCACCTCCTCTCCACTCGAATCCTACTTGGTGCGTAGCCTCGGTTCACCCTAACCAAGAGGACTTATACACGGGCTAAACCCCTAACTAAAACCCGAAAGGGACTAGCCGTATTTTTTTTGAAAACCCTAGTTTTAAAAAGTCAACCAACTACCCTTTTGATACTTTAAAAATTTTTATTTTGGAAAAACTTTCTAAAATTTTCGATTTACAAAATTACCTAAATACCCTTAGTGGTAAAATTACTAAAATGCCCTTGATTCTCCAAAATTACCATACTACCCCCGATTTCAATAATAACTTCTGATCTTGCAAAAATATCCAAAAACTTTATAAAATATCAAAGACACCCTGATTTGGAAATTTTATGAAATTACCCCTTATTTGCAAAATTATAGAGTTACCCTTAACCTGTGCAAATGACCAAAATACCCTCAGTAAGGAAAATCACTGAAGTACCCTCAAATTAGAAACCTTTAAAAATACCCTTCATTGCCTTGTTTGTTATAGAGTTAGTTCGTTCTTGTAATGCTAGTGAAGTGTATGAAACCTTGGATGTGAATTTTTGTAGGAAATGTGTTAGTTTTAAGATCAGAGTACGTAGCAATAGTGTAGTGTGGTGAGTTAGGATGTACGATTTTTTGTTAGTAAGCAATTTCGAGGACGAAATTATTTTAAGGGGGTAGAACTGTAATATCCCGGAATAGGGCTTATTCACTATGGCTAAAATTACATGAAATAGTATGCCTTATGTGTTGTAAATGTGTTGTGTGCATTTTAGAACCTTGCAAATGTAAGGAAATGCTTTAGAAAATATTAAGTCTTAAGAGAAAGCTTGGAAATGTAAGGAAATGTAAGGAAATGTAAGGAAATGCTTTAAAAAATATTAAGTCTTAAGAGGAAGCTTGGAAATGTAAGGAAATGTAAGGAAATGTAAGGAAATGCTTTAGAAAATATTAAGTCTTAAGAGGAAGCTTGGAAATGTAAGGAAATGTAAGGAAATGTAAGGAAATGTAAGGAAATGCTTTAGAAAATATTAAGTCTTAAGAGGAAGCTTGAAAATGTAAGGAAATGTAAGGAAATGTAAGGAACCTTGGAAATGTGACAAAATCGGGCTTGGAAAAATGGCCCGGAGACGCCACTTAGGGCTCTGGAAATGACGCCATATGCTAGGATAACTTGGGCCTAGTATGGCCACATGAAGCCCAAAATAATGGGTTAAAATTCGGCACTCCTAAGGTAAGGAGATGCGACATAGGGAGACTAAGGTAGGAGTTTAAGTTGAAGTCAAATTCTTTTAGAATTTCGCTAAGCTAGGAAAATAAAGATATGAGAGTGATGGCCAAGAAGGGGACTCTAGGCTTAGTAATTTCGGCAAAAGGAGGAAAATGAGGCTATTCATCAATCTTCTCTTTCCATTGAAGTCTCTGTAGAAAATTTTCGAGCAAACTCTCTCATTTCTCTCTTATTTTGCCATAGCCAAATCTTTTCTCCATAAGTCCACCATTGCGAATCCCTAGTGACTCTTTTCCTCTCTTTTCTTTTGATAAATCGACAACACGAGATAACCGTTAGCGATTTCTTTATACCAATCAAAAGCCAAAATCAAGATCCTTCTAGCCTTCATAGCGAATATTGCTAAAGGTTCAAGCAAGGATTGCCGATCTCTAAAGTAAGGGTAAGATCTCATTCGGTTTCATCCTTTTCTTTTAAGATTTGCCAAAATCTAGGACTAACCCATTAATATCTTGTTGCTGAAACTTTGAAGAGATCTTTGGGATTTACTAAGTGTTGACTACAAGGAAGGAGAAGTTCTTTTCGAAGGTACACCATAGGCCGCATGTTCCTAGTTATTCGGTGAGTTTCAGATTTGGAAATCGCAAGGTAAGTGCCTAAGTACAATCGGCCATAGGCCTATTTTGATATCTAGATCTATTTCATAATTGTTTAAAAAGTCAAAACTAACCTGTGATATGATTTAATGTTTGGCCGAATGCAAGAAGGAATACAACAAAGTTTCGGGACTTGATTCTTAAGTCAATCGGCAACAAGGTGGGTTTTAAGTGTACAAATCCTACTAGGATTTGGTTTTATAGCTGAATAGGCTTTATGCTAACATATTAAGGTTGGCCGAATGTAGGGACATGAGGTCTAAGGCTTTAGATCAAATTTTTGGGATTTAAGTGAACCGCTAAGTGTATCAGGTGTGTACCCCACACTATCTTTTAATAATATTTATGGCAATATTAAATATATGCATTAATGTGAATATGGCTAAGTACCATGTTAAGGTACAAAGTACTCAGGTACGTTTCCTACTCCTACTAGGACTATGTTAAATATTTGTTACGACACACATATGACATTATAAGAATGTGAATAAGAATTTGGCATGTTAATGCATGATATGTATGATATGGGGCATATGGGTTATATGAAAAGGGGAAGTGAATGTGGTGACCTAAGACCACGATAACTGAATGTGGTGACCTAAGACCACGATATCTGAATGTGGTGACCTAAGACCATGATATCTGAATGTGGTGACCTAAGACCACAAATTTTATAAGGGCGATGAGAACGTCGACTGCAGCGACTGCCTTCGATGGTGTGTAGCGGATGGAGCCACGATATCTTAATGTGGTGACCTAAGACACGAATTTTATAAGGGCGATGAGCACGTCGACTGCAGCGACTGCCTTCGATGGTGTGTAGCGGATGGAGGGTTGACTTAGTAGTCCCCACGATGTGCAGGATGGTACGGGTGATGTGTAGCGGATGGCATATAGGTTTGGGTTCGAGTTGCATCATTATTTCCTATCTGTTATATGAATATGCATGTAATATGTGAACATATGCCTAAATTGTTAAATTTTAGTGTTGGTTACACATTGAGTCTGTTTGACTCACCCCTTGTGGGATTACTTTTCAGGTGACGATCAGTGATGGGCCAGGTCGGCAGGAGCTTAATGGAGGCCATGTGAAGTTTAGATTTTCTTTGTTTTGGACTCTCTTTATATTAAGTACTTGAATTTATTTTTGGGGATTATTTGATGTAATAAGGCCTTAGTTGATTTATTTTACTTTACATCCATTTATCATGCTACGAAATATTTTTTTTAAAAAAAAAATAGACTAAGTAAATTTATCTTAAACTAAACTCTAAATGCTTTGTCACCTAAAGTAAAGGATTTTACAAAATGAAATAAACTTGTTTTCAACTCAAGCCCAACCCAAAACAATCTTTCTTTCAAAACACACAAGTTTTTCTTGAGTAACAAAAGAATTTGAAACGGTTTACACCGAGGAACATACCAGATCCGGTCAAGGCTCGTGGGCCGTGTTTGGGGTGTTTCAGAGTAAGTTATTTTTAGCTATATGTTGAGCTAAGATGGATGTTCAAAAATATACCCATGTATGACATGCATGTATTTTGATTTTTTATGGAAGAATATGAAAGCTTGATGTAGTAGAAACATCTTTTGCTAAGTGAATTCCATAAAAAATACATGTAGGGACTAGTTTGTGAAAGTCTTGAGATTGGTCATACATGTGGGATTTAGTGAGAATTGATGATTGCTTTAGTTGAGTAATGGTTTGGCTATGCATGAAAGGCTAGAAAGTTGAATGAAAATCACTTTACGAGCCTTGGGCCAAAAGTGTAAATATGAGAAAGTTTTGAGGCAAAATGGTAATTTTGCTAAAGTATGAGATAAGGGCCAATTTAGTCAATGTGTGTATTGAATAAGTTGATTTATTCATTATCGATCAAGAAAGACGAAGCCAGGCAAGAGCAATGTGGTGGACTAAATTGCATATCTCTATACTTTTGAGTGATGAGGTAAGTTTATACGTAAATAATGCATTCATACTTAAAATTTGTTGATGCTAGTTAGTGTGTAGCATGACTGAGAATGATTGAGAACCGATCTGATTCAAGTGGAATGGATGTAGTAGATATTGTGAATGGCTGAATGAATTGTAAAATAGACAAGTGAATGTGTAGTGATAATACTTGATGGTGGGCTAAGTGCGATACCGCCCTAATACTTAGCAACAATGAGCTGGGCTATGTATGATGCTAACGTTAAGTATATTATCTAGTGGCTAAGTGTGGAACTACTATGATTACTTTGTTGGCAGGCTAAGTGCGATACTACCCTATAATTTGGTTGTGGTGGGCTAAGTGCGAAACCATCGAGAATTTAGCTGTGTGGATGTATTATTGAGTAAATTAGCAGTATGGATGTATTATTGAGAAATAATGATGTGATGTATTACGAGTAAATGTGATATTGAATGTAGGGGTGCATGTCAATAATTATGAGTATACGACTCATGATGTGTTGGAAATGTGGTAAGGGATAGACAAAATAAGCATAGTTGTGATGCGAATTTATTTGATAGTATAATGCTAATTGTTGTTTAGCTTATACGAGAATGCTTAAATTGTTATGTGTAAACTTACTAAGCTCAAAGCTTACTCCCTTTCTTTTCCTTGGTCTTATAGAGAAAAAAGGTTGATTCGAAATACGTGGATCAAACGGAAGATCGTCCACACTATCAACACACTCCAGTACATTAGACTCAATGTTTTGTATATGGCATGTATAGGGGCTAGACAAGTTAGTGATGTAACACCCCAAACCCGGTCTATGCGTTAAGACTGGATTTGGTTTGTTACACGGATCGAACTATCTTAATAATTACGGTGAATCGAAATTTAAAAAAAAATCATTTTTAATTACAAGGTTTAATAAAAACCAAAAGAGTATTTTAAATTTGATGTATATGAGAAGACATTAATTGAAAATATCATTGATATTGTATTGTTAAAATCCTTAGAGTAGATTTTTATAATAGTTCAAAATATTTAAGAAAATGATAAAGGAATTTCATATATTTGAAAACCCAAATTATTTTAAGAAAACATCATGTAATAATCATAAGCCCATATTAAAATATCCAAAATATAGTTTTAAACTAACCACACATAAAATCCATAAAATATTAATAGAGGCCTTATTACATCAAACCCAAAATAGTAAATTATAGAAAATACTTAATAAAAGTTCAAGTTTATTTAACCCATGTTTTGCAAGATGGCCTCCACGAAGTCATCCTCTACCAAGTCCACATCAATTTCCATTACCGAGAGGAAAATTTGAGGAGTGAGTTACTTAGAACTCGAGTATAACTCACTTATTCATTGGGCCAAATCATCAAGTCATAGTTTTGGACTTCACCCATTAGCAGGATTAACAATATAAATAATAATATGTATGTAAAAATGAAGTTCCCAACCCCAAACCTAATTTCCATCCGCTACACACCCCGTACCAACCATCACACTGTGGGATCAAGTCAACCCACCCGCCATCACACCAATCGCAGCATTAAGCCATTTTATATTTGTGGCAGAGCCACCAAACTAGATTGTGACAAAGTCACCGAACTAGAGGCATTGAGCCATTAATATTTGTGGCAGAGCCACCGAACTAGAGGCAAATAGCCATTTAATTATTTTGTGGCGAGCCACCGAACTAGATTTTGGCAATGTGCCTTTCTTCTCTTCATTATTAATCCCAACCCATGCAACATGTATGCAAAATTTGTCTATGTTCATATGATGATTTTATCAAAAGGCCTAAGTCAATAATTCAGGTTTTTATTAAGGCCCATATTACAATATATCATTTGTTCCATATAACTATTTAGCAACTTTGGCCCATTTAGCGATCTAGCATAGATTTTGGTCCATATAACAATTTATCAGAGATTACGGCCCATTTTGATCTAACTGAGATTTCGGCCCATTTATCGATCTAGCAGAGATATCGGCCCATTTATCGATCTAGCATAGATTTTGGTCCATTCATTATTTATCGTGATTTGCCCATTTAACTATCTATCCAAGATTTCTACCATTTTACTAACTAGTATATTTTTCGCCCATTTACTAACTAGCAAACTTATCGGCCCATTTTACGATCTAACACATCTTTGGCCCATTTACACATGAGATTTTAGTATTCATTTTACTACCTACACATCGAGGCGTTTTCAAAATTTTCACATTTTAACAATTTTATGAATATTTCACCAAAATACCAAATATTTCAGTATATACCGATTTTGTCGGTTTTACGATTTTTACTCAATACCACGAATGACATCCAACCCGAGAAAAGTGTGAAGTTACACACCTTGATATCGTGAGTACTAAACCTTCCCGCTCTTCAACACCTAATCATAATACGAACCATTAGGACATTATCTTTTATCAAAAATTTACTATTGATATACGATCTAAATCCTTACCCCATTGATTTTAAACCACTTCTATCTTTGGTTTCTCCTCGTTCGATGGTTCGTTACCCGATGAGAATCCACGAACATACAAAGGCTCGGGAGTACGAACTACTTCAAATAATTGATTCTCCTCGGTTGATGGTCCGCAACCCGGTGGAAAATCCCGAATTCAAAGCAGACCCTTCGTTTATATTTAGGGGATTTCTGAACCGCCCTCTTTCAAGACTATGGACGCCTTTTTCGCCTCTATCTTGAAAGTCTCTAAAGATATACGATCATTAGTCCGATTACCAATATTGAAATATGGTTAACGATTGGTAAGGTTTGAGATTTGACTTACCACTATTTGTCTTCGTTCCTCAAGAAACGATCGAGTGATAGCGTCCCTAAAACGAAGTCGATTAATACTATGCTAATATAATAAATATAAATCCTTAAGAGAAAACTCCTTACCTTGATTCTTGAGATTGATTCCAAAGTTCCAAAATTCTAAAGATCTCCTGGAGTTTCTACCTTCCAAAGTTTCACTAATATCCACGATTGAAATAGAAATTGAGTAAGAATAATTCGGTATGATCAAAGAAAACGAAAGAAATTTTTTAACAAAGATTGGGTTAACATTTGGCCATGGATAAAATAAAAGGGAAAAGTTTGTTTGAGAATTCCTTTTTGTAAAGAGAAAGAGATGAAAAAGGGTAGAAGAACATATGGTGTTTATGTTTGGATTCTTTTCAAGAACGAAAGATGAACAAAGAATTGAAATTGGAGACTTGTGTGCAATCGGCAAAGGTGAAGGAAAAAGAAGAAAATTAGTTTTCTATGTGATGATGGTTTCGGCACTAGGGGAAATTTTTAGAGAATTGAGACCTAAATGGTCAAAACCCGAATGACCAAAAGAAAAGAGAACAAAACAAAAATTGTTTACCTTCTTCAATAGGCATTCGGTTAAGGGGAGGAAATATGAGAGAAACAAGTTTTGAAAAGAAAAGAAAAATTTTACAAATGACCAAAGAAGAGAATATGCCTAACTAGGCCCCTAATTCAACTAAATGTCTTCAAAAATTCGGCCAGCCCCCTTGCCCAAAAACCGTCCACATACTTGGCTATCAAAGGCCAACCTTTTGCCACCCTTTCTTTCCATAGCACACTCCCCATTTCAAGCCATTTGTTCCCCTTA
Source organism: Gossypium rotundifolium (assembly GCA_025506655.1). Lineage (NCBI taxonomy): Eukaryota > Viridiplantae > Streptophyta > Magnoliopsida > Malvales > Malvaceae > Gossypium > Gossypium rotundifolium. Next base: position 118,084,426 of record CP106731.1, on the reverse strand, counting down.
CTTACCTTATCCTAATGACTTCTTTCCTCAACTTAGATATTTCCTTAATCCTTTAGCCATCATACCAAAAATAAAGAAGTCAAACTTTCCATGTTTGCTTCTTGGTCGACACTTGATAGATGGAAGCAAAAATAAAATTTTTCAAGTTGCAAGCTAGAAGATTCGAACCTCCTCCTCATGTCTAAGTCATGGCGCCATCACCACTATGCTATTAACTCATTTATGCCATCTTTTAGCACTTTAATTAATTTAAGTCTTAAGGTCATTTAAATTCTTTACTCTAAAGTACACTTAAATAATAATATTTATTCTAACTCCAAGTAACCCGAACCAACATTTTAGCAACATAATGATACTCAATTATTTAGGATATTACAATTCTACCGCTCTTAAATAAAATTTCGTCCTCGAAATTTACCTGATTAAAAGAGGTGAGGATATTGCTGCCGAATAGCTTCCTCAGGCTCCCACGTAGCTTCCTCCGCTCCGTGATTACGCCATAAAACTTTGACCAATGGCACGATCTTTTTCTTAGTACTTTAACATCTCGGTCTATAATTTCCACTTTGGTTCCTCTTCAAAAGACAAGTCTGAATTTAATTTCACTTCCTCTATCGGTACTATATGAGATGGATCCGATCTATAGCGTCTCAGCATGGAAACATGGAAAACATTATGAATTTGACCTAACTCCGGAGGGAATTCAATCTGATAAGCCACTGGACCAACACACTTCATCACACGATATGGTCCGATGAACCTAGGGCTCAGCTTGCCCTTCTTTCCAAATCTAAAAATCTTCTTCCAAGGTGAGACTTCAAGAAGACTTGCTCTCCCACAGCAAACTCGATATCCTTTCGCTTCAAATCAGCATACGATTTCTATCTATCTGAAGCTTTCTTTAACCGTGCTCGAATAACTTTTACCTTTTCCTCTGCTTTGTAAATCAAATCAGACCCAACATCATCGCTCACCCAATTCAGTCCAACAGGTAGAGTACGGCACCTACGACCATACAATGCCTCATAGGGTGCCATCTGAATGCTAGACCGATAGCTATTATTATCTGCTGATTCGCCAATGGTAGAAAATCCTCCCAAGTACCTCTCAAGTCGATCACACATCCCCTTAACATGTCTTCCAATATCTGAATTACTCTTTCCGATCGTCCATCGACCGAGGATGAAAAGTCGTCTTGAAATTCAACTTTGTCCCCAAGGCTTCATGCGAGCTTTCCAAAATCGTGGACGTAAATCTAGGATCCCCGTCTCGAAATAATAGACATCGGTACCCCATTCAACCTCACGATTTCGGATACATACTGACTTAGCCAATTTCGCAACGAATAATCCGTCTGAATCGGAAGAAAATGAGCAGTCTTCGTCAAACGATCAACTATTACCCATACGGAATTTTTCTTAGTAGGTGTTAAAGGTAACCCACTAACAAAATCCATAGTTATCCGCTCCCATTTCCAAAGAGGAATCTTTACCGGTTGTAACAATCCTGACGGTAATTGATGCTCCGCCTTCACTTGCTGACAAGTCAGACATTTTCCTACAAACTCAGAAATCTCACGCTTCAACCCTGGCCACCAATATTGTTCACGGAGATCTCGATACATCTTATTTCCTCCGGGGTGCATAGCATAAGGGCTATTATGCGCCTCCCATAGAATCATTTGCCTCAATTCTGAGTCTTTAGGCATACAAACCCTTCCACGAAAACACAGCACTCCATCCGTGTTTATACCAAAATCCTTGATTTCACCTCTTTCAACCTGCTAGAATAAAGGTCCCAACTTTTTATCTGATGTCTACTTTTCCCTGATTTGTTCTAACCACAGAGGCTTCACCTGAAGTTCTGTTAATAGACTACCATCCTCATACAAACTCAAATGAGCAAACAATGCTCTCAAATCGACATCGCCTTTACGACTAAACGATCAAGAACCATGTTAGCCTTTCCGGGATGATATTCGATTGAGAAATCATAATCCTTTAATAATTCTACCCATCTTCTTTGTCTCAAATTCAACTCCTTTTGGGTAAGGAGGTACTTAAGACTCTTGTGATCCGTGTAGATGATGAACTTCTCACCGTAGAGATAGTGCCTCCAAATCTTTAAAGCAAAACCACTGCACTAATTCCAAATCATGAGTAGGGTAGTTTACTTCGTGCGGTCTCAATTGACGAGAAGCATAAGCCACCACCTTTCCATTTTGCATCAAGACACAACCTGCACCGTGTGAGATGCATCACAATAAACGATAAATTCTTTTCCAGCCTCCTATCAATTAAAACCGAGCTTCACGTAATTTTCTTCAATTTCTCGAAACTCTCTTGTTGTTTTCGGTCAATTATCTGAAACTCCTTTCCGCAATAGTTTAGTTAGGTGCAAAGAATCAACGAAAACCCTCAACAAAACGTCTATAATAACCACCAATCCCAAGAAACTCAATTTCACCACCGATGTTGGTGGTTTCCAATCCAAAATAGCCTCAATCTTCCGAGGATCCACCTTATTCCTTGGTGATACCACATGACCCAAGAAAGTCACTTCCTTTAGCCAAAATTCGCATTTATCGAATTTGGCATAAAGTTGCTTATCAAGTAAGTAATGCAATACAATACATAAATGCGTGTCATGCTCCTCATCATTTCTTGAATAAGCCAAAATGTCATCTATGAACACTACCACAAACCGGTCTAAGTATGGTTGAAAGACTCGATTCATCATGTCCATAAATACGGTGGTGCATTGGTTAATCCAAGCGGCATCACTACAAACTCATAATGTCCGTGAACGAGTTCGAAATGCCGTCTTATAAATATCCGCTTCTTTCACCCTAAGTCGGTGATAACCCGATCTCAAATCAATTTTGAGAAAATCAAGCTCCTTCAATTGATCAAACAGTCATCAATTCTAAGCAAAGGATACCTATACTTGATCGTCAATTTATTCAATTATCGTAATCAATACACATACGCATCGATCCATCCTTCTTCTTGACGAACAAAACTGGTGCTCCCCACGGAGACACACTCCCCGATCCAACAATTCTTGAATTTGAGCTTCAAGCTCTGCCAACTCCTTCGGTGCCATTCTATAAGGAGCAATGGACACTGGAGCCGTTCCGGGCAAAAGCTCGATACCAAATTCTACTTCCCGATCTGTAGGTATACCAGGAAGTTCTTCGGGAAATACATCTAGAAATTCCTTCACCGTTCTCACATCATCCACTGATATCTCTTTGGCATCCAAAGCACAAATAAAGGCTAGGAATGCTCCATACCCTTTTCGCACCAACTTTTCTGCCTTCAACGCCGATACCACGTTCGCCAAGTAGTTCCTTCATTCTCCAATCATTATGACTTCCTTATCATCCGAGGTTCTTATTGTCATCTGCTTTTTCAAAGACAATCCAAATGCGCCGATGTTTAACCAACCAATCCATGCCCGAATGAGGTCGAACTCGCCGAAAGGCAATTCCATCAAATTCGCCAAGAACACCTCCTCTTGAATTTCTAAAGTGCGCCTCTAAACAGCTTTATTTACATTTATCGATCGTCCTAAAGGACTAATTATCGTCATCTCACTATCGGTAATTTGATTCTAGATTTAGGTTTCAGATATGGCACTAGCCACATCTGAATGGGTAGAACCAATATCTATTAAAGCGAATGTGTACATCGAATATGAAGAACGCATCAGTTATTACATCGTGCATTGCCATCCTCGCCGCTGTCTAACCTGCATAGACCGCCCTGGCCGTCTTGCATCCGTGTTTCTCTGGGACCATTGCCTCGACCGGTGCACCGACCACGCCCGGCCCATTACCACCACGACCGGTCCACGACCTCTCGGTGGTCTGCCGAGTACCTATGGCCATTGTGCATCATTATTACAAACTTCTTGAGTCGTATCCATACGCCGAGGCAATTTCTATACTAGTGATCCATTGAACCGCATTTGTAACAAGCGCCGTTTTCCTCCAAAGACTCTCCGTAATGCCTTTTCCCACATTCAGCACAATCTCGACCTCGATTATTAGTTCTGGTGCTCTACCTTGGGTTGATTCATCATCCCGAGGCTTTTTCTGAAATCTCTTTGAAGAACCCGACTGCTGTGTCTCTCTCTTATTTCTAAATCTTTCCCGATTCTGACGTTCTGAGTTCTTAACCTCTTCGGCTATCTTGGCCTTCTCCACAAGCGTGGAAAAAGTTCTAACTTGTTGTGGGGCAATCAGAACCCTCAACTCATCATTTAGCCCATCCACGAATCGCACACGTCGTTTATGATCTGTTGACACTATTGTCCGAGCATAGCGACTCAAGCGTAAAACTCGACTTCATCACGCCTTTGTCTTACTCCCTTGGACAAGATTCAGAAATTCCTTCCTTCGGGTGTCCACATAACTCGTTCCAACATATTTCCCTTGGAAGGCAGCTTTAAAGAATTTCCAAGTAATCAGTGCAGCTTCGGTACTTTCTTGAATAGTAAGCCACCATTGATATGCTTCGTCTCTTAGCAAAGACACAGCTCCTTTCAGTTTCTGCTCGACAGTGCATTCCATATCATCCATAATTTGCTCCACGACTTGAGCCAATATTCACCACATTAGGAGCTACACGGAAACTCCTCTAAAACTTCTGCATTATTTGACTTGAGCCGTTCCGAAATTGACCCACGAGTTGTTGGCCCAATTCTAGTTCCAGCAACCCTTTCCAGGACTCGCAGCATCGCTTGTGTCAAGGCATTATCTTCTTCCATGTGATCGTGTGATCCCGTCTCACTCTCAAATGACGTAGGTGCATCCATTTTTGGCATATGATTTGGTACTTCAGTTGCAGTACCTCGTCCTCTACCACGACCACGTCCTCTAGTGCTCATGATGACTAATTCGATTTAATCTGATTACAAGTTTTATGAATCAGAAAATTATTTCAGTGTTTATTAACGATGTTTTATGAGATTTGAGAGATAAAGTTGTTTTTCGCAACACATCCTATAGTCTCAATCTCTACAATTTTCAACATCTAAAACTAGAAGTTCTAGAGTGTTCCTATGATCATATCATCATAATAATCATTAAGTAATAAATACTTACTTGACTTGTTTCCGGATGCTTGTGGTGCCATACTGATCTTTAAAACATAACTGAAATAATTTTATACAGAAATTATTTATTGAACCCAACCACAGTAGAAGTTTTTGAAAGCGGCTCGATATTATTAAATGTAACACCCCAAACCCGGTCTATGCATTAAGATGGATTTGGTTTGTTACACGATCGAACTATCTTAATAATTACGGTGAATCAAATTTAAAAAATCATTTTTAATTACAAGGTTTAATAAAACCAAAATAGTATTTTTAATTTGATGTATATGAGAAGACATTAATTGAAAATATCATTGATATTGTATTGTTAAAATCCTTAGAGTAGATTTTTATAAGAGTTCAAAATATTTAAGAAAATGATAAAGGAATTTCATATATTTGAAAACCCAAATTATTTTAAGAAAATATCATGTAATAATCATAAGCCCATATTAAAATATCCAAAATATAGTTTTAAACCAACCACACATAAAAATCCATAAAATATTAATAGATGCCTTATTACATCAAACCCAAAAATAGTAAATTATAGAAAATACTTAATAAAAAGTTCAAAGTTTATTTAACCCATGTTTTGCAAGATGGCCTCCACGAAGTCAACCTCTACCAAGTCCACATCTATTTCCATTACCTGAGAGGAAAAATTTGAGGGAGTGAGTTACTTAGAACTCAGTGTATAACTCACTTACTTATTCATTGGGCCAAATCATCAAGTCATAGTTTTGGGCTTGAGCCCATTAGCAGGATTAACAATATAAATAATAATATGTATGCAAAAATGAAGTTCCCAACCCCAAACCTAATTTCCATCCGCTACACACCCCCGTACCAACCATCACACCTGTGGGGATCAAGTCAACCCACCCCGCCATCACACCAATCGTAGGCATTAAGCCATTTTATATTTGTGGCAGAGCCACCGAACTAGATTGTGACAAAGTCACTAAACTAGAGGCATTGAGCCATTAATATTTGTGGCAGAGCCACCGAACTAGAGGCAAATAGCCATTTAATTATTTCGTGGCAGAGCCACCGAACTAGATTTTGGTAACAGGCCTTTCTTCTCTTCATTATTAATCCCAACCCATGCAACATGTATGCAAAAATTTGTCTATGTTCATATGATGATTTTATCAAAAGGCCCTAGTCAATAATTCAGGTTTTTATTAAGGCCCATATTACAATATATCATTTGTTCCATATAACTATTTAGCAACTTTGTCCCATTTAGCGATCTAGCATAGATTTTGGTCCATATAACAATTTATCAGAGATTACAGCCCATTTTGATCTAACAGAGATTTAGGCCCATTTATCGATCTAGCAGAGATATCGGCCCATTTATCGATCTAGCAGAGATTTTGGCCCATTCATTATTTATCAAGGATTTCGGCCCATTTAACTATCTATCCAAGATTTCGGCCCATTTTCCTAACTAGCATATTTTTCGGCCCATTTACTAACTAGCAAACTTATCGGCCCATTTTACGATCTAACACATCTTTGGCCCATTTACACATGAGATTTTTAGTATTCATTTTACTACCTACACATCGAGGGCGTTTTCAAAATTTTCACATTTTTAACAATTTTTATGAATATTTCACCAAAATACCAAATATTTCGTATTATACCGATTTTGTCAGTTTTTACGATTTCTACTCAATACCACGAATGACATCCAACCCGAGAAAAGTGTGAAGTTACACACCTTGATATCGTGAGTACTAAACCTTCCCGCTTGTCAACACCTAATCATAATACGAACCATTAGGACATTATCTTTTATCAACAATTTACTATTGATATACGATCTAAATCCTTACCCCTTTGATTTTGAACCACTTCTATCTTTGGTTTCTCCTCGCTCGATGGTTCGTTATCCGATGAGAATCCACGAACGATACAAAGGCTCTGGAGTACGAACTACTTCAAATAATTGATTCTCCTCGGTTGATGGTCGCAACCCGTGGAAAATCCGATTCTAAAACGACCATTCGCTTATATTTAGGGATTTTGAACCGCCCTCTTTCAAGACTATGGACTACCCTTTTCTGGCCTATCTTGAAAGTCTCTAAAGATATACGATCATTAGTCCGGTTAGCAATATTGAAATATGGTTAACGATTGGTAAGGTTTGAGATTTGACTTACCACTATTTGTCTTCGTTCCTCAAACGAAATCGATTAATACTATACTAATATAATAAATATAAATCCTTAAGAGAAAACTCCTTACCTTGATTCTTGAGATTGATTCCAAAGTTCCAAAATTCTAAAGATCTCCTTGAGTTTCTACCTTCCAAAGTTTCACTAATATCCACGATTGAAATAGAAATTGAGTAAGAATAATTCGGTATGATCAAAGAAAATGAAAGAAATTTTTGACAAAGATTGGGTTAACATTCGGCCATGGATAAAATAAAAGGGAAAAGTTTGTTTGAGAATTCCTTTTTGTAAAGAGAAAGAGATGAAAAAGGGTAGAAGAACATATGGTGTTTATGTTTGGATTCTTTTCAAGAACGAAAGATGAAAAAGAATTGAAATTGGAGACTTGTGTGCAATCAAGAAAGGTGAAGGAAAAAGAAGAAAATTAGTTTTCTATGTGATGATGGTTTCGGCACTAGGGGAAATTTTTAGAGAATTGAGACCTAAATGGTCAAAACCCGAATGACCAAAAGAAAAGAGAACAAAACAAAAATTGTTTACCTTCTTCAATAGGCATTCGGCTAAGGGGAGGAAATATGAGAGAAACAAGTTTTGAAAAGAAAAGAAAAATTTTACAAATGACCAAAGAAGAGAATATGCCTAACTAGCCCCCTAATTCAACTAAATGTCTTCAAAAATTTGGCTAGCCCCCTTGCCCAAAAACCGTCCACATACTTGGCTATCAAAGGCCAACCTTTTGCCACCCTTTCTTTCCATAGCACACTCCCCATTTCAAGCCATTTGTTCCCCTTACTTACCTTATCCTAATGATTTCTTTCCTCAACTTAGATATTTCCTTAATCCTTTAGCCATCATACCAAAAATAAAGAAGTCAAACTTTCCATGTTTGCTTCTTGGCCGACACTTGATAGATGGAAGCAAAAAAAAATAAAGTTTTTCAAGTTGCAAGCTAGAAGATTCGAACCTCCTCCCTCATGTCTAAGTCATGGCGCCATCACCACTATGCTATTAACTCATTTATGCCATCTTTTAGCACTTTAATTAATTTAAGTCTTAAGGTCATTTAAATTCTTTACTCTAAAGTACACTTAAATAATAATATTTATTCTAACTCCAAGTAACCCGAACCAACATTTTAGCAACATAATGATACTCAATTATTTAGGATGTTACAATTGAATTTTGTTGTAATGGCTAAGTTGTGTTGGCCTTTAGATGGATAATCTATTTTGTATAATGCCATGGTTATTGGCTATCTTATTATATGAAAAGATGTAGATAACCATGTGAGATTATGTTTTAATATGAATTGTTTATGGATGAGTTGAATGAGTATCTGTTGTATGAACTTGAGGGGTGAGAAGAGCTTAGCACATAGCTTTGTTATTGTTCATGTGGATAGGCATAGAGGCATGTGTCTAGGCCATGTGTGACACACGGCCAGACCACGGGCGTGTGCCTTGGCCGTGTCTCTTCGACAGTTTTAGGTAGTATAGGCCACGAGCTAGCCACACGGGCTTGTTTCTAGACTCTAGGCCATGTAAGGTAGTCAGTGTTTACCACGGGCGTGTGCCCTAGCCATGGGGCATTAGCAATATGCTTGGGTTTTCATGCACGGGTTGAGGGCATGGGCGTGGGTGACCTTCATGGGCGTGTCTCACCTTACACGGGCGTGTAGTCCCTATCTAGGTTGAGAGATTTTAAAATCATAGAAGTTTTCGATAAGGCCTCGAGAGCCCTCGTGAGTTTGAGTGAGGCCTCGTAAGTAGAGAATGATGTTGTTGAGGTGACTTAAGAGAGTAGTCACGATGAGCTTAAGTGGCGACCATGTGGTTTTAATATAGTAATGCCTCGGGCCCGGTTCTGGCAGGGATTACGGGTAAGGGGTGTTACAGGAATGATGTGATGATCCTAGGAGATTTAAAGTGTTTGTGGCTGTGGATTACTCAGAATTGTTCACTAAGGATAATAATTTATATCATAGATATAACATTAAAGAGCGATTCTCTAAGGATCATCAAGGGGAGATGATGTATTTAATAAACATTGTGTTTGATGATGAAATTTTTCAAGTGGTGTTTGAGATGCCATTGCTAAAGGTATCAGGCCTAGAAGGTTTACATGTTTTACTCTATCAAAAGAATTTGAGTATTTTTGGCAATTTGGTGCGTTCTTTTGTTCGGCAAATCTTGAGTAGAGATTTGGATATCGCAAAGTTCAGCTCTACTACCTTAATCCTTCTTCGAAGGTGGCAAACACAAAAATGGTAAAGCAATTTCGGCCAATTAGCTAGTGCATGGTCCTGTACAAGATTCTAACCAAGACCATTGTGAATAGGCTTAAGCCTTTTCTTCCTAAGTGATTACATCTAGGGGTGAGCAAAACTCGATTTGATTTGAAAAAAAAAAAAATTGTATTTTGAGTTAATTGAATCGAGTTATTCTATTTTTTTGAGTTAACTCGAATAAATAATTTGATTTTTGAGTTTGAGTTGAGTTGAATTTTACAATTCAAATAATTTGAATGACATATTGTGTAAATAATCCTTTGGTCTCTATCATTTTTGAAAAATGAGCAAATTGGTCTCTCTCAACAAAAATTACAAAATAAATTAAAATAAAATAAATTCAAAATAAATAAATAAATAATAAAATAATAAAACCTAATAAATACAATATTTGTACTAGTCCGATTTTTAGTGGTGTCAGAAATGAAAATTTTAAAACCCCATTTCCTAATATTTACGAGACTAGTATAGAAATATATTAAAGTTTAGCCTAGTAATTTTGCCAAATTGATAGTTAATTAGAGTACAAGGATTAAACTGTAAAAGTCTTATTACTATAAATTTTTAAATAACTAAAGGATCAAAAGGGTGAATAGACCATTTTAATTGCTTCGAATGGTGGTGGATGAATTTAAAACCCACTAACTTTAGCTAATTTAACTTAAGGTTTAATTAATTAATTTTATTAATTAATTATGATTAATTATGTTAATTAAAGATATATAAGAAAAAAATTAAAAGAAAAACAAATCATTTTCTCTCCATCTTAATCTTCACTGAAATTAAAAGAAAAAATAGGGTTTCAAAAGCTTCAAACTTTCAGCAAGTATTAGGTATGTCCAATTAGGTCCATTTTTGTACTTTTTTTATATTTTTGAGGTCACAAGAGTTTAATTTATCTAGCCTATGTACCAATTTGTAAAACTGTTAAAGTTTTTAAAAGTTACCATTGTTGATTTCTTGAAAAAATTGATGTTAAATTGATAGATTTTAAGCTTAGATATGAAAAAGGACTAGATTGTAAAGTTTAATTGTTAGTTTTGTAAAAAAAGGACTAAAGTGTATAAATTGAGAAATTGATGTGAAATTTCTATAATAATAGATTTTAAAGGGTCCTAAAAGGGTGTGATTGAGATCAATTTTGAAACTGAAGCTCAAATTTGAAAGATATTGTTAATTTGATTTTAAGGACTAAATTGAATAAAATCCAAAACTTAAGGTACATTTGAAAAAATAAAATTAAATAGTTTCATGCATACCATGGAGTAATATAAAATGTTTGTTATTGGTAAATTGAATTGAATTATTGTTTAGATTGAGAATTGAATCAAATAGAAATAATCGAGGAAAAGTCAAAATTGTTGATTTGTCTTTAAAGACTTATTCATTTGCTGTTTTTCCCGGTAAGTTAATACAAAAATTACTAAATTATTATTTTTTGAATCATATTTGTTTCAATTGTGTGTTTATATTTAAGTGAAATTGGTGAAATTGGCATATTCGACTTATTATGGACTGAATTGTAAAAACATAAAAATATTAGCTATTACTAAAGGGTACAAGGTACCAATACGAATGTTAAATGTTTACAGGATTTGTATGAAATTTGTATACTAATATAGGATTTGAAATGATACGATTACGACAATGATACTCGTGTGATCTTAGTAAAAGATTATGATACGTATGATGTGCCATTAGGGTTAAATAAGGAATCGATCAAGGATTTACATGATTATACAAGATCTAGCATTTGTTGCAGATCCTCGGATTATATTCATTGTTGGTTTAGTTTGGACTGGTAACCTCGAGACAATGTATTGTGTGAGGAAATTAATAAAAATATCAACTTGTGTGAGCAACCCTGATCTTTGTCAACTTATGTGAGCAAAATAGTCTCGTGTATCCGAGTTTAATTTACTACAGTCCCCTAGAGCGAAACTTTAAATATTAAAATGGTTTGAATATGAATTAAATTGTATATGCTTCTAAATTGAGTTGTTGTATATGATTCTTGTTACAAGTTCTTGTTATGAAAATTTACTATATATGATTCTTGTTACAAGTTCTTGTTATGAAAATTTACTAACTTATTTTTTTTTATATGGTGTTATGCAATAGCTATTTCAAGATATGCTAAAGAATGTGATGGGCTCGAAACTAACTAATTATTTTGACAAAGGCAAGCGGACGTATCGAACAGTAGTATAGCTGATGAGTTCGGAATATCGTATCCACAAGGACTAAAAAAACTAGTAATAACTATCCTTTTATTATTTAGCCTAATAATTAAGAGGATTTGTTTTATTTAAAATTTAACAAACTAATTTACTATGAATGCGACAGAGAGTGAAGAAAGTAATCGAATAAACCAATGAACAAAGACAATACCCAAGGAAGAATCCACCTAGACTTCACTTATTATTCTGACTCTTAATTAAACATTTATTCACTTGCCTTGATCCGTAGAAATCCCTAAATTATGTTAATATCTCTTTCGAGACTAAGAACAACCGACTCTAAGTTGATTAATTGAAATGTCTTTCTAATTAAAACCCCTTTCATCGCATTAACTCGATCTATGGATCCCCTTATTAGATTTGACTCTAATCCGATAGATTTAACTCGATCTAGGGTTGCAATCAACTCCACTTAATTATGCTAGATCTACTCTTAAACAGAGACTTTTTCTCCATTGAATAAGCACATCAAACTTGAATTAATATCCTAAAAATATTAAAGTAAGGGTTAAGAACACATAATTAAGAATAAGAACAAGTATTTATCATGTAATTCAGATAATTAAATAATAAGATTCATCTAGGTTTCATCCTCCCTGGTTATTTAGGGAGTTTAGTTCATAACGTAAAAGGAAAACATCTTAGAATCAAGAAAACAACAAGACATAAAGAGCCCAAAAACTTCTAAGAAACTTGATCGAGATCTTCAATCTTAGAGTGGATTTGCTTTTGAGATGATTTCGACGGCTTCCTTCGAGTAACTTCTTTGTTCTACTCTGCGTGCTCCCTAGGTCTTCTTCTGGTGTGTATTTATAGACTTTAGAATACTCAGAAACCCTAAAAATTGGTTTTTTCGCGTGAAAATGAAGTAGGGTGTGACAAGGACTCGGGCGTGTGATCAGCCCGTGTGAGAAGGCCCAGGCCATGTGCAAGTTTGCATGGCTCTCGATCGACACGGGCTAGAACACGGGCGTGTGTCCACCACACGGTGTGTGCTCAGCCTGTGTGGTACTGGCTTGGCCATGTGGATCCTTAAGATGGCCCAATTTATCCGATTTTGACCCGTTTTCTGTTCCTTTCGCTTCCCTATGCTCTCCTAAGTATAAAATCATGAATTTTAAGGATTATGAGCATCGAATTCACAAAATTGTATAATAAACCATCCAAAAACACGCTAAGCATAGGATTAAAATGTGTTACTTTTATGGTTTATCAAATATCCCCACACTTAAGCGGTTGCTTGTCCTCAAGCAAAATCCTTAACTCACAATTAATATTAAACTTCCTCAATTCATAATTCTCATCAATAATGTCTTGTCATAATTCACAAATAATCACACATTGATAATTTAACCAAAAGAGCACTAAAGATTCAAACAATTCAAGTCTCACATTTTTATAACATGAAAACATAGGTGTTTCCCCTTATCTAAATAATTACCTTTAATTAAAAACCGACAAGATTTGACATCTTCACTAAAGATTCGCTTAAATCACTCAAAGTGTTTAAGGTTCAAAAATTTAAGCACTCAAAAGTCAAACATGAAAAGTTATTACCATAGGCTTGCATGAAAATCAAATCTCCACCACTATAAAATGAGATGATACACAAATCAAAATGTCTTTAAAGGGTTGTAATGGGGCTTGGGTTAAAGGTGTGGATAAAGGCTGAAAAAGAAGGTTAGAATCGAGATCGAATTGATAAATTACCTACTAGGAAAATACTAATACTGAAAAAATACATCAATCGAAATTAAAGAAAATCACGAGCTTCTTCTCATAAAATGAAATTAATTACTTAAGCTTAAACTTGAAGGACGAGTAATAATCAACATAAATGAATATATATATATATATAGTTCCATTTTTTTTAGAATAAGAACAAGTAGAAAGAATTTAATAACTGAAATAAAAGAACATAGTTAGGCAACTAACCAAATCAAATCTCGACTAAAAGGGAGTCAATAAAATAGGAATAACGAATCAAAAAAAAAAGAGTTTTGGGTTAATATTAATGGGTGAGTCAAGAAACGGTTTATTAGGCTCAAATGGGTTCACTAAGGGTTAATTATGAAGGTAGGCTTTTAATGGAATAAGTGGGTTAAAACCTAGGTGCCTTTATCATCTTAGTATATCAAATCAAAGGTGTGGTCTCAACATGTATAATAGAAGCAAGTTCTAGAATAACAAATCAATATTGACACACTCATAATAAAGTGAGCAAGAAAAGTCTATGCTCTAAAAGGCTCAAAATCTCACAATAATTATGGTTTTTAATGTCAATCTTGCAAATTTCAAACTTCAAGGTAATATTTAAATTAAGGGAAAACAACCTAACAAATTTTTAATTCTGAAAATAGACTTTTCATGCTTGATTCTCTAATGTCTTGAAGTTTAAACAATCAATGCACAATTACCTATGACTTAATCCAAAACATATCAATAAGAATCATAAGTCAGTAGAAATTCATTCTAATAGTAATATGATAAAATTACTTAGGAACAAGACATAATTCGGGGATTTTCTGATAATGATATAATTAACCTCCCCACATTTAAGATGTATATTGTCTTCACTATACCAAAATAGATAATAACAATATAATGAGAATATCATAAGAGAGAGAGAATTGAAACTTCCTGAATTTTTGGATGAAATCTGTGAAATAGTGAAAGCAGAATAGTTGAGTGAAGTGCATGATTTTGAGCAACTATTAAAAAAATAAACACAATTGTGGAAGAAGATTAAAGGATTACTCGATTAGGAACAATTATAAAAACTAAAATAAAGTTCAAAAGATAAAAGAAAAGCCTTTGAAAAGATAATAGGAAACATAATAGGAAAATAGACTAAAAATAAAAATAAAAAGGAAAATAAAAATAAAAATAACATAAAATAAAATAAATAGACTCAAAGGTCCTCATCGTCAGACACGTCGTGAGTCATCGGCACCGAAGTTGAAATATGGAGATGGCGGCAGATTTGCTACAATGTGGCCTTGAGACTGTCGAACCGCTGAAAGCATTGTTGCTCGAAACGAGTGAGACGCTCGTATATATCTATCAAAGTAGTAGTAGAAGAAGGAGGTCGGTGACTCGGAGGTGGAGGATGAGGTGGATCCTCGTGAAGAGAGGGACATCACCAGTGATGTCCTTGGGATTATCCTGATCATCAGAACGAGTCAGTCGGTACTGGGAAGGATAAAATCCACGACGCCGCTCGATCATCCTCATGTGTAGCATTCTTATGAGATGCCCTGATGGGACATCTGGCCGACAAGTGTGAGTGTGGAGGACTACTACGATGTGTCGAGGAGATCGAAGTGTCGAGCAAGGCGAGCTACGTAAGGGCCTAAGTAGATGGGGCGCTTCTTGTGGCGGTCAGTCTGATGGCAGAAGGATAAATTGGTGAAGTACGCCGGGTCAAATATATGGCCATGTGCCATGCTCTATAAAAAATATGCGTCATGAGTGGTGATAACTCTGGTGCTCTCTCTCCATCCTGTCAAAGTATGAGCTAAAAAGGCGTGAATATACCCTAGAGCTGAAGAGAGAGAAGTAGCCTTCGAGTGACTAATATCATAGTTTGTCAGGCCGCCTGTAAGGTCAATCCAACAACGCGAGGACGAGTGATGAATATGGCGATGGAGCTGAAGAATGTCCTCGGCGCAAATGAACTCCTCTGTGTATAGTCCCAAAGTAGCATCGAATTTTGGGACACTCATATGACGCACCAAACCACCAAGGTGGAAAGTGATGGTGCTGGCTCATCATGGACTGACATGACATGCTGAAGATGAAACGTTGAGCAAAACTCCAATGTAAGCTCCATATACGTTGGCTCGATGATACTGAAGAAATGGTCCCATAGGGTTGTGATGATGACCGCGCGAACCTCATCAGCGAGGTGGACCTGCACCAACGTTTCCCAATCAATGCATAGGCCCAAACCTAGGGGTCGTACGCGAAGGAGCTGAAGTAAGTCCTTCGATGGGTCTGCAAAAAATCTAAGGTAGGGATGGCGAACTTTAGCAGAGTCGCTGGAGAAGGTCACGCCAGGACCCTTCCGCTTTTTCAAAGCGGGGATGGTGACCTTAGTTTTCCATGAGTATTTGTCATAATGAATCTGTAATAAAGCAATCAAATAAATGGATGAATGAATTGTATAGATGCATGTGAGTAAGAAAGAAAAATCTAAGTGAAGTTCAACAATTGGACTAAGAGAGAAATTGACTTGGAATTGTAATAAAACTAATAATTAGAAAGGTACTATCAAACAAAAACCTAGTAAGAATAAATAAAACTAATAATGATCAATAGTAAAAATGAAGAAGAAGACTAGCAAGAATAAAAATAAAATAAGATCAACTAAAACAAACTAAATGCATAATATTGTTGAATGAAAATAAAAGAAAATTAAATCTAATCAAATCAAAAAGAAAAAATGTCCACAACTGAAGAAGAAACACAAATTCAATAGTAAAGGAATTGAATAAACAAAAATAAATAAATAAATAAATAAAATTAATAAAATTAATCAAAATGAAATAATAATAAATAAATAAATAATAATATAATAATAATAAAAGTAAAAGACAAGGGAGAATAAGAGATAACTAACTGCAGAGGTGGTGGGGGTAGGGGCGACAGGCGATAGGTTGGTAGTGGCTGGTGTGGGTGTGGGGTGGTGGTTGGGTGGTGTTTGGGCAGGTTTTGAAGATAAAAATAAGAAGGGGGAAAGAAGAAGAGAGAAAAGGGGAAGAAAAGGAAGGGGGTTTCAGTTTGGGGAAAGAGGAAAAGGAAAAAGAGGGGGGTTAACGGTGGTGAAAAGTACGGCGGAGCTAGGGTGGGAAGCGGCGGATAGGGTTTGGGGAAGTGAAAGAAGGAGTAGAAGAAAAAAAAAGAAATTAGGAATTTATAGGTGACACGGTCGTGTAATGGCCCGTGTTGGGCCACACGTTTGTGTCACACGCCCGTGTGGTCTATCCCCAGCCCGTGTTCGTAGCGAAATTTAAAAGCCTAGTCTTCACACGGCCGTGTGTGGAGTTCTTCATTTCTCCCACTCTCATGTGGAATTCCACACACTGTGTGACCTCACACATGATCGTGTGTGTTGCCCGTGGAGCCCCCTGACTTGTTTTAAATTTTGAAATTTGAAAAATTAGGCTCCAGTTTTCACAAGGTCATGTGGCACGCCCATATGGACTATATTTAGGCCGTGTCTTTGTCGATTTTTGGGGATTTTAAGCTCTAGGATCCACACGGCCAGGGACACGCCCGTGTGTCCAGGCCGTGTGGGTGACACAGCCATGTCTCCAGGCCGTGGACCCCTTTGTCGATTTTTTAAATTTAAAAACTAAGTCCCAAGAACCACATGGCCAGGGACACGCCCGTATGTCCAGGCCGTGTGGGTTTTAAAACACATTTTTTTAATTATTTAATTAAAATCATACAATATATTTAGTAAATTAGGCATGTTAATGCTCGGGTTGCCTCCCGAGAAGTGCTCATTTAGAGTCTAAGCTCGACTTACCTCGTTTTTGCTTGGTTACTGTTGTTCGCGGAGTCGAGACTCCTCTTTCTCACTATCAATTTTATTATCAACATACGGTCTGAGTCGATTAGTATTTACCTTAAAAGTGCCAAATTAGAATGAGTTACCTTGACTGTTCCGTGTGGGAAGACATTGAGTATCGTGAAAGGAGTTACTCCGTTTGCATTAAGCTCTGAAGTGGTTATTCGAGGGTCGATTTCATCTAACAGTATCTGGTCCCCAACCTTGAAGTGGTTCATTCCCTTCTTAAGTACATTATGGAGTTGCTTCGGTTTTGCTTCATGTATTCTTGGTTTCTCCTTGCCATGTGTCCTCCATTTGTCTAGTTCATCGATCTGAAGCCTTCGCTCCTCATGAGTCGTTATGTGTTAATCACATTAGATAGAATGTGGCTCCATCACTTTCTTCCTAGGGATATCCTGCAAAGAAGTTTGAGCCACAACGTTACTCACATTAACAGAATTAGTAAAATCATCTCGATCACTAGATATTCTAACAGAATCACGAGCTTGGAGTTTAATCGTGTCATCACCTATACAAAATGTCAATTTACCAGTATTGTAACACCCCTAACTCATAACCGTCGCCGAACTAGGGTTAAAAGGCATTACTAATCATTTCGAACATTTCAAATCATTCCACATCTAAACATAGCAATTCATATTCAATGAGTCCCTTAAAGAGGTCTATGAGACCTTAAACATGCTTTAGGATAGGGACGGGACTAAACCGAACACATACAAAAATTTTTGAAAATTAAACATTTTTCTAAGTTACAGAGGTCATACGCTCGTATGCCTCCGACGGGCTCGGACACGCCCATGTGTCCAAGCCGTGGCAAAACATGATATACTTATTGACTTTTCCACACAGCCTGAGACACGGCTATGTGCCTCACCCGTGGTTGACATTGACTTGCACCACACGGCCGGTTAGACTCTCGTGTGTCCAGCCCGTGGTCGAGTCTGACTTGAACCAAATTTCAAACTTGAAAGACACGATCGAGCCATACGCCGTGTGCTCAATCGTGTGGGCATTTATAGGCCATTTTCAAGGCCAAACTTGCCTCTCACACATTGAATCACCTACAAGCCTCAAATCAATACCAATTCATGCCTCAAAATGCTATCAAACATACCAATACAAGCACCAATCCATCATCAACCATACCATCTATAACCATACTCAATCTCATCTCAAATAAATTCATCTAAATACAAATTTCACATCCTAAATCATACTAACCAAGTATCAAACAATTCATATCATAATCCCACATTGAAACATCATTTCTCAACAACCAAACTAAGCATGAAACATACCATATGCATCACTCACTACATCATACCACATTCATTATTTACATAACTCACACATAATAACTAAAATCATCTAACTTTCAAGCCATATCACATGGCAAGATCCAACATCTCAAAATACACCATATCTACTAGCCTATACACTCTATATACCAAATATGTACATCTTACAAAAGTACCGAAATAGATAGCCGATAGTGTGATAAAGTCAGCTGGCGATCCCCGAATCTGAGCTAGTTTTATGGACACTATAAAACAGAGAAACATATCACACAGTAAGCTTAAGAGCTTAGTAAGTTCGTAACATAATACATTCAATTTAATAGCTCAATTACAATGCACAATGTAACAGCCCGATTTAGGGCCTAGTAGGGATAGTGGTGCGAGGCCACGAACCCAAGGTGAATTTATGAGTTTTTCAAGTTTATGCCATGTTTGCACGTTAGTATGAAAGTTTTGTAAAGCAATTTTATTAAATTGAGGTCAATTGGTCCAAAAAGGACTAAATTGTAAAAGTTACAATATATGAGTTTCTAGAAGCTTTTTGCATGAAATATCTTTAGAATAATAATTATGAGCCCTTAAATAGCAATTTTCCCAAAAATAAAATTTTGGACAAAATTGACCTTGAGATAGTGTTAAATAGAAATTTTGTGAGGAAGGGCATTTTGGTCATTTGCCTATTAAGTGTTTTAAGTGGGAAAAAGATGAGAAAAATTGACTCATCTTCTTCCTTGTGCTGCCAAAAATTTGAAGACACCATAGCTAGGGTTCTTCATTTTTTTTCAAGCTCATAGTAAGTTCAACTTAGCTCCATTTTTAATATTCTTCGTATTTTTGAAGTTCTTGTATTATGAATTAGCTAATTTTAGCTATGAAATGAGCTAAGATGCATGTTCAAAAATTTACCCTTGAATGATATGCTTGTTAAATGATGTTTTATGGAAGTTTAAGAGAGTTTGATGTTAGATAAACATCTTTTCCTTAATGAGTTTCATGAAAAAATGGTAGTAGGGACCATTTTGTAATAGTTATAAAATTGGTCATACCTACTAGAAATAGTGAGAATTGAGGATTGTTATAGAAGAGAAAATGATTCAGCTAAGCATGAAGTTTAATAAAGTTGCATGAAAATCAATTTATGAGAATTGGGGCAAAAGTGTTAGATAGTATAAGGGCAAAATAGTAATTTTGTTAGAACATGAGTTATATGTTAATTTAGTCAATATGATTATTAAATGATCTATTTATGATTATAGATCAAGAAAATCGAAGCCCTGATCGAAACCGAGGCAAGAACAAAGTTGTGGACTAAATTGCATATCTACATACATTTTGTATATGGAGGTAAGGTTGTATGATTTCTAAGTTTTATGATTTTTATCATTAATTTGCTTAGTATAATGTACAATAATTGTATGAAATGATCATGTTATGTTCAAGCAAGAAATCACGATAATATGTACAAGTAAGTCCCGATTGAAGATGAATTTCTTTGGGATACTCGATCAACCACACAAGTTATCATGTAAGTCCAAGGCAAGCTTGGCATTGATCAAGTTATCATGTAAGTCCAAGGCAAGCGTGGCATTGATCAAGATATCATGTAAGTCCAAGGCAAGCTTGGCATTGAGCAAGATATCATGTAAGTCCAAGGCAAAGCTTGGCACTGATCAAGTTAGCAAGCAAGTTATCACGTAAGTCCAAGGCAAGCTTGGCATTGATTAAGTTAGCAAGCAAGTTATCATGTAAGTCCAAGGCAAGCTTGGCATTGAGCAAGAGATCATGTAAGTCCAAGGCAAGCTTGACATTGATCAAGTTAGCAAGTAAGTTATTATGTATGTCCAAGGCAAGCTTGGCATTGAGTATGTTATCAAGAGCAAGACTTCACATAAGTCCATGTCAAGACATGACCTTGAAACTAAGATGAGATATTCCATGTAAGACCATACCGAAAATATGGCTTTGGTATCAAGTTATGTGGATCAAGATTTAGTATCCTCGGTTATTTGCAAAAATTCATCGGGCAAATGAGTAAGTCAAAAAGAAGATATCAAGAAAGCTAAGACAACAAAGTTAGTATCAAGATGAAATTGCGTATTATTCATGTTATGAATAAGGAAGTAAAGATTATGATTATTATTATTAAAGTATACTGATCAATGTGATCAAGTGATACAGGTACCATGCTTACCTTACAAGTATGAGAATGTTAAGTATCATAAGACATGAAAGAATCAAGTATGAGTAAGTAAGTTTTATAGCTGAAATTATGATACCGTTGTAAGTTGGATGGTTTATGTTAAGCAAGTATATTGACATGTGTTGTACATACAAACTTACTAAGCTATATGCTTACGCTATGACGCTTTCTTACTATGCAGTCCCGCCAAGCTAACTAGTGGATCATTAAAGTCGGAGCTCGCAATACACTATCAACTCTTATTTTGGTATAGCCATGTTACTTTATTAAGTATGGCATGTATAGGAAGCATTCATTTTGTGTATATGCTTTAGAAAAGGCCATTGTATAGGCCATCAAGTTCATTATTCTTTTGTATTTGACTAAGTATGTATGTTTATTGAGATCAATGAAGCATGTAGTATTGTTCATGAAAGATGGGTTGTTATTGCATTTTTGATTTGAGTGTATGTATGATCTTCTTTTCAGGGTGGCAAATGGCTTGGTAAATAGCCTTTAAGTGCTGGCACGGTTGGACACACGGGCGTATGTCAAGGCCGTGTTAACCCTGCACCTTAGTATTATTAATCATAATGGGCCACAGGCAAATCCCACAGTCGTGTGTGTATGCCGTGTAAGACACACGGTTTGGACATGGGCTTGTGTCCAGACCATGTTAATTTAGTCAGTATATCAAGGATTAGCACACGGTCTAAGCCCATGGACGTGTCATGGCTGTGTGAAATTAGACAGTAACCTCCCACGGTTTGTAGACATGGGCGTGTCTAAGCCGTATGGAAATAGTCAGCAGTTCTACACGGTTTGAGGGCATAGGCGTGCTTAAGGGTACACGGGCGTATTCCAAGTCACACGGGCGTGTGAACCCTGCTTCAAAAATGAGTTATTTGATTTTAATTCAAAGTTTTCGACATGAGTTAAAGGCCTCGTGAGGCCCTTGTTATATGTGTTGACTAAGAAAGTAAAGTTTTAAGTTGGAACAAAATTTTATAGCCCGTAAGTACATGTTTCAGTGAGTTCAAGCATAGTAATGTCTCGTATCCAGACCCAGTATCGGTCTTGGGTGCGGGGTGTTACATTTAGTGGTCTCAGAGTTATAGTTAACGTAGCACGAGCATGAGTCTAGCTATACATGCCATACGTAAGAATATTTTTATAATGATAGTATGACGACTCCTTGTAACATCTTGAAAATGGGCCTATGCATTTTTGATTTAATTATACAAAATGGCATGTCTTATGTGTTATGAATGTATGGTGAACATTTTTGGAAACTTGGAAATGTTAAGTTTAAAAGAGGAAAGTAAACATTTTTGGAAACTTGGAAATGTTAAGTTTAAAAGAGGAAAGTAAACATTTTTGGAAACTTGGAAATGTTAAGTTAAAAGAGGAAAGTGAACATTTTTGGAAACTTGGAAATGTAAGGAAATGTTTTAGAAATGTTAACTTTAAAAGAGGAAACTAAAACAAGGTGGTTTTAAGAAAATTAATAGAAGAAATTTGACACAAACATAGGCTTGTTTAAGTGGTTTGGAGGCACCACTTAAGGCCCAGGTAGGTGACACCACAAGCTATGCAAATGGGCCTAGGTTCGAGCAATGTGGGAAGCAAATAAAGGATTTTATTTTTGCTACAAGAAGCAAAGGAGGTGGATGGCATTAAGGAACTAAAAGGGAGGAGTTTAAGGTTGGATTAAATTCTTTTAATAAAATCGGCTAAGGTGGTAGATAATGGATGTTTTATTTTTGGATTATTCTTATGAAAAGATAAAGAGAAAAGCTAGGGAATTGATAGAGTTGGCCGATTGGGGGGCTCCTTTAGGTGATAATTTCGGCCAAAGGAGGGAACTTAGGCCATTATCCATTCTTCATTCTTTTCTAAGACTCTGAATCTCTCTTTCTCTGCAAATCATCATCCTCTTTTCCTTTTGATTCACCAAAAGCGAACCTTCAAACATCAACCTACTCTCCTTCTTTTGCAAAATTCAATCAAAGTCGAACCTCAAGGTAGCCATTAGCTGATTTCTTCATAGTTACAAAAGCCAAAATTTGTTGATCACACTTAGTCTATAGTGAATCTCGTGGGTTCAAACAAGGAGCACCGACTTGATATTAAGGGTAAGAGCTAGTTATCATTCGGTTTCATTCTTTAATTATAGACTTGTCGAAATCTAGGAACTAACCCAATGGTATTTCCATCTTGGCCGAATCTTGAAAGGTGGTTTCAGGATTTAGTAGTTATCGACTACAAAAAAGAGATCTTTCGGGATTTACTAAGTGTCGACTACAAGGAAGGAGAAATTCTTTTCCCGAAGGTACACCATAGGCCGCATGTTCCCTAGTTATTCGGTGAGTTTCGGGATTTAAAATCCACAAGGTAAGTATCTATAGCATTCAGCCAAGGCCATGTTGAGTAAATAGATGTGTTTCATTAATATTTAAAAGTCAAACTAATCTATTCAAGTAATCTAGTGATTGCCGATTTCAAGAAAGAAGGATACAAAGCTTTGACATTTGATTAGACATCAATCGGCTGACAAGGTAAGGATTTAAGTGTACTAATCCTACTGGGATTTGGTTTTATGGCCGAATGGCTCTTTACTAAGTATTAAGTGATTGATTAAATGTAGAGATTTAAGATCTAAGGCATTAGATCAAGCTTTCGAGATTTAAGTGAACCGCTAAGTGTATCAGGTGTGTACCCCACACTACTTTTTAATAAGATTTATGGCAATAATTAATATGTGCATGTGTATAAGAATGTGAATATGGCTAAGGTACCATGTTATGGTAGGTACGTTTCCTACTCCTACTAGGATTATGTTAAATATTTGCTACGACACATATATGACATTATAAGAATGTGAAATAAGAATTTGGCATGTTAATGCATGATATGTATGATATGGGGCATATGGGTTATATGAAAAGGGGAAGTGAATGTGGTGACCTAAGACCACGATAACTGAATGTGGTGACCTAAGACCACGATATCTGAATGTGGTGACCTAAGATCACGATATCTGAATGTGGTGACCTAAGACCACGAATTTTATAAGGGCGATGAGCACGTCATTGCAATGACTGCCTTCGATGGTGTGTAGCGGATGGAGGGTTGATTTAGTAGTCCCCACGGTGTGAAGGATGGTACGGGTGATGTGTAGTGGATATCATATAGGTTTGGGTTCGGGTTGCATCATTATTTCCTATCTGTTATATGAATATGTATGTAATATGTGAACATATGCCTAAATTGTTAAATTTTAGTGTTGGTTACACATTGAGTCTGTTTGACTCACCCCTTGTGGGATTACTTTTGAGGTGACGATCAATGATGGGCCAGGTCGGCAGGAGCTTAGTGGAGGCCATGTGAAGTTCAGATTTTCTTTGTTTTGGACTCTCTTTATATTAAGTACTTGAATTTATTTTTGGGGATTATTTGATGTAATAAGGCCTTAGTTGATTTATTTTACTTTACATCCATTTATCATGCTACGAAATATTTTTTTAAAAAAAAATAGACTAAGTAAATTTATCTTAAACTAAACTCTAAATGCTTTGTCACCTAAAGTAAAGGATTTTACAAAATGAAATAAACTTGTTTTCAACTCAAGCCCAACCCAAAACAATCTTTCTTTCAAAACACACAAGTTTTTCCTGAGTAACAAAAGAATTTGAAACGGTTTACACCGGGGAACATACCAGATCCGATCAAGGCTAGTGGTCCGGGTTTAGGGTGTTTCAATTTAGTATCAGAGCCCAGTTTTAAACTCTCAGTCTTGGGTTTAAGGCCCAAAACATTTTCAAAGTCAAGCCCAAAAGGAATTTTGTGAATTAAGAAGGTTTTTAGCATGGCCCACTAAGTGTCCGACCCGAAGTCCACCAGGTAAGTACTCCAATCTTTTGTGTGATTTATATTATGATTTGTAGAAGGGTAGAAATGGAACGTAGAATAGAGATTAAGTACTTGAACCCTAGGACTAGTATACCCCAACAAAAACATAAGACTTAAATGCCTAACTAAACAAACCTGTGGTTAAGTCATTTGAGTTAGGGTGTGGTAACCATGGTGCGCATGTCTAGGATTGGTTTCGGTGGGAGCTTGGTATTTAAGCAGTCTGCGTGACTCACCTCCTCTCCACTCAAATCCTACCTGGTGCGTAGCCTCGGTTCACCCTAACCAAGATGACTTATACACGGGCTAAACCCCTAACTAAAACCCGAAAGGGACTAGCCGTATTTTTATGGAAACCCTAGTTTTAAAATTTCCAAATACCCACAGTTCTTATCAAAATTTCACTACTTTGCTTAAAGGAACCCTAAATTTACAAAATATCAAAATACATTGATTAAAAAAATTATTTACGAAATTACCCCTACCCTACAAATTACCGAAATAACCTCGAGTTACAAAATTACCAGAATGACCCCCGATCTTCAAAAATTTCTGCAAAAACACTGATTTGGAAACCAAATTCTCAGAAACAACCTTCAAGTTTTGTAAATTCCAAAATATCCTTGATTTATCAAGATTTACAAATTTACCCGGGTTAATTATCAAAATACCCTCAGATTTCAAAATTTCCAAAATACCCCCAGGAATGCAAAATTTCCAGAATACCCTTATTGACAAGAACACCAAGGAACCTTATTTTGACAAATTACGAAAATACCCCTATAGAACAAATTACGAAAATACCCCTGTGATAGGAACGGACAGAAATGTCCGAAGAGTGAAGGTGTATGTGAGATACTATGGAATGGATGTGCTTTTCTGTGAATTAGGATAGAAGACTTGAAACTTTGAATGATCGAAAGAACCCCTATTAAACTCTTTTCATAAAACTTCTTCGCGAATAATCAGTGAAACAATGGCTAATGCATAAAATTTCTTAATCAGATTAAAGCGCGGTTGTAGAAATGAGTTCTCGGGAACGTGAACTTAAAAAAAAAATTGTGCCTAGGAAGTATGATGGCTCTATTAAGATCGAGTCTGTGACATAAGCATAAGCGCGGTGAGTTAAGATGTTCGATTATTCGATAGTAAGTAATTTCGAGGACGAAATTATTTTAAGGGGGTAGAACTGTAACATCCTGAAAATAGGCCTATGCATTTTTGATTTAATTATACGAAATGGCATGTCTTATGTGTTATGAATGTATGGTGAACATTTTTTGAAACTTGGAAATGTTAAGTTTAAAATAGGAAAGTAAACATTTTGGAAACTTGGAAATGTTAAGTTTAAAGAGGAAAGTAAACATTTTGGAAACTTGGAAATGTTAAGTTAAAGAGGAAAGTGAACATTTTGGAAACTTGGAAATGTAAGGAAATGTTTTAGAAATGTTAACTTTAAAAGAGGAAACTAAAACAAGGTGGTTTTAAGAAAATTAATAGAAGAAATTTGACACAAACATAGGCTTGTTTAAGTGGCTTGGAGGCACCACTTAAGGCCCAGGTAGGTGACGCCACAAGCTATGCAAATGGGCCTAGGTTCGAGCAATGTGGGAAGCAAATAAAGGATTTTATTTTTGCTACAAGAAGCAAAGGAGGTGGATGGCATTAAGGAACTAAAAGGGAGGAGATTAAGGTTGGATTAAATTCTTTTAATAAAATCGGCTAAGGTGGTAGATAATGGATGTTTTATTTTTGGATTATTTTTATGAAAAGATAAAGAGAAAAGCTAGGGAATTGATAGAGTTGGCCGATTGGGGGGCTCCTTTAGGTGATAATTTCGGCCAAAGGAGGGAACTTAGGCCATTATCCATTCTTCATTCTTTTCTAAGACTCTGCCGAATTCTCTCTTTCTCTGCAAATCATCATCCTCTTTTCCTTTTTGATTCACCAAAAGCCGAACCTTCAAACATCAACCTACTCTCCTTCTTTTGCAAAATTCAATCAAAGCCGAACCCTCAAGGTATCCATTAGCCGATTTCTTCATAGTTACAAAAGCCAAAATTTACTGATCACACTTAGTCTATAGCCGAATCTCTGTGGGTTCAAACAAGGAGCTGCCGACTTCAGTATTAAGGGTAAGAGCTAGTTATCATTCGGTTTCATTCTTTAATTATAGACTTGTCGAAATTTAGGAACTAACCCAATGGTACTTCCATCTTGGCTGAATCTTGGAAGGTGGTTTCAGAATTTAGTAGTTATCGACTACAAAAAAGAGATCTTTCGAGATTTACTAAGTGTCGACTACAAGGAAGGAGAAATTCTTTTCCCGAAGGTACACCATAGGCCACGTGTTCCCTAGTTATTCGGTGAGTTTCGGGATTTAAAATCCACAAGGTAAGTATCTATAGCATTCGCCCAAGGCCATGTTGAGTAAATAGATGTGTTTCATTAATATTTAAAAGCCAAAACTAATCTATTCAAGTAATCTAGTGATTGTCGATTTCAAGAAAGAAGGATACAAAGTTTCTGGCATTTGATTAGACATCAATCGGTAGCAAGGTAAGGATTTAAGTGTACTAATCCTACTGGGATTTGGTTTTATGGCCGAATGGCTCTTTACTAAGTATTAAGTGATTAATTAAATGTAGAGATTTAAGATCTAAGGCATTAGATCAAGCTTTTCAGGATTTAAGTGAACCGCTAAGTGTATCAGGTGTGTACCCCACACTACTTTTTAATAAGATTTATGGCAATAATTAATATGTGCATGTGTATAAGAATATGAATATGGCTAAGGTACCATGTTATGGTACAAAGTACTCAGGTACATTTCCTACTCCTACGAGGATTATGTTAAATATTTGCTACGACACATATATGACATTATAAGAATGTGAAATAAGAATTTGGCATGTTAATGCATGATATGTATGATATGGGGCATATGGGTTATATGAAAAGGGGAAGTGAATGTGGTGACCTAAGACCACGATAATCGAATGTGGTGACCTAAGACCACGATATTTGAATGTGGTGACCTAAGACCACGATATCTCGAATATGGTGACCTAAGACCACGAATTTTATAAGAGGCGATGAGCACGTTGATTGCAATGACGCCTTCGATGGTGTGTAGTGGATGGAGGTTGACTTAGTAGTCCCACGGTGTGAAGGATGGTACGGGTGATGTGTAGCGGATGGCATATAGGTTTGGGTTCGGATTGCATCATTATTTCCTATCTATTTTATGAATATGCATGTAATATGTGAACATATGCCTAAATTGTTAAATTTTAGTGTTGGTTGCACATTGAGTCTGTTTGACTCACCCCTTGTGGGATTACTTTTGAGGTGACGATCAGTGATGGGCCGGGTCGGCAGGAGCTTAGTGGAGGCCATGTGAAGTTCAAATTTTCTTTGTTTTGGACTCTCTTTATATTAAGTACTTGAATTTATTTTTGGGGATTATTTGATGTAATAAGGCCTTAGTTGATTTATTTTACTTTACATCCATTTATCATGCTACGAAATATTTTTCTTAAAAAAAATAGACTAAGTAAATTTATCTTAAACTAAACTCTAAATGCTTTGTCACCTAAAGTAAAGGATTTTACAAAATGAAATAAACTTGTTTTCAACTCAAGCCCAACCCAAAACAATCTTTCTTTCAAAACACACAAGTTTTTCCTGAGTAACAAAAGAATTTGAAGCAGTTTACACTGGGAACATACCGAGATCCGATCAAGGCTTGTGGGCGGGTTTGGGGTGTTTCACTCTGACGACTTAAATTATGTTTATACATATAGTAAATGGATCCCAAAGAGTGAGGCGGATGATGTAGAAAAACGCACTGGCTCATGCAGAAGGGACGGTCTTAGTATGAGAATGATAATAGACCCACTACGGTGAGTCAAGAAGGAGGAGGAGAAGAGGCTAGAGAAGCCTTCCTCCATAGGATGGATGCCTGGTACACGGAGTTCATTTGAGCGAACCCGAATGCACAACCCCCTCCACCCCCGCCTGTTCCATAACCTACTCCAGTAGCCCCTCAAGTAGTAAAGGTGGTAAGAGGAGATAAACCTCCAATTGATAGGATCAAGAAGCATGGGGCAGAAGAATTTCGAGCTAGAAAAGATGATGATTCAGAAAGAGCTGAGTTCTGGTTAGAAAATACCATCAGGGTATTTAACGAGCTGTCCTGCAGCCATAATGAATGCATGAAGTGTGTAGTCTCTCTCTTAAGAGATTCTGCATACCAATGGTGGAACACCCTTGTGTCGATGGTACCAAGGGAAAAGATTTCATGGGAATTCTTCCAAGAAGAGTTTAAGAAAAAATATATCAGTCAGAGATTTGTAGATCAGAAGAGGAAAGAATTTTTAGAGTTGAAGCAAGGCAAGATGTCAGTAACCGGTTATGAGCGAGAGTTTGTACGAGTCAGCAAGTACGCTGGCGAATGTGTGTCCATTGAGGCCATTATGAGTAAAAGGTTTGAAGATGGTTTAAATGAGGACATTAAGTTGGTTGTTGCTGTCCTCGAATTAAAAGAATTCGTTGTGCTAGTGGAAAGGGCTTGCAAAGCCAAAGAACTAGTAAAAGAGAAGAAGAAATTTGAAATGGAGTCTTGCGATTCTAGAAAGAGACGATTGGAACAAGTCGTTCCAATCGTCATCCAAGAAGTCAAGAGATTTTTCTACTCGACGACTACTTCCTTTGGATTTTCAAGAAAAGACAAGAGTAAGCAGGATTTGGGAAATAAAGCACAAACGACTTCAGTTGCAAGTGTTGGGAATTTTAGACCTGACAGAGGAAAATGCCCACAATGTGGTAGACGCCTTTTGGGAGAATGCAGAGCACATGAAAATGTATGTTTTAGATGTGGTTCCCAAGACCATTTCATAAAAGATTGTCCAGAGATGACTAAAGAAGAGAGAACTCAGAACCCGAGATCTGGGAGTATGGTCAGAGGGGGCCTGCAGAGGAACCTGGGAAGAGGGGCAAGTGAAAGAGGTAACCCTAGAGAGTAGGCTGTGAGACCTGAGGGTAGAGTGCCTGCAAGGACTTATGCCATTCGCACTCGCGAAGAGGCATCTTCCCCTGATGTTATTACATGTACCTTTTCTCTTTACAATACCAAAGTCATTGCTTTAATAGATCCCAGATCCACACACTCTTACATTTGCATGAAATTATTACCCGGTTTGGGTGTGCCTATAGATACCACAGAATTTATGATTAAAGTGTCTAATCCTTTAGGCAAGAATATGTTAATTGATAAAGTTTGTAAAGATTGTCCATTAATGATTAGAGGTCATTTCTTTAAAGTAAATTTTATGTTGTTACCATTTGATGAATTTGACCTCATTCTTGGTATGGAGTGGTTGACTACTCATAATGTAATTATAAATTGTGGGAAGAAATACATTGAGATGAGATGTGAGAATGGGGATACTCTTCATGTAGAATCAGATGAGCAAGGTAGATCGTCGGTAATAATTTCTCATATGATGGCGCAGAGATATCTAAGAAAAGGGTATGAGGCATTTTGGCCTTTGTATTGAATGATAAAGAGACAGAGTTAAATATTGAATCGGTCTTGATAGTATGTGAGTATGTGGATGTTTTTCCGAAGAATTACAGGATTACCACCGCTAGAGAAGTTGAGTTCAACATTGAGCTAACTCCGTCTTGTACCAATATCCATTACTCCTTATAGAATGGCTCCAACAGAGTTGAAAGAGTTGAAGTTCTGATTGCAAGAGTTGATGAAAAAGGCTTTGCAAGATCAAGTTGTTCACCATGGGCACTCCAGCTTTGTTTGTGAATAAGAAAGATGGCACCATGAGATTGTGCATTGATTACCGTCGACAATAAAGTGACGGTGAAGAACAAGTACCCATTACCTAGGATCGACGATTTGTTTGATCAATTGAAAGGAGCATTGTGTTCTCTAAAATAGACTTGAGATCGGTACTACCGGTAAGAGTGAAAGATTCAGATGTATCCAAGACTGCCTTTTGAATGAGGTATGGGCATTATGAATTTTTAGTCATGCCCTTTGGGCTGACCAATGCTCCTGCGGTATTCATGGACTTAATGAACCGCATTTTTAGACCATACCTTGACAAGTTTGTAGTCATTTTTATTGACGACATACTAATTTATTCCCGAGACGAGAACGAACATGCTGATCTTCTACGGATAGTTTTACAAACTCTTCGAGAAAATCAGTTGTATGCCAAATTCAGTAAAAGTGAGTTTTGGCTCAAGGAAGTAGGATTCCTAGGACATATTGTCTCGAGAAATGGAGTCCAAGTAGATCCAAGTAAGATTTTAGCTATAATAGACTGGAAACCACCGAAGAACATCACGGAGATTAGAAGTTTTCTGGGCCTAGCCTGCTACTACAAATAATTTGTCAAGGGTTTTCTATGATTGCAACCCGATGACTAAATTGTTCTGAAGAATGTGAAGTTTGAGTGGCCAGAAAAATGCCAACAAAGTTTTGAGAAGTTGAAAGCAATGCTGACAGAAGCTCCAATTTTAGTACAACCCGAGGCAGGGAAAGAATTCATATTTATAGCGATGCATCCTTAAATGGATTAGGCTGTGTACTCATCTAAGAAGGTAAGGTAATTACTTATGCCTCCAGATAGTTGAAGCCTCATGAGAAAAATTATCTGATGCATGATCTTGAATTGGCTGCCATAGTCTTCGCTTTGAAGATTTGGAGACACCATTTATATGGTGGACGATGTCAGATTTTTACCGATCACAAAAGTTTGAAATACTTGATGAAGAAAGAGTTGAACTTAAGACAATGAAGATAATTAGAGTTGATAAAGGACAATGAGTTGGCCATTGATTACCATCCTAGAAAGGTGAATGTGGTCGCCGATGCTTTAAGCAGAAAATCCCTATTTTCCTTGAGAGCATTGAATTCAAAAATATCTTTATCCGATGATGATTCTATTTTAGCTGAGTTGAGAGCTAGACCAATGTTCCTTGAAGAGATCTTGGAGGCTCAGAAAGAAGATAGTGAATTGAAAGTTAAGAGAGCTCAGTGCGAGTCAGGTGCTGAATCAGACTTTCGGATTAATTCTGATGGATATTTAATGTTTAGAGATAAAGTTTGTGTGCCAAGAAAAGAGAAGCTTATTCAGAGAATTTTGCATGAGGCACATAACGGATGTTTATCTATACATCCTGGGTGGCATCAAGATGTATAATGATTTAAAGCAATAGTATTGGTGGCCGAAAATGAAGAAAGATATTTCAGAATTTGTTTCCAAGTGAATGATTTGTCAGCAAGTAAAAGCTGAGCACCAAGTACCTTCGAGTTTGCTTTAGCCCATCTTGGTCCCCGTGTGGAAATGGGACCGTATCACCATGGATTTCGTAATGGGTTTACCGTTGTCTCCGAGCAAGAAAGATGCTGTTTGAGTAGTGGTTGATAGACTCACGAAGTTAGCCCACTTTATACCTGTACGAGTGGATTACTCACTAGACAAGTTGGCAAACTTGTATGTTTCAGAAATAGTAAGACTTCACAGAGTTCCCTTATCGATCATATCGGATAGAGATCCGAGATTTACATCCAGATTCTGGAAGAAGCTCCAAGAAGCTTTCGGTACAAAATTGAGTTTTAGTACAGCTTTTCACCCTTAGACCGACGGTCAGTCAGAAAGGTTAATTCAAGTACTCGAGGACATGCTCAGATGTTGTGTTTTGGATTTCCAAGGCAGTTTGGGAAAAGTTTCTCCCATTGGTAGAATTCACCTATAATAATAGCTTTTAGTCGAGCTTAAAGATGGCACCTTATAAGGCCCTATATGGGTGTAAGTGCAGAACTCCTTTGTTTTGGACTGAACTTAAAGAGAACCAAATTCACGGGGTTGATTTTGTTAAAGAAGCTGAAGAGAAAGTGAAAGTGATTCGAGAATGTTTAAAGGCCACATCAAACAGACAAAAATCCTATTTAGATTTAAAGAGAAAAGAGATAGAGTATCAAGTTGGGGATAAAGTTTTCTTGAAAGTGTCACCATGGAGAAAAGTCTTCAGATTTGGCCGAAAAGGCAAATTAAGTCCACGTTTTATTGGACCCTACGAGATTACTGAGAGAGTTGGACCAGTAGCTTACCGTTTGGCTTTGCCCTCTGAATTAGAAAAGATACATGATGTGTTTCACGTGT
The DNA here is from genome assembly GCA_025506655.1 of Gossypium rotundifolium. Classification (NCBI taxonomy): domain Eukaryota; kingdom Viridiplantae; phylum Streptophyta; class Magnoliopsida; order Malvales; family Malvaceae; genus Gossypium; species Gossypium rotundifolium. The sequence continues at coordinate 118,051,448 of CP106731.1, read as the reverse complement.
CAATGTTACGACACTACAGATCAGACCCTTCACATGTAATTACCCCTTCAGAAATAGAGATTCGCCCCGACATGACCTATGGTGAAGAACCAGTCAAGGTTTTGGCTCGGGAAGTCAAGCAATTGAGGAATAAGAGTTATCCTTAGTAAAAGTATTATGGAAAAGACATGTAATTGAAGATTCTACATGGGAACCAGAAGAGAGTATAAGAAACCAGTATCCAAACCTTTTTGTTGGTAAGATTTTGAGGACGAAAATCCCAAGAGGGAGAATTATATGACCGATTTAGGGCCTAGTAGGGATAGTGGTGCAAGGCCACAAACCCGAGGTGAATTTATGAGTTTTCAAGTTTATGCCATGTTTGCACGTTAGTATGAAAGTTTTGTAAAGCAATTTTATTAAATTGAGGACAATTGGTCCAAAAAGGACTAAATTGTAAAAGTTGCAATATATGAGTTTCTATAAGCTTTTTGCATGAAATAGCTTTAGAATAATAATTATGAGCCTTAAATAGCAATTTGCCCAAAATAAAATTTTGGACAAAATTGACCTTGAGATAGTGTTAAGATGAGGAAAATTTTGGTCATTTGTTTATTAAGTGGGAAAAAGATGAGAAAATTCACTCATCTTCTTCCTTGTCTTCTTGAAAATTTGAAGACACTAAGCTAGGGTTCTTCATTTTTTTTTTCAAGCTCATAGTAAGTTCATCTTAGCCCGCTTTTAATATTCTTCGTATTTTGAAGTTCTTGTATTATGAATTAGCTAATTTTAGCTATGAAATGAGCTAAGATGCATGTTCAAAAATTTACCCTTGAATGATATGCTTGTTAAATGATGTTTTATGGAAGTTTAAGAGAGTTTGATGTTAGATAAACATCTTTTCCTTAATGAGTTTCATGAAAAAATGGTAGTAGGGACCATTTTGTAATAGTTATAAAATTGGTCATACCTACTAGAATAGTGAGAATTGATGATTGTTATAGAAGAGAAAATGATATAGCTAAGCATGAAGTTTAAGAAAGTTGCATAAAAATCAATTTATGAGAATTGGGGCAAAAGTGTTAGATAGTATAAGGGCAAAATAGTAATTTTGCCAGAACATGAGTTATGTGTTAATTTAGTCAATATGATTATTAAATGATCTATTTATGATTATAAATCAAGAAAAACAAAGCCCGGATCGAAACCGAGGCAAGAACAAAGTTGTGAACTAAATTGCATATCTACATACATTTTGTATATTGAGGTAAGTTTGTATGATTTCTAAGTTTTATGATTTTTATCATTAATTTGCTTAGTATAATGTACAATAATTGTATGAAATGATCATGTTATGTTCAAGCAAGAAATCACGATAATATGTACAAGCAAGTCCCGATTGAAGATGAATTTCCCTGGGATACTCGATCTACTACACAAGTTATCATGTAAGTCCAAGGCAAGCTTGGCATTGATCAAGTTATCATGTAAGTCCAAGGCATGCTTGGCATTGATCAAGATATCATGTAAGTCCAAGGAAAGCTTGGCATTGAGAAAGATATCATGTAAGTCCAAGGTAAGCTTGGCATTGATCAAGTTAGCAAGCAAGTTATCATGTAAGTCCAAGGCAAGCTTGGCATTGAGCAAGATATCATGTAAGTCCAAGGCAAGCTTGGCATTGAGCAAGATATCATATAAGTCCAAGGCAAGCTTGGCATTGATCAAGTTAGTAAGCAAGTTATCATGTAAGTCCAAGGCAAGCTTGGCATTGAGCAAGATATCATGTAAGTCCAAGGCAAGCATGGCATTGATCAAGTTAGCAAGCAAGTTATTATGTATGTCCAAGGCAAGCTTGGCATTGAGTATGTTATCAAGAGCAAGACTTCACATAAGTCCATGTCAAGACATGGCCTTGAAACTAAGATGAGATATTCCATGTAAGACCATACCGAAGATATGGCTTTGGTATCAAGTTATGTGGGTCGAGATTTAGTATCCTCGGTTATTTGCAGAAAGTCATAGGGCAAATGAGTAAGTTAAAAAGAAGATATCAAGAAAGCTAAGAAAGCAAAGTTAGTATCAAGATGAAATTGAGTATTATTCATGTTATGAATGAGGAAGTAAAGATTATGATAATTATTATTAAAGTATACTGATCAATGTGATCAAGTGATACAGGTACCATGTTTACATTACAAGTATGAGAATGTTAAGTATCATAAGACATGTAAGAATCAAGTATGAGTAAGTAAGTTTTATAGCTGAAATTATGATACCATTGTAAGCTGGATGGTTTATGTTAAGCAAGTATATTGACATGTGTTGTACATACAAACTTACTAAGCTATATGCTTACACTATGACTCTTTCTTACTATGCAGTTCCGCTAAGCTAACTAGTGGATCATTAAAGTCGAAGCTCGCAACACACTATCAACTCTTATTTTGGTATAGCCATATTACTTTACTAAGTATGGCATGTATAGGAAGCATTCATTTTGTGTATATGCTTTAGGAAAGGCCATTGTATAGGCCATCAAGTTCATTATTCTTTTGTATTTGACTAAATATGTATGTTTATTAAGATCAATGAAGCATGTAGTATTATTCATGAAAGATGGGTTGTTATTGCATTTTTTATTTGAGTTTATGTATGATCTTCTTTTCAAGGTGGCAAATGGCTTGGTAAATAGCCTTTAAGTGCTGGCACAGTTGGACACACGGGCGTGTGTCAAGGCCGTGTTAACCCTGCACCTTAGTATTATTAATCATAATGGGCCACGAGCAAATCCCATGGCCGTGTGTGTATGCCATGTAAGGCACACGGTATGGACATGGGCGTGTGCCCAGACCATGTTAATTTAGTCAGTATATCAAGGATTAGCACACGGTCTAAGCCCACGGGCATGTCATGGCCGTGTGAAATTAGTCAGTAACCTCCCACGGTTGGTAGACATGGGCGTGTCTAAGCCGTGTGGAAATAGTCGATGAGTTCTACGGTTTGAGGGCATAGGCGTGCTTAATGGGTACAGGCGTATTCCAAGTCACACAGGCGTGTGAACCCTGCTTCAAAAATGAGTTATTTTATTTTAATTTCGAAAGTTTTCTGACATGAGTTAAAGGCCTCATAGGCCCTTGTTATATGTGTTGACTAAGAAAGTGAAGTTTTTAAGTTGGGATGAAATTTTATATGTTTCAGTGAGTTCAAACATAGTAATGTCTCGTATCCAGACCCAGTATAGGTCTTGGGTGCGGGGTGTTACACACAAAGTGAATCCATCACATAGATCAACTCTTAATTGTTCACACCATATCATCCATAGCTAGTATGCTCACTCAACCATTCATAAATTCATATACAATCTCATCAACCACAAAAGTTTAATACATACCTCAGCCAACACATAGTTACTCACCATTCATGCTAATTCATGCTCGATATTGCATTTTCGATCAACCTTTGTTTTTCATTAAGTTTAATTGCACACTTAGTGCCAAATTCATAGCCAAAGCTTAATTGTCATCGCACACTTAGTGACTATTCTTTAAACCAACTTATCTCGTTATTGCACACACAGTGCCAAATCAATAAGCTAAAGCTTCTATTATTTCACACACATAGTGCTAATCATCTCCGTCTCGATTTCAATTACACACACTTAGTGCCTCATTTCTCAATATCATACATATAACATCTCTAATTCAATAACTATCATTCAATTCACATCACATAGATATAAATTAACAACTTGTACTATATCCGAACTTACCTCAGACGTCGAAATATCGAAACTAGCCGATCAATCGAGTACTTTGTCTTTGCCTCGATCTCAATCCAAATCTCTCCTTTCTCGGTCTATACATAATCAAATTTAACTCATTCAATCACTAATTCATTCAATTTAATCCAAACACACATATTTAGGGCATTTTACAAAATAGCCCTCACATTTTCTCATTTTGACACTTTAGTCCCTATTTCATAAAATCATCAAATACACATAATTTCATTTCACCCATGCCTAGCCGAATTCTTCTTATGCATATACATGCCCATATATTTCATTTATTTCACATTTTAGTCCCTCAAAGTACTATTTTCTCAATTAAGTCCAAATTACTCAAAATCACCAAAAACTCAAAGACAAACTATGTTAATCTAACACATATCTTCCATATTCCACCAACTAACAACACAAAGCTCACATATTCATCAATGACATATCTCAAAATCACCATCAATTTCTAAAATTTAAGGATGGGTTTAATAATACACTAAGCAACGATCACAAAAACGTAGAAATTATCAAAATCGAGCTCAAAACATACCTTGATTGAGCTTAGATAATGGCCGAAACCTAGCTTGCTCAACAATGGTGTTTTTCTCCTTTAAAAATCGACTATATCCATTAAAATTATGAACAAAATATTGTTTTGTTTTAATTTAATGACATTATTTACCAATTACCAAATTACCATTAATAAATACATTTAAAATTCTTGTAATATATAGCCATTTATGTCCATTACCATCCACTCACTTATGTAATGGTTTAATAACAACATAAGGACTCCTCATTTAGAAATCCATGACAAATAAACACTTTAACAATCAACACACAACTTTTACATTTTCTGCAATTAGTTCCTTTTTGCTAGTTAAGCAAGCAATCGATAAAATTTTCACACAGAAATTTCACACATGCTCAATCATATATTATAAACACCAAAAATAATATTAAAATATTTTTTCGACCTCAGATTTGTGGTCCTGAAACCATTGTTTGGACTAGGGTCTAAACCAGGCTGTTACATGTGCCAACATCAATGATAGTTCTAGCAGTTACTAAAAAGGGTTGTCCTAAGATTAAAGGTGCTTTACTGTCCTCATCCATGTCTAGAACAACAAAGTCAATTGGGAATATAAATTTATCGATTTTTACAAGCACATCCTCAACAATTCCCCTAGGAAATCTAATAGTTTTATCTGCTAGTTGGATGCTCATCCTATTTTGTTTAGGTTTCCCAAGACCTAGTTGCTTAAACATTTTATAGGGCATGACATTAATACTCGCCCCTAAATCAGCTAAGGCATTATTAACATCTAAACTACCAATTAAACAAGGAAGAGTAAAACTCCTTGGATCCTTTAATTTGTTGGGTAGTTTATTCTGTAAAATGGCTAAGCAGACTGCATTTAGCTCCACGTGCGATGCATCATCTAACTTCCGTTTGTTTGCTAAAAGCTCCTTTAAAAATTTAACTGAGTTGGGCATCTGTGAAAGAGCTTCAATAAACGGTAAGTTAATATGTAACTTTTTTAAGAGTTTAAGAAATTTACCAAATTGCTCATTGGTATGGTCTTTCTTTGTCGCGTTAGGATATGGCACACGAGGTATATGCTCTTTTCTTACCGATTTTTGTGCTTTATGGCTTACCTCAACCTTACCATTGCTTACCACAGTTTCTTGCCTTAGTTTTGGTTTAGGTTCTACTAACCCTTCTTTGTCGCGTCAGTGATGGCATGGAGTTACTTCTTTGGGTTAGGTTCGGTGTTACTCGGTAAGCTACCTTGTGGCTATTCTGAGATTAGCTTAGCAAGCTAACCTATTTGGTTCTAGAGCCCTTGAGTTATGCTTTCTAATTTTTAGTGCTGTTTTGGTGTTTGAAAATGGGTTTTTAACACCGAGATGAATTTTGTTAGCATCTCCTCAAGGTTCGGCTTCTTCTCCTGTTGGTAGGGTTGTTATTGAAAGCCTAGAGGGGGTTGTGGTCTCTGATTTTTTTGACCACCCCATGAGAAATTGGGATGGTTCCTCCAACCTGCTTTGTAAGAGTTACTATAGGGATTATTCTGAGGTTTAGAATTGTTACCCATATAGTGAGCTTGTTCATTCTCTGTGCTCGGGTTGTAGGATGGATATTCTATTGTGTTCATCCCTCCTCCATTTGTGTCGCATTGCATCACCGGATGTACCTACGTAGAAACACATAAACCATCAATCTTTTTGTTTAAAAGCTCTACCTGGTTTGATTACATGGTGACCGCGTCGAGGTTGAAGACACCAGTAGCTTTTGTCCGCTTTGTTCTCATCTTGCCACTGATAGTTATTCAGTGACATTTCCTCTATAAACTCATAAGCCGCTTTAGGTGTTTTGTTATTTAGAGTTCCACCAGCGGCTGCATCGATTAGTTGCCTAGTTGAGGGGTTCAAACCTTTATAGAAGGTTTGAACCTGTAGCCATAAAGGTAACCCATGGTAAGGGCACCTTCTCAATAAGTCTTTATATCTCTCCCATGCATCGTAAAGAGTTTCTAAATCCATCTGCACAAAAGAAGAGATATCATTCCTCAACTTTGCCATTTTAGCCGATGGAAAATATTTTAATAAAAATATCTCGATCATCTGTTCCCAAGTAGTGATAGAACCTCGTGGTAACGAGTTCAATCAATGTTTAACTTTATTTCTTAAGGAAAAAGGAAATAACCCAAGGTGAATGGCATTATCAGAAATGCCATTAATCTTAAAAGTATTACAGAACTCTAGAAAGTTGACCAAATGAGTATTTGGGTCCTCATCATGCAAACCATCAAATTGAACAAACTGTTGAATCATTTGAATAGTGTTAGGTTTCAGTTCAAAATTATTTGCAGTAATAGCAAGTCTAACAATACTCAATTCAGCCCCAGTTAAATTGGGCTTAGCATAAGCTGTAACAAAATGTCGTTAATAAATTGAAAGAAAATTCGAGTTAAATCATATTTGTAAAAGTTTATCTTGAAATCCATTTATTAATCAATTTGGAAAAACTTTTATTTTCGTTCTTAGAAAAATTCTCGTTTAAAACAATTTAAGCAAAATAATAAGTAAACCAACCATAAAGCAAATAATAAAATAGTTAGAGGCCTTATTACAACTTAAACCAAAATAATAAAATAACGGAATAGAAATTTAAAATTCAAAACACTATTTACGAAGAATGGCCTCCACCGAGTCATCCATGGCCCAAGTCCACCTCACGGAGCATTACCTACTGAGGGTTAAGAGAAAGGGGTGAGTTACAAGAACTCGATGTATAATCCCTTACCATCATCCACTGGGTGAACACACATAGCAATATTTTGGGCTAAGCCCAATTACAATTAAAACATGTATATAATATGCATGTGATATGCAATTCCCAAACCAAGCCTAATTTCCATCCGCTACACACCCCGCATCAACCATCACACCTGTGGGGATCAAGTCAACCCACCCAGCCAACACACCGATCGTAGGCATTAAGCCATTTTATATTTGTGGCAAAGCCATCGAACTAGAGGCAATAAGCCATTTGATTATTTGTGGCGAGCCATAGAACTAGAGGCAATAAGCCATTTGATTATTTGTGGCGAGCCACCGAACTAAAGGCAATAAGCCATTTGATTATTTGTGGCGAGCCACCGAACTAGATTACAGCAATGGCCTTTCTTCTCTTCATCATTTTCCCAACCCATGCAAACATGTATGCATAACAATTTATATCCATATGATAATTTTAGCAAAAGGCCCAATTTACAAGAGAATCAATATTTCAAGTTTTTAATTAAGGCCCATAACACAAAAAAAGGGTTGTCCTAAGATTAAAGGTGCTTTATCTTGTCCTCATCCATGTCTAGAACAACAAAGTCAATCGGGAATATAAATTTATCGATTTTTACAAGCACATCCTCAACAATTCCCTAGGAAATCTAATAGTTTTATCTATTAGTTGGATGCTCATCCTATTTTGTTTAGGTTTCCCAAGACCTAGTTGCTTAAACATTTTATAGGCATGACATTAATATCTGCCTAAATCGGCTAAGGCATTATTAACATCTAAACTACCAATTAAACAAGGAAGAGTAAAACTCCTTGGATCCTTTAATTTGTTGGGTAGTTTATTACGTAAAATGGCTAAGCGGTACGCATTTAGCTCCACGCACATGCATCATCTAACTTCCGCTTGTTTGCTAAAAGCTCCTAAAAATTTAACCGAGTTGGGCATCTGTGAAAGAGCTTCAATAAGCGGTGAGTTAATATGTAACTTTTTAAGAGTTTAAGAAATTTACCAAATTGCTCATTGGTATGGTCTTTCTTTGTCGCGTTAGGATATGGCACGAGGTATATGCTCTTTTCTTACCGATTTTTGTGCTTTATGGCTTACCTCAACCTTACCATTGCTTACCACGTTTCTTGCCTTAGTTTTGGTTTAGGTTCTACTAACCCTTCTTTGTCACAGCAATGATGATGGCATGGAGTTACTTCTTTGGGTTAGGTTCGATTGTTACCTCGATAGCTTCCTTGTATTTCTCGAGATTAGCTTAGCAAGCTAACCTATTTGGTTCTAGAGCCCTTGAGTTATGCTTTCTAATTTTTAAGTGTGTTTTGGTGTTTTGAAAATGGGTTTTTAACACCGAGATGAATTTTGTTAGCATCTCCTCAAGGTTGGCTTCTTCTCTGTTGGTAGGGTTGTTATTGAAAGCCTAGAGGGGTTGTGGTCTCGATTTTTTGACCACCCCATGAGAAATTGGGATGGTTCCTCCAACACGCTTTGTAAGAGTTACTATAGGGATTATTCGAGGTTTAATAACCGTACATTGTACGAGGAGTAGGATTTTGATTCACCGGATTTTCAGTAACCACAGGAAGTAGCAGATTATTATCTATAACACCCCCAACCCGTATCTGTCGTCAGAACAGGGTTACGAGGCATTACCAAGAAGTACATAACACTTACAGATAATTTTAAATCATTATTATTCAAATATCGAGACTAATTATAAACATTCCTTCAACGGGCCTTCGAGGTCTAAATCATACATTAAGATCGGGTCGAGACTAAATCGGATCCTCAGGAAAATTTTTCAATACAATGCAATAAACAATCATACATCCATTCAATGCATTATTACTCTAACATGCACAAACTCAACATTCAAGTTAGTTCAATAATTTCCATATATCAATAATATATACCATGATTGATGAGCTCATCAATACCATGATTTCCATTCTCTTGTTATTTTTCCATATCTATCCCGTTGAATTTCTCAAATTTCGATGGATTTTCAGAGGTAAACTTTAGTGTACAAATTCGGTCCGTCAATTCATATTCATGTGCGCATTTCCATTTCGAGAGCACACTCATAAACCTCATCCTTACAATGAGATTACGGTCCAAAGCTAAATCTCAGTAATATAAACTCATAGTGTATTGTTTGGATTACAAGTCCAAAGCAAACTCGCAACGACAATTACTTTAATGAGCTTGGATCCGAATTACCAGTCCAGGATAAATTCAGACCCTAATTTAGATTACCCGTCTAGGTTAAATCCATTTTCCACATATTCTTCCAGAGGGCCATATCAGGTTAGGATCACCCATCCAGGCTAGATCCTTTTTACTGTCAATTCCTTTTCAGAGATCCATCGAATTCAATCGGGATTTATTTTCCCTTTTCATCAAGAATATCAATACTTCATCAATTATCTTACAATAAACATCCAAATCATATTCACATCAATAAAAATATATTTCAAGCATTTAAAAATATAATTCAAGTTACATGAACTTACAATTCGATTTTTATACCATAACGATAATCTTAGTTTCATAATAAATATTTGAAATAAATCATTGTATCATTTCTAATTCAACGTTTATCGATTATAATTGGGCATGTGATCAATTTATACATAATTCATTCATATATTTTTCCTCCTCCTCCTCTCCATCAATATCCTTAGTATAAATAACACACTTGTAAGTAACATTATCTATAATTTTCACTATTTACTTATATGGATACTCAAGTTGTCCATCCGTGTCACAGTTGCTAAATTATTTTTATCTTGAGCTACAGAACTCCAAATTAAGATACGCTAATTTTATCTGAAACTAGACTCACATATCTTGTTACCATTAACTTTTCAAAATTTTTGTTTAGCCAATAAGTACATTTTATTCTTTAAAATCACCCATGTTCTACTGTCTGACAGTTCCGACCCTTCTTCATTAAAAATTAATTATCTCCTTATATGGGATTTAGATGATGTTCCCATTTGTTTCTATTGAAAATAGACTCATTCAGTATTTTAAACATATAAATTTAAGCCCATAATTATTTTTATCCAATTTTTGATTATTTTCAAAAGTCAGAACTAGGGAACCCGAAATCATTCTGACCTTGTCTCACAAAACCTATTATATCTCATGATTTACAATTTTATTGCTTACACCATTTCTTCTATAAGAAACTAGACTCAATAAGCTTTAATTAAATATTTTATTCATCCTCTAATATGATTTATACAATTTTTGGTGATATTTCAAAGTTATGCTACTGCTGCTGTCCAAAATTGTTTTAGTGCAAAGTGTTCATTTCATTTTGCCCCAAATTTTACAGTTTATACAATTCAGTCCTTGTCCAATTAACCCCTCAATTGGGCTAATTTTTCTTAATTAATACCTTATTCTATCATTTTAAGCTACTTCCTAACCCTTGAAAATTAGAAATTTTGCATTAAACCTTAATTCAAAACTCTTTTACAATTAGGTCCTAAAATCAATTTCCATCAATTTTTCTTGATAAAATCATCATATATCAAAATTAAAGCTTCAATTATACATTTATTCATCATATTCTTCTAGATCTCATCCATAGCAACTTTAAAAATTAGCCATAAAATCAAAAACTAATGACATAGTAAGTTGGGCCAACTTGTAAAAGTCCAAAAACATAGAAATTTCAAGGAGAAAGCAAGAATTAAACTTACACGAAGCTAGAGTATGAAAACCAGATTGAACCCTCTTCCATGTCTTTTTTTCAGTTGATAAAAATGAAGAGAAATGAAGAGAATTCTAGATATTCCAATTTGGTCCCATTTTTATTTAGCTAATTTTGGCAAATTTTCAATTTTGGCCTTATTTCACCCATTTCTTGATTTTTCTCAGCTATTGCCGCCCAAAATATCTCCTTTGGGCTTATTTTCACTTTAGGTCCTTCCTCATTTGACAATTGAGCTATTTATTCCTTCTAGCAACTTTTACACCTTTTTTAATTTAGTCCTTTTTATTTAATTAACCACCCGAACGTCAAAATTTTCTAACGAAATGTTAATATTACCTTATTGGAGCTTTGTAAATATTCATAAAAATATTTATGACTCGGTTTATAACACTGAGATCTTGATACCTCTTTTTCTCAATTTCTTGACCAAATAAATTTTTATAAAACACTGAAATCTCTTTCTAATTAAAACCCCTTTCGTTGCATTAACTCGATCTATGGATTCCCTTATTAGATTTGACTCTAATCCGGAAGATTTATGTCATCCTATTTCTAAGGTTGCAATCAACTCTGCTTAATTATGCTAGATCTACTCTTAAACAGGGACTTTTGCTCCACTTAATATGCACATCAAACTTGAATTAATATCTTGAAAATATTAAAGCAAGGGTTAAGAACACATAATTAAGAACAAGAGCAAGTATTTATCATGTAATTCATATAATTAAATAATAAGATTCATCTAGGTTTCATCCTCCCTAGGTATTTAGGGAGTTTAGTTCATAACGTAAAAGGAAAACATCTTAGAATCAAGAAAACAACAAGACATAAAGAACCCAAAAACTTCTAAAGAACTTGATGGAGATCTTCAATCTTGGAGTGGATTTGCTTTGAAATGATTTTGACGGCTTCCTTCGAGTAACTTTTTTGCTCTACTCTGCGTGCTCCCTAGGTTTTCTTCTGGTGTGTATTTGTAGACTTTAGAATGCTCAAAACCCTAAAAATTGGTTTTTTTTCGCTTGAAAATGAAGCAAGGTGCGACAGGGACACGGGCTTGTGATCAGCTCGTGTGAGAAGGCCCAGGCCGTGTGCAAGTTTGCATGGCTCTCGATCAACACGGCTAGAACACGAGTGTGTGTCCAGCCCGTGTGACTTAGCCCGTGTGGTACTGGCTTGGCCATGTGGATCCTTAAGATGGCCCGTTTTATCTGATTTTGGCCTGTTTTTCGTTCCTTTCGCTTCGCTTGCTCTCCTAAGTATAAAATTATGAATTTGAAGGATTAGGAGCATCGAATTCACATATTTGTATAATAAACCATCCAAAAACACGCTAAGCATGGGATTAAAATGTGTTACTTTTATGGTTTATCAGAATGTCGCATGTTGAATTGATAAGGTAAGTTAAGTAAATATCATATAAACTTACTAAGCATTCAATATGTTTACCCCGTTGTTTTTCCCTTTCCTTATAGATTGTCACTTTACAGAACGTGTCAAACAGATCACTTTGAAGCTCACACTAGTTGTTTTTCCCTTTCCTTATAGATTGTCACTTTACAGAACGTGTCAAGCAGATCACTTTGAAGCTCACACTATCCTATTTTCAAATCGATAGTTTTTCGATTGTTTTAAGTCCAAAATTGTGACATGTATACAGATGTTTTGTATATGTTAACTTTTAATGTTGAACATAGTTTGAAACTTACCTAATGCAATATTTTGGAAATGTAAATGCCTAATTGAAATGGTATGTTTTGGTAAATGTGTTTGAGTTATGTATGTGGCAATTGAAATAACATATTTGAATGTGATTTGACATTGACAAATTTGGTATTTGGAAAATTGCTTAATATGTATGACATGGTATTGGAATGATGTGTTTAATGGTTGAATAAGTGATATGAAGTTTATTGTGGTTATTCGCACTTGAATGGTATGTGTTTCTAGCGTTTTGGAGCATGTGAAGTTGGTCATTTATGCACAAATTAATTAGATTGTGTGGAATCTTGAAAATAGGTACCAAATGGCTCAAATTTTATCAAAAATAGAGTCCTCGCCCCGATGAGCAATCTTCCTCACCACAATGTCATTCGATAGTGAGTTGCGTCGCGATGTTGAGTAGTCTGAGGTCACAGTGTGACATATTGTTTGGTGACATCATGATGTGGAGGAAGTGACGTCACGACGTTTACTTTGAAATTTTAAGACTTTACAATTTGATTCTATTTCATGGTCGAGACAACAAAAGAGCTTTTGTAAGCTCAATTGAAGCTCATATTTGATTTCTTAACGTAATGTAAATGTGTTCACCACATAATTGTATGTTTGACTGATTGTTTTATTGTATAATTAACTGTAGTTGCTCCAACAATGAATGTGGCATCCTATAGCTTAGACTCGACGATCAGGTCGGGTGAGGGGTGTTATAATATTGGACTTATATATAATAAAAATTAAACCTAAAAATCAAACACAATATGATTTAAACTTGAACCTAATATGATTTAAACTTGAATTAAAAGCTCGAAACATATAATTTCCATAATAATCCTATCCAAAAATTTGACTTGCGCAGTTTTCACTAAAATGGTCATAACTTGAGCTCCTAAACTCAAAATTGAGTGATTCAAAGTGCATTTAGAATCTAAAAGATAGATATTTGAAAGCTATAAAGACATCTCAACCCATAAATGCTTGGATCCCATCCAAAAAGTCATTAAAATTTGACTGATTTTCCAATTTTAAAAATTGACAACTTCGGTGAATGGAATTTAATACATTTCACCTCATTCGTGCATGTATCGAGGTTTCTTTTAATGGGAAGATTGCTAGTGTTTTTTGTTTGAATAGAGGAATTTTTTAAGGTAACCCTTTATTGCGTTACATTTTTATGCTTTTTATGGAGTATCTTGCGCAAGCGATTAACTGTGTTGTTCTTGGGAGTCGTTGGACCCCTTTTAAACTTAGTTGTAGTGGACCTATTATTTCTCATTTGTTTTTCATAGATGATATAATCATGTTTTCTTATGTAACTTTGGAAAAAAAAAAAGGGAATTATCAATAAGGTATTAGTGGACTTTTTCCAGTTCTCAAGTCACAAGATGAATTGTGAGAGAACACAATTTTTTCTCACATAGTTGCGAATTGAGATTAGTATATGGTTGGCTGTGGCTTATGTGGATGATCAAGGAACATACTTGGGCATTTATCTCCTTGATCGTTAGGATACCAAAGAGACATATGCCTATTTGATTAACACTATAAAAGACAATCTTGCTGGTTAAAAGGTACACTATTTATCTTCTGTTGGTCGAATAACACTATCAAAGTCGATTCTTGCAGCGAGCCCTAACCACACCATATAGATAGTTGTGGTCTCTGTAAGTGTTTGTATGTAAATGGAATGAATAATACGAAATTTTATTTAGGGCCATACGAATGATAAGAGAGCTACGCCTCTTGTGAATTGGAATGATATTGTAAGCCTATTGGTATTGGTGGTCTTGGTTTTATAAATTTGGTAAGTCTTAATAAATCTTTTCTCATGAAGATAGGTTTTTAGTTAAATCTTAATGGCGATTATTTATGGATTCAATTTCTTAAAGCTAAATATAAATAGAAGGGTGATGTGCCTCCATCTTTGCAACAACCATCTTATTCTTACCTTTGGAGTGGTTTGAGCAAGATTTGGGATTTTATCTGGCATGGCTTAATTTGGATACTTTGGGATGGTAAAAAAAGTATATTTTTAAAGAGATAACCAGCTTAGGTGCTAGTATCCGTTAATTGCTTACTGCTATTGTGCTAATTATATCCATGATTGCTTTATTATGGTTGTTTTTATGGTCACGTATGAAGGGAGTTGGAATTAGGATTAGCTTCGCTGGAGCGCTGCTTAGTTGTATATTATAAAGAATTAAGGCTTTAATACCCGCTTTTGGGGTGGAGAAAAAAGAAATTCCAAGATGGATATGAGATAAGAAACGTCGATTTTTTGTCCAATCGACTTGAAAGTTTTTTGAACAATAAGTGGATAGGGAACGAGATTATATTTGGTTAAGGATATGGAAAGTTCAGGCTGTTTAGAGAGTGAAGACTTTCTGTTGGTTCATTTGCAAAGGTAAACTTTTTATTAATGTTTAGAGATTTAAGAGAAGAATGATTAATGATAGATGCTACCAATTTTATTTTAAATAAAGTTGAATCCATTGATCATGTCCTGCGATGGTGCCCGATGGCCATGAGACTTTGGATTAATCTTATAGTCCAATGAAAATAGACACAAATCAATGGGTATTGAAGAACATTTCATAGCCTACATATTTTTCAGAGGATGTGGACTAGGGCATGTTATTTGGAGGGATCTGTTGGAACTTGTGGAACAAATGAAACCAAAGAATTTTTGTTACTGATCTTGTCTTAATGATAGGGCATATTAGAGGCAAGTAAGAGGTTATGGTTTGAGTATAAAGCTGTTGTAACTGTAACAGCCTGATTTTGGGCCTAGTCGGAATAGTGGTTTTGGGGCCACAAATTTGACAAGGAAAAATCTTATTCTTATTATATTTTTATGGTCTACGATTTCACGGAGAGATTTCGTGAAAATTTCATTCGAAATTTTGACGTTTGGGCACTCAATTTAGTCAAAAGAATTAAATTGTAAAAAGTGCAAAAGTTGAGTTCCACATGTTAGAGGTGTCCAATATCTATGAAATTCTAACCTTAAATGGAAATTAGACCATTGGTTAAATTTTTGGACAAAAATGGACATTAGATAAGTGAAATAGGATATTTTTAAGTTAGGGGCATTTTAGTAATTTAGTAATTAAATGGGCTAAAAGACAAAATAAAAGCCAAAAACCTTTGTCCATCTTCTTCCTTGGCCAAATTTAGCATGGGGGAAGCCATGGCTAGGGTTTTCAAGCTTTCAAGCTCAATAGTAAGTGCATCCAAGCCCCGTTTTTAATGCTCTTTACATTTTTGAGATCCCCGCAACTTGGTTTAGCTATTTCTACCATTATTTTGAGCTAGGGTTTGTATTTAAAAATTTACCCATGGATGACATGCATGTGCTTTGATGTCTAATGGTAGAATATGAATGCTCGGTGTGTAGTAAATGAATTTTACTAAGTGATTTCGATGAAATCGCATAAAAGGACTAATTTGTAAAAAGTTGAAAAATGTATGAAAATGTGTGAATGAATGCAAATTGTGGACTGCTATAATTATGAAAATGGTTCGTCTAGGCCTAAAATACAAGGAAATCAAATAAAAATTATTTTACGAGCCTAGGGGAAAAAGTGTAAATATGACAAAGTTTAGGGGCAAAAACATAATTTTTGCCATAGTATGATTTTTAGGTCACAATGAATAATGTGACTAATAAGTAAGTTAAATGTGATGTTATAGATCAAAGAAAATGAGGTTCGAGCTTAGAACGGGGGGAAAAAAGAGTAACTGACGGTTAGGTCTCTTCTTGCCATTTAGTTATCGAGGTAAGTTTGTGTGAAATTAAAGCTACATAATGTTTTTATATTTTTAATTTCCAGATATTATGTGAAATGAATATTATTTCTATGAAATCGACTAATGATGCCTTGATGAGAGTATGATGAAATTATGTTAAGTTGAAGTCCCGATTGAACATTCGGAATAGCAAGGATACTAATGTCACAACATGAGAGAAGGAAGGTCTCGTATAAGACCATATCTGGGATATGGCATCGGCACCAAATGGGTCTCATATAAGACCATGTCTAGGACATGGCATCAACACCGAATGTAGATCCCGTATAAGACCATGTCTAGGACATGGCATCAGCACTGAATAAGGAAGGTCCCATATAAGACCATGTCTGGGATGTGGCTTCGGCACCAAAGGAAGATCTCGTGTAAGACTATATCTGGGATATGACATCGACATCTATGTACGATCTTGTATAAGACCATGTCTGGGACATGGCATCGACATCTATGTACGATATTGTATAAGACCATGTCTGGGACATGGAATCAACATCGAGTTAAGAGATCCTGTGTAAGACCATATCTGAGATATGGCATCGGCATCAAGAGGTGATCCCATGTAAGACCATATCTGGGATATGGCGTTGGCATCGTGATACATGTATGATGAGATGAGTATCCTCTGATATTCTGAGTTGTTCAACGGGCAAAGAGCTAAGTTTATGCATCAATGACAAAGAGCTAAGTTTATGCATCAATGACAAAAAGCTAAGTTTATGCATCAATGACAAAGAGCTAAGTCCATGATTATGATGTAAGAATATGTGGGAAATGTGGATTGTGATAATGTGTGAGGCTTTTAAGCCAAAATAAATTGAGAAATGAAATGTTCAAGTTTTTGTTGTTGATGTGTAAGTTAAATTGGCCAATGAAAGACTTATAAATATTTGATGATGACTAGCTATTGGCATGGCTAACTATGGATATGCTTTAGTATTGTAAGTGTGTAATTGAGAATTAATACAAAGAAAGCATGATAGAGTAAAATTAACAATAAAAAATTTTGAACAGCAGCAGTTGAATCATTTTGAAAATTCACTAAAAATGGTAGAAATTGAATTAGAAGTTGAATAAGATATGAAATTAAATCTTATTGAGTCTAATTTAACATAAAAGAGGCGGTGTAAGCAAAATAATATCAGATTATGAGATATTTGAATTTTTATAAGACAGGGTCGGAATGATTTCGAAATCCCCTGTTCTGACTTTGGAAATTCATAAAAAATTGTAAAAAAATAGTTGAAGGATAAAATTTATATTATTTAATTTCTTAATGAGTTTATTTTCAAGAGAAACAAACGAGAACATCTTTCAAGTTATTTGTAATGAGAAAATAAATTTTTAGTGAAGAGGGGTCAAACTGTCAGACAACGAAACAGGGGAAACTTTAAAGAATAAACTGTACTGATTGGCTGAACTAAAAATTCTAGAAATTTTATAGTAAGAATATATGTCAGTTTAGATTAAAGGAAAATTAGTGGATCTTAATTTGAAGTTTCGTAGATCCGGATAAAAATAATTTAGTTACTGTAACTCGAGTAGAAAGCTCAAGATGAACCTAAGTGAATTGAGAAATTTTATGCAATAATGATGGCATTATCTTGAGAACTCAAAATAAGGATTGTTTAAAGCATGGTAATAAATTGGTTATTATTTACATACATACTTACTAAGCTTTATAGCTTACTCCCTTCCTTTCTCATATCATGTAGGGTTTATACTAGCTCGGGTTAGAGATCACGGAGATGCTATCACACTATCAAGCTATCATATTGGGTATAAGTGAATGCAAAACCTTTTGATTCTATGGCATGTATAGGAACTTAGTCAATTTTGTATGTGTCATTTGATTTGGCCAAATGTGTTGGTTCATACTGGGTAATGAGTTGTAATGCATATTTATACGTGTGTGCTTATACTAAAGGTTTTATGTGATGTGGTTATATGTGTTTGGGATGCATGGATTGAAGATGTGTTTAAGTAAGTGCAAATGAAGGTGTTGAATGGTTTGGAAAATAGCCATTTTCTTGGCCACACGGGTAGAGACACGGTCGTGTGTCTCACCGTATGGAGAACACGACCCCGGGACATGGGTGTGTGAAGTCTACATTTACTTTTCGAAATTTAATTCACCACACGGCCTAAGCACACGGGCGCATGACTTGGCTATGTGACCCAATTTTGTTGATGATGTCATAAAGATAGAGTCACACGGGCTAAGGACATAGGCGTGTGTGACCACACGGCCTACCCACATGGGCGTGTCCCAAGGCACACGGACGTGTGACCCCTGTTTTGATGAAAAATTTTCTAAGTCTTCTTAAAGTTTCCTAAGTTCTTGGTTTAGTCCCGAACAGTTCTCAATGTATGTTTTGGGCCTTGTGGGACCATATAAGGGGCGATTTGCATGTGTATAAGGAATGTTAAATTGAATGAAATTTTATAGCCGGTTTTGTATAAAGGTTTTTGTTTAAGTTGAGTAATGCCTCGTATCTTGTGCCGACGTCGGACACGGGTAAGGGGTGTTACAGTAACACCCTATACCTGACCTAGACATTATGGCCAAATTCTGGGGAGTTATGTACGGCCATTTTAAACCAAAATTTAAAACTCAAAAGTGTAACATTACACAAAACTTGAAAAAAAAACAATTCTATTTCTTTTAGAGAAAGTCACTTTATTCAGTTGATTCATTTTAATTGCAGAATTGTAGAGATACGCTTATAAGATTTTTTTTTTTTTGCAGCGTTAATCTTAGTAAAACACAGTTATGAAAAATCATAGTTTAATTTTGGAATTCAACATGTTGCAATTTGATTTAAAATAATCTAAAACGTTAAAGCATTTTTAAAACAAAAAATAAAATCCAAAATATAAAACAGTCCCCAAAAGTCCAAAAATAATCCAACAGAAATAATAGTTAAATTCAACAGAATTTAAAAACAACAAATTTTAACCGAGCTCTCGCCACACCAATTTGTCTTAAGTTTGTTGGTTACCTGAGAGAAAAACAAATAGTTAGTGAGCTTACGACTCAGTGTATAACACATCTCAAACAACAAATCAAACGCATATAAATTTACAAATAGAATTTTAGATTTACGCTAAGATATAGAATCAAATACATTTTCAATAACAGATGCAAATACATATTCAGATGCATAATCAAACCCTACCCCCATTCGCTACACACCATCTCTGTCCATCCATACACACCAATTAGAGTATCAAGTACCGATCCAAGTCCACACACCAATAAGTGTGCATATATAATCTTTTAGAAGTAATGCAATCAAGCTACCAAATATTTATATGCGGTAAACCCCCAGAAGCAAATATACGTGTAACCTCCCAAACCTGGCCTAGACTTTATAGCTAGATTAAGAAGGCTACATTAGCCACCAAAATGGCCAAGCTAACCTACGTTACTTTTGAAGACCTTAAATAAACTCATTTTAGAGAAAAATCATATTTAAAACATTCATTTATTATTTCAACTATACTTACGATTCATTTTATTGTTGATAGTGTTGTTTTAGAAAAAAACCATTTATTTCTCGCTCTTCTTTGTAAAACCTCGATGTTAAACTAATGCAACAGAAAAAAAAAACTAGTTTTCAAGTCATTTTGGAAACCTAGTTGCCTTATCAATTTGTTTTTTCAAAAACGGTTCCTTTGCAATGTAGCGAAAATTAGGGAACAATGACAAATTTTACTTAAGCCTGAGATCATGCATTTTCCAGTTATTATGCTTGAGTAATTCATGCATGCAAAAATCCTCAAATGAAATGTAACATCCTTAAAGTGGGCCTATGCATTTATATGATAGTCTAATATGTTAAATTGAGATTGTAAAGGTTGGGGCTAACTTTTTGATTAAATATTTGGATTAGGGTTAAAGTTAGTGCTCTGGGCAATTTAAAGTGAAATATTGGGCTTTAAAAATTTGGGTTAGGTGGCTAATAAATGGTGTTAGCTTATAATTTAAGAAGATGGTTAATTAAGTGACAAGCTGGGCTTGTGGCCCAAAGAATTAAAGTGCATTAAGTGGGCATAAGGTGGCGCCATAAGGGGGGAGGAATTTGGGCCCTTGTGTGGCCGATTGGGCCTTAGGAGATGGGTCAAATTCGGCACTTAAATGGGAAGGGGTGGACGGCATTAGGCTACTAATTAAGGAGCTTTATTTCTTTTATTTAAGTGATAAAAGATGATAAACAAGGAGGGAGGAGTTGGCTTTAGTGAGGGCTCTTCAAAAGGGTAAGATAAGGATTGAGGTTATCAGGTGAGATGAAGGCTATCAAGAGGGAAAGAGTTGGTAGAAACTCCAACTCTGTGTATGGGTATGATATGCCGAAATTGGGAGGCTAGATATCATCTTTTTTCATTTGGTTTTTCTCACTTTCTCATCTATTCTCCTCAACCGAAAATTCTTTCTCTTTTGTACCTCTATTTCTTGTCAAAACCGAAAACTTTCTAGCTCTTCTCTTTTCTCCTAGATCCCTTCTGAAAGTCAAATACTCTTAGTGCCTATCTTATTCCTCTATATCCGAATCTACAAGGGAGATCTCTGTTTTCCCGAAGGTGCACTATAAGACGTATACTCATTAGTAATCCGGTGAGTTTCGGGATTTCTCCTTTTCTGTGATTGCTTTATTTCTATCAAACTCCTAATCTAAATCATTATTTCCAAAGCTTTGTCAATTATACTCTTTACCCTTGAAGTCGAAACTATCCCATTAAAGCCGATTTGGTGAAAAATCGAAGGTAAGAAGTGGTAAGTGTGAATGGCCTTCCATGATTTTCTGTGTAGGTGTCAATGGCCTTCCATGATTTTCTGTGCTTTGGCCGAATACTATGTGGGGTTAGGTTGAATGTGTGTAACGATTGGTTTGATATTTGGTTGATGCCCAAATGTAGGAAGGTTGGTGTGACAATTTCTAAAGGATATTCGGGATTCGGCTAACTAGGAAAGTGTTCATTTTAAAAGTTACATTTAACTAATGAGTTAGATCTCATCGTTATTTGGTTTAGTGATTAAGGGATTGTTATGGACTCAACTAACAATCAAGCAAAGAAGGTTGGATCTGTAAAATTGTCGCCCAAATTCAAGAAGCGATCTATTTCAGTAGTGCGAGATTGGCCAATGGGGTATGGGCCAAAATCAAAGACAGATCGTGGGCCAATAGTAGTTGTTTCAAGTGATAGTAACGTAGATATAGCAAAAGCCTTAGTACGCAAATCATGTGTGTAATACTTCCCCACCGTCTAGATCTGATTAATAATAAATATATATATGTATATGTGTTCATAAGATTTACATGTTCATTAAAAAGCCAAAATCTCGGATTTAAATGACGGACCCTCAGGTTAGTAAATAATCTGACTATATGTTACAAGTAAACCGTTGTACATGTTTTAAATTATTGTGCATGTTGCATGGGTTGGGTGATGAAAGGAGGAAGTTATATGTACATGTATATGAGTAACGATTTTTACCGTGAATTACTGTAGCGGCTAATGCCGTGAACTGTTATATGGGCTTCGGCCATTATATGTTATAAGGGCTTCGGCCAATATATGTTGATGAGTAGCATGACTGCCATCTTGGAGAGTAGTGGTGTGGGTTGATTTTAGAAATCCCAAATGGTGTGTTGGTTGGTACGGGGGCGTGTAGCAGATGGAAACCTAGGCAATTGGGTTGGGCTTTGAATATTACTTGTTATCCATGTAAATGAAATTGTTGCTATGTTGTATGAGGCCCAAATCTAGTGGTGCATGAGGGTTGCACACTGAGTCTTGCGACTTACCCTCTTTGAACTAACCTTTCAGGTGACGATTAGTGCATCGGACCGGGCCGGAGTGAAGCGCAAGGTGGCCATGCAAAAGGAGGTAGATCTGGCGACAAGTTTCCCATATTAGTTTTTTTAAAGTATTTTATGTTATGGATTTAAACTACATTGTAATAAGGCCATGGGCCATTAGTTTACATTTTAGTTTTATTATGGGCCTTTATCATTTATTCTTGTTTTAATTTTTTTTTCAAGGACATGTAATCTAGTTTTTGGGCTTTTGCTTATTAAGGCACATTTTATGTAATTCTTGTTTGGGCTTTTTGTCAACACGATTTGTTTTACTAAAAATTTTCTTAGTGATAGACCAGATCCGGTAGTAGTGTTTGGGTTGGGTTTGGGGTGTTACAAATTGGTATCAGAGCTCGGTTCAAAACTCGACTTTGAGATTTTGGGCCCAAAAGATTTTCTATAAATGGGTTTTAAAACATGGATTTTTATTAGCAATGGTTTATTAGTTCAGCATGGCACCTGCGTCTCCGGCCAAGTTCACTAGGTAAGTATACTAAACTCCTGATTGTGATATAAATGTGGGCTTAATGGGCTTATGGGACGTAGACTATTTAGGTTAGAACTTGATGGACTCTAGGCTTAGACAAACAAACTCTTAAAATCCATAAGACTTAACTTCATTAAACAAAACCTGTAAACAAGACACAAGACTAAAGTGTGGTAACAAGCATATGCATGTCTAGGAGTAGATCAAGAAAGAGCTTGGTATTTAAGCGGTCGAGTGACTTACCTCCTCTTCAGAATCTCACAGTGCATAGTGATTGTTCACTTTAGCCATGACAGGTGTGGCAATAGGCAAAAGCATGTCTAGGAGTGGATTCAGGAAAGCTTGGTACTTAGCGGTCCTAGTGACTCACCTCCTTTCCACTAGAATCCTACCAGTGCGTAGTGACTATTCACCCTAGTTACGAGTGCGTGTTGATGTGCCAAAACTATAATTAAAACCCGAAAGGGACCCGACAACTGCTTTTTCTCAC
This sequence comes from Gossypium rotundifolium, assembly GCA_025506655.1. NCBI lineage: Eukaryota > Viridiplantae > Streptophyta > Magnoliopsida > Malvales > Malvaceae > Gossypium > Gossypium rotundifolium. The sequence goes on along the minus strand of CP106731.1, from coordinate 118,028,293 downwards.
AAAAATTTTAGAATATCCTTACTTTGAAAAAATTACCTATGATTTGCGAATATACCCGATTTACAAAGTCAACAGAATCTTTCCATAGAAAACAAAAACAACAACAACAACAACATCAAAATATCCTTGAATTATAAAATTACCAAATTACCCCTGAGTTGTAAATGACCAAAACACCCTTAATTTGCAAGCGTAACGATTGGCGTAATTACTAAAATAACCTAGATTTGCAAAATTACTAAAATAACCCCAGATTTGCAAAATTACCGACATACCCCTCAGATTTGCAAAATTATCGATATACCCTCAAATTTGCAAAATTATCGAAATACCCCGAGTTGGAAAATTACCAAAATACCCTTATTTTGCCAAATCACTCAGAACTTTATTTTGGAAAAATTATGAAAATACCCCTGTAGGATAAATTTATGAAAATACCCTTGAGTAGCGAAATGACAAAAATACCCTTAGGTAATGAATGTTACTTGTATGAACGATATATGTGCATAATTCCTAGAATAGGAAGACTGAAAACTGTAGATAGGTTCGAATTCGAAAGAATCACTTTTAAACTATGTTTCATAAGGTTGTTCGGGTATAATTAGTGGAGACAATTAATGACTCATAAAATTTTTAAATCAGATAAACGCGAACTAGAAGAATGAGTACAAGAGGTCGAGGACGTCCGCTATGTGGACATGGTAGAGGTAGGATGACCGTGTCAAAACCCGTAGGATCGGGTCATGGGTTCAGAAGTGAGATACTGGTTCTACCAACTACTGAGGTGGAATTCTAAGACCAGACATGTGGAGAGGACGTGGTGTCTCAGGCCGTACTGAGGGTTTTAGAAAGAGTGGCTGAGGCTGGTATGGGCAGAGGAGCCCAAAAATCTGTGCCTGAAAGGTTGAGGAGCAAAGGGGTCAAAGTATTTAGGGGAGTCTCTAGCGTATCCCCAAGTTCCGCTGAATATTGGTTGGAGGCAGTGGAACGTATAATGGATGACCTAGACTTCACGGTGGAGGAGAAACTGAAGGGGGTCGTGTTTCTTCTTCGAGACGAGGCCTACCAATGGTGGCTCACGGTGAAAGAGGGTACGACCGCGGACCTGATTGACTGGGATTTCTTTAAGGAGTCATTCCAGGGAAAGTACATTGGGGCTAGTTATATGGATGCTCAAAGGAAAGCATTCTGAATTTGGTGTAGGGAGTAAGTCTATGGTCGAGTATGAGGTCGAGTTTCTCGCTTTGAGGCGTTATGCTCGAGGAATGGTAGCAACGGAGTATGAACGATACGTTTGGTTCGAGGATGGGCTAAGAAATGAGCTAAGGGCTTTGATCGCACTGCAACAAGAGAGAATTTTTGCGGTTCTAGTAGATAAAGCTAAAATAGTGAGGAAGTGAAACAGTGGAGAAACAAGAGAAGGATAAGGATCGGGCGGGGAGTAAGAGGAGTTTTGGACCCTCCAGAGCAATCTGGAAATTTTCAAATGAGGCCTAGATCGATGGGCCAGCTCGTACTCCATCGGGCCAGAGTCAAGCATGTTCTATATGTGGAAGAACCCATTATGGAGAGTGCAGAGTGAAAACCGGTGGATGCTTTAGGTGTGGATCCATAGAACATTTGATGAGGGACTGTCCTCGGTGGATCGTGGGCACCAGCGGTCGAGGTTCGATCGAGACTAGGAGGGTGATCACCTAGACCAAGGGTAGAGGTACAGCTAAAGGAAGAAATGAACCCGATCGGGTCGTGGGGCATTCTAGAGAGGTACAGTAATCTGGATGCAAGGCGGTCGGGTTTAGTTTATGCGGCTCATTGAAGGAGGACGGTGGCTTGCCGGATGTTATAACCGGTACGTTTCTTATCGCTGATAACCCTTTTCTTGCTTTAATTGATATTGGATCAACCCATTCCTATGTTGCATGCTCAGTATCTGAGACTCTAAGTATAGATTATGAGATAACCACTAGGAAAATAACCGTGGTTAGTCCCCTAGGACAATCTAGGGTAGTGGACAAGCTATTTAGGGAAGTACCATTAGAGACTCAAGGGGTAGTGTTCCCGACAGACTTGATGGAATTGCCATTTGGAGAGTTTGACCAATGGATTAGTTAACTAAGCATCACGCCAAATTGGACTGTGAGAATAAGCGTATGATGTTGGGTACCCTGGAAGGCAGGGAAGTGGTTGTGTTAGGAGAAAGGAGGAATTAGTTGTCCAACGTGATATCCTCCTTAAAAGCAATTAAGATGATTCGGAAGGGATGTAGTGCATATCTGGCTTTTGTTAGTGCGTTGGATGCTAAGGAGGTGACTGTTAATGAGGTCTGAACAGTCAAGGAGTTCATGGATGTTTTTCCAGAGGAATTACCAGGATTACCCCCGGATCGCGAGGTGGAATTTGGAATATACCTACTTCTGGGTACAGCTTCAGAATCTATTGCTCCTTATAGAATGGCGTCAAAGGAATTGGTGGAGTTCAAGGCTCAGATTCAGGAACTATTGGATCGTGGGTTCATTCGACCGAGTGTGTCTCCATGGGGAGCGCTGGTCTTGTTTGTGAAGAAGAAAGACGGATCCATGCGTATGTGCGTGGACTATCGACAATTGAACAAGTTGACGATCAAAAACAAGTACCCATTACCGAGGATCAATGACCTGTTCGATTAGCTCAAAGGAGCATCGGTCTTTTCTATGATTGACTTAAGGTCTGGATACCATCAATTAAAAGTTAAAAAAGGGGACATCATAAGATGGCATTTCAGACTCAGTACAAGCATTATGAGTTCTTGGTAATGCCGTTCGGGTTGATGAACGCACCAGCAGCCTTTATGGATATGATGAACCGGGTGTTTCAGCCATATCTTGATCGGTTCGTGGTGGTGTTCATCGACAATATCCTGGTTTACTCTAAGTCGGAGGAGGAGCATGATGAGCATCTTCGCGTGGTGTTGCAAACTCTAAAGGAGAAGCAGCTGCTTGCAAAGTTTAGTAAGTGTGAGTTCTGGTTGAAGGAAATGACTTTCTTAGGACATGTGGTTTCGGCCGAGGGAATCGGGGTGGACCCTCGAAAGATAGAGGTCAGATTGGATTGGAAACCACCAAAGTCTCATGGCGGAGGTTCGGAGTTTCTTAGGTTTGGGTGGTCTTACCAAGGTTCGTTGAAGGGTTTTCTCTAATAGCGGCTCCTCGACTAAGTTGTTGAGGAAGGGAGTATTATTCATATGGACAGACAAATAGTAAGAGAGCTTTGAGAAGTTGAAGAGAATCTCGAGGAAGTGCCAGATTAATTTAATGGGAGGCATGAAAAGAATTTATCGCTCATTGTGATGCGTCGCACACAGGTTTAGGGTGTGTCTTGATGCAAGAAGGAAAGGTGGTGGCGTGTCGTCTCGGCGATTGAGACCGCATGAGTTGAACTACCCTACGCATAACTTGGAGTTGGCGGCGGTAGTGTTTGCCTTAAAGATTTGGAGGCACTACTTATACGGGGAGAAGTCGATTATTTACACCGACCATAAAAGTCTGAAGTACCTCCTTACCTAGAAGGAGCTGAATTTGAGACAACATAGGTGGATCGAGCTCCTGAAGGATTATGATTGTTCGATCGAATATCACCCGGTAAGGCAAATGTGGTAGCGTATGCATTAAGTCGCAAGGTAGTATCGAGTTAAGAGCCATGTTTGCTCATTTAAGTTTATTCGACGATAGGAGTTCTTTGGTGAGTTGCAAGTAAAGCCAACATGGGTAAGTCAGGTTAAGGATAAGCAGTTAGGAGATAAAGACTTGAGTGCTCGACTTTTGCAAGTGAGGGATTGTGAAATGGAGGACTATAGTCTGAACAAGGATGGAGTTCTGTGTTATCGTGGGAAGATTTGCATGCCTAAGGATAATGAGCTAAGACAGAGGATTCTTCGAGAATCGCATAGTAGCCCCTATGCTATGCATCTTGAAGGAGTCAAGATGTATCGTGATTTACGAGAGTAGTTTTGGTGGCCAGGTCTAAAAAAAATGGTAACAGAAGTCGTAGGAAAATGTTTGACGTGTCAGCAGGTCAAAGATGAACACCAAGTGCCATCGAGATTGTTGCAGCCGGTGAAGATTCCCCAATGGAAATGGGAGAGAATCACGATGGATTTTGTTAGTGGGTTACCCTTACACCCACTAAGAAGGATTCAATTTGGGTGATTATTGACCGACCGACAAAGTCTCGCTCACTCCATACTTGGTTGGTGGACTTTTCTTTACAAAAGCTGGCTAAATTGTATGTGGCTGAGGTTGTAAGATTGCATGGTGTGCTAGTGTCGATCATATCAGATAGGGACCCTAGGTTCACGTCACGATTTTGAAAGGCTCTTTATCAAGCAATGGGAACAATGTTAGACTTTAGTACCGCTTTTCACCCACAAACTGATGGTCAGTCCGAGAGGGTAATTCAAATCTTGAAATATATGCTAAGGGGTTGCATCATCGACTTTCGAGGCAGTTAGGAAGAGTATTTGCCCTTGGCAGAATTTGCGTATAATAATAGTTATCAAGCTAGCATTCAGATGGCGCCTTATGAAGCGTTTTATGAAAGGAGATGTCGTACTCCAACATGTTGGACGGGATTGGGTGAACGTAAGGTGTTAGGTCCAGAATTAGTTTTGAAAACCGAGGAGAAAGTGAAGTTAATACGGGCTCGACTAAAAGAAGCTTCAGATCGACAGAAGTCTTACATGGATCTAAAACGAAAAGAGGTAGAATTTATGGTAGGTGATCAAGTCTTCTTGAAAGTGTCTCCGTGGAAGAAGATAATGAGGTTTGGTCGAAAGGGGAAGTTAAGTCCACAATTTATTGGGCCTTACCGGGTACTAGAACGTGTGGGCCCAGTGGCTTATCGGTTGGAGTTACCTTCGGAGTTGGAGTAGATACATGACGTGTTCCATGTCTCGATGCTGAGACGTTATCAATCTGACCCATCGTACGTAGTGCCGGTAGAAGAGATAGAAGTAAGGTCGAACTTGTCTTTTGAGGAGGAACCCGTAAAAATTCTGGATCGAGATGTGAAAGTATTGAGAACGAAGTCTATTCCGTTGGTTAAAGTTTTGTGGCAGAATCACGGCGCAGAAGAGGCGACGTGGGAGCCAGAGGATGTTATAAGCCAGCAGTATCCCCATATTTTCTAACCAGGTAAATTTTGAGGCCGAAATTTATTTTAAGGGGGTAGAACTGTAACATCCTTAAAGTGGGCCTACGCATTTATATAATAGTCTAATATGTTAAATTGAGATTGTAAAGGTTGGGGCTAACTTTTTGATTAAATATTTGGATTAGGGTTAAAGCTAGTGCTCTGGGTAATTTAAAGTGAAATATTGGGCTTTAAAAATTTGGGTTAGGTGGCTAATAAATGGTGTTAGCTTATAATTTAAGAAGATCGTTAATTAAGTGACAAGTTGGGCTTGTGGCCCAAAGAATTAAAGTGCACTAAGTGGGCATAAGGTGGCACCATAAGGGGGGAGGAATTTGGGCCATTGTGTGGCCGATTGGGCCTTAGGAGATAGGTCAAATTCGGCACTTAAATGGGAAGGGGGTGGACGGCATTAGGCTACTAATTAAGGAGCTTTATTTCTTTTATTTAAGTGATAAAAGATGATAAACAAGGAGGGAGGAGTTGTCTTTAGTGAGGGCTCTTCAAAATGGTAAGATAAGGATTGAGGTTATCAGGTGAGATGAAGGCTATCAAGAGGGAAAGAGTTGGCAGAAACTCCAACTTTGTGTATGGGTATGATATGCCGAAATTGGGAGGCTAGATATCATCTTTTTTCATTTGGTTTTTCTCACTTTCTCATCTATTCTCCTCAACCGAAAATTCTTTCTCTTTTGTACCTCTGTTTCTTGTCAAAACCGAAAACTCTCTAGCTCTTCTCTTTTCTCCTAGATCCCTTCTGAAAGTCGAATACTCTTAGTGCCTATCTTCTTCCTCTATAGTCAAATCTACAAGGGAGATCTCTGTTTTCCCGAATGTGCACTGTAAGTCGTATACTCCTTAGTAATCCGGTAAGTTTCGTCCTTTTCTGTGATTCCTTTATTTTTATCAAATTCCTATTCTAAATCATTATTTTCAAGGCCTTGTCGATTATACTCTTTACCTTTGAAGCCGAAACTATCCCATTAAAGCCGATTTGGTGGAAAAATCGAAGGTAAGAAGTGGTAAGTGTGGCCGAATGGCCTTCCATGATTTTCTGTGCTTTGGCCGAATACTATGTAGGGTTAGGTTGAATGTGTGTAACGATTGGTTTGATTTTTGGTTGATGGCCGAATGTAGGAAGGTTGGTGGTGACAATTTCTAAAGGATATTCGGGATTCGCTAACTAGGGAAGTGTTTGTTTTAAAGGTTACATTTAACTAATGAGTTAGATCTCATCGTTATTTGGTTTAGTGATTAAGGGGTTGTTATGGACTCAACTAACATTCAAGCAGAGAAGGTTGGATCTGTAAAGCTGTCGCCCAAATTCAAGAAGCGATCTGTTTTTGGTAGTGCGAGATTATTAAGCAGGTGTGGGCCAAAATCAAAGTCGATCGTTGGCCAATAGTAGTTGTTTCAAGTGATAGTAACGTAGATATGGCAAAAGCCTAAGTACGCAAATCAGGTGTGTAATACTTCCCCACCGTCTAGATCTGATTAATAATAAATATATATATGTATATGTGTTCATAAGATTTACATGTTACATTAAAAAGCCGAAATCTCGGATTTAAACGATGGACCCTCAGGTTAGTAAATAATCTGACTATATGTTACAAGTAAACTGTTGTACATATTTTAAATTATTGTGCATGTTGCATGGGTTGGGCGATGAAAGGAGGAAGTTATATGTACATGTATATGAGTAATGGTTTTACCGTGAATTACTTATGCGGCTAATCTTGTGAATCGTTATCTGGGCTTGGCCATTATATGTTATAAGGGCTTGGCCAATACATGTTGATGATGGCATGATTGCCATCTTGGAGAGTAGCGGTGTGGGTTGATTGTAGAAATCCCGAATGGTGTGTTGGTTGGTACGGGGGCGTGTAGCAGATGGAAACCTAGGCAATTGGGTTAGGCTTTGCATATTACTTGTTATCCATGTAAATGAAATTGTTGCTATGTTGTATGAGGCCCAAATATAGTGGTGCATGAGGGTTGCACTCGAGTCTCGTGACTCACCCCTTTGAACTAACCTTTCGGTGACGATTAGTGCATCGATCGGTAGGAGTGAAGCGTAAGGTGGCCATGCAAAATGAGGTGGATCCGGCGACAAGTTTCCCATATTAGTTTTTTTAAAGTATTTTATGTTATGGATTTAAACTACATTGTAATAAGGCCATGGGCCATTAGTTTACATTTTAGTTTTATTATGGGCCTTTATCATTTATTCTTGTTTTAATTTTTTTTCAAGGACATGTAATCTAGTTTTGGGCTTTTGCTTATTAAGGCACATTTTATGTAATTCTTGTTTGGGCTTTTTGTCAACACGATTTATTTTACTAAAAATTTTCTTAGTGACAAACCAGATCCGGTAGTAGTGTTTGGGCCGGGTTTGGGGTGTTACATGAAAAGTTACCAAGCCATAGACTAGAAATAATTAAAAATTTACAAACCAAAACTAATAGAGACTGATTAATACTTATTAAAAATAGTTTGAGGTCCAAGGTGATTCTCTGTATGCCAAGTTCGATCCTAGTTTCAAGATTTACTTGAAAAGTTAAACACTATGGGGGTGAGCTTATGAAAGCTTAGTGTAAGTTGAACAGTTATTTAAACAGGCATAAATATCAAATACAGTGAAACATGTTAGCATTAACAGAATAACACAAAACCATCATTGGAGTTTCATATCATTACATAGCCACTATCAAATTGATGTCAAACGGTGTGTGACATGGGTTATCATTCATTCGAGTAACAATCATTAATTTTGATACAATTCAATTCACTACAAAACAAAACAATACAATATATAGCATAAATAAATAACATTCAAGTATGTCATGAGCATTATGCCATGCAAAAAGGTTCATACCCAAACCATTCACTACACACCACGAGTTCCCCAGAACCTGTCTACCAAACTTTAACGAATGGGAGCAAAGCTCGATGTGGTAAAATCACCAAATAGCAATAATGCAATAAAGTTTCCTAATAAAAGATAATGCAATATAATCGCCAATCCCCTCGATACTCCAAATTCAGTGCACTGACTCTGAATAAATGAGGACTTAATATGCCACTGGTACTCCACGGAACTCCTTCGCCAACCACAAAATATCTCATCCCAATGCACATGCAATATGTCATATAATCTCATACATAGCCATAATTTAATACTTTTCACATTTAATTGACATGTTCAACATGCCCTCAATAACCGAATACTTTTCGTGAATGGAATCAATGTTTTAACTTTAAAATTACCATTAAGATGGTATCATTCAACATTACATAATTTTACATACTTTTACGAATTTCCAATGTGCATGTATAGCAACCTTTTCAATATGACATAGCGAATTTTCCATGCAATTATATCATGCATAAACTCATATTTCTGCAAATCATGCTATATATACAACCAATCTCATACCAAATAACACAATCATGCATCACAATGTCAATCACATAATCATACTGTCAAATTAGCAACTTCGCTAACACATCAATCTTTTAGGGCTTGAAACCTACCTGGCTCGACCACTTACAAAATTAATTATTTGGCTATTAATTCAATCAATAATCTAAATCATCAAATATATCACAAAAATTAACATTTTTAATTAAGCGTTTGAGTTTAGGATCCACCCCTTATTTTACGCTTTTTCGCAGCATATTAGCTAACCTTCCGATTTCCTTAGTAAACCTTTAAACGAACCTAAATTAAAAATAAGTATAAATTAAATTAATCCACCTCTTAAATAGCCCCATAAAACGCAACTTATGGTTTCAAACCAATCATCACAATTACAACTATTTTACGAATCCAAACTAGTTAGATTTCTTACACTGGTTTGATGCGAATCATATGTGTGAATGTCTTTCGACTTTACGGTTAATTTGGGGTGTTCGAGTAAGCACCTAACACACTTACATACTGGAAAATAAGTATTCAATATTTATTAAAATCCTTCATTTAATCAATCCATAACCTTTACCCAAAAACTATGTCGAAACAACAAACTAGTTTACATGTAATCGCACTTACGCTTCCCGATTTGTGAAATTCGAATGGCCAATTGATCAAGAATGTTTTTCGCTAATTGACATGTGATTAAAGGCTTATTAGGAGGGTTAAAGAACTCAAATTGATGTTAGAAATAGATGGGCTGTAATAGCCCGATTTAGGGGCTAGTCAGAATAGTGGTTTCGGGACCACTAAACCGAGGTCAAGGAAAATTATTTTGATGTTATTTTATGTGTTGTAGCATAATTATAAGGCTATGTGAAAATTTGGTGCATTAATTTGAGTGATAGCATGCTTAATTGTGAAAAAGGATTAAATCACATTAAGTGTGAAAGTTCTATTTTATATGGTAAAGGTACCTAATAGCTATAAAATGCAATTTGGAGGTCTTAAAAGTGCAATTAAGTCATTTATCTAGTGATGGCCGGCCATATAAGAGCTAGGGATGTAACATCCTAAATTTTGGGCCTATGCATTTAGTGTGTGGAAATGTTTAAAGTATTAATTTAACTATTAAGGGTCTAATTGGGCTCAGGAAAAGGCTGAGACCTCAGTTAAAATATTTTGTTTGGGCATTAAAAGAATTAAAGGTAGTTATCTACGATTAAATATGTTAAATTGGGCTTGGGGCCCAAAGTTAGGTGGCGCCGAAGGGAAAGAAGAGAGTGGCGTCACTGGTGCATGAGAAGGGCCCAAATTTTGGTTGCTTAAAGCCCAAGAAATTAGGTCAAAATTTGGCAGCCAAGGAGGGCTATAGGGGACGGCAACAAGGAAAAATTTTAGGGATTTTAATGTGGATAATTAAAGGCGATAATGGAGGGAAGAGTTAGAGTCGATTAAGTCTTTTCGGGATAGGTCTTGTGATAAGGTTAAGGGAAAGAAGGAGGGCTATCTAGGAGACTAAGTGATGGTAGAAATTCCATCACCTAGAGGGTGAAGAATTCGGCTACTACATGGGAAAAGGGGTGCTAAATTTTTCCTATTATTTGCTTAAGCTTTAGATATTAGGAAGGGCACTTTAGGTAGATAATAGGTAGGTGCCGAAAATCCTATAAATAGGAGAGTATCTCTTCAAATGTTGGCATTTGAACCCTAACTTCTTTCTCTCCCATTGTGCCGAAATTTCTGCTAAAGCTCTCATCTTTTCTCTTTGCTCTGCCGAAGTTTCTACTTTATTCTTTCTCTCTTTCTTTTTCTTCAGTTAGCCGAATCTTCAAGCCTCTCCTTGCTCTCTTTTCACTTTTCCTTTTTAGCCAAAACCATATCAGTTCATCCTTCCAGGATTTTCATAAAAAGCCGAAACCACTAAGATCTCACCTTCTGAATTTGCCAAATTTTCTTCAGTGGAGTTTGCTTGTGCCGAATCTTGAAGAAAACAATAGATAAGTGTCGATTTCGAGATTCCAATATTTCTCTAGCTTTTAGAAACCTTAGCCGAATGGCTATTTGGAAACTAATCCCAGGTTCTTTTTCTTTTGTGGCACATTGGGATTTAAAGGAGATCTCAATCGTCAAGATTTTTCACCGGTAACATTCAAACCATCCTACTTCCGGGATCTAATCAGTTTAGGTGAAGAGAATTATTTTTTTAAATACGTAAAATCGGGTAGAATACTAACCATGGCCGAATATAGGAGAGGCCCTATTTTTACATCTTTTCAGCTTTTTGAGCAAAGTTGTAGGTCGGTTTAGCAAGGGTATCGACAATAATCAGGTGTGTAACCTTCTACACTATTAGATTGAGTGCTAATATATATATATATATATATGTGTGTGTGTAAATCTGTTATACTCTGTTAGATGCCGAAATCCCGGCATTATGATTGAAAACCCGAGGAGGGTAAAGGCTAATCATCAGGTCAGTGATTTCTATCTTTTTTCAGTAATATGCTCTGTATGTCGATTTCTCTGTATGCTTGGGGTTGGGTAATTGATGAAAAGGGAAGTACTGCATTTACGGTGGCTTATGCCATTTCACTGGTGATTGTGTCACAACTCGCTTTCGTGGCTTATGCCATTTCACTGGTGACTATGTCACAACTTGACGATGAGCAGCTAACTGTAGCATGACTGTCATCGATGGTGTGTAGCGGTGTGGGTTGATTGTAAAAATCCCCAATAGTGTGATCGGCAGGTAAGGGTGGCATGTAGCGGATGGAAACCTAGGATTGGGTTGGGTTTTATGTATGTTATTTGCTATATTATGTTTTATATTTTGATCTGTGGGCTAAGGCCCAATCTAATGGTGCACGAGGGTTGCACACTGAGTTTCGCGACTCACCGTGTCATTTTAACAATTTCAGGTAGCACCTAGTGCAACGGACCGGGCTAGAGAGGAGAGCAAGGTCGCCATGCAAAAGAATATTTGGATTCAGCAAAAAGACTTTAATCTATTGTTTTATATTTTTATTTAATGGGTTTTAAATCTCGTTGTAATAAGGCCATAGGCCACTAGACTATTATACTCTGTTTTGGGTTATATTTTGGGCTTTCATTACTGCCAGGCACTTAAACTTTAATTAAACTAAGGCATATATTAAGATTTTGGTTTTTAACTCATAAAACAACAAAATAAATTTATAATTTAGTTAAAACTTATCAAGTTATTAAGTTCTTCCGAACAAAAGATTGAATACAAGAAAAAAAATATATCCCAAAAATTTCAACATCTTTTACAGAATCTTTTTAGTAACATGCCAGATCCGGCTATAGTGTTTGGGTCGGGTTTGGGGTGTTACAAATTGGTATCAGAGCCCGATTCAAAACTCAGCTCTGGGGGTTTTGGGCTCAAAACATTTTCTAAAAATAGGTTTTCAAAGTATGCATGTTTTATAAATGTTACAGGATGGGTTTTTCGGCATGGCACCTGCATCTCCGGCCCAAGTCCGCCAGGTAAGTATTCTGAACCATTGTATGATATTTATATGTGGGCTTGATGGGCTTATGGGACATAGATTATTTTAGTTAGAATCTGATGGACCTTAGGCTTAGTTTAAACTACTTCTTAAATCTCATAAGACTTAAACTCACTAAACAAACCCATGAACGAGTCACAAGACTAGGGTGTGGCAACAGACATACGCATGTCTAGGATTGGGTCCGGAAGAGCCTGGTACTTAAGCAGTCCTAGTGACTCACCTCCTCTTCGCTGGAACCTTACCTGGTGTGTAGTGACTGTTCACCTTAGCCGAGATCGGGTGTGGCAATGGGCATACGCATGTCTAGGAGTGGATTCAGGGAGAACTTGGTATTTAAGCAGTCTTAGCGACTTACCTCCTCTTCGCTGGAATCTTACCTGGTGCGTAGTGACCGTTCACCCTAATTATGAGGACTTGTTGATAGGCTAAACCCTATAATTAAAACCCAAAAGGGACCAGCCACCTTGTTTTTACAAAATTGCTAAAAAACTCTTATTTTGGAAAAAAAATGCCAAGATTTGTAAATATACTCCGATTTACAAAATCAACGAAATTTTTCCTTAGAAAAAAAAACTCACACAACATGACAACAACCAAAAACACTTGAACACTACTATATTTCTTTTAAAATCCAATTCTCCATGATACTCTCTTAGTTTTGTAAAATTTTGAAAACACCCTTAATTTGTAAAAAAATTACCAAACTACTCCTGATGTGCAAAATGACCAAAATACCCCCGGATTTCAAAATGATCGAAATACCACTGGATTTCTAAAATTATCGAAATACCCCCGAATTTTAAAATGACTGAAATACCCCTGGATGTCAAAATTAACGAAATACCCCCAGATTTTTGAATTACCAAAATACCCTTATTTCACAAAATCACAAGGAACTCTATTTTGGAAAATTACGAAAATACCCCTATAGGATAAAATTACGAAAATACCCCTGGGTAGTGAAACAACAAAAACACCTTTATTTGATGAACGTAAGTTTATGGATGTTCTTTGTATGTTGATTGAAAGTATGTGTTTCCTAGAACTAGGAGGTACGAACGTGAGACTGAATTGTGAATGCGAATTCGAAAGAACTACTCCTAAAACTACTATTCATAAGATTGTTCATGGTTAATCGGTGGAACGAATTAATGATACATAAAACTCTTAATCAGATAAATGTCGATGGAAAGAATGAGTACAAAAGGTAGGAGATGTCCATCGCGTGGACGTGGTAGGGGTAGGATGACCGTGTCAGAGCCAGTAGGGTCTGGCCATGGGTTAGGAAACGAGATGCTGGAACTGCCAGCTGTGGAGGGAGAATTTCAGGACCAAACGGGTGGAGACGATGCAGTCTCTCAAGTAATGTTGCGGATTCTAGAGAGAGTGGCTAAAGTAGGCACGGGTTCAAGAGCTCGGAAGTCTGTGTCTGAACGACTCGAGCCAATGAGGCAAAAGTGTTAGGGGAGTTTCTGGCGTAGCCCCTAACACAGCTGAGTATTAAATGGAAGCAATTGAGCGCATAATGGATGACTTAAATTTCACGGTGGAGGAGAAGTTGAAAGAGGTTGTGTCTCTTCTTCGAGACGAGGCTTATCAGTGGTGGCTCACGGTGAAGGAGGGTACTACCGCAGATCGAATTGACTGGGACTTCTTTAAGGAGTCATTCTAGGGAAAGTATGTTGGGGCCAGCTACGTGGATGCACAGAGAAAGGTATTCCTGAATTTGGTACATGGAAGTAAATCTGTGGCTGAATATGAGGCAGAGTTTCTGCACTTGAGCCGCTACGCTCGAGGAATAGTAGCAATTAAATATGAACGTTGTGTTCGGTTCGAGGATGGATTGCGGAATGAGTTAAGGGTTTTGATAGCACCGCAGAGAGAGAGAGAGATTTTTTTTGTTACGGTGGAAAAGGTTAAGATAGCTGAGGAGGTAAAATAGATGGAAAGACAGGAAAGAGATAAGGAGCAGGGTAAGAATAAGAGAAATTTTGGGCCGACAGGAGCATCTGGGAATTCGCAGAAAAGGCCTAGGTTTGATGGGTTACTCGCGCTCGACACTACCGGGAGAATCGAATCGATTATGTAATTGGTGCGGAAAGCACATTCTAGAGAGTGTAGAAAAGAAGCGGTGGATGTTTGGTGTGGATCCACGGAACATATGATTAAGGACCGCCCACGAAGGAGCAGTGCGACCAGTTGGACAAGGTTTCGATCATTTGGAAGAGATGGTCAGCTAATACCGAGGGGTCATGGCCCAAGTAGAGGGGGAAATGGGGCTGGTCGCGGTCGTGGAGCACCTGGTAGAGGTACAGGTAATGTAGATACGAGGCAGCCAGGTCTAGTTTATGCAGTTCGTCGATAGGAAGATGGTGACGCACCGGATGTCATAACCGGTACGTTTCTTATTGCTGATAACCCTTTTCTTGCCTTGATTGATATTGGGTCAACCCACTTCTATATTGCATGTTCGATATCTGAGAACCTAAGTATAGACTCTGAAACAACTACTAGGAAGATGCCTGTAGTTAGTCCCCTAAGACAATCTAGGGTAGATGACAAGCTATTTAAGGATGTACCGTTAGAGACTCAAGGGGTAGTGTTTCCAGGAGACTTAATGGAATTGCCATTTAGAGAGTTTGATCTTATTCTAGGAATGGATTGGTTGACTAAGCATCATGCTAAGTTGGATTGTGAGACCAAGCGTGTGATGTTGAGTACCCTGGAAGGCGGGGAAGTGGTTGTGTTAGGGAAAAGAAGGAACTATTTGTCTAACGTAGTATCGGCATTGAGGGATGTTAAGATGATTCGAAAAGGATGCAACGTATTCCTAGCTTTTATTAGTGCCTTGGATGCAAAGGAGGTGACTGTCGAGGAGGTTCGAATAGTCAAGGATTTCGTGGATGTCTTCCCGGAAGAGTTACCCGTTACCTCCAGATCGCGAAGTGGAGTTTAGAATAGAGCTATTTCAGAACGACTCCGTGTCCATTGTTCGTGTCGAATGGCACCAAAGGAGTTGGTGGAGCTCAAAGCCCAGATTCAGGAACTATTGGATCGTGGATTTATCCGACCGAGTGTGTCTCTATGGGGAGCGCCGGTCCTCTTTGTGAAAAAAAGGACGGATCCATGCGTATGTGCGTGGACTATCATCAACTGAATAAGTTGATGATTAAGAACAAGTACCCTTTGCCAAGAATCAACGACTATTTGATCGACAAAGGAGCTCGGTCTTTTCGAAGATTGATCTAAGGTCGGGGTACCATCAGTTAAAGGTGAAGAAAGGGGACATTCATAAAACGGCATTTTGAGCACGCTATGGTCATTATGAGTTCTTGGTAATACCGTTCGGTTTGACGAATGCGCCAGTAGCATTTATGAATATGATGAATCGAGTGTTTCAACCATACCTGGATCGGTTCGTGGTGGTGTTCATCGATGATGTTTTGGTTTACTCCAAGTTGGAGGAGGATCATGATGCACATCCTCATGTGGTGTTGCAAGTTCTAAGGAGGAGCAGTTGTATGCCAAGTTCAGTAAGTGTGAGTTCTGGCTGAAGGAAGTGACTTTCTTAGGGCATGTAGTTTCAGCAGAGGGAATTAGGGTAGACCCTCGGAAGATAGAAGCTGTACTAGGTTGGAAACCGTCGAAGTCTGTGGCGAAAATTTGAAGTTTCTTAGGATTGGCGGGGTATTACAGGAGGTTTGTTGAGGGGTTCTCTTCAATAGCGGCACCTTTAACTAAGTTGTTAAGGAAGGGAGTATTGTTTGTATGGACTGACAAACATCAGGAGAGTTTTGATAAGCTGAAGAGAATCTTGACGGAAGCGCCAGTGTTAATTCAGCCAGAGGCGGGAAAGAAATTTACCGTCTACTGTGATGCGTCACACACAGGTTTGAGGTGTGTGTTGTATGTTGATGCAAGAGGGAAAATTTGTTGCATATGCGTCTCGACAGTTGCGACCGCATGAATTGAACTACCCTACGCACGATTTAGAATTGGCGGCGGCAGTTTTTACTCTGAAGATTTGGAGGTATTACCTGTATGGGGAGAAGTCAATTATTTACACTGGCCATAAGAGCTTGAAGTATATCCTTACCCAGAAAGAGTTGAATCTGAGGCAACGTAGGTGGATTGAACTCTTGAAGGACTATGACTGTTCGATCGAGTATCATCCGGGTAAGGCTAACGTGGTGGCAGATGCGTTGAGTAGGAAGGCGATAGCGAATTTGAGGGCAATGTTCGCTCATCTTAGTCTGTATGAGGATGGAAGTTTGGTAGCTGAACTTCAAGTAAAACCTATGTGGACAAATCAAATCAAATCAAGGAGAAGCAGCTTCTGGATGATATCTTGAATACTCGAATCCAACAAGTGCAGAATGGTGAAGGAGAGGATTATAGTTTGAATGGTGATGGAGTTTTGTGTTTCCGTGGGAAGATTTGTATACCAAAAGATGTAGAGTTAAGGCAGATGATTCTTCAGGAGTCGCATAGTAGCCCTTACGCTATGCATCCTGGAGGGGTTAAGATGTATCTGGACTTGCGAGAACAATTTTGGTGGCCAGGAATGAAGCGAGAGATAACGAAATTCGTGGGAAAGTGCTTGACGTGCCAACAGGTAAAAGTGGAACACCAGTTGCCTTTGGGGTTGCTGCAACCGGTGAAGATTCTACAATGGAAATGGGAGAGAATCACGATAGATTTTGTTAGTGGGTTACCCCTTACGCCCACTAAGAAGGACTCAATTTGGGTGATTGTGGATCAATTGACGAAGTCTGCCCATTTCATATCGGTTCGGGTCAACTATTCTCTACCAAGGTTGGCTAAGTTGTATGTCGCTGAGGTCGTAAGATTACATGGTGTGTCGATGTCGATAATATCCGATAGGGACCCTAGGTTCACGTCACGATTCTGGAAGGCTCTTCATCAAGCAATGGGAACGAGGTTAGACTTTAGTACCACTTTTCACCCACAGACTGATGGTCAGTCTGAGAGGGTAATTCAGATCTTAGAGTATATGCTAAGGGGTTGCATCATCGATTTTAGGGGTAGTTGGGAGAAGTATTTACCTTTGGCAGAATTTGCATACAATAATAGTTATCAAGATAGTATTCAGATGGCGACGTACGAAGTGTTATATGGAAGGAGATGTTGTACCCTTACTTGTTAGACGGAGTTGGGTGAACGTCAGGTGTTGGGTCCAAAACTAGTTTTGAAAACGGAGGAGAAAGTTAAGTTAATACGGGCTCGATTGAAGGAAGTGTCTGATCGGCAGAAGTCTTATGTGGATCTAAAGTGGAAGGAGATAGAATTTGTAGTAGGAGACCAAGTCTTTTTGAAGGTATCCCCATGGAAGAAGGTAATGAGGTTTAGATAGAAGGGTAAGCTAAGTCCTCGATTTATTGGGCCTTATCGGGTATTGGAACGTGTAGGGCCAGTGGCTTATCGTTTGGAGTTGCCTTTAGAGTTGGAGCAGATACATGACGTGTTTCATTTCTCGATGCTAAGACGTTATCGTTTTGACCCATCGCATGTGGTGCCGGTGGAAGAGATTAAAGTAAGGCCAGATTTATCTTTTGAGGAGGAACCCGTGCAAATCTTGGATCGAGACGTAAAAGTGTTAAGAAGGAAGTCCGTCCCTTTGGTCAAAGTTTTGTGGCAAAATCATGGCGCAGAAGAGGCGACGTGGGAGCCAGAGGATGTTATACGACAACGGTATCCCCATCTCTTTTGATCAGGTAAATTTTGAGGCCGAAATTTATTTTAATGGGGGTAGAACTGTAACATCCTAAATTTTCGAGCCTATGCATTGAGTGTGTGGAAATGATTAAAGTATTAATTTAACTGTTAAGGGTCTAATTGGGCTCAGGAAAAGGCTGAGACCTCAGTTACAATATTCTGTTTGGGCATTAAAAGAATTAAAGGTAGTTATCTACAATTAAATATGTCAAATTGGGCTTGGGGCCCAAAGTTAGGGGCGTCGAAGGGAAGGAAGTGAGTGGCGTCACTAGTGCATGAGAAGGGCCCAAATTTTGGTTGCTTAAAGCCCAAGAAATTAGATCACAATTGGTAGCCAATGAGGGCTATAGGGGATGGCAACAAGGCAAAATTTTAGGGATTTTAATATGGATAATTAAAGCTGATAATGGAGGGAAGAATTAGAGTCAGTTAAGTCTTTTCAGGATAGGTGTTGTGATAAGGATAAGAGAAAGAAGGGGGAGCTATCTAGGAGACTAAGTGATGGCCGAAATTCCATCACCTAGAGGGGTGAAGAATTCGGCTACTACATGGGAAAAGGGGTGCCGAATTTTTCCTATTATTTGCTTAAGCTTTAGATATTAGGAAGGGCACTTTTGGTTTTTAATAGGTAGGTGCCGAAAATCCTATAAATAGGAGAGTATCTCTTCAAATTTCGGTATTTGAACCCTAACTTCTTTCTCTCCCATTGTGCCAAAATTTCTGCTAAAGCTCTCATCTTTTCTCTTTTCTCTGTCGAAATTTCTACTCTATTCTTTCTCTCTTCTCTTTTTTTTTCAGTTAGCTGAATCTTCAAGCCTCTCCTTGCTCTCTTTTCACTTTTCCTTTTTAGCCAAAACCATATCAGTTCATCCTTCCGGATTTTCATAAAAGTCGAAACCACTAAGATCTCACCTTACGAAGTTGCGAATTTTCTTGATGGAGTTTGCTTGTGCCGAATCTTGAAGAAAACAATAGGTAAGTGTCGATTTTGAGATTCCAATATTTCTCCGGCTTTTAGAAACCTTAGCCGAATGGCTATTTGGAAACTAATCCTGGGTTTCTTTTCTTTTGCGGCATATCGAGATTTAAATGAGATCTCAATCGTCAAGGTTTTTCACCGGTAGCATTCAAACCATCCTACTTCCGGGATCTAATCAGTTTAGGTGAGGAGAATTATTTTTTTTAAATACATAAAATCGGGTAGAACACTAACCATGGCCGAATATAGGAGAGGCCATATTTTCACATCTTTCCGGCTTTTTGAGCAAAGTTGTAGATCGGTTTAGCAAGGGTATCGACAATAATTAGGTGTGTAACCTTCCACACTATTAGATTGAGTGCTAATATATATATATATATATGTGTAAATCTGCTATACTCTGTTAGATGCCGAAATCCCTGCATTATGATTGAAAACCCGAGGAGGGTAAAGGCTAATCATCAGGTTAGTGATTTCTGTCATTCTTCAGTAATATGCTCTGTATGTCGATTTCTCCGTATGCTTGGGGTTGGGTAATTGATGAAAAGGGAAGTACTGCTTCGGTGGCTTATGCCATTTCAACTCGATGACGTGTCACAACTCGCTTCGTGGCTTTTGCCATTTCAACCTGGTGACTATGTCACAACTTGACGATGAGCAGCTAACTGTAGCATGACTTCCATCGATAGTGTGTAGCAGTGTGGGTTAATTGTAGAAATCCCTAATGGTGTGATCGGCAGGTAAGGGTGGCGTGTAGCGGATGGAAACCTAGGATTGGGTTGGGCTTTATGTATGTTATCTGCTATATTATGTTTTATATTTTGATCTGTGGGCTAAGGCCCAATTTAATGGTGCACGAGGGTTACACACTGAGTTTCGCGACTCACCCTGTTATTTCAGCAATTTCAGGTAGCACCTAGTACAACGGATCGGTCTAGGGAGTAGAGTAAGGTGGCCATGCGAAAGAACATTTGGATTCAGCAAAAAGACTTTAATCTATTATTTTATATTTTTATTTAATGAGTTTTAAATCTCGTTGTAATAAGGCCATGCGCCACTAGACTATTATACTCTATTTTGGATTTTATTTTGGGCTTTCATTACTGCCAGGCACTTAAATTTTAATTAAACTAAGGCATATATTAAGATTTTGGTTTTTAACTCATAAAACAACAAAAGAAATTTATAACTTAGGTAAACTTATCAAGTTATTAAGTTCTTCCGAACAAAAGATTGAATACAAGAAAAAAAATATATCCCAAAAATTTAGACATCTTTTACAAAATCTTTTTAGTGACATGCCAGATCCAGCTATAGTGTTTGGGCCGGGTTTGGGGTGTTACAAGGGAGACAAGATTTTAATGTTGGTCAAAATTTGATGGATATTAGGTGATAAAAATGAATAAAGATGTTATCATCTTTTCACTATTCATCCACCTTCATCCACCGAAAATTTGGAGAGAAAACAAGGGTTTTGAAGCTCAAACTTTCAGCCAACATATTCCCTAGCAAGTAAGTGATTTTTGAAGTTTTTCTTGATGATTTTTGTGTTTTTGGAGTCCCCAAAGCTTAAGCTAGCTAATGAGGGACCAATTTGCAATATGTTTGAAAGTCTAGGGACTTGCCATGAAAAGTTTATGTTGTTAGCTGAGTTTTTATGGAAGAAAATTAATGTTAGGAAGATGAGAAACAACTTTTGTGAAAGGTGTTAGCATGAAAACACCTAAATAGAACTTAAATGCAAAGAATGAATTTATGTCATAAATGCATGAGATGGTTGGAATGGTGAGTAGATGTAAGAGAAATAAATGTTTAGCTAGGCTTGTTTATTGATAAAATGGGTTGAAAAATGATTTACGAACCTAGGGGTAGAATCGTAATTTTGCCATAGTGCAAGGGAAAAATGGTCATTTTTGCCTAAGTGTAGATTTTGATGCATTATGATCATTAAATGATCTAAATAAATGAATCTTATTGTTATAGATCAAGAAGAACGCGTAATTAACCTTGACCGAGGAAAAGGCAAGGTTACGGAGTAAACCACAATTCAATACGTTTTGCACCGAGGTAAGTTTGTGTGTAAACGATGCAGTTTATATATACATTCGTGTTGCTAATTAGTGCATGGCACAATTGAGAACATGTATGATTCAAGTGGATAGAAGTGGTAGTTATTGAATAACTTTAGTGTAAATGATAGAATGGATATGTAAGTGTGGTATATCAATACTTGATGGTGGGCTATGTGCAATACCATCGACTATTATCATTTGGTGGGCTATGTGCGATACCCCAGTAACTAACCTCTTTGGTGGGCTATGTGCTATACCACCCTAATAAAGACTGATGGTGGGCTAAGTGCGGAACCATCGAGTAATTTGATTATGAGTAGTTAATTGAAAGATTGTGATGTGTTGTATTATGTGACATTGTGGTGCTAAGTGCATGGAGGCATGCTAATAAATGTATACATTAAGCTTGTGATATGGTTTAGATGTGGAAATGGAAGAAATGAGTAAGCATGATTATGAATGTGGAATGTTTCTTGTTTAGTATGTAATGCTATTTATTGTTTAGCACATACTAAAATGCTAATTGTTTACATGTAAACTTACTAAGCTTAAAGCTTACTCCCTTCTCTTTTCCCTTATTTTATAGAGTTTAAGAGCCAAGTCGGATACGCAGATAACCAAAAGATCGTCCATACTATCAGCTCACCTAGGTATATCTAGACTTAGTGATTTTGTATATGGCATGTATAGGGGCTAGACTAGTTAGATTATTTTGTTATTTTGGCCAAATGTGTGTTGGCCCTTTATTAAGATAACCATATTGTATATTGCCATGGTTGATGGCTCACTTTGTCATTTATGAAAATATGAAGTTATTCATGAAAGTTCATGTTGCAAATTATGAGTTGTTTATTGATATGTTGAATGGATTCATGTGGTGTGAACTAGAGGGGTGCAAAGAGCTTGGCAAATAGCCTCGTTCTTGTCCACATAGGTAGGCACGGGTGTGTGTCTAGGTAGTGTGTAACACACTTGTCAAGACATGGGCGTGTGCCCAGGCCGTGTGAAGTCTGCACTTAGGATTTGAAATTTAAATCGCCACACGATAGAAGCACACAAGCGTGCGTCAGCCGTGTGGATTAATCAGAGGCAACCACGGGCCACCACACGGGCGTGTGCTTTGGTCGTGTGCTAATTAAGGGTTGATGATCTCATAGTCAAAGAGCTCCATGGGTAGAAGACACGGGCGTGTCTAGGCCATGTGAATTAAGTCAGTGTCATCCACGGACATCGAACACGGGCGTGTGAGATGATACACGGGCGTGTTCTTAGACCAACACGGGCGCGTGGCCCTTGTTTGGATGTGATAAATCATAATATATACATATTTTAATCCCACATTTGGCATACTTTTGAATGATTTAACCCTTGAATTATGGAATTCGATGCTCTTAATCCTTTAATTTTATGTTTTATACTTAAGTGAGCATAGTAGGATGAAAAGAACGAGAAACGGGCCAAAAGGGGACAAAATAGGCCTACATGAGAAATCAACACGGCCTGGAGTTCACCACACGGCTGTGCCACTTTAGTAGACTCGAAAATGGCCTGGGCTCGATTCACACGGGCGTGTCACACGAGCGTGTCCCTGCCGTAGCAAAGAAGAGTTTGATTCAGAATAAGCTACTTGTGGGCCAATAGAGGTGTTCCAAAGCCTATATAAACACCCTAGGAGGCAACATAAAAGGAGGAGCTCGGACAGGACATCGAATAGACGCCGAGTAGAAGGAGAAAATACTCCAAGACAACCGTCGGGAACAGCTTAAGAGAAGGATTTCCATCAAGACTGAGGATCTCTTATAAGTTCTTTAAAAGTTTTTGGGTTTTCATTATGTTTTGTGGTTTTCCCTATTTTATGATGTTTTCCTCTTCTAGTATGAACTAAATCCCTTAGATTCCTAAGGAGTTGAAACCTATGACAGATCTTATTATTATTTGATTTATAAGATAAATACTTGTGCTTATTCTTAATTGTGAGTTTTATTCTTGTTTTGATAATTCAGGTTATTAATCCAAGTCGAATGTGCTTATTCAGTGGAGCAAAAGTCACTGTTTAAGAGAAGATCAACACAATTAAGCGGAGTTGATTGCAACCCTAGAAATAGGGCGATAAAAATTTGCGGATTAGGGTCAAACCTAATATGGGAATCCATAGATCGAATTAATGCGGCAATAGGGGTTTTAATTAGAAAGAGATTTCGATTAATCAGCCTAGAGTCAGTTGTTAGTAGCCTCGAAAGAGGTATTAATATAATTTAGGGATTTTTACAGATTAAGTCAAGTGAATAAATCACATGAATCAAAAGTAATAAGTGAAGTCTAGGTGGATTCTTCCTTAGATGTCGTCCATCTCACATAAGTTGTCCAAAATATTTTCCAAGTTTACTCCATGTCAAGTTCATAAGTTAGTTAAATTAGTTAGTTAAATTTTAGATTAAAAGCAAATCCCCTTTAATTATTAGGCTAGATAATAAAAAGATAGTTATTACTAAGTACTCTTGGTCCTTGAGGATACGATATTCGAACTCACCACAACTAGACTACTGTTCGATAGGTGCGCTTGCCTTTGTTGAAATAATCTAGGCCGTGTGAATTAAGTCAGTGTCATCCACGGGCATCAAACACGGGCGTGTTCTTAGACCAACACCGGCATGTGGCCCTTGTTTGGATGAAAAGTTTCTCGGGTTCGTAAAATTTTCGGGATTAGTTTCGAAGCCTTTCGGAGGTATGTTTAAGGCCTCATAGGCCAATATTAAGCTTAGCGATAGGTTTAATACAGCGATATTTTATAGCCCGATTCGAGATGTTTAGTGGGATAAGTTAGGTAATGCCTCAAATCTAGTTCCGGCTTCGACTATGGGTAAGGGGCGTTACATGGGAAAGAATTTAGAAACAAAACAGGCCCCTTTCTTGCACCTAGGTGCGCGCACAACCACCCATAGTGGCCAAATGTGGGGCTAATTTAAGAACAATTTTGAGATCCATTTAAAAGCTGGAAATATACCTGTGAAATATTTAAAATTCCCCAAAATTCTAGATCTAGAAATTTAGGTTTTTAATTGACAAGATTAATCAAGAATTGAAAGAAACCAATAACTTACACAAACTAAGTGAAAGTGGTGGCAATGGCACTTATTAGCAACGATAAGCATCGATCTTGAGACTCAAGATTTCAAATTTGGGGATGATTTAATTAGAGAAAAATGGAAGCAATATGATGGAGAATATGATGTAAAATCTCGTGGCAAAAAGAAAAGAAAAAGATGATAAAATTAGGTATTATGGGCAACGACAACAATGGAGAAAGGAAAAAAAATTGAAGATCAAGGAAGAGAGGAGAGGGGAGGAACGATTAGGGTGAGTAAAAATAGAATAAAAGCTGATTATTTTTTTATAAAATTAACATTTATACCTAGGGTTACAAGAGCATGGATGATACACACATTAAAAACACGAGATTTTGTAAAAATTAATTATTTTGCATGAGAAAAGATTCGAACTTCGGACCTCAATTTAATTTTCATGCCTTCCTATTTATCAATTAACCACTAGGTTGTTTCCTTATTTTTGAATTAATTTTGCAATATTTATTTTAAAAACAAGGTGTGTCACATACTAAGGTTTGAGGTAAAATTTGCAAAATAATAAAAATGGCGCGATAGAAAGGATTTGAACTTTAGTTTCAAGGAACGTTTCACTAACACTTAACTAACAAACCAATACCTCATTTATTTCCTAAAAACGCATAGATAATATCAAATTTTAGGGCATGACCACTCCCTCTCAGTTTATAAACCCGATTCTACTAACCCCCGATTTTTGAGATGTTACAATACATGGTTGAGCCACCAAAACAAATATATGTGGTTTTAAACCACCAGATAAGGTAGATAATTAAACTGTCAACACTTCCTCCATCATATCATATCCCAACCCAATGCACATGTACATACTAACAAATATTCAATAAACATATGCCATGCGTGCTCTTCGTATGTAATCATGGTTTTAGAATTGTCAGAACACATACCATACATATATAATTCACATACATTAATCATATCACATACAGAAGCATATTAACAGATATCATGTTTTCAATACTTATTTAATCAGTATAGACCTTATGGAGAGTCTTAATACGAATCACAGATCAAAACGACCTTAGGTGACAATTTCTAGAAAATGGGTGTATATGCCCGTTTGGCCCATACAGCCTAACACACGACTTACACATGCTCGTGTGGCCCACATGGTCTGGCACACAACCTAGCACACGGTCGTGTGCCTCACACAGTTTGCCACATGGCCATGTAATGTTGACAGTGATGTTTTCGGCTTTCTGTCATTTTCTATTTTTACGAGATAAAGTCACACACCCGGATGTTTTCTAATGTAAGTTTAAAAACGAGCATTCCAGTACCCAAAATCGATAATAAAGTCGTGAGAACCAACAACGATAATCCAAAATTGAAGTCCCTAACTCGATCGCAAACACCAACAACACCATCCTAATAACAAAATCCAATCCTAAACAGCAGATTGTTCGCTTACCCCTGAGTAAACAACAACCTAAACGGTGTCTAGGTCGCTGGAGGTAGGTTGAATGCTTCACAATTACCACCTAACAGATTCCCATACAACTGAATCATTAAAATGCAATTACGATTGCCCAAAAATTACTTAAATAACATATACCCAAAAATAATCTTTCCAAAATAAATAAACAACCACACTTATCGGGAGAAAAACAGAGATTCAATAGCGTTCGATGAAATAACATGAAAGGCAAACAATAGGGCAAACCGAAAATTAAAACAATAGAACTTCCAAAGTAATATAGAGAAATAAAAAGATGAAAAGATGAAAAAAGAACTAGAGGAAAAAGAAGAAAAGAAAGAAAAAAAAGAAACAAAGAAATTGAACGTGGAAGAAATGAGAGGAAACGTGAAACACTGAATGGGAAAAGTGGGGGAGTTTTTTGGGGATTTTCTTCGGGATAATTCAAAAATAAAATCCACCTATCCCCACTATTAATCACTTATTAGATTTAGAGTTCAAATTCAACCCCGATTCTACATATGGATGGCACAAGTAGGAAATTGCAAAAATATTTTCGTTTTGCTCATGCAGGGATTCAAACACAAGACCAAAAGGTAATCTAAAGCCTTGCCTGAACTAGCAAACTCATTCTTGTCAACACTTGTGAGTGAATTAAATTTAAATTTGATGTCCTGGGATAGAGATAAGGGAAAAAATAGCAACAATTTCAAAGAGAGAGATTCAAACCCAGAACCTCACACACACAAGCAACACACTTAACCATTGAAAAAGATCACTTCACTTTGCAAAATTTAATAAATCAAAAACTCAAATTTTGGGGCATTACAACTGTTGTGAATTATTACCTAAATAAACTAGGTTAGATTTTTGGACTTTTATTTAATGAAAATCAATTTCAAGGACTTATGTGAACTAGAAAATAATTTAGGAACGTTCAGAAAAATTGTCAAGTACTGAACTAAATGTTGATTTATCTTATTTACTTTCAAGCTAACTTTTGCAAAAGCGAAAAGCAACAAATATACAATTTTATTGGTTTGGTTCCAAATAGAAGTGCTTATAAGCCAAGTTAGGTCGAGTTTGAACTAGGCTAATGTATGATACTTAAACATTTTATATTTACCCAAACCTGACATAGCGCAACCTAAGATCTGGACCTAAAATTTTATTAAACTTACCCATATTTACAAATAGTTAACCCAAGCTCGTTGTATACCCCCAATATTATTTTTTAAAACTATATTAATATTAATTTAATGTTAAATAATTTAATATTTTTCTTTTATTGAAAATTTAAACAGAGGCAATTTAATATATTTTTAATGTTTACATTATAGTATTAAAGTATTGTTATGTTATATAATTAAATTTATTTAATATAAATTACATATTATATAAAATAAAATACAATAAGATATTACAAAAGTAAAAAAAAAAAAAAAAGGTTGGACTTGAACGTTGGATGTTAGAGCTCAAGTCTGAGTCACATTGTATACGAGCTTTTTTTTTTTTTTTTGCCTAAGCCAATCTTTCTAGCTTTTAGGACCTTATATTTTAAACGGATCTTCAAGTTTAAATGATTTGAACGAATCTAGTTATTAAAAGTGAAACAAATTATTATTATTTTTTTTGGTGAAAAACAAAAAACTGACAGTTTAACAACTCCTAAGATACATTAGAAACTTTTTCATGAAGGAAAGTCACTATCACTATATCAGGTGGTACTTCATAAGTCCGAAGAGAAGTCTGCCATGAAAGCCCAATCTTCGCCATTTGATCTGTAGCTAAGTTACACTCCCTAGGAACATGTTTAATAACCCATTGAACTTCAGTGTGTAAAAGTCTTTTAGTTCTTCTGATAAGTGTATTTCCAGAGTCGATCATATCTTCCGTGGACAGAGCCCTAACCACTTCAAGATTATCAGACTGGATCTTAATCCTTTTGTAACCATTATTCTTTAGGATAAACAATCCATCAAAAATGCCCCAAAGTTCTACTTCTAATGGTGAACATTTGCCCAGATAATGCGTGTATCCTAAAATCCAATTTCCATTATGGTCCCGCACCACGCCGCCCGCTGCGGCATCTCCGGAGATTCTAGCCACTGCTCCATCAGAAGAAAGATGAACCCAATTGTCAAACCAATGTTGTTGATTCCTTGAAAGTGCTACGGCGTCCTTGGGATTGATGATAATGGATTCAAAATTTTGAGCCCAACTGATTGATGATTTGACGAGCTGGAAGGACGTCCAATCAATATTTTGGAAAATGAGAAGATTCCTATTCTTCCAGATTCTCCACGCTATGATCCCAAAGAGGCAAGACCAAGTAATTCCTTTATCCTGCATTTTAGTATGACAACAGAGATTAGCATTTAACCAAAAATGTAAAGGATCAGAAAAAAACTTGGGTTACTTCTCCGGAGGGACCACAAGTTTCCAAGCTTTCTTAGCCGTCGAACAATCACGAAGTACATGCATGATGTCTTCAAAGTTATGTCCACATCTAGGACAGGCACTACTTTGTGCAATTCCTCTTCTGTGTCTTTCTGAGTTAGTTAAGAGCCTCTGTTTAGCCACAAGCCAAAGAAACATTTGGAGACTCTGAGGTCCTTGATATTTCCAGATGATTTTTCAAAAAGCATCCTTAGAATTCCACGAGTTCTCCTTGAGCGTCCAATAAGCGCTACGGATAGAAAAAGGATCGGATCCCGAACAAGCCCATATAATTCTATCTTCACCACCATCAGGATGAGGTGGAGGGATACTGACAATGTGCTTCAACATGTCTTCAGATAGCCAAATACTAAGCATGTCTACATTCCAAGATCCATCCTGCAGAACCCAATCCTTCAAAGGACTATCTAAATTGAGCCTATCGTGAGCAAAAACATAAGATAATAGAGGTCCAACATCAGGTATCCAATTGTCTTTCCATCCACGAATTGTAAAACCGTTCCCAATAGACCATAGGAGATTCTTACGAAGAAGAGGCCACACTTTAGAAAGGGATTTTAGAGATGCGAGCACTGACTTTTATGAATAGATTCAGAAGCTGATTCTTCCAACCATACTTCGACCGAAGAACTTGAACCCATAATGCATCCTTCCTAGAGGCGAGGTTGAAACCAATCTTTATAAGGAAAGAGTTGTTATGGTCTTGAAGATGCCTAAAGCCAAGCCCTTCACAAGTCCTGGGCTGACAAATGGACTCCCATCCAATCAAAGCTAATTTCAGATTTCCAGCTGAACCTCCCCAAATGAACTGTCTGGCTATCTTTTCTATTTCCTCACATACCCCTTTCGGAATAGCTAAGGACTGCATGAAGTAGCTAGGAATGGCCAAGAGAATCGATTGAGCAAGAGTAATACGCCCTGCGAAAGAGAGTTTCCGAGCATCCCAGTTTTGGAGTTTACTTCTCACTTTGTCAATCACAAAATTTAAGGTACTCTTGGTGATACGATCATGGAGGAGAGGTACCCCAAGTAACCTCCTAGATTAAATACCTTCTGATAACCAAAAAGTTGACTAATCTCCTCGCTCAAGTTGATATCCACACCTTTTGAGAAAAACATGTTGCTCTTCCTTGTGCTTATTTTATGACCGGAAAGATTACAAAACCGTCTAAGGATCTCCTTAAGCAAAATAGCTTGACTCATTTCCGCCTTGCTAAAAAACCAGATCATCTGCAAAAAAGAGATGGGATAAAGCTGGTCCCGATCTAGAAAGTCTAATAGGATTCCACTTGCCAGTTTTCATCTCTGCCTTGATAAGATATCCAAGCCATTCCATACAAATTATTTAAAGTAATTTACATTTTCGAGTCACTAAACTTAATAATTAATTCTTTTATAAGTCACAAATATTTAATTTGATCAACTTATATAATTGAACTTCCATTATTAATAGATTATGTAACTTATGCTAATTTTATTGAGTAAAAAGTTACCTTAATATGCATACGAAAATATTTTAAACATAATCGAATGCTATACTAAGTCACTTATGCATTACGAGTAAACTTTTCCATTAGAATTACTTAAGTATGAGGAAGGTTTTAGAATCAGATTAGTAATTAAATTATTTAGACTATTGGTTTTCAGTTTGACCGGTTTGATTGATTTGTCATACATGATAAAATAATTCAATAGAAAATGTATAAAAAAATTAAAACCAGTGAAAAATTAGTTCAATTGATTTTTTTTAGTTCGATTCAACTAGTTCATATTGGTTTATGGTTCAACCGATCTAATTTCTATAATCGGATTAGTGCTTCGATTGGTTCTTAGTCTAACCGGTCCAATCAACTGATCCGGTTCAAACAACATTGAATATAAGTGACCTAATTTGTTAATAATTACTGTTTAGTGATATAATTTAATGAAATTATAAATTTGTGACTTAAATAAAAATTAATGCTAAATTAAGTGATTTATAACGTAAATTACTGTATTATTTCTATCTGTAATAAAGGAGACAGAAAGGATTGCCATAAGTGATTTATAATGTAAGTTATTTAATATTAGTTTTACTGTCAAAAATGCTTTTTAACCAAAAAAAAAAAAAACTCATTTAAAGGATTGATTAGTTTGGAGCTTAACAAATTAGGGAAGAATTGAGGATAATGAGTGGCCAACCCTTTTTGCAATCATGTGTTCGCTTAAATGGAAAAGTCGCAATAATTTTATTTTCAATAACAACCATAATAATATTGATGATGTTGTCAAAATAGGTGTAGCTTAGGCTATAAGCTTTGAGAATTTTAAGTCTAAGTGAAGTTTATTATGTCCAAAGAATAGGAGGTAAAACTGAATGATACTAGAAAGAAGGTGAATTAAGCTAAATACTGATGGAGCAGTCTCAATCTCTAATGGATCTGCTTCAATTGGAGGGTTTTCCTGGACCATTGTGTTAAATGGATTTGTGATTTTACTATGCAAATTAGAGAGAATCCAGTGTTTAAGGTCGAGGAAAGAGCCATTTTAGAAAGACTAAAAACAACATGGGAGTGAAAACTATTTTAATGGCATTGTAGCAAATAGTAAAATATCGGAGTTATGATTGATTTATCATTTATTGAGTTGTAATTCAAAAATACGTTTTCGACATATTTCTAGAAACTACAATAAAACTGCTAATCATATTATTAAAATTGCAAGTTCAAATTACAATGAAATGCATGTTTTTATTGAAGTCCCGATTTCGAAAAAAAAAAACTCAGATTGGCTGATATAGAATATTTTAATGTAATGGCTTTTTATGGTGTTTCCTGTTAAAAAAGAAAAAGAAAAAAGATAACCAAGCCCTCTTAGTGGCTACAAAATGTTGTCGTTTTAACAGCTGTTTGAGAGCGGGTGAAGAAAAATGAAAACGGAACCAAAAGAAAAGAATTTTAAGAGTAGAGAAAAGGCGCAAAGTGGCCGACTCCGACTGGCCGCTCCCACATTTACGCAACGCAACGCCTCATTGAACAAAGAAAGCGGCGGTGGTTTAGGGTTTTAGCAGAGCAAAAACATAGAAACGAGGGAAGTAGGTAGGCATGGTGAAGCTCACGGCCGACTTGATTTGGAAGTGTCCTCACTTCTTCAATGCCCTCAAAGAGCGAGAATTGGATCTTCGAGGTGCTGCTTCTCCCTTCTTCCTCTCTAACCCTAACCCTCATAATTATGTTCTCAAAATTCCCTTTCTTTCCTTTTTCCCCTTTCAGGTAACAAAATTGCTGTAATCGAAAACTTGGGTGCTACCGAGGTGTGTATTACTTTGTTTGTGCCAATTTTTAGTGCATTCATAGCTTTAATTTACTGGTGGGTTCCTTTTTTTTTTGTTACATTTTCTCAATTGATAGGACCAATTCGATACCATAGATTTATCTGACAATGAGATTGTCAAGCTGGACAACTTCCCTTATCTTAAACGCTTGGGTACTTTACTTATAAACAACAACCGAGTTACTCGTATCAATCCCAATATTGGGGGTAAGCTTTGAATCAACACTTCAATTTCCCTTGTACTTTAGCATGTGCCCTTTGCCTTTTGATGTTGTCTCTTGGTAGGAAGGCTCTTATGCTGTTCACATTTCCCTTTCTTGCAGAGTTCTTGCCAAATTTACATACGTTGGTTCTCACAAATAACCGGCTGGTGAACTTAGTGGAGATTGACCCTCTTTCATCGCTCCCTAAGCTGCAATTCCTTAGCCTGTTGGATAACAATATTACAAAAAAAACCTAATTATAGGTTATATGTGATTCACAAACTCAAATCACTTCGTGTTCTGGATTTCAAGAAAGTCAAAGCTAAGGTGATTGGATATGCTAAACTATTATTTTGTCCTTTTATACGGTTTTAATCTGTTATGTTATGAATTTGCTGTTGCCTATGTGAAATTGCTGTGTTTAATTGAGAAACTTCTGGCGGCATACCTGTATTTATTCTCCTGATAGTATTTGCCTGACTGAGCCTTTAGCTTTGTAAATCTGAACTTCCTTTTTGACATTGTTTAATTACTTCATGGTTTGGTTTGAATATATATTTTGCAGCAGCACGTGTAGGTTCACGTAATGCTGTTATGTGGTGACTGATTGAGAATTAGATAATCGATGGAACACTATTAGATGTTAGAATGGTATCTTAGTTCTTCTTCTTATTCTTTTCTGGCCTAGTCTTCATCATTGGTGCTCTGATTACTAGGAAAATACATCCTGAATTTGGATTTTTGTTCAAAATGGCAAATCTCTCTTTTAGTCTAATGGTCTAGTATTGCTCATCTTTAACTTATTTCTCAAATAAACACTATACCATAGGATTGAAGTATTTATTTGATGTTACTTAAGCATTTCTTTTCTCTTCATCTTTGGGTCGGTGGGGAAGAAAGGGTGGGGGACTAAATGTTCTGATTTTCGTAGTTTCTATTCCTCATGCAAGTATTACTATTATGTGAATTATTTTTCTCATAATTATGCTTCATGGGTCACAGGAGAGACTAGAAGCTGAAAATCTCTTTGCATCTAAAGAAGCAGAAGAGGAAATAAAGAAAGAATCTACAAAGACAGTTGCACCAAAAGAGGTACCAAATGTTTCAGAAGTTGCAGAGGAAGAACAGATGCCAAAAGTGGTTGCCCCGACACCTGAGCAAATTCTAGCTATCAAGGTACTGCCTTTTCGTCATAATACTAGTTTGAATCTAGGATAATAAAGTTGATAATGTTTTAGTTTTCATAATGGTTATTTTTATTAATGTGTTTGGCCTGTGCATCTTAAGAGGGACTTGAGAGAACTTTATCCGGGACAGGATGAAATAAAAGAAATGATAGTAATGAAGGGTAAAATGGAAGAACCTGCCTTCTGACTACCTCAGTTGCTCACTGAAAAGTATGCTTGGATACCATTTATTTACATATGTGCTAGAAACTTCAAAAGAGCATAATAATTGAACTTTGACTAACAAGAATCTCAACCAACTTCGTTATATGTTATGATGCATATCTAGATTTTGTTGCCCGAATCTTCATATTTCTTGAAGTGTTTGTGTTTGGCACTCATATCTGATGCTTGGGTATGGAGGCAAGACCGCAGGGATCCTCAACATGGAAAACACAGATCTTACCATACTTTGTTATATATTATGATGCATATTTAGACTTCGTTGCTCCAAATCTTCATTTTTCTTGAGGTATTTGTGTCTGACACTCATATCTGAACCCTGGATATGGAGGTACGTCCTGCAAGGATCCTCCATGTGGAGAAACTTAGATGGATCTTACCATACCCGTGTTAGACACATACCCATATCCGACACACCCTTGAGTCCAAATAACAAAGTATTTAGACTCTCATTTGAGGTTTGGTCTAAAAGGTAAAAAGGCTCTCATTTTAGAAATACACATTAGGTTTGGTATTTGCTCACTTTGAATTTTAAAATTTAAATAATTTAATCGTCTTATTATTTTGAATCACTCTTAACTAAATAAAATTCAACTTAAACAAGGGAAAAGATTTAGTGGGCCAATGGCCATTACCTTCATGCACCGCTTTCTAGGTTGGTAGCAAGTTACATGTCCATTTCGATTTTTGAACCAAATCAATACATGTTTCAAGTATCCTTTTGGTGCCAAAAATTGGTAACTAATAATGTTATTTAGGGGAAACCTCCTTTTTAATTTCTTCAGTAATAGAGTATGTTGGATTCCAATCTTGATGACATGAATCATAAAATGAGAATTATGATTACTAACGCAGCTACTTAAACAGTTTTAGTGCTTAAGGTTGATGTTTGATGCATCTCAAAAGAGTTTAGGATTAAGATGGTAATGGATTGGGTATCTGCAACTTTTTTAAATATATCCAAAGTCTAAGTGTGCTTAATCTACCCTATCCTAATCCGTTTATCAGATGCTCCCTTTTTGTAAATTACTATCTGATTCTGTATTCGTTTTAAAGAGCAATATTGATGGAATATACATATGTGTTAAATATTCAAATTCATTAACAATATTTAAGAAAAATAAAAATAGAAATTGAATAAGAATTTTGTATTTAAATGGATATTGGATGTCCAAATCTGTTATCCGTATAAGCAAAATAGATATGAATATCCAACACTATCCAAACAAAATTAAATCAGATCCAGATAACTGATATTGCAGAGTTAATATCCGAATCTTCCGTGAATAGTAAGCTTAATTGAATCTGCAATATCCGAATCCACTAAAACAGTTAGGTTTTTTACTATCCATTGCCATCCTGAGTTGTGGCTTCAGGAACTGTTTACAAATACGAAATGGAGTCTTGTTAGGCTTGGTAATTACAATAAAGCTTATAAATCTAATGAGGTAGAACTAAAATGTCCTTGAACCTCACAAAAGAACCTGTTAAGGTGTTTGCTGTCAATCACGGTCATAATTCATAAAACGTTAAAACTAAATAGTTCTAAAATGCCTCTGAATCTCTTGGAAAACCTGTTAGGCAGTTTGAAGACTATAACAGGCTTAGTTGGGAAATAGGAATTGCATTTTTATGATATAAACTACCAAAGTTATTAGGAGTGCATTTGGATTAAGAGATCTTGGAAAATCACTGATGACTGGAAACCTCATTGCGGGTCTTCTTCCTTTGTTTGGTTTGATGAGAAATATAACAAACTCAGTATCTTTGTATTCTTGTATCTCCCAAGTATGACCTGTTCTATTGACCATCTTACCTTCCCAAGGAGTTGGGACTAAAGTACTGTAAAGTCAGATCAATGGTTCTAAGGACAAAATACCCCTAGTTATGCCACAGAAATGAATGGTAAATGACTTAACCATACATTTGGATTCCATTTTACATTATTACTTTATAAAGAAGGGGGTCAGTATATCAAATTGATATGAATTCGAAAATGATTAACTTGAAATCATGTTAGAGAAATATGCTGGAAATAGTTTAGGTTTTACCAGGTAAGGCTATGCTATGAAACCAAGTATGGGAAGTTTTCCTTGTAGGACCAAAAGTAATCTACAAATTAGATGTCGTAATCTTGAGTCTGGGAGCTACAAGCAGAAAATGAAAGGATTTAACAAGAGTAGAAAGCAGTGAGTAAGGTACCCTTTGTTTATTGCTCCAGAACAAAGTGTGAAAGGGTAGAGAGGCTTATATATTGACCTAGTCTGGGTAACGGGTTGAAATGTAAGGATTATCATTTATTTTTCCATGATATCCTTGATAGGCGAAAATGTAATTTGACATAGGATAAATCTGTCTATGATTTAAAATTTTTAGTGACAGATACTTCTCTTATCAGAAGGGTTTCAAAGATATTATGGTTTAAGATTTGTCACCCCCCTTTCAATTCCCTTCCTTTCTATCAGATTGATCTACAAACATGGGAGAGGTTCTACTACCCCCCTCTTCCCTTTTCCTTTCCTTCTAACCAAACATAGGATCAGGTATTTGAACAAAAAAATAAATGAAAAGAACATAGGATCAGAAAATCTTCTGTATTTCAAAGCAATTCATGGCAACTTTTAAGTTCCAATGTAACATTGACTTCCGTAACATAAGTTTGTAGTTTTTCCTTTCTTCATAGTTATTGCTTAAGGCATAATTGCTTTATGCCTCGATTTAAGAAATTTTATTACATGATTGATTTGTATCCGCAAAGATTTGGAGGGGTTTTACAAAGTTGCCAATTTAATTCACAAAGTTGTTGACACAATGTCTTAGGTGCTCTTTACTTTCTTTTCTATTTCTAGTAGATTGTATTAGTTTCAGATTCAGTCTTGCAGTTGAGGTTGGCAGTGGTGTCTACTGATCTGATGCATGAATATGCAAAAATCACCACTGTTTTATGGACTCTGTGAAGTGTGAACATGTCAATCAATGTATTTTTTTTTTCATACTCTTTTAGTTTCCAAAATACTGTTATATTTTTTGTCCAACTCAAAAAGCACATCCCACAAAAATATTGAGCAAGAAGATGCTTGTTGAGTTATTGCGAAAGAACACACCTAGAGTAGACACATCCCTCTGACAGTCTATGTGAAAGCTTACATATTTTACATATATTTTAAGATTGTGGCTAGTGGCACCCACACTTTAATGCGCCCTCCTCTAACCAGCAGCATTAATGGGAAGGAAATCATACATGTATGATAAGAAGCGTCTAAATGAGTGGTACTTTTGAGAATGCTTGAGCAACCTTCTGACATTAGTTACATTTGGCAGTAAGGTTTAAAGTATAAAAACAGTGTTTGTCAATAAATGTGACTGATGTCTGGTCCATGTTGCTAAATTATTTTACTTGTGCACTAATTTTTAATTTGTCTAAAGCCTGCATATTTGTGATCTTTTTGTGGCTTTAACTATATAAATGGTCATTGGTAATTCTTGTCATGTTTTAAATGACTTCTGCATCTTTTGTAGTGCATCACTATGGCTAAATTCTGATATGGTTTAGATTTATTTGGTATGCAGGCGGCTATTGTGAATTCTCAGACTTTGGAGGAGGTTGCAAGACTTGAAAAGGTGGTTGCTTAATTGCAGGAGTGGCTTTTAATGACAGGTGTCGTTTAGATTTCTTTCTTAATTCTAACTTCGCATTCTGGATGTCTCTTTGCTTGAGCAGGCATTGCAGACAGGTCAACTTCCTGCAGATTTGAAGATTCCCGGTGATGATACCAATGCTGCTAAAGGCGGAGATGAAAAAAAGGTTTCTGATATTCAAAATGAGTCCAATGTTGAACCAGATAATATGGATGAAGACAAGAATGAAGAACCTGCACCCATGGAACAGGTACGTTGATATTTTCCATGAGGATTCTGAATTTTATTTGTGCTCATATGAGCTTTTTGTGTAGATATTTAAATTGTTTTGGCTTATTGAAAGGTTTGGTACATGCATCCTTATATGCATTCTGTTTTAAAGCTTAAACCGAAACTTGAATGCTATAACAGTTATTCCCAAAGATTTTTTCAAGATAATAAATTTACCTTAATGACTTATGGTAACAAATCTGTTTTTATGTATTTTTATTTGTTTTAATGGACCCTTTATTATTTACTTGGTTAAAATTAATTTAGATGTCTTTATTTTTTAATTGTTCTTATCTCCCTTAAAATTGTCGCTGCTTGACTTTTCATGGTCAAGCATATCCAGCTTTGAACTCTTTTATATATACTTGTTTTAAACGATCCTATATTATTTTCTTATTTAAGTTAGTTTAAATGACTATATATTTGCTACTACTTTGATATAAAAGTTGTTATTTATTGATTTTTCATGAAGTATATCCAATTTTAAGCTCCTTCTAGTTTGAACTTGTAAGTGATTAAATGAAAAAAGAAAAGAATTTCTGAACTTTTGAGTGAGGGAGTTTATATATATACTATGTAGAATTTGATCGGTAAAATACAAAATAGTTTTAAGACAAAATTGATCAGTTAAAAGTCGAATAGTTTTGTATCTCCATGATGGTGAGAATATACTTTTTGTTGATGTATCTCCATGATGGCTGTATCCTCATTTTGTAAAATCACTGTCATATAGTTTCTTTTTCTGTATTGCATCCTGTGTATGTGTGCATGCATACTTTTAAAAATGGCAGCCCGGCTTAATTTAAGTGTTAGGTAGAATGGGGTTTGGGTACACGCATTATGTTAAGAATGGCCACTTCGCTTAATTAAAGTGTCAAGTCTGGAATGGGGTTTGGGTAAGTTTTGCCCCATATATTAAAATAAAAACAAAAAGGGAAACAGATAAAAAGTTATAAATGATCTATCTATTAACTAACTTAAAAGATAACTGTCAGATTATAGTTTCCTAGTTAGGAATATTCAGTAGAATCCTGTAGATATTTTATATAATCTCGTAGATATTTTATACCCTAACTTTAAGGCTGTGTTTTAAGGGACAGCATCCCTAGAATCAGTTGTTTCCTAGTTTAGAGTTTCCTAAAGTTAGGCTCACCATGTGTATAAATATTAGTGTAATTTCTTGTGAAAGAATATAATAGAAAAAGTCTATTTCTATCATGGTATCGATTAGATCGATTTAAGGATTTTTTTTTTTACGGTAATCTTTTCCTCCCACACAACCCTTGAGAGGAAAATTGCCATGGAACAACCAATTGGCAATGATATGAAGCGTAAAGATTCTACAAGGTCTATTAAAAGGAGTTTGTATGGTGCACCCATTGAAAAAATCTCGTCACACAAAAGAACAATCTTGGAAGCTTCATGGGAAGCCACACAATAAAAAGGAATTTTCCGACAACGGACACCCAAAGGAACAAGGGCGAGCAAATATAGCACTGACGGATGGATGAAGAACGAATTCGGTGTTTTTAATAAAGACAAAATTGAGAAGTTAAAGACGTTCTTGGAACATTGGAAAAATCTTCTTCCACGGTACTTGCGTTTGGCACTTTCAGTATTTCCTCTTCTCAAAATTCTAATGTCTCGGACTTGATACCAATGAGTCTTGGGTCATTGACTGGGAGCTCTGCACCATATGATCCATTCCTCCCACAAATTTGTTTCATATACCCCTTGTCCTAGTAATAGAAAGATTACAGATGGTGATGGTTCTATGCTAACAAGTGGTGGTCAGGTGATATTGTTATAAATAAGACCCTTACCCTTAAAAATGTCCTTCATGTTCCTAAATTATTTCCCAATCTTCTCTCCATCCAAAAACTTACCAGGATTCTAATTGTAGTGTGGTTTTTATCCCAAACAATGTTTTTTCCAGAATGAATCTGAAGAGGATGATTGGACATGCTAAGGAAGCAAATGGTCTATACTATCTTGAAGAATCTAGTGGAGAAGTTAGTGCTCAATTCCTCAACATTATCTTTCCTATCCAAGTCTGCTTAAGCTAATAAAGACCTAATTTGGCTCCATCACCTCCGCCTTGGTCATCCTTCGTTTCCAGCCCTTAAATTTATGTTTCCTTCCTTGTTCCTAGGAATAAATGTTGATAATTTCCATTGTGATGTTTGTGAATTTGCCAAACATAAACGTACCTCCTTTCCGAAGAAGCAATAAAAGAACATCCGCTCCTTTTACTCTTATTCATAGTGATATTTGGGGACCATCAAATATTTCAAACATCTCGGGGCTCGGTGGTTCGTTTCCTTTATTGATGATTGTACCTGTGTGTCTTGGATATTTCTATTAAAACAAAAATTTGATGTCAAGTCTGCTTTTTCAAACCTTTACAACCTGATCAAAACACAATTTGAAATTTGCAATAAAACGGTTTAGGATGCATAATGCTAAAGACTATTTCAATCACTTTCTCTCCTCATATTTTCAAGAAAAAGGCATTCTCCATGAGTCCTCTTGTGTTCACACACCCCAACAAAATGGTGTTGCCGAGAGAAAGAATGGTCATCTTTAGCTATTACTAGAGCTCTATTGTTTCAAAGCAATGTTCCTAAACAATACTGGGGGGAGGCTGTTTTAACTGCTACTTCTTTGATAAATAGGTTGCCTACAAAGGTCCTTGACTCGCAAAGTCCTATACAAGCTCTATCGAAATTTTTTCCTGATTTCCATACCTCAAATCTTCCTCCTAAAATATTTGGGTGTGTTGCCTTTGTCCATGCCCATTCTCAAAATAGGGGAAAACTCGATCCACGAGCTATCAAATGTGTCTTTCTTGGTTATTCCTCTACACAAAAGGGTACAAATGCTACAATCCACCACCAAAAATATTTTGTTTCAAATTGATGTCACTTTTGCGAAGAAGAACACTTTTTACTCGTCCTTATCTTCGGGGAGAACTTATTCACGAGAAGATAAGGGTAGAGAGTTTTTCTTCTTGATTTTCCACACATCCATTTTGCCTAACTTCATTTTCCAACTCCTATTCAAAGACCAAACACTCAACTCTTACCTACCAACCAGCTGCTCACCTTGACCCTATGCAACCTTTGAAATTGAGCTTACTACACCTAAGTCACCAAAAGGAATTCAGGACACTACTCGCCTTACTAGTTTACTCAAGGAAGAAGGCAGGTGTAAGTTCAATCATCTTCTTGGGATAAACAACCTATTGCTCTACAAACTGAGGTAACCATCGAACCTACTTTGAATACTACGAAAATTCAGATCGAGAGACTATGAGTTTCCTATTGCTATTAGAAAAGGAACTAGGGCCCATAAAACATCCCTTGTACTCATTCATGTCCTACAAAAATTTGTCCCATAACCACAAAACCTTCCTTACTAGCCTAAATTCAATCTCCATTCCCAAAAGCGTATCTCGAGGCATTAAATAATGAGAATTGGAAAAATGCCATGAATGTTAAATGGAAGCACTTGAAAAAAATAAGACAT
Organism: Gossypium rotundifolium; assembly: GCA_025506655.1. Classification (NCBI taxonomy): domain Eukaryota; kingdom Viridiplantae; phylum Streptophyta; class Magnoliopsida; order Malvales; family Malvaceae; genus Gossypium; species Gossypium rotundifolium. Next base: position 117,988,008 of record CP106731.1, on the reverse strand, counting down.
GGATTTGGTAGAATTACCGAAAGGAAAGAAAACAGATTGGTTGTCATTTGGTGTATACTGAGAAATACAATTCAGATGGCTCTTTGGAGAGGTACAAAGCAAGATTAGTTGCTAAAGGGTACACTCAAAAGTATGGAATAGATTACCTTGAGACATTTGCCCCGGTTGCAAAGATGAACACTGTGAGAGTGTTGTTGTCACTTGCTGCGAACAGAGGCTGGAAACTACAACAGTTTGACATCAAGAATGCTTTCTTACATGGTGATCTTGAGGAGGAAGTCTATATGGATGTTCCACCAGGTTTTGGTTCAGATACAGGACAGGCGGTTTGCAAACTAAAAAAGGCTCTGTACGGACTAAAACAGTCCCCGAGAGCCTGGTTTGGAAGGTTTACCAAAGTGATGCTCAAGCTGGGGTATAAACAGAGTCAAGGAGATCACACTCTGTTTGTAAGGCACTTATCTTCAGGGGGAATGACTGCTTTGTTAGTCTATGTAGATGACATTATAGTGACAGGTGATGATTTGGAAGAAATGGAAAACTTGAAGAAATGCCTAGTAAAAGAATTTGAGGTCAAAGAGCTTGGTAAACTAAAATATTTCCTTGGTATTGAAGTGGCACACTCGAGAAGGAATCTTTATATCTCAGCAAAAATACATAATTGATTTGTTGACAGAGACGGGCAAGTTGGGATGCAAACCAGCAGAGACACCTATAGAAGTGAACCACAAACTTGGAGATGCACTAGAAGATGCAGTAGTTGATAAAGGTTCATATCAAAGACTCGTAGGGAAGCTCATTTACTTGTCACATACTAGACCGGATATTGCCTATGCAGTTGGTGTTGTAAGTCAGTTCATGCACAATCCTAAAGAATCACATCTTAGAGCTGTCTACAGTCTCTGATTTAAAAAGGTACTCGAGCAAAGGAATCCTATTTAAGAAAGGGAGAATTTAACCCTTGAAGCCTATATCGATGCAGATTATGCGGGATCTATGGTTGATAGAAGATTAACCTCTGCTATTGCACATTTCTGGAGGCAACCTTGTAACTTGGAGAAGTAAAGCAGAATGTTGTGGCTAGATCTAGTGCAGAAGCGAATTTAGAGCGATGGCTCTTGGAATTTGTGAATTACTATGGCTGAAAATTATTTTGGAGGATTTGAAGATCAAGTGGGAAGGTCCAATGAAGCTGTATTGTGATAATAAGTCTGCTATCAATATTGCACATAATAACAAAGCACCCTTGAGCTCAAATTTGAATTATAACAAAGCTTGAAAATACAAGGTCAGCTGGACCATTTTTAAGTTTGATGATTGAACTAAAAATGGTTTGAGTGTTGAGAAAATTTTATTAAATTTTATCTGGGATTGTAGTTCAGTGCAAAGTAGCTCAGATTCTTAGACTCTTATAGACAAATTTTCTTTGAGACTGTTATGAAGATTGAGTTTCTCTAATTCATGATAAGTTAGTTTCATGTGTGATCAATATATAGATTATTTTATGTGTTTTATCTTGAAATAAGTTTCACGTATATGAATGTACTGATGTTTCTTATATATGTTCATGTGCCATGTTTGGTTAATATGGTAAGTGGTCTCATTATTTATTTATTTATTTTATTTGTTGTTTCAGGAATAGCAGCCTGTCAGTTGGGTGCATTGTTGAATGGCAACAAAGGATTTGGGGTATCGATTTTCGTAGTCTAAAGGATAGTACTCAGCTCTGTTTTGTTTGGATATTGAGATATGAATTATAGCTCCTTTGTTGTGCTACTGGTTTTGACATAGTTGTGAATGCATCTGGCGTGGATTTTATTGAGTTGATCCTTTGGATATTAGACTTGGTGCAAAGTGATGGGAGCGGAACGCCCAGAGATGGTTGAGAATATGATTCTAAAACATCGAATCAAATTACAAACTCCAATTTTATATTCTCATTATAAATTTCAATTTAATTAAAATTGATTATTATCTCATTAAAAAGAAACGTCTAATTTAACCCAACATGATTTACGGTTAAGTATTCTTTCAGTTTCAAAAGAAATTGAAAGCACCCGGATCTGATGTAAATTCGAAGAAGAGGTAGGGGTGGTTTATTGTGCATTGACTTTATTTTATTTTATTTTATTTAAATTAAATTAAATTGTAAATTTTGGGCTGGAAATTTATTTGGGTTTTCGTTGCCATCGTATGGATATGACATTAGTTTTTATTTATTTATTTAAGAAATATATCAGTTTATACTGTTTGAAAACTCAAAACCCAACACCGATTGATGAAATCACAAAAATGTGTGGTGTTTGACCTACACTTATCATGGATTGTGACATAGAATGTCTGAAAAAATAGAAAATTTAGATAAAAATTTAGGTTTGAAAAATGGATTTAGAAAAAAAATAAAGCTTGTTTAGAAAATAAGTTGGGTCTTGGGTAAGTTTTTTTTTAGTCTAGGTTAAATTCGGTCAAAATTTGCATAAAGAAATTGCTGTTGTTTTGCTGTAATTTTATTAATATTACTACTATTTTGTTGTTATTATTTGGCTATTGTATAATTATTATTTTATTGTTAATTTTGCTACTATTTTAGAGGTATTTTCTTGTTAAGTTGTATTTATCTTAGAGTTATTTAAGTATAAAGATTATTTAATTTTTTCAATTTGTAGGAAATATTTAATTTAATGTTTTTAGTATATTTGATGTATTATATTTTTTAAATTTATTTTTATATAAAAATAATATAAAAACCAATACGGGCGGGTTGGATCACGCTTGGGTTTTAGCTTTTTTATTTGGGCTAGAGTTAGACAAAATTTTAGGCCTATTTTTTAGACTGAGTCAGGCCTGTGCCTATAAAGCGGGCTTGAAATTTTGTTACGAATCAACCCGACCCGACTCATAATCACCTCTAACTTGACCAAATAAATTAAAAAATGACTTAATTTAGTTAAATTAATTCGACTTATTTCAATTTATTCAGTTAACGGTTTTTTACACCCCTATTCATTCATAAAAACAATACCTCAATTGCCAAAAGAAAAAAAAAAACAGAATACAATCAACAAAAAGGCCAGGGCCATATGAAGCCTGAGAAAAAAAAAAAAGAAAATAATCTTAATAGACTTTTTACTTGGGTTCATGGTTTTTGATGTTTCACCATTTTAAAGAAGGTTTTTTTAAAAAAAAGAAAATTCGGTTAAATTATATTAGTTGAATGGTTGAAGCAATCAAATCTTAGTTTAATAGGTGGATCCATTTCAAATTCCACAATATTGGCCATGGTGAGCTTTATTATCCAGTAATGTATAAACCACAAACATGAAAATGAGTGAATTAAGTTGTAAGATCATATTATTACCGGCTATGCCTAGTTCAGGTCGATTGTATATTTACTAACATCTCTCACTAATGCAGCAAATATCAAACCCTATTGATTCAAGTACGGATGGAGTAAAATTAATGAAGTTGAAGATGCTAAAGTAGTTATTTTTTTAGGCAAAAATTGAGACCAACTTTGAATGGGATCCTCTTGGTTGATTATTCAACAAGTTTTTCATTACACTTTGAAAGATAGATTGAGAATTCGAATCATGACCAATTTAGTAAAGTATCTACAAGTATAATTTTTAATAAGTTTATTGTGGGAATTTCAAGTTAAAGGAAATGTTTTAATTCAAAAAGTGAAATTAATTTTAGGAAATTCACTTAGAAAGTGGGAAGTTATTTTATTTTGTACATTGTAATAGAGTTTCTTCCCTTAGAAGAAATCCTTTGACTAGTTAGTGATAGAGTCATGGTCGAATTGGCCTTTTTGGAGTTACCTTACAACACAACATTCCATCTTTAGTAAGACACTGCACTTGTTGGCCTTAAGTATTTTTTTTCTTTATTACATCTTTTAATTTCTTTAATTACTTTTTCTAGAAATTTAAGGCGATGTTATAATTCTAATAGAATGGTTGTTAGAAAAGTTATTTTATAATATATGGTATATATGGAAAGTTATTGATTAAAATTTTAGGAAAGTTACATTATTACATGTGGTTTATTAAGTATTTTCTTAATAATGTAATGATAATTTCTTAATTTAATGTAATGATAATTTACTTAATTTATTCTTATTAAATAAAATAAAATATTTATATATTTAATTTTATCACAAAATTTATTCTTAACAAATATTTAGATTAAATATTTAATATTAAAATTTAATTGATAATTTTTACATTATTTTTAAAGCCTTAATGTAACATAATTTACTTTGGGTATTGAAAAAAAACATAATTTACTTTTAATATAATACATATCTACTTTGAAATTTGATTGATCTTTTGTTTTATCTACTTTACTTCTAAATAGGCTGTCAATCATTTGTCTATTCTTGAAAATCATTCCAGTAGAATTCTCAATCACATGCAACAAACCATAATTCAAAGGTAAATCATGCAAAAAAAAAAAAAAAAAGGTTATTATCAAATCAATCTTGAATTAGGCCTAAACTTTAATTTTTTTATTTTGCTTGTAAAGATTCATAACACTATAATAAAATTGAATTTTTAATTAATATACCAAAAATAAAAAGAGAAAACAATAGAAATAAATATAATATGTAAATGATATTGTCAAAACCTTTTTGGAACTCGACTTTTTATTTATTAAAAATGAAGATGGAGTCGCCACCAATCCTCTTTATTAGGTGTGATCGGATCACTTCGTAATTTGATCATTTTAATAAAAGGTTAGATTTACTAAAACGATGATTTTCGGTCTACAAAATCCAGAAAGTGGGTTTGGGAGTCAGTTACGCATGAGGAAGGATTAACACCCTCATAACACCCAAAATTGATACCTAGTTGATTACTTAATATCTTAGTGTCGAGAATTAAGAATTCAAAGAAAATTTAAAGTAAGATCCCCTTTTTTTGCATGATGTTATTTGATTGAAATATTGCTAACTAAATTAAATTTTATGGAAAAGCCCTTCATATTTCAAGTTAATAGGGAAGAGAATCATGCCTCGTAAGTTAAGGCACAATGTCTCGAATCCTCGAAAATAAGAATAATTTCCATTTAATTATTACCTAAGTCCTATGTGTATTGAATTTTAAAAGGATGTTCGATTATTTTGGTTCAAGGAGAAAGCCGTACCCCATAAGTTAGAACACGATTTCTCGAATCCGCTAATTAAAGAACATCATCTCGGTTCTAATTATTTCATATGTGTCTAGCAAAAGCGAATATAACATTTAATGTGATGTGCAATTAATTTGTTTGAGTTTGGTACCAATGAACAAGTGTATGTATGCATAATATACAATAAAATAATGGCAAAAGAACAAAATAGCTACATAGATACAAACGAAAAAACATTATAATTAAATAATAAAAGGATAAAATGATTGTAGTAAAGGTAATGAGGGTAAAATAGTAAATGACTATAACATGATAATAATAATAGTAATAATAATCATATCTAATGACAAATAAAAATAAAAATAAAAAAATAACTACTCAAGGATGTAAATAAAATTGCATAATTTAGAGGGGGAAAATATAAATAATCATAAAATAAAAGTGCTGGAAATAATAAAATAATAAAATAATAAAATAAGTAGGCAAAGGACTAAATTGAAAGCTAAAAGGAATTCTAAGCATAAATTTTTTAAAAAAGCAAACAAATGATTAAATCAAAACAAAATAAAAAGTACATGGACCTAGGGTGTTATTTTCCCAACCCAGCATACGTGTCATTTCCTTGGTAGGTCAACAGTGGGTCAAGGGACTGATTTGCAGAGAAATTAAAATTATGGGGTAAAAAAATAAAAAGGAATAGGACGAAATTAAAAAAGAGCATAAAAGCAAAAGGACCAAAATGGAAATTAGCCCTTCCATGCAAAAACATGTGGATCTTAGGGGGATCGGGTTGGATTATTCGGGTCGGCTTTGAAATGACTCCGTTTTGGGCGTCTAAAGCCAAACCCAAAACGACGTTGTTTTGGGGGCATATATAAGTAAAAAAATCTTAAAAAAATCATTTGTAACCCTTTTTTTTAAAAAACTCTCTCAACCCCTTTTCCCTGTCCTGCCATGGGGCATCGCCGGTCTGGCGCGTCCATCAGTTATCGGCGATGGCGACCGTTGCCTCTGGTGACTGAAAATTCCCCAAAAAGGGCCCTTTTGATCTTTTAAACACGTAAAATGCGAAGCTAGGGTTAGAATCCCCGATAGCTTGACCAAAATCTGACCAAAGGCGAAGAAACCTTTCGATTTCTCCCTTTTTTGACGGGACTTTAGACAAATCCCAAGAGATTCAGAGCCCTCTCAAGCCGGAGAAGGGGCCCTCACGACAGAGGCGCGGTGAAACAGGTAAAAGACATAGCTTTTCCTTTTTTTTATATGTTGAAATTTAAAAGACAAGTGAGCAAGAACTACCTCTTGTTAAACTTGTGGGCTTTTTTGTATTCGATTTTTCTTGATCGATGTATTACAAGATGATTTCGACTTTTATATCCAGATAAGTTACAAGGTATATTATTTTTGCTTTTTGTTTTCTTTTCTCTACTTCTCTACTTCTCTGCTTCTGCTTCGATTTCTACCTCTTGTTAAATTTTGTCTTGATATTTTTTAAACTTTCCAATCTACATGGTAACGTAAGTTTCCCACATTTTATCATGGGAACCATATTGTCATATTCATGGGAAAATAACTCCTAATGAAAAGTTAAATTTCAAGGAAAGTAAATAAAATTTGACATACCAAATGTTGGAATCACTTTCCAACTAATTAAATTCTCAAAAAAAAGTGACTACTTTCCATCATACCAAACACTACCTAAATTGCCCAAAATTTGACCAACATGATAAATTAATAAAATTATTTTTTACAAGGTCGGATCTCACTTGGATTTTAGGGTCCTATAGTTTTTTTTGCATTTGAATTAAGTAGACATGCCTATTTAAAGGCATGGGCGACCACTTAGGTTGTACCTTTGATTTTCTTTTCAATAAAATTACTTCTAGAGAGAGTTTCTTTGTCTTGTGATACTTAGAAGTTTTTTCTTCATGGTTGTTTCAAGATTAGTATTTAAGTCTTTAACTTTTAGCTTGGTAGGAAATCTATCTTGGGGGGTTGAGTTAGAGCTATACTTATTCTTGTTGAAAATCTAGTTCCAAATGTGTAACGCTTTGAATTGTTCTAATGACAGAAAACCCATTTTTGAGTCAAAATTGAAAACTGAACCATTCTGGGAGGTTAAACTGAGAGATCATCGAGAATGAGTTTGGAGATTGTGTTTGTGAGTTATTAAGTAGTGAGTAATGATGGATAATTAAAGTTAGTTAATTAAGAATATGAGATATGGACTAAATTGTAAGAGTGGTATTCTTGAGGTCAATGCCTAAATTTGTAAATGTTAGATTTAGAGATTTAGAAGGTTTTAGGTGGTAATCAGATAAAGGACCCATTAACAATTGGCCCATTAGCCTAATTTGAGTGGAGGGAACAATTTTGCTAACCATTTTCACAATTTGTGCTATTTTTCTCTAAAAAATTCACTCATGTTTTCTCCATTAATTTGATTCAAGATTTCTTTAACTCAATCTTGGACGTAAAAATTTTAATGAAAATTCTTCATTTATTTTACATTTTAAAATAAGATCTTTTAATTTTAACTCACTCTCTCTTTTTTGAAAAAAAAAAATCTCATTGAAAGAGGAAGTCAAATCTGTAAGTTTCTTGATCAAAATCCTTTAATAACAACATGGTAAAGATGATTCTTAATCTTACTAATTTTAATTATTAGGAAAATATTTGGTCCATTTTTTCTCCAAACTTTTTTTCATGTTACTTGGAGCTAGAGAGAAAGTGTTGATTCTGTGATTTCTTGTTAATTGTAGGCTAGATTCTTAATATTATTAAGTTTAGAAGACTTTTAGATTAGTAAATTTCAGCTTTGGTTAAGTTTTAGATGAGTTCTTGAAAATTGCCATTGTTAGGTTCTTGAGGGAGAGTATTGGAAATCCTAAGTTTCTTACTGAGATTAGTGTATTTTAGACCTGATTTTAAGTTTTAAATTTAGCTTTTAGGTTAGGTTTTTGTTTCGAAGAGTTTCAGATAAGGTTGTTGGAACATTTTAAAAATATATAGTATTCCAATAGTTACAAATGAAAAGTTATAAGTTACTAAAAGTAATGTCACTTAATTAATAATAAAGGGTCATAATTATTCAAGTAGATATCTATTGAATAATTATACTTATGGCTAAAGATATGACTCTAATTGAGTAGTTATATTCCTATGAAGAGACATGAGAGACTCTAATTGAGTAGTTATATCCCTATGAGGAGACATGAGAACTCCTATAAATAGGAGTGAAATTTCATTTGCAGGATACACCAAAAAACACCTAAAAAGTTTCTTTCTATTCTTCCACCATCTTTTGTATTCCTATATTGTTCTATAAAGAATTATTGCAGAAATTCTTTATAGAAATTGATATTCTTGTTATGCTCCGCCCAATGCTTAGTGGATTGTTCTTGTCAATGCAAAATGTCAATAGTCATTGGGCTTCATTGTATCCTCGAGATTTATTTGCCAGTAACTTTTTTGCACACCATAAAATAGGTGGGGGCGAATAGAACATTAAAGAAAGTGGCTTTGATACACGCCTTGAAACCTTTATTAATTTCCCATAAGATTATTGATAAACCGTAAAAGTAACATATTTAATCTCACATTTAGCATACTTTTGGATGATTTATTCCTTGAATTATGTAAAAAAAGGTGCTTTTAATCCTTTCTTTTCATGTTTTATACTAAGGAAAGCACTTAGAGACGAAAAGAACGAGAAACGGGCTCAAAATAGACCAAATTGAGCCAACTCATGAAATCGACATGGCTTGGGCCCAAGACCACACGGCCATGTCTCCCTAATCTACTCCAACACGGCCTGGACCTCGAAACACACGGGCATGTCTCTTCAGCAGACTCGACCACGGCCTAAAATCGATTCACACGGGTGTGTTCCATGGCCGTGTCCCTGCCACGGCCAAGGGGAGTTTCACTCGGATTTGGATACTTGGAGGCAAAGAAACACATTCCAAAGCCTATTCAAACACCCGAGTAGGAATTATACTTGAATTAGGATACTTAGGGGCCAAATAAAGCATTCCAAGAGCCTATATAAACATCCTAAGCATAACCTTCAAGGGGGTTAGCTAGCATCGAGCTAGGCTAAGGAGCCGAGCCAGAAAGGTTAGATTTGTGAGAATCACTCGAAGATAGCCAGTTGATCCATCTCAAGAAGCCAAAATTCTACTCAAGACGGCAGATTTCTCCTTCAATTCCTTCAGGGAGTTTTAGGGATTTCTTATGTTTTGTTTTATCTTTTCTTCTGAGGTATTTTATTTTATCATTATGAACTAAACCCTTCAGATACCTGAAGGGGATGAAACCTAAGACGGATCTTGTTATTATTTTATGAACTATATGATAAATATTTGATTTGTTCTTAATTATGTGTGCTTAATTCTTGTGTTAATATTTCCGGGATATTGATTCAAGTTGAATGTGCTTAGGTGGTGGAGCAAAAGTCCCTGTCTAAGAGTAGATCTAGTATAATTAAGCGGAGTTGATCGCGCGCCTAGAGATAGGGTGACGAGATTTTATCGGATTAAGGTGAAACCTAATATGGGAGTCCATAGGTCGAGTTAATGCAATTCTAGGGGTTTTAATTAGAAAGAGATTTCAATTAATTAACCTAGGGTTAGACGTTATTCGCCTCGAGGGAGGGTTTAATATAAATTAGGGAATCTTACGGATCAAGTCAAATGAATAAATTGTCTGGTTTAGTGTTAGATAACAAGTGATGTCTAGGTGGATTCTTCCTAAGGGTATCGTCTTAGTCAACTGAGTTTTCTCAAAAGTATTTCCCCAATTCATTCTTTTTGTCTTTGAGTCTTTAGCTTAGTAGTTAATTAAATTTAGATTAAACAACCAATCACTTAATATTTAGGCTAAATAATAGAAAGAAGGTTAGTATTAGTACTTTTAGTTCCTTTGGGTTCGACAATCCAGTCTTGCCTAAGCTATACTACTATTCGATAGGTGCACTTGCCTTAAGCCATTGTTAGAGTTAGTTTCTAGGTTCAATCATTCTCTTTATAAATTTTAAAACTCGACAAAACAACGATAAGTTTTTGGCCGTTGTCGGGGAACTAAAATATTAAGAAAGCCTTATTTTTATTACTTTAGCCATTATTTTTTTTTGTAATTTATTTTTATTTTTATTTTAGTTTTAACCTTGTTAATTTTCTTTCTTTATTTTCCAACACAGGTACCTCTAGTTTATGACTAGAAGGAACCCGAAAGGACCACTAGTATACAAAAGTGATATTGAAGCTACCGCTCACAAGAATCGCAGAGAAATTAGGCGAGCCCTAAATTACAGAGAAGAAGAACAACAAGGCGGATCCAATCCTACTGAAGGGATGGACGAGAATAATCCACCACCACAAGATGTGGCAGAAAACAATGCTCCGTGTACTATGTATGATTATGCTAAACCTCATTTAACAGGAGTAGAATCGAGTATTGTTAGGCCTACTATAGCTGCTAATAATTTTGAATTAAAGCCTAACACTATACAAATGATTCAACAATTTGTTCAATTTGATGGTTTGCAGGACGAAGACCCAAATACTCATATAGCTAATTTTTTAGAGTTCTGTGATACCTTCAAAATAAATGGCGTTTCTGATGATGCCATACATCTTCGGTTATTTCCCTTTTCATTAATGAATAAAGCCAAACAGTGGTTGAACTCGTTACCACAAGGGTCAATCACCACATGGGATCAAATGACCTAAAATTTTTTATTAAAATATTTACGGAATGATATCTCTTCTTTTGTGCAGATGGATTTAGAGACATTATACGATGTATAGGAGAGATACAAGGATCTCTTGAGAAGGTGTTCGCACCATGGTTTACCCTTATGGCTCCAAGTCCAAACTTTCTATAATGGTGTAAACTCCTTAACGAGGAAACTAATTGATTTAGCCACCGGTGGAACCCTGAACAACAGAACTCTTGAAGCATCCTATGAGTTTATTGAAGAGATGTCACTAAATAACTATCAGTGGCAGGTTACAAGGACAAAACCAATAAAATCAGCCGGAGTTTTCAACCTTGACACAGTAACCATGCTGTCAACGCAGGTAGAAATGATGAATAAAAAGCTTGATAGTTTGTATTCTTCGTAGGTACATCCAGTAATGCAGTGTGACGCAAGTGGAACTATGGCAAATCCTGAGTACCCACCCTACCAACCGGGCACAGAAAGTGAACAGATGAACTATATAGGTAATAATTTCAGATTTAATAATAACCCTTATAGTAATACTTATAATCCAGGTTGGAGGAGCCACCCAAATTTTTCAAGGGAGGTCAAGGAAATCAAGGAAATCAAAGACAACAACATCCTTCAAATTTCCAAAGTCATCCCTATCCATAAGAAAAGAAGTCAAACCTTGAAGAGATGTTGACAAAATTCATGGCAGCCACATAAAACCGTCTTCAAGACACTGAGGCAACACTTAAAAACCAATAAACATAGATGGAAGGGATTAAGAACCAAGTTGGGGAACTTACTAAGTCATTCGAGGAAGTTACAAAGTCAGTTCGACAACTTGCGAAGTTAATGTCCGAACGACCGCAACGGCGTCACCAAGCAACATCGAGATTAACCCAAAGGAGCAAATCCAAGCCATAACAGCTCAGAAAAATATTGGGTTGGATAAACCCAATTTAATGCAAGAAAGTGAGGTAGAAGAAGGTAAAGTTGAGGTAACACAAGAAAAGCCAAAACCGGTAAACAAAGAGTACCAACCTCGCATACCTTATCCCGTAACTTTGAAGATAGACGATATAGAGGAACAGTTTGGTAAGTTTCTTAAACTTGTAAAGAAATTACATATTAACTTTTTGCTTCTTGAAGCTCTTTCACTAATGCCAGATTTGAGGAAATTTTTAAAACACCTCTTGACAAACAATCGTAAGTTAGGCGAGGAGTCGCATGTGGAATTAAACGTAATGTGCTCAATAATTCTACAAAATAGACTACCACGGAACTAAAAGATCCAGGGAGTCTTACAATTTCATGTTTAATTGGAAGACTAACAGTTGATAATGCTTTGGTGATTTAGGGGTAAGTATAAATGTCATGCCTTATAAAATGTTTAAACAACTATGTCTAGGGAAACCCAAACAAACTAGGATGAGTATCCAATTAGCTGATAAAACCGTTAGAATTTCTAGGGGTATTATTGAAGATCTTCTCGTAAAAATTGATAAATTCATTTTCCTAGTATATTTTTTTGTCTTAGACATAGATGAGGATAATTCGATTCCTTTAAATTAGGAAGACCCTTTTTAGCAACTTCTAGGACTAAAATTGATGTTGGCACAGGAGAACTCATTCTTCGTGTAGGTAACGAATCGATCAGTCTAAAAACTCTTGACTTGACCAAGACATCAATTGATGAAGGTGAGAAAGTAAACTCAATTGATGACCAATTTGTTCACCTTTCACCACAGGATCCACCACAAAGCTGCAGACCTGAGCCGGATCATAGACCTCGTGCAAATAAAAAAGAACTACATAAGGAATGAAGCCTTAAGGTCGACAAATTAGAAGCATGGAAGACACACTATAAAGAAGAACTGAAACCACATGAAGTAAAATCGAAAGAGCCTCTAGAAGAACTCGTAGAAACATCAAATCACTTCAAAATAGGAGATAAGGTATGAATGAACAAAGCAGATCCTCGAATCACCCCATCAGGCCCGAATATAAACGAAGAAATCCCTCTTGAGGTACGCAATATCTTCCCATATGGAACAGTCGAGGTAAGCAATCCCATATTCAGTACTTTTAAGGTAAACATTTCTCGACTTAAACTTTATCATAAAAATAGAATTTACAACATGAGGGAAGATGTTCAAACCCTCAAACCACCATGATTATACAAACGATGGGAAAGTTCAGCTTAAGACTTTAAACGAGTGCTTCTCGGGAGGTAACCCGAGTACTAACCTTAAGTACTTTACATTTTTTTATGATCTTTTATTTTATTTTATTTTCTTCTTTCTGAATGCCTAGTTGTAAACTAACCAAAAGCGCAGATTCCCAGGTCACACGGCCTTGCACACGGCCGTGGCCGTGGCCGTGTTGAAGTCTAGAATTTTCGTACTAACAATGGAAAAAGAGGTACAAGTCAGAAGGAATCAAATCTTGAGTCATGGACTCCAACCACCACCCCACGGGCATCAACAGAACACCACGGCCATGGGTTGCGACCGTGGTCGACACTGACTTCTCAGAAACCGGTGTGGCAGTCTAAAAAATGGGCGAAGGGAAACAACACGCCTCACAACACGGCCGTGCAAGGTGGCCGTGTGAATCGACACGCCCACAGTCCACGGGCGTGCGGAGGTGTCAGAATTCAAAACTCTATTTAAACTCCCCCACCCTCCTTCTTTTCACCCCTTTCTCATTACCTTTCATCCCCACCATTCTTCTTCTAACAAAGCCCCTGCTCCACCATAACGATGTCAAAGAATCGAAAGGATTCAAACACAATCTCCCTGTGGGAGACCGATCTACATAAGTTCATGCCGGCCGCTTCAACACTCCAACATGCCAAGGGTCTTCGAGACCTTTTGGTTCTATTTTTCTTTTCTCTTTTGCTTTAATTTCCTTATCTTTACTTCTCTTCTACTTAATTTAGTTTATTTTATCCTAGTTTCTTGGTTTTTGGTTCTAAAGGCTGCTAGGGAATCACATCGAACCACGACCACCGGCTCAACACAGCCTTAGAAATCACACCCACCTCGCGAACCATCCAACAATAAGGACTCTTTAGTCCATTAATATTTTCTTTTACTTTTATTTTCCTTCTTAGTCTCCTTCTCTTTATTTTTCTTGTCCTTAAATACATAATTAGTTTATTTTGAATTTTTCTTATTAGTTCATGGCTAATACGTCATAAGTTTCCAAATTTCTTCATCTAGCACAATGACTGTTGGCATCCACCACAGCACCACCGTCTTCTCCTCCAAATCAGGTCGAGAATAGTGATCCCAGAAAAAATTCAAGAAGTGTCACTTCTCACCTTCTCTTTTGGTTACATGATTATTAATCTATCTTTGTACATTGAGGGCAATGTACATCTTAAGTTTGGGAGGTAAAAGTGCCTAACTTTTTGCATTATTCTCAAATCCCTGAATTTTATCTAGTTCTTAAGTAATTTCTTCATATTACTAATTAGGATGAAATTTCTGATGATTTATGATTCTTATTGATATGTTTTTGAGCAAGTCATTTAATTGTGCATTGATGATTTAAACTTTAAGATACTAGAGAATCAAGCATGATAAATCTATTTTTCAGAATTAAAAAATTTTCTAGGTTGTTGAACTGAATTTGAATATTACTTTGAAGTTTGAAATTTACAGAGATTGATGTCAAAAACACCCATAATTTTTGTGAGATTTTGATCCTTATAGAGCATATATTCTTTTTCGTGCTCACTTTATTAATTATAAGTGTGTCAACACTGAATTGTTATTCTAGAACTTGCCTCGATTATACATGTTGAAACCACATTTTTGATTTGATATAATGAGATGATAAACGCACCTAGGTTTTAACCCACTCACTCCACTAAAAATCCTACCTTCACAATTAACCCTTAGTGAACCCTTTGATCCTAAAAACCCTTTTTATTGATTTACCCACTAATATTAAACCAAAACCCCGTTTGTATTTGTTATCACCATTCCTTTTGACTACCCTTCTATCGAGACTTGATTTGATAAGTTGATCAATTATATTATTTCAGTTATAAAAGTTCTTTCCTATGTAATTTGATTTGTTCTTAAAAAAAAAGAAGAGAAACGAAGTATATTCATTATCAGTTCTATGTTCTAAGAGCTTGTACGTTTAAATTCATCATCTTGAAGAAGAAGCTCGTATTATTAGTATTTTGAATTTTCATGTGATGTAATTATTCAGGTTATTAGTTCATTTTTCTAAAGTTAGGTAACTTGTCAATTCAATCTCGATTTTAACCTTACAATTCAACCTTTATCCACACCTTTAACCAAAGCCCTGTTACAACCCTGTTAAAGACCTTTTGATTTGTGTATTATCTCATATTATAGTGGTGGAGATTTGATTTTCAGGCAAGCCTATGGGATTAACTTTTCAGGTTCGACTTATGAGTGCTCTTTTCCTGAACCGTAAACACTTCGAGTGCTTTGAGTGAATCTTTAGTGAAGATATCAATCCTTATCGGTTTTGAATTAAAGGTAATCATTTAGATAAGGGGAGACACCTATGATTTCGAGCTACAAAATATATGACTTAGAATTATTTGAATCTTTAGGATTCTTTGAGTTAAATTATCCATGTATGAATTATCTATGAATTATGATGAGACATCATTGATAAGGATTATGAATTGTGGAAAGTTCGTTTTAATTGTAAGTTGAGAGTTTTGCTTGAGGACAAGCAAAAGCTTAAGTGTGGGGGTATTTGATAAACCGTAAAAGTAACATATTTTAATCCCACATTTAGCATACTTTTGGATGATTTATTCCTTGAATTATATAAAAAGGTGCTCTTAATCCTTTATTTTCACGTTTTATACTAGGAAAGCATTTAGGGACGAAAAGAACAAGAAACGGGCTCAAAACGGACCAAATTGGGCCAACTCACGAAATCGACACGGCTTGGGCCCAAGACCACACGGCTGTGTCTCCCTAATCTACTCCAACACGGCTTGGACCCCGAAACACACGGGTGTGTCTCTTCAGCAGACTCGACCACAGCCTGGAATCGATTCACACTGGCATATTCCATGGCCGTGTCCCTGCCACGGCCAAGGGGAGTTTCACTCAGGTTTGGATACTTGGAGGCAAAGAAACACATTCCAAAGCCTATTCAAACACTCGAGTAGGAATTATACTTGAGTTAGGATACTTAGGGTCCAAATAAAGCATTCCAAGAGCCTATATAAACATCTTAAGCATAACCTTCAAAGGGGGGTTAGCTAGCATCCAACTAGGCCAAAGAGTCGAGCCAAAAGGTCAGATTTGTGGGAATCACTCGAAGATAGCCAGTTGATCCATCTCAAGAAGCCGAAATTCTACTCAAGATGGTAGATTTCTCCTTCAATTCCTTCAGGAAGTTTTAGGGATTTCTTATGTTTTGTTTTATCTTTTCTTCTGATATGTTTTCTTTTATCGTTATGAACTAAACCTTTCAGATACCTGAAGGGGATGAAACCTAAGACGAATCTTGTTATTGTTTTCTAAACTATATGATAAATATTTGATTTGTTCTTAATTATGTGTGCTTAATTCTTGTGTTAATATTTCCAGGTTATTGATTCAAGTTGAATGTGCTTAGGTGGTGGAGCAAAAGTTCCTGTCTAAGAATAAATCTAGCATAATTAAACCGAGTTGATCGCGCACCTAGAGATAGGGTGACGAGATTTTACCGGATTAGGGTGAAACCTAATATGGGAGTCCATAGATCGAGTTAATGCGATTCTAGGGGCTTTAATTAGAAAGAGATTTCAATTAATCAACCTAGGGTTAGACGTTATTCGCCTCGAGGGAGGGTTTAATATAAATTAGGGAATCTTACGGATCAAGTCAAATGAATAAATCATCTGGTTCAGTGTTAGATAACTAGTGAATTCTAGGTGGATTCTTCGTAAGGGTATCGTCTTAGTCAACTGAGTTTTCCCAATAGTATTTCCCCAATTCATTCTTTTTGTCTTTGCGTCTTTAGCTTAATAGTTAGGTAAATTTAGATTAAACAACCAATCACTTAATATTTAGGCTAAATGATAGAAAAAAGGTTAGTATTAGTACTTTGAGTTCCTTTGGGTTCGACAATTCGGTCTTGCCTAAGCTATACTACTGTTCGATAGGTGCACTTGCCTTAAGTCATTGTCAGAGTTAGTTTCCAGGTTCGATCATTCTCTTTATAAATTTTAAAACTCGACAAAACAACGATCATTTATTTTATCCCCACACACTAATAATTTTAAGGTTCTATTTTCACAATTTATGATAAATTAATGAAGGTGTGTTTGTTGACCATGCATTCACATGCCATTACAATCATGGTACTACGAGGATGACTATTAGTAAAGGAACAATAATCGCTGCAAAATAGTCTAGTTTTAATATTTATAAAAGAGTGATCGAACCTGTAGACTGACTGCGACAACGATAGAGGCAAGTGCACCTATCGAACAATAGTATAGCTCAGGCAAGGATATCTTATCGAACCCAAGGAACCTAAAAGTACTATTACTCATTTTCTTTTTATTATTTAGCCTAAAATATGGAGTGATTGGTTTATTAATCTAAAATAAATGAAATACTTAACTTAAATGTAAAGACAAAAGAACAAAACTTCAGGAAAAGACTTTAAAGAAAACTCAATTGGTAAAGACGATACCCTCGGGAAGAATCCACCTATGACTTTACTCATTATCTAACTTTTCAATTCATATAATTTCTTTTACTTAGCTTGATCCGTGAGACTCCCTAACCTATATTAAACCTTCTCTCGAAGTGGATAACGTCTAACCGTAGGTTAATTAGTGGAACTCTCGTTCTCTTATAATAACACCCTAAGGAAGCAGTAAATCGATCAATGGACTCCCATATTAGGTTTCACCTAATCCGTAAAATCTCGTAACCCTATCTCTAGGCGCCGATCAACTCCGCTTAATTATGCTAGATCTACTCTTAGGCGTGGTCTATTCCTCCTCCACCTAAGCACATCGAGATAAATTTAAGCAACATAATTAAGAACAAACCAAGTATTTATCATATAAACCGAAAGAATTAAATAACAAAATCCATAATAGGTTTCATCTCCCTCGTGTATCTCGAGGGTTTAGTTCATAACTAAATAAGAAAACATCTCAAGAGAAAAGATAAAACAAAACATAAGAAATTCCTAAAACTCACGAAGGAATTGAAGGAGAGTTCCTTCGTCTTGAGTAGAATTCGACTTCTTGAGATGGATCAATTGGCTATCTTCAAGTAATTCCCTAACGAGTAAAGCTCGCGTAAAAACTCGCTAAAAACTTGACGCCTTAAATTGTCTGCCTTGGGTGGTTTATATAGATGTTTGGGATGCTTTACTTGGCTCCTAAATACTCGTAATTCAAGTGAAATTCGTCCTAAGTGTTTGAGTGAACTTAGAATTGCGTTTCTTGGGCTCCAAGCATCCTATTCCGAGTGAAATTACTCTTTCCCGCGGCAGGGGCATGGCCTTGACACGCCCGTGTAAATCGTGGTCCAGCCTGTGTCTCTATTCTGTTGGTTTAAGCATGACCATGACACGCTCGTGTAGTATATGGGTAGAGGCCGTGCTTCGGGTCTGCCAGTTAGGGCACGGTCGTGTGCAATAGGGTTCAAGCCGTGTTGGGCTTTTTGTCGACGAGACACAGTCGTGTAAACCAGGGTGTGATCATGTTCTAGGTGGAACACAAGGCACGACCGTGTGGAATAAAGCCCCGGCCGTGTTGTCTTCTTGGGTTGGCCTAATTTGGTCCGTTTTAAGCCCGTTTTACGTTCTTTTTATCCTTGGGTGCTTTCCTGAGTATAAGTCATGAAAAGAAAGGATTAAGAGCACCTTTTTACATAAATTAAGGATAAATTCATCCAAAAGCATACTAAATGTGGGATTAAAATGTGTTACTTTTATGGTTTATCAAATACCCCCACACTTAAGCTTTTGCTTGTCCTCAAGCAAAATTCTCAACTTAAAATTAAAACAAACTTTCCATAATTCATAATTCTTATCGACAATGCCTCATCATAATTCATACATAATTCATGCATGGATGATTTAACTCGAAGTGCCCTAAAGATTCAAACGAGATAAATCATGATTTTTTGTAGCATGAAAACATAGGTGTCTCCCTTATCTAAATAATTACCTTTGATTCAAAACCTACAAGGATCAACATCCTCACTAAAGATTCACTCAAATCACTCAAGGTGTTTTAAGGTTCACAATAAAGTAATCAAAGTCGAACCTGAAAAGTTAATCCCATAGGCTTGCTTGAAAATCAAATCTCCACCACTGTATATGAGATGACACACAAATCAAAAGGTCTTTATTAGGGTTGTATCGGGGCTAGGGTTAAAGGTGTGGAATCGAGATTGAATTGACTAATTACCTAATCTAAAAACAATGAACTAAATATGAATATTTACATCGAATGAACAGTAATAATACCATTATTAAAGAGTATTTTCTTTACTTTAAAATTTGATAATACTTTAATACGAGCTTTTCCTTTAACAATTAGAGGTTAATTGCTCTAAGCTCTTTTATACTCCTAATATTGAATAAACTTGGTTTTTTTTTTAAGAACAAACTAAGAAAAAGTTTATTGGAACTTTGATAATTGAAATAACCTAATTTGGCAATTGATCAAGTCAATTCTCGATAGAGGGGTAGTCAAAAGAATGTTGATAACAAATACAAGGGGATTTTAATATTAGTGGGTGAGTCAAAAAAAAGGTTGTTAGGATTCAACGGGGTTCACTAGGGGTTATTTATGTGGGTAAGCTTTTTAGTGGAGTGAGCGGGTTAAGACCTAGGTGCCTTTATCATCTCAGTATATCAAATCATTATTATGGTCTCGACATGTATAAATGAGGCAAGTTCTAGAATAACAGTTCAATGTTGACACACTCATAATTAATAAAGTGAGCACGAAAAAGAATATATATATGCTCTACAAGGCTCAAAATCTCACAAAAATTATGGGTGCTTTGACATCAATCCTTATAAATTTTGAACTTCAAGGTAATATTCAAATTTAGGTCAACAAATTTTAATTTTTAGAAAGTAGACTTATCATGCTTGATTCTCTAGTATCCTTCAAATTTAATCATCAATGCACAATTAATTATGACTTAATTCAAAACATATCAATAAAAATCATGAGTTAACAGAAATTTCATCCTAATTAGTAATATGAGAAAAATACTTAAAAACAAGACTAAATTCAGGGATTTTGAGAATTATGCAAAAAGTTAGGCCCTATCACCCCCACACTTAAGATGTACATTGCCCTCAATGTACAAAGATAGATAATGAAATTTATGTGCCAAATCAAAAAGAGAAGTGGGGAAAGTGATACTTCCTGAAATCTGGATGATCCCTGGCGTCTTTGTGGAGGTGATGGTGTTTTCTATGGGCCTGGTGGAGTGGCTACCAAGAAGCAATTTGCTAGATAAAGAAATTGGGTAGCCTCGAAGGCTGTGGTGTGTGATTCCCTAGTAGCTTTTAGAACCAAAAAGGTTTTCGAGACCCTTGGCGTGTCAATTAAGTGAAGCTGCCGGTATGAACTCATGTTGAGGTCTCCTCTAAGGAGATGATGCTTACTTTTTTTCGGCATGATCTTTGTGTTGCTCAAGTATCTTGGATCTTTTCTATGAGTATGAAGAAAAAATTGAGAGAAAAGATAAAGAGAGGATAAAGAAAGAAGATGGGAAAAAGAGGAAGGGCTGTGAGGGTTTTAAATAGGATTTTAAGTCTTGTCACGTTCCCACGCCCGTGTACCAAGAGAGTGTCGGTTCACACAGTCGCAGGGCACAGCCGTGTTGTGGGGTGTGTTGTTCTTCCACGGCCTATTTTGTTGGTTTGCACGCCCGTTCCTAACAGGCCAGGATGTAAGCACGGATGGACTGCACGGGCGTGGGTTGCCCGTGCTCCATAAGTCAGTGTCTAGGCACGGTCGTGCTATTCTTTTCGGTGCCCATGCTGTGGGTGGTTGGATCCGTGATGAGGGGGTGGTTGGACTGACTTGCACAGCTCTGTTCTGTCAGAATGGTGGTTCTAGTGGTCCACACGGCCACGGGCATGGCCGTGTGGCTCAGGGTGGCTCAGGAATCATATATTTTTAAATGAATATGAAGAAAGGAAGATAGAAGAAAAGAAACTGAAAATAGAATTGAAAATAAATGGTGTTAATGTTCAGGTTGCCTCCCGAGAATTGCTCGTTTATAGTCTTAAGCTAGACTGTCCTTATGTTTGAAAATTTTAGGGAGGTTTAAAGATTTGAATATCTTCCCCCATGCTTGTGATTTTATTTTCATTGCAAAGTTGGAGTTGAGAAGCATTTACCTTGGTTTTATCGAATTTTGGTTTACTTACCTCGACTGTTCTATGGGGGAAGATTTCGTGTACCTCATCTTTAATTTTTAAGTGATTTGATGTCCCTTTGAGTTGTTCTGGTGGTCCGTCTGACTTTACTTTGTGTGGATCCGTCCTTGCTTGTGTCTTCTGCTCTTCTAATTTGTCGACCTTAAGTGTATGTGATTCTTCTGTGTCGACTTCATCTTTTATGGCTCTGGCTGAGTTGAGAGCTTGAAGATTTATTGATTCATCTCCCACGTGAAGTATGAGTTCTCCTGTGGCAACATCAATCTTAGTTCTGGCAGTTGCTAGAAAAGGCCTTCCTAAAATCAAGGGGATTGAATTATCCTCATCCATGTCTAAAACAACAAAATCTACTGGGAAAACAAATTTATCGATTTTGACTAAAACATCTTCAATAATGCCCTTAGAGATTCTAACAGTTTTATCAGCTAGTTGAATACTCATTGTAACACCCCAAACCCGGCCCAAACATTACGACCGATTCTGGTATGTTACAGAAGAAAATTTGTTAAAAACCCCCTTTTTAATTACTTTAAAATTTCTCGTAAAAGGAATATAGTTTTGTTTAAAACATTTGAGGTGTATAAAAAGACAACACTTAGCTTTGTTATTTAAAAATCCGTTAAGGCATGTTGTTACCAATTCTGTCAATGTACCCGATGGTACGAAAGAAAATCATTTACGTTTGATTTTAAGAAACTTGTGTGACCATTTTAGAATCATTAAACAGTTTAAATAATTCATCCAAACATGTAAAATAGTAAAAATAAAATCTTAGGAGGCCTTATTACAACTTGAACAAATAAAACCAAAAATAAAATAAAAATAATTCAAAGTTCATCTAATCCATATTTCCACTGCATGGCCACCTCGAGTCCACCCGACGCCTCATCCGCGATCTACGAGTCACCTGAAAAATATTAAAGGAGAAGGTGAGTCACCAAGACTCAATGTGTAACCCTTCCCCCGGTTTAGTGCAACATCATACACAATTTATAACTAAATTTAACATGCACTAAGTTTAACATGCACCCAACCTAGCCAACCAAAACACCTTTCTCTACCCCGTGTGGTACCAAACCACTGGTGGTGCCAAACCACTGGTGACTCAAAGTCACGATATCCATCAACATTGTGGTGCCAAACCACTTGTGACTCGAAGTCACATATAATAAGTTGTGGGGCCAACCCACGTGTGATACCAAATCACTGGCGTCAATCCCATAATATCATCTGTGGGGCCAACCCACTGTGGTGCTAAGCCACGGGGACAAGACGCTATGAGGTGCCAAACCTCTGGTGACCGTAGTCATGAAATGTGGTACCAAACCACTGGTGTCCGTCGACACGAATATCACTTCCCCCTCCTCTCGTTTAACCCACATATTTATGATATGCACTTAACATAAATCATGCCAAACATGTTTATTCAATAACTTATACTGAATTTATCAAAAGCCAATCTTCTTATATGCCACATATACCAAATATGTCAAGCATCATAATCAAACTCATATTGACAAAGACTTACCTGGATCCTTGCTTATACCTTTATGGTATTAAATCCAAATCTACACAATATATTCAGCACATTAATTAGTTATAAAGTGTGTATGTACACACCTGTTCTAATGATAGCTCTTAATCCAGAAGAGTCAGTCGGCCACACTAGACTTCCTTGCCCCTATATTCGGCCATATATGAAAGTTAGTGCCCCAAACCATTCGGCCAACCCAAAATAATTCCAAAGGGTTTCACATGAACCCGAAACCTTACCTACACGTCCTTTGAATACTAGCCACCACACACCAAGTGTTTACGCTTCCTATAATCGGCAATCACATACCCATATTAATAGCCTTGACTTTTCGATCATTAAAAGTATAGTCTATTAAAGTAGATCCTTACCACCACTTACCAAGATTACTTGCTAACCAATGGAGGCTTGGTTTGAATACTTCAAAATCCCGGAGTCCCTAGGTGAAATCGGTTTCAAAAGAGAGATTAGCCAAACTCTCAACAAATGTCGGATTTCGGCTAGCCATAACAAGAATAAAGATTAAGCTTAGAGTGATCCCTTACCACACTATGAAATTCGGTAGCACTTAGTTAGGGGGGAAAAGAAGATTCACCAACACTAATGGAAGGGCTGGAATTTTGAGAAGAAAAAGGGGTGTATTCGGCTAAGAGAAGCTGAAAGTTTGAGCAAATTTTGACAATGCACCAATGGAAGAATTCGGCCAGCACAATGAAGAGAGAAAGAAGAAGAGGTTTTGATAGATTTTTGGCACTTCTTTGCTAACAAAACTGATATGGACAGCCCCCCCAAGGAGTCCAATACTCGGCCACACCTCCCTTTTAGGTGATAATTTCACTTTCAAAATGCAAGATTTATCTCACATCTTTATCTCCTAATCCTCCTTAAACAATTATAATGAAAATAAAATACTATTAGTTACTCTTCCAGCCGAAATTAAGCAAAAAAATAAGCTTATCCCTTATCATTTAAAGAGTCCAAATAGCAGCCATCACCCCCTCCTTCACGCTAGCAACAAAAAGAAAAAATAAAACCAAAGTCTTGCTTCTTTGATTCAACCAACGACCTCACGCTTGACCCTCTCTTCCAACGTCCCTAGCCACTTCTCCCATTAGACTTTCATGTCAAATAACCCTTCATTTATTTATAAGACATTCTTCTCGCCCTCTTTCTTTTAACATAAAAAGCCCAAAATAAAATGCTCCTTGCGTCTCTTGTGTCTCGAACCGAGACCGCCACTTTAAACTCTTAAATGGCACCCAAGCCACTCCAACCACTGGACTTTCATGCTCAAACCTTGCCCGAAATTTCTTTAAAGCCCTCTTCACTTTAACGCCCCAAAAACCCAAAAGAAAAACATTTCCCCCTTGTAACTCCCAAGAATCGAACCCAAGACCTCCCTTGCAAACCCTTAGACGCACCAAGCCAAATGTGCCAAGCCCATTCTTTGTATCATATTTCTCTCTAAATTTTATTTAAGCCCTATCTCACCTAGCTCCTTCTTGAAAGTACTTAGAAAGATATGCTCTACAAGGCTCAAAATCTCACAAAAATTATGGGTGCTTTGACATCAATCCTTATAAATTTTGAACTTCAAGGTAATATTCAAATTTAGGTCAACAAATTTTAATTTTTAGAAAGTAGACTTATCATGCTTGATTCTCTAGTATCCTTCAAATTTAATCATCAATGCACAATTAACTATGACTTAATTCAAAACATATCAATAAAAATCATGAGTTAACAGAAATTTCATCCTAATTAGTAATATGAGAAAAAATACTTAAAAACAAGACTAAATTTAGGGATTTTGAGAATTATGCAAAAAGTTAGGCCCTATTACCCCCACACTTAAGATGTACATTGCCCTCAATGTACAAAGATAGATAATGAAATTTATGTGCCAAATTAAAAAGAGAAGTGGGGAAAGTGATACTTCCTGAAATCTGGATGATCCTTGGCGTCTTTGGTGGAGGTGATGGTGTTTTCTATGGGCCTAGTGGAGTGGCTACCAAGAAGCAATTTGCTAGATAAAGAAATTGGGTAGCGTCGAAGGCTGTGGTGTGTGATTCCCTAGCAGCTTTTATAACCAAAAAGGTTTCCGAGACCCTTGGCGTGTCAATTAAGTGAAGCTGTCGGCATGAACTCATGTTGAGGTCTCCTCTAAGGAGATGATGCTTACTTTTTTTCGGCATGATCTTTGTGTTGCTCAAGTATCTTGGATCTTTTCTATGAGTATGAAGAAAAATTGAGAGAAAAGATAAAAGAGAATAAAGAAAGAAGATGGGAAAAGAGGAAGATTTGTGAAGGTTTTAAATAGGATTTTAAGTCTTGTCACGCTCCCACGCCTGTACCAAGAGAGTGTCGGTTCACACGATCGCAGGAGAGCCTGTAGTGTTGTGGGGTGTGTTGTTCTTCCACGCTATTTTGTTGGTTTGCACGCCTGCTCCTAACAGCCGGGATGTAAGCAGATGGACCTGCGGCGTGGGTTGCCCGTGCTCCATAAGTCGATGTCTAGGCACGGTCGTGCTATTTTTTGTGCCCATCTTGTGGGTGGTTGGATCCGTGATGAGGGGTGGTTGGGCTGACTTGCGGCTCGCTTCTTCAGTGGTGGTTCTAGTGGTCCACACTGCCACGGCATGGCTGTGTAAGGCCGTGTGGCACGGGAATCAGATCATTGTTTTAAATGAATCTTCAAGAAAGGAAGATAGAAGAAAAGAAACTGAAATGTAATTGAAAATAAATGGTGTTAATGTTCGGGTTGCCTCCCGAGAAGCGCTCGTTTATAGTCTTAAGCTAGACTGTCCTTATGTTTGAAAATTTTAGGGAGGCTTAAAGATTTGAATATCTTCCCTCATGCTTGTGATTTTATTTTCATTGCAAAGTTGGAGTTGAGAAGCATTTACCTTGGTTTTATCGAATTTTGGTTTACTTACCTCGACTGTTCTATGGGGGAAGATTTCGTGTACCTCATCTTTTATTTTTAAGTGATTTGATGTCCCTTTGAGTTGTTCTAGTGGTCCCTCTGACTTTACTTTGTGTGTATCCGTCCTTTCTTGTGTCTTCTGCTCTTCTAATTTGTCGACCTTAAGTGTATGTGATTCTTCTGTGTTGACTTCATCTTTTATGGCTCGCCGAGTTGAGAGCTTGAAGATTTATTGATTCATCTCCCACGTGAAGTATGAGTTCTCCTGTGGCAACATCAACCTAATTCGGTTCTGATTAGACCTTTAAAACATGTCTAGCTATCAAAATATTTATTTCTTCAAGCACACATGGAAATTTATTTAAATTGCAAATAACCCCTAATTTAGGGTGTTACACTCATCCTAGTTTGTTTGGGCTTCCCTAGTCCTAGTTGTTTAAATAGTGCATAAGGCATAACATTTATATTACTAATCCCAAATCGCCTAACGATTATCAATAGTCAAACTACCAATTAAGCATGGAATCGTGAAACTCCCTCGGATCTTTTAGTTTTGTGGTAGCTTGTTTTGTAGCATTGCCGAGCATGTTGCGCTTAATTCCACATGGTGCTCTTCATCTATTTTCGCTTGTTCGTCAAGAGCTTGCTTAAGAACTTCCTTGCATCGGAGCATCTGAAAAAGAGCTTTTAGAAGAGGTGTTAATATGTAATTTCTTCAAGAGTTTTAGAAACTTATCAATTATTCTTCCAATTATCTTTTTCAATGCTTTGGGATAAGGTATGCGAGGTTGATATTCTTTGATTATCGGTTTTGGCTTTTCTTTGGCTACCTCGTTTTATCCTTCTTTTCTTACATCGATGTGGGTCTATCTACTGCATCCTCTTGAGTTATAATGGATTGGATTTGCTCTTTTGGGTTTATTTCGATGTTGCTTGGTAGACGTCCTTGTTGGCGCCGTAAATTAGCTTTGTGAGGTGTCCCACTAACTAGTAAGTTCTCCAACTTGATTCTCGAGTCCTTTCATCGACTTACATTGTTCATCAAGGTTTGTATCACTTTTGAAGATGAGATTCATGGGTCGCCATGAATTTTGTCAAGATCTCTTCAACGCTTGATTTTTTTTCCGGGTGGGCTAATTTTGATAATTTGGAGGAGGTTGCCGCTTTGAATTCCTTGATTTCCTTGTCCTCCCATTAAAAATTTGGGTGGTTCCTCCAACTGGGTTATAAGTATTACTATAAGGATTATTATTGGATTTGAAATTGTTACCTATATAGTTTGTCCGCTTCGCTTTCTATTCTTGGTTGGTAGGGTGGGTACTCAAAGATTCATCATATTCCCGCTGCTTCGCATTATATTACTGGATGTACTGCAAAGAACATAAATTATCTACCTTTTTATTCATTAACTCCACTTATGTTGATGAGATTGTCATGCTGCCTATGTTGAAAACTCCCTTGATTTTGTCGGCTTTGCCCTTGTGATTTGCCATTGATAAGTGTTTAATGACATCTCCTCTATAAAATCGTAGGGTCATTTCAGAGTTTTGTTGTTCGAGTTAAGCCACTCGATGAGTCAATCATTTGCCTTGTTGAAGAATTCACACCATTGTAGAAAGTTTGAACTTGAAGCCACAAAGGTAATCCGTGGTGTGGGCATCTTCTTAGAGATCCTTGTATCTTTCCCATGCATCATATAATGTTTCTACGCCATTCTACACAAAAGAAGATATGTCATTCCTAAATTTGGCCGCTTTTGGTGGTGGAAAATACTTTAAAAGAAATTTTTGGTCATTTGGTCCCATGTGGGGATTGACCCTCGTAGTAACGAAGTTCAACCAACGCTTTGCTTTATTCTTTAATAAGAAAGGAAATAGCAGAAGGCGTATGGCATCATCGTAAATGCCATTTATTTTGAAAGTATCCATGAGAACTCTAAGAAATTAGCTATATGAGTATTTGGATCTTCGCCCCACAATCCATCAAATTGATTAAGCTGTTGAATCATTTGTATTGTGTTAGGTTTTAATTCAAAATTATTAGCGACTATAGCGAGCCTAACAATACTAGATTCTCACTCTCCCAAATTAGGTTTAGCATAATCATACATAGTACGAGTATTTTGATCTTGCTGCAGCGCGATTGTATTTCGCCATCCCTTCAAAGAGGATTGGATCTGCTTGTTGTTCTTCTCTTTGGTAGTCTAGAGCTCATCTAGTTTCTCATGATCATGAGTGGTAGCTTCCATATCACGTCATTATTCTAATGGTCCTCTAGGGTTTCTTCTAGTCATAAACCGGAGGTACCCTTGCAAGTTTAATAAACAAAGAGGATTAATAAAATTAGAATTTTAATAAAAATTAAAAATAATGGCTAAAGTAATAAAAATAGAGCTTCAGAATATGTTAGAAGAATCTCAATAATACCAAAACTTGATCACGCAAAATAGTCTAGTTTTAATATTATATAAAAGAGTGATCGAACATGTAGGAGACTCGACTACTTATAACGATAGAGGCAAGACCTATCGAGCGATAGTAAGTATATGAGCAGCAAGAATATCTTATCGAACCCAAGGAACCTAAAAGTACTATTACTCACTTTCTTTTTATTATTTAGCCTAAAATATGGAGTGATTGGTTTATTAATCTAAAATAAATGAAATATTTAACTTAAATGTAAAAGACAAAAGAACAAAACTTTGGGAAAAGACTTTAAAGAAAACTCAATTGGTAAAAGACGATACCCTCGGAAGAATCCACCTATGACTTCACTCATTATCTAACTTTTCAATTCACTTATAATTTTTTACTTAGCTTGATCAAGTGAGACTCCTAACCTATATTAAACCTTCTCTCGAAGTGGATAACGCCTAACCTTAGGTTAATTAGTGGAACTCTCGTCTCTTATAATAACCTCCTAAGGAAGCAATAAATCGATCAATGGACTCATATTAGGTTTCACCCTAATCCAGGACAAAATCTCGTGAACCCTATCTCTAGGCGCTCGATCAACTCCAAAGCAATTATGCTAGATCTACTCTTAGGCGGAATCTATTCCTCCTCCACCTAAGCACATGAGATAAATTTAAGCAACATAATTAAGAACAAACCAATTATTTATCATATAAAATGAAAGAATTAAATAACAAAATCCATCATAGGTTTCATCTCCCTCGTGTGTCGGGGGAGTTTAGATCATAACTAAATAAGAAAACATCTTAAGAGAAAAGATAAAACAAAACATAAGAAATTCTAAAACTCCACAGAAGGAATTGAAGGAGAGTTCCTTCATCTTGAGTAGAATTACGACTTCTTGAGATGGATCAATTGGCTATCTTCAAGTAATTCCCTAACTAGAAAAGCCCGCGTAAAACTCTCTAAAAACTTGACGCATATAAATTTGTGCACTGGGTGGTTTATATAGATGTTTGAGATGCTTTACTTGGCTCCTAAATACTCATAATTCAAGTGAAATTTTCCTAAGTGTTTGAGAACTTAGGATTGCGTTTGCTTGGGCTCCAAGCATCCTATTCCGAGTGAAATTACTCTTTCCCACGCCGTGTAAATCGTGGTCCAAACGTGTCTCCATTCCGTTGGTTTAAGGCGGCCATGACACGCTGTAGTATATGGGTATAGGCTGCTTGTCTCGCCAATTGGGGTACTGGCAGTAATGGGGTTTAGGACTTGTTGGGCTTTTATGTCGACGAGACAGAGCGTGTAAACTGTATGATCGTGTTCTAGGTGGAACACAAAACGCTGATCGTGTGGAATAAAAACCGGCGTAGGTTGTCTTCTTAGGTTGGCCCAATTTGGTCTGCATTTTAAGCCTATTTTACGTTCTTTTTATCCCTTGGGTGCTTTCACAGTATGAAGTCATGAAAAGAAAGGATTAAGAGCACCTTTTTACATAAATTAAGGATAAATTCATCCAAAAGCATACTAAATGTGGGATTAAAATGTGTTACTTTTACGGTTTATCAGACAACATTGAAGTCGGTGATCTTATCAAATTTTTATCTTGAAGAAATCTTTATCACGAGATAAGGTATGCCAAATTTATTGTTTTACTTGCGTTGAATGAATTAGATTTCAAAATATCGAGCTTAATATATTATGCTAAAAGTATGATTATCTCAGTGGATTATTTTTTTGATAGAAATCAAATGCTTTTTTTAACATTTACATTATATTTTTACATGCATAATTACTATTGGCATAAAATTATATAATATATATTATATATCATGCTAGAAAGGAGGAAGATAGATGGAATGAAAATGCACGGTTAGGAAAAGATCTATTAATGGATTGAAACAATACTTTTGTTTTGATTGGTGATGACATTGTTTAAATATTAGTTGAACAAGCTTCTATCCAATAGAAGCATTATGACCATTTGGAAAAACCTTCCTAAGCCAAAAGTTGGGTTATTGAATCCAACAGTTACTTTTATAAAAGTTGGGTTGAAATGGTTTCTTAAAACCATAAAATGCAATTTGAAAAGTGAAATTTTTAAGGAGTCACTTATGTACCTATCAGTGCATTATAAATAAACAATAAGTTTAGAGAATTGAAATTTAATTCATTCCATCCAATTTGTGAGTGGAACTTTTAGTACGAAAGTATTCTTTCTGCTTATAATATATATTTAATTTGAGATATGAAATTATTTATTTATTTAAACTATGATATTAGTAACTAGTATTTGAATGATGTTGATGAAACACTATTTTATTTGTTAAAAATGAAAATTTATAAATGATCATATAATATATATAATTTTGGTTGTTGTTTTTGTTAAATAACCATAAGCTAAATGAGTTTTATATTGCACATTTTTTATTCTATGTTATAAAGTTTGAACTAGAAGTGGTTTTGACTAGAAATGAAATGTCATAAGCACATGCATGGTTAATTTTTCTAGTCAATATAGAATCTTGGAAAACATTGACTTATATAATAAGATCACTACTCGGTATGAAATCTTCTATTGAGAATATATAATGCGATAATCATATATTTGAATCAAGATCGTATTGTGTATATTTAAGATGATGCATGTGGTTTTTTATATACGTCTTGGATATGATCTATAATCTCATGGTTCTATAAAATTATGAGATTTAGTAAATTTTGAAATTTACTTTGGAAGTCATGAATCAACGATCTCGTGAGTATGAAAATAAAAATATGAATGTTATTTGACCTATTTAGGTGATGAACATGATTTTGATCATAAGCAGAAAATAATTGACATAGTGAAAGGTAATAAATGTGTGATTTTATAGTCATGGGATAGTTGATGGCCCTCTAATATGACTATATATGTTACACCATTGTATATATGTGGTATGTTAAGAAAAATAATGTTATTTGACTTTGGATACAAAAAAAAGTTTTAAAGTCATGTATTGACTTTGAAAAGAAGTTATGAAAAATAGCAAATATGTTGTCTAGTTTCACCGAGGGATTTGAGGCCACTTTACAACAACTTACTTGGTGAAAAAGACATGATGTATGGTTTCATATATTTGGTGATTATTGCCGAAACCATTTTTTTGATTTTGAAAACGGGGTCGACTTTAAAAAAAAAACAAAGAATGGGAGTCGCCACCAATCCCTTTTTGCTTAGGTGTGATCGGATCACCTTATAAAACGTTTTATTTCAAAACATTGATTTTGCCCTACGAAATTCAAGAAAACGAGTTTGGGAGTCGATTACATACGAGGAAGGATTAGCACCCTCGTAACGCCCAAAATTGGTACCGGATTGATTAGTTATTGTCCTAATGTCAAAAATTCAAAAATATTTGAAAACATGATTTCTTTAAAAACTTGAACAATTTGAGTTGGAACTTGAGATTCCTTAGATTCAGAGAATACAAACATCACATCCAATACGTTAGGACATGATGTTTTAAACCCTCGTAACCAAAACCATCTCATGATTTACAAAATTCATTAAAAGGATATTTAGTTATTTAGTCAAACGAAAAATCAAAACCTAGCACGTTAGGGCACTATTTCCCGAATTTCTAAACACAAAATTGCCTTATTTAAGAAAAACTTTTGGATAAAATGTGGTAATTAAAGGAGATATATATTTAAAACAAAGATTTGAAAAAAGTAACATTAAGTTATTACAAAAAAGTACAATTTACTAAAGTTACAGATCATATTAACAATTAGCACTAACATAAACAATTAAGTAAAAGAATGACAAGCAATAATAATGTTAAGAGTAAGCAGAGATAATAGATTCAAATTTTAAAAAAAAATAAACAATCAAAATAAAAAAAAAATATAAAGTAGATAATAGCAATTTTAAAAGAATCTATGAAAAATTAAGGAAAAAATTATTCACAAGATTAAATTCATGTATAAAAAATAATAATATAAGGTAAATAATATATTCAAAACAATTAATGAATATTATAATAATTTAAAAAAAATGATATGGCAAAATCTAAAATAGTTAATATATACATAATAAAATAAATATATATTTTTTAAATAAATAATATAAAAACTTTGAATAAAAATGTATAAGGAATAACTTATAATAAGTATATAATATACCATTTAAAAATAGATAATATACATATTTTAAATAAACAATATATGGAAAATTTTGCCTTAATAATAAAACAATCTAGATGATGTACAACATACAAATTTTCAAATAATACATAATATGATTAATATTAAATAATATATATATATATAATATATATAATATATAACAAATAAAAATAATAATATATATGATAAAATATATTTTGCGTAAATAGAGAAAAGCAAAAAGAAAAAACAAGTTTAAAATAATTAAAATAAATGAATGAATAATGATTAAGCAATTAAATGGATAAGTAAAACAAAATTAAAAAACGCATAAGTCAACCTAACTCCCATAATATGAAGATTCAACGAAATTCCTCCACCAAAATCTAACTCGAAAGAAGAAGCAACTCAAAAAAAGAAAGCGAAGATGAGCGAAGAACAAAATAAGAACAAACCCCAGAGAAAATAAGAACGCATAAGAGAGAGAAATTTGAGTGAATGCTCTCAAGAATTTTTATTAATCCCAAACTCAAGTGTGTTTTACAATGAAGGGAGAGGCCTCTATTTATAGTTGAGCCTCCCCAAATCCAACGGTACAGATCAATTACATCAACGGCTAAGATTAAAAGGTATCTACAAATTAAATCTCTAAGATTACAAAATCATATCTTCTAAGATTGCATATCATATCTAAGATTTGCATATCATATCTAAGATTGCATACCATATCTTCGAGGATTGCATATCATATCTAAGATTGCATGTAATATTCGGGATTTTGGGCTTATGCATTTTTGCTTCATTGTATGAAGTAGCATGCCTATGTGTGTTTGAATGTGTTGTATGAAATTTTGAGAACTTTAGAGTGTAGGTAAATGCCTTAGAAAATATCAGATTTTAAGTATTAAAGGGGAGCTAAGCTTGATAGGACTTAAGAGGAATTGTAGGGGAAATTGGACATAAAAATCAGCTTGGTAAAGTGGAAGGAAGGCGCCACTTAGAGCCTTAATAAGTGACGCTACAAGTAGTGTAGAGGGGGCCTAGGTTCGAGCAGCAAGGGGAGCACTTGTGGAGTTGTTTTTTCGTCAGGGAGGAAGGAAGTTGGATGACATGTGGACTCTAGAAGGATGAGGTATAGATTGGGTGGGAGAGTTTGAGGATTGGGCTAAGGTAGAGGGGATCAAGGGATAAGGGAGAGAGGGAAGCAAGTGGCCGAATATGGGACTCTAAGGGGTGCATAATTCGGTCATACAAGGAGCTAGGTGCCAAATTTACTTAGTGTAGTAATAGGCATCTTTTTATTTCTCTCTACATAAAGCTCTATTCCCTTTCTCTTTTCTTTTGTGACGAAGCCGAAACCTCTCAAACCTTAGTTTCTCTTTTCTTCATCTTCTCTGAATTCAACCATTTTCAAAAAGCGAAAGTAAGCTTTTCCTAGTCATAGCCGATTGTTGATTAACCTCAAAAGTGAAGCAAATCAATCACTATCTAGCCTACATAGTAAAGATCTCTCTGCGTGGTGGCGAGCAAGGAGTGCGATCGATTTGTAGTAGGGGTAAGATCAAATGTTATTTGATTTCCTTTGTAACATCTGAATAGGGCCTATGCATTTCGGTTTAATTGTGAAATGACAAGTTTCAAGTACTATGAATAAATTTTTGATACTTTTGGAAACCTAAGAATGCATGAAAATGGAAATGAAAATGGAAATGAAAATGGAAATGAAATGGAAATGGAAATGGAAATGGAAATGGAAATGGACATTTTGGAAACTTGGAAAATCTGAGCAGTCTGAAAATTTTAGGAAACTTAAAATGACCGGAATGTCGTTTAAGAGCAAAGGGAGCTTAGGGCCAAGTGACCAAAATATGAAGAACATAAACTTTGACCCAATAACGGACTTGGAAATGTGGCTGAAGATGCCACCTAAGGCTTTGGAAATGGCCCAAATGCAAGAGGTTTTGGGCACGAGTTTAAGTCATCTAGGAAACAAATAAAAGAAATAAAATTTTGCCTCCATGAGTGGAAGTTGGAATGACAAGGAAGAGGAGTTTATTCAATAAAACTCTTGGCTAATTAGGAGATTTGATGGAATTTCATAATTGATAAAACTAAAACTTATCTGAAGTGAAGAATTGGTGAATTAGGGACTCTAAGGCTAATAGATTCAGCCAAGAAAAAAAAAGAAAAGAGCCATTCTCTTCTCTTCAACATCTTGCGAAACCTCCTAGTGAAAGTAGCAACAATCTTTTTCTTTTAGCCAAAAGTTGGAATCTAACCTCTTTTCTGTTCTTCTTGGCCAAAACTATGAAGGAAATTTCAGGATTTGGTTGTTGTTGACTATAAGGAGGAGATCTTGAGGATTTCAAAATCTAAGGTAAGCAAGTGTGGTTTTAGTCGATTTTGGAAGGCACTTCATCAAGCTTTAGGCACCAAGTTGGATTTCACTATGGCCTTTCATCCACAATCGGACGGCATTCACGAGCGAGTAATACAAGTGTTGGAGGATATGTTGAGAGGATGTGTGATGGATTTTCAAGGAAGTTGGGAGGACTCACGCTTTTAGAGAGTTAGCCACAACACGCTTATCGAGCTAGCATTCGAATGGCACCATATGAAGCATTATGCGGATGAAAGTGTCGTACTCCTACTTGTTGGGTGAGTTAGGAGAACGTCGAGTTTTGGGACCGGAGATAGTGGCGAGAAGCGAAGAAGGTTGAAATAATTGAACACGGTTAAAAAAGCCTTAGATAAGCGAAGTCTTATCTGAGCCTCAAGCGGAAGGAAATAGAATTTGAAGTAGGAGACCAAGTGTTTCTAAAAGTCTCACCATGGAAGAAAGTGATGAGGTTTGGTCGGAAAGGAAATTAAGCCAAGATTCATCAGACCATCGAGGTACTAAAGCGAGTGAGACGGTGGCATAAACTAGAGTTGCCACGGAGTTGCAACAAATGCATGGCGTATTCCATGTGTCCATGCTAAACGTTACTGATCGGATCCTCTCACATAGTACCCGATGAAGAAGTGGAGCTAAGGCGGACTTAACTACGAGGAAGGCCGATTCGAGATTACGAGCGTGGCGTGAAAGTACTACGAAGAAAGCAGTTCCTCTAGTTAAAGTATTATGGCGCAATCATGGATCGGAAGAAGCTCGGGGTCGAGAGGAGACCATGAGGCAAAGAATACCCTCAACTATTTTAGTTAAGAAATTTTGAGGACGAAATTTTGTTTAAGGGGTAGAACGTAATTATTCGATTTCCTTCCTTTTCTTTTAGCCAAAAGTTGGAATCTAACCTCTTTTACTGTTCTTTGGCCAAAACTATGAAGGAAATTTCAGGATTTGGTTGTTGTTGACTATAAGGAGGAGATCTTCGGGATTTCAAAATCTAAGGTAAGCAAGTGTGGTTTTAGGCCGAAGGCCATTTATTGTGTTTAAATGTTAGAATTGGATCTAACATGTGCCTATAGGAATTTTGACAACACCAAGAGCAAGGATTAATTTCGGGATTTAGATCCGCAAGGTAAGAGAGTGTTAACATTCGGCCAAGGCCATATTAAGTGTTAGTGACTATCCGATTCTAACTATGATTTTTAGGGAGGAGTACAATCTGTTTCGGTAGTCTTTCGGGATTCAGTGAACACGTTAGGACCAGGTGTGTAGCCTTACACCAATTCCTAATAGATTTACGGTATTAATTTAATATGTATGTTATTAAGAATATGAAAGATGTGGCTAAAGGTACCATTCAATGGTACGACATATTCAGGTACGTTATTTTTAAAGATCTGTTAATAGTATTATAAACATTGAATGTGACATAAATGAAAATTGGTTACGAATATGAATAAGGCATATATCATGATATTCGCATGATTTGTATGACACATGGGGCATATGGGTGATTATGAAAAGGGGAAGTGATCTGGTGGTTTTTACCACAATATCTGGTGACTCATGTCACATAATCTGAATGTGGTGACTTATGTCACAAAATGTTATCTAGTGACCTTGTCACATTATCTGGTGGCGATGCCACAATTTATAAGGGCGATGTGCAAGTAATCTGCAGCGACTGCCTTCGATGGTGTGTAGCGAATGGAGGGTCGATTTAGTAATCCCCACGGTGTGATGGTAGGTACGGGTGATGTGTAGAGGATGGTTATCTAGGTTTGGGTTCAGGATTGCATCATTGTTTATATATGTTTTATATATGATTTGTATGCCTAAATCATTGGGAGTTTGTGTTGGTTGTTACACATTGAGTCTGTTGACTCACCCCGTTGTGGGATATCTTTTCAGGTGACACTCAATAAATGGACCGGCCTACAGGAACTTAGTGGTGGCCATGCTCATTTCAAATGTTATTTTATTTGGAATTTTTATATTTAAGTATTTTGGATTTATTTCGGTTTTGCTTTGATGTAATATGGCCATTACTATTAACTGCTTTTATGCATGCATTTTAATTATTTTTATCATGATACGATTATTATCAAACAAAAGGTTAAATAACTTTTCTTTAAAATAAATTCTAAATGTTACGTCACCTAAACACCAACAATTTTCAATTTAATGGTAAACCCTAAAACAACTCGACATTTCTTTTAACTTATAGTTTTGAAATATAATAATAAGGTTTTAATAAAATCTAGTCTTCAAGAAAAACACTGTTTTCCCTTCGAACTCAACACAAATAAATTTTTCTTCAAAACCACCCAAATTTTCCAAAGTAACAAACAAGTTTCTGAAATGTTTTACTCAAGGAACAAACCAGATCCGGTCAAGGCTTGTGAGCCGGGTTTGGGGTATTTTAGTTTGGTATCAGAGCACGGTTCAAAATTAGGCCTTGAGGGCTTTTTGGGCCCAAAACGTTTTCTTTCTTTTGAAAATTGGATCTTACTAAGGAATGAACAGGTTTTCTGGCATGGCACCTGAGTCTCCGGCCCGAAGTCCACCAGGTAAGTACTCCTAACCCTTTTGTGATTTGTATGTGGGAAATTATAGGGACGTAGATTAGTAGATTAGGGATTATTGAACCCTAGGATTAGTCTACTCCAACATCAAATACATAAAATTTAAAGTCTAACGAAACAAACACGTGGTCGAGTCACCGAGTTAAAGGTGTGGCAACCACAGCGCATGTCTAGGATTGGATTAGGGGAGCTTGGTATTTAAGCGGTCCTAGTGACTCAACTCCTCTCCGTCAAGCCTACCTAGTGCGTAGTGACGGTTCACCCTAACCAAGAGGACTCAATCACAAAGCAATTCAATAATTAAAACCCGAAAGGACCACCACCTTGTTTTGTGAAATTCTAAAGTCAAACCATGATTATAAAATTCCAAAGTACCCTTGATTTGAAAATGACCAAAATACCCCTGGTTTGCAAGTTGCCCAAATTACCCCTAACCTGTACAAATTACTAAAATACCCTCAGTATGGAAAGTTGCCGAAATACCCCGAATTAAATTTTTTTTCAAAAATACCCTTATTTTGAAAAGTCACCGGGAACCATATTTTACAAAATTACTGAAATGCCCCTGGCTTGTAAAAATTAGAAAAATACCTCCAGATTATAAAATTACCAAATTACCCTTGAATCTTCTTTCCAAGTATTTCAATTTTGTAAAAATACCAGAAATCTCTACTTTGTGAAATTTTCAAATACCTTAATTTAAAAATATAGGATAAAATTACGGAAATACCCTTGGGTAGTGGGAAACAACAACAATGACAACTACAACACTTCTCTATAATGAAATCAAGTTCATGAATGTGATGATTCAATGAATGAATTTGAGGCTGTGTGTGTGTGTATGAATTGAAAGAACTACTATTTAGAACTATTGAACATAAGACTGTTCATGATAAATCGGTGGAACAAAAACTAATTCATAAAATTCTTTAATCAAATAAACGTGATTCAGAAGCATGAATTCTAGGGGACGTGGTCGTAGTGTGCGTGGCGTGGTAGAGGCCGAATGATCGTGTTAGAACTCGTTAGGTCTGGTCAAGGGTCCGAAAATGAAATGCCACCACCACCACCAATCGATGTGGAATATCGAGGATCGACGGGGATGATGCAATTATCACGAGCGATCCGCAAGTTCTGAAAAGGGTGGCTCGAGCAGGTAGAGGCATGGGAGCTCGAAAGTCTGTACCTGAGCGACTCCGAGCTAATGGAGTTGAGTTTTTCTGTGGTATATCTGGTGTGGCGCCTAATACGACTGAGTATTGGTTGGAAGCGACAGAGCGAATTATGGATGATTTGGACCTGACTACCGAGGAAAAACTGAAAGGGATAGTATCACTCCTCCGCAATGAGTCATATCAATGGTGGCTCACGATTCAGGATGGTGTTGCCGCAGATGATCTCACTTGGGAGTACTTTAAGGCAGTATACCAGAAGAAGTACATTGGGACCAGTTATGTGGATGCTCAGAGGAAGGCATTTCTAAGGCTGGTTCAGGGAAGTAAGTCCGTAGCGGAGTATGAGGCGAAGTTTCTAAGGTTGAGCCGTTATGCTCAAGGTATAGTGGCTACGGAGCATGAGCGATGTGTCTGGTTTGAGGACGGACTGAGGGATGACCTGAGGTTATTGATAGCTCCACAGCAGGAGTGAGAAGTTGCCATGTTGGTAGAGAAGGCTAAGGTAACCGAAGGGATTAAAGAATCTGTGAGACAGAATACGGACCGAAATAGGCAAAAGAGAGGTTTTGAATCATCAGGGTCATCCGGGAATGTGCAAAAAAGGCCTAGAGTTGATGGGCCGCGAGGTCGTGAGTTGTGGTGAAGGCGATGTCGCACTTGTGCTCAGGAGAAATATGCATCTAGGAGAGTGTTGGAAGAAGACAGGGGGATGTTTCAAGTGTGGGTCCAAGGACCACATGATTAAGGACTGTCCTATGAAAACAGATGGGAGCCGACCAGCAGGTCAGGGTTATAATCAGGCTGGAAAAGGTGAACAGTAGCCACCGCGGGGTCATGATCTGAATGGTAGAGGTAATGGTTTCAGAAGAGGACGGGGAACACCGGGCAGAGGCGTTGGTAATACAGAGGTCGAGTCTGGTGTATGCAGTTCACCGGAGGGAGGATGGAGACTCACCGGATGTCATAATCGGTACGTTCCTTATAGCTGACAAGCCTTACTTTGCTTTAATTGATGTTGGCTCTACCCACTCTTATGTTGCATGTAGAGTAGTTGAAACACTAGGCATAGCCTCCGAACTGCCTATTAGGGAGATGATCGTAGTAAGCCCATTGGGCCAAAGCGTAGTGGTGAATAAGATATTTGGTGTACCTCAGAGATTAGTGGAGTGGTATTTCTCACGACTTGATGGAACTACCCTTGAGAATTTGATCTCATTCTTGGCATGGACTGGCTAGTGGAACATCGGGCTATATTAGATTGCGCAGCTAAGCAAATGGAGTTAAGGACGTCGGAGGATAAGGCGATAATTATGATAGGAGAAAGAAGAAACTACTTGTCAAACGTAGTCTCAGCTTTAAAGGCTGATAAGATGGTCCGGAAAGGGTGCAAGGCATTTTTGACCTTCGTTAGTACGTTGGATGTGAAAGAAGGGGGAGTTAGTGGAGTTAGAACAATAAGAGGATTCGTGGATGTTTTTCGGAGGAGTTACCTAGAATACCCCCGGATAAGGAAGTGGAGTTCAGAATTGACTTGCTGTCAGGTATAGCTCCTGTGTCAATTGCTCCGTACAGAATGGCACCAAATGAGTTGGTGGAGCTCAAGGCATAAATCCAAGAGTTGCTTGATCGTGGGTTTATCCGACCCAGTGTGTCTTCATGGGGAGCACCGGTCTTGTTTGTGAAGAAGAAGGACAGAACTATGCGTATGTGCATAGATTATCGTCAATTGAATAAGCTAACCATCAAGAACAAGTACCCTTGCCAAGGATAGACGACTTGTTCGATCAGCTTAAGGGGGCCGCGGTATTCTCAAAGATAGATCTAAGGTCTGGATATCATCAGCTTAAGGTGAAGGAGGCAGATATCCATAAGATAGCTTCTCGGACAAGATACGAGCATTATGAGTTCTTGGTAATACCGTTTGGATTGACAAACACCCCAACTGCGTTCATGGACATGATGAACCGGGTTTTCCAACACTATCTGGATCGGTTCATTATTGTGTTCATAGATGATATCTTGGTGTATTCTAAGTAAGAGGAAGAACATGATGAGCACCTTCGAGTCGTGTTGCAAGTGTTAAGGGAGGAAAAGCTATATGCCAAGTTCAGCAAGTGCGAATTTTGGCTGAAGGAAGTTACGTTTTTAGGGCATGTAGTGTCCTTTGAAGGGATAAGGGTGGATCTTGGAAGATTGAGGCAAGATTGGATTGGAAACCACCTAAGTGCGTGGCGAAGTTCGTAGTTTCTTGGGATTGGCGGGCTATTATAGAAGATTCGTAGAAGGGTTCTCATCAATAGCCGCACCTTTGACGAAGTTGTTAAGAAAGAAGGTACCTTTCGTATGGTCAGATAAGCAACATGAGAGCTTTAAGAAGCTTAAGAGGGTCTTGACTGAAGCTCCAATTTTGATTCAGCCTGAGGCAGGGAAGGATTTTGTGGTGTACTGTGATGCTTCTCACACAGGTTTGGGATGTGTTTTGATGCAGGACGGGAAGGTAGTTGCTTATGCGTCTCGACAATTAAGGCCACATAAGGTTAACTACCCGACGCATGATTTGGAATTGGCGGCAGTGGTCTTTGCTCTTAAGGTATGGAGGCACTATTTATATGGAGAAAAGTCAGTGATTTACACAGACCACAAGAGCCTTAAGTATCTGCTGACTCAGAAAGAGTTGAACCTGAGATAGCGAAGGTCGGTAGAGTTATTGAAGGACTACGATTGTTCTATAGAGTATCACTCGAGCAAGGCGAATGTAGTGGCATATGCCCTAAGTCAGAAAGTAGTGTCGGATCTGAGGGTAATGTTCGCACATTTGAGCCTCTATGATGACGGAAGTTTGTTAGCAGAGTTACAAGTTAAGCCGACGTGGTTGAATGAGGTGAAAGAGAGTCAGTTGGCGGATGATGATCTAAGTGCTAAGCTACGGCAAGTGCGGAATGGGGAGTTAGAGGATTATAATGTTAACAGTGATGGAGTATTATGTTTTAAGGGTAAGGTCTGTATGCCGAAGGATGAGGAGTTAAGGTAGAGAATTCTTCGGGAATCGCATAGTAGCCCTTATGCTATGCATCCTGGAGGTAGTAAGTTGTACAAGGATTTACGGGAACAGTTTTGGTGGCCTGGTCTTAAGCGGGAAGTTACCGAATTTGTAGGGAAGTGCTTAACGTGTCAGCAAGTTAAGGCTGAACACCAAGTTCCGTCAGGATTGCTTCAACCGATAAAGATTCCACAGTGGAAGTGGGAGAGAATCACCATGGACTTTGTTAGTGGGCTTCCCCTTACGCCTACTAAGAAGGACTCGGTATGGTGATAGTAGATCGGTGATTTAAATCGCATATTTTATACCGGTCTTGGGTTGACTATTCTCTCGAAATTGGCAAAGTTGTATGTAGCTAAGATCGTGAGGCTGCACGGAGTGCCAGTGTCGATTATCTCGGATAGGGATCCGAAGTTTATATCTCGATTTTGGAAAGCACTACATCAAGCTTTAGGCACCAGATTGGACTTCAGTACGGCATTTCATCCGCAGTCGGACGGTCAATTTGAGCGAGTGATCCAAGTGTTAGAGGATATGTTGAGAGGCTGTGTGATAGACTTTAGAGGGAGTTAGGAAGAGTTCTTGCCTTTAGCGGAATTTGTGTATAACAACAGCTATCAGGCAAGTATTCGGATGGCACCGTATGAAGCGTTATATGGACGAAAGTGTCGCACTCCTACATGTTGGACGAAATTGAGGGAACATCAGATTTTGGGTCCGAAAATTGTGGCAGAATTCGAAGAGAAGGTTAAGGTAATTCGGGCACGGTCAAAGGAGGCATCTGACCGAAAAAAGTCATACGCAGATCTTAAATGGAAGGAGATTGAGTTTGCTATGGGAGATTATGTGTTTCTTAAAGTTTCGCCTTAGAAAAAGGTAATGAGATTTGGTCGCAAAGGGAAGTTAAGTCCCAAGTTTATAGGACCTTATCGGGTATTAAAGCGAGTTGGACCAGTGGCATACCAGTTAGAGTTGCCTTCAAAATTGCAGCAGATGCACGATGTATTCCA
This sequence comes from Gossypium rotundifolium, assembly GCA_025506655.1. Taxonomy (NCBI): domain Eukaryota; kingdom Viridiplantae; phylum Streptophyta; class Magnoliopsida; order Malvales; family Malvaceae; genus Gossypium; species Gossypium rotundifolium. Next base: position 117,945,515 of record CP106731.1, on the reverse strand, counting down.
TGTTTTGATGCTACGTCGTTATCGATTAGATCCATCTCATGTAGTTCCGGTTGAAAAGGTGGAGCTAAGGCCAGATTTGTCGTACGAGGAGGAGCCAATTTAGATTCTGGAACGGGATGTGAAGGTACTACGGAGGAAATCCGTTCCTTTGGTCAAAGTGTTATGGCGTAATCATGGATCGGAGGAAGCTTCGTGGGAGCCAGAAGAAGCAATATGACAGCAATACCCTCACTTATTTTAGCCAGGTAATTTCAAGGTCGAAATTATTTTAAGGGGGTAGAACTGTAATATTCAGGATTTTGGGCTTGTGTATTTTTGCTTAATTGTATGAAGTAGCATGCCTATGTGTGTTTGAATGTGTTGTATGAAATTTTGAGAACTTTAGAGTGTAGGTAAATGCCTTAGAAAATATCAGATTTTAAGTATTAAAGGGGAGCTAAGCTTGATAGGCCTTAAGAGGAATTGTAGGGGAAATTGGACATAAAAATCAGCTTGGTAAAGTGGCAGGAAGGCACCACTTCGAGCCTTAATAAGTGACGCCACAAGCAGTACAGAGGGGGCCTAGGTTCAAGCAGCAAGGGGAGCACTTGTGGAGTTGTTTTTTTCGTTAGGGAGGAAGAAAGTTAGACGGTATGTGGACTCTAGAAGGATGAGGTATAGATTGGGTGGGAGAGTTTGAGGATTCAGCTAAGGAGGAGGGGATCAAGGGATAAGGGAGAGAGGGAAGCAAGTGGCCGAATATGGGACTCTAAAGGGTGCATAATTCGGTCATACAAGGGGAGCTAGGTGCCGAATTTACTTAGTGTAGTAATAGGCATCTTTTTGATTTTTCTCTCTGCCAAAAGCTCTATTCCCTTTCTCTTTTCTTTTGGGACCAGAAACCGAAACCTCTCAAACCTTAGTTTCTCTTCTTCTTCATCTTCTCACGATTCAACCATTTTCTAAAAGCCGAAAGTAAGCTTTTCCTAGCCATAGTCGATTGTTGATTAAACTCCAAAAGCCGAAGCAAATCAATCACTATCTAGCCTACATAGCCGAATCTCTCTTTGGTGGCAGGCAAGGGTGCAGTCGATTTCTGTAGTAGGGGTAAGATCAAATGTTATTCGATTTCCTTCCTTTTTCTTTTAGCCGAAAGTTGGAATCTAACCTCTTTTACTGTTCTTTGGCCAAAACTATGAAGAAGATTTTAGGATTTGGTTGTTGTTGACTATAAGGAGGAGATCTTCGGGATTTCAAAATCTAAGGTAAGCAAGTGTGGTTTTAGGCCGAAGGCCATTTATTGTGTTTAAATGTTAGAATTGGATCTAACATGTGCCTATAAGAATTTTGACAACACCAAGAGCAAGGATTAATTCCGGGATTTAGATCCGCAAGGTAAGAGAGTGTTAACATTCAGCCAAGGCCATATTAAGTGTTAGTGACTAGCCAATTCTAACTATGATTTTTAGGGAGGAGTACAATCTGTTTCGGTAGTCTTTCGGGATTTAGTGAACACGTTAGTACCAGGTGTGTAGCCTTACACCAATTCCTAATAGATTTACGGTATTAATTTAATATGTGTGTTATTAAGAATATGAAAGATGTGGCTAAAGGCACCATTCAATGGTACGACATATTCAGGTACGTTATTCTTTAAAGATATGTTAATAGTATTATAAACATTGAATGTGACATATATGAAAATTGGTTACGAATATGAATAAGGCATATGGCATGATATCCGCATGATTTGTATGACACATGGGGCATATGGGTGATTATGAAAAGGGAAGTGATCCGTGGTTTTACCACAATATCGGTGACTCATGTCACATAATCTGAATGTGGTGACTTATGTCACAAAATGTTATTTGGTGACCTTGTCACATTATCTGGTGGCTATGCCACAATTTATAAGGGCAATGTGCAAGTCATCTGCAGCGACTTCCTTCGATGCTGTGTAGCGGATGGAGGGTCAATTTAGTAATCCCCAAGGTGTGATGGCAGGTACGGGTGATGTGTAGAGGATGGTTATCTAGGTTTGGGTTCAGGATTGCATCATTGTTTATATATGTTTTATATATGATTTGTATGCCTAAATCGTTGGGAGTTTGTGTTGGTTGTTACACATTGAGTCTGTTGACTCACCCTGTTGTGGGATATCTTTTCAGGTGACACTCAGTAAATGGACCGAGTCGGCAGGAACTTAGTGGTGGCCATACTCAGCTCAGTGTTATTTTATTTGGAATTTTTATATTTAAGTATTTTGGATTTATTTCGGGTTTTGCTTTGATGTAATATGGCCATTACTATTAACTGTTTTATGCGTGCATTTTAATTATTTTTATCATGATACGATTATTATCAAACAAAAGGTTAAATAACTTTTCTTTAAAATAAATTCTAAATGTTACGTCACCTAAACACCAACAATTTTCAATTTAATGGTAAACCCTAAAACAACTCGGCATTTCTTTTAACTTATAGTTTTGAAATATAATAATAAGGTTTTAATAAAATCTAGTCTTCAAGAAAAACACCGTTTCCCCTTCGAACTCAACACAAATCAATTTTTCTTCAAAACCACCCAAATTTTCCAAAGTAACAAAAGTTTCTGAAATGTTTTACTCAAGGAACAAACCAGATCCGGTCAAGGCTTGTGGGTCGGGTTTGGGGTGTTTCATTGCATATCCTTGAAGATTGTGTTCCCATATACGTCAAGCTTGTAGATGGACCTTCAATCTTTTAATGGGTCATTCCGATCGAGCCAAATGACATATTTTGGACTGGACTTGGACTTTGTTTTATTATTTTGGGTTTATTATTTTTTGTATGGGCCCGTGCTAAATTGGCCTATTACAATCATGGAATTAATTTCTTAGACATTAAGAAGTAAATAAAGTAGCCAAGTATGAAATCATCATAATAAGAAAATATAAAGTGATGACTGTAATTTGACAATAGTAGAAAGGATATCCTTGATAGCATTCTTTTGTGAAAGAATGGATGGGTAATTGAACATGGTAGGGAAGTTGGTTTTGTGAATTTTCAAGACAAAAATAAATATAAAATTTCACCATGTGGTATGGATAATTAACATAACTATGTTGAAATTTTGGAAATTGAGGGATGAGGTACAAGCCTATAATATTTGAGTCACCAAAGATAGAAACTCAACTCAATGCTTAGTATAATGCCAAGTCTTAAGTTCAATGAGACAAAGTACATTATCAGTATGTGATTGCTAGCACTATAAAAAATATATATTATATCATCCCAAGGGAAAAAGTGCTAGATATCCGTAATGATAAGGGAAATGATGATTGTAACACCCTTTACACGTATTCGACGCTGGAACAGGGTACGAGGCATTATCGGACTTATATGCAAGCAATCATACAAAATCGAGACATGACTTTCCACTCAAATTTAAAACTTTCATAAACATTCATATCACCCCTTAAACTAGCCTACGAGGCCCAAAACATACATAAGGAGTGGTTCGGGACTAAACCAAAAATTTTAAAAACTTCTGGGAAAACTTAGAAAATTTTCATCGAAAAGGTCCACACGCCCGTGTGGGAGAAGGGACACGCCTATGTGGCATATCACATGCTCGTGCTTTAGGCCATGTCAAATATAGGGCACATTCTAATTATGACGTCATCAACCAAATAAAGTCACACGGCCAAGGCACATGCCCGTGTCCTTAAATCGTGTGGTGAATTAAATTCCTAAAATCAAGTGCAGACCTTACACGGCATTGGCACATGCCCATGTCCTATGGCCATGTCTCTCACACGGTCGAGACACACGGTCGTGTCTCGTGCTCGTGTGTTTACTACTAGGCATTCTGATTTTGCCAACTTAAGATGCAGGGGGACTCACGGCCAAACCATACGCCCGTGGGGCAGACCGTGTGTTATACACGACCTAGACACATGCCTGTGTGGACAAAAAAGGATATTTACCAAGCCTTTTTGCCACCCATACTTGCACCAACCTACGCAACATCAAAACCACACCAATAAATATATATATATATATATATATATATATATATAAATTCAAGGCACTTAATATAGCATAAATAAGTGATTCACCACCAATAAACATCCATAATCATATGCAACATATCATCATTCAACCATTAATAACCATAGGCTATATCATAATGGCAACGACACATACATGCATAAATGAATTGGTTTACATCCAAATAATCATTATGAACCACATTTCATGGTCTTATACAAAATGAATCAAATATCATCATAAGCCAACACATTTGGCTAAACCAATATGACATATAACCAAAAAGACCAAGTCCCTATACATGCCATAATTCAATGTAAATCTTAATATACCAAAATGTATGGATAGTGTGGGTGATCCTCCGACAGTCTCCATATCACGAGCTGGCTTTTTGAGAGTATAAAACAAGGGAAAAGAGAAGGGAGTAAGCTTTAAGCTTAGTAAGTCTATATGTAAACAATGAACATCATACCCCATACTTATCAATCAAGAACATTACATACTAATCAAGAACAATCCAGATCCTCGTAGTTGTACTTATTCATTTCAAATCTTACCACATTCCAAATACATATAATAAACATTGCTCAAATTTACATGCACTTATACCCTGCACTTGTCACCACATAGCCACACATAATTTTACTTAGTCAGATTTTTTTGATGAACACTTCGGAATAATACCGGATACGAGGTGGTTTCGCACACAGCCCACCATTAATAAATAACACGATGATATCACACACAGCCCACCAATAATCACATATCCACGATGGTATCGCACAAAATCCACCAATAATAATAAATACGGTGGTATCGCTCACAACCCACCAATAATCACATATCCACGGTGGTATCGCACACAATCTACCAATAATAATAAATACGGTGGTATCGCACACAGCCTACCAACAATCACTTATTCGCGGTGTTTATCCGTATCATTTTCCTATTCCGAAGGTTCATTTGGGAATTTTCTCACTTTCTGTCATTTTAAAAGATACCAATAATATTCATTCACATTTCACATAATACATTAATATGTAAAAACATAAGTAAAAAGGATGTATCATTTACATATAAACTTACCTCGATACAAAATATATCAATTTGAAATTTAGTCCGAAACCTTGTCGTTTCCTTGGTTAAGGTTGATTCCATGTTCTTCTTGATCTATAATGATATATTTAGCATATTAAATAACCACATTAATCAAATCACTCAAAAATTTCCTATTTTGGCAAAATCATCGTTTTGCCCTTAGACTTTCATAAAATTATGATTTTACCCCTAGGCTCGTAAAATGAAATGTGTTCATTTTTTTCATACACCCAAGCCTAGCCGATTCATATTCTCTCTTATAGAAACTCACAACTCCAATTATTTCACACATTTACTATCCATTTTATAACTTTTACAAAATAGTCCAATTAGGTGTTTTCATGAAAAATCCTTTTACAAACGTTGTTCATTAAACAAACAAGATTTATTTTCTTCCATAAAATTCAGTAAACACATGAATAATCACATGGAAAAACCCTAGAATCACAACCATTTTGCAAAATAGTCCCCTCATTAGCTAGATTATGCTACAAGGGTCCCAAAACTACAAAAATTAGCAAGAATGATCACCAAAATCAGTTACTTGCAAGGAGTGTAACTTACTGAAAATTTCAAGTTTCCAAACCCCTATTCTTGTTGATATTTTCAGTGGAAGAATAAGAAGATGGAAAAGATGATAGCTTTTTCTTTATTTTATTATTACTAGTCAATTAAGTCACCAAATACTCACCTACCCTTTCAAAATCTCATTTCTTTGTCCCTATGGACGCCTATCACCCTAAATAAGGCCTATTTGCACATTAAGGACATCTAATTTAAGGTTCTCTAGCTATATGACACTTCAAATTAGTAGAACACAAATTTCACCTTTTATGCGATTTAGTCCTTTTTTGAAATTAAGCAAGTAATCCCTACAATTAATTCACCAAAAGTTTCATGCACTCATATAATCATGATATAACACAAAATAATATTAAAAATAATTTCTCCAGCCTAGGATTAGTGGTTCCTAATAAACCATAATTTACACATATTTTAACCCCATATTTGGCTTAATTTTAGATAAATATTCATTAGATTTGATGGATTCGATGCTCCTAATCTCTTAATTTCATGTTTTATACTCAGGAGACCATAGGAGGATGAAAAGAATGAGAAACAGGCCAAAAAGGGACAAAATGGGCCTACATGAGAAATCAACACTGCTTGGAGTTCACTACACGGCCATGCCACTTTAGCAGACTCGAACACGGCCTGGGCTCGATTCACACAGGCGTGTCACACGGGCGTGTCCCTGCCATAGAAAAGAAGATTTTCATTTGGATTAGGATACTTGTGGGCCAATAGAGGTGTTCCAAAGCCTATATAAACACCCTAGGAGGCAACTTAAACAGGGAGTTGACAGGACGTCGAATAGACGCCGAGTAGAAAGGAGAAAATACTCCAAGGCAGCCGTCGGGAACAGTTTAGGAGAAGGATCTCCATCAAGACTGAAGATCTCCCATCAAGTTCTTTAGAAGTGTTTGGGTTTTCTTATGTCTTGTTGTTTTTCCTCTTTTATGATGTTTTCCTCTTCTAGTATGAACTAAATCCCTTAGATACCTAAGGGGATGAAACCTATGACATATTTTATTATTATTTGATTTATGAGATAAATGCGTGTTTGAATCTGAAGCTGCTAAACCGTGCTCTGAGCATTCCTACGCCCAACGCCAACTAGGTATGCTCTTTCTCCTCCTAGGCAGGTTCTATATATAGCTAGCTTCTCACCTTCCTTCTTTGTATCTTTCCGATGTAGGATCCCTCCGTCAGTAGAGTTTAAATCCAACTCAAACTCTTCCCATCCAATCCGTAAAATAAATACTCCACTGCTTTCCACGAGATTCAAACCCAGGCTCCCTTGCAGCACAATCCATGCCGCTAACCACTTTACTAACTAGCTCCTTGTTTCTAAAACCATGCGCAGTTAAATATAACCCTATGGCAAAATTCTAGAGTCCCTTTAAAATGAAAATCAAAATGCAAGAGCTAAGACTTGAACCTTGGACCTCCTTCCTTCCTTATGGCGTCACCCCCTTGTCTCTTATGTGGCGTCACTTTGGCACTACACCACACACTTCACTTGCGTCTTTTTCTCCACATTTTATTCTTAAAGCCTACTTACTAACTCCCAGGGTTTTTTTCACCTAAAACCAAAATTTCCCTAAAGCCAAAGTTTGATCTCGGGACTTCATAGAAGCCCCCTAACCTTCCAAAATCACTCACCTACTAGATCTAACTTGCATTAAAGCCGTTCTCTTGTTCCTAAAAATTTTAAACGCTCCTAAGCTTAAGGCCCAATGGGCCCAATCCTACTACCCAACTTTGGGATGTTACATTAACTCCATCCAAAATTCAGGAAGTTTCACTTCTCTCCCTATCTTTTGATTTTTTTCACTATATTGTCATTTTATCTATCTTTATACATTGAGGACAATGTGAATTTCAAAAATTTCCTAACTTTTTGCATTATTCTTAAATCCCTGAATGATGTCTTGCCTTAAGTAATTTTATCATATTACTAATTAGAATGAAACATCTGTTGATTTATGATTTTTATTAATATGTTTTGGATTCACTCATAGTTAATTGTGCATTGATAATTTAAACTTTAAGATATTAGAGAATCGGACATGAAAAGTCTATTTTCGAATAAAATTTTTCTAGGTTGTTTCCCTAAATTTGAATATTACTTTAAAATTTGAAGTTTTCAAGGTTGACATCAAAAACCATAATTTTTGTAAGATTTTGAGCCTTTAGAGCATATACATTTTCGTGCTCACTTTATTGATTATGAGTATGTCAACATTGATTTGTTATTTTAGAACTTGCTTCGATTATACAGGTCGAGACCACACCTTTGATTTGATATACTGAGATGATAAAGGCACCTAGGATTTAACCTACTTCATAAAAAGCCTACCTTCATTATTAACCCCTAGTGAACCCATTTGATCCTAATAAACTGTTTCTTTGACTTAACCATTAATATTAACCCGAAACCCTGTTATTAACTTATTTATCCCATTTTCTTGACTCCCTTTTTGTTGAGATTTGATTTGATTGATTGCCTAATTATAGTAGTGAATTCATCTCTTATTATGTACTTATTCTTAAAAAAAAGTTAAAATTCATTCATTATTAGTTCTATGTTCTATGAGCTTAAACAGTTAAATCCACATCTCTAGAAGAAGCTCGTGTTATTGATGTAATTATTCATTATCAGTTTATTGTTTCTAGTTAGATAAATTGACAATTCTAACCCTTTAATTCAGCCTTTATCCACACCTGTAACCCAAGCCCCATTACAACCCTTCAAAGACTTTTTGATTTGTGTATCATCTCATTTTATAGTGGTGGAGATGTCATTTTCATGCAAGCCTATGGTAATAACATTTCATGTTTGACTAATGAGTGCTTTATTTTGAACTTTAAACACTTTAAGCGATTTGAGTGAATCTTTAGTGAGGATGTCAATCCTTGACAGTTTTGGATCAAAGGTAATTATTTAGATAAAGGGAAACACCTATATTTTTCGTGCTATAAAAATATATGAATTTGATTGTGTGAATATTTAGGACTCTTTGAGTTAAATTATCCATGTATACATTATCTATGAATTATGATGAGACATTGTTGATGAGGATTATGAATTGAAAGAAACTAATTTTAATTGTGAGTTGAGAATTTTGCTTGAGAACAAGCAAAAGCTTAAGTGTGGGGGTGGTATTTAATAAACCATAATTTACACATATTTTAACCTCATATTTGGCTTAATTTTGGATAAATATTCATTAGATTTGATGAATTCGATGCTCCTAATCTCTTAATTTAATGTTTTATACTCAGGAGAGCATAAGAGGATGAAAAGAACGAGAAATGGGCCAAAAAGGGACAAAACAGGCCTACATGAGAAATCAACACAGCCTGGAGTTCACCACACAGTTGTGCCACTTTAGCAAACTCGAACACGGCCTGGGCTCGATTCATACGGGCATGTCCCTGCCGCAGCAAAGAAGAGTTTCATTCAGATTAGGATACTTGTGGGCCAATAGAGGTGCTCCAAAGCCTATATAAACACCCTAGGAGGCAACTTAAACAGGGAGTTGATAGGACGTCGAATAGACACCGAGTAGAAAGGAGAAAATACTCCAAGACAGCCGTCGGGAACAGCTTAGGAGAAGGATCTCCATCATGACTGAAGATCTCCCATCAAGTTCTTTAGAAGTTTTTGGGTTTTCTTATGTTTTGTTGTTTTTCCTCTTTTATGATGTTTTCCTCTTCTAGTATGAACTAAATCCCTTAGATACTAAGGGGATGAAACCTATGACAGATATTATTATTTGATTTATGAGATAAATACTTGTGATTATTCTTAATTGTGAGTTTTATTCTTGTTTTGATAATTCAGGTTATTGATTCAAGTCAAATGTGCTTATTCAGTGGAGCAAAAGTCCTTGTTTAAGAGTAGATCAACACAATTTAGCGGAGTTGATTGCAACCCTAGAAATAGGGCAATGAAAATCTACTAGATTAGGGTCAAACCTAATATGGGAATCTATAGATCAAATTAATGCGACAATAGGGGTTTTAATTAGAAAGAGATTTCAATTAATCAACCTAGAGTCAGTTGTTAGTAGCCTCGAAAGAGGTATTAATATAATTCAGGGATTTCTACAGATTCAGTCAAGTGAATAAATCGCATGAATCAAAAGTAATAAGTGAAGTCTAGGTGAATTCTTCCTTAGGTGTCGTCCATATCATATAAGTTGTCCAAAGTATTTTCCCAATTTACTCTCTGTCGCGCTCATAGTTAGTTAAATTAGTTAGTTAAATTTTAGATTAAAGATAAATCCCCTTTAATTATTAGGCTAGATAATAAAAAGATAGTTATTACTAAGTACTCTTGGTCCTTGAGGATACGATATTCCGGACTCACCATAGCTATACTAGTGTTCGATATGTGCGCTTTCCTTTGTCAAAATAATAGTTGTTTCGAGCTTCCATCAGTTCTGAAACCACTATTCCCACTAGCCCCAAAATTGGGCTGTTACAACTCTTCCCATTTTAGGGATTTTTGTCCCCGAAAATCTTACCGATAAAGAGGTTTGGGTACTGCTTTCTCATGGCTTCTTCTGGTTCCCACGTAGCCTTTTCTACACCAAGTTTTTTCCATAACACTTTTACTAAGGTTATACTTTTATTCCTCAACTGTTTAACCTCTCTAGCCAAAATCTTAATTGGTTCCTCATCATAGGTCATATCCGGTCGTATCTCAATTTCTGTAGGAGGAATTACATGTGAAGGATCAAAACGATATCGTCGCAACATCGACACATGGAACACATTGTGTATTCTCTCTAACTCTGCCGGCAAAGCTAATCGATAAGCTACTGGTCCAATCCTTTCAATAATTTCATACGGCCCAATGAAACGTGGACTCAATTTGCCCTTTCTACCAAATCTCAATATTTTCTTCCACGGGGATACTTTCAAAAACACTTTATCACCCACCTGAAACTCAATTTCTTTCCTTTTCAAATTCGCGTATAACTTTTGTCAGTCTGAAGCAGCTTTCATACTACCACGGATCACTTTCACTTTCTCTTAGATTTCTCTAACTAAATCAAACTCATGAATTTGCTTCTCACTAAGTTCGGTCCAATACAAAGGAGTTCGACTTACGACAATATAATGCTTCGTACAGTGCCATCTGTATACTCGACTGGTAACTGCTTTTGTAGGCAAATTCGACCAAAGGTATATATTTTTCCCAACTACCTTCAAACTCTAAAACACAACATTGGAGCATGTCTTCGAGAACTTGAATCACTCTTTTGGATTGACAATCAGTTTGCGGATGGAACACAGTACTAAAATTCAATTTCGTACCCAAGGCTTCTTGCAACTTTTTCTAAAACCTCGAAGTAAACCTTGGATCTCTATCCAAAATAATGCACATAGGTACCCCATGTAATCTCACAATTTCGGCAATATACAGCTCAGCCAACTTGTCAAGTGAGTAATCAGTACGTATTGGTATAAAGTGAGCCGATTTCGTTAATCTATCAATGATAACGCACACGACATCTTTCTTTTTCGAAGTCATGGGTAACCCTATTACAAAATCCATCGTGATTTGGTCCCATTTCCACTTGGGAACCATCACTGGCTTAAGTAAACCCGAAGGTACCTGATGCTCGACTTTCACTTGTTGACAGATCAAAAACTTTGTCACAAACTAGAGATGTCTCTTTTCATACCTGGCCACCAATACAACTTCTTAAAATCATTATACATTTTTGTACTGCCCGGATGTACTGACAAACAACCATTGTGTGCCTCCTGTAAATTTTTTTGAATTAACTCATTATCTTTCAGTACACATACCCTATTACGGAACATCAAGTAATCATTTGGTCTGAATCGAAAATCTAAATCACTACCCGATTCACACTGAACTCTTTTAACTTGTAATTCCTTGTCTTTCTTTTGAGCTTTACAAATTTGCTGATGAAATAACGGTCTAGCCCTTAACTCAGCTAAAATCAAACCTTCGTCAGACAAAGCTAAACTCGTACTCATAGCACTCAAAGCATACAAGGATTTTCTGCTCAAGGCATCTGTGACTACATTCGCTTTCCCTAGATGATAATCAATCACTAGCTCATAATCTTTCAATAATTCAAGCCACCTCCGTTGTCGCAAATTGAATTCCTTTTGGTTCATTAGGTAATTCAAACTTTTGTGATCGATAAAGATTCAGCATTTCTCACCATACAAATAATGACGCCAAATCTTCAAAGCAAAGACGATGGCGGCCAATTCCAAATCATGCGTCGGATAATTCTTTTCATGTGGTTTTAGCTGTCTCAAGGCATAAGCTACTACTTTGCCCTCTTGCATCAACGCACAACCAAAACCATTCATTGACGCATCATTATAGATCACAAACTCCTTTCCCAACTCAGGTTGTACCAAAATCGGTGCTTCAGTTAATCGTGCCTTCAACTTCTCAAAACTTTGTTGACATCTAACGGTCCATTCAAACTTAACATTCTTTTGAAACAACTTAGTCATATGATAAGCAATCATTGAAAATCCCTCGACAAAACGTCGATAATACTTGGCTAAGCCAAAAAAGCTTTTAACCTCGGATATGTTCTTTGGCGGTTTCCAATCAACAATCGCCGAAATTTTTCTCGGATCAACCCGAGTACCATCACCTGAAACTATATGTACTAGAAATCTGACTTTACGAAGCCAAAACTCACTTTTACTAAATTTAGCAAACAATTTATCCTCTCGTAGAATCTGCGATACCGTTCGTAAGTGTTTGGTATGCTCGGACTCATCTTGGGAATAAATCAATATATCGTCTATGAACACTACCACAAACTTATCCAAATATAGCCGAAAAATTTAGTTCATTAAATCCATAAACATAGCTGGTGCATTAGTTAAACCGAAAGGCATCACAAGAAATTCATAGTGTCCATACCTCGTTTTATAAGCAGATTTTGACACATCAGATTCTTTGACTCTCAACTGATAGTAGTCGGATCTTAAATCTATTTTCGAGAACACGGTTGCTCCCTTTAGTTGATCGAACAAATCATCAATTCTCGGCACTTGTTCTTTATAGTTACCTTGTTAAGTTGACGGTAGTCAATACAAAGTCTCATTTTTCTGTCTTTCTTCTTTACAAATAATACGGGGGCACCCCAAGGAGAAAAACTCGATCTAACAAATCCCTTATCGGTCAACTCTTGTAGCTGAGCCTTTAACTCTTTCAATTCAGTCAGAGCCATTCTATACGGAGCAATGGAAATCGATGCAAATATAGGTATCAAATTGATAGCAAACTCAATTTCTCTAATCGGAGGCAACCCAGGTATGCTTCAACGCGGACATCTCTGTATTCAACACATATGCAAGGTATGCTTCACACCCTTTTCTCATACACTTCTGAGCAGATATGTGTGAAATCACCATAGGCATCTTATTTGAATCATCTATTTCAACCCAAAGAATCTCATTATTTTCACATTTCAACTCAAGGGTTTTCTATCTACAATTTACCTTAGCATCATGTAATGTCAACCAATCCATGCCCAAAATAACATCAAACTCATTAAATGACAATAACATCAAATTATCCAGAAAATAGTGACCCTGAATCGTCAAAGGAAAGTTCTTGCAAACCTTATCTACTAACACATACTTGCCTAAAGAGTTTGACACCTTAATCACAATTTCAATAAATTCAACAGATAATTTCTTACTATTTACCAAATTCACACAAACATAAGAATGAGTTGATCCAGGGTCAATTAATGCAATAACATTAGTACCATAAAGAGAGAATATACCCGTAATCACATCGGAGGATGTTGCATCCTAATGAGCTCGTATGGCATAAGTTCTAGTAGTTGCTCTCATTTCTAACCTCGTAACTGGATCCTTTATTATACTTTTACTACTAGCTCTAATTCTGACATTTCGCAGTGGTCACCTCTGCTAGTAGTGTTTCTCGGTCTAACACTCTGAAGTTTCTCTACTTCAACATTCTCAGGACAGTCTCTGATAAAATGTTCTCAAGAACTACACTTGTAGCAAGCTCGGTTGTTTCCCCAACACTCTCCAATATGTTGTCTACCATAATTCTGACAGTCGGGCTTATTAGACTTCGCATTACCCACACTTGCCATCGAGGTGGCTTGAACTCTAGAGCCCAAATATGTTTTACCACGATCTCGGTGTGAATACCCAGCTGAAAAGGTCATCCGAGGGTTCGTTTCTTTGGACCTATTTGATTGGGATTGGAATGATTTACTCATCGACCTCTTTCTTGCATCTCGGGCCTCAATCATAGCTTTTCTCCTTTCCTTATTCCGCTCTTCAGCCTTGCAAGCTCTATCGACCAATACCATGAATTCCAGCTCTTAGATCCTGACAACAATCTAATATCCTCATTCAGCCTATCTTCGAATCTCTTACACATAATAGCTTCGATAGACACACACTCTTGAGCATACTTACTGAGTCTGAAAAATTCACGTTCATACTCTACCACAAACATTTTGCCTTACTTCAATTCGAGGAACTCTTTCCATTTCTGATCGATGAAATGCTAACTTACGTATTTTATTCAGAACTCCTCTAAGAAGAAATCCCATGTCACTCTCTCCTTTGGAACTACAGATGTCAGCATTTTCCACCAGCGGTATGCCGAGTCCTTCAGTAATGATACCACACATTTTAGGCATTCTTCGGGAATGCAAGAAAGTTTATCAAATACTCGCATAGAATTCTCAAGCCAGAACTCTGCTTTCTCAGGATCATCATCTATGTTGGCTCTAAATTCTTCGGCCTTTTGCTTTCGAATCTTATCAACCAGGGGTTTAGCCAGTCTTACCAAATCAATACCTTAAGAAGCTACGGGGACCAGTTGAGGTGTAGGAGGGGGTGGAGGAGGTTGAGCATTAGGATTTGCTCGAACAAATTCAGTATACCAATTACTCATCATATAGAGAAAGGCTTCCCGAGCCTCCTCTCCTTGACACGAGGTCTCAGGTCTACTTTCTACTGGCGCGGTCCCTTGTACGAGAGCTGACACATTACTTGCAGCATCATCATCAGCAGCTCGGTCGGGATCCATTTACTATATGAAAACACAGTTTGAAATTGTCAGGAGTCACCACACTATGGAGCTGACACATTACTTGCAGCATCATCATCAGCAGCTAGGTCGGGATCCATTTACTATATGAAAACACAGTTTGAAATTGTCAGGAGTCACCACACTATCATAATATATTTATGGCATGTATAGCTAGACTCTGACACACGCTACGACAGTCTGAGAACTAGCTAAATCATAGCTCTGATACCACAAAATGTAACACCCCTTACCTGTATTCGATGCCGGAACAGGGTACGAGGCGTTACCGAACTTATATGCAAGCAATCATACAAAATCGAGACATGATTTTCCACTCAAATTTAAAACCTTTCATAAACATTCATATCACCCCTTAAACTAGCCTACGAGGCCCAAAACATACATAAGGAGTGGTTCGAGATTAAACTGAGAATTTTAGAAACTATTGGGAAAACTTAGAAAATTTTCATAAAAAAGGTCCACACGCCCGTGTGGCATACCACATGCCCGTGCTTCAGGCCGTGTCAAATACAGGGGACATTTTGATTATGATGTCATCAACCAAATAAGGTCACACGGCCAAGGCACACGCCCGTGTCTTTAAACCGTGTGGCGATTAAATTCCTAAAATCAAGTACGAACCTCACACGGCCTGGGCACATGCCCATGTCCTATGGCCGCATCTCTCACACGACCGAGACACACGGCTGTGTCTCGTGCCCATGTGTTTACTACTAGGCATTCTGTTTTGCCAACTTAGGATGCAGGGGGACGCACGGCCAAACCATATGCCCATGGGGCAGACCGTGTGTTATATACGACCTAGACACATGCCCGTGTGTCTACCCATGTGGACGAAATAAGGCTATTTACCAAGCCTTTTTGCGACCCATACTTGCACCAACCTACACAACATCAAAACCACACCAATACAAAATATATATATATATATATATATATATTCAAGGCACCTAATATAGCATAACTAAGTGCTTCACCATCATCAAACTTCCATAATCATATGCAACATATCATCATTCAACCACCAATAACCATTGGCCATATCATAATAGCAACGGCACATACATGTATAAATGAATTGGTTTACATCCAAATAATCATTATGAACCACATCTCATGGTCTTATACAAAATGAATCAAATATCATCATAAGCCAACACATTTGGCTAAACCAATATGACATATAACCAAAAAGACCAAGTCCCTATGCATGCCATAATTCAATATAAATCTCAATATACCAAAATGTGTGGATAGTGTGGGTGATCTTCAGATGGTTTTCGCATCCCGAGCTGGTTTTTTGAGACTATAAAACAAGGGAAAAGAGAAGGGAGTAAACTTTAAGCTTAGTAACTCTATATGTAAATAATGAATATCATACCACATACTTATCAATCAAGAACATTACATACTAATCAAGAACAATCCATATCCTCGTAGTTGTACTTACTTATTTCAAATCTTACCACATTCCAAATACATATCATAAACATTGCTCACATTTACATGCACTTATACCCTACACTTGTCACCACATAACCATACATAATTTTACTTCGTCAGATTTTTTTGATGAACACTTCGAAATAATACCGGATACACGGTGGTTTCGCACATAGCCCTGTAACATCCTTGTTTTGAGTCTAGTCAGAATAGTGGTTTCAGAACCACTAATCTGAGGTTGGAGAAATTAGTTTTAATATTATTTTATGTGTTATAGCATGAAAATTTTGGTGCATTAATTTTAGTGATTGCATGCTTAATTTTGAAAAAAGACTAAATCGCATAAAGTGCGAAAGTTTTTTCTATAAGCTAAAGGTGTCAAATAGCTATAGAATATTAAATTGGAGGTCCCTAATGTGCAATTAGTCCCTTAGTAATGTGTTGGCCGACCATAGTGGACAAGGGAATGAAAAATTGGTCAAGGTTGGTGGATTAGGTGACTTAATTGGAGAAATAGAACAAAATAAGGGAAAGTTATCATCTTTTTCATTCACCCTTCTCTCCACCAATTTTTTAGACTTAAGAAAGGGCCATGGAAGCTTGAAAATTTCAGCAACCTTTAATCCTTACAAATAAGTGTTTTTGATGGTCATTTTTGATAATTTTTGTACTTTTGGAACCCTTGTAGCTTAAACTAGCTATTGAGGGGACTATTTTGCAAAATGGTTGAGTGTCTAGGGTTTTTCCATGTAACATTAGTGTTTTTTGCTGAACCTTTATGGAAGAAAATAAAACTTAGTTGTTAAATAAATAACTTTTGTAAAAGGGGTGTCCATGAAAACACCTAAAAAGTGCCTTTTTGTAAAGGTTGTGAAATAGGTAGTAAATGTGTGAAATAATTGGTTTTTTGAGTTGCTATAAGAGTAATAAATGTTTAGCTAGGTTTGTTAATGGAGGAAATTTGATTATAATCATTTTACGAGCCTAGGGGCAAAATCATAATTATGAAAAAGTCTAAGGGCAAAATAATAATTTTGCCAAAATAGGAATTTTGAAATGTTTTGATTAATGTGATGATTTAATAAGTTAAATATGTCATTATAGATTAAGAAGAACGTGGAATCAACCTTGACCGAAGAAAAGGCAAGGTTTCGAACTAAATTCCAAATTGACATATTTTGTATCGAGGTAAGTTTATATATAAATGATACCTTCTTTTTACTTATTCTCTTACATATAAATGTGTTATGTGAAATGTGAATGAATATTATTGATGTCTATCAAAATGATAGAAAGTGAGGAAATTTTAGTATTGGTGGGCTGTGTGAGATACCACCGTAATTATTAATGTTGGTGGGCTATGTGCGATACCACCGTGGATATGTGATTATTTGGTGGGCGGTGTACGAAACCACCGTATATCCGGTAATATTCCGAAGAGTTCATAGAGAAACTTTGACTAAGTGAAATTACATGTGTTTTTGTGATGACAAGTGCAGGGTATAAGTACATGTAAATGTGAGCAATGTTTATGATATGCATTTGGGATGTGGTGAGATTTGAAATGAGTAAGTACGACTACAAGGTTCAGAATTGTTCTTGAGTTGTATGTAATGTTCTTGATGAATAAGTATGTGGTATGGTGTTCATTTTTTACATGTAAACTTACTAAGCATTATGCTTAGTCCATCTCTTTTCCATTTTATTATAGTGCCGTCAAGCTAACTCGGGGATTCGAAGGAAGTCAGAGCTCGTTTCACACTATCAAGCTATTCTTTTGGGATAGTAAAGTTTGATTATTTTGAGTATGGCATGTATAGGGACTTAGTTTTTGTCAAGTGTCATCTTGTTTTGGCCAAAAGTGTTGGCTTGTCTTGGAAATTGATTTATTTTGTATAAGGCCACGGTTGATGGCTATTACTCATTATTGTTATATGATAATGATGATGTTTTTTTTATGGATGTGCAAATTCCATGGTTGAGTATTTGGTATATTATTGCATGAATAAGTAGGTTGTTTGATGTGGCTTATGTTGGTACAAGTAAGGGTGGCTAAATGGCCTTGGTAAATAGCCTTGTTTATGTCCACACGGGTAGACACATAGGCGTGTATCTAGGTCGCGTGTGACACATGGACTACCCATGGGCTTGTAGTTTGGTTGTGTGTCCCCCTGCATTCTAAGTTGGCAAAACAAAATTCCCAGTAGTAACCACACAGGATGAGGCACGGCTGTGTGTCTCAACCGTATAGAAGACACGGCCACAAGACAAGGGCATGTGCCTAGGCCGTGTGAAGTCTGCACCTGAATTTAGGAATTTAATTTGCCACACAATCTAAGGACATGGGCATGTGCCTCTACCGTGTGACCTTATTAGGTTGATGACGTCAGAAATAGAATGTCAAGGTTTTTGCACACAGGCTAAGACACGGGCGTGTCATGGCCGTGTGAGGGACACGGGCCATGGACACGGGCGTGTGTCAGGCCGTGTGAAAACCCCTGTAGGTTCAAATTCAGATAATAAATCCACATGAACATGGGACACGGGTGTGTCCCTATATGCTTAGGCCGTGTGAATCACACGATCTGTCAACATGGCCATGTTATCAAATCACACGGGAGTGTCACACTTCCACATGGGCGTGTGCCCCTATTTTTAATAACATTTTTCGAGGTTTTCCAAAGAACTCGATGAAACACCCCAAATCCGCCCACAAGCCCTGACCGGATCTGGTATGCTTCTAGAGAAAAACCATTCAAAACTTATTTGGACTTTGCCAAAATCTTGTGTGTTTTTGAAGAACCATTGATTTGGGTTGGGTTCAAAATTAAAAACGGTGTTGATCAGGTGTCAAAACGTTTAATATTTATATTTAAGAAAAATTGATTTTAACTTTAAATTAATAAAAAAATAGTATCATACTAAAATAATTAAAATGCATGCATAAACTGTTTAATACTTATGGCCTTATTACATCAAACAAAACCCGAAATAGTTCAAAACTTAAATATTAAAAACTAATAAAAATAAAATAGTCTCGAGCTAAGCATGGCCACCATTGAGCTCCCCGCCAGGTCCATTATTGTGTGTCACGAAAAATATCCCACAATGGGGTGAGTCAAAGCAGACTCGGTGTGTAACAACCAACACAAGTCTCAATCAATTTAGGCATGTCAATTCATACATAGTAAACATATATAATCAATGATGCAAACCCGAACCCAAACCTAGATAACCATCCGCTACACATCACTCGTACCAACCATCACACCGTGGGGACTACTAAGTCAACCCTCCATCCGCTACACATCATCGAAGGCAGTCGCTGCAGACGACATGCTCATCGCCCTTATAAATATTGTGGCATAGCTACCAGATAATTATTTTGTGACATAAGTCACCACATTCAGATTTCGTGACATAAGGCACCACATTCAGATATTGTGGTATAATTCCACCAGATCACTTCCCCTTTACATATCACCCATATGCCCCATGTCATACAATTATGCATTAACCATGTCACATTCCTTATTCACATTCTTATAGTTTCACATATATGCCATAACAGATCATATCATACTCATAGTAGGAGTGGGTAAGCGATGCACTGTTACCTTGTACCATTGCATGGTTAGCCATAGGTCACATTATTATAAACACATTATTAAATTGATGCCTTAAATCTATTAAGAGCTAGTGTGGGATACACACCTAATTTACTTAGCAAATTCACAGAAATCCCGAAAATCCCGATCTAGCGTCCTAGATCCTTAGTTCCTACATTCGGCCAACCCTAAACATGTTAGCAAAGAGCCATTCGGCTAAATAGCCAAATCCCGAAGGATTAACGCAACCAACTTCTTACCTTGCTGCCGATTTGACTACTAATCAAATCCCGAAAACTTTGTAGTCTTTCTTCCTTGCAATCGGCTAACACTCAATCACTTGACTTGGTTAGTTTCGGCTTTTAAACAAATAAGAAACAGATTGGAATCCCTAAATATGGCCTTGGCCGATTGTTCAGGTTCACTTACCTTGTGGATCTTAAATCCGAAAACCACTACTTGTTCTTGATGTTACCGAAATCCCTGCTTAACCATTGTTAGAATCGGCTATAACAATAATCTAAGATAATGGCCCTTGGCCGAATATCACAAACTGCTTACCTTGATCACTACAAGTCCCGAAAACTCCTTAATGCTTCCTTCCTTCGACTAACACCAAAAGAACACATGTTAAGGCTTAATGGACATTCGGCCGTCCATAGAAATCAAGGCCAAACTCTTGATTTCGGCACACTAAATGAAAAGAATCCAAAACCGATTTCTAAGGAAATACTTACCACTATCGTTGCTTGAAGAGAAAAAAAAAGGTCTCGACTTTTAAGACTTGCGACAAAAAAAGGAGAATAAGCCCCCCTTGAGATTCGGCTATGGTGTTTTTTTAAAGTTCCAAGCAACGAAAAGAGGAAAAAGAGGCTACAAGGTTCGGCTAACCTCTCAAATGATGGTGAAATATTCGGCTTTCAAAAGGGTAGGTATGGAGTTGAAATTATAAGAAAACAAAGAAGAATAGGAGAGGAAGTGAGAAAAAATTTAGCAATGGTGAGTGATGATGGAGTTCCTGACTTAGCAAAATAAATGAGAAAAGGAGAGGACTTTTCTTGACTACAAATTTCGGCAAGAAGCACTAGAGAAGAAACAAATGAAATTTGGCACTTATCCCCCTACACATGACCGAATATACCAACACAAGTAGCCCCTCATTCGGCCACTACTATGTCCCTTATCAAATCCCAAAATTCTCTCCTATTTTATCTCTTTAAAACACATTCAAAATAAATAAAATAAATCCACATTTATCCTACTCTTCTTAGTCGAATTTTAAAAGAAAAACAAGGCTTATCTTCATCCTTCAAAGTCCCAAGCCGTCCAACTCTTCCTCCCCTCCTTGACGCAAAAATAAAAGCCCTTAATGCAACTTCTGCAGCTCGAACCTCCTCCCTCCTAAAGCTCCCTTTGACGCAACTTCATAGCACCTTAGGTGGCGTCCCTTGCCACTTTTCCAAGGCCATCTTTGTGTCCAAATTCCCTCACAAATTCCCTTAAGGCCTCCTCAGCCCAGCTTCCCCTTTTAAAACTTAAACTCGAATAATTTCTAAGGCATTCACTACACTTTAGAGTTCACAAAATTCATAAGATTCATTCATAATACACATAGGCACACTAGCACATGCAATTAAGCAAAAATGCACAAGCCCCAATTCCCAGATATTACAGTTCTACCCCCTTAAAATAATTTTGACCCCGAAATTACCTGACTAGAATAGGTGGGGGTATTGCTGTCGTATTGCTTCCTTTGGCTCCCAAGAAGCTTCCTCCGATCCATGGTTACGCCACAACACCTTGACCAGAGGGACCGACTTCCTTCGAAGCACCTTCACATCTCGTTCCAGAATCTGAATCGGCTCTTCCTCATAAGACAGATCTAGTCTCAGCTCCACCTCTTCAACCGAAACTACATGAGATGGATCCGATCGGTATCGACGTAGCATGGATACATGGAATACATTGTGCATCTGCTACAATTCCGAAGGCAACTCCAACTGGTATGCCACTGGTCCAATCCGTTTCAATACGATAAGGTCCTATAAATCTAGGACTTAACTTCCCTTTGCGACCAAATCTCATCACCTTCTTCCAAGGCGAAACTTTGAGAAACACTTGATCTCCCACAGCAAATTTGATCTCCTTCCATTTGAGATCTGCGTATGACTTTTTCCTATCAGACGCCTCCTTCAACCGTGCCCGAATTATCTTAACCTTCTCCTCGGATTCTGCCACAATTCCCGGCCCCAAAATCTAACGTTCTCCCAATTCCGTCCAACATGTAGGGGTGCAACACTTTCGACCATATAGCGCTTCGTACGGTGCCATCCGTATACTCGCCTGATAGCTGTTATTGTATGCAAATTCCGCTAGAGGTAAATATTCTTCCCAACTTCCTCTGAAGTCTATCACACAGCCCCTCAACATATCCTCTAACACTTGGATCACCCGTTCAGACTGGCCGTCCGACTGTGGATGGAAAGCCGTACTGAAGTCTAATTTGGTGCCTAAGGCCTGATGTAGAGCTTTCCAAAACCGAGACGTGAACCTTGGATCCCTATCCGAGATAATCGACACCGGCACTCCATGCAACCTTACAATCTCAGCTACATACAACTTTGCTATCTTTTGCAGAGAATAGTCAACCTGTCGTTGGAATAAAATACGCGGACTTTGTTAGCCGATCCACTATCACCCATACCGAGTCCTTCTTAGTAGGCGTAAGGGGAAGCCCACTAACGAAGTCCATGGTAATTCTCTCCCACTTCCACTGCGGAATCTGTATTGGCTGAAGCAACCCTGACGGAACTTGGTGTTCAGCCTTAACTTGCTGACATGTCAAGCACTTCCCTACAAATTCGGTAACTTCCCGCTTAAGACCAGGCCACCAAAATTGTTCCTTAGATCTCTATACATCTTATCGCCTCCAAGATGCATAGCATAAGGACTACTATCACGATTCTGAAGAATTCTCGCCTTAACTCCTCGTTCTTGACATCTGAGACCTTACCCTTAAAACACAATACTCTTTTGCCATTAATACCATAGTCCTTCAACTCCCCACTCTGCACTTTTCGAAACTTAGCACTTAGATCTTCATCTGCCAACTGACCCTCTTTCACCTCATTCAGCCACGACGGCTTAACTTGCAACTCTGCTAGCAAACTTCCATCGTCATAGAGGCTTAAATGTGCAAACATTGCCCTCAGATCCGTCACTACCTTCCGACTTAGGGCATCTACCACCACATTCGCCTTGCCTGGGTGATATTCTATAGAACAATCATAATCCTTCAATAATTCCACCCACCTTCGCTGTCTCAGATTCAACTCCTTACGAGTCGTGAGATACTTAAGGCTTTTGTGGTCCGTGTAGATTACGGACTTCTCTCTATATAAGTAGTGCCTCCATACTTTAAGAGTAAAGACCACTGCTGCCAATTCCAAGTCATGCGTCGGGTAGTTAACCTCGTGTGGCCTTAGTTGTCGAGACGCATAAGCAACTACCTTCCGTCTTGCATAAGGACACCTCCCAATCTGTATGGGAAGCATCACAAGACACCACAAAATCCTTCCCCCGCCTCAGTGAATCAAAACTGGAGCTTGGTCAAGACTCTCTTAAGTTTCTCAAAGCTCTCATGTTGCTTATCGGTCCATACGAAAGGTACCTCCTTCCTTAGTAACTTTGTCAAAGGCGCGGCTATTGATGAGAACCCTTCCACGAACCTTCTATAATAGCCTGCCAATCCCAAGAAACTCTGAACTTCCATCACAGACTTAGGGGGTTTCCAATCCAAAAGCGCCTCAATCTTACGAGGATCCACCTTATTCCTTCAATGGATACCACATGTCCTAAAAGCGTAACCTCCTTAAGCCAAAATTCACACTTGCTGAACTTGGCGTAGAGCTTCTTTTCCCTTAATACTTACAACAAAACTCAGAGGTGCTCGTCATGTTCTTCCTCAGACTTCGAATACACCAATATATCATCTATGAACACAACCACGAATCGGTCTAGATAGGGTTGGAAAACCCGGTTCATCATGTCCATGAATGCGATGGGGCGTTTGTCAATTTGAACGGCATTACCAAGAACTCATAATGCCCGTACCTTGTCCGAAAAGCTGTCTTATGGATATCAGCCTCCTTCACCTTAAGCTGATGATATCCAGACCTTAGATCTATCTTTGAGAATACAGCGGCTCCCTTAAGCTGATCGAACAAGTCGTCAATCCTTGGCAAAGGGTACTTGTTCTTGATGGTCAGCTTATTCAACTGACGATAATCTATGCACATGCGCATAGTTCCGTCCTTCTTCTTCACGAACAAGACCGGTGCTCCCCATGGAGACACACTGGGTCGAATAAACCCACGGTCTAGCAACTCTTGAATTTGAGCCTTGAGCTCAACCAACTCCTTTGGTGCCATTCTATATGGGGCAATTGACACAGGAGCTGTACCTGGCAACAAGTCAATTCCAAACTCCACCTCCCTGTCCGGGGGTATCCTTAGTAATTCCTCCGGAAGGACATCCACAAACTCCCTTACGGTTCTAACTCCACTAACTCCCCCTTCTTTCACATCCAAAGTACTAAGAAAGCCAAAAATGCCTTACACCCCTTCCGAACCATCTTATCAGCTTTTAAGGCTGAAACTACATTAGACAAGTAGTTTCTTCTTTCCCCTATCATAACTATCACCTCATCCTCTAGGGTCCTTAACTCCATTCGTTTGGCTGCACAATCCAATACAGCCCGATGCTCCACTAGCCAGTCCATGCCAAGTATAAGATCAAATTCTCCGAAGGGTAATTCCATTAAGTCGGCAGGTAATACCGCTCCCTGAAGCTCCAAAGGTACACTCCGAAACATCTTATTCACCACTACAATTTGGCCTAATGGGCTTACTATAGTCATCTCCCTATCAGATAGTTCAGAGGCTATTCCTAGAGTTTCAACTACTCTACATGCAACATAAGAATGGGTCGAGCCCACATCAATCAAAGCAACATAAGGCTTGCCAAATATAAAGAATGTACCGGTTATGACATCCGGTGCGTCTCTATCCTCCCTCCGACGTACCGCATAAACCAAACCCGACTGCCTGGCCTCCGTGTTACCAACACCTCGGCCCGGTGTTCCTTGTCCTCTACCAGCACCGTTACCTCTGCCAGCTGAACCACGACCTCGCGGTGGCTGCTGTCCTCCTCTTTCAGCCTGGTTAGAACCTTGGCTTACTGGTCGACCCCTTTCGGTTCTCATAGGACAATCCTTAATCATGTGGTCCTTGGACCCACACTTAAAACATCCTCCCGTCTTCTTCCAACACTCTCCTAGATGCATCTTCCCACATTGGTCACAAATGCAGTCGCCTCCAAGGCGACTTAGCGACCTCATGACCCATCAACTCTAGGCCTCTTTTGCTCATTCCTTGAAGACCCTGATGACCCAAAGCCTCTCTTCTGCCTATTTCGATCCGTGTTCTACCTCACAGAGTCCTTAATTCCTTCGACTACCTTAGCCTTTTCTAACAATACGGTAAACTCTCACTCCTATTGCGGAGCTATCAACAACCTTAGATCATCCCTCAGTCTGTCTTCAAACCGGACACACCGCTCATGCTCTGTCGACACGATACCTCGAGCATAATGGCTCAGCCTTAGAAATTTAGCCTCATACTCCGCTACAGTCTTATTCCCCAAGACCAACCTCAGAAATGCCTTCCTCTGCGCATCCACATAACTAGTTCCTATGTACTTCTTTTGATATGTCGCCTTAAAATATTCCCAAGTAAGATCATCTGCGATAGCACCATCTCGAACTGTGAGCCACCATTGGTATGACTCATCACGTAGTAGCGACACTACCCCTTTCAGCTTCTCCTCAGTAGTTAGGTCCAAGTCATCCATAATCCGTTCCGTCGCCTCTAACCAATACTCAGCCGTATTGGGTGCCACACCAGATACTCCACGGAAAAATTTAGCTCCATTGGCTCGAAGTCGCTCAGGTACCGACTTTCGAGCTCCCATGCCTCCACCTGCTCTAGCCACCCTTTCTAAAACCCATAGCATCACCTGTGACACTGCGTCATCCCCCATCTGATCTTGATATTCCACATCAGCGACTGGTGGTGGTGGTGGCATTTCATTTTCGAACCCTTGTCCGGACCTAACGGGCAACGACACAGTCATTCGGCCTCTACCACGGCCTCATGCGTTATAACCACGTCCCCTAGAGTTCATGCTTTGAATCGCGTTTATCGATTAAAGAATTTTATGAATTAGTTTTGTTCCACGATTTATCACAAAGCAGATCTTATGTTCAATAGTTACGGGAGTAGTTCTTTTGATTTCATACACATGATCTCAATTCATTCATTCAATCACACTCATGAACTTGCGTTCATTACAGAAAAATATTGTAGTTGTCATTGGTTATTGTTTCCCACTACCCAGGGGTATTTCAGTAATTTTATCCTATAGGGGTATTTTGGTAATTTTCCAAATTAGGGTATTTGAAAATTTCACAAAGAAAAATTTTTTCTTTGGTATATAGTTTTTTTTTTCAAAATTGAAATACTTGACAAGAAAATTTCAAGGGTAAAATGGTAATTTTTACACTAGGGGTATTTTTGTAATTTTACAAGCGAGGTCATTTTGGTAATTTTTTTTTCACAAAATATGGTTCTGGTGACTTTGTGAAATAAGGGTATTTTAAAGATTTCTAATTTGAGGGTACTTCGGTAATTTTCCTCACTGAGGGTATTTTGGTCATTTGCACAGGTTAGGGGTAATTCGGTCAATTTGCAAATCAAAGTATCTTAACATTTTGCAAAAATAGGGTTTTTGAATATTTTTATAAGGTATGAAAAATCTTGATAAAAATTGTGGGCAGTATAGAAATTTTATGAACCAAGGGCATTTTAGTAATTTTTTTTCAACCAGGGTTATTCGGATAACTTTGTAAATCAAGAATATTTTGGAAAATTTTCAAAATAGTTTTCCTACGCATCAAAGGGGTAATTTGGTGATTTTAAAACTAGGGTTTTTATAAAAATATGGCTAGTCCCTTTCGGGTTTTAGTTATTGGATTTAGCCTGTGGCTGAGTCCTCTTGGTTAGGGTGAACCGTCACTACGCACCAAGTAGG
Source organism: Gossypium rotundifolium (assembly GCA_025506655.1). Taxonomy (NCBI): domain Eukaryota; kingdom Viridiplantae; phylum Streptophyta; class Magnoliopsida; order Malvales; family Malvaceae; genus Gossypium; species Gossypium rotundifolium. Next base: position 117,918,515 of record CP106731.1, on the reverse strand, counting down.
ATTCGAGTGGAGAGGAGGTGAGTCACTAGGACTGCTTAAATACCAAGCTCCCACCGAAACCAATCCTAGACATGCATACGATGGTTGCCACACCTAACTTCAATGACTTAGACACGAGGTTTGTTTGATTGACTTTAAGTTTTATGTATCTTGGTATTGAAGTAGACTAATCCTAGGGTTTAATTCCTAATTTACTAAAATACGTCCCTATAGATCCCACATACAAATCACAGAAGGGTTAGGAGTACTTACTAGGTGGACTTCGGGCCAGAGACTCAGGTGCCATGCCAGAAAAACCTGCTCATTCCTTAATAAAATCCAATTTCAAAAGAAAGAAAACGTTTTGGGCCCAAAAAGCCCTCAAGGTTGAGTTTTGAACCGGGCTCTGATACCAAGCTGAAACACCCCAAACCCGGCCCACAAGCCCTGACCGGATCTGGTATGCTTCTAGAGAAAAACCATTCAAAACTTATTTGGACTTTGCCAAGATCTTATGTGTTTTTCAAGAACCATTGATTTGGGTTAGGTTCAAAATTAAAAACAGTGTTGATCAGGTGTCAAAACGTTTAATATTTTTATTTAAGAAAAATTGATTTTAACTTTAAATTAATAAAAAAATAGTATCATACTAAAATAATTAAAATGCATGCATAAACTGTTTAATACTTATGGCCTTATTACATCAAACAAAACCCGAAATAGTTAAAACTTAAATATTAAAAACTAATAAAAATAAAATAGTCTTTGAGCTAAGCATGGCCACCATTGAGCTCCTGCCGACCCGGTCCATTATTGTGTGTCACCTGAAAAATATCCCACAACGGGGTGAATCAAACAGACTCAGTGTGTAACAACCAACACAAGTCTCAATCAATTTAGGGATGTCAATTCATACATAGTAAACATATATAATCAATTATGCAAACCCGAACCCAAACCTAGATAACCATCTGCTACACATCACCCGTACCAACCATCACACCATGCGGACTACTAAGTCGACCCTCCATTCGCTACACATCATCGAAGGCAGTCGCTGCAGACGACATGCTCATCGCCCTTATAAATATTGTGGCATAGCCACCAGATAATTATTTTGTGACATAAGTCACCACATTCAGATTTCGTGACATAAGTCACCACATTCAGATATTGTGGTATAATTCCACCAGATCACTTCCCCTTTACATATCACCCATATGCCCCATGTCATACAATTATGCATTAACCATGTCACATTCCTTATTCACATTCTTATAGTTTCACATATATGCTATAACAGATCATATCATACTCATAGTAGGAGTGGGTAAACGTACCTGGTTACCTTGTACCATTGCATGGTTAGCCATAGGTCACATTATTATAAACACATTATTAAATTGATGCCTTAAATCTATTAAGAGCTAGTGTGGGGTACACACCTGATTTACTTAGCGAATTCACAGAAATCCCGAAAATCCCGATCTAGCGTCCTAGATCCTTAGTTAGCAAAGAGCCATTCAGCTAAATAGCCAAATCCCGAAGGATTAATGCAACCAACTTCTTACCTTGCTTCCGATTTGACTACTAATCAAATCCCGAAAACTTTGTAGTCTTTCTTCCTTGCAATCGGCTAACACTCAATCACTTGACTTGGTTAGTTTTGGCTTTTAAACAAATAAGAAACAGATTGGAATCCCTAAATATGGCCTTGGCCGATTGTTCAGGTTCACTTACCTTGTGGATCTTAAATCCCGAAAACCACTACTTGTTCCTGATGTTGCTGAAATCCCTACTTAACCATTGTTAGAATCGGCTATAACAATAATCTAAGATAATGGCCCTTGGCGAATATCCAAGCGCTTACCTTGATCACTACAAGTCCCAAAACTCCTTAATGCTTCCTTCCTTCGACTAACACCAAAAGAACACATGTTAAGGCTTAATGGACATTCGGGTAGTCCATAGAAATCAAGGCCAAACACTTGATTTCGCACACTAAATGAAAAGAATCCAAAATCGATTTCTAAGGAAATACTTACCACTATCGTTGCTTGAAGAAAAAAAAGGTCTCGACTTTTAAGACTTTCGACAGAAAAAGGAGAATAAGGCCCCCTTGAGATTCGGCTATGGCTCAAGATGGAGTCGGCTATGGTGTTTCTTTAAAGTTCCAAGCAACAAAAAGAGGAAAAAGAGGCTACAAGGTTCGGCTAACCTCTCAAATGATGGTGAAATATTCGGCTTTCAAAAGGGTAAGTATGGAGTTAAAATTATAAGAAAACAAAGAAGAATAGGAGAGGAAGTGAGAAGAAATTCGGCAATGTGAGTGATGATGGAGTTTCGGCCTTAGCAAAATAAATGAGAAAAGGAGAGGATTTTTCTTGACTACAAATTTCGGCAAGAAGCACTAGAGAAGAAACAAATGAAATTTGGCACTTATCCCCCTACACATGACCGAATATACCAACACAAGGAGCCCCTTATTCGGCCACTACTATGTCCCTTATCAAATCCCAAAATTCTCTCCTATTTTATCTCTTTAACACACATTCAAAATGAATAAAATAAGTCCACATTTATCCTACTCTTCTTAGTCGAATTTTAAAAGAAAAACAAGGCTTATCTTCATCCTTCAAAGTCCCAAGCCGTCCAACTCTTCCTCCCCTCCTTGACGCAAAAATAAAAGCCCCTAATGCAACTTCTGCAGCTCGAACCTCCTCCCTCCTAAAGCTCCCTTTGACGCAACTTCATAGCACCTTAGGTGGCATCCCTTGCCACTTTTCCAAGGCCATCTTTGTGTCCAAATTCCCTCACAAATTCCCTTAAGGCCTCCTCAGCCTAGCTTCCCCTTTTAAAACTTAAACTCGAATAATTTCTAAGGCATTCACTACACTTTAGAGTTCACAAAATTCATAAGATTCATTCATAATACACATAGGCACACTAGCACATGCAATTAAGCAAAAATGCACAAGCCCCAATTCCCGGATATTACACTCGATTTGACCTCGAAACATTTCTAAGATGTGTTTTGGGGCTCGTAGGCCCATATTAAGGATGATAAGAAGAAGTTTGAAAAGTTTAAATTTTGAACGGACTTTTACGTTACGAAATTGTGTGTATGCATGTGTTTAACATAGGTAACGCCTCGTATCCTGTCCCGGCATCGGATACGGGTAAGGGGTGTTACAAGCCCACCATTAATAAATAACACGGTGGTATCACACACATCCCACCAATAATCACATATCCATGGTGGTATCGCACACAGCCCACCAATAATAATAAATACGGTGGTATCCCACACAACCTAACAATTATTCGCGGTGTTTATCTGTATCATTTTCCTATTCCGAAGGTTCATCTGAGAATTTCCTCACTTTCTATCATTTTAACAGATACCAATATTATTCATTCACATTTCACATAATACATTAATATGTAACAACATAAGTAAAAAGGATGTATCATTTACATATAAACTGACCTCGATACAAAATATGTCAATTTGAAATTTAGTCCGAAACCTTGCCTTTTCTTCGGTCAAGGTTGATTCCACATTCTTCTTGATCTATAATGATATATTTAGCATATAAAATAACCACATTAATCAAATCACTCCAAAATTTCCTATTTTGGAAAAATCACTGTTTTGCCCGTAGACTTTCACAATATTACAGTTTTACCCTTAGGCTCGTAAAATGAAATGTGTTCACTTTTTCACACACCCAAGCCTAGAAGATTCATATTCTCTCTTATAGCAACTCACAAATCCAATTATTTCACACATTTACTATCCATTTTATAACTTTTACAAAATAGTCCTATTAGGTGTTTTCATGAAAAATCCTTTCTCAAAAGTTGTTCATTAAACAACCAAGATTCATTTTCTTCCATAAAATTTCAGCAAACACATAAATAATCACATGGAAAAACCCTAAAATCTCAACCATTTTGCAAAATAGTCCCCTCATTGGCTAGATTATGCTACAAGGGTCCCAAAAGTACAAAAATTATCAAGAATGATCACCAAAATCACTTACTTGCAAGGAGTGTAAGTTGCTGAAAATTTCAAGTTTGCAAACCCCTATTCTTTTTGATATTTTTGGTGGAAGAAGAAGAAGATGGAAAAGATGATAACTTTTTCTTTATTTTATTATTACTAGTCAATTAAGTCACCAAATACTCACCTACCCTTTGAAAATCTCATTTCTTTGTCCCGATGGCCGGATATCACCCTAAATAAGGCCTATTTGCACATTAAGAACCTCTAATTTAAGGTTCTCTAGCTATATGACACTTCAAATTAGTAGAACACAAATTTTTCCTTTTATGCGATTTAGTCCTTTTTCGAAATTAAGCAAATAATCCCTACAATTAATTCACCAAAATTTTCATGCACTCATATAATCATGATATAACACATAAAATAATATTAAAAATAATTTCTCCGGCCTCAGATTAGTGGTTCTGAATAGCCCTAAAATTGGGCTATTATAATGATTATTATACTTTTAATAGACCTATTGCATAAATATGTTAGAGTGTTATAATCACGAAAACACTCTTGATGAGATCTACCTATGTGGGTGGAAGTATGGCCATTTCTAGGAGCTCAAGGGCTAGGCTTTGACAGTGATCGCCTCTGGATGTAGTAACGTCTAGAGTGTGAATACTATAGTAAAATATATGGATGTATGAGGCGGTATCCGCAAGTATACATGTCCAATTGTATCATAGTTACAATGGAGCGAGTGAGTACTCCGAGGATTGTACCCAAGGGAGGCGAGTGCTAGATCAGTTTTAACCTAAACACAAAAAGATCTAATTAGTATTTTAATTTAGTTATAGTACAAAGGTAAAATAAAAGGATTTTTTAAGATTTTTATAATAATAAAATAACATAAAGAAATAAAATTTGAAGTGATCAAAGAATATAATAAATCAAATATGGTTATAGGTGATTAGCATGCTTCGTTAATCCCCATTAATTGCCGCTTCGGGTTCCTCATCAATTAACTAGTCGCTATCCTAGAAGATCTTTCGATCTTCCACTCAAATAACGAGTCGGCAAGGACTACTTATCATTCAAATTCAGAGTCCAGACTGGTTTGGGGTGAAGGTTTTCATGGATAGGCCATACTAATTTTGGGTTATTCCCACCTTGATGACTTCCTAGGGTTTTAGGTTCTTCCTTCCCCAAATAGGTAATCCGTTGAGTAACCTTACTAAATAGTTAATAGATCATACATTCACCCACTAATCCCTCATAGAGGGATTAGTTCCTCATGGTTTCCATGAACAAAATAGAATTGATATAGATAATAAACATGATAAACGAATCCAAAGTATAAAGTATGCCTGATTTGTATTTAAGATAAATATGAATCCCCAAGTTTTATTGTCCTCCACAAATTAGATCTCTCGAGATATACAAAGAATAACTTGAATGTAAATCTAAAACCTAAAAATAAAGAAAAACTAAAATAAAATTAAAATTAGAATTCTAAACTAAGTAATTGGTATCTATAGCATGTGAAAAATGATCCTATTTATAGATTTCAGGTGGCGTCGTCATAACCCTAGGTTAGTTGACGTTCTTGAGCTTTAAAATTGATTGTGTAGACTAAAAGGCCTCCTGGCTTGTGTTGGTTTCCCGTCCAAAATCGATCACGACACACCAGGACTTGTGCCATGACATAGGAATCAATATACTCTTTTTAGGATATCTTCAGGGGTATGTTGCGAAACCCTTAGTCTGTGTCGCAACAACGAAGGCAATTTCGTGATTTCTCCATTCTGCTCCCTATGTTGCAACATAGCGACCAACATCTATTCATTACGCCTTCTAATGGTCTCCTGCACACTTACACAATTCATTAGCCCCCCTTAGGCCTCATTTGGCCCCTAAGGTTAATAAAAGACTTAATTTACCCATTTTATTAACTTAATGAGAACTTACAGAAACATAACTAAAACCTAATGGAAATGCTTGCTTTCAAGCTCCTAAAGTGTGGAAATTAGTTTAATCTGCTACACCAAATTACGTTAGATTAAAATTCCCCACACTTAAGTCATTAATTGTCCTCAAGCAACACAAACAAAAACAAGAAATAAAAATGGCGTCCCTTGAGCAAATATCATACAAGTATTGACTTTGGAGCTCATGATTAGGTATTTCATATTTACGAACAACTTTAACATGATGAATAATTGATTTACCATTGTAAACCTGTAACACCCCAAACCCGCCCATGCGTTACGACCGGATCTGACATGTCACATGAAGAAAACATATTAAGAACTTGTAATTTGTACTAAAATAGGTATTATTAAATTATAGTTTAAGAAAACAAGTTTGGTTATAAATATTTGATAAAATACTACTAATTTCAAGAGGTTGATTGATAAATCGAAAATCGAACTAGTGAACCTTAAAACCGTGACTTTTGAAAATAACGTTGATAATTTCGGAAGAAACTCCGAGTTAAATTATTTATAAACATATTGTAAAATCCTTTAGCTAATCAAATTTGGAAAACCGTTATTTATGATTTTAGAAAATTCCCATTTAAATCAATTCAAGAAAGATATTAAGTACGTCTAATTGTAAAGCAAAATAAAACATATCCCAGAGGCCTTATTACAACTTCAAAACCAAAAATAGTAAAAGTAATAAAGTAAACGGAAATAAAATCTAAAGTTCAAAAACACCATTTCTGAAGTATGGCCTCCACCGAGTCATCCATGGCCCAAGTCCACATCACTGAGCATTACCTGCAAGGGTTAAGGAAAAAATGGGTGAGTTACTAGAACTCAATGTATAATCCCCTTACCGTTATCCACTGGGTCTGAACTCGTAAAGCAACATCTTGGGCCTGAGCCCATATAGCATAATCTTGGGCTGAAGCCCATTTACATAATAGTATATATATGTGGAATGTATGCAACCCAACCCTTCCATCCAATCACACCCCCGTACCAGCCAATCACACCTGTGGGGATCAAGTTAACCCCCCGCCAATTACACCAATTCGCAGGCAAGTTGCCATTTATAATATTTGTGGTTGAGCCACCGAATCATAATTATGCGTGGCATAGCCACTATACAGATTGTGACAGAGCCATCAGAATATCATATACGGTAACATAATTGGCACACAACCTTGGGTAAATACGTTTGCACAAAGCCATAATCACGATGGCACAGAGCCATATTTAAGTTGGCACATAACCATTATAAGAATTTGTAGCAATGCCACCGGGCTACACTTCTCTTCATTCAATTTTCCCATCCCATGCAATATGTAGAGATGCAACATATATAATAACATAAAATATCCATATATAAAAAACAACCATTAATCTATTGAATACTTTTAATGAATTGGCCTATAAGGGAATTTCGGTAAATCGGCCCATAGGGGCATTTTCATAATCCGACCCATAGGTATTTTTGTAATTTTACCCATCGAGGGTATTCTCATAATTTCGCAATCCCAGACTTAACTACTAATTTGTGGCATAAAAATTGAAACTGTCCATCCGCGTCATATTAACTAAATTGACTATAACTCGAGTTAGGAAACTAAAAATTTAGATCCGTAAACTTTCCTTGAAACTAGACTCATATGTATTTTTACTACAATTTTTCCAAAATTTTGGCTTATCCATGTAGTACAGTTTATTCATTAAAGTTTCCCCTGTTTCACTGACCAACAGTTTTGACCTCTCTTACCCTAAATTCAAATATCTCCTTATACAGTTTTCATATGTTTCTCCCACTTGTTTCTATTGAAAATAGACTCACCAAGAAATCTATAAATATAAATTATAACTCATAGTTCACTTTGTACAATTTTGAATGATTTTTCCAAGCAGAATAGGGAACCACGAAGTCATTCAGAACCAGTCCACTAAAATTAAAATATCACAGAATATAAAATTCCTCTTCCTACTCTGTTTCTTTCATATAAAAATAGATGACAAACCATAAAAGTAACATATTTTAACCCCATATTTAGCATGCTTTTAGGATGATTTAGCCCTAATTTATGTAAAAAGGTGCTTTTAATCCTTTCTTTTCATATTTATACTCAGGAAAGCACCCGAGGACGAAAAGAACAAGAAACAGCCTTAAAATGGGCTAATTTGTGCCAAAGAAGAAATCGACATGACCTGGACTTCAAGCCACACGACTGTGCCTAGACAATTAACTACAACACGGCCATGCCACGATTTACATGGTCATGCCCAAATCAACAAAATCAAGGCACGACCCAACCACGATTTACACGGGCGTGTGCCTTGGCCGTGCCCCTTTACGGGAGAGAGCAATTTCACTCGAATTTGGATACTTAGAGCCAAAGAAACACTTTCCAAAGCTTATTCAAATATCGAGTAAGAAGCAGACTTAATTTAGGACACTAAGGGCAGACTTAATTTAGGACACTAAGGGACCAAGTAAAGGATTCTAAAAGCCTATATAAACACCCTGAGTGCATCCTGAGAGGGGGCAATTAGCTAGGCCAAGGAGCTGAGCTAGAAAGATCACATTTGTGGGAATTATTCGAAGATAGCCAGTTGATCCATCTCAAGAAGCCAGAATTCTACTCAAGACGGCGGATTTCTCCTTCAATACCTTCAGGGAGTTTTAGGGATTTCTTTTTCTCTTGAGATGTTTTATTTTCAAGTTATGAACTAAATCCTTGAGACACGAAGGGATGAAACCTAGATGAATTTTGTTATTATTTTACAATTATATGATAATACTTAGTTTGTTCTTGATTATGCATGCTTAATCTAAATCGATGTGCTTAGGTGGAGGAGGAATAGACCCCGCTTAAGAGTAGATCTAGCGTAATTAAGCGGAGTTGATCTAACACCTAGAGATAAGGTTACAAGATTTTTTCAAATTAGGGTGAAGCCTAATATGGGAATCCATTAATCGATTTACTGCTATTATAAGGGGTTATTATAAGCGAACGAGAATTCCACTAATTAACCTAGGATTAGGCGTTATTCGCCTCGAGAGAGGGTTTAATATAGGTTAGGGAGTCCTATGGATCAAGCTAAGTAAGGAAATCATATGATTCAGTAATAAGTAACAAGTGAAGTCTAGGTGGATTCTTCCTGAGGGTATCGTAGTAATCAATTGAGTTTCTTCAAGTTATTTCCCAATTCGTTCTTTTTGTCTTTGTGTCTCTCACTTAGTAGTCATAAATTAGTTAAAGCAACCAATCACTCCATATTTTAGGCTAAATAGTAAAAAGAAAGTGAGTATTAGTACTTTTACTTCCTTTGGGTTCGATAATCTGGTCTTGCCTAAGCTAAACTACTGTTTGATAGGTACACTTGCCTTTAAGTCGTTATCAGAGTTAGTTTCCAGGTTTGATCATTCTATTTATAAATTTTAAAGCTCTGATTTTTGCGATCATTTTTTTGGCGCCATTGCTGGGGAACTAAAATATTAAGAAAACTCTATTTTTATTACTTTAGCCATTATTATTTTTTATTTATTTCTCAATTTATTTTATTTTACTAATTTATTTCTTCTTCCTTTTTCCTAGCAGGTACCTCTAGTTTATGACTAGAAGGAACCCGACAGGACCTCTAGTATACGACAACAAAATTGAAGCTACCGCTCAGAGAAATCACAGAGAAATTAGGCGAGTTCTAAATTACTCAGAAGAAGAGCGAGAAGACAGATCCAATCCTAATGAAGGGATGGACGAAAATAACCCACCACGAGATGTGGCGGATGCTCGCGCACTATGTATGATTATGCTAAACCCAATTTGACAGGAGCAGAATCTAGTATTGTTAGGCCTGCTATAGCTGCTAATAATTTTGAATTAAAGCCTAATACAATACAAATGATTCAACAATTTTTTCAATTTGATGGTTTGCAGGACGAAGACCCGAACACTCAAATAGAAAATTTTTTAGAGTTTTGCTATACTTTTAAAATAAATGGCGTTTTTGATGATGCCATTCGTCTTCAGTTATTTCCCTTTTCATTAAGGAATAAAGCCAAGTAGTGGTTGAACTCGTTACCACGAGGGTCAATCACTACATTGGAACAAATGACCGAAAAATTTTTATTAAAATATTTTCCACTGGCCAAAGCGTCTAAATTACGGAAGGATATTTCTTCTTTTGTGTAGATGGATTTAGAGACATTATACGATGCATGGGAGAGATAAAAAGATCTCTTGAGGAGATGTCCACACCATAGATTACCATTATGGCTTCAAGTCCAAACCTTTTATTATGGTATAAATCCCTCAACAAGACAATTAATTGATTCAGCCACCAGTGGAACCTTGAATAATAAAACTCCTGAAGCAGCTTACGAGTTCATTGAAGAGATGTCGTTAAATAATTATCAATGGCAAGTTACAAGGACAAAACCGACAAAATCAACTAGAGTCTACAACATTGATACAGTAACCATGCTATCAAATCAGGTAGAGATGATGAATAAAAAGCTTGACAGTTTATGTTCTTCGCAGTACACCCAGTCATGCGGGCGACACAAGTGGGCTGTGGCGAATCCGAGTACCCACCCTACCAACCAGGAGCAGAGAACGAACAGACAAACTATATAGGTAATAATTTCAGATCCAATAATAATCCTTATAGTAATACTTATAATCTAGGTTGGAAGAACCACCCAAATTTCTCCTGGGGAGGTCAAGGAAATCAAGGAAATCAAAGACAGTAACCTCCTCAAAACTTCCAAAATCAGCCTTATCCACAAGAGAAGAAACCAACCCTCGAAGAGATGCTAGCAAAATTTTCAACAAACACAGAGAAGCGTATCCAAGAAACTGAGAAAACAATTAAGAGCAACGAGAATCGAATGGGGGAACTTGTGAAGTCAGTCAAGGAAGCCACGAATGCAGTCTAACAACTCGCAAAGTTGATGTCAAAATGACCGCTAGGACATCTACCAAGTAACACCGAGATTAACCCAAATGAGCAAATTCAAGCCATCTCAGCTCAAGACAGTAAGGAGTTAGATGAAGCAAAATCAATACAAGAAAACAAGGTAGACAAAGGTAAGACAGAGGTAACACAAGAAAAACCAAAATGAGTAATCAAGGAGTACCAACCTCACATACCATATCCTGAAGCGATAAAAAGAGACGATTCAGAGGAACAGTTCGGTAAGTTTTTTAAACTCTTAAAAAAAATACATATTAACTTACCTCTTCTCAAAGCTCTTTTTCAGATGCCAGACGCGAGGAAATTCTTAAGACAGCTCATGACTAACAAATGCAAATTAGATTAAGAGCACCACATGGAATTAAACGCAGCATGCTCAGCAATGTTACAAAGTAGACTACCAAGAAAGCTAAAAGATCCAGGGAGTTTTACAATTCCATGTTTAATCGGTAGTCTAACTATTAATAATGCGTTAGCTGATTTAGGAGCAAGCATAAATGTCATGCCTTATTCATTGTTTAAACGGCTAGGTCCAAGGAAGCCCAAACAAACTAGGATGAGTATACAATTAGCTGATAAAAATGTTAGAATTCCTAGAGGCATTATTGAAGATGTTCTCGTCAAAATAGATAAATTTGTTTTCCTAGTAGATTTTGTTGTTTTAGATATGGATGAAGATAATACCATCCCCTTAATTTTAGGAAGACCTTTTTTAGCAACTGCCAAGACTAAAATTGATGTTGCCACAAGAGAACTCATACTTTGTGTAGGAGATGAATCAATCAGTCTTCAAACTCTTGACTCAGCCAGAATAATAATCGATGAAGGTGAGAAAGTAAATACAGATGATAATCAAATTGTTCAACTTTCATCGTAGGAAACACCACATAACGACAACCCCAAGCCGACTCATTAGACCCAAAACAACAAAAAAGAATCCTACAAAGGACAAGACCTTAGGATTGACATATTTAAAGAATGGAAGACACACTTTAAAGAAGAGCCAGATAGACACAAAGTAAAACTAGAGGAACCACCAAAAGAGCTCGAGACCAGGTACTGTTAGACAAATAAGATCCTCACATCACCAAAACAGACCTAAAGACAAATGAAGAAATACTTCTTAAGGTGTACTATATCTTTCCCCATGGAACAGTCGAGGTAAGCAATCCAATATTTAGCACTTTTAAGGTAAACGTTTCTCGACTTGAACCTCATCAAGAAAATAAATTTTAAGCAAGAGGGAAGATATTCAAACCTTTAAACCTCCCTAATTTTTCTAAACCAAGAAAGGTCTAGCTTAAGACTATAAACGAGCACTTTTTGGGAGGCAACCCGAGTACTAACGTTAATTTTTATTCTGCAGTATTAGTTTTATTTCTACTTTCCCTTTTAGAATTATAATTAAACTAAAAGTACAGATTCCCAGACCACACGGCATAGCACACGGCCGTGGCCATGGCCGTGTGGGTACCTCGAATCAACATACTGACATAGTAAAGGCCATGCGAATCCTGCCCCAACCAACTGCAGAAGTCACGGGCTCACCTACCCTACCATGCCCGTGCGAGGTGGCCATGGGACAACACTGCCATTATAGATACGGGCATAGCATTAGAGGAATGGGCGTGCATACCAAACACACCTAGCACACGGCCGTGCGATGCGACCGTGTGAAGACACTGACTTATCAAACACGGGCATGGTAACCTGATCACGCCTGTGTAAACAAACATGCCCTCCATACACGACCGTGGCACACCAACAGAGGGCAAAACTCTATTTAAACCCCACATCCCTTCCCTTATCCCTATCCTCTTACCTTATACCTTTTTTCCTTCTTCTCTCTATTTCTTGTCTTAGAATAAGTATTAGACTCTTGAGCTACACTAAAATCATGCCGAAGAAGCATAAGAAGACAAGCATTGTCTCCTCAAAGGAGACCTTAACAAATAAGCTCATGCTAGCCGCTTCATCCAAACACCAAGCCAAGGGTCTTATAGACCATTTAAATTCTTCTTTATGTTTATTTTCCCCTTTATCCAACTTATCCATAATTCTCTTCTGCTTAATATATTTTAAATTGTTTCAGTTTCTTGGTTTTAGGTTCTAAAGGCTGCTTGGAAATCACGCACCACAGCCTTAGAAGTCACACCCACCTCGTGAACCATCCAACAATAAGGACTCCTTAGTCCATTAGTCTTTTCTTTCAATTTCAGTTTTCTTCTTAGTCTCCTTTTCTTTATTTCCTTTGTCTAAAATTATAGTATTAGTATATTATTAATGTTTCTTTAGATTTCTTGGCTATATCTTCGCTAGCTACCCAATTTCTTTATCTAGCACAAAGATCATCGGTAGACACCCCACCAGGCTCATAGAAAACATCAACACCACCTCTTCCACCTACTTTCTACCACTACCAACTCCCAAAATCATCCAAAATTCAAGAAGTGTTACTTCTCCCCTTCTCTTTTGATCATTTTGTCACACGATTTTATATCTATCTTTGTACATTGAGGGCAATGTACAACTTAAGTGTGGGGGGTAAAAGTACCTAACTTTTTCCATTATTCTCAAATCCTGAATTTTAGTCTTGTCCATAAGAAATCTTCTCATATTATTAATCAGGGTGAAATTTCTAATGATTTATGATTGTTATTGACATGTTTTTAAGTAAGTCATTGATAATTGTGCATTGATGATTTATACGTAAAGAATACTAGAGAATCAAGCATGATTAACCCTTAGTGAATCCTTTTTTATCCTAAACCCTTTTTATTGAATTACCCACTTAATATTAACCCAAAACCCTTTGTATTTGTTATCACCATTCCTTTGACTACCCTTCTATCGAGAATTGATTTGATCAGTTTTTGAATTAGTTTATTTCAATTATTCTCACTATTATGTTTCTAGTTTGTTCTTTAAAAAATATGAAAAAGAAAAAGAAAAAGTATATTCAAGTATTAGTATATGATTAAAGGAGCTTATGCATTTAAATTCCAATTGTTGAAGAAGAGCTCGTATCAGAAGTATTATCAATAGTAGTATTATTAGTTTCATTTGATGTGATCATTTATTTTCAGGTTCGTTATTGTTAGTTAGGTAATTAGTCAAGTCAATCTCGATTCTAAAACCTTCTAATTTAGCCTTTATCCACACCTTTAACCCTAGCCCCGTTACAACCCTGATAAAGACCTTTTGATTTGTGTATCATCTCATAAACAGTGGTGGAGATTTGATTTTCAGGCAAGCCTATGGGATTAACTTTTCAAGTTTGACTTATGAATGCTTATTCTTGAACCTTAAACACTTCGAGTGATTTGAGTGAATCTTTTGTGAGGATGTCAATCCTTGTCGGTTTTGAATTAAAGGTAATTACTTAGATAAGGGGAGACATTTATGTTTTCGTACTACAAAGGTATGACTTGATTTAATCTTTACGGTTCTTTGAGTTAAATTATCCATGAATAAATTATCTATGAATTATGATGAGACATTGTCGATAGGAATTATGAATTATGGAAAGTTCGTTTTAATTGTAAGTTAAGAATTTTGCTTGAGGACAAGCAAAAGCTTAAGTGTGGGGGTATTTGATAAACCGTAAAAGTAACATATTTTAACCCCATATTTAGTATGCTTTTAGGATGATTTAGCCCTGATTTATGTAAAAAGGTGCTTTTAATCCTTTCTTTTCATATTTATACTCAGGAAAGCACCCGAGGACGAAAAGAATAAGAAACGGGCTTAAAATGGGCTAATTTGTGCCAAAGAAGAAATCGACACGACCTGGACTTCAAGCCACACGGCTGTGCCTAGACAATTAACTACAACACAACCATGCCACAATTTACACGGTCGTGCCCAAATTGACAAAATCAAGGCACGACCCAACCACGATTTACGCGGGCGTGTGCCTTGGCTGTGCCCCTGTTATAGGAGAGAGCAATTTCACTCGAATTTGGATACTTAGAGCCAAAGAAACACTTTCCAAAGCTTATTCAAATATCGAGTAAGAAGCAGGCTTAATTTAGGACACTTAGGGACCAAGTAAAGGATTCTAAAAGCCTATATAAACACCCTGAGTGCGTCCTGAGAGGGGGCAGTTAGCTAAGTCAAGGAGCTGAGCCAGAAAGATCACATTTGTGGGAATTGTTCGAAGATAGCCAGTTGATCCATCTCAAGAAGCCAGAATTCTACTCAAGACGGTCGATTTCTCCATCAATACCTTTAGGGAGTTTTAGGGATTTCTTAAGTTTTGTTTTATCTTTTCTCTTGAGATGTTTTATTTTCAAGTTATGAATTAAATCCTTCAGATACCTGAAGGGGATGAAACCTAGATGAATTTTGTTATTATTTTCTGACTTATATGATAATACTTAGTTTGTTCTTGATTATGCATGCTTAATCTAAATCTGATGTGCTTAGGTGGAGGAGGAATAGACCCCGCTTAAGAGTAGATCTAGCGTAATTAAGCGGAGTTGATCGAACGCCTAGAGATAAGGTTACAAGATTTTTTCAAATTAGGGTGAAACCTAATATGGGAATCCATTAATCGATTTACTGCTATTATAAGGGGTTATTAAAAGCGAATGAGAGTTCCACTAATTAACCTAGGATTAGACGTTATTCGCCTCGAGAGTGGGTTTAATATAGATTAGTGAGTCCTATGGATCAAGCTAAGTAAGGAAATCATATGATTCAGTAATAAGTAACAAGTGAAGTCTAGGTGGATTCTTCCTGAGGGTATCATCATAATCAATTGAGTTTCTTCAAGTTATTTCCCAATTCGTTCTTTTTGTCTTTGTGTCTTTCGCTTAGTAGTCGTAAATTAGTTAAAGCAACCAATCACTTCATATTTTAGGCTAAATAATAAAAAGAAAGTGAGTATTAGTACTTTTAGTTCCTTTAGGTTCGATAATCCGGTCTTGCCTAAGCTAAACTACTGTTTGATAGGTACACTTGCCTTTAAGTCGTTATCAGAGTTAGTTTCCAGGTTTGATCATTCTATTTATAAATTTTAAAGCTCTGATTTCAGCGATCAATTGAAACCATAAGCTTTAATTCTATATCTTATTCACTTTCTAATTCTCTTCTCCTATTTTTCGTGATTTTTCAAAATCATGTCACTGCTGCTAACCAAAAACTATTTCATTGCAAAATATGGTTACCACTACGAACATACGCACACCCGAGTGATCACAGATGTCGGTTTTCAGCTTTTTGATCTTTCAACTGAATCACAGAACATTTCATGCAACCATTCAGAGAGGTGTGAGATTACACACCTTATTCAAAATCCGTAACACGATACTCTCTGATGCACCAACAATTCAAGTCTCTTATTACGAGGAATAGGTGTTCAATTGACCCTCTGATAAAGTACTTCAAGACCTTACCAACCCTCTTCCAAAACCTAGGTTGATTAATCGAAATCTCTTTCTAATTAAAAACCCCTAGAATTGCATTAACTCGATCTATGGACTCCCATATTAGGTTTCACCCTAATCCGGTAAAATCTTGTCACCCTATTTCTAGGTGCGCGATCAACTCCACTTAATTATGCTAGATCTACTCTTAGGCAGGGACTTTTGGTCCTCCACCTAAGCACATCATACTTGAATTAATATCCCGGAAATATCAACACAATAATTAAGAACACATAATTAAGAACAAGTCAAATATTTATCATATAGTTCAGCAAACGATAACAAGATTCATCTTGGGTTTCATCCCCCTCAGGTATCTGAGGGTTTAGCTCATAATTGTAAAAGAAAACATCTCAAAAGAAAAGATAAAACAGAACATAAGAAATCCTTAAAAACCCTTGAAGGAATTGAAGGAGAGATCCTCCGTCTTGAGTATAATCCCGGCTTCTTGAGATGAATCAATAGGCTATCTTCGAGTAAATCTCCACAAATCTACCTTCTTCAGCATAGCCGGATGCCTATCCGCACGTCTTCCTCAAGTTGGCCTCTAGGGTCTTTATATAGGCTTTTGGAATATGTTTCTTTGCCTCTAAGTACCCTAAATCGACTGAAACTCTTCTTTCCTGCGGCAGGGACACACCCATGTGGCACACCCGTGAGCTTCGATTGCAGGCCGTGGTCAAGTCTGATAATGAGGCACGACCGTGTGTTTCAGGGCTCAGGCCGTGTTCTAGTCTATCAATGAGGCACGGCCGTGTGGTCATAGGCCCAGGCCCTGTCGATTTCTATTTTGGCCTAATTTGGTCCATTTTAAGCTCTTTCTCATTCTTTTCATCTTTCGGTGCTCTCTTGAGTATAAAACATGAAAAAACAGATTAAGAGCACCAAATTACATAATTCAAGGTTTAAACCATCCAAAAGCATGCTAAACGTGGGCCTAAAATATGTTACTTTTACGGTTTATCACTAACCCTACTAATCAGTTTAGTTTATTTCTTTTCATGTTTAGGCACAAATTTTTCATACCCACATGGCCTTACACACCATTGTGGCCATGGCCGTGTGGATACCACAAGTAGGAACATAGGCGTGAGCTGCAACTCTATTTAAACCCCCTTCTTCCTTTTTCTTTTCCAGTTGTCTTTCTTCTTTCATTTTCCATTATTTAATTTTATTTTTACTTCCATTTTTATTTTTATTCTCTTTATTATTTTCTTCTTATTCTTCATGCCATTTAGATTTAGCTTAGGGTATAATAAAATCAAGCGGCTACTTCAAGGATTCAATTTCAAACGCTTCAAGGCGCTTCCCCACATTCACCTCCGCCCAATCCTATCCTGTTTCTTATTCATTAACTCCATCCAAAATTTAGGAAGTTTCACTTCTCTCCCTATCTTTTGATTTTATCACCATATTGTCAGTTTATATATCTTTGTACATTGAGGTAAATGTACATCTTAAGTGTGGGGGTGAAAGTTTATCAAAAAAAAGTGCCTAACTTTTTGCATTATTCCCAAATCTCTGAATGATATTCTGTCTTAAAGTAATTTTCTCATATCACTGATTAGAATGAAATCCCTGTTGATTCATGATTTTTATTAATATGTTTTAGATTAAGTCATTGAAAATTGTACAATGATGATTTAAACTTTAAGATACTAGAGAATCAAGCATGATGAGACTATTTTCAAAAAATTAAAATTAATTCTGTTAGGTTGTCTACCTGAATCTAAATTGTCACCTTGAAGTTTGAAATTTATGAGGTTGACATCAAAATAACCATAATTTTTGTGAGATTTTGAGCCTTTTAGAGCATACATTCTTTTCGTGCTCACTTTATTGATTATGAGTGTGTCAATATTGATTTGTTATTCTAGAACTTACTTCGATTATACATGTCGAGACCACACTATTGAGTTGATATACAAAGATGATTAAGGCACCTAGGATTTAACCCACTTACTCCACTAAAAGCCTACCCTCATAATTGACCCCTAGTGAACCCCTTTGATCCTAACAACCCTTTTATTGACTCAACCCACTAATATTAAACCCGAAACCCATATCATATTTGTTATCACCATTCCTTTTGATTAACCTTCTATTGAGATTTGTTTTGATCAGTTGCCTAATTATATTATTTCAGTGTTAAAGGTGTATCTTACAGTGATTTGTTCTTAAAAAAATAAAAAAATCAAAGTATATTCATTATTATCAAAGTATATTTATTATTAGTTCTGTGATTAAGCGAGCCTATACGTTTAATTTCAACATCTTGAAGAAGAAGCTCGTATTATTAGTATTACAAGTTTTCAATTGATGTAATTATTTAGGTTTTTAGTCATTTTCCTAATTAGGTGATTGTCAATTCAATCTTGATTCTAACCCTTCTCATTCAACCTTTATCCACACCTTTAACCGAGCCCCGTTACAACCCTTTTTAAGGACCTTTTCATTTGTGTATCATCTAATTTTACAGTGGTGGAGATTTGATTTTCAAGCAAGCCTATGGTAATAACTTTTCATATTCGACTTTTGAGAGCTTTATTTTGGAACCTTAAACACCTTGAGTGATTTGAGTGAATCTTAAGTGAGGATGTCAACTTTTGTTGATTTTGAATTAAGGGTGATTATTTAGGTAAGGGGAAACACCTATCTTTTTGTGCTACAAACTCATGACTTTGATTGTTTAAATCTTTAGGACTCTTTGAGTTGAATTATCCATGTATAAATTATGTATGAATTATGATGAGATATTATTGATGAATATTATGAATTGAGGAAGTTCGTTTTAATTGTGAGTTGAAAATTTTGCTTGAGGACAAGCAAAAGCTTAAATGTGGGGTATTTGATAAACCGTAATAGTAACATATTTTAATCCCAAATTTAACATACTTTTGGATGATTTTTCCCTTTAATTATGGAAATAGGTGCTTCTAATCCTTTGTTTTCATGTTTTATACTCAGTAGAGTATCGGAGGATGAAAAGAACGAATAATGGGTGAAAATGGAGAAAATGGGTCGAAGTAAGAAATCCACACGGCCTGGGCTCAAGACCACACGACCTGGGCCCAAGACCACACGGTAGTGCCTCGAAAGAAAAGTCGACCACGGCCTGAACCTCAAAAACATGGCCGTACCTCATTAACAGGATCGACCATGGCCTGGCCACGATTTACACGGGTGTGTGCCCTGGGCGTGTCCCTGCCGCAAGAAAATAGAATTCTATTCGGATTAGGGTACTTAGAGGTAAAGAAACATTCCGGAAGCCTATATAAAGACCCTAGAGGCCAACCTTTAGGAGGGAGTTGAGCTAGGCCAAAGAGCCGAGCTAGAGTAGTTAAATTCAGGGATTTACTGAAGATAGCCAGTTGATTCATCTCAAGAAGCCAAAATCATACTCAAGACTGAGGATCTCTCTTTCAATTCCTTTAGGGGGTTTTAGGGATTTCTTATATTTTGTTTTATCTTTTCTTCTGAGATGTTTTCTTTTACAATTATGAACTAAACCCTTAAATACTTGAGGGGGATGAAACCTAAGACGGATCTTGTTATTGTTATCTGAGCTGTATGATAAATATTTGATTTGTTCTTAACTATGTGTTCTTAATTCTTATTTTTGTATTTTCAAGATATTGATTCAAGTGTGATGTGCTTAGGCAGAGGAGGAAGAGACCCTGTCTAAGAGTAGATCTAGCATAGTTAAGCGGAGCTGCTCGTGCACCTAGAAATAAGGTGATGAAAATCTGTCGGATTAGGGTCAAACCTAATATGGGAGTCCATAGATCGAGTTAATGCAATTCTAGGGGTTGTAATTAGAAAGAGATTTCAATTGATCAACCTAGGGTTAGACATTAGTAGCCTTGAAGAGAGGTATTAATATAATTTAGGGAATCCTACGAATCAAGTCAAGTGAATAAATCGTCTGGTTTAGAGTTAGACAACAAGTGAAGTCTAGGTGGATTCTTCCTCAGGTATTATCTAATTCAATCAATTTTCTCTCAAGTCTTCCCTCATTTTCTTTTCTTTGTCTTAGAATCTTTAGTTTATTTAATTAGTTAATTTTAGATTAGATAAAAATTCCCTTAATTCGTAGGCTAAATAATAGAAAGAGAGTTACTATTAGTACTTTTGGTTCCTTTGGGTTCGACAATCCGGTCTTGTCGCTAGCTATACTACTGTTCGATAGGAGCGCTTGCCTCCATCGTTGTCTTAGTTAGTTTCCAGGTTCAATCATTCTTTTTATAAATTTTTTAAGACTCGACAGACACGATCAAGATCCAAATAATCACATGGCAAATTTTTCAGAATTTTGCGATACTTTCAAAATTAATGGCATTTCTGATGATGCCATCCGTCTTCGGTTATTTCCCTTCTCTTTGAGGAATAAAGCTAAACAATGGCTGAATTCTCTTCCACGATAATCAATCGCTACATGGGAAAAATGACCAAAAAATTTTTATTAAAATATTTTCCGCTGGCCAAAATGGCCAAATTAAGGAATGATATCTCTTCTATTGTGCAGTTGGATTTAGAAACAGTATGCGATGCATGGGAGAGATACAAAGATCTATTGAGAATGTGCTCACACCATGGATTACCCTTGTGGCTACAGGTCCAAACCTTTTACAACGGTGTGAATCCTTCAACGAGGCAACTGATTGATTCAACAGACTGCGGAACCCTAGATAGCAAAACTCCTGAGGCGACTTATGAGTTTATAGAGGAGATGTCACTGAAAAACTACCAGTGGCAAGTTACAAGGTCAAGGCCAATAAAAATAGCCAGAGTTTTCAACCTTGACACAGTCACCACGCTATAAAATCAAGTAAAGATGTTAAATAAAAAGATTGACGATTTGTGTAGTTCCTCCCAAGTACACTCAGTAATGCAATGTGACTCAAATCTAGGAGGTGTGGCGAATCCTAAGTACCCACCCTACAATCCTGGCATGGAAAGCGAATAGATAAACTATACGGGTAACAATTTCATATCACAATATAACCCTTATAGTAATACTTATAATCCAGGTTGGAGGAACCACCCCAATTTCTCATGGGGTGGTCAAGGAAATCAGAGGCAACACCCCCTCCAAACTTCCAACAACAGCCCTACCCACAGGAAAAGAAGCCGAACCTTGAAGAGATGCTGACAAAATTCATAGCGGTGTTTGTAACACCCCAAACCAGGTCTATGCGTTAAGACGAGATTTGGTTTGTCACACATAACGAACATCCATTTAATTATCTAATGATTTAGGTAAAACAATTCTATAAAACCTTTTGAAAATGAAGTTTAGTAAAAACCAAGAATTTGATTTAAAATTGATGAATAATGTAGTGCTAGTTTGAAGTCTTATTATTTAATATTTAATTGTTAAAGACTTTAAAATAATTTTAAAGAGTTCAAAAGAATTTGAAAACAAGAATATTTAAAGAATCTCATATGTTTAAAAACAAAATATTTAAGCAAACATTATTAAAATAGATTAGTCCAAATTAAGTGTCTAAAGCATAATTAAATCCATCCACACATAAAAATCCATAAAATAATATTAATAGAGGCCTTATTTCATCATACCAAAAATAGTAATTAAATAAATATACTTAATTGAAGTTCATAGTTTATAAAATCCTTGTTCGAAGTATGGCCTCCACGAAGTCATCCCCAGCCCAAGCCTCCATCAATTGCCATTACCTGAGAAGGATAATAAAGCAGAGTGAGTTACTCGGAACTCAGTGTATAACCCACTTACCATATCCACCGGGCCAAATCATCAAGACATTATAATGGGCTTGAGCCCATTTATGGATTTAACAATATAATAATAATAATGCATGTAGAATGAAATTCCCAACCAATCCTAAATTTACCATCTGCTACACACCACCCGTACCAACCAACACCTGTGGGGATCAAGTCAGCCCATCCCGCCAACACACCAATCGCAGGCATAAAGCCATTTAAATAATATTGTGGTGCACCACTGAACTAGATTGTGGCAAAGCCACCTGAACTAGATTTTTGGCAACAGGCCTTTCTTCTCTTCGTCAATTTTCCCAACCCATGCAATCATGTTTATATATAAAACATAACAATACATTCACATGATTAATTTAACAAAAGGCCCATAATACAAGTGGGTCCATATTTCAAATTTTCATTTTGGCCCATAAGTCAAAATAGCATTTTAGCCCATTTAACGATCTAGCAAACCTTGGCCCATATATCGATCTAGCAGTTTTTGGCCCATATATCGATCTAGCAGTTTTTGGCCCATATATCGATCTAGCAGTTGTTGGCCCATTTATCACATGATGCATAAAATTTTACTATTTATCAAATAACCCATTGAGGGCGTTTTCGTAATTTCCATGACTTTAACCGTTTTCATGCATTTACACAAAGGTGTTAATTATTTCGTATTTCTCTGATTTTGCCATCTTTACGATTTTATCCCAATACTTACAGTATAGTATCTAACCCGAGAGATAAGTGTGAAGTTACACACCTAGTTACAGTGAGAACTAGACTTTCCCGCTTGTCGATACCTAAACACGCATCACGATAATTTAGAACACTAATACTATTTATAAATCTATTCTTATAAATAACGATCTAGACTTTACCCTTGGAATTTCGAACAACTACTATATGGGGTTTTTCCCCGATTGTTGGTTCATTTCTCGATGAATATCCACGAACAAACAAAGGTTCAGGAGTACGAACGACTTCAAATAATAGATTTTCCTCGGATAAGGGTCCACAACACGATGGAAAATCTCGGACTCCCAAAATAGCCCTTCGCTTAAATTTCGGGGGAATAGCAGAACCACCCCTCTTCCGAACACTATTCACAACCTTTTTCATCCCTATCTTGATTGTTTCCATTGACAAAAGATCGTTAGTCCAACTAAAAAGTATATCGAAAAATATGACTAACGATTTTAAGGGTGAAATCGGCTTACCACAAAATATCCTTGTTCCACATGATAAAAATTGAGCGATAACGTCCCCTAAAACGAAATTGATTAGTAGTCTATCTATAACAATATGTCGAGTAGTATATAGCTCCTTGATAAGAACCCTTACCTTGAAAAATATGATCCGAACTTAACAACCTCAAGATGACTTTGACGAGATGGTGATTCGCCTCCACTATCACACTATAAAAATGAAAGATTGTTTAAGGGAAAAGAACGTTATTATCGGTCATAAGACCCTCCCAAACTTATATATATTTGGCTAAGAAAAGAAGGGAAAAAAAAGATTCAAAAAGAGTTCTTACCGATTGCTTAAACGAAGGTTGAAGGAATAATCAACAAAACAATATAGATGAAGAGAATATTCGGCTTTGAAAGAAAATTGAAGGAAATGGTATTAGTACCATTCGGCCGTGGGGAGAAAAGAATGGAGAAGATGTTTGAATGATAAATAAAATGGAGAGGAAAAGAGAATGGGAAGTAGGTGTTTATGATTCGGTTTTCAAAGAGAAGAAAAGAGAAAGAGAAAAGTGATGAGTTTAGAAACAAAATGCATTCGGCAATGGGGGAGGAGAAGGAAAAAGAAATGGCTTTTTGTGTTGATAATTTCGGCACTAGGAGAGAATACAAGATGAAGCACTTGAGAGGTTTTGCAAAATAAATGACCCAAATGGTCAAAAAACTGACCAAAAGAAACAAAACAAAAGTTGCTTCCTCCTAACATAAACACATTCGGCCAAGAGAGGGAAAGATCAAAGGAGAAATGTTTAGCAAAACAAAAGTGAACAAATGATACCCAAAATCTACCAATCAAACTAAACCTATCACCAAAATTTTCCACCCAAAATTTGGCTCCCCCTTTTGTCCACAATGCCATCCAAATTCATGGACAAAATGTCCATTCAAAAGTTTCCAAGACATCATCCTTGTATCATGCCTTGTGATCCTCCACTTTCCAAAAGATTAAAAATTGTTTCCCTAAAATCAAGTTGATTCTATCCCTAAATTCATGCTTGCCATAACCTTTAGCCTCCTTACCATAAAAGAATTTGTCCATCTTATCCATGAATGAAGCTTGGCCGACACTTGCTAGGAAAGAGCAAAAAAAAATGCTCACAATTTGCATGCTAGGAGATTCAAACCTCTCCCCTCAATACCATACATGTAGCGCATATCCACTTAACCAATAACTCAACTTATGCTATCTTTTTCCACTTTAATTAACTTAAACTTCATAGTCACCTGATTCCTCTACAGTAAAGTACTCTTTACTAAAATTTATTCTTACTCCGAATAAACCTGAGCCTTCTCAAGACTATATTAAACACACAAATAAAATCATTCACAAGCTAAACATCAAAAACATGCAACATATCGATACTCACATTTTTAGGATGTTAAAATTCTACCCCCGTAAAGAAAATTTCGTCCTCGAAATTTTACCTGATTAAAAGAGGTGAGGATATTGTTGCCTAATTGCATCCTCAGGCTCCCACGTAGCTTCCTCCGCTCGTGATTACGCCATAAAACCTTAACCAATGGCACGGTCTTCTTTCTTAGCACCTTAACATCTCGGTCTAAGATTTCCACTGGTTCCTCCTCAAAAGATAAGTCTGATCTCAACTCCACTTCTTTTACCGGTACTATGTAAGACGGATCCGATCTATAGCGCCTCAGCATAGAAACATGGAAAACATTATGAATCTGACTCAACTCCGGAGGTAATTCAAGCTGATAGGCCACGGACCAACACGCTTCATCACACGATATGGTCCAATGAACCTAGGGCTCAACTTGCCCTTCCTTCCAAATCTGAAAATCTTCTTCCAAGGTGAGACTTTCAAAAGACCTGATCTCCCACCGCAAACTCAATATCCTTACGCTTCAGATCCACATACGATTTGTGTCGATCCGAAGCTTCCTTTAACCGTGCTCAAATCACCTTTACCTTTTCTTCCGTCCCAGATATCAACTCAGGACCCAACAATTGTCGTTCCCCCAATTCAGTCCAACAAGTAGGGGTACGACACCTACGACCATATAAAGCTTCATAAGGCGCCATTTGGATACTGGATTGGTAACTATTATTATACGCGAACTCTGCCAATGGTAGGAAATCCTCTCAACTACCTCGGAAGTCGATTATACAACCACGTAACATGTCTTCCAAAATCTGAATTACTCTTTTTGACGACCATCTGACTGAGGATGAAAAGCCATACTAAAGTTTAACTTTGTTCCCAAAGCCTCATGTAAAGCTTTCCAAAATCGTGATGTAAACACGAGATCCACATCGATATGATAGACACTGGTACCCCATGCAACCTCACGATCTCAGATACATACAGCTTAGCCAACTTTGTAACAAGTAGTCCGTACAAACTGGAAGAAAATGAGCAGTCTTCGTCAAACAATCAACTACAACCCAAATGGAATTTTTCTTAGTAGGTGTTAAAGGTAACCCACTAACAAAATCCATTGATATCCGCTCCTATTTCCATAGGGGAATCTTTACCGGTTGTAATAAGCCTGACGGCAGTTGATGCTCCGCCTTCACTTGTTGACAAGTCAAACATTTACCTACAAACTCAAAAATCTCACGCTTCAACCCTGGCCACCAATACCGTTCACAGAAATCTCGATACATCTTATTTCCTCCTGGGTGCATAGCATAAAGGCTACTATGCGCCTCCCGCAGAATCATTTGTCTCAAATCTGAGTCCTTGGGCATACAAATTCTTCCACGAAAACACAACACTCCATCATTATTCATACCAAAATCCCTTATTTCACCACTTTCAACTTGCTGAATTAAGAATCCCAACTTTTCATCTGATATCTTCTTTTCCCTGATCTGATCTAACCACAGAGGCTTCACCTGAAGTTCCACTAACAGACTACCATCCTCATGCAAACTCAGATGAGCAAACATTGCTCTTAAATTAGGTACCACCTTACGACTTAATGCATCTGCTACCACGTTAGCCTTTCTAGGATGATACTCGATTAAGAAATCATAATCCTTTAACAACTCCACCCACCTTCTTTGTCTCAAGTTTAACTCCTTCTGGGTAAGAAGATACTTAAGACTCTTATGATCCGTATAGATGATAGACTTCTCACCGTAGAGGTAGTACCTCCAAATCTTTAAAGCAAACACTACCGTAGCCAACTCCAAGTTAGGAGTAGGGTAGTTTACTTCATGCGGTCTCCACTGATGAGAAGCATAGGCCACTACTTTTCTATTTTGCATCAGCACACATCCTAAACTCGTGTGTGACGTGTCACGAGAGATGATAAATTTTTTCCAAACCTCAAAGTTGAATCAAGATTGGTGCTTAGTCAAAATCTTCTTCAATTTCTCGAAACTTTCTTGTTGTTTATCAGTCCATACATACGGTACTCTATTTTGCAATAGCTTAGTAGGGGTGCAGCAATCAACGAAAACCCCTCAACAAAGCGTCTATAATATCCAGCAATTCTAAAAAACTTCAAATCTCAGCTACTGACTTCGGTGGTTTCCAATCCAATACAGCCTCAATCTTCCAAGGAACCACCCTTATTCCTTCAGCTGACACCACATGACCCAAGAAAGTCACTTCCCTTAACCAAAAATTCACATTTACTGAATTTGGCATAGAGTTGCTTATTACGAAGTAACTGCAATACTATACGTAAATGTGAGTCATGCTCCTCTTTATTTCTCGAATATACCAAAATATCATCTATGAACACTACCATAAACTGGTCTAAATAAGGTTGAAAGACCCGATTCATCATGTCCATAAATGTAGCTGGTGAATTGGTCAACCTAAACAGCATCACCAAGAACTCATAATGTCCATAACGAGTTCAGAATGTCATCTTATGAATATCCGCCTCTTTCACTTTGAGTTGATGATAACCCGATCTCAAATCAATTTTGGAGAAAACTGATGCTCCTTTCAATTGATCAACCAGGTCATCAATTCTCGACAAGGGATACCTATTCTTGATCGTCAATTTATTCAAGTGCCTGTAATCAATGCACATACGCATTGACCTATCCTTCTTCTTAACGAACAAAATCAGTGCTCCCCACGGAGACACACTCGGTCGAATAAATCCCCGATCCAACATCTCTTAAATTTGAGCTTTAAGCTCTGCCAACTCTTTGGTGCCATCCTATAAGGTGCAATACACACTGAAGCCATTCCGGGCAAAAGCTCAATACCAAATTCTACTTCCTGATCTGGAGGTATACCAGGAAGTTCTTCAGGAAAGACATATGAAAATTCCTTCACCGTTCTCACATCTTCCACTGATAACTCCTTGGCATGCAAACCACAAATAAAAGCTAGGAATGCTCCATACCCTTTCCGCACCAACTTTTCTGCCTTTAACGCAGATACCATATTTGCGAAGTAATTCCTTCGTTCGCCTATCATTACTACTTCCTTATCATCCGAAGTCCTTATTGACATCCGCTTTACAAGATAATCCAAATGCGCCTTGCTTCACCAACCAATCTATGCCCGAATGAGATCGAATTCACCGAAGGCGCTCCATCAAATCCGCCAAAAATATTTTCTATGGATTTTTAAGGGCACGTCTCTAAATAGTTTATTCACAAATACCGACCGTCTTAAAGGAATAATTACCATTATCTCACTATCGATAATCTCAGATTCTATATTGAGGCCTCCAAATATGGCACTAACAACATACGAGTGGGTAGAACCGATATCTATCAAACCAGTAATAGGCACATCAAAGATGAAGAACGTACCAATTATCACATCAGTTGCATTGTCATCCACACGGTGTCTAACCGCATAGACCAACCCTGGCTGTCTTATCTCCACATTACCTCTAGAACCATTACCTCGACCCGGTGCACCTTATCTTCATCCAACCCCATTACCACCATGACCTGGTCCACAGCTTCTCGGTGGCTGAGCCTCTGGCCGACTGAGCATCAGGGTTACGAGCTTCCTGAGTTGTATCCATCCGTCGAGGGCAATTCTTTTATTGATGATCCTTGGAACCACATTTATAACAAGCACCAGTTTTCCTCCAGCACTCTCTGGGGCATCGATTTCCATATTCGGCATAGTTTCAACTTTGGTTAGTAGCCACAGATGCTCCACCTTGAGTTGGCTCATCATTTCGAGGCCTCTTCTGAAACCTTTTTGAAGAAATCGAATACTTTATATCTCTCTTGCCTCTGACTCTTTCCCGGTTCTGACGTTCTGAGCTCTTAGCCTCTTCGACTATCTTGGCTTTCTCCACAAACGTGGCAAATTGTGGGGCTATCAGTACCCGCAACTCATCATTCAGCCCATCCTTGAAGCGTACACAGCGCTCATGATCCGTTGGTACTATAGTTCGAGCATAACGAATCAAGTGTAAAAATTCTACCTCATAAGCTGTCACCATCTTATTTCCTTGAACCAGATTCAAGAATTCCTTCCTCCGAGCATCCACATAACTTCTCCTTACATATTTCCCTTGAAAGGAAGCTTTGAAGAATTCCTAAGTAACGAATACAGCTTTGGTGCCTTCTCGAACAGTAAGCCACCATTGATATGCCTCGTCCCTTAACAAGGACACCGCTCCTCTTAGTTTCTACTCTACAGTGCACTCTAGATCATCCATAATTCACTCTACAGCCTCAAGCCAATATTCAGCAACATTCGGAGCTACACTTGAAACACTTCTAAAAACTTCAGCACCACTTGATTTTAGTCGCTCCGATATCGACCCACGAGCTGTTGGCCCAGCTCTAGTTCCAGGGACCCTTTCAAGAACTCGCAACATTGCTCATGTCAAAGCATTATCTTCTCTTTTATAGTCCTATGATTCATTTTTTGACACAGGTGATGCCGGTGCATCCATTTCCGGGATATGTCCCGATTCCTCAGACAAACTCTAGCACCTCAGCCTCTACCACGGCCACGTCTACCACGTCCACGTCCTCTGACACTTATATTGACTAACTTGTTTTAATCTGATTACGAATTTTGTGAATTAGAAAACTATTTCAGTGTTTGTTAACGATATTTTATGAGATTCATGAGATAAAGTTATTTTTTTCGCAAACACATCCTATAGTCTCGATCTCTACAATTTTCAACACTTAAAACTAGAAGTTCTAGAGTGTTCCTATGATCATATCATCATAATAATCATTCAAGAATGAATACTTACTTGACTTGGTGCTTGGATGCTTGTGGTGACATACAACCTTTAAAACATAATTAAAATAATTTCAAACGAAAGTTATTTGTTGAACCTACCACAGCTTGAGTTTTGGCGGCTCGATACCATTAAATGTAACACCCCAAACCAGGTCTATGCGTTAAGACAAGATTTAGTTTGTCATATAACGAACATCCATTTAATTATCTAATGATTTAGGTAAAACATTCTACAAAACCTTTTGAAAATAAAGTTTAGTAAAACCAAGAATTTGATTTAAAATTGATGAATAATGTACTACTAGTTTGAAGTCTTATTATTTAATATTTAATTGTTAAAGACTTTAAAATAATTTTAAAGAGTTCAAAAGAATTTGAAAACAAGAATATTTAAAGAATCTCATATGTTTAAAAACAAAATATTTAAGGAAACATTATTAAAATAGTATTAGTCCAAATTAAGTGTCTAAAGTATAATTAAATCCATCCACATATAAAAATCCATAAAATAATATTAATATAGGCCTTATTACATCATACCCAAAATAGTAATTAAATAAATATACTTAATTGAAGTTCATAGTTTATAAAATCCTTGTTCAAAGTATGGCCTCCACGAAGTCATCCCCAGCCCAAGCCTCCATCAATTACCATTACCTGAGAAGGATAATAAAGCAGAGTGAGTTACTCAGAACTCAATGTATAAACCACTTACCATATCCACTGGGCCAAATCATCAAGACATTATAATGGGCTTGAGCCCATTTACGGATTTAACAATATAATAATAATGCATGTAGAATGAAATTCCCAACCAATCCTAAATTTTCCATCCGCTACACACCACCCGTACCAACAAACACACCTGTGGGGATCAAGTCAGCCCATCCCGCCAACACACCAATTGCAGACATAAAGCCATTTAAATAATATTGTCGTGCACCACCGAACTAGATTGTGGCAAAGCCACTTGAACTAGATTTTTGGCAACAGGCCTTTCTTCTCTTCGTCAATTTTCCCAACCCATGCAATCATGTTTATATATAAAACATAACAATACATTCACATGATTAATTTAACAAAAGGCCCATAATACAAGTGGGTCCATATTTCAAATTTTCATTTTGGCCCATAAGGCAAAATAGCATTCTAGCCCATTTAACGATCTAGCAAACCTTGGCCCATATATCGATCTAGCAGTTTTTGGCCCATATATCGCCCATATATCACATGAGGAATAAAATTTTACTATTTATCAAATAACCCATTGAGGGCGTTTTCGTAATTTCCATGACTTTAACCGTTTTCATGCATTTACACAAAAGTGTTAATTATTTCATATTTCTCTGATTTTGCCATCTTTACGATTTTATCCCAATACTTATGGTATGGTATCTAACCCGAGAGATAAGTGTGAAGTTACACACCTGGTTACAGCGAGAACTGGACTTTCCCACTCATCGATACCTAAACACGCATCACGATAATTTAGAACACTAATACTATTTATAAATCTATTCTTATAAATAACGATCTAGACTTTACCCTTGGAATTTCGAACAACTTCTATATGCAATTTTTCCCCGATTGTTGGTTCGTTTCCCGATGAATATCCACGAACAAACAAAGGTTCAGGAGTACGAACGACTTCAAATAATATATTCTCCTCGGATAAGGGTCCACAACCCGTGAGAAAATCTTGGATTCAAAACAAATTCTTCGCTTAAATTTTGGGGAATAGCAAACCACCCTCTTTCAAACACTATTCACAACCTTTTTGTCCCTATCTTGATTTTCTCCATTGACAAAAGATCGTTAGTCCAACTAAAAAGTATATCGAAAAATGTGACTAACGGTTTTAAGGGTGAAATTGACTTACCACAAAATATCCTTGTTCTACAAGATAAAAATCGAGCGATAATGTCCCCTAAAATGAAATCGATTAGTAGTCTGTCTATAAAATTATGTCGAGTAGTATATAGCTCTCCGAACTTAACAACCTCAAGATGACTTTGACGAGATGGTGATTCGGCCCTCCACTATCACACTATAAAAATGAAAGATTGTCTAAGGGAAAAGAACGTTATTATCGATCAAAAGACCCTTCCAAACTTATATATATTCGGCTAAGAAAAGAAGGGAAAAGAAAAGATTCAAAAAGAGTTCTTACTGATTGCTCAAACGAAGGTTGAAGGAATAATCAACAAAATAAGATAGATGAAGAGAAGATTCGGCTTTGGAGGAAAATTGAAGGAAATGGTATTAGTACCATTCTTACCATGGGGAGAAAAGAATGGAGAAGATGTTTGAATGATAAATAAAATGGAGAGGAAAAGAGAATGGGAAGTAGGTGTTTATGATTAAGTTTTCAAAGAGAAGAAAGAGAAAGAGAAAAGTGATGAGTTTAGGAACAAATTGCATTAAGAATGGGGAAGGAGAAGGAAAAGAAATGGCTTTTGTGTTGATAATTTTAAGACTAGGAGAGAATATAAGATGAAGCACTTGAGAGGTTTTGCAAAATAATGACCCAAATGGTCAAAAAATGACCAAAAGAAACAAAACAAAAGTTGCTTCCTCCTAACACAAACACATTCGGCCAAGAGAGGGAAAGATCAAAGGAGAAATGTCTAGCAAAACAAAAGTGACCAAATGATACCCAAAAGCTACCAATCAAACTAAACCTATCACCAAAATTTGCCACCCAAAATTTGGCTCCCCCTTTAGTCCACAATGCCGTCCAAATTCATGGACAAAATGCCTATTCAAAAGTTTCCAAGACATCATCCTTGTATCATGCCTTGTGATCCTCTACTTTCCAAAAGATTAAAATTCTATCCCTAAAATCAAGTTGATTCTATCCCTAAATTCATGCTTGCCATAACCTTTAGCCTCCTTACCATAAAAGAATTTGTCCATCTTATCCATGAATGAAGCTTGGCGACACTTGCTAAGAAAGAGAAAAATAAATGCTCACAATTTGCATGTTAGGAGATTCAACCTCTCCCTCAATACCATACATGTAGCATATCCACTTAACCAATAACTCAACTTATGCTATCTTTTACCACTTTAATTAACTTAAACTTCATAGTCACCGATTCCTCTACAAGAAAGTACTCTTTACTAAAATTTATTCTTACTCCGAATAAACTCGAGCCTTCTCAAGACTATATTAAACACACAAATAAAATCATTCACAAGCTAAACATCAAAAACATGCAACATATCGATACTCACATTTTTAGGATGTTACAGTGTTAGAAACTCGTTTCGAAAACACTGAAACAACACTTAAAAATCAACAAGCATCGATCAAATGAATCGAGAACCAATTAGGGCAACTCGCTAAGCTGATCTCTGAACGACCACAAGGTAGCTTGCCAAGTAACACTGAGACTAACCCAAAAGAGCAACTTCAAGCCATAACCGCTCAGAATAGTGAAGGGTTAGTAGATTCTGAGCCTGAGCCAAGGCAAGAACCTGTGGTAAGTGAAGGTAAGGTTGACGTAAGCCAAGAAAAGAAAAAAAACCGGTAATTAAAGAATACCAACCTCGTATACCATATCCAGATGCAATGAAGAAAGACAATTCAGATGAACAGTTCGGTAAGTTTCTTAAACTTTTAAAGAAATTACATATTAACTTACCATTTCTTGAAGCTCTTCGTAGATGCCAGATTCAAGGAAATTTTTAAAAGAGCTTTTGACAAATAAGTGGAAGTTAGACGAGGAGTTGCATATGGAATTAAAAGCAGTGTGCTCAGCAATGTTGTAAAACAAACTACCATGAAAATTAAAAGATCCAGGGAGTTTTACAATTCCATGTTTAATTGGTAGTTTAACTATTAATAATGTGTTAGCTGATTTAGGGGCAAGCATAAATGTTATGCCTTATAAAATGTTTAAACAACTAGGTCTAGGAAAACCCAAACAAACTAGGATGAGTATTCAATTAGCTGATAAGACTATTCGAATTCCTAGGGGTATAATTGAAGATGTACTCATTAAAATTGACAAATTCATATTCTAGTAGACTTTGTTGTTTTAGACATGTATGAAGACAATAGTATTCCTTTAATTTTAGGAAGGCCCTTTTTAGCAACTGCCAGATCTAAAATTGATGTTAGTACAGGTGAACTCACACTTCGTGTAGGTGACGAATCAATCGGTCTTCAAGCTCTCGACTCAGCTAGGACATCGTGTGATAAAGGTGAGAATATAAATTTTATTGATAACTATTCGGTTAAACCTTCGTTTCAGGAAGCACCACAGAACCACACATCTGAGCCAGATCCTAGACCTCATACCAACAAGGAAATAACTCATGAGGAATGAAGGCTTCAGATCGATGAGCTAGACGAGTGGAAGCCACGTGTTAAAGAGAAACCGAAAGAACCCCCAGAGGAGCTTATAAGAACATCAAATCACTTCAAAATAGAAGATCAGGTACTGTTAGATAAAAATTGCCATGTCAAACCTCAATACAAACAAAGAAATCTCTTTTAAAGTAATCAATGTTTTCCCTTACGGAGCAGTCGAGGTAAGTAATTCTACATTAGATACTTTTAAAGTAAACGCTACTTGACTCAAACTATATAATGATAGCATGAGAAAGGATTTTTCACTCCTCAAACCACCATGAATGTGCGAACGAGAGGTAAGTCTAGTTAAGACTTTAAACGAGCACTTCTCGGGAGGCAACCTGAGCACTAACCCTATTTATTTTTATTCTATTTCTTTTACCACCTAACTACAAACTAACCAAGTTAATGAAGCGTAGATTTTCGTGCGAGGCCGTGGCCGTGGCTGTGTGGGTACTACAGATTTCGTACTGGCATGACAGAGATAGTACAAAATTGGATGAAAAAAATATCTTCAAGCCACGGGCTCCGACTAAACACCACGATCGTGCGACACAGTCGTGGCCGACACTGTTTTATCAACACGGGCATGGCGACCTGAATAAAAGACGTGGGAGAAACAAAAAAACCTCCGCACGGCCGTGTGATATGGCGTGTGACATGACATGCCCGTGAAACACGGGCGTAGGGATGTTCCAGAGCTGAAAATTTTATTTAAACCACCTACTCCCCTTCTCACCCACTCTCCATTCTCTTCTTCCATACCCTTTAAGTTTTTCCCCTTTCATTTTCCTCCTTCTTCATCTTCCAAACTCTTGATCTACACTTCATCCATGTCGAAGAAATGGAAGGATCCTATCCCTCTCCCTGTGTGAGACCAATCTATATAAGTTCATGCCACTGCTTCATTAACTTCGACAGGAAAAGGACCTTTGAGTCCATTTAATCTTTCTTTTTCCTTTCTCTTCTCCTTTTTTTTCCTTATCTTTGTTTTTCTTATACTAAATATGGTTTATTTTATTTTAGTTTCTTGGTTTTAGGTTCTAAAGGCTGCTTGGGAATCACACACCACGGCCTTAGAAATCACACCCACCTCGCGAACCATCTAACAATAAGGACCTTTCGGTCCATTAATCGGTTCTTTTAGTCTTATTTCACTTTTTACACTCTTTCTTTTTATTTTTCTTTTCTTTAAATATATAATTAGTATATTTGGAATTATTCTTATTATTTCCTGGCTAACTCTTAACGAGATTCCCAATTTCTTCATCTAGCGTAGGAATTAGAGGTGTCCCCTCCAACTTATCTTTCACCTCTGAATCAAGTTTCCACACTTCCAATTCAAGAATCCATCCAAAAATTCAGGAAGTTCACTTCTCTCCCTATCTTTTGATTTTCTACTATAATGTTATTATATATCCTTGTACATTGAGGACAATTTACATCTTAAGTGTGGGGGGTGAAAATTTATTTAGAAAAGTTCCTAACTTTTTGCATTATTCTCAAATCCTTGAATGATATCTTGCCTTAAGTAATTTTATCATATCACTAATTAGAATGAAATTCCTGTCAATTTATGATTTTTATTGATATGTTTTGGATTAAGTCATTGATAATTATACGTTGATAATTTAAACTTTAAGAGACTAGAAAATCAAGCATGATGAGTCTATTTTCAAAAATTAAAATTTTGTTAGGTTGTCTACCGAATCTAATTATTACCTTGAAATTTGAAATTTACAAAGTTGATATCAAAACCCATAATTTTTGAGATTGAGATTTATACATGTCACTTTTGTTGACAGTGTGTCAACATTGATTTGTTATTCTAGAATTGATTATACATTCAAGACCACATTATTGATTTGATATCTTGAGATGATAAAGGCACTTTGGATTTAACCCACTTACTCCACTAAAAGCCTACCCTCACAATTAACCCTTAGTGAACCCCTTTGATCCTAACAACCCTTTTTATTGATTCACCCACTAATATTAACCCAAAACCCATCTTGTATTTATTATCACCATTTCTCCTAACTACCCTTCTATCGAGACTTTATTTAATCAGTTGCCTAATTATTTTATTTCAGTAGTTGAATTCATCTTATATTATGTATTTATTAATTTATTCTTAAAAATCAAGTATATTCATTATTAGTTTTATAATTAAGTGAGATTATACATTTAAATTCAACATCTTGAAGAAGAAGCCCGTATTGTTAGTTTCAAGTTTTCAATTGATGTAATTTTTTAGGATTAGTTCATTTTTCTAGTTAGGTAATTTGTCAATTCAATCTTGATATTCAGCCTTTATCCACACCTTTAACCTAAGCCCCGTTACAACCCTTTTTAAAGACCTTTTGATTTGTGTATCATCTCATTTTATAGTGGTGGAGATTTTATTTTCGGGCAAGCCTATGGGATTAACTTTTCATGTTAGACTTTTGAGAGCTTAATTTTGAACCTTAAACACTTCGAGTGATTTTAATGAATCTTTAGTGAGGATGTCAACTTTTGTCAATTTTGAATTAAAGGTAATTATTTAGATAAGGGGAAACACCTATATTTTTCATGCTAAAAACTATGACTTTGATTGTTTGAATCTTTAGGATTCTTTGAGTTAAATTATCCATGTATAAATAATCTATGAATTATGATGAAACATTATCGATGAATATTATGAATTGAGGAATTTCGTTTTAATTGTGAGTTGAAAATTTTGCTTGAGGACAAGCAAAAGCTTAAGTGTGGGGGTCTTTGATAAACCATAATATACACATATTTTAATCCCACATTTAGCATGCTTTTGGATGATTTATCCCTTTAATTATGGAAATAGATGCTCCTAATCTTTTGTTTTCATGTTTTATACTCAAGAGAGCACCAGAGGATGAAAAGAATGAGAAACGGGCCGAAAATGGATAAATGGGTTGAATTACAAAATCGACACGGCCTGGGCCCAAGACCACATGGTCGTACCTCATTAACAGACTCGAACACGGCCTGGCCTTGACTTACATGGGCGTGTGCCATGGGCATGTCCCTGACGTGACCTATTTTAATTTTATTAGGAATAGGGTACTTAGAGGCAAAGAAAGACATTCCAAAAGCATATAAAAACATCCTAGTGGCCAACCTTTAGGGGGGTGGTTCAGCTAGGCCAAGGAGCCAAGCCAGAGGGGCGAATTGTGGGA
Source organism: Gossypium rotundifolium (assembly GCA_025506655.1). Classification (NCBI taxonomy): domain Eukaryota; kingdom Viridiplantae; phylum Streptophyta; class Magnoliopsida; order Malvales; family Malvaceae; genus Gossypium; species Gossypium rotundifolium. The sequence continues at coordinate 117,881,435 of CP106731.1, read as the reverse complement.
TTCACTGAAGAAAGCCAGTTGATTCATCTGAAGAAGCTGGAATCATACTCAAGACTGAGGATCTCTCCTTCAATTCCTTCAGGGGGTTTTAGGGTTTTCTTTATGTTTTGTTTTATATTTTCTTCTGAGATGTATTCTTTTAGATTATGAACTAAACCCCTCAAATACCTGAGGGGGATGAAACCTAAGACGGATCTTGTTATTGTTTTCTGAGTTGTATGATAAATATTTGATTTGTTCTTAACTATGTGTTCTTAATTCTTGTTTTGATATTTCAGGATATTGATTCAAGCATTTATGCTCTTAGGCAGAGGAGGAATAGACCCTGTCTAAGAGTAGATCTAGCATAGTTAAGCAAAGTTGATTGCAACCCTAGAGATAGGATGACGAAAATTTGTCGGATTAGGGTCAAACCTAATATGGGAGTCCATAGATCGAGTTAATGTAATTCTAGGGGTTTTAATTAGAAAGAGATTTCAATTAATCAACCTAGGGTTAGATGTTAGTAGCCTCGAGAGAGGTATTAATATAAATTAGGGAATCCTATAGATCAAGTCAAGTGAATAAATCGTCTGGTTCAGAGTTAAATAACAAGTGAAGTCTAGGTGGATTCTTCCTCGGGTATTGTCTCAATCAATTGGTTTTTCCCACAAGTATTTCCCCAATTCATTCTTTTTGTCTTAGCATCTTTAGCTTAGTAGTTAGTTAATTTTAGATTAGATAAAAATTCCTTTAATTCTTAGGCTAGATAATAAAAAATTATTATTAGTACTTTTGGTTCCTTTAGGTGCGACAATCTGGTCTTGCCACTAAACTATACTATTGTTCAATAGGTGCGCTTACATCAATTCATTGTCACAGTTAGTTTTTAGGCTAGATCATTCATATTATAAATTTTTAAGACTCTGACACACGATCACACGGCCAAAACACACGCCTGTATGGTTGGCCCGTGGTCACCTCTGATAAATCCACACGACTGACGCATGCCTATGTGCTTCTACCGTGTGGCGATTTAAATTCGGATCCTAAGTGCAGACTCCACACGGCCTGGGCACACGCCTATGGACTGACCGTGTGTCACACACACGGCCTAGACACACGCCCATGTGCCTACCCATGTGGACAAGAATGAGGCTATTTTCCAAGCTCTTTGCACCCTTTAGTTCACACCACATGAATCCATTCAACATGTCAATGAACAACTCATAATTTGCAACATGAACTTTTATGAATAACTTCATATTTTCATAAATGACAAAGTGAACCTTCAACCATGGAAATATACAATATAGTTATCTTAATAAGGGGCTAAAACACCTTTGGCCAAAATAACAAAATAATCTAACTAGTCTAGCCCCTATACATGCCATAATCACTAAGTCTAGATATATCGAGGTGAGTTGATAGTATGGGCGATCTTCTGGTTATCTGCGTATCCTAGCATGGCTCTTAAACACTATAAAACAAGGGAAAAGAGAAGGGGGAGTAAGCTTTAAGCTTTGTAAGTTTACATGTAAACAATTAGCATTTTAGTATGTGCCAAACAATAAATATAATTACATACTAAACAAGAAATGTTCCACATTCATAATCATGCTTACTCATTTCTTCCATTTCCACATCCAAACCATATCACAAGCTTAATGTATACATTTATAAGCATGCCTCCCTGCACTTAGAACCACAATGTCACATAAGACAACACATCACAATCTTTCAATTAACTACTCATAATCAAATTACTCGATGGTTCGGCATTTAGTCTACCATCAGTCTTTATTAGGGTGGTATCGCACATATCCCACCAAATGATAAATAGTCAATGGTATCGCACATAGCCCATCGTAATTAAGTATTAAGGTGGTATCGCACTTAGCCCAATCAAGTATTGATATACCACACTTACATATCCATTCTATCATTCACACTAGAGTTATTCAATAACTACCACATTCTATCCACTTGAATAATACATGTTCTCAATTGTGCCATGCACTAATTAACAACACGAATGTATATATAAACTGTATCGTTTACACATAAAATTACCTCGGTGCAAAACATATTGAATTGCGGTTTACTCCGTAACCTTACCTTTTTCTCGGTCAAGGTTAATTCCGTGTTCTTCTTGATCTATAACAATAAGATTCATTCATTTAGATCATTTAATGATCATAATGCATCAAAATCTACACTTAGGCAAAAATGACCATTTTACCCTTGTACTATGGCAAAATTATGATTCTATCACTAGGCTCGTAAATCATTTTTCAACACATTTTATCAATAAACAAGCCTAGCTAAACATTTATTTCTCTTACAACTACTCACCATTCCAACCGTTTCATGCATTTATGACACAAATTCATTCTTTGCATTTAAGTCCTATTTAGGTGTTTTCATGTTAACACCTTTCACAAAAGTTGTTTCTCATCTTCCTAACATTCATTTTCTTCCAAAAAAAAACCCAGCTAACAACGGAAACTTTTTCATGGCAAGCCCCTATACTTTCAACCATATTGCAAATTGGTCCCCTCATTAGCTAGCTCAAGCTTTGGGGACTCTAAAAACACAAAAATCATCAAGAAAAACTTCAAAAATCACTTACTTGCTAGGGAATATGTTGGTTAAAAGTTTGAGCTTCAAAACCCTTGTTTTCTCTTCAAATTTTTTGTGGATGAAGGTAGATGAATAGTGAAAAGATGATAACATCTTTATTCATCTTATTTTATTCATTTTTATCACCTAATATCCATTAAAATTTGACCAACATTAAAATCTTGTCTCCCTAGCTCCTATATGGTCGGCCATCACTAGATAAATGGCCTAATTGCACTTTAAAGACCTCCAAATTGCATTTTAAAGCTATTAGGTATCTTTACCATATAAAATAGAACTTTCGCACTTAATGTGATTTAATCATTTTTCACAATTAAGCATGCTATCACTCAATTTAATACACCAAAATTTTCACATAGCCTTATAATTATGCTACAACACATAAAATAAAATCAAAATAATTTTTCCCCGACCTCAGTTTAGTGGTCCCGAAACCACTGTTCTAACTAGCCCCTAAATTGGGTTGTTATATAGCCATAGAATATTAATTTGAGGTCTTTAAAGGACAATTAGCCCCTTTGTTAGTGGGTGGCGGCCACAGGGGAAAATAGGAGGCAAAATTGGTCAAAGTTAATGTAATAGGTGGATTAAATTAATGATATAGAATAAAATAAAGAAAAAAAGATATCATCTTTTCTCTCCATCTTCCTCCACCGAAAATAGCAAGCAAAATATGGGTTTTGAAAGCTCAAAATTTTAGCAAACTCTTCTCCATTCAAGTAAGTGATCTTAATGGTTTTTCTTGAAGATAGTTGTACTTTTAGAACCCCTAGAACTTAAGCTTTCTCATGAAGGGACTATTTTGCAATATGGTGAAAAGTTTAGAGTTTTGCCATGAGAGCTTTTATGTTTTTTGCTGCATTTTTATGGAAGAAAATGAGTTTTAGTTGTTAGATAAACAACTTTTGAGAAAGGTGTTACTATGAAAACACCTAAATGGACCTTTTTGTAAAGGTTATAAAATTTGTAGTAAATGTGTGAAATATTGGGTTTTGATGATAGCCATAAGAGAAATAAATGTTCACCTAGGCTTGTTAACTTAGGCTTGTTAAAGGTAGAAATTTGATTAGAATTGACTTTCGAGCCTAGGGGCAAAATGGTCATTTTACCAAAGTCTAAGGGCAAAATAGTAATTTTTCCAAAGCATGATTATTGAAATGCTTTTATTAATGTGATGATTAAAATGAGCTAATTTGCTATTATAGAGCAAGAAGAACGAAGAATCAACCTCGAACGGGGAAAGAATAAAATATTGGACTAGACCGACAACCTAGCCTATTTTGAAATCGAGGTAAGTTTGTATGTGATAAATTCAACATTTATGCTAGCATGTTTGAGAATGTTTGATGTTATAATGATACATGATGCTCTATGAAATTAAGTATTTGGTATTGAATGAGAAAGTTGAGATGATGAGGTCCGTGTAAGACCATGCTTGGGACATGGCCTCGGCACCGAATTGATATCCCATATAAGACCATATATGGGATATGGCTTCGGCATTGAATATGAAAAATTGTATAAGACCATATTTGGGATATGGCATCAATATTGATGTGAGGTTCCGTATAAGAACATATCCAAGATATGGCATCGATATTCAGATATGATCCATGTAAGGCCACATCCAAGATGTGGCATTGGCTTCGTGTTTATGCTAATGATAATGAATATGCATCTATGAGTATCCTTAGTGATTTATTGGGATAAATAGATTTTCTTGGAAATAGAAATGAGAATTGTATTAAAGTCATGTGAATGAGTGAATACAGGTACCCGTGAGAAATTCACGAGAAATGTTTATAATATGTGGCATGGTATGTTCTAGATAAGAACAAGTACAAGTAAGTACGACAAAGTGCTTATGACTTTGTATGGTTACCTAATGCTATGGATTGATGTCATTATGAACTTATTGTTGCTATTTATTTTCGTGCAAACATACTAAGCTTTATGCTTACCCCTCTCATGTCCCTTTTTCCTTATAGTATTACCAAGTTAACTCGAGAAGTTATGGACGTCGGAGTTGGAGATCGCACTATCGACCACTTTTTTTGTATAGCCAAATTAGATTTATCTTGAGTATGGCATGTATAGGATTTGAGTATTTTGTTATGTCATATTGGCAAACCAAATGTGTTGGCTATTATAGTTGTTCAATTTATTTTTTAAAAGGTCATGGGAAGTTGGCCTATACTTGATGTGTCCATATATTCAATGATGATGGATTTCATGAACTGTATGCTTGTGTTGGATGTCTTGATCTCTTATGAGTTCTTAGAGGAGCCTTATGGCCACCATTTATGTTGTATTGATTTGGTATAAGTATGGTTGCTTGGTAGGGTGGCAAATGGCTTGGTGGATAGCCATATAATTATCCACACGGGTAGACACACGGGCATGTGTTTAGGCTGTGTGTAACACACGGTCAGCCCTATGGGCGTGTTGATTGGCCGTGTATCCCCTTGCATGCTAGAATTGCAAGTCAATATGCTCAGTAGTAAACACACGGGCAGAGACACGGCCATGTGTCTCAGCCTTGTGGGAGGCACGGCCTTAGAAATGGGAATGTGCCTAGGCCATGTGAAGTCTGCACCTGAAACTATGAATTTAATTTGACACACGGTCTAAGGATACGGGCGCGTGCCTTGGCCGTGTGACCTTAGTGAGGTGATGACATCATAAACAAAATGCCAAGGTTTTGGCACACGGGCTAAGACATGGGCGTGTCGAGGCCGTGTTAGGGACACGAGCTAAGAGCAAAGGTGTGTGTCTGGCCATGTGAAATAAGTTAGTGTCGACCACGAGTGAAAAACACGAGCATGTCTCAAAGGCATACGGGCGTGACCCTTAAGCAACACGGGCGTGTAGCCCCTGTTTAGGTAAAATTTTTCTAAGTGCGTAAAAGTTTTCGATTGATTCCCGAAACATTCTGGAAGTATGTTTAAGGCCTCGTAGGCCTAAGATGAGTATGTTTTGGGTTTGTATGGAAAGTTTTTAAGACGAAACAAAATTTTATAGTCGAAACGTCATGTTTAAGCAAGTTGAGTTAGGTAGTGCCTCGTATTCGATTCCGGCTTTAAACACAGATAAGGGGTGTTACAAAACATGTGGAAGTTGATCAACACTTTATCAAAGACCATCTTGAAAAAGATACGATTAGTCTTCCATTTGTCACATCAAAAGAACAAAGTTTGTATCTGGAAAAGATTTTCGAAGCTCACTTAACAAGTTGGGAATGATTGACATATATTCACCAACTTGAGGGGGAGTGTTGGCGTAAGTAATCTAGAGAGAAAAATCTCTTGTCAACTTTGATAGATTGTGTAAATGATTTGTTTACTTATTTGTAATTAATTATCTTATGTTTAGGTTATAAAATAGGATTTTGTTGTATAACAATTAGTATAAATATGTAGACTGTAATTGCTTGTAAAAAAATACATTATTCTCTATTATCTTTTCTAAATAGAACACTTTCCTTAAGGCTTTAAAATGCCTCCAAGATACAACAAAGCCCCCAATACTCCAAGCAAAATTAGTGAAAATGACTAATAGAAAAGTCTTATTTAGACATCTTGTAGGTGTATCTTGCCATGAGATATCTTTTTACAATGACATATCTTTTAATGAAATACCCTTTCATATAGTTGTGTTTTCTACTAAACAACTTTACATAAAGTTATGCCTTTATAAGATAACTTTATGACAAAAGTTATGTCTTTACAACACAACTACTCATTAATAATTATAACTTCTTAAGACTTTTCTAGATAGTAAAATATTATTATTTACTGACATTATAAACTACTATTACCAATATTAGTGTGAAAAATATAACATCGGTAATGACAATATATCGCAAAGAAAAGAGAAATAAAAATTTAAAGAACACACAGATTTTACGTGGAAACCCTTTCGAGAAAAATCCATGGGCAGAGGAGAAGAAAATTCACTATGTCGAATTAGAATCAATTACAAGTGGAATAGACTATGTCTATTTATAGGCTTGTAAAGCCATATTCTAATAGAGAGTAGTAAGATTGAAACACCTTATTCTAATCAATATCAAATAGATGGAGTTTAATAAGGTTTAAAAAACCTTATTTAAAATAAAATAAAATAAGTGTAGTTCTTTATGGATTCTTCTTTTATTTTATTTTACCATTTTATTTTATTTAAATAAGGATTCGGGTCACTTAATTCTAACAATCTCCACCTTGACACGAATTCTCAATAAACAAGTTCTTCATCGCGAACTCTCAACGAACAAGTTCTCGACCTCTTCCATAAAACCCCTTAACGGTTTAACTTCAACAATGAACACCAACCAAGTCTAAGCAATGCTCAAACTTGGCTATAGGAAGTGACTTAGTCATCATATCTGCAGGATTTTCATAAGTATTAATTTTGCTCACAACAATATCACCACGAGCAACAATATCACGAACAAAATGATACCGAACATCAATGTGTTTTGTTCTCTCATGAAACATTTGATCTTTTATAAGGAAGATGACACTCTGACTGTCACAAAATAATGTGCTGATTTGAAGGTCTTCATTTAACTCACTAAAGAGTCCCTTCAACCAAATAGCTTCTTTACAAGCTTCAGTAATCGCAATGTACTCAGCTTCAATGGTAGACAAAGTGACTGTAGTTTGCAAAGTAGCTTTCCAACTGATTGCACAACCTTTGATTGTAAAGACATAACCAGTTAGAGATCTTCTTCTATCAAGGTCTCCAGCAAAATTAGCATCAACATACCCAATGACTCCATCTCTAATTCTTCCAAACTGTAAGCAAACATCAGTAGTACCTCGTAAGTATCTTAAAATCCACTGAACTGCTTTCCAATATTCTTTACCGGGATTCGCCATGTATCTGCTAACTGCACTGACTACATATGATAAATCTGGACATGAACAAACCATAGCATACATGAGAGACCCCACTGCACTAGAGTATGGAACATGTGACATGTACTTAATCTCATCATCAGATTGTGGAGTCTAAGCCGATGAAATTCTGAAATGGGCTGCTAAAGGAGTACTAACAGGCTTAGCACTCTGCATATTGAACCTGCAAAGAACTTTTACAATGTAACCCTTCTGACTTAGGTACAATTTACTTGCTTTTCTATCTCTGAGAATCTCCATACCAAGTATCTTCTTTGCTAGTCCCAAATTTTTCATCTCAAATTCTTTACTTAGTTGGGCTTTGACCTTTCTTACCTCTCATTTATCTTTTGCTGCTATCAACATGTCATCAACATAAAGAAGTAGATACAGAAAAGAACCATTACTGTTTTTCTTAAAATAAACATAGCTATCAAAACTAATTCTTTTAAAATCATGAGAAGTCATAAAGGAATCAAACCTCTTGTACCACTATCTTGGTGATTGTTTCAAACCGTAAAGGGACTTTTTCAGCAAGCAAACATAGTCCTCTTTTTCTGAGACTATAAAACCCTATGGTTGTTGCATGTAAATATCTTCCTCAAGTTATCCATGCAAAATTTTAGTTTTTACATCTAACTTCTCAAGCTCCAAATCATGCATGGCCACAATACCAAGCAAAGCTCGTATCGAACTATGCTTCACAACTAGGGAGAACACATATGTGAAGTCCACTCCTGGAATTTGACTGTAACCTTTTGCAACAAGCCTTGCTTTATATCTGGGTTCTTCAACTCCTGGAGTCCCTTCTTTCTTTTTAAACACCCATTTACAGTGAACAACCTTTATACCTTGAGGAAGTTTCACAATATCCCATGTTTTGTTTTTATGGAGTGATTCCATCTCCTCTTGCATAGTAAACATCCACTTTTCTGAGTCTTCACAGCTAACCGCCTCAGAATAGTTAGACGGCTCTTGGTTTGCATCTATATCTTAGGCCACATTTAAAGCATAAGCAACTAGATCAGCCTCGACATACTTCTTTGGAGGTTTAATTCTCTTCTAGTTCTATTTTTGGCGATAGAGTATTGTGGTGGAGAAGTAACTCTATTCTCAATTTTTGTACTGGTTTGAGGAGTCGACTCTATATTAATCTGATGCTCTACCTGCTTTTGATTTTCTTTATTGGAAGAGGCTTTAAGAGATAAGTTAGGTAGCATAGCAGTTTCATCAAAAACAACATCTCTGCTAATCACAACTTTTCTATTTTCAGGACACTATAGCTTATACCCTTTTACACCAGCTTTATAACCAAGAAAAACACATTTAATGGATCTCGGTTCCAATTTTCCATTATCAACATTAGCATACGTAAGACACCCAAAGATCTTTAAATCAGAATAATTAGCAGGATTACTAGACCATACCTCTTGTGGAGTCTTTTTCTCAATGACAATGGATGGAGATCGGTTGATCAAAAAACATGCAGTAGAAGCTGTTTCACCTAAAACGACTTTGGTAAGTTGGTATTTGACAACATACATTGAACCTTCTCCATGATCGTTTTGTTCATTCATTCTGTAACACCGTTTTGCTGTGGAGTATGACGAACTGTCAAGTGTCTCACGATCCCTTCTGACATGCACAGTTTATTAAACTCATCAAAACAAAACTCTAAGCCATTGTCTGTGCGGAGGTATTATATTTGTTTTCTTGTTTGTTTTTCAATCATAGTTTTCCAAGACTTAAATGCGGAAAACACATCGCTTTTGCTTTAGGAAGAATGCCCAAACTTTTCTGGAAAAATCATCAATAAAAGTTAGCATATAATTAGCTCCACCTCTTGAAGGCACTCTTGATAGCCCCCACAGATCAGAATGAATATACTCCAACGTTCCCTTCGTGTTATGGATTTCTTTGGTGAATCGAACTCTCTTTTGCTTCTCAAAAATGAAGTGCTCACAGAACTTCAGTTTGCAAATTCCTTACCCATCAAAAAGTCTTCTTTTGCTCAATTCTTCCATGCCATTCTCACTCATATGCCCTAGGCGCATATGCCAAAGTTTAGTAATATCATCATCTAACAAAAAAGAGGAAGCAACAGCTGCATCACCAATAACACTAGAACCCTGCAAAACATATAACTTGGCAGTCTTTCTCTGCCCTTTCATCACTGTAACACCCCTTACCCGAAATCCATGCTGGAATCGGGCCCGAGGCATTACCAGATTAAAATCATATGATCGCCACTTAGGCTCATCGATTACCCTCTTAAGTCACCTCTACAACCTCAATCTCGACTTACGAGGCCTCACTCATAAATGTAAGACTCTCGAGACCTTATCAGAAAATTCTGCGATTTTAAAAAAGTTCTCCACCCAAATAGGGACTACACGCCCGTGTAAGGTGAGACACGCCCGTGTAAAGTCACACACGCCCATGCCCTCAACTCATGCATGAAAACCCAAGCATTCTGCCAATGCCCCACGGCTAGACACACACCGTGCTCACCACCGTGGTGAACACTAACTACACCACACAGCTTGAAGTCTAAACACATGCCCGTATGGCTAGCCCGTGGCTTATACTGCTCAAATATTTTAAAGAGACACGGCCAAGGCACATGCCCGTAGAAAGGCCGTGTGTCACACATGGCCTACACACATGCCCATGTGCCTATCCACTTGGACAAGAACAAAGCTATGTGCTAAGCTCTTCTCATCCCTCAAGTTCTTATAACATATACTCAAACAACACATCAATAATCAATTCAAATTCAAACATAATCACACATGGATAACTACACCTTTTCATATAATAAAACATCCAACAACTATGGCACTATACAAAATAGATTATCCATCTATAGGCTAACATATCTTAGCCATTACAACAAATTCACTAACTTGTCTAACCCCTATACATGCCATATACAAAACATTTAGTCTAATGTACCGGAGTGAACTGATAGTGTGGGAGATCTTTCAATTAATCCACGTATCTAGATTCAACCCTCTTTCTCTATAATACAAGGGAAAATAAAAGGAGTAAGCCTTGAGCTTAGTAAGTTTACACATAAACAATTTAAGCATTCTAGTATAAACTAAACAACAATTAGCATTAAACTACCAAATAAATTCACATCCACAATTATGCTTACTCTTTCTATTCCTTACCAAATTTCCAACACATCATGAGTCACATACTTATAATCATTGACATGCACCCCTGCACTCAATACCACATTTACTCGAAAATACAACACATCATTTTATCACACTAATACATCCACACAGCTAAATTACTTGGTGGTTTCGCACCTAGCCCACCACAATCAGATAATAAGGTAGTATCGCACATAGCCTACCAAGAGGTACTCATCGTGGTTTCGCACATAGCCCACTAAATAATATACTTAACTATGGTATCGCACACAGCTTATATTTGTTAAGTATTAAGGTGGTATCGCACTTAGCCCACCATCAAATATTATCGCTACACATTCACATATCTACTTACTCATTCATTCATTCATGATATCTACCACATTCATTCCACTTGAACCACATCGGCTCTCAGTCATTCTCAATCATTCTCATTCATGCTACACATTGGCTAGTAATAAGAACGTATAAGTATAACGCATTGATTACGCATAAACTTACCTCGGTACTCAAAAAGGATAAAGATGTGCAATTTAGTCCACCACATTGATCTTGCCTCGGTTTCGATCAGGGCTTCGTCTTTCTTGATCTATAATGATAAATCAACTCATTCAATACACACATTGACAAAATTGACCATTATCTCATACTTTAGCAAAATTACCATTTTGCCTCTAAACTTTCTCATATTTACACATTTGGCCCAAGGCTCGTAAAGTGATTTTCATTCAACTTTTTAGCCTTTCATACACAGCCGAACCATTTACTCAACTAAAGCAATCATCAATTCTCACTAAATCCCGTATGTATGACCAATCTCAAGACTTTCACAAACTAGTCCTTACATGTATTTTTCATGGAATTCTCTTAGCAAAAGATGTTTTTTGTACATCAAGCTTTCATATTCTTCCATAAAACATCAAAATATATGCATGTCATACATGGGTACACTTTTGAACATCCATCTTACCTCAACATATAGCTAAAATAGCTTACTCATGCTACTAGGACTTCAAAAATATGAAGAATATAAAAAACGGAGCTAGAATACACTTACTAGCTAGCTTGAAAAGTTGAAGAGCCCTAACAATGGCTTCTCAAAATTTTCGACAGCCTTGGGGAAGAAGATGAATGAAAATTCTATCACCTTTTTCCCATTTTAATCATTTAATTAACAAATTACCAAAATGCCCTTTTGTCCAACTTTCAAATTTTAACCCATTCTTGCCCAATTTTGTCCAAAAATTAGAATTTTAGAAAATTACTATTTAAGGACCTGCAATTGATATTCTAAAGCTATTTCATACAAATAACTTCTAGAATACCACATTTTGCAACTTTTGCAATTTAACCCTTTTAGGCAATTCCATCACAATTTGACAAAATTGCTTCATGAACTGTCACACTAACATGCAAACATGGCATAGACCTCAAAAACTCATACATATACCTCAGATTTGTGGTTTCGCACCACTATTCTAACTAGGCCCTAAATCTGGATGTTACAACTCTCCCCCCTTTAGAGATTTTTGCCCTCGAAAATCTTACCAATAAAGAGGTTTAGATGTTGCTCTCATAGCTTCTTCCATTTCCCACGTAGCCTCTTCCACACCGTGTTTTTGCCACAACACTTTCACAATGGCTATGTTCTTATTCCTCAACTTTTCACTTCTCGAGCCATAATCTTAATCGGCTCATCTTCATAAGACATATACAGTCTTATCTCAATTTTTGCTGAAGGAATCACATGCGAAGGATCGGAGCGATATCGTCGTAACATCGAAACATGGAACATATTATGAATCTTTTCTAATTCTACCGGCAAGGCCAGACGGTAAGCTACTGGTCTAATTCTGTCGGTAATTTCATAAGGCCCTATGAATCTTGGACTCAATTTCCCTTTTCGTCCAAATCTCATGATCTTCTTCCATGGAGATACTTTCAAAAACACTTTGTCACCAATATTAAACTCAATTTATTTTCTTTTCAAATTCCCATACGACTTCTGTCGGTCTGAAGCAGCTTTCAAACCATTACGGATCACTTTCACTTTCTCTTCAGTTTCTTTCACTAGGTCGACCCCAAGGATTCGCTTCTCACTAAGCTCAGTCCAATACAAAGGAGTCTGACATTTACGACCATACAAGGCCTCAAACGGAGCCATCCGTATACTCAACTGATAACTATTGTTGTAATCAAATTCGACCAAAGGTAGATATTTCTCCCAACAACCTTCGAATTTCAGCACACAGCATCAAAGCATATCTTCAAGAACTTGAATCACTCTTTCTGACTAACCATCAGTTTGTGGATGGAACGTAGTACTAAAATTTAACCTCGTACCCATGGCTTCTTGCAACTTCTTCCAAAACCTCAAAGTAAACCTCGGATCTATATCTAATATTATAGACATAGGCACACCATGCAATCTCACTATCTCTGCAACATATAATTTCGCTAACTTATCCAGTGAATAATTAACACATACTGGAATAAAGTGAGCCGACTTCGTCAACCTATCCACAACAACCCACACAACATCTTTCTTTTTCGAAGTCATCGGCAACCCCGTCACAAAGTCCATGGTAACCCTATCCCATTTCCATTCGGGAACCATCAGTGGCTGAAGCAATCCCGAAGGCACTTGATGCTCAGTTTTCACCTGTTGACAAATCAGACATTTTGCCACAAACTCTGAAATGTCTCTTTTCATACCCGACCACCAATAAAATTTTCTCAAATCGTTGTAAATTTTTGTACTACCCGGGTGTACTGACACTATACATCTCATGTAAAACTTTTTGGATTAACTCTTAATCTCTTGGTACACAAATTCTATCATGGTACATCAAACAATCATCCAAACCCACTCGGAAATCAAAATCACTTCCCAATCCACACTTAGCTCTCTTAGCTTGCATCTCACTGTCATTTCTTTGAGCCTTACTTATCTGTTGAACAAATAGTGACTTAGCTCTCAACTCTGCTAAAATAACACCATCATCAGACAATGCTAAGCTCATGTTCATAACTCTTAGAGCACACAAGGATTTCCTACTTAGGGCATCCGCAACCACATTAGCTTTTCCTGGATAATAATTAAAGACTAACTCATAGTCTTTCAACAATTCAAGCCACCGCCTTTGTTGTAAATTCAGATCCTTCTGATCCATCAAATACTTCAAACTCTTGTGATCCGTAAAGATTCGACACTTTTCCCCATACAAGTAATGTCGCCAAATCTTTAACGCGAAAATAATCGCAGCCAACTCCAAATCGTGAGTCGGATAATTCTTCTCGTAGCAGTTTTAACTGTCTCGAGGCGTAAGTGACTACTTTACCCTCTTGCATCAACACACATTCGAGACCAATAAACAACGCATCACTATAAACTATAAACTCTTTTCCTGATTCTAGTTGAACCAAAATCGGTGCCTCAATTAATAATGTTTTCAACCTCTAGAAAATTTGTTGACATATCTCAAACCAATCAAACTTTACATTTTTATGTAACAGTTTCATCATCGGGGTAGCAATTATAGAAAATCCTTTTACGAAATGTCTATAATATCCCGCTAAACCCAGAAACTTCTAACTTCTAATACGTTCATTAGCTGTTTCCAACCCACAATAGTTGATATCTTACTTGGATTAACTCGGATACCATCACCCAACACAATGTGTCCTAAGAATCCAACCTCTCGGAGCCAAAACTCACTCTTACTAAACTTAGCATACAATTGCTTATCTCTTAAAATTTGTAAGACAATTCTCAAATATTCTTCATGATCGTTCTCATCCCGAGAATAGATCAATATGTTGTTAATGAAGACAACCACAAACTTGTCCACATAAGGTCTAAAGACACGGTTCATCAGATCCAAAAAAATCGCAAGTGCATTCGTTAAACCAAACGGCATAATCAAAAACTCGTAATGCCCATACCTTGATCGAAATGCAGTTTTCAACACATCCTGCTCATTCACTCTCAACTGGTAATAACCAGACCTCAAATCTATCTTGGAGAACACTGAAGCTCCCTTCAGTTGATCAAAAAGATCATCAATCCTTGGTAAAGGATACTTATTCTTCACCGTCACTTTGTTGAGTTGTCTGTAGTCTATGCACAATCTCATTGACCCATCTTTCTTCTTCACAAATAATACTGGAGCACCCCACAATGAGTAGCTCGATCTCACAAAACCTTTATCTGTCAACTCTTAAAACTGAACCTTCAGTTCTTTCAACTCTACAAGTGCCATCCTATACAGAGCAATTGAAATAGGTGTTGTTCCTGGAATTAGCTCAATTCCAAACTCGACTCTCTCACAGGAGGTAATCTGGGTAACTCCTCCGGGAATACATTCGGATACTCACATACCACTGGCACTGATTCAATCTTCACCTCAAACTCTTGAGTATTCAATACAAACGCGAGATAGGACTCACATCCATTTCTCAAACATTTCTCGGCTATTAAGGAAGAAATCATCACTGGTAGACTATCCGATCCACCTGATTCAACCTGAACAACATCTCCACCCTCACATTTCAGCTCGATAAACTTACTACCACAATTCACTAAGACACTATGTGTACTCAACCAATCCATGTCAAGGATTAAATCAAACTCATCAAACGGCAACAACATTAGGTTTGCAGGAAAATAATGACTCTTAACCATCAAATGACAGTTCTTACACACCTTGTCCACTAACACATACTTACCTAACGGGTTTGACACCTTAACCATAATGTACTTAGACTCAACGGTCATACTCAAACTAGATGTCAATCTCATGGAAATATAGGAATAGGTTGACCCTGGGTCAATTAAAGCAATAATAGAGGTGTCATAGAGAGAAAAAGTACCCGTTATCACATCTGGGGAGGATACCTCTTCGTGAGCACGAATGGCATACGTCTTAGCAGGTGCCCGACCTTCCGATCTCACAGCAAAATCTCGTGACACACCTCTACCACTAGTCCCCCCTCATGGGTTCTTCGGTGGTCTACCCCTCGAAGGTATATTGCAAGGTCTTATCTCTTGCTTCTCTTCCTTGTCATCCCTCTCAGGGCAATTTTGGATAAAATGGTCGGGGGAACCACACTTATAACAGTTTCGACAGTTACCCCAACACTCTAGTGTGATATCTACCACAACTTGGACACTTCGATTTGTTCTTCGGGTTGCCTACACTTTCCATCGAGGTGGCTTGGACTCTTGAACCCGAATGAGTGTTGCCTTGATCTCGAGGTGAATATCCAACTGATGTAGTGGTCTGAGGATTAGCCTCCTTGGATCTCTTCTATTGAGCTTGGTAAGATTTTCTCATCGGCCGTTTTCTTGCATCTCGGGCCTCATTCACCCTCTCCTCTTTTCCTTACCCGGTTCTTCAGCCTTACTTGCCCTATCAACCAACACTGCGAACTCGTTCAACTCTAAAATACCAACCAGGAGTTTGATATCCTCATTCAGTCCATCTTCGAACCTTTTACATAAAATGGCCTTCGTCAACACACATTCTTGAGCGTGTTTGCTAAGCCTAACAAACTTGCGCTCATATTCTGCTACTGACATTCTCACTTGTTTCAACTCAAGGAATTCTTTCCTTTTCAGATCGATAAATCTCTGGCTTATATACTTCTTTCGAAACTCTTCCAGAAAGAAGTCCCAGTCACCCGTTCTCTCGGGACTATCAACGTCAACGTCTTCCACCAATAGTATGTCGAATCTCTTAGCAAAGATATGGCACACTTCAGGTTCTCTTCAGGTGTACATGAGAGTTCATCGAACACTATCATCGAGTTCTCCAACCAAAACTCTGCCCTCTCAGGGTCATCATCTAGCTTAGCTCTAAACTCCTCAGCCCCATGTTTCCTAATCTTATCCACCGGGGCCTTCGTCACTCTCACTACTTCTATACCTTGAGGAGCCACTGGAACTGGCTGAGGTACAAGAGCAGGTGGAGAGGTTGAGCATTAGGGTTTTCTCGAACATACTCGAGTACCAGTTACTCATCATCTAGAGAAAAGCTTCCCGAGCCTTGTCTCCTTGAACCCTAGTCTCGGGTTCACTTTGTACAGGCGCGGTCCCTTGCGTAGGAGTCGGTGCATTACTAGCTGCATCATCAGCAGCCGATTGATCGGGATCCATACTCTATATAAAAACAAGTTCAAAAAAATCATCAGAAGCCACCACACTATCATTATATACTTATGGCATGTATAGCTAGACTCTTACACCCGCTAAGGTAGTTTTAGAACCGACTAAACCATAGCTCTGATACCATTAAATGTAACACTCCTTACTAGAAATTTAAGCCAAAATTGGGCCCGAGGCATTACTAGATTAAAATCATATGATCGCCACTTAGGCTCATCGATTACCCTCTTAAGTCACCTCTACAACTTCAATCTCAACTTATGAGGCCTCACTCATACACGTAAGACTCTCAAGACCCTATCGAAAACTTCTACGATTTTAAAAAAATCTCCACCCAAATAGGGACTACACGCCCGTGTAAGGTGAGACATGCCCGTGTAAAGTGAGACACACCCGTGTAAAGTCACACATGCCCATGCCCTCAACCCGTGCATGAAAACCCAAGCATCCTGCCAATGCCCCACGGCTAGGGCACACGCACGTGCTCACCACCCGTGGTGAACACTGACTACACCACAAGGCCTGAAGTCTAGACACATGCCCGTGTGGCTAGCCCGTGGCCTATACTGCTCAAATCTGTCAAAGAAACACGACCAAGGCACACGCCTGTGGAATGGCCGTGTGTCACACATGGCCTACACACATGCTCGTGTGCCTATCCACATGGACAAGAACAAAGCTATGTACTAAGCTCTTCTCACCCTTCAAGTTCTTATAACATATAATCAAACAACACATCAATAATCAATTCAAATTCAAACAAAATCACACATGGATAACTACATCTTTTCATATAATAAAGCATCCAACAACTATGGCATTATACAAAATAGATTATCCATCTATAGGATAACATATCTTAGCCATTACAATAAATTCATTAACTTGTCTAACCCCTATACATGCCATATACAAAACATTTAGTCTAATATACCGAAGTGAACTGATAGTGTGGGAGATCTTCCGATTAATCCACGTATGTCGATTCAACCCTCTTTCTCTATAATACAAGGGAAAAGAAAAGGAGTAAGCCTTGAGCTTAGTAAGTTTATGTAAACAATTTAAGCATTCTAGTATAAACTAAACAACCATTATCATTATACTACCAAATAAATTCACATCACAATTATGCTTACTCTTTCTATCCCTTACCAAATTTCCAACACATCATGAGCCACATACTTATAATCATTGACATGCACCCCTGCACTCAATACCACATTTACTCGAAAATACAACACATCATTTTATCACACTAATACGTCCACATAGCTAAATTTCTTGGTGGTTTCGCACTCAGCCCACCACAATCAGATAATAAGGTAGTATCGTACATAGCCTACCAAGAGGTACTCATAGTGGTTTCGCACATAACCCACTAAATAATATACTTAACTATGGTATCGTACACAGCCCATAGTTGTTAAGTATTAAGGTGGTATCGCACTTAGCCCACCATCAAATATTATCGCTACACATTCACATATCTACTTACTCATTCATTCATTCATGATATCTACCACATTTATTCCACTTGAACCACATAGGTTCTCAATCATTCTCATTCATTCATACTACACACTGGCTAGCATTAAGAACGTATAAGTATAACGCATTGATTACGAATAAACTTACATCGGTACTCAAAAAGTATAAAGATGTGCAATTTAGTCCACCACCTTGCTCTTGCCTCGATTTTGAGCCGGGCTTCTTCTTTCTTGGTCTATAATGATAAATCAACTCATTCAATACACACATTGACTAAATTGACCATTATCTCATACTTTAGCAAAATTACCATTTTTCCTCTAAACTTTCTCATATTTACACATTTGGCCCAAGGCTCGTAAAGTGATTTTCATTCAACTTTCTAGCCTTCCATGCATAGCCAAACCATTTACTCAACTAAAGCAATCATCAATTCTCACTAAATCCCATATGTATGACCAATCTCAAGACTTTCAGAAACTAGTCCCTACATGCATTTTTCATAGAATTCTCTTAGCAAAAGATGTTTCTACTACATCAAGCTTTCATATTCTTCCATAAAACATCAAAATACATGTATGTCATACATGGGTACATTTTTGAACATCCATCTTAGCTCAACATATAGCTAAAAAAAAGCTAACTCATGCTATTAGGACTTCAAAAATACGAAGAATATCAAAACGGTGCTAGAATACACTTACTAGCTAGCTTGAAAAGTTGAAGAGCCCTAACAATGGCTTCTCAAAATTTTTGGCAACCTTGGGGAAGAAGATGAATGAAAATTCTATCATCTTTTCTCATTTTAATCATTTAATTGACAAATAACCAAAATGCCCTTTTGTCCAACTTTCAAATTTTAACCCATTCATGCCCAATCAAAAATTTAAAATTTGGGAAAATTACTATTTAAGGACCTACATTTGATATTCTAAAGCTATTTCATACAAATAACTTCTAGAATACCATATTTTGTAACTTTTACAATTTAGCCCTTTTAGGCAATTCAATCACAATTTGACAAAATTGCTTCATGAAAGTTTCACACTAACATGCAAACATGGCATAGACCTCAAAAACTCATACATATACCTCAAATTTGTGGTTTCACACCACTATTCTGACTAGGCCCTAAATCAAGATGTTACAATCACAATGAGGGAACCTTTGGAAATCTTTAAAATCCCACTTTCAGCTGTGTATTTGTACCCTTTTGAATCAAGAGTACTTAAAGAAATTAAATTTCTCTTCAATTCTGGAACATGTCGTACGTCAGTAAGTATTCCGAAAACTCCATCAAACATCTTAACTTTGATTGTTCCAACACCTGCAATTTTACACGAAGCATTATTTCCCATCAAAACAACACCTTCAGACACTGTTTCATAATTTGTAAACCAATCCCGATTGGGACACATATGGAAGGTGCAACCTGAATCAAGTATCCACTCTTCGCTCACTTTAGAATTGTTGATAGAAGCGACTAGAAGTTCACCATCGCTGTAGTCTTTTACAACATGAGCTTCACCAAAATTTTCTAATTGTTTTTTCTTTTGATTCACAGCCTCCATTTTAATCTTGTTCTGTAGCTTATAGCACTCAAATTTAATGTGCCCTTTTTTTTTGTAGAAGTTACAAGTTTTATATCTATTTGAAGACTTCGATCTACCCTTAGATTTACCACGAGGATTTCGTTCCTATGTCCTTCCACAACCATCATCAGCATTCCGATCTTATCTCTCACGAGCAATGAGACCCTCTCCCTGAGAGTCGGGTTTAATCACAAGATGCTTCATCTTATCATACGAGGTCAAAGAATCATAAACCTTATCAACTGTGAGAGACTCGCGGCTATATAAAATCGTGTCCCTGAAGGTTGAATAAGACGGGAGCAACGAACAAAGTAGAATTAACCCTAGATATTCCTTATCATATTGAACCTCCATGGCCTCCAAGTTTGAGAGAATTTCTTTAAACACTGTTAAGTGTTCGTGCACAGATGCACCTTCCTCCAAACGATGAGCATAAAGACGTTGCTTCATATGCAACTTGCTGGTTAGAGTTTTCGACATGCATATTTGTTCTAGCCTCTTTCATAATGCAGCGGCGGTCTTCTCCTTCATCACATCCTGCAAAACTTTATTAGACAAATGCTGATGTAACTGTGTTAACGCCTTTCGATCCTTACGCTTTTTCTCTTCCTTCGTCAATGTTGAAGGCATCTTATCTACCCCTAGCAGGGCTTCCTCTAAATCCATCTGTGCAAGAACTGACTGCATCTTTATCTGCCACAACACAAATTTGGTGTTGTGATCCAACAGCGAAATTTTATATTTTAAAGACGCCATTACCGTGATCGAGATGAAAAACCCGGAAGCTCGGATACCAATTTGTGAAAAATATAATGTTGGTAATGACAATATATCGCAAAGAAAAGAGAAATAAAAATTTAAAGAACACACAAATTTTACTTGGAAACCCTTTTGAGAAAAAAACCACGGGTAGAGGAGAAGAAAATTCACTATGTCGAATTCTAATCAATTACAAGTGGAATAGACTATGTCTATTTGTATGCTTGTAAAGCCATATTCTAATAGGAGTGTAATAAGATTGAAACACCTTATTCTATTCAATATCAAATAGATGGAGTTTAATAAGGTTTAAAAAACCTTATTTAAAATAAAATAAAAGAAGTGTAGTTCTATAGGGTATCTTCTTTTATTTTATTTTACCATTTTATTTTATTTAAATAAGGATTCGGGTCACTTAATTCTAACAATTAGTAAAGGAAGGACTTTATTGGAAGATTCTGCATGTGATCAAGTTACCATATATGATGAGATCCAATTTTTATAGAAGTCCAATAAATGAAAAAAATGTTTATTTGATGCCATATAGAACTCTAATTGAAGCACAATTACAACAGCATATATCGTTCAGACTTGTTAGAGATTTGCAAGCCAAAAATGCCTATTTAAACTTGTTTACTTGATTATGTACAAGTTGAAGAGAGCTCAAATCTACTTCATCTTAGAAACTTATTCTCAATGTAAATACATAGTAATCAAACTATTATGAGGTTTACCTTGTAGCTAAGTTTTCTAAGAGAAATACTTAGTGGGGAGAGTGATCTTTGTTAATGTATAAGAATGAAGTTCTGATTAATGAATGAGTTGAACTTAAATCACGTATATATAATGAATTACTCTTTAAATAAATCTCATAAATATAAGACAAATTCTCAAACTGAATAATCAATTCTTATGTCCGTCTCTACTTTTAATATTTCAATTGTTGATTCAATTACAACTTAATTAATAATTGAGAACCAACTCAACCCTTTTCCTAATCAAATGATTACGGTAATATTTTTGTAACACTCTTTTTATATATATATGTGTGTGTGTGGGCTTCTTTACTAAATTGCCTACAACTTTAACATTTAATCTTCAATAAATCTAAAAGCAACTGGAATTATTAAAATACTTTGTTTTTATTGAAATTCAACTTTAGTATTTTTTTTTTTTTTTGCTTCATTCGATCTGTTTTGTTGTAAAATACGAATAGAACAACAACAAAAATTTAACAATATAACATTTTAAAATAAAATACATTCAATTATTTAACAGACCTACAATTGCAACAAAGTAAAAACTCACAACCAAACTTTAAATATTATCTCCCAATTTATACCTTCACCGTGCCAATCTCTACCACGTCGAAATCATTTACAGCTGCAGAACCAAAAAATAACTCTGTAACGACACCCTCTTTATCCCTCAAGACTCCTCCACATCCTACTCAACTTTAGTTGCTAATTAATACATCTTAAAAAAAGGGTCAAAATTTTAAAGAAGTCACATCACAGTGAGTAATGTAATGTAAGAAAATTTTGACAGAGACTTGAAATATTAGATCTGACCCCATACCATTTACTGTACCCTTTTGCTTTCTTAATTGTGAGGACCCAAAAATCCTTCGAAATCTCCATTTTGGCCATACATAAATGGGACAATTTTTGGATGCCCTATGAATCAAGTAAAGCAAAGCTACAAGGTGAACTAATGTTAACTAAAGTTGGGTTTTAAATTCTTCAGTGCAAATGTTACTTTAGCATATACTCTGACCATCCAATTTATTTGGCATACCTTTCTTCTCTGCCCATCTCTTCATTTACAAACACAAGCTTCCTCCTCTCTCACTCTTACACAAGTTTATCATATCTTGTGTAAGTAAGAGTGCTGTTAAAACAGAACCCAACTTAAATTTCTTCTTTCTTTTCTCATTTAATTTCACTATATTGTACCCAATGGGGAGATCACCTTGCTGTGACAAAGTGGGGTTGAAGAAAGGACCATGGACACCGGAAGAAGATCAGAAACTCTTAGCTTACATTGAAGAACATGGTCATGGAAGCTGGCGTGCCTTGCCGGCCAAAGCCGGTGACTAAACCCTAGCCTTACTTTTCTTGCTTACTTCATTCTCATTCCTCTCTCATTCTCAAATTTTCTTCTTTTACTTTCTGTTTAGGTCTTCAAAGATGTGGGAAGAGCTGCAGGCTTAGATGGACTAATTATCTCAGACCTGATATTAAGAGAGGAAAGTTTAGCATGCAAGAAGAGCAAACTATCATTCAACTTCATGCCCTTTTAGGGAACAGGTCAAGAAAATTTCACCACAATGTTGCTTAGTTAGAAATGATAGTTTTTTCTTTTCTTTTTTCCATCAAGACCCTTGAATATATATTTCAGAGTTTTTGTCCGTATCACTTTAAAAACACTAGCTTGTTTTCTGAACTTGGGTGTTCTCAATTTCTCAACCTATTTTTCCATATTTGGTTATCAAGTTTAAGTTCAAAATCTCATTGGATTCAGCTGTATATATATTTGTATATAATGGCCGGACACAGTTACTTAGACGTTGAACTGCTGCCAGGCTACCCTATCACCTATAAAACCCTTCTTTATTTATAGTATGGTATCTTTAAATGAGTAATGGGTTTTATTTAACTCGGAAATCAGTTTTTTGTTTTCATTTTTCTTCCGTCATTTTCTTGTCTATCTGATCAATGGTTTTGTTTTCTTTATCTTTTAGATGATTGAAACATCGAAAGAAACTGTTTTGTGGGCAGTTGACGGTTTCTTTTATCTAGGTTTCGGATAAAGGGTTGTGTTTTTTTGTGTCTTCAGGTGGTCGGCTATAGCCACTCATTTGCCAAAGCGAACAGATAATGAGATAAAAAACTACTGGAATACTCATCTTAAGAAAAAGTTAGCCAAATTGGGGATTGATCCGATCACTCACAAGCCAAAATCTGATGCTTTACTCTCCACTGATGCTCAATCCAAGAGTGCAGCAAACCTCAGCCATATTGCTCAGTGGGAAAGTGCTAGGCTTGAAGCTGAAGCTAGATTGGTTCGAGAATCAAAGCTACGTTCACATTCACATTCATTTCAACACCTCCTCACTCGTCCACCAACAGCAGCTTTTGCTTCTTCAGCCGGTCAGCTTGTGAATAAGACAGCTTGGAACAGTACTGCTGGGTGGAGTAAATCCAGTGAAGTTAATAATGGTGTTGTAAACAATGGATTTGGTGACCTCGAATCTCCCAAATCAACACTTACTTCCTCAGAAAATGGGGTTGGATTGAGTTCAATGGGTATGCCAGATTTTGTTTGCACTGCATCAGCTTCATCTGAGATCAAACAAGAAGGTGAACAAGAATGGAAAGGCTTTGGAAGTTCAACTAATTTGGCCATGGAGAATGGGTTCAATGATATTGGAAACGCAATGGAGGATGGCTTCATTAACCTTCTTCTCAATGATTCCACCGACCCCAGTTTATCAGATAGTGGCAAAGAATCTGATGGAAACAGCGGTGATGGTACTGCCAGTGATGATCACTATGAAGATAACAAGAATTATTGGAACAGGATTCTTGATTTGGTGAATTCTTCCCCATCGGATTCACCAATGTTCTAAACAATTAATTAATGCCTTTTGGCCTAAGTCAAAAGAGCCATTAATTACATTTTCCAGTTCTTAAATATTGGAAATCCCCCATCAGATGATTATGCGTTTGCACCCAAGGTATAACAGCGTTGAGGAACCTCACTCACTTCTTCAAAACAATGAAATGTACACTGGTAGCTTTTCAATTTTAGTACTGTTAAAGTTGATATTCCAGTTCAACCTTTTTTCTTTTTCATATTTTTAATCTCTCTACCTCATATCATTTTACCCTCAAATTTAATTTCCTTTTTCTTTTTATATGTAGAAAAGTCCAAAATAAACAAAGAGATGTATTTATGACTGACTTTAATGCTGGTTGTTCTAGGTCACATCATTTTACTTTCATCAGATTGCAATTCCAGGTTTACTTTATTTATTTTTCCTTTACAATGTTTTTTTAATTATTTTTTTGTGATGGTGTTTTGTCTGAAATTACTACATCTAATTTGGTACGTCAATTTGCTTGCTATATGACAAGCAGTTGTAATATTTTTCGTACAAACAAGCAATGGGTAAATTTTTTTTTCTGATATTTTCTATATAATTTATGTTTAAAAATCCGTAGTTTTTTTATCAACGGATTTTATGAGAAATATGTTGAATTGAGAATTGAGTTGTCTATTCAACGATGAAACTAAAAAATGAAGAATATTTAGTAATGGATAATGATTAAAAAAACATTGGTGCACGATTGCACCACTCTAAAACAGTGGCAAAGTTGCAAGAGTATGATAAGCCTAAGGAAAGCAAGTTATGTAACCTACCATTTTTTTTTTTTTTGCCAAACACTTCAAAAAAGTCTGCATTTTAATGTATTTTCTTTTTTAATCATTTTCAACGTTATTATAAAGGTATTTTTTTTTAAATGTATATATGTTCATATATCTTTATCTTCATCTATATAATCTTAGATTTTCACATTTTTAATATATATAATCATTTGTTGCTGCACAAACATATTTATTTTCCTCTTGTATTAATTTTTCAATTTCAACATTCAACGTTAAATGAAGTATTAATTTTATTTTCACGTTAATAGGAACAAGTTTTATATAGATTTAAAGTCTTATTCTTTTGTTTTTTTAAGTAATATGTGATATAAGATATATATATATATATATATATATATATATATATAAACTCATGAATAGGTTTACAACTTGTTCTTAAACAATATAAGATTGCTTCCTTATATTGTAATATATAGATAATGTGTATATATAAATTCATGAATAGAGATCTTCCACCACTATGTCTAAATAATTATTTTATTTAGATAAAAACCCAAATTATTTAATTTAAATATTTTTTTCACCAATTTTGAGTATCACAGTTCCAAATCCTAAAGAATTTGGAAGCGTATGGCCCCCTACTATCTTTGTGCATAGACAAATCTTGATTTTTGTTTTCGTCCATACATATTATTATTTGGTAAAATAGATTGAAGTCCCCATATTCTTGATAAGTTTGGAATTTAGGCCTTTTATTTTTATTTCAAATAATTTAATTTCTCTATTTTTTGAATTTAAAATACTAGTCTAATTGTTAATATTGTTAAAATCATTTTGTTAAATTTATTGGTGTGACTAAATAAAAATTTACAAATATTGTAATATATAGATTGATGATTAAACTAACCATCCCATCAATTTTCGATTTAATCGTTCAACAATATTTAATTAAAAAAATTCAAATTAGCTCTAGATTTTGTGACTAGTGTTGAACTCAGATTTCCAACACGTAGCTCTAAGTCATATCAAATAACAAGACTGAAAGTTATGCTGAAAGTTATCCCTAAATCATAAAAGAGTAAATTATAAACCTTCAAATTAAATCCTATTTTAAATATACAGTATGTCAAATTAGATTTTAACTAGTATGCAATGTGAAAATTAATAATTTTAAATACTGCTTTTAAAAATAATATATATATATATATTAACCTTCATTATATTAGATATAGTAGTGTAAATCAATCACAACTATTATTAATTATATAAATAAAAAACAATCACTTTATGATTTTTAAAGAATATATTTTAAGAAAAAATCAATTCACATATTGACAACTTAAATTTCATAACCTATATGTCTTCAAAAATGACAATTCATATTGAATAATTATCTTAAATTTAATTTTTATAATTAAATATACTCATGAGTCTCTATATATACATATATCTCATATCCCGGATTGCTTAATAGAATAAGGGAAATGAAAGAAAATGAGACTTTAGGTCTATATAAATGTCTATTGTAATAGGCCTAATTTGCCTGGACCCACAAACCATACAAATAAATAAATATAAAAACAAAAAATAACAAAATAAATAAAATATCCACAGTCCATTTACATAGCCCAAAATTACGTAACTACAAAACAGGTCCAAAACTTAAATAAGTCCAAATACACTACAACCCAAATCTAAAACCCCAGCCCAATTTACATAAAGCCTAACCTAAATTTTAGAGCCCATTTGGCTCAAAACATAAACAATTTTCAACAAACCCTAACCCTAGGGCTAACTACTGTCGCCGTTCCATGCATGTGTGCCTTCACCACCGGACATCGTGCCACTATCAAAGCGTGAATCACGTCGAGATTTTCGCCATTCACCTGCAAAATAAGGAAAGAACGTAGACAGTAGCAGTAAAATAAGGTTTTTTGTATTTATTATCAGTTAATTTTACTTTGGTTATAAAAACCAATCAAAATCATTGTAAAGGAAGGATTTTTTTTTTTTTTACAGATACACAATCCGAAAGAATTAAGCAAAGGTTTATTTCTTTTTTTATTTTTCCTTTTTCCCGAATCTGCCTACATATAATTTGCGTTTCTATTTTCTTTTCTTTTACTACATATACATTTAAATAAACTGTAAAAAAAGGGAAAAATTACCTATTTTTGAATTCCACGGTGGTACGACGATGGCGTGTGAGCGGTGATCTCTGCGGAGTTGCGCCGGATTCTCGCCAAGGAAAGGCGGAGGGACTCTTGAATTTAAAAAAAACAAATTCAAATGAAAATTTTTGTATAAAAATGATTTACATAGCAACATAGAAACGATGCAGTTTTTGCTTAAGTCAATAAGCACTAAAACGACGTCATTTAAAGGCCAAGATCCGCGTGTTGACCCAATACCTAGAGAGGATCCGCGTGTTTTTGTTAGAGGGTCTAATTACTGTATAGGCCCTTCCGCATTATTGCAATTTTGTAATTATGTCCAATTTGCATCTTTCTTTATTTTCAATTTGGCCCTGAATTATGGCCTTTGTTTCAATATGGTCCTTAAGGCCATTTAAGGCAAATGCTGGAACGGCGTCATTTAGGAGATAAGGCATAACTGCCTAATAGGTCTCTACAGTGTGACATGCGCTCTAATCTGGTCCTTCTACATTTTTACTCCTGATTTTATTTTTATTTCAATTTAATCCCTGTTTCCTTGATTTTTAATTCTCCTTTATTTTTTCTTATTTTTAATTACTTTAGCATTATATCAAATTATTTTATTTTTTAGGTTATTCTATTAAATTCTATATTATTTTTATATTTTATAAAATTTGTATATTGGGTACTATTCAAATTGCTTTCTCATTAATATAAAGTTTCCCTAATTATATATTTTAAATATGTAAATTATTTATGTATATATATATATATATTAGATTATTATATTATATATATTTTCTTTATATATTTAAATTTTTATCTACGTTATTTATTTATTTTAACAAAATACATTATTTATTTTATCATGTACATATATTATCTATTTTAGATTTTCCCATATCATTTCTTTTACATATATGTTTTTTTTAAATTTTGTTGTAGTATCTATTTATTATTTGGTATATTTCATCTATCTTATATTGTTATTTTACTTTTATACTTGATCTTGTATGTAAAGTTTCATATTCATTTTGTAGTTTTTATCTTTCGCATATTTTTTTTTTGTTATTTACTACTTTATATTTCTTATCTATTTATTCATGTTCTTTTATTTGCTTATTATTTTTGTAACATCCTAAATTTTTGGGCCTATGCGTTTAATGGGTGAATATGTGGAATGTGTTAATTTAAGTGTTAGGGGTCCAAATTAGGCTCAAGCTTAGGTAGAGGCCTTGATTAAAATTATCTGTTTGGGCATTATAGGGTTTAAAAGTAGTATCTATGTTTAAAATACCAAAATGGGCTTGTGGCCCAATCTTAGGAGGTGACGCCACACACAAGGAGTAAGGGCCCAAATTTAAGTTTCATAGAGCCCAATTCTTTTAATTTAAGTTAGCTATATTTTGGGCATTAGGATTAGGTGGAGTGGATGGCAACAAGGCTAAAATTTAGGGTTTTAATGTTTAAAATATGTGGATAATAAGCGGATAAAGGCTATTATTTAGGAATTTATTTTATGTGGATAATAAGCGAGATAAAGACTAAGATCTAGGATTTTATGATTAAAATATGTGGATAATATCTTGATAAAGGAGGGAGGAGTTAGAGATAATTAAGTCTCTTTTAGATGAGCTAGTAGATTAAGATAAAGGAGAAAAGTTAGAATTTATCTACAAAGAGAGTGATGGCCAAGAATCCATCATCGAGAGGAGTAAAGAAACCACTACTACATGGCAAAGGGTTGCCGAATTTCCTATAAATAGGGGCTAGCTCCTTGTTTTCGACATTAAATCCTCTCCCTTTTGTGCCGAAATTCCTTAGCTTCTTTTCTCCAAATTTCTTTCTCCAATTTCTCTAAAAGCGAAAACTCCATTATTCTCTTCTTTCTTCTAAAAGCCAAAACTCCATTATTCTCTTCTTTCTTCTAAAAGCTAAAACTCCATTATTCTCTTCCTTCTCTAAAAAGTCAAATCTCTATAGTTTTTATTTTATTCATTCTATTTGAGAAATTGTTCTATACTTCCAAACATTTAAATCCTCCATTGACATTGTCGAATTCTCTCTTTAGTACTAGCGAATCTCCTAAGTTAAGGTAAGAGTAGATTTTGATTAGTTCTCATAATCTATTCCCGATTTTGAAAAGGCAAAAGCGAAAGCTAATAGTTTAATGGTTTATGATGGGCGGCAAGTTGGGATTTGAAGGAAGCCTAGTCGACTAGATCTAAAGTCGAAATTCATAAGTCTCCAATTTGGGATTTTAAGGTAAGAAGATTTTCCTAGATTTCTATTAGATTTCATCATTATATACAAGATTTTAACTTTATAAGGAGGATTAATGATTAAATATTATTATAGTAACTCGATAAGGATTTATGATGGAATTAAATATGAATCAAGCAAAAGAAAGAATCTCTAAGTTTAAGAAATGAGTAGTATTTCATTGCTCGAGATTGGCCAATTGGTTGTGGACCGCTTCGAACAACACCTTAGGCGGATATAGGTTGTGTCGACTAAGGATAGCGTCGATATAGAAAGCCTTGTTTTATCGGTAATCAGGTGTGTAGATTCTTGACACATAAGCTTTGTATATTATATGTATGTTATGGGCTAAAAGCCAGAAAAGGTGTGTAGATCTCTATCACACTAGTTAATCTGAATTATATGTATGTTATGGGCTAAAAGTGAAAAATGAGGTTTGTATGAACCGTCGTATTACCCGTAAAAGGTAGGAAAGGGATGCAGTGCGTAATTATAGAAACTTCTATGTGTATCAAGTATGTAAAAATATGTGATCTGTTTAGATAGTTTAATGTTTTGATTCTTGCATGTATGCATGGGATGAGATTGATTGATTTACTGGAAGGGAGGCGGTCGCGAGGCGATCGGTGGCTTTGCCACATAGGTCACATAGTGATCGGTATTTATGATGAAAGACACATTGTCGATATATTATTAAGGTCAAGAATGATCGGTGGCTTCGCCACATAGGTTACATAGTGATCGGTCTTTATGACAAAAGACAAATTGTCGATATGGTGTGTAGCGGATGGAGGGTTGATTGTAGAAATCCCACGGTGTGATGGTTGGTGCGGGGTGTGTAGAGGATGGACTCATAGGTTGGGATGGGCCATGTTGCATATTTTGTTACCCTTGTATATGGGCCAAGCCTCATAATGTGTTTGTGGGCCTCAAGCCTTTTATATGTTCTCGGGATTTTCACACTCGAGTCTTGGTGACTCAACTTTTATTTTCCCAACATTTCGGTGAGCGAGAGATCATGAACATGGGAGCCGAGGCGGACTCGAGGGGCCATCAAGTTTTATTTCTACAAATTATTTCGGGATTTCTTTAAGTTTATTTTATTTTTATTTGGGATTTTTTTAAGGCCCTTAGTTTTTATTCAACTAAGAAGTTTTCAATGTTATGCAACTTATAAATTTTATGTCAAGGTTTATTTATACTTAATAATACTAATATAAGATTTTATTTTTAAAATGTCACTTATTTACTCTAATAATGTCTAATTAACTTACGACTTCCAAAACCAACAAGGCAAAAGTTTTCAATGTACAAGCCGTGACACGCCAGATCCAGTCGAAACGCATGGGCCAGGTTTGGGGTGTTACAATTTTTATGTTTGCCTTACTATAATCATTTTATTTCTTGTATCATTCACAATCTTACGTTATTCTTCCTCTTAATTATCTATGTTAGTATTAAATGTTAGTATATTATGTAATTTTCGTAAATTATTTTTGGTATTTATGCTTTGTAATGTATTAATGCAATATTTTACTCGAATCATTTTTTAAATAAAAATACATTTTGCTAAATTATCCCAGCTTTATTCAAAAGTTTTTAAAAAAAATACGGTGATACATAATATTTAGGGGCTAGAAAAATTCTACCCTAACTCACTTGGGTTTCAATTTTCTCGTTGAACTTAAGAAATCAAGTATCCCTTTTTGAAATCAAAACCCATAAGTTTCAAATCAAAACTTATTCTCGGGATTTCGAGATGTTGTGTCCTAACTTATTGGATATGACATTTTGTTGTCTCGAGGTAATAATTTTTTACAAATAAAGGCAAGCTTAGTTTTGAAGTCTTGAAATGTTGCATCCTAACTCATTGGGTGTGACATTTTATTTCTTTGAGATAAGTGGGTCTTGGTGTACAATTTGATTTATTAAAGTTTTCTTTCAAACAAAAGGATCGTATTTTAAATTTTTCAATTTTTGACATTAAGACATTAGTTTATCAATAAGGTACCAATTTTTGGGCGTTACGAGGGTGCTAACCCTTCCTCGTACGTAACCAACTCCCGAACCCGTTTTCTTGAATTTCGTAGGCCAAAATCAATATTTTATAGGGTGATCCAATCACACCTAAGCAAAAAAGATCGGTGACGACTCCCGTTTTCGTTTTTAAAGTCGATCCCCATTTTTTTAAAAAAACTTAAAAATGGTTTCGACAGCTTGGCGACTCCACTGGGGACCAATAAGAAAGTCAAGCCATAAAATTGATTATTTTTCTATCTTTTGTCTAAAATTTAAAAATTCGATTTGAAAATTTGATGTGAAAATTACGATCTTTTTGTTGCATTTGTTTGTGTCATTGCATATGATTGTTATTTTCTTGCGCACATTGCATTGCATGACCGTTGTGGTCACACCTTTAAGTGGGAGTGAGAAACTATGTTTTCGTGAGGTTTTCACCTCCACATGGGCTAGTGGATTACTTCTGGGATACATCCGTAGGTATGTCTTCGTGAGATTTTCATCTCTGCATGGCCATAGGGAAATGTATTCCCCTGAACTGAACTCGATCCATATGAGCCTATAATGGGTGAGGATTGAGGAATCTGTTGGTTTAGGTACCCTCTCTTTAGAACCAAACCACATATAGTGAACCCTAGGAGCCCACTTTAGGTAGAACTATGTTGAACCCTGGCAGCTGATCGTGATCTGAGCATTTTAATATTTATATAATGAATGATCGAGCTTAGAAACTAACTATCACCACGATTGAGGCAAGCGCACCTATCGAATAGTAGTATAGCTTAGTGGCAAGACAAGAATGTCGAACCCAAAGGAACTAAAAGTGCTAGTACTGACTTTCTTTTTATTATCTAGCCTAAAATAAAGGGGATTTTATCTAACTAATTATTATTAAGCTAAGGATGCTAAGACACAAAGAATGAATTGGGAAATTACTTTTGGGAAAATCAATTAATCAAGACAATACCTGAGGAAGAATCCACCTAGACTTCACTTGTTATTTAACTCTAAACCAGACTATTTATTCACTTGACTAGATCCGTAGGATTTCTTAATTTATATTAATGCCTCTTTCGAGGCTACTAACATCTAACCCTAGGTTGATTAATTGAAATCTCTTTCTAATTAAAACCCCTAGTGTTGCATTAACTCGATTTATGGACTCCCATATTAGGTTTGACCCTAATCCGATAGATTTTCGTCGTCCTATTTCTAGGAGTGCGATCAACTCCGCTTAATTATGCTAGATCTACTATTAGACAGGGACTTTTGCTCCTCTGAATAAGCACATCAATACTTGAATCAATATCCTGAAATATTAAAGCAAGAATTAAGAACACATAATTAAGAACAAATCAAGTATTTATCATATAGTTTAGAAAACAATAACAAGATCTGTCTTAGGTTTCATCCCCCTCAGGTATTTGAGGGATTTAGTTCATGTTCATAAAAGAATACATCTTAGAAGAAAGTAAATAACAAAACATAAAGCAAAACCCTAAAACCCCTAAAGGAATTAAAGGGAAGATCCTCAGTCTTGAGCATGATCCCGGCTTCTTGAGATGGATCAACTGGCTTTCTTCGAGTAATTCCCTATATTCAGCCCTCTCTGGCTTCGCCTCCTTGGGCTCCCCCTTTTAGGTCACACTTAGGGTGTTTATATAGGCTTCGAAATGTCTTTCTTCGCCTCTAAGTAACTTTTTCCGTGTAGAATTAAAACGGGTCACAGCAGGGACACGCCCGTGTGGCACGCCCGTGTAAATTGAACCCAAGCCGTGTTTGAGTCTGCTAAAGTGGCACGGCCGTGTGGTGAACTCTAGCAGTGTTAATTTCTCACTTTGGCCCAAATTTTCCATTTTTGGCACGTTTCTCATTCTTTTCATCCTCTTATGCTCACCTAAGTATAAAACATGAAATTAAAGGATTAAGAGCATCAAATTCCACAATTCAAGGGATAAATCATCCAAAAGTATGCCAAATGTGGAATTAAAATATATATATTACAGTTTATCAAATACCCCCACACTTAAGCATTTGCTTATCCTCAAGCAAAATCCTCACTCACAATTAAAATTCATTCTTCTCAACTTATAGCTCCTATCAATAATGTTTCGAAATAATCCATAGGTAATCATACATTGAGAATTCAACTAAAAGAACATCAAAGTTTCAAACAATCTAAGTTGAGCATTTTATTCATGGAAAACATAGGTATCCCCCTTATCTAAGTAATTACATTTGATTCAAAATATCACAGGGTTAACATCCTCACTAAGGGTTCACTCAAATCACTCGAAGTGTTTAAGGGACAACAAATTAAGCACTCAATAGTCAACATAAAAAGTTAATCTCATAGGCTTGCATGAAAATCAAGTCTCCACCACTGTAAATTGAGATGATACATCGATCAAAAGGTCTTTAAGAAGGGTTGTAACGTGGCTTGATTCGGGGGTGGGGTTACAGCTAAAAGAGAAGGTTAGAATTGAGATCGAATTGATAAATTACCTAACTAGAAAAATGGACTAAAACTAAATAATTACAATAATAACACGAGCTTCTTCTAAAGATGTGAAACTTACTGTTTAAGCTCATAAAAACATAGAACTAATGAAAAATTTACTTTCAAACTTCTTCTTCTTCTTCTTCTTGAATCAGAACATACATGAATAGGATGAATTTAACCTGAAATAGAGAAAATAGTTAGGCAATTGATCAAATCAAATCTCGACATACTGGACATTAAGAGATTAGGGGAAGTAGAAATTTGGTTTAGGTTAATATTAAAAGGTAAGTCAAGAAATGGTTTATTAGGATTAAAGGGGTTCACTAGGGGTTAATTATGAAGGTAGAGTGGGTGGGTTAAATTCTAGGTGCCTTTATCATCTCACTATATCAAATCAAATGTGTGGTCTCGACATGCATAATCAAAAAAAGTTCTAGAATAACAAATCAATGTTGACTCACTCAAATCAATAATAAAAGTGAGCACGAAAGAATGTATGCTCTAAAGGCTCAAAATCTCATAGGAATTATTGGCTTTTGATGTCAACCCTGTGAACTTTAAACTTCAAGATAATACCTAAACTTGGGGAAATAACCTAGCAAATTTTTAATTTTTCAAAAATCAACTTATCATGCTTGATTCTCTAAAGCCTTCAAATTTAAACAATCAATGTACAACTGCCTATGTTTTAATTCAAGACATATCAATAAAAATCATAAATCAATTAGAATTTGTTCTAATAGTGACATGAGAAAGAAAAGACAAAATTCAGGGAATTGAGAATAATGTAAAAAGTTAGGAACTTTTCTAAATAAAATTCACCCCCCACACTTAAGATGTACATTGCCCTCAATGTATAAAAATATATGATAACAAAATAGTTAGAAATCATAAGAGAGGGAGAGAACTGAAACTTCCTAAATTTTGGATGGATTCCTTGAGTTGGAAGTGTGAAAACTTGATTCGGAGGTGTAAGATAAGTTGGAGGAGGCTATTCCGGTGGAGGTGGATACTAGGATCGTGGTGTGGTGATTCCCTAATAGCCTTTTGAACCTAAATCAAAGAAAACAAAATATAATAATATGAAGTAAGGACATGAAAGGTAAAAGGAAAGAAATAAAAAATAATAATGAAAGAAAAAGAAAAAATAAATGGCCTCAAAGGTCCTTGTCTTGTCGAGTTAATGAAGCGGCCGGCACGGACGTGATGGTGGTGCACGAGCGTGGTGGTGCATGAGCGTGGTGGTCGTACAAAGGCTAAAGGTACGGGGCATGTCGCACGCCCGTGTGACTTTCTCAGTATCGACCACGGCCGCCTCACACGGCATGTCATTTTATCTCAACCTGTGTTCTATAGGTAGTTTCGACCACGATTGCATCGCACGGTCATGGTATTTTATCATAGCCTGTGTTTTGGGGAAAGTTTCTATCCATGGACCACACGGTCTCCACCACACCGATGTGTCTAATCGTGGCGTCCACATGGCTACAGGCACGCCCGTGTACAAGGCCATGTGGTAAGGAAATTTGTGTTTTATTATAGTGATTAGTTTTTATTTAGATGCTAAAAATAAAAAATAATAACATTAGTGAAGTTAGTGTTCGGGTTGCCTCCCAAGAAGTGCTCATTTAAAGTCTTAAGCTAGACTTACCATTCATTCGCATAATCATGGTGGTTTGAAGAGTTGAAAATCCTTTCTCCTGCTATCAGTCCTATGATTCTTATATAGTTCGAGTCGAGTAGTGTTTACCTTAAAAGTGCCGAATTTAG
This sequence comes from Gossypium rotundifolium, assembly GCA_025506655.1. Taxonomy (NCBI): domain Eukaryota; kingdom Viridiplantae; phylum Streptophyta; class Magnoliopsida; order Malvales; family Malvaceae; genus Gossypium; species Gossypium rotundifolium. The sequence continues at coordinate 117,845,644 of CP106731.1, read as the reverse complement.
GATTAGTTACCTCGATTGTTCCATATGGATAGATATTCAGTACCTTTAAAGGGATTTCTTCGTTTGTAACAAGGTCTAAAGTGGTGATTCGAGGGTCTACTTTATTCAACAATACCTGATCTCTGATCTTCAATTGGTTTGGCTTATGGTGTTGCCTCGATTTTGCTTCGTGTGTTCCTAGTTTCTCTTTGAAATGTGTCTTCCACTCATCTAGTTCATCGATCTGAAGCCTCTGTTCCTCATGAGTTATTTCCTTGTTGGCATGAGGTCTAAGATTCGGCTTAGTTGTGTAGTTCTGTGGTGCTTCCTGAAAAGAAGGTTTAACCGAATGGTCATTAATAGAATTTATGTTCTCACCTTTATTACTTGATGTCCTAACCGAGTCAAGAGCTTGAAGAGTGATCATTTTGTCACCTGCACAAAGTGTGAATTCACTTGTACCAACATCAATTTTCGCTCTAGCAGTTGCTAAAAATGGTCTTCCTAAAATTAAAGGAATATTATTGTCCTCATCCATGTCTAAAACAACAAAGTCTACTGGGAATATGAATTTGTCAATTTTCACTAGTACGTCTTCAATTATACCCCTGGGAATTCTAATAGTTTTACTAATTGAATGCTCATCCTAGTTTGTTTGGGTTTCCCTAGACCTAGCTGTTTAAACATTTTATAAGGCATAACATTTATGCTTGCCCCTAAATCAGTTAAAGCATTATCAACAGATAAACTACCAATTAAGCACGGAATTGTAAAACTCCCTGGATCTTTTAATTTTTGTGGTAGTTTATTTTGCAAAATTGCTGAGCATACTGTATTTAGCTCCACATGCGATGCCTTGTCGAACTTCCGTTTGTTTGTCAAAAGCTCTTTTAAAAATTTCTTTGAATTGGGCATCTGCGAAAGAGCTTCAAGAAATGGTAAGTTAATATGTAATTTTTTCAAGAGTTTAAGAAATTTACCGGATTGTTCATCTGTGCGGTCTTTTTTCATCGCATTGGGTATGGCACACGAGGTTGGTACTCTGTAATTACCGGTTTTGGTTCATCTACCACATTCTTTTGCCTCACCTTTGGTTCATCTAACATTTCACTATCGTGAGCAGTTATTGCTTGAAGCTGCTCATTTGGGTTAGTTTTAGTGTTACTTGGCAAGCTACCTTGTGGTCATTCAGATATCAGCTTAGCAAGGTGTCCTAATTGGTTCTTGATTCCTTGAATCAATGCTTCTTGATTTTTGAGTGTTGTTTCGATGTTTTGGAAACGGGTTTTTGACACCGCGATAAATTCTGTTAGCATTTGTTCAAGGTTTGGCTTCTTCTCTTGTGGGTAGGGTTACTGTTAAAAGCATGGGAAGGGTTGTTTTCTCTGATTTCCTTGGCCATCCCATGAAAATTTGGGATGGTTCCTCTAACCTGGATTGTAAGTGTTACTATAAGGGTTATTTTGAGGTGTAAAATTATTACCCATATAGTTCATTTGTTCGCTTTCTATGCCAGGGTTGTAGGGTGGGTATTCTGTATTGTTCATCCCTCCTCGGTATGTATCACACTGCATCACTGGATGTACCTGCGAAGAACGATACAAACCATCAATCTTTTTATTTAACAGTTTTACCTGATTTGATAGCATGGTCAATGCGTCGAGGTTGAAAACACTGGCGGCTTTTGTTGGCCTTGTCCTTGTAACTTGTCACTGATAGTTATTCAGTGCCATCTCTTCTATAAACTCATAAGCCGCTTCAGGGGTTTTGTTATTTAGGGTTCTACCGGCGGCTGAATCAATCAACTACCTAGTTGAAGGGTTCACACTGTTATAAAAGGTTTGAACCTGTAGCCACAAGGGTAACCCATGGTGAGGGCACCTTCTCAATAGATCCTTGTATCTCTCCCATGTATCGTAAAGTGTCTTTAGATCCATCTGCACAAAAGAAGAAATATCATTCCTCAACTTAGCCGTTTTAGCCGGTGAAAAATATTTTAGCAAAAATTTTTGGTCATTTGTTCCCATGTAGTGATTGATCCTCGTGGTAACGAGTTCAACCACTGTTTATCTTTGTTCCTCAACAAAAAGGGAAACAACTGAAGGTGAATGGCATCATTAGAAACGCCATTTATCTTGAAAGTGTCGCAAAACTCTAGAAAATTTTCCAAGTGATTGTTTGGATCCTCATCCTGCAAACCATCAAACTGAAAAAATTGCTGAATCATTTATATAGTGTTAGGTTTCAGTTCAAAATTATTTGTAGAAATAACAGGTCTAACAATACTTGATTCGGTTCCTGTTAAATTAGGTTTAGCATAATCATACATAGTACGAGGAGTAGGATTTTGATTCATTAGATTTGCGGCAACCACAGGAGGTAGCGGATTATTATCAGCCATCTCTTCGGTAGTATTGGTTTCATCTTCTTACTCTTCTTGTATGTATTGTAGGCTTCGCCTTATTTCTCTTTGGTTTCTACGAACGATTGCCTTGATCTCATTGTCAAAAAGTAATGGTCATGACGGGTTCCTCCTAGTCATAAACAAGAAAACCCTATCAGAACAAATAATAGATAGATTAGAAAACTAAAAATAAAAATTAGAAATAAATAAATAAATAAATAAAAGAAAAATGGCTAAAGTAATAAAAATTGAGTGTTTTTAAATTTCAGTTCCCCGATAACGGTGCCAAAAATTGATCGTGATCTGAGAGTTTTAATATTTATATAATGAATGATCGAGCCTAGAAACTAACTATCACCACGATTGAGGCAAGCGCACCTATCGAACAGTAGTATAGCTTAGTGGCAAGACCGGAATGTCAAACCCAAAGGAACCAAAAGTACTAGTATTGACTTTTTTTTATTATCTAGCCTAAAATAAAGGGATTTTATCTAACTAATTATTATTAAGCTAAGGATGCTAAGACACAAAGAATGAATTGGGAAATTACTTTTAGGAAAATTAATTGATCAAGACAATATGTGAGGAAGAATCCACCTGGACTTCACTTGTTATTTAACTTTGAACCAGACGATTTATTCACTTGACCAGATCCTTAGGATTCCCTAATTTATATTAATACCTCTTTCGAGGCTACTAACATCTAACCCTAGGTTGACTAATTGAAATCTCTTTCTAATTAAAACCCCTAGTGTTGCATTAACTCGATTTATGGACTCCCATATTAGGTTTGACCCTAATCCGATAGATTTTCGTTGTCCTATTTCTAGGAGTGCGATCAACTCCGCTTAATTATGCTAGATCTACTATTAGACATGGAATTTTGCTCCTCTGAATAAGCACATCAATACTTGAATCAATATCCTGAAATATTAAAACAAGAATTAAGAATACATAATTAAGAACAAATCAAGTATTTATCATATAGTTTAGAAAACAATAACAAGATCCATCTTAGGTTTCATCCCCCTCAGGTATTTGAGGGGTTTAGTTCATGTTCATAAAAGAATAAATCTCAAAAGAAAGTAAATAACAAAACATAAATAAAAACCCTAAAACCCCTGAAGGAATTAAAGGGAAGATCCTCAGTCTTGAGCGTGATCTCGGCTTCTTGAGATGGATCAACTGGCTTTCTTCGAGTAATTTTTGTATTCAGCCCTCTCTAGCTTCGCCTCCTTGGGATCCCCCTTTTAGGTCATACTTAGGGTGTTTATATAGGCTTCGGAATGTCTTTCTTCACCTCTAAGTAACCTTTTTTCGTAGAATTAAAACGGGTCATGGTAGGGACACGCTCGTGTGGCACGCCCGTGTAAATCAAGCCCAGGCCGTGTTTGAGTCTACTAAAGTGACACGGCCGTGTGGTGAACTCTAGGCCATGTTGATTTCTCACTTTGGCCCAATTTCTCCATTTTTGGCCCGTTTCTCGTTCTTTTCATCCTCCTATGCTCACATAAGTGTAAAACATGTAATTAAAAGATTAGAAGCATCGAATTCCACAATTCAAGGGATAAATCATCCAAAATTATTCCAAATATGGGATTAAACTATATATTACGGTTTATCAACAGTCACCTGGATAGGTGTTTGACTATTTTCTCTTTGATTTGATTTTTACCATCTGTATATGAGACTAACGTGTTTTTTTTTTTATGATTACATTGCATTTCATCATCATAAAAAGGAGGTGTTGATTCATATTCGATTGCTAAATAGAAGAGTTTGTCATAGGAAAATGGATTTCTTAATAAAGTGGGTTATAATATGTTCATCCAAATATACTCCAAGTAAACACAACGAGAAAAGGTTGATAGTATATGACCTTGCCTCGTTTCCCGAGGATTCAAGCCAACAAGGATTATTCGAGAGTCATCACGTCTCAAATTTCTTAAAGTAGCTTATGAGCATCGTAGAGGATAAGTGAGTGAAGAGTCATGGCCTGGATCAAGCAACAAGGAGCTAGAAGAGGCATCTATTGAGAAAGTTCATGGGACACGACCATAACATTTGGATATGAGGAAAAAGATTGGTGTCTTTACTTGGGCTATGAGGACAAAGCCACATATGTAATCTGCTTTATGTAAAGAAATTTATTTTTTAGAAAAGTTCTGCTAATTGAATTGAATTTAGAATCAACGCCTCTTTTTATTTTTACATTCATTCTATGCATTTGCATTACATCACATCATATGCATTAAAATTTGTAGAAAGACTCTAATTAATTAAAAATCATTTCAGTAACTTGGAAACCGACAAAAGTCTACTGAACTGAGCATCGTTATGGTACTCGTGCAAGAACAAAAGCCATGGATCGAAGGTTGGAAAGAATAGAGCAAATAAAAATATAGATGCAAGAGCAATTGACCAAAATTCAACAAGAAATGCGGAACAAATGCTACTAGCCAGAGGACTTGAAAAAAAGAGTGGCCCAGTGGTCAACAGTGGGGATGATAATGAAGACATCATTTATTCCCCAAGTTTTTCCCCAATAAGTGTCTCGACCCAACCAGACACGCATTCGCATGGGGTACCCATCATTATCGGACCCCAATGTCAGAATGATACCTCAGCCCTGTGGAACTTCCCAATGGGCTTAGGCTTTAGCCCGGAGGATGATCGAGCCAAACTGGTTGTTCTGGCAGAAACAAAGGAAAGGGGAGAGTGGACTTTAAAGGCCCCGAAGAAGAAGGAAAAGGAAGCGAATAGTACGAGTAGGTATGACAAAGGCCATTCGAAGCCGATTATAGTAAACCAGCCAAGGACGGTAATTACCAGCCATGAAGTCTCCCCAAGGCAAGAACCCAATCCAAGACCAAACTCAGAAAAACCCCAATTCGCACCCATCCAATCACTTATAGGGAGTTGTACCAAATTTTTTTGACGCACATGTTGTATCCCTTTTATGTAGAACCAATACGGCCTCCATACCCCAAATGTACGACGTAAATGCCCAATACGAATATCATAGGGGAATCACAAGGCCTTCGATCGAAAACTACGTCACTTTTAAAAAGATAATCAAAAGACTCATCAAATTGGGTATCATGAAATTCGATGATCCCTCTGGTGCAGAGAATCTGTTACCCAACCTTTCTATTAAAGGGGTAAACATTATGAGTTCCACGATAGATAGGGGCATGAGATCCAAGAATGCATCGAGCTCAGGGCCCTAGTGCAAGGCCTGATGAATAATAAATTGAGGAGATCAAAGACCCGGTGGGAATGTTGGGGAATCTAAACATTAACGACATATTCGAAGAGAGAACCGGGGAATAGGCTTTTCCAAGCTTCTGCCTTTACGTACTTGGGGTGTTTTGAACAATGGGACTGTGGAAGAGATCATTGTATTTTTAGAACTAAATTAGAGTAATATTCAAAACACACTTGTTTCCTTAAGCCTAGAGGCGATAAGAATCCTTTTGTGAAATAGGCTTGTTTCCAAAATTTTTATTTTAATAAAATGCATCTTTTTGAACAAATATTCTTTTATTCTTTCCATGTATAGATTCTTTTGTTCTTTAGACTTTCTTTTAGATATTCTTTTATTCTTCATTCATGACTATACCATGTAAATAATCATCCTTAGAATCATTTATTCTTTGAAATTTGCCTTCGTACCTACAATAGGTCTCCAGATATCAACGATGTGATCAACACTGCTACTGACTTAGAGGCTCCTTTTGAGTAAGATATGTGTCTAAAGGGATCTTAGGACTTTAAAAATGATAGAGATTGTAACTTATCTTTTGATTTGTTAAGAATGGTAGAACAAGATGAAAAACATACCCTACTTTACAAAGGGACAGTAGATATTATGAGCCTAGAAAAGAGGTGAAGATTGTAGCCTAGCTCACCACAGAAATAAGATGAGACATCATTCAAAGATATTTTTGCACGATCATATCAGGACATGTCTGGGCTACTGAGACGTGGGTACATTGAAATCTTAAAAGAGGTCCATAAGGATGTTAGAAGGACACATGCTAATGGTTTTACAATAGCCAAGCTAATCATGAGGTTCGGGTACTGCTAATCTACATAGAAGGGGATGGCATTAGTTATGTCGTATTTAGGGAGACAAGATTCATATGCCTCATTAATTTCTTCACACACTTTTTTATGTGGGGCAGGCCAATCTCGGAAAAATTTCTAGTATACATTGATTTATCTTGGTGGTCATTGATTACTTCACTAAGAAGGAGAACGTAGCTTCACATGTCAATTTTACAAGGTCGATAGTTAAAAAAAAAAAGGATCAAACGCCGACAAAGAATGCCAAAAAGGACAATGTCAAAAATTTGTAGTCTGTTCAAAATTAGACACCATACCATAGAGCAACAAAGGCAACCAAAAAGAAAAAAAATAAAACAAGGATTGTAGGAAAGATGACTAGGACTTGTAAAGATTGGCATAAAGAAGTTACCATTTATGATTATTGAACGTTGGCCAGGACCTTTGCTAGGGCAACATCTTACCCATTGGTTTATGGAATGGAAGAGTTTTTCCCAATTGAACCTAATCGAAGAAAAAGTTAAAAGTTATCCATCACGGTTAGGTGATGCAAGCTTACGACAAAGAGGTTCATCCTAGATAATTCCACGAGGCAAATCCTAGATAATTCCACGAGGCAAACCTGATGTTGAAAAAGAACTTTCTTATACAAAAGGATTTCAGAGGAAATCAGATGCCAAACTGGGAAGGACCTTATGTAGTCAAAAAGGGCTTGTTCTAGAGGAGCATTGATATTGACCGAGACGGATGGCGAAGACTTGCCCAATTCGGTGAATTCAGGATCAGTCAGGAAGTATTTTACTTGAAATGGTAAAGGCCAAAGTGAAAACCCGCAAAGGGCGCTTTGAGACCAAAGGGGTTTTGAGTCGAAAACCAGAAAAGGGCGGATCAAATTTTGATAGAAAGTAGGGCATGTGGTAGTCTTGCTATGCTTGGATTAATAATGAGGAAGTATGCTACATTTTCGGGCATTGAAAAGTACTCGGACCCCCTAAACACATATTGAGCTCAAAATGGTCCTCAAGAAGTTCGTACAGAGAAGCTCAAGCTGCGATATCTAGGGCATCTAGTTTCCCATTTTACCCATTTTTGAATTTGCTATCTTTGATTACCTTATTCTTTTCAAGATATGCCCTAATCAATTTTCTTTTATTGCCTTGGCTATCTTTGATTAATTGTTTCGAGCTAGGCTCCTGATTAATTTCCTTCTTGTCCATTGTTGTGATCTTTTCAAGCGTTTTATATTGAAATAACGATTAATGGACTAATAATACTTTTATAAAAGGAGCTTCGCATATTACTCTGGAAGTTTCTAAATAATATGAGAATCTGAAACAGGACTATTGTTTAGAACTTACCAAGCCTAAGGGTTGGAAATATTGAAAGATGATTATCTCTTCGGATTTTTATTAGATAAGACATTTCGTCAGTGATACCATCTCGACAAATGACGAGCAATGTCAACCCAAGAGTAAAAGGGGATCATTCTTGGGAAAAGAAAAATGATACTGTGAATTCATGCAAATTTTAGGCACATACATCTGGTCATTACACCCAGGGAATGGTGTAACAGATCAAATTGATTGAAGATGATACAAATTCTATACCTCTGAATGGTAACAGGATGGATGGAAGAAACCAAATGTTGTTCCTTTGAAGTTGCAGTGGGAGGTACAATCTTTATGTCCCAAGGTTCAAGTGGAGTGGACTCAGAATTACCATGGGGCGAATTATTTGAGCAGAATATGATTGATACTTCGAGAGGAATGAGGATGAAGAATAGATGAGTGATGACACCTTAAGTAGGAATCATGCTCATAACATTTCTGCTTTCATATATCATAGCGCATTTAATTAAGAGCATTTGATTCATTTCGATTAGGGCATCTTAATCATTCGACATAAGCATATACCCATTCTACAGGACAATGTAGTAGGGTCGATTGAAGCTTTTCGCCTGCCTCCTTGAGTTTGCAGCAGAGCAGACTAAACACAGTAGATCTTATCTTTCTGAAGTTGCAGGAAGCAGATCGAAGATATTAGGCTGCCTCCCTGAAGTTGTAGCGGAGCAGACTGAAGATAGCAGATCTTATCTTCTTAGAGTTGCAGGAAGTAGATAAAAAATATTAGCTTGCCTCCCTGAAGTTGCAGCGGAGCAGACTGAAGATAGTAGATCTTATCTTCCTGAAGTTGCAGGAAGCAAATCAAAGATATTAGTCTGGCATTCCTGAGTTTGTAGTGGAGCAGACCAAAGATAGCAGATCTTGCCTTCCTGAGATTGCAGTGAAGCAGATTGAAGACACTAATCTTGTCTCCCTGAGTTTACAGTGGAGCAGACTAAAAATAGCAGATCTGGCCTTCCTGAAGTTACAGTGAAGCAGATCGAAGACATCAGCCTTGTCTCCCGAGTCTGCAGTGGAGCAGACTAAAAATTACAGATCTTATCTTCCTGAAGTTGTAATGAAGCAGATCGAAGACATCAGCTCGACGTCCCTGAGTTTGCAGCAGAGCAGACTAAAGATAGCAGATCTTGCATTCCTAAGGTTGTAGTGAAGCAGATCGAAGACACCAATCTTGTCTCCCTGAGTTTGCGGTGGAGCAGAACAAAAATAGTAGATCTAGCCTTCCTGAAGTTGCAGTGAAGCAGATCGAAGACATCAGCCTTATTTCCCTGAGTTTGCAGTGGAGCAGACTAAAAGATAGTAGATCCTGCCTTCCTGAGGTTGCAGTGAAGTAGATCAAAGGCACCAGTCTTGTTTCCCTGAGTTTGCAGTGGATCAGACTAAAGATAGTAGACCTGGCCTTCTTGAGGTTGCGGTGAAGCAGATCGAATACACTAGCCTTGTCTCCCTGAGTTTGCAGTGGAGTAGACTAAAAATTGCAGATTTTGTCTTCCTAAAGTTGCAGTGAAGTAGATCGAAGACATCAACCTGACCTCTCTGAGTTTGCAGCAGAGCAGACTAAAGATTACAGATCTTGTCTTCCTAAAATTGCAGAGAAGCAGATCAAAGACACTAGCCTTGCATCTCTGAAGTGGTAGTGGAGCAGACCGGAGAAAGCAAATCTTATTTTTCTGAAGTTACAGTGAAGCAGATTGAAGCCGTCAAACTTAGCAGTAGAACAAATATTCCAATACTTCTGAAGTTGCAGTAGTTGCAGAGAAGTAAAGTTAAATTCCAATACCCCTGAAGTTGCAGTTGGGTTGAAAGCCATTTGGAGAAGACAGGGACCAAGAAGTCAAGACTCAGCACGACCGGGCAAAATTGGTCTTTTATAGTCTTTGCTCTATTCCCGTTACACAATAATGAGCAAAAAGGGACAGCTGTAATAGGCCCAATTTGCCCGGGCCCATAAACCATACAAATAAATAAAAACAAAAACCAAAAATAACAAACCAAATAAAATGTCCACAGTCCATTTACATAGCCCAAAATTACCTAACTACAAAACAATTCCAAAACCTAAATAAGTCCAAATACACTACAACCCAATTCTAAAACCCCAACCCAATTTACATAAAGCCTAACCCAAATTTCACAGCCCATTTGGCCCAAAACATAAACAATTTTCAACAAACCCTAACCCTAGGGCTAACTATCTCCACCATTCCATGCATGTGCGCCTTCACCACCGGACATCGCACCACCATCAACGCGCGAATAATGCCGGGATTTTCGCCATTCACCTGCAAAACAAGGAAAGAACGTAGACAATAGTAGTAAAATAAGGTTTTTGTATTTATTATCAGTTGATTTACTTTGGTTATAAAAACCAATCAAAATCATTGTAAATGGAGGATTTTTTTTTTTTTACAGATACACAATCCGAAAGAAATCAAGCAAAGGTTTATTTATGTTTTTATTTTTCCTTTTTCCCGAATCTGCCTACATATAATTTGCATTTCTATTTTGTTTTGTTTTACTACATATACAATTAAATAAACTGTAAAACAAAGATGGAAAAATTACCTGTTTTTGAATTCCACGACGCTCGACAATGGCAGCAGGCGGCGATGATCGGCACCGGAGTCCTTGCCAAGGGAAAGGGGCAGAGAGACCTGCTGAAATTAAAAAAAAAGTTCAAATGAAAATTTTTGTATAAAAATTATTTATATAGAAACATAGAAACGACGCCGTTTTTGCTTACGTCAATAAGCACTAAAATTACGTCATTTAAGGGCTAAGATCCGCGTGTTGACCCGATACCCGGAGAGGATCCGCGTGTTTTTGTTAGAGGGTCTAATTGCTGTATAGGCCCTTCCGTATTATTGCAATTTTGTAATTATGTCCAATTTGCATCTTTCTTTATTTTCAATTTGGCCCTGAATTATGGCCTTTGTTTCAATTTGGTCCTTAAGGCCATTTTAAGGCAGATGCTGGAACAGCGTCGTTTAGGAGATAAGGCATAATTGCCCAATAGGTCTCTACAATGTGACGTGTGTTCTAATTTGGTCCTTTTACATTTTTACTCTCGATTTTATTTTTATTTCGATTTAATCCTGTTTCCTTGATTTTTAATCCTCTTTTATTTTTCTTATTTTTAATTACTTTAGCATTATATCAAATTATTTCATTTTTAGGTTATTCTATTAAATTCTATATTATTTTTATATTTTATAAAATTTGTATATTGGGTACTATTTAAATTATTTTCTCATTAATATAAAGTTTCCCTATATTGTATATTTAAATTGCTTTCTCATTAATATAAAGTTTCTATATTGTATACTTTAAATATGTAAATTATTTATGTATATATATTATATTATTATATTATATATATTTTCTTTATATTTTAAAGTTTTATCTACACTATTTATTTATTTTAACAAAATACATTATTTATTTTATCATGTACATATATTATCTATTTTAGATTTTGCCATATCATTTTTTTACATGTATATTTTTTAAAAATTTTGTTGTAGTATCTATATATTATTTGGTATATTTCATGTATCGACCGAATTTGGGCCTACTAGGATTGGGCCTATTGGGCCTTGAGCGTAGGAGCGTTTTAAAATTTTTGAGAATATGAGAACGGCATTATTGCTAGTTGGACCTATTAGGTAAGTGATTTTGGAAGGTTACAGGGTTTCTATGAAGTCCCGGGATCAAACTTGAGCTTTAGGAAAATTTTGGTTTTAGGTGAATAAAAACCTAGGAGTTAGTAAGTAGGCTTTAAGAATAAAATGTGGAGAAAAATGACATAAAAGGAGTTGTGGTCTAGTGGCAAATGGCGCCACATGGGAGACAAGGAAATGACGCCATAGAGGAAGCAAGGGGTCCAAGGTTCAAGTTTTGGCGCTTGCATTTCATTTTGATTTCCTTTTCAAATGGATTTAGACTTTGGCCATAGACTTATCCTTAGTGGCGCATGTTTTAGACAACAAGAAGCTAGTTGGCAAGGTGGCTAGGGGTGTGGAGTATGTGCAAAGGAGCCTGAGTTCGAAACCCCTTGCATGAAAAATGTAATTATTTTGCTCAAAAGAAGACAAGAGGTTGTGTTGGAATGGAACTCTACATGGTGGATGGAGACTTGGTCAATCAAGTTTGAATGGGAGGTGAAGAGCAAATTGAGCAGCAAAAATGGGAGCAAATCATGGGATTTCAAGTGGGGGAAGTGTTTGGCCGAATGTGGAGTGTGTGGGGATGAGAATTTGGCTAGGGGGTTGGTTTTGGGTAGCAAATTTGGCATTTGGTGAGGGTAGCAAAACCGAAACCTCTTGTGTGTACCATTGTGTTGTTTTTTCTCTTCTTGTCATTTTGGGTTCTCTTCCTCCAATTTGCTTGTGCCGAATTTCTTTTCATCTCTTTTCTCCCTCTTTTTTGCTTTGTTTTCGTGCATTGTTCATTACTTGATACCTAAACATCTCTTGTCGAAACCCTTCCTCTATCTCCTCCCATTTGCTTTTTCTTCTACACCATAGCCGAAACCCCTACTCCTTTTTTGTCTCTTGTCTTTTCTCCATTAGCCGAATCTCCTTTCTTCTTCCATCTGAATCTATCCTCTTCTCTTTTTCTAAAAGCCAAACATTGTCTAGTCTGAAGCTGGGTATTCTTTTGCCTGCTGAATCTACCTTGTGTATTCAGCTCTTTTGTGATCAAGGTAATGTTTCTTTTTCCTTTGGTTCTTTTCCCTTCTTTCTATTTCTCTTTTTCTCTCTGGTAAAGTTGAATCCCTCACTTTACCTCTTCTTGTCTAAGGCCGAATCAGAATACTCCTCTCTACCCCGAATCTTGTTTGTTTCTGTGTGGAAGTCGAAACTCTCTTTTTGACTTTTTTAGCTAGGCCGAATCTATTAGAGGGTTAGTATACCCTTTCGTCCTTCTATTAATCTCTGGTTCGATTGTGAAATCTACGAACTTGAAACCGAAACCATGCGTTTTAGGCCACACGAGCGTGTGGGCCCCTTTCAGGCCTGAAATGGATTTTAGGCCCAATAGTTTTGTAGAGACCCAAAAAGGGTCCTGTGTCACTCGAGACTACAGTAGGCCTTCAGAGAGGCCGTTAAATGTAAAATTACCAAAATACCCTTGGTGGGTAAACTACCGTTATACCCTTAAGGGTTAATTTGTACGATTGTGTGTATTTTGTTTAACTGTTCATGATGGTAACTTATTTCATACATCATTTCGTTTTGTACTTTGCATACATGACATTTTGTATGGGTTTGGGATATTGATGATCAGAGGAGGTGTAATCTGGTGGCTCTGCCACATTCTATCTGGTGTCCATGCCACGCATATTCTGTTATTCTGGTGGCTCCGCCACAAATTCTGTGATTAGCAGCTTGTCTTCCATATTGGTGTGTTGGGCTGGGTGGGTTGACTTGGTTCTCACAGGTGTGTTGGGCTGGTACGGGGGTGTGTGGCGGATGGATTGTTAGGTTGGGCTGCATACTTTGTTTGCATGATCATGTTTATAGGGCTAAGGCCCAGATTGTTACCAAATAGGACTTTGGCCCAGTCTACTTCTGTATCGGCTCGGGCCTAGTTAATGACCGTTTAGGGGATTACACACTGAGTTCTCGTAATTCACCCCCTTTCTCTTAATCTTGCAGGTAATTCCCAGCGTTAGAGGATTTGGAGCTGTGGAGGACTCGGTGGTGGCTATACATCGGAGTTATTTCTCGCGAACTTTAGTAAATTCAGTTTTGCTTTATTTTAAGATTATTTATTTTGGGTTAATATTTTTAATAAGGCCTTTGGATTTTATTTTCTTTTAACTTTCAATTCGGCTATTTTTAAATTGTTAGATGTTTGAATACTGGTTTTCCAAAAAGCTAATAACCATTTTTCAAATATCACGTTTCCACAACTATTCAAGTTCGATTTTCACAAAAAAAGTAGTTTTTTTTAAAATAATGGCAACTTTACAAAAACAGACATTAAGCAAATCATGTTTTGAAAACAAACAACGAAACTCAGAGTTTCAAAAAGAGATGTAACATTTTTAACGAACGCTTAGCTTTTTAACTTCCCTTTGATGTGACATGCTAGATCCGACCATGGCGTCTGGGCCGGGTTTGGGGTGTTACATTTTATGGTATTAGAGCTCGGTTGCAAAACTTGGCTGTAGAACGGGTTTGAAATTTTTTCCAAATCAGTTTAAAAATATGGTTTAGAAAAAAATATAGCATTACTGAAAGTATGGCACACTGAGTCTTTGGCACCAAATTTGTAAGTCTTCTTACTTTATATCTGATGATTTGATGAAATGACTGTAGGGAGAAAACTACTAGAGATAGTGGCAGTATACTGAAACTTTTAGCCATAGGAGCTATGATTATAGAGATTGAGACATTAGGAAATTTGATCTGCGAGAACAACTCTTATACCTGTTTTTCATAAAACACTTGTTAATAAACATTGGAATTATAGATTGATTCATAAAATTCTTAATCAGATTAACTTGATTCAGTAATATGAGTATAAGAGGACGCGGAAGAGGTATACGGGCCGTGGTAGAGGCCGAGGTTCTAGGGCTGGATCCTTAGCACTGGGGCATATGCCCGAAAGGGAGGCGCTGGCACCTCCAGTGACTGAGACGGGGTGTCATGACCGAGCCGGGGCTGATGTGCTGACTCAACTAGTTAGGGAAGTATTAGAAGCGGTTAAAGAAATCAGTGAAACACTTTGAGTTGGGTGCGTGGACTGTAAGAAGAAAAGAGATCGCGGTTTTCTAGGGTCGCAGTCTTATTCGATGAAGCATGTGAAGGCACGTCCAAACTTTCCAGCTTGCGAATATTACATAATGCGTCATCCGGGTGAATATTGGAGGAGGTCAGGAGCATGCTTGAGATGCGAGTCTAAGGAGCATAAGGCTCGAGAATGTTCCATCACCATTAAGTCGAGTATGTTTTGGTTGGATGTGGTGTTTTGAATGTAGAAAATTTTATGTATGTGTGATAAATACATGTTTGCTTCTGTGGTTAGATATTTGGTTGGGTGAAGAGGTTTCTAGATTAGGTTAGAAGTGTATTCATGTTATTGTAATAAGAGTGCGCAGCGGCGGCATGGTAGAGTAGCCTATGTTAAACCACTGTTAGATAGCTAGAAATTTTGAGGACGAAATTTCTTTAAGGGGGTAAATTTGTAACGACCCGAATTTGGGCCTAGTAGGATTGAGCCTATTGGGCCTTGAGCATAGGAGCGTTTTAAAATTTTTGAGAATATGAGAACGACATTATTGTAAGTTAGACCTATTAGGTAAGTGATTTTGAAAGGTTACGGGGTTTTTATGAAGTCCCGGGATCAAACTTGGGCTTTAGGAATATTTTGGTTTTAGGTGAATAAAAACTTGGGAGTTAGTAAGTAGGCTTTAAGAATAAAATGTGGAGAAAAATGACACAAAAGGAGTTGTGGTCTAGTGGCAAATGGCACCACATGAGAGACAAGGAACTGACGTTATAGAGGAAGCAAGGGGTCCAAGGTTCAAGTCTTAGCGCTTGCATTTTATTTTGATTTCCTTTTAAATGGATTTAGACTTTGGCCATAGACTTATCCTTAGTGGTGCATGTTTTAGACAACAAGAAGCTAGTTGGCAAGGTGGCTAGGGGCGTGGAGTATGTGCAAGGGAGCCTGAGTTCGAAACCCCTTGCATGCAAAATGTAATTATTTTACTCAGGAGAAGACAAGAGGTTGTGTTGGAATGAAACTCTACATGGTGGATGGAGATTTGGTCAAACAATTTTGAATGGGAGGTGGAGAGCAAATTGAGGACCAAAAAGGGGAGGAAATCATGGGATTTCAAGTGGGGGAAGTGTTTGCCCAAATGTGGAGTGTGTGGGGGATGAGAATTTTGGTTAGGGGGTTGGTTTTGGGTAGCAAATTTGGCATTTGGTAAGGGTAGCAAAACTGAAACCTCTTGTGTGTACTATTGTGTTGTTTTTTCTCTTCTTGTTATTTTGGGTTCTCTTCTTCCAATTTGCTTGTGCCGAATTTTTTTCATCTCTTTTCTCCTTCTTTTTCGCTTTGTTTTTGTACATTATTCATTGCTTGATACCTAAACATCTCTTGGCTGAAACCCTCCCCTCCATCTTCCCCATTTTCGTTTTCTTCTACACCATAGCTGAAACCCTACTCTTTTTTTGTCTCTTGTCTCTTCCCCATTAGCCGAATTTCCTTTTTCTTCCATCTAAATCTGTCCTCTTCTCTTTTGCTAATAGCCGAACATTGTCTAGTCTGAAGCTGGGTATTCTTTTGCCTGCTGAATCTACCTTGTGTATTCGGCTCTTCTGTGATCAAGGTAATGCTTCTTTTTCCTTTGATTCTTTTCCTTTCTTTCTGTTTCTCTTTTTCTCTCTGGTAAAGCCGAATCCCTCACTTTACCTCTTATTGTCTAAGGTCGAATCAGAATAATCCTCTCCACCCCGAATCTTGTTTGTTCTTGTGTTGAAGCTGAAACTCTCTTTTTGACTTTTGTGGCTTGGCTGAATCTATTGGAGGGTTAGTTTACCCTTTCGTCCTTCTACTAATCTCTGGTTTTCGAGAGTTGGTTAGTAAGTAAGAGACTTGACGTGCTTAATTAGAGGGCCAACTAAACACCTATCCCTTGCAATGGATTTCTTGGATTGTTGGCATTCTAGAAATAGTGTCGAGTATCGCAAATCGTGAACAGGTGTGTAATCTTACACCCCTCTGAATGCATGCTTGCAATGTTCTGCGAATAGGCCAAAAGCCAAAAAGCCGAAAAACTAGCATCTGTGACCACTCGAGCGTGCGAACGCTCGTAGTGGTAAATTGAAATATGATTAATGACAGTAAGTCATTGAGAATGTCACGAGAACTCTCGCGAAATTGAGGCTGTAACGGGCCTGATCGAGCTGAAACGGGCCAAATGGGCCCAACGGGCTATCCGGCCTACTCGGGCAAAATTTTTGGAAAACTATCAAGCGATAGGTTCGATTGCGGAATTTGCAAACCTGAAACCGAAACCATGCGTTTTGGGCCACACGAGCACGTGGGCCCGTTTGGGCCTGAAATGGATTTTAGGCCCAATAGTTTCGTAGAGACCCGAAAAGGGTCCTGTGTCGCTCGAGGCGACGGTAGGCCTTTGAAGAGGCCATTAAATGCAAAATTACCAAAATACCCTTAGTGGGTAAATTACCGTTATACCCTTAGGGGTTAATTAGTACGATTGTGTGTATTCTGTTTAACTGTTATGATGGTAATTTATTTCATTCATAATTTCGATATGTGCTTTGCATACATGACATTTTGCATGGGTTTGGGATATTGATGATCGAAGGAAGTGTAATCTGGTGGCTCTGCCACATTCTGTCTGGTGGCCATGCCACGCATATTCTGTTATTACGGTGGCTCATACAAATTCGTGATTAGCGACTTATCCGCCATATTGGTGTGTTAATGGGTGGGTTGACTTGGTCCCCACAGGTGTGTTAGGCTGGTACGGGGGTGTGTAGTGAATGGTTTGTTAGGTTGGGCTACATACTTTGTTTGCATGATCATGTTTATAGGCTAAGGCCCAGATTGTTACCAAATAAGGCTTCGGCCCAATTTGCTTCTGTATAGGCTCGAGCCCAGTTAATGACCGATTACGGGATTACACACTGAGTTCTCGTAACTCACCCCCTTTCTCTTAATCTTGTAGGTAATCCCCAGCGTTAGAGGATTTGGAGCTGTGGAGGACTCGGTGGTGGCCATACATCGGAGTTATTTCTCACGAACTTTAGTAAATTCAGTTTTGCTTTATTTTAAGATTATTTATTTTGGGTTAATATTTTGTAATAAGGCCTTTGGATTTTTTTTCCTTTTAACTTTCAATTCGACTATTTTTAAATTGTTAGATGTTTAAATACTGGGTTTTCCAAAAAGCTAATAACCGTTTTTCAAATATCACGTTTCCGCAACTATTCAAGTTCGATTTCACAACAGAAACAGTTTTTTTAAAATAATGACAACTTTACAAAAACAGACATTAAGCAAATCATGTTTTGAAAATAAACAACGAAACTCGAAGTTTCAAAAAGAGATGTAACATTTTTAACGAATGCTTAGCTTTTCAACTTCCTTTTGGTGTGACATGCTAGATCCGGCCATATCGTCTGGGCTGGGTTTGGAGTGTTACATTTCATCTATCTTATATTGTTATTTTACTTTTATACTTGATCTTGTATGTAAAGTTTCATATTCATTTCATAGTTTTTTATCTTTCGCATATTTTTTTTGTTATTTACTACTTTATATTTTTCTTATTTGTTTATTCATGTTCTTTTATTTGCTTATTATTTTTATGTTTGCATTAGTATAATCATTTTATTTCTGTATCATTCGCTATCTTACGTTATTCTTCCTCTTAATTATCTATGTTAGTATTAAATGTTAGTATATTATGTAATTTTCAGTAAATTGTTTTTGGTATTTATGCTTTGTAATGTATTAATGCAATATTTTACTCGAATCATTATTTTAAATAAAAATACATTTTGCTAAATTATCACATTTTATTCAAAAGTTTTTTAAAAAAATACGGCGATACATAATATTTGGGGGCTTCGAGAAAAATTGTACCCTAACTCACTAGGTTTCAATTTTTCTCGTTGAACTTAAGAAATCAAGTATCCCTTTTTGAAATCGAAACCCATAAGTTTCAAATCAAAACTTATTCTCGGGAATTCGAGATGTTGTGTCTTAACTTATTTGATATGACGTTTTGTTGTCTCGAGGTAAGGATTTTCTACAAATAAAGGCAAGCTTAGTTTCGAAGTCTTGAAATGTTGCATCCTAACTCATTAGATGTGACATTTTATTTCTTTGAGATAAGTGGGTCTTGGTGTACAATTTGATTTATTCAAGTTTTCTTTCAAATAAAAAGGATCGTATTTTAAATTTTTCAAATTTTCGACATTAGGACATTAGTTTATCAATTAGGTACCAATTTTTGGGCGTTATGAGGGTGTTAACCCTTCCTCGTACATAACCTACTCCCGAACCCATTTTATTGAATTTCGTAGGCCAAAATCAATATTTTATAAGGTGACCCAATCACACCTAAGCAAAACAGATCGGTGGCGACTCCTGTTTTCGTTTTTAAAGTCGATCCCCATTTTTTTTAAAAAATTAAAAATAGTTTCGACAGCTGTTTTGTAAGTTTTATTTCCATATTAATAGGTGGCATCAAAAATAAATAAATAAATTGGTGCTACCAATTTTAGTGTTGATGTGGCAAAAACAAGCTTTTTTATTGGTCAAGGGGAAAAGCTTTTTCTGAGTTTCCCTTGAAAATAGCACTAGCTGGGCGCATTTTTGTAAAATTGGCCCATTTTGTTAATTTTAACAAAAGTGGCCTATTTTTGTTATTTTGAAAAAAAATGAGCATTTTCTAGTAATTCAGCTGACTAAATTACTAAGCGTCGCTTTTTTTAAAAAAATTAATGTATTAGGCCATTTTTTTCCAAAAATTACTATACTAGTCTCATTTCCCTTATTTTTTAAGCGTTTTTGGAAAATCGACCTAATCCCGTAATTTTTTCAAAAATATGGCCTAATTTGGTAATTTTTTTTAAAAATGACATGTTTTTGGTAATTTAGTCATTTAAAACACTAAAATGTTTCATTTAAGAAAAAAATCGATATATATATAATTCATGGTGGCGTCGAATTCTAAAATATTCACATCTCAACATGATGCAATAAATGATTAAATTTTATGTATTAACTTGATTAGTATTAATATTATTGTTAGTACAAAAAAATTAATGTACATGTTTTAAAGGTCGAAGAAGAATTATAAATAATGTAAAAAAAAAAAAATTGCGATACCCAATCTAACATCAATT
Organism: Gossypium rotundifolium; assembly: GCA_025506655.1. Taxonomy (NCBI): domain Eukaryota; kingdom Viridiplantae; phylum Streptophyta; class Magnoliopsida; order Malvales; family Malvaceae; genus Gossypium; species Gossypium rotundifolium. The sequence goes on along the minus strand of CP106731.1, from coordinate 117,825,890 downwards.
TGTATTGACAACCGAAAATAATGAGCGTGGGATACATCTATAAGACTAATGTTTTCCGTACCAAAATGGATGAGGACTTTTGCAATTTTGTTAGAAAGCTACTTGATTTTCTCAAAATTCATGCTCCAAATTATATTCTTCTCAAAACTTTCCGGTTCCAATGACATGCCAACCGCTGAAAGGACATTCAGCAATTAATGCAATTCAACTAAACATAAATTTAATTATTTAATTACCCCAAAAAGAAAAAAGGATTGCCATCACCTTACCAAGTTCATTCAATATTTTGATCATCCAGCGCCGAAAACAAACCCAGATTGAACTCAATTTATTCGAGGCTAAAGCAAGTCCATGTGCATGTATGCAAAAGCAAATACATCATTAATGATCTCTTTCCATACTCAATATTGTCCCTCCCTTATTTCCATACTTAATTAGCTTAGAGTTTAAATTCTTGTCTAGTTATCAAATTGGGTATCAAACGTGTATCTAAGTGACAAAATAAAAATTATGTCTCCGAGTTTATGCAATCAATGTAAGGATGACATTTAGTTTGGAAATCAAATCCTAAACATTTCTCTTATCCTCGATCTTTATAAATATCTATATATAACCATGTTCATATACATGTCTTAGTATACTTGACATGGTAGTCTCACGTGCTTAGAAACATGCAGAGTTAGATTATTCTTGTTTTCCATTTAGATTATAAAAAGTTTTCGTTTTGGTTACTTAGCTAAAAAGAAAGTGATAATTTAGTCAATGAACTATTCAAAAATTTTATTTAAGTCTCTGAGTTGTTGAAATAGATATTATTTGAACCAATCAGATAATAGTAAATTATCGTTTAGAACTCACTGGTGGAACTTAAAAAAAAAAAACACTTAACAATCCAATGACTTCAATAAAAACTTTTGAATAGTTCAATAACTTAAATGAAAATTTTCAAATAATTTAATGACCAGAACAAAACTTTACTCATAATTTAATAACTAATTATGTAGTTTACTTTTTCAGGTTAAGAAACTGTTGAGATCCTGTCATTTAGTTTCTTGTATACTAATTATCACTATTTATATGTGTAGGACTCACAAAAGATAAAGAAGAAGAGCTTGATTGGACGTTGAAAAGCGCATTTTTGTTTTATTTTCTTGTCAAAATATTTTTTTAGAATCTATAATCTCATCTTTGTTTTCCATTTTCTCTAAAAGATGCTAAGGTCCGAATATATGAAAAACTAAAGTTGCAGACATAAGCATGTCGAATATCAATTCTCAAATCTGGATGATAAAACTGCGAATACAATAAACACATGATGTATGTTTCATCAAATTGGGTGGCTTGAATAATGAAGAACAGAAGTGGTTTCATGATACATCATTTATTATAATTTCAGAGCATAAAATTATTTTGCATATCAAAAACAGCTAATGAGCTGGTTGCACCAGAAGAACTGAGCTTATGCGAAGAAGAAAAATCTTAGATGGTCCCCCTTAGGCCACAAATGAATTAATTTAATTATTTGCTTCATCAATGGATCACAGATCCCCCACATGTATAGTCATTATTGTTGTTTCATGCCAATGATTTAATCTCATCAAAATTCGAGATTATTACATTCCAATTTATAGTAAGGTAGGCGGTGCAAGATACAACCCAACCAAAATTTTACAACTTTTTTTTTTCTTTTACAACTTTGTTTTTTTCTTACATAAATATATTTTATTCCATCAATAAGCGATACAAATTCCAAACAATAATTTAAGATGTTCTATAATTTACAATTTTCATAATTATATTAAAACTTTCGAATAGTTATATAATTTTTGAAGTTAAACGATCAAAACGGAGATTTATTAATAGTTTAATAATTTTAAGTGTAATTTATCCTTTTAATAATTATGTTTAATACTAAATGTTATATAGTAAATACTTAAAATAATACTATTTATAATTAAACCATTAATTATTTTAATATTTTAAATATTATAATAATTATTAAATATTATTTCTTTATATTTAGTTATTATTATTTTTACGAGATCAAATAACATTGACCTAAATATGAAACTATTACTTTATTATCAAGAAAATGAAAATATTAATTAGTAAAATATTAAAATAAAACTATTTATCATTAAACTATCAATTTATACTAATATTTAATAATATTTAACATTGAAATATTAGATTATTATTAAACTCTTAAAAGATTAAACATTATATTACATATTTATCATTAAAAAGTAGTATAAAAATAAATACAATAATGGAACTTTTAAAAATTAAAATATTGATAATATTACAATTTATGATTAAAATGATATTATTTTTATATCAAATAATTTGTATTAAAAGAATTTAAAGTATCAATTATATTACCAACTTACTATTGAAATAATAGTATTGTAATATATATTATTAAAATATTAATATGTATGATTCATAATATTTAAATTATTAATATTAAAATGATAAGGTACATTATTCTCTCAATTGGAGAATTGATTCAAACATGAGAAACAATATTGTTAGGGTAGTCATGAATCCCAAAAGGATTAGTTTCTATATATTGTAAAGCAGATATAGATGATACCTTAGTTTTAAAAAAAATATTTTAAATAAAAAATTGATTATTTTTTATTTGTATTCTTCATGTCCATTTTATAGGTCATGTTTGGGATTCGTGATTGTTTCTCCAAACAATGTTGCATTCCAATGTTTTTTAAATCGGAGGCCATGGATTCACCGATCTGACCAGACCGATTAAAAAATTATTAAAAAATTTAAAAAAATCCTGGTTCAATTGGTTCAACCAATTTTCAACCATTGATTCGTACCAGTTCCCGATCTAACTAGTTCAAAGCCACTTTCTAGACCAATTCCTGGTTCAATCAGCTATTTCTAGCTCGATTCAAATAACATTGTCATATTCAAGGTTTGAACTTGTCACATCCGGTTTTCTTTAAATCCAAAATTTAGGAAAAATTGAGGGCTAAATTGATAGAAACCGTAAGTTGGCAGTTTCTACAAAAAAAATGAGGAAAATTTAGAGGCTGATTTGGATGTAGTTGAGTTCTAATTATGGTTCAATTGGATTAGAACCAACCAATTCCTTAGTGGGAGACAAAATGATTATTAATGGATGATTTCTATAAGGTTGAAGACCGTGCGTGAAGGGCTATAAATAGTTGAGAAGGGAAAGCCCAAGGGTGAATTTCTTCTCAAATCTGTTTTATTTTCTTCTCTTCTTCATCTTCTTCTTGGTTACTCCAAAGAATAGATAATTATGAGAAACTCTGCATGGAGCGGTAATCGTAAGGTTTGAGTCGAAAAATAGAGAACCCAGTCAGCCGATAAGGTTCTAAGTCCTTCAATAATTGTAAGTTTAGGAAATAAAGTTAATAATTTTTAGAACCTTTGAGGGGTTCTACATGTTTTTGGAAAAATGAGTTTAAGCTGGAATGTTAAGTTTAATTTATGATTTTGGTTATAATGCTTAGCTGTTAAGAGAATAGAAGCTCTAGCGTTTGGAAAAACCAAGATTGGAAGGCTAAAGGCATCAGGTAAGTTTCTATACTCCAATTCTGGGATGTTGTATGACTGGTATGAATCTATGTTGAGTCCAAAATGAGTTTTGTGATGATGTATGATCTCTGCTGTTTGAGAATGCTTTGTATGCATAAGGTTGAATAGGTATATAAGTATCCGTCAAAGTGTCGGTATGTATGAAATGGTTGGGATTTTATGCCTGAAAAGTAGCGTACTCCATGATAATACAATCATGAATTTCATGTATTGCATGTTTGTAATGATAGGGTACGAAGGTAAGATTATTGATGGCTTAGATGAAATTAAGACTGGGAAAGGGTGTTTTGTATACCGCCATATGGTGCTATTAGGTGCAACCTGTGATGTGCAAAGCTCCGGGCCTTGCAGAGGGGACACTTCGATGTTCGAGCATCAAGGTAGTTATGGTGAACTAGAGGTATAGGCAGATGATTAGGGAAATCGAATTCCATTAAGATTTTGCCATACGTTGTTCTTGGTGCAAACAATGATGTTCGAAGCTCCATGTGTAGCGAAGGGGACACTGCGGTGTTCGAACATCAAGGTTAAATGTGAACCAGAATGGTATCGACTGGTCTTTCAGGGTGGCACCGTGATGATGGTTATTAGGTTCCATACAGCAACACTGCGACGACGGTCAACAGGCCCTGTGAGAAGACACCACAACGGCGGTAAGGTCCTTCGAGGTAACACCTTAAAGAGATTTAATAACTGTTGGAAAAATCCTGGTTTGAAAACAATTTTCTCGCACAGCAAAAAATTAAAATTTTAAAAATCGACCCGGTTTGGGATATTTATGACAATAAACCTTAACCAAATTTGTACCTATGTTTTTGGATAAGCGGATTCTTGATGTTTTTCGGCTTTTAACCAAATGATATTCTTCACTATTCTCGTACCACGAGCTATTTCGAGTACAGGCTCGAACCAATTGAATCAAAACAAAGAACTAGCAAAAGTTTTCATTTTAGGGTGAAAATGGAAATTCTTTCTTTAATAGAAACTGGTAAAATTGTTATTCTGGAAAAATATATTTAAAAGTTGAGAATAAATTCTCTCTATTTTTCGGCAGAATAACAATCTCTCAAAATTTCTATTAATAACTCTACCAGTGCCATCTATTTATAGAAAAAGAAGGTAAAACCTTTGTAGGGTTGTAGAGGTCTATTTAAATAAAAAACCAACATCCTACTTATAGTAAGAGAGGGGTGAACGACTCACCCTTGTATTTCTACTAGGGTTGCCATCCCTTTCATGTTATATGAGGGGTTTTGGGCCTCTCTCACATCAGGTCCAATTATGAGTACTTCCTGTGTGTTTTTGACCCAACTCTGTAATATGATCCAACCAGACTCAATTTTCTATTTCCCAAAATAAATTTTAATATCTACATATTAAAAAAATTTCACCCCAGTTTTACCCCCAATGAAATTTTGACAATTTTACCCCCAGTAAAATTTTGATGATTTTACCATCGATAAAATTTTGAGAAAATTCATTCAGTATGTCACAACTCAAGATGTTTACTATGCCCGAATGATTTATTTTCATTTTCGGGCTTCAAAATAGTCCAAACACTTAAACTCATTCTTCCATAATGTTTTAAGTAATCCTATATAGGATTGCAAGTTTCCATTTTCATGTTCATCTCAATTTCTTGTTTTGCAAACCTACATTCATTTTCAAATGATTTTATGTCTCCATTTCAGAGAAAACCACATTCATTCTTGAATGTTTCTCATTTCTCTTTTTCTATTCATTCCATTCATTTCTATTCAAACACACAATTCATTTCTGGTTTTAACGAGCTAGCTGAGGGACCAATTGGGCATATGTAGTTGAGGCTCAAATGATTTATAATCAAGTTTCAAATTTTCACCTATTAATTATAAAATCATTTAGTCATGAAGTCATTCCATTATAGTATCATGACTGAGCTCTCCTTAACGACATACCATTACAAAAGCAACTATTCAATGCTCATCCAACGACCTTGTCATAAGTTTGTTACCCTCATAGGATATCCTTGATCTCTTTGGGATAATATTCACTCTCCCAATATGATCCTATTTTATCTCATGATAACCATTACATCTTCCTTAATGAAAAATTCAATCACTATCAAATAGTGATCAAGTCATCCATCACAAAGACGGACGACTCGTGGCCACGTTTACTTTTTATCAACCATGTAATACCAATGAGAGGATATCATTTACCCGTGTTTTAGGCTATGAATTCCACTATTGTTAATGATTCTACATATTATATAAGCTATACACCCAATGAACCAACTTTCGGTTCCTTATCTATTTAAACTCAGGCTTTTACTTACATCAAAGTGTACGAGTCATGTATACATAGTTCGCCATCCACATAAGATTTAGGTATTTCACACTATGAACATCACAAATGAATAAATCAATAAAAGGATTCAATATCAGTCCAGTCTGTCACATCTATGTCTCTTTCTTCTAGGAGTCATCGCTCCCATGCCTAAGACAAGGTATCTCCCTAATTGGACTTTATAAATAATGTAACACCCCTAACTTGTATCCGTCGCTCGAACAAGGTTACGGATCATTACTAGAGTTTATAGAAAAATTATAGATAATTCATGTCATTTACTATTCATATTCAAAACTACTCATATCGTCCCTTAAATGGACCCCGAGGCCCAATTTAAACATTAGAATCAAGTTAGGACTAAATAAGGAACTTAGGGAATTTTCTGCAAAATTTCAAAATTTTTCTCATATACAGAGGTCACACGCCGTGTGAGTAAGTTGTGTGGCTTACACGACCAGATGACATGCCCATGTCTTAGGCCATGTGGGCATTCGATATGAGGCACATGACCATGTCCCAGCCCATGTCCGTACCCTGTAATTGTCTGACTTGTGTCACACGGCCAACCACACGGCCGTGTGCTAGTCCATGTGTCACACACGGCTGAGACACACACTTGTGTCTCTGCCCGTGTGCCCAATTCTGAGCATACTGTTCCTCAATATTTAAGATACAGAGGACATACGGCCAAACCACATGCCCATGTACATACGGTCAAGACACACGCCCGTGTGTCTACCCGCGTGGACAAAATAAGGCCATTTCCTAACCTTATTTCTCAACCAAATTTAACCTTCAACCTACAAAAACATTTGCATATATTTTCCAACCAATTCAAGTCATATAAATCAAGCAAACATCAATAACATGTATGAAATAAAATCACATACATTCATATGTTCAAACTTACCTTTTAGTAAAGATTTATATTTTATCCTAGTTCAATCTAACCAACCACTTACATAATGTTAAACATGATATATATAACCTCATAATAATATACCAAAACAAACCATTATTAGCCATTCCAATGGCTAAATTACAAACAACCATGTACTTTCCAACATTGGCCAAGTTAACCTATACATGTCATTATACAAAAATAGGATTACTTTTTATACCAAAACGAACTGGTGGATAGTGTGATGATACTCTGATCGATCTCCAACATTTATGAGCTTCTCGAGTACTATAAAATAGAGAAAATAAAACCTAGTAAGCAATTAATGCTTGGTAAGTTCGTATAATAGGAATTAAACTTACCAATCACAATCATTACAATAAGCATACAATAAAATGCTTTCCAACAAATTGGCAATTTGCCTAATCCCATACACTCAAATAAGCAAGTTAGTCACATAATTCATATGTACATCAAATAAACATGGTTGAGCTCATCATACTACACTCTTTCAGATATTTCAGAAGTATTCGGGACATAACTCTTTTAATTTCATAATTTCTCATGTCAAAAGCATTGTCCATTGAATTATTGAAATATCAATGGATACTCAGGTAGTACACACAAGGTGTACAAAACTGTAAGCCATTAATTCATAATTAGGGGTACCCATTGAGGCACATAATTAAGGAGCACACTCTTGAGTAACATATCGGGAAGCTTAGATGAACCATGTAACAGGACGCTTATCCTGGCTAAACATGAAAACTCATAAGAGTTTTAATCATTGAGCTCATAGAGCTTTACAGGTAACTCAGAAGAGTTAATATCAACGAGCACCAGATAAGGTAATAGGAAGTTCAAGCGAGCTATGTCAGGATGCTCATAAGTGCCTATATTAGGACGCTCATGAAAAGCTGCGTTTGTGTCCGCATTATATCACTACAGCAATTTGGACTTTTAGCGGCGTTTTTTTAGGCCTTTAGCGGCATTTTTAAGTGCCACTAAAAGTCCCTTGCGCTTTTAAAACATACACAAAAACGCCGCTAAAAGAGGCGCATAGAAATTTAGCGGCGTTTATGAAAAAAAGGTAAAAGTCATGGCTTTTAGCGCTTTTCAACAACGCCGCTAAAAGTCATGGCTTTTAGCGCTTTTCCCACAAACGCCGCTAAAAGCCATGACTTTTAGTGGAGCTTTTCAACAAGCGCCGCTAAAAGTCATGGCTTTTAGCGGTAACTTTCACAAACGCCGCTAAAAGCCATGACTTTTAGTTGCGCTTTCTAAAAATGCCGCTAAAAGCCATGACTTTTAGCGGCTTTTCACAAACGCCGCTAAAAGCCATGACTTTTAGCGGTGCTTCAAACAAAAAATGCCGTTAAAAACATGACTTTTGGCGGCGCTTTTCCCTAAGCCGCTAAAAGTCATGAAAAATAAAAAATTAAATAGCATACTTTTAGCGGCGCTTTTTTTCAAAAACGCCGCTAAAGGTTAAAAAAATAAAAAAAAATTATAATATTATAAAAACACCAAAAATCCAATTTAAAAATGTATAATTTAATTTGAAGACATATTAAAATGAAAATTATAGAAGAATATAAGTTTCTATAATTCCATCTAATAACAAGCATGTGAGATTTGCCTAAAATTATAGAAATGCTCCTAATAACAAGCACATTCCATGACCCCAGTCACCAAACATCACCGCAAAGAGAAATTACGGTTTCGGTCATCATCAATTTCAATTTTTTTGGCAACCAAGAGTCGGATTTGCAATGTTGAACCGAGAAAAAAGAAAAAAATCAGCAAAAGTTACCCTGGACCGGTCTCCGACATAAAACAATTTAGCACCTCAAATCTTTAAGATGGTCTAAGATGTTATATAAAGCAAGAATCACCAAATATGCTTCTTTCTGCAACATAAAATTCACCTAGTGGATTAGTTGATAAAAGTCATCTTGTCCATTCGTTCGTGTTCGCCAAAGTCGTCTTGTGGTGGATTAGTATGTAATAAAGAATAACAGCTGCAGTGGAAGATTTTACATTAAGACAATTACAGGTATATTCTTCTCAAAAGGAGCTGAATGGAAATGCTCATCAATACTTGAAGCCCCCTTTAAGAACCTTCAAGTAACAAGTTAAAAAACTTACTTATGTATATAACAAATTATGCCAAAAGAAAAATAAAATAAGTACATAAACAAATAATTTTCGAAGCACCAAGCTAAAATGGATAATGGATTAAGTCAATTTGAAACTTAAAACCTACCTTTTAAGAATCTTGCAGTTTTAGTTGTCATACTTTTGCAAGTATTTAGATGAGCTGCATGGAGAACAATGAAAAAGAAAAACCCTTTTATTCCTAAGTTACATTTGTCATATTTACATGATGTATTTCCTTAGAACAACAAGCGAGGCTATAAAATTGCACAAATCTGTCTCACCTATAATATATGGACTTCTAATGGATGTTATAAGTTATAGGATTAGAAAAGTGAATACAATAGAGTCAAAATAATAACAAGTTACCATACTTTCCTACTATTGAAAAACCATCTGCAGAGACAAAGGCAACACTCCAATTGCAATCGCAAGCGCAAATGGTAGTTTAAAGATTAGTTAACTTCCACAGTTCAATTAGAAAAAAAATTAATCCTCAATAGAAATCAAGATCATAAATGATGCTTAGAGGTAAGCAAGGGGAGAATTAATAATACTTACCACTGTATCGACCACCAACCCAATCCCGAATGCAAATGCATTATTAGGGTCAATTTCAAATTTTCAACAAGTGTATGGAAAACATTTATAAGTGAATAGGATCAATACTAGCATATAATATGTAATGTACAGTCTAGTTTATTGGCCCTTTAGCAATTGCCAAGGAAGGAATAAATACAATGCCATGAAGCATGGATATTCAAAAGTGAAAGAGCAATGCATAAGAAGGGCCATCTGCTTCAAGCAAAAAGAGCATAAACATTTTCATTTTATCAAAAACAAGTTATCTGTACTCTTAACACCTTAGCAATGTTTGATTTGTGGCACAAAACCCAAAACAAACAATTCAATATGTACTGAGAGTGTGGCAAATGCTTAATCATTCAAATGAAGAAGTTAAAGGTAAAAATAATACCGTAAGATTAGTACTAATCGCCACCATGTGTTTTGCAACTGCTGAAGGCTGAAATATTACAATCACAAGTAGCTTAATCGAAAGCCCGATCATACCATAGTAATTAACATGGTAAATTGCATTCATTCCTTGAATATTGAGAATGATTCCTAAAAAGATAGAAAAAAAAACTTATTATAAGCATTCAAAGATACTTGCATTAGGTTATGGAAAACATTTACATGAATACATTTTAAGTGAATACTTCAGAACTATTCATATTCAGGCATACAACATCATCAAGGGAAGCATTAGTAGATGTCAAAAACTATAAACTCTAGGTCTTATGAAACTCCTTCTCCCTTTGAACAATGAAATAAAATATCGTGAGTAATCCGGTCTACAACTAAATCACTAACTAGTTCCATCTTTATGTTTAATCTATTAAGTACTAACAAATATTTCATTTAACCTTTTAGTAGTCTTTTACACTTTTTCTCATTCAAAATCATTACTTTCACGAGCAAGCCTACAAGAAAATTACTAACTGATTCCATCTTTATGTTCATGTATTAGCAAATATTTCCTTTAATCTTTCACTAATCTTTACCACCATAGGCAACATAAGTGCTCTTGGAAAACAATTTTGTTCGAGTATAAAATGTAGAGTCTCATCAACTCCAGAATAAGTTAATAGAATCCAAATCTATGGTAACTGAAATTGAAGGATTGAATTACAAATGTAATTAAGCATTATCGATTAACCACCAAACATTAAAAGAACATTATAGTCCGGATGGTACCTACCTATCTCGAAGACAAAGGGTCAAGAGATTAACATTATCCAAACAAAGCAGCAGAGTTGAAAGCAGTGCTTTATGTGTAAAACATCACTAGCCACTATGTTTTTGACTTGTCTTACTCACAAAGATATCCTTAACAATATAATAGTATAACTAAGACTTAAAGATAGTAATGAATAGTAAAAAAAAGATATAACACTCTTTCAATCCGTTTTAGATTCTAGATGAATTAAAAGATGAACTTTTAATACCCATATATGTTTATATATCATATATTAGATAAATTAAACTAATTCAAATTCAAATGTTTTCAAAATTATACTCGAAAGTATAATAAAGAATCAAATAAGCATTTGATATAAATAAAGAAATTACTTATAGCCACTATGCTAAGATGACATAAAAGCGGTGAAAGCAAAATGTACTAGAAGCAAAACAATTTCAATAAACAATGAAAAATTAACCTTTGATGGTTTTGATGAAAACCATTGAGTTGTAATTGATGCTTGTCTTGGAGAATTACCTGCATTGTTCCTCAAACAGTGAATATATATCGGGAAAAAAAAACAGAGTAAAATAACCACCAAAGGTTACAAAATCAGGGATTTAAATTGTATTTGCATATGTATTTTCAATTGCATTTATCATAGTTGCGTATGTAAAAAATGTTATTACAATTGATTATGATAAATATCATGTGAGAGTAGAAGCCACAATTTATAATTGCAACATGAAAATCGGCTTAAGCAAGTAGGGGTAGGGAGATGAGGGGATTGAGAGTAAAGGGTCCAAGCTTGTTCGGTTTTCCTTTGGTGGAGGAGTGAAAGAAGTGTCTGATCATCGTTGTTCTTTTTATCACCGGGGAGAGATAAATCGGTAGCTGTGGGTTGAGCTCACAAAGAAAAGGGACACGGGGGCTTAGAGGAAGTAGTGGAGGTGGAGGTGAAGGCGGTAGAGGAAGGGAGAGAGCGGTAGTGCGGAGGGACCGATTAAAATTTAGTTAATCACTTGAAGATGTTTAAACGCAATTAACCAAAAAAATTAAAACAAGTAACACCTAAAGAATTAGTTTTGTTTCTTATAAAATAACGATACATGTAAACAATAACATTATATTATTTATTGCCAATTTAGCATTTGTTTTCTTCATTTCCTCATTGTGTCCTCAAGCCTATGTGATTAATCATTCAGCAAATAAAAACAAGTCAAAGCTTCATCATCTTAACAATTTCAACTCAAATACTCAATTATTGATCAATTAGCTCATCAAATAACGGTTAAAAAAGAACACAATGTCCAAATTACAGTGTGAAGAAAAACATGAACGAGAGTAATAATTTTGAAAAAAAAACAATTCCAAAATATAGTTACAAACTTTGCATTTAATGTTCTCTAAATCATGAAGATGAATATTACTGTACAAACAAAGCATTACGAGAATTCGATTTTGAAAAAGAATTACGAGAATTCTGATTTGGAGAAAGAGTGAGTACAACTCCAAGAAATAGGAAATGAAAAAGAAAATTTAAGAATGCCCGAAGGAGAAATTAAACCACAGTTTAAAGAATAAAAGCAAGAACCGAACAAAAATCGGAAAAAGAATACCAAAATACAAGATGTGAGCTTTATTTTTCATGTTCTTTGAAACATGAAGATGAATATCATCGATACAAAGAAAAAACCAAAATCGCAGCCCAAAATCCCAAAATATTCTAAAGCCCTCCAAAATCGCAGTCCCAAAGATGGTACATGAAAAAAAAAAGAGGTAGAATGAATTAAGAACATACAGTTCCAAAATGGCAGACGAAGAAAATCCCAATCTTCCTTGATGTTTTCCTCTTTCCTTTCGCATTTGGGGGAAAATTTAGGGAGAACGAGGGAGAAATCAAGATAGAATGAGGAAGATCGGTGGGGGATTTGGGGAAAGGAAATTTTGGGGAGATTTTAGGTTTTGGGGAAACAAATAGTGAAATTAGTTTTTAGAAGAGAAATTTTGTGGCGTTTTATTAAAAAACGCCGGTATAACTTATTTTTTGCGGCGTTTTTACTATAAACGCCACTATAGTTCTATTTTTTGCATTTTTTTAAAAACGCCACTATTACATAATTTTAATTTTTTTATTTTTAACCTATATTTTTCTATTTTTTCTTCTAAAATTTGTGTATAATTTTTAATAATTTTTTACTTTAATTATTTATTATATTCCTTTAAATTAATTTTGTTTTGTTTCTAACAATATGTTTAATTTGTACAATTTTATAATTTAATTTCTCATACCTAAATCCTACCCCTAAATTATACACCTTAACTCATATATATATTACATTGCGAAGTAATTAAAGAAATAATCTAATCTAAACCCTAAACCATAAAATAATATAATTTTTATCTATTTTATCAAAATCTCTAATACTTACATCCCTAGACACTAAGACTCTAACTTTATTATTCGATATGGTTTAAGCATTAAATCCAAAACTTATAACTCTAAAATAATAAAAACTAAACTATAAACCCTAAACCCTTATCTAACCAGTAATCTTAAACCCTAAACCCTAACATATCCCTTAATCTTAAACCCTAAAACATAAACTCTAGACCCTAAACTATAAAGATTAATCTATAAACTATATACCCTAAATTAAACCATAAACCCCAAATTATCATGAGAATTAATTCAATATTTTAAAATTAATACTATCTCTTTTACGATTATATAAGAAATTATTTAATATTTTTTCATTTTTAACAAATAATTTTCTCTTAAAAATTTAAACTAGAATCATAATTTTAACATTAAAATTAATGTTATATCTTTTACAATTATATAAGAAATTATTTAATATATAAATTAAAAGACACTAGTTTAATCTAAAACCAAAACCCTATCCTCATCCTATAAACCCTAAATCATAAACCATAAAACCCTAACCCCTAACCCCTAACCCCTAACCCTTAACCTATTAACCCCAAACCCTTAACCATTTACATTTAAACCCATTAACCCTAACTTTTAACCCATGAAATCCTAACACATCCCCCTTAAACCTTAAACCGCAAATCATAAACCATAATCCCTAAATATTAAAATAGTAACTCCTAAACCTTACACCTTAAACTATATATGCTAAACCATAAACCCTAAACAATCATGTGAATTGATTCAATATTTTAAAATTAATACCATCTCTTTTACGATTATATAAGAAATTATTTAATATTTTTTTCATTTTTAACAAATATTTTTCTCTTAAATAATTTAAACTAGAATCATAATTTTAATGTATTAAAATTAATATTATCTCTTTTACAATTATATAAGAAATTATTTAATATATAAATTTAAAAACAATCAGTCATATATATCCAAAAAAAACTTTAAAATTATTTGTGGCGTTTTTCCAAAAGCGCCGCTAATGCTCAGACTTTTAGCGGCGTTTTTAAAAAAGCGCCGCTAATGCTCAGACTTTTAGCGGCGTTTTTCCAAAAGCGCCGCTAATGCTCAGACTTTTAGCGGCGTTTTTCCAAAAGCGCCGCTAATGCTCAGACTTTTAGTGGCTTTTTCCAAAAGCGCCGCTAATGCTCAGACTTTTGGTGGCGTTTTGAAAAGCGCCGCTAATCTTTCAGACTTTTAGCGGCATTTTACGAATAAACGCGCTATATATCCTTTTTAACGGCGTTTTGTAAATAAACGCCGCTATTGCTCATTTTTTGGTAGTGTTTTCTTTCGAACGCCGCTAATGTATAATATTTGCGGCGTTTTTCTTTAAAAAGCCACTAAAAACGCCGCTAAAAGTCTGTTTTGCTATAGTGTATGCTGGATCACAACCGATGAATCATGTAACAGGATGCTCACAAAGAGCTGCGGTAGTGCGCAACACATGCAATATCACTACCGATCAGGATGCTCACAGGAACTATATAATAGGATGCTCTAGAGGGATTTTATCAATATGCTCGTTCGAGCTATATTCTGTCTACAACATATGCAAGACCACATTCAATACGGGAAATCATATTTCCATCGAATTTCATTATTCAAACGGCACTTAATATTTTCCAGACTTGATTTAATATATAATTATTTCATTTATCTATAACATTTATATAATTCATACAATCACATACCATATTCAATTCAAGCATGAAAATAAACAAAATTTGGTTACACGAACTTACCTCAATAATCGTTCGTATAAGAAAATCTACTAATCTAACACTTTTTGTTTTCCACGATCCAATTTCGTATTTTGTCTTCCGGATCTATATAAATGAATTTAATCATCAATTTATCACATTTCATATTCAATTGGATTCAATTTACGTCCTAGGCAAAATTACTATTTTGCCCCTAAACTTTTCATAAATGATAATTTCATCCTAGGCTCGGAAAATAAAATTCATGCAATTTAATCCTTATTCCAAGACTAACCAAAATTTTCATATAACATTTACGGCACATATTTTTCACAAAAAAGATTTAGAATTTTTCCATAACTTTTACATCTTTACAATTTAATCCCTAAATGACATTTCATCAAAATTCTCTTTGTAAAAGTTGTTTATTTATCAACAATCTTTCACTACCATAAATTTCAAATTTTTAGCATATTCATCCATGGAAAGACTTTTTACTTTGATCACTTTTCAAATTAATCTCCAAAACAGATAGATTAAGCTATCCCGATCTCAAAAATATAAGAATTACTAAAAACTGGACAATAATACTTACCCAATTAAGCCAAGAAAGCTTGATTTCTCTTTCCTAGGATTTCCATGTATATTTTGAGGAAGATGATGAAAATAAGATGATATTTTCTATTTAATTAGTTATCATCTTTTAATTTTTCTCATTTCCAAATTAGTCCTTGCCTTTTTCTAATTTTCCATGGATGAGTCATTAAAATATCTACTAACTTTTCTTTAATGGTCTAATTACCATATAAGAACCTCAAATTTTGAATTCTATTGCTATTTGATACTTATAACTACTAGAATCCAACTTTTGCATTTTATGCAATTTGGTCTTTCATAATTAATCACATAATCGGTAAAATTTTCTTATTAGTATTTTCATATAACATTCCTATCATAATGCGGACCGTGCAATAATATTAAAATAAATTTTCTTTTTGGCTTGAATTTGTGGTTCTAAAACCACTATTCCGATTTCACTGAAAATGGGCTGTTACAACTCTCCTCCTTAAGAATTTTCGCCCTCAAAAATCTTACCAGTAAAGAGGTTCGGGTATTGCTTTCTCATGGTATCCTTCTGTTCCCAGGTAGCTCTTCTATTCCATGTCGTTGCCAAAGAACCTTTACCAAAGCTACCTTTTATTTCTTAACTCGTTTGTCTCACGTGCTAGGATTTTGATCGGTTCCTCACTATAAGTCATGTCAGGTTGAATCTCAACTTCTGTCGGAGAAATAACATGTGAAGAATCTGACCGATATCGTCATAACATAGACACGTGAAAGACATTATGAATCCGATCAAGTTCTGGTGGTAATGCTAACCGATATGCAACAGGTCCGATTCTTTCAGTAATCTCAAATGGCCCGATGAACTGTGGACTCAATTTTCCTTTTCGGCCAAACCGGAGAACTTTCTTCCAAGGTGATACTTTTAAGAATACTTTGTTGTCGATCTAAAATTCTATTTCTTTTCGTTTAAGATCAGCATAAGACTCTTAACGATCAAAGGCTACTTTCAAACTATCTTAAATTACTTTCACCTTTTCTTCAGTTTCACGGACTGAGTCAACTCTATGTATCTTTTTCTCACTGAGCTTTGTCCAATACAATGATGTTCTACATTTACGACCATACAGAGCTTCATATGGTGCCATTTTGACACTGGACAATGATAACTGTTATTATAAGCAAATTTGACTAAAGGCAGATATTTTTCCCAGTTACGTTCAAACTCTAGCACACAACACTGAAACATATCTTCTAAAATCTATGTTACACGTTCGGATTGTCCATCAATCTGAGGATGGAATGCAGTGCTGAAATGTAACTGTGTACCTAGAGCTTCTTGCAATTTGTTCCAGAATCGGGACGTAAATCGAGGATCTTTGTCTGAAATAATGGAAACTAGCATTGCATGTAGTCTAACAATCTTAGAAACATATATTTTAGCCAATCTATCCAAAGAAAAATCCATACTACGGAATAAAGTGTGCAGACTTTGTCAACTGGTGAAAATTACCCAAACGACATCTTTCTTCTTCGGAGAAAGGGGTAATCCCGATACAAAGTCCATAGTAAGTTTTTCCCATTTCCATTCCAGTATCATAATTAGCTGTAATAATCTCGAAGGCACCTAGTGTTCAGCTTTTACTTGCTAACATATCAAACATTTAGATACATATTCAGAAATATCCTGTTTCATTCCTAGCCACCAGTACATCTTTTTCAAATCATTGTACATTTTGTTACTACCAGGATGAATAGACATGGTACCATTATGAGCTTCATATAGAATCTTCTGTACCAGTTCTGAGTTCTTTGGTACACATATTCTGCCTCTGAATAATAAACAATCATCGATCTAATCTGAAATTCTGAATCAGAAGTTAATTCACACGATATCCATTTTGCTTGTAACTCACTATCATTTTTTTGAGCTTCACAAATCTATTGCAGAAATGTCAGTTTAGCTTTTAACTCAGCTATAATTGACCCATCATCTAATAATGACAACTGAGTATTCATTGCTCGTAAAGCAAATAGAGATTTCCTACTCAGAGCATCAGCAACTACATTAGCTTTTCCCGGATGATAATCAATAACCAGATCATAATCTTTTAATAACTCAAGCCATCTATGCTATCTCAGATTCAAGTCTTTTTGCGACATCAAGTACTTCAAACTCTTATGATAAGTGAATATGTGAAATTTTTCACCAAACAAGTAATGTCACCAGATTTTCAATGTAAACACAATGGCTGCCAATTCAAGGTCATGTATTGGGTAATTCTTTTCATGTGGTTTTAGCTTTCTTTAAGCATAGGCTATTACCTTACCTTCTAGCATCAATACGCAGCCTAAACCATTTAACGATACATCACTATAAATTATAAATTCCTTACCTGATTTAGGTTGAACTAACACAGGTGTTTCAGTCAACAAAGCTTTTAATTTGTCAAAACTCTACCGACATTTATCAGACCATTCGAATTTCACATCCTGCTGCAATAAACGAATCATCAGAGAAGCTATCATCGAGAACCCTTTTACATATCTCCGATAATAACCAACTATGTAACATCCTAAATTAATGGGCCTATGCGTTTAATGTGTGGTTATGTGTAATGTGTTAATTAGAGTGTTAGGGGTCCAGATTGGGCTCAGGATAGGGCCGAGGCCTTGGTTAAAATTTCTGTTTGGACACTATAGGGTTTAAAAGATGGTATCGTGGTTTAAATTACAAAATAGGCTTGTGGCCCGAGAGAGAAGCGACTGCAAAGGAGCTATAAGGTGGCGTCATTAGCGGTGAAGAGGCTAGAGTTATGGTGCTTGGAGCCCATGTATTTGGGCCATTTTAAGACTTAAAGGAGGAGCAAGTGGGGACGAAAATAAGGCTTAAAATTAGGAGGATTAAATGACTTGGATAATGTGGATAATGTGTTGATAAAGGAAGGAAGAGGTGGTGTTATTTAAGCTTCTTTTGGAGGTGTGAATGGATAAAGATAAGGGAGAAAGAATAGGAGTTATCTGCTGAACAGCCAGTGGTGGCTGAATTTCCATCTCTTGAAGGGGGGAAGAAATCGGTTTCAATATGCCAGAGGGGTACCGAAATTTCCTTCATTAATTGATTAGTTTTTAGTTCGAGGAAGGGGCATTTTCAGGTTTTAGGTAGTAGGTGCCGAATTTCTGTGTTTAGGTGGGGGGATATCTTTTCATTTTCGGCATTAGAGTTTTATTTCCCATTCTCTTCTCTCATTATTTAAAAGTCAAAACCCCTAATCTTATTCTCTCATCTCCACTTTTATACAAAAGCCAAAATTCCATTATTTTCTCTGCTTTCATCTCTATAGCCGAATACCCTTGTCTATTCTTTTCTCTTTGCTGATTTCTTCATCAAAGTTGAATCTTCATAGATCTCTTGAGATCATCTTTTCTTTCTGATCTTCCCAAAAGCCAAAATTCCTTAGGAGTTGCCGAATTCTCTGTGTTAAGGTAAGTACCGATTTCTTTTGTTCTTTTTTCTTCTCTTTCAGTTTTTGAGACCATAGCTGAATGGCTAGTTGGTTGTTAGGCCATCTTTAGTTTTTCGTTTTCACTGATCTCATGTTATTTTTGGGTGGCATTCCGGGATTTGAAGGAGATCTAATCGCCTAGGTTTCTAAGCCAGAAATTGTTAGCCTTCGAACCACATTACTTTTTCGGGATTTCAGGGTAAGGGGTTCTCTTTAGATTTCCGTTAGATTCACTATCGTAATTGTGATCTTAACCATATGTTATGATGGTATCAATTGATAAGGCCTTTTGATGGAATCAAATATCGATCAGGCGAAGGAGGGGATTGGATCTGTTAAACAAATCCCTAAGTTTAAGAAGCGAGCGGTATCAGTAGTTCGGGATTAGCCACCGGGTTATGGACCAGCTTCAGAACAAAACCTTAGACTGTTAGCAGTCGTAGCGGCTACTGATAGTGTCGACATAGAAAGTACTATCCTGTCGGTAATCAGGTGTGTAGATCTCTATCACACTAGTTAAACTGTACTATGTATATGTTATGGACTAAAAGCAGAAAATAGGCTGTATGAATAGTCGTGTTACTCAAAAAGGGTAGGCAAGAGATGCCAGGTACGTGATCATAGAAACTTCTCTATGTGTATCGAAGTATGTAAAAGTATGTGATCTTTTTAGATAGTATAATAATTTGATTCTTGTATGTATGCATGCATGGGATGGGATTGATATGATGAAGGGGAAAAAGGTCGCATGACGATCGGTGGCTTTGCAACATAGGTCACATAGTGATTGGTCTTTATGAGAGGCAGCACAACTGTCGATATATTATTAAGGTCGCATAGTGATCGGAGGCTTCGCCACATAGGTCACATAGTGATCGGTGTTTATGACAAGCAACACAGCTGTCGATATGGTGTGTAGCGGATAGAGGGTTGATTGTAGAAATCCCCACGGTGTGATGGTTGGTACGGAGGTGTGTAGAGGATGGACTCTTAGGCTTGGGAGGGGACATGTTGCATGAAAATATTCTGTTGCCATTGTGTATGGGCCAAGGACCATAATGTGTTTGTGGGCCTCAAGGCTTTTATGTGCTTTCGGGATTTGCACACTGAGTCTTGGTGACTCACCCTTTCATTTTTTCCAACTTTTTAGATGAGCAGTAGATCATGGACATGGGAGCCGAGGCGAACTCGAGGGGCCATCAAGTTTTTTATCTTCATAGACTATTTTCGGTTTTTCTTTACGTTTCAATTTTGGGATTATTTTTGTAATAAGGCCTCCATAACTTAGGTTATCGAACTATATTATTTTTTTATGTTACGTCTTATAAACTTATGTTTTCAAAGTCTTAATTATAAAGTGAAAGGAAAATGGGTTTTTCCAGCATGTTCAACGCAATTGTTATAGTTTCTTCAAAAATGTCACAACTAATGATTAATCGGCTAAAATAAACTGAGATTTTCAAAACCCTTCAAAGCAAAGTTTTCAACATTCAACCCGTAGCATACCAGATCCGATCATGACGTATGGGCCGGGTTTGGGGTGTTACATTTTTGGTATCAGAGCCCAGTTCAAAACTCGGGTTGTAAAATGGGTCTAGTAGTGATTTATAAAAGTGATGTAAGTTTGAGAAAAGTTCAGTTGAGATATGGCCTTCGAGTCTACCAGCACCCAATCCACGCAGGTAAGTATTCTAAACTCATTATGAGATACGCATGTTGGGCTTGATGGGCTCTCTAGGGACGTAGGCTAGTATGCTAGAGTTTATAGACTTTAGGTTTGGTATAAACAATTCTTCAAATCTCATAAGACTTAATTTCTAATTAAACCTGCCTGTGAACAAGTCACAAGGTTAGGGTGTGGTAACAGGCATACGCATGTCTAGGATTGGATCCTGTAACATCCCGAATTTGGGCCTAGTAGAATTGGGCCCATTGGGCCTTAGACGTAGGAGCATTTAAAATTTTTGGGAATAAGAGAATGGCGTTAGTGCAAGTTGGACCTATTAGGTGAGTGATTTTGGAAGGTTGAGGGACTTCTATGAAGTCTCGGGTTTAAACTTTGGCTTTAGGAAAATTTTGGTTTTAGGTGAATAAAACCCTGAGAGTTAGTAGTAGGCTTTAAGAATAAAATGTGGAGAAAAATGGCACAAGTGGAGTGTGTAGTGTAGTGGCAAAGTGACGCCACATAGGAGACAAGGGGGTGACGCTACAAGGAAGGAAGGAGGTCCAAGGTTCAAGTCTTGGCTTTTGCATTTTGGATTTCTTTTTAAAAGGACTATAGAATTTTTCCATAGGGTTATGTTTAGTTGCGCATGATTTTAGACACAAGAAAGTGAGTGGTCTTGTGGCGAGGCGTCATTAAGGGTGCAAAGGAGCCTAGGTTCGAATCTCATGATAAGCAAGGGAGTATTTATTTTGCGGATTGGACGGGAAGAGTTTGAGTTGGATTTAAACTCTGCTGACGGAGGGATCCCACATCGGAAAGATACAAAGAAGGAAGGTGAGAAGCTACCTATATATAGAGCATTCTATGAGGAGAGTTAATATATCTTGGTGGGCATTTGGGTGCAGGCGTAGAGCATAATCGCCAATAGTTGCGAAGGAAGGGTTACTATAGCGTGAGGTGCACGGTAAGGTTACGGTAAGGTTTTGGTTTCCAATAAGTGTATATTAAGTTTTGATTAATCATTAGGTGATGTCAATTGTAGGTTCGTGACTAAGGGGTTTGCAACGCGCGTGGTTACCAGGTGTGTACAAACTCTACACACACGAAATCGGCAAAGTCGAAAGTGGCTAAGTTTGATGAAATGGTTTGGTTGGTTATACGAATTGAATTAGTCATGCATGATACATGAATTGGATTTGTTTTGGGCCTAGTAGGCCATATGATGAGATTTGAGCCTAATGGGCCGTGAGAGAGTGATTTGGGCTTATGGGGACGTAGGCATGTATGTTAGGGTTTATGGACCTTAGGTCTAGTTTGAACAACTCATAAATTCCATAAGACTTAATTCTAATTAAACATGTCTGTGAATAAGTTGCAGGGTTGGAGTGTGGCAACGGGCGTACGCATGTCTAGGATTGGATCTAGGGAGAGCTTGGTACTTAAGCGGCCTAGTGGCCCACCTCCTCTTTTCGGAATCCTACACAGTGCGTAGTGTCTGCATTCACTTTAGTCATGAGGACTTGTTGATGGGCCAAAGTTCATAGCTAAAACCCGAAAGGGACCAAAGTGCCACGATTTGAAATTACCAAAATACCCCTAGTTTGTGAAATTATCGAAATATCCCTATTTTGTAAAATTACCGAAATACCCTCAATTTATGAAATTATCGAAATACCCCTCGATTTGTAAAATTACTGAAATACCCCTAATTTGCAAAATTACCAAAATACCCTTAGTTTGTAAAATTATTAAAATACCCCTAGTTTTTAAATTTATCGAAATACCTTTAGTTTGTGAAATTACTAAAATACCCTTAGTTTGTAAAATTATCGAAATACCCTTGGTTTGTGAAATTACCGAAATACCCTTGGTTTGTGGAATTATCGAAATACCCCTGGTTTGTAAAATTACCGAAATACCCCGATTTGCGAAATTATCGAAATACCCCCAGTTTGTGAAATTACTGAAATACCCCTGGTTTGTGAAATTACCGAAATACCCTCGATTTGTGAAATTACCAAAATACCCTCAGTTTGTGAAATTACCAAAATACCCCCAGCTAGCAAAATTACCGAAATACCCCCAGTTTGCAAAATTACTATTTTACCCCTAAACGACAAAATGACTGTTTACCCTCGTGGTAGTACTATTATTGTCTGTGTTAATTGTATGATTGATTATGTTCGAGATGCACTGCATACATGGATTAGTTATGAGTAGAATTACCGAATTACCCTTGGTAGGTAAATTACTAAAATACCTTCGGTAGGTACAATTACCGTTATACCCTTTGGAGTTGATTAGCGTGATTGTGTGTAACTTCTCACACCATTGACATTGTTTTGTTAATTTATATATATATGCTATTATATGCCGAAATCTCGGTATTAGCCATCGGGTTATCCATGGAGGGTGAACGCGAGACAATAGGTTTGTGATTTCTGTTTATGTTAAGCAAATGATTATGATGAGATGATTTAACATACATTATGGACATCTTTTACATGCATGCCGAAATATGTTGCATATATACATCAAGAGTTTATGCCTGCATGGGGTTGCGTATATGTTATTGAATGATAGGGGAAGCGTTCTGGTGGCTCTGTCACGATCTGTTCCGGTGGCTCTGCCATGATCTGTTCTGGTGGCCATGCCACATAATCTGATGACAATGTCACGATTCTGACGATGAGCAGCTAACTGCAGCATGACTGCCATCGATATTGTGTAGCGGTAAGGGTTGATTGTAGAAATCCCCATTGGTGCGATTGGCAGGTAAGGGTGGTGTGTAGCGAATGGAAAATTAGGTTAGGCTGGGTTTGCATCGCATTGTATACATGATCTTCTGTGACATATGATATGGGTTAAGGCCCAATGGGGCTATTTTGGGCTAAGGCCCAATTGCCCTTTATTATTGTAATGGGCCTCGGCCGGATTGTTGTGATGCATGTTCTTCTGGAGTGAGGGTTGTACTGCTGAGTTTCAAAACTCACACCCTTTAATTTAATGTTTGGGTAATCCCGAATAGGCGACTCGGCGTGGGAGAGGACTCGGGGATGGCCACACTACAAGAGGCTTGAATTTTCATTTATTCCACATCGAAAAGATACAAAGAAGGAAGGTGAGAAGCTAGCTATATATAGAGCATTCTATGAGGAGAGTTAAAATATCTTGGTGGGCGTTTGGGTGCGATCTAGAGCATAATCGCCAATACGAAGGAAGGGTTACTATAACGTGAGGTGCACCAGAAGGTTACTAGAAGGTTTTGATTTCGATAAGTGTATATTAAGTTATGATTAATCATTAGGTGATGTCGATTGTAGGTTCGTGACTAAGGGGTTTGCAGCAGCGTGGTTACCGTGTGTGTACAAACTCTACACACACGAAATCCAAGAAAGTCGAAAGAAAGTATTAAATAAGGGCCCCGAGGCTAAGTTTGATGAAATGGTTTGGTTGGTTATACGAATTGAATTAGTCATGCATAATATATGAATTGGATTTGTTTTGGGCCTAGTAGGCCATGTGATGAGATTTGGGCCTAATGGGCCGTGAGAGAGTGATTTGGGCTTATGGGGACGTAGGCATGTATGTTAGGGTTTATGGACCTTAGGTCTAGTTTGAACAACTCGTAAATTCCATAAGACTTAATTCTAATTAAACATGTCTGTGAACAAGTTGCAGGGTTGAAGTGTGGTAACCAAGCGACGCATGTTCAGGATTGGATCTAAAGAGAGCTTGGTACTTAAGCTTCCCTAGTGGCCCACCTCCTCTTTTCTGGAATCCTACAGTGCGTAGTGTCTGCTCACTTTAGTCATGAGGACTTGTTGATGGGCCAAAGTTCATAGCTAAAACCCGAAAGGGACCAAAGGAACCCCAATTTGTGAAATTACCAAAATACCCCTAGTTTGTGAAATTACCGAAATATCCCTGTTCTGTAAAATTACCAAAATACCCTCGATTTATGAAATTATTGAAATACCCCCCGATTTGTAAAATTACTAAAATATTCCAAATTTATAAAATTACCAAAATACCCCTAGTTTGTAAAATTATTAAAATACCCCTAGTTTTTAAAATTATCGAAATACCTTTAGTTTGTGAAATTACTAAAATACCCTTAGTTTGTGAAATTATCGAAATACCCTTGGTTTGTGAAATTACTGAAATACCCTTGGTTTGTGGAATTATCGAAATACCCCTGGTTTGTAAAATTACCGAAATACCCTGGTTTGCAAAATTATTGAAATACCTCCAGTTTGTGAAATTACTGAAATACCCCTAGTTTGTGAAATTATCGAAATACCCTCGGTTTGTGAAATTACCAAAATACCCTCAATTTCTAAAATTACCAAAATACCCCCAACTTGCAAAATTACCTAAATACCCCCACTTTGTAAAATTACTGTTTTACCCCTAAACGACAAAATGACTGTTGTACCCTCGTGGTAGTACTATTGTTGTCTGTGTTAATTGTATGACTGATTATGTTCGAGATACACTGCATACATGGATTAGTTATGAGTAGAATTACCGAATTACCCTTGGTAGGTAAATTACTGAAATACCCTCGGTAGGTATAATTACCGTTATACCCTTTAGAGTTGATTAGCGTGATTGTGTGTAACTTCTCACAATTGACATTGTTTTGTTAATTTATATATATATGCTATTATATGTCAAATCTCAGATTAGCCATCAAGTTATCCATGAGGGTGAACGCGAGACAATAGGTTTGTGATTTCTATTTATGTTAAGCAAATGATTATGATGAGATGATTTAACATACATTATGGACATCTTTTACATGCATGCCGAAATATGTTGCATCTATACAACAAGAGTTTATGCCTGCATAGGGTTGCGCATATGTTATTGAATGATAGGGGAAGCGTTCTGGTGGCTCTGCCACGATCTGTTTCGGTGGCTTTGCCATAATCTGTTCTGGTGGCCATGCCACATAATCTGGTGACAATGTCATGATTCTGACGATGAGCAGCTAACTGCAGCATGACTGCCATCGATATTGTGTAGCGGTAAGGGTTGATTGTAGAAATCCCCATTGGTGTGATTGGCAGGTAAGGGTGGTGTGTAGCGAATGGAAAATTAGGTTAGGCTGGGTTTGCATCGCATTGCATACATGATCTGCTATGACATATGATATGGGTTAAGGCCCAACCGGGGCTATTTTGGGCTAAAGCACAATTGCCACCGTTATTGTAATGGGCCTCGGCCCGGATTGTTGTGATGTATGTTCTTACCGATGAGGGTTGTGCACACTGAGTTTTGAAACTCACACCCCTTTAATTTAATGTTTCATGTAATCCTGAATAGACGACTCGACGTGGGAGAGGACTCGGGGATGGCCACACTACAAGAGGCTTGAATTTTCATTTATTTGTTTCAAAATACATGTTTTATTTACTTAATTTTTAGTGGACGTAATAAGACCTTGTACTCCGTTTTGACTACAGATTTAATTTGGGTTTTGAGATTAAATGTTTATTTAATTATCAAAACCTAAGTAAGCTCTTATGTTCAAACTTGGTTTACTAAATTCTTAGAATAATAAAAATATTTTTTTTATCTTTAATTAATAAGTCTATTAGATTTTGGGCTTTTGGGCCTTAATTTCTTAATTAGCAAATCCATTTTGAATTGTGCCTTTAATGTGACATTTCGGATTCAGGCCTAACTTCTAGGCCGAGTTTGGGGTGTTACATTTAGTGGTATCAGAGCCCGATTACAAAGCTCAGGCTGTGAATGGGCCTTAGATTTTGGGTTTTTAATAAAAAATAAGTTTTGGCAATATTCTTGAAGTGTGGTTCATCGAGCCCTCGATGTCGAGCCAAGTAAGTTTTTCTATTATTGTTTAAATTATTGAACTATATAGATAATGGGCTACTTAAAAATAGGCTTTTAGAGACTAAAGCCTGTAGGAAACTTAAGCCTGCAGTAGATTCTCTACCGCGGAATAACTCTAAGAAATTGTTGTTATTTACATAAGACATGTGCCCTAAACAAGTGGAATTAAGTACTTATTTTATAAAATTCTTAAATCAGAGTGCACAGCAAAAGCATAGTGGTGTGACTTGAGCAGTGCGTTTAGTAGTTAGTTGGAAATTTCGAGGATGAAATTTCTTTAAGGAGGGTAGATTTATAACATCTCGAATTTGGGCCTAGTAGAATTGGGCCCATTGGGCCTTAGAGGTAGAAGCGTTTAAAATTGTTGGGAATAAGAGAACAGCTTTAGTGCAAGTTAGACCTATTAGGTGAATGATTTTGGAAGGTTGAGGGCTTCTATGAAGTTCTGGGTTCAAACTTTGGCTTTAGGAAAATTTTGGTTTTTGGTGAATAAAACCCTGAGAGTTAGTAGTAGGATTTAAGAATAAAACGTGGAGAAAAATGACACAAGTGGAGTGTGTGGTGTAGTGGCAAAGTGACGCCACATAGGAGACAAGGGGGTGACGCCATAAGGAAGGAAGGAGGTCCAAGGTTCAAGTCTTGGCTTTTGCATTTTGGATTTCTTTTTAAAAGGACTATAGAATTTTGCCATAAGGTTATATTTAGTTGCGCATGATTTTAGATACAAGAAAGTGAGTGGTCTAGTGGCGAGGCGTCATTAAGGGTGCAAAGGAGCCTAGGTTCAAATCTCATGACAAGCAAGGGAGTATTTATTTTGCGGATTGGACGGGAAGAGTTTGAGTTGGATTTAAACTCTGCTGACGGAGGGATCCCACTTTTAAAAGATACAAAGAAGGAAGGTGAGAACCTAGCTATATATGGAGCATTCTATGAGGAGAGTTAATATACCTTGGTGGACGTTTGGGTGCAGACGTAGAGGATAATCGCCAATAGTTGCGAAGGAAGGGCTACTATAACGTGAGGTGCACGGTAAGGTTATGGTGAGGTTTTGGTTTCCGATAAGTGTATATTAAGTTATGATTAATCGTTAGGTGATGTCGATTGTAGGTTCGTGACTAAGGGGTTTGCAAAGATGCGTGGTTACCGTGTGTGTACAAACACTACACACACGAAATCAAGAAAGTCGAAAGTGTTTAAATGGGCCCAAATGGGCCCGAGACTAAGTTTGATGAAATGGTTTGGTTGGTTATACTGAATTGAATTAGCCATGCATGATACATGAATTGATTTGTTTTGGGCCTAGTAGGCCATATGATGAGATTTGGGCCTAATGGTAGTGAGGGAGTGATTTGGGCTTATGGGGACGTAGGTATGTATGTTAGGGTTTATGGACCTTAGATCTAGTTTGAACAACTCATAAATTCCATAAGACTTAATTCTAATTAAACATGTTTGTGAACAAGTTGTAGGGTTGGAGTGTGGCAACCAAGACGCATGTCTCAGGATTGGATCTAGGAGAGCTTGGTACTTAAGCGTACAGTGGCCCACCGCTGCTTTTTCTCGAATCCTACCAGTGCGTAGTGTTTGTTCACTTTAGTCGCAAGACTTGTTGATAGGCCAAAGTTCATAGCTAAAACCTGAAAGGGATCGAAGTACCCCCGATTTGCAAAATTACCAAAATGCCCATGGTTTGTAAAATTACCGAAATGTCCTTATTTTACAAAATTACTGAAATACCCTCGATTTGTGAAATTACCGAAATACCCCCTCCCCTGATTTGTAAAATTATTGAAATACCCCCAATTTGTAAAATTACCAAAATACCCTTAATTTGTAAAATTATTGAAATACCCTTAATTTTTAAAATTACTAAAATACCCTTGGTTTATAAAATTACTGAAATACCCCTAGTTTGTAAAATTATCGAAATACCCTTAGTTTGTGAAATTACTAAAATACCCTTGGTTTGTGGAATTATCGAAATACCCTTAGTTTGTGAAATTACCAAAATATCCCGGTTTGTGTAACTATCGAAATACCCTTGATTTATAAAATTATAAAAATACCCCTGATTTGTGAAATTATCGAAATACCCTCGGTTTGTGAAATTACCAAAATGCCCTCAATTTGTAAAATTATCAAAATACCCCCAGCTTGTGAAATTATCGAAATACCTCAGCTTACAAAATTACTGTTTTACCCCTAAACAATAAAATGACCGTTATACCCTCGTGGTAGTATTAATGTTGTCTGTGTTAATTGTATGATTGATTATGTTCGAGATGCATTACATACATGGATTAGTTATGAGTAGAATTACCAAATTCCCTTGGTAGGTAAATTACTGAAATACCCTCGGTAGGTAAAATTACTATTATACCCTTTGGGGTTGATTAGCGTGATTGTGTGTAACTTCTCACACCATTGACATTGTTTTGTTAATTTATATATATGCTATTATATGCTGAAATCTCGGTATTAGCCATCGGGTTATCCATGGAGGGTGAACGCGAGACAACAGGTTTGTGATTTTTGTTTTTGTTAAGCAAATGATTATGATGAGATGATTTAACATACACTATGGACATCTTTTACATGCATGCCGAAATATGTTGCATATATACATCAAGAGTTTATGCCTGCATGGTGTTGGGCATATGTTATTGAATGATAGGGGAAGCGTTTTGGTGGCTCTGCCACGATCTGTTCTGGTGGCCATGCCACATAATCTGGTGACAATGTCACGATTCTGACGATGAGCAGCTAACTGCAGCATGAATTCCATCGATGGTGTGTAGCGGTGAGGGTTGATTGTAGAAATCCTCATTGGTGTGATTGGCAGGTACGGGTGGTGTGTAGCGGATGGAAAATTAGGTTAGGTTGGGTTTGCATCGCATTGCATACATGATCTGCTATGACATATGATATGGGTTAAGGCCCTACCGAGGCTATTTTGGCTAAAGCCCAATTGCCACCGTTTATCGTAATGGGCCTCTCACTGGATTATTGTGATGCATGTTCTTCTGGGATGAGGTTGTGTACACCGAGTTTCAAAACTCACACCCTTTAATTTAATGTTTCGTAATCCCGAATAGACGACTCGGCGACGGGAGAGGACTCGGGGATTGCCACACTACAAGAGGCTTGAATTTTCATTTATTTGTTTCAAAATACATGTTTTATTTACTTAATTTTCAAAGTGGACGTAATAAGACCTTGTACTCCATTTTGACTTGATTTAATTTGGGTTTTGAGATTAAATATTTATTTAATTATTAAACCTAAGTAAGCTCTTATGTTCAACTAAATGCTTAAAATAATAAAAATGGGGTTTTTTATCTTTAATTAATAAGTCTATTAGATTTTGGGCTTTTGGGCCTTAATTTCTTAATTAGCAAAACCGCTTTTGAATTGTGCCTTGAATGTGACATTCGAATTAGGCCTAACTTCTAGGCCGGGTTTGGGGTGTTACAGATCCAGGGAGAGCTTGGTATTTAAGTGGCCCTAGCGGCTCACCTCCTCTTCGCTGGAATCCTACCTAGTGCGTAGTGTTTGTTCACTCTAACCGAGAGGGCTTGTTGACGGGCCAAACTTATAACTAAAACCCGAAAGGGACCAGCCACCCTATTTTTGTAAAATTATTTATATCCCTAGTTTTGTAAAATTTCTAAAATACCCTTGATTTGTGAAAACTTCCCAAAATGCCCTAAATTTGAAAAAATTATCGAAATACCCCTGGTTGGTAAAATTACCAAAATACCCTCAGATTACAAAATTACCAAAATACCCCTATTTTGTATAATCACCAAGATACCCTATTTTGGAAAATTACAAAATACCCCTCTAGGATAAAATTACGAAAATACCCCTGAGTAGTGAAATGACAAAAATACCCTTATGTGACGAATGTGAGTTCATGGATGCTACCTGTATGTTAATGTGTGATGGTTGAATGTATGTGGATTCTAGAGCTAAGAAATATAGACTTGAGTACTGAACCTTGTAGGTAGAGTTCGAATTCGAAAGAACTACTGTTAAAACAACTTTCCATAAGATTGTTCATTATTAATCAGTGGAAGAAATTAATAATTCATAAAATTCCTAATCAGATAAACACGAATCGGTAGAATGAGCACTAGGGGACGTGGTGTGTGTGGCTGAGGTAGAGGTAGGATTACTGAGTCAGAACTGGTAGGGTTTGGTCACGAGTCGGGGAATGAGGTACCTGTGCCACCAGCTGTGGAGGCAAAATTTCAGGATCAAATGACTGGAGATAATGCGGTATCTCAAGCGATGTTGAGGGTGTTAGAGAGGGTTGCTGGGGCAGGCATGGGCACAGGAGCCCAAAAATCTATGTCGGAGCTACTTAGAGCTAATGGGGCAGAAGTGTTTAGGGGAATTTCTGGGGTAGCCCCGCGTACAGCTGAATATTGGTTAGAGGCGGTCGAACGTGTAATGGATGATCTAGATTTCACGGAAGAAGAGAAGCTGAAAGGAGTAGTGTCCCTTCTCGGGACGAAGCTTATCAATGGTGGCTTACAGTTAAGGATGGTACAGTGGCTGACCGTATCACCTGGGATTACTTCAGAACTGCGTTCCAGAGTAAGTACATTGGAACAAGTTACGTGGATACGTAGCGTAGAGCATTTCTGAATCTGGTTCAGGGAAGTAGGTCGGTGGCGGCGTATGAAGTGAAATTCTTACGCTTGAGCCGTTATACTCGAGGGATAGTGGCCACAGAACATGAATGGTGTGTTCAATTTGAAGATGGCCTGAAGGATGATTTACGTGTTTTGATAGCTCCACAGCGGGAGAGGGAATTTGCTGTGCTTGCAGAGAAGGCTAAGATAGCTAAGGAGGTAAAGAGAATGGAAAAGCTGAATCGGGATAAAGATAGAAGTGGAAGTAAGAGGAATTTTGGATCATTAAGAGCAGGTGGGCGTACTCAAAAAAGACCTAGGTTTGATGTCTTTGAGCAACCGAGTGGAGAGACTGCCGCTAACTGCATACACCGGAGGTGTGTTCATTGTGGTAAATTCCATGTAGGTGAGTGTTGGTGTGCAATGGAAAGTGCTTTAGGTGTGGGTCTTTGGACCATCAGATTAGGGATTGTCCACAGCCACAGAGTGATGTAGGACCCGTAGGGCAAGGAAATGCTCAGCCAGGTAGAGGAGGTCAGCAGCCGCAGAGGGGTCGTGGTCTAGCTAGAGGTGGTAATGGTTTCGGTTAGGGCAGTGGAGCACCAGGCCGAGGGGCAGGAAACACTGAGGTGAGGCAGCCGGGGTTGGTCTATGCTTTCAGACGTCGAGAGGAGGCCGACGCATCGGATGTTATAATCGGTACATTTTTAATATTTGGTTTGCCTTACACTGCATTGATTGACATTGGGTCGACACATTCATATGTTGCTAGTAGTGTGTCTGGAACTTTAAGTTTAGATTTTGAGATTACCCATTGGGCGATGACTGTAATTAGCCCATTAGGACAATCTGTGGTAGTAGATAAACTTTATCGGGAGGTACCCTTGGAAGTTTACAGAATAGTCTTCCTAACGGATCTGATGGAATTATCGTTCGGGGAGTTCGACTTAATATTAGGCATGGATTGGCTGGTGAAGTATCAAGCTAATTTAGATTGTACAGCCAAGTGTATGGTGTTGAAAACCCCCAAGGGTGGTGAAGTGTTGGTGATAGGAGAGAGGGGGAATTGTCCGTCGAATGTAGTGACTGCCTAAGAGCAGAAAAATGGTGAGAAAAGGATGCGAGGCATTTTTAATGTTTGTTCGGGCTCTGGAAGCCAAGGACCTAACAGTTGGGGACATTAAGACTGTGAAGGAATTTCTTGATGTTTTCCCAGAAGAGCTTCCGGGATTACCCCCAGATCGTGAAGTAGAGTTTGGTATCGATCTTCTTTCGGGAATAGTGCCAGTGTCTATCGCTCCATATAGGATGGCGCCAAAGCAGTTGGTAGAGTTGAAAGCACAAATACAAGAGTTGTTAGATAAAGGATTTATTCAACCAAGTGTGTCACCTTGGGAAGCGCCGGTGTTATTTGTTAAGAAGAAGGATGGATCAATGCGTATGTGCATTGACTACCGTCAGCTGAACAAGTTGACTATCAAGAACAAGTATCCGTTGCCAAGGATTGATGACTTGTTCGATCAATTGAAAGGGGCGTCAGTGTTCTCAAAATAGATTTGAGATCAAGATACCATCAGTTTAATGTCAAAGAATCAGATATTCGTAAGATAGCTTTCAGGACCCGTTATGGCCATTACGAATTTTTGGTAATGCCATTTGGGTTGACTAATGCACCAGCGACATTTACGAATTTGATAAACCGAGTGTTCCAACCCTACTTGGATCGGTTTATCGTGGTATTTATAGATGATATCTTGGTTTACTCAAGATCGGAAGATGAGCATGATTCACATCTGCGAGTGGTTTTGCAGATCTTGAGGGACAAGCAGTTATTTGCCAAATTCAGTAAGTGTGAATTTTGGCTAAGGAAGTTACATTTTTAGGCCATGTTATGTCGGAAGAGGGGATTAGGGTTGACCTAAAAAAATTAAAGTGGTGTTAGATTGGAAGCCGCCTAGGTCTGTGGCGGAAATTTAGAGTTTTCTTGGTCTGGCCGGGTACTATCGAAGGTTTGTTGAAGGATATTCTTTAATTGCGGCACCATTGACTAAGTTATTATGGAAAGGAGTTCTGTTTACTTGGTCTAGCAAGTAGCAGGAGAGTTTCGAGAAGTTGAAAAGGATTTTGATGGAGGCTCCGGTATTGATTCAACCAGAGGCTAAGAAGGAATTCGTGATTTACTGTGATGCATTACACACAGGACTAGGATGCGTGTTGATGCAAGATGGAAAGGTTGTTGCGTATGCATCTCGGCAGTTAAGACCGTACGAAGCAAATTATCCCACCCATGATTTGGAGTTGGCGGCGGTGGTTTTTACTTTAAAGATTTGGAGACATTATCTCAGACGGGAGAAATCTATTATTTATACAGATCATAAAAGCCTAAAATACCTTTTGACCCAGAAGGAGTTGAATTTAAGGCAAAGGAGGTGGATCGAGTTGTTAAAGGATTATGATTGCTCGATCGAGTACCATCTAGGTAAAGCTAATGTGGCGGGGATGCCTTAAGTCGTAAAGTAATCTCTTACTTGAAGGAAATGTTTGCTCACCTTAGTTTGTATGATGATGGGAGCTTATTGGCTGAACTTTAAGTGAAACCCTTTTAGGTCAGTCAGGTTAAGGAGAAGCAGTAGACCGATGAGTTGCTAAAGAAGAAGTTTCATGTAGGATCAAGTGATGGATCGACGGACTTCAGTATGAATGAGGAAGGACTGTTATGTTTTCAAGGGAGAGTTTGCATGCCAAAAGATTCAGAATTGAGGCATAGGATTTTGCAAGAAGCGCATGGAAGTTCATATGCTATGCACCCCGGAGGGAGTAAGATGTATAGGGATTTTCCAGATCAGTTCTGGTGGCCGGGCTTGAAGTGAGAGGTAACTGAATTGGTGAGTAAGTGTTTGACCTATCAGCAGGTAAAAGTGAAACATCAGTTACCATCAGGGTTGTTGCAGCCAGTGAAGATTCCACAATGGAAGTGGGAAAGGATCACAATGGTATTTGTTAGTGGGCTACCCATCACGCCTACTAAGAAAGATTCAGTCTGGGTGATTGTTGATCGCTTGACGAAATCTGCTCATTTCATACTAGTATGGGTCAATTAGTCTCTGCAGAAGCTGGCTAGGTTATATATAGCAGAGCTGGTGAGGTTGCATGGGGTACCAGTATCAATCATATCAGATAGGGACCCGAGGTTCACGTCGCGATTCTGGAAGGCTTTGCACCAAGCGTTGGGTACGATGTTGGATTTCAGTACAGCATTTCATCCTCAGACCAATGGACAGTCTGAGTGGGTAATTCAGATCTTAGAAGACATGTTGAGAGGATGTGTCATTAATTTTAGAGGTAGTTGGGAAGAATTTATACCTTTAGTGAAATTTGCTTACAACAACAGCTACCAGTCTAGTATTCAGATGGTGCCCTATGAAGCATTGTACGGCTGGAAGTGTCGTACTCCTACCTATTGGATGAAATTAGGGAACGTCAGATTTTGGGACCAGAGTTGGTTATCGAGATAGAGGAGAAGGTTGAGTTAATTTGAGCTCGACTAAAGGAAGCCTTGGACCGATAAAAGTCCTATGCAGACTTGAAGCGTAAGGACATAAAGTTTGTAGTGGGTGGCAAGGTGTTCTTCATGGTGTCACCATGGAAGAAAGTGCTGAGGTTTGGACGAAAAGGTAAATTGAGTCCCAGATTTATCGGACCTTATCGGGTGTTGAAACGAGTGGGGCCGGTAGCCTATCAGCTAGAGCTACCTTCTGAGCTAAGCCAGACTCACAATGTATTCCACATTTCTATGTTGAGACGATATCGTTCAGATCCATCTCATGTGGTGCCTGTGGAGGAAATCGAGGTAAGACCTGACCTATCCTTTGAAGAAGAACTAGTGGAAATCTTGGATCGTATGTCAAAGTGTTGCGAAGGAAAACGGTTCCGTTGGTTAAGGTTCTATGGCGGAATCACGGTTCTGAGGAGGCTACTTGGAAACCAGAGGAAGCGATGCAGTGAAAATACCCACATCTATTTTGATCAGGTAATTTCGAGGCCGAAATTTCTTTGAGGGGGTAGAACTGTAACATCCTGAATTAATAGGCCTGTGCGTTTAATGTGTGGTTATGTGTAATGTGTTAATTAGAGTGTTAGGGGTCCAGATTGGGCTCAGGACAGGGATGAGGCCTTGGTTAAATTTTTTGTTTGGACACTAGGGTTTAAAAGATGGTATATGTGGTTTAAATTACAAAATGGGCTTGTGGCCCAGTAGCAAGGGGCGTTGCAAATGAGCTATAAGGTGGCGTCATTAGTAGGTGAAGAGGCCCAAGTTATGGCCACTTGGAGCCCATGTATTTGGGCCATTTTTGACACTTAAAGAAGGAGAAAGTGGGACAACAATAAGGCTTAAAATTAGGAGGGATTAAATGACATTGTGCTGATAAAGGAAGGGAGAGGTGGTGTTATTTAGGCCTCTTTTAGAGGTGTGAATGGATAAAGATAAGGGAGAAAGAATAGGAGTTATCTATTGAATAGCCAGTGGTGGCTGAATTTTCATCTCTTGGAGGGGGGAAGAAATCAGTTTCAATATGCCAGAGGGGTGCCGAAATTTCCCTCATTAATTGATTAGTTTTTAGTTTGAGGAAGGGGCATTTTCGGGTTTTAGGTAATAGGTGCCAAAATTCTGTGTCTAGGTGGGGGGAATATCTTTTTTATTTTCGGCATTAGGGTTTTATTTCCCATTCTCTTCTCTCATTATTCAAAATTCGAAACCCCTAGTCTTATTCTCTCATCTCCACTTTTATGCAAAAGCCGAAATTCCATTATTTTCTCTGCTTTCATCTCCATAGCCGAATACCCTTGTCTATTCTTTTCTCTTTTCCGATTTCTTCATCAAAGCCGAATCTTCATAGATCTCTTGAGATCATCTTTTCTTTCTGATCTTCTTAAAAGCCGAAATTCCCAAGGAGTTGTCGAATTCTCTTTGTTAAGGTAAGTGCTGATTTCTTCTGTTCTTTTTTCATCTTTTTCAATTTTTGAGACCATAGTAGAATGGCTAGTTGGTTGTTAGGCCATCTTTAGTTTTCTGTTTTCACTGATCTCGTGTTATTTTTGGGCGGCATTCCAGGATTTGAAGAAGATCTAATCGCCTAGGTTTCTAAGCCAAAAATCGTTAGCCTTCGAACCACATTACTTTTTTGGGATTTCAAGGTAAGGGGTTCTCTTTAGATTTTCGTTAGATTCGCTATCGTAATTGTGATCTTAACCATATGTTATGATGGTAGCAACTGATAAGGTCTTTTGATGGAATCAAATATTGATCAAGCGAAGGAGGGGATTGGATCTGTTAAACCAATCCCTAAGTTTAAGAAGCGGCGTGTCGTCGATAGCTCGGATTGGCCACCGTGTTGTGGACCCCGCCGTAACAAAACCTTAGATCGTTAGCAATCGTAGCGGCTCATCGATAGTGTCGACATAGAAAATCTCGTCCTATCGGTAATCGTGTGTAGATCTCTATCACACTAGTTAAACTGTACTATGTATATGTTATGGACTAAAAGCGGAAATAGGTCAGATGAATAGTGTATACCCAAAAAGGGTAGGCAAGGGATGCAGTGCGTGATCATAGAAACTTCTATATGTATCAAGTATGTGAAAGTATGTGATCTTTTTAGATAGTATAATGATTTGATTCTTGTATGTATGCATGCATGGAATGGGATTGATATGATGAAGGGGAAGAAGGTAGCATGGTGATCGGTTGCTTTGCCACATAGGTCACATAGAGGTCAGTCTTTATGACAGGCAGCACAACTATCGATATATTATTAAGGTCGCATAGCGATCGGTGGCTTCGCCACATAGGTCACATAGTGATCGGTCTTTATGACAGGCAGCACAGCTGTCGATATGGTGTGTAGCGGATGGAGGGTTGATTGTAGAAATCCCCATGGTGTGATAGTTGGTACGGGGGTGTGTAGAGGATGGACTCTTAGGTTTGGGAG
The DNA here is from genome assembly GCA_025506655.1 of Gossypium rotundifolium. Taxonomy (NCBI): domain Eukaryota; kingdom Viridiplantae; phylum Streptophyta; class Magnoliopsida; order Malvales; family Malvaceae; genus Gossypium; species Gossypium rotundifolium. The sequence continues at coordinate 117,788,789 of CP106731.1, read as the reverse complement.
GGGACATGTTGCATGTAAATATTCTGTTGCCATTGTGTATGGGCCAAGGACCATAATGTGTTTGTGGGCCTCAAGGCTTTTATGTGTTTTTGGGATTTGCACACTAAGTCTTGGTGACTCACCCTTTTATTTTTCCCAACTTTTCAGATGAGCAGTAGATCGTGGACATGGGAGCCGAGGTAGATTCGAGGGGCCATCAAGTCTTTTATCTTCATAGGCTATTTTCGGTTTTTCTTTATGTTTCAATTTTGGGATTATTTTTGTAATAAGGCCTCCATAACTTAGGTTATTGAACTATATTATTTTTTTTATGTTACATCTTATAAACTTATGTTTTCAAAGTCTTAATTATAAAGTGAAAGGAAAATGAGTTTTTCCAGCATGTTCAACGCAAATGTTAAAGTTTCTTCAAAAATGTCACAACTAATGATTAATCGATTAAAATAAACTGAGATTTTCAAAACCCTTCAAAGCAAAGTTTTCAACAATCAACCCGTAGCATACCAGATCCGGTCATGACGTATGGGCCGGGTTTGGGGTGTTACAAGCTAATCCCAGAAAACTTCTAACTTCAAACACATTCTTTGTTGGTTTCCAATTAATAATAACTGAAATTTTATTCGGATCCACCCTGATACCTTCCGCAGATACTATATGTCCGAGAAAACCAACTTCCCATAACCAAAATCCACATTTACTAAATTTGGCATACAATTGTTTCTCACACAGAGTTTGCAACACAATTCTTAGATGATCAGCATGTTCATTTTCATCTCGGAAGTAAACCAAAATATCATCAATAAATACTTCCATAAACCTGTCTAGATACGGTCTAAAAATTATGTTCATAAAATCCATGAATACTGCAGGTGCATTTGTTAAACCAAATGGCATCACAAGAAACTCATAATGCCCATACCTGGTTCTAAAAGCTATCTTTGGCACATATAAATCTTTTACACGTAGCTGATAATAACCGGAACAAAGATCATTCTTTAAAAATACGATGGCACCTTTCATTTGGTCAAACAAGTCATCAATATGAGGCAGTGGATGCTTATTCTTTATTGTGACTTTGTTGAGCTGTCTATAATCAATACACAGTCTCAATGATCCATATTTCTTCTTTACAAACAAAACTGGTGCACCCCATGGTGAGAAACTGGGACGAGTAAAGCCTCTGTTAATCAATTCTTACAACTGTGCTTTCAACTCTTTCAATTTGGTAGAAGCCATTCTGTAGGGTACTATAGATATCGGTGTTGTTCCCGGAACAAGATCTATAGAGAACTCCACTTCTCTAGCCGGTGGTAAACCAAGTAATTCTTCCAGAAATACATTAGAAATTTCACAAACAATCGGCACTAATTGAACCTTTGACTCCGATACTTTAGTATCCAACACATATGCAAGATAAGCATCATACCCTTTTCTAACATATTTTTGTACTGATATAGTTGAGATCACAATAGATAACCCATCCAGTTTATCAGATTCAACGTGAAGTAACTCACCATTCTGACACTTTAACACAATGTATTTTTGTTTACAATTCACCACTGTTTCATGCTGGGTTGGCCAATCCATTCCCAAAATCACAATAAATTCATCAAAGGGAAACAACATTAGATCAGCTAAAAAGTAATAACCCTTTACCATCAATGGGCAATTTTTACAAATATCATCCACCATACTGGCCCAGGGGGTTTGAAATTTTAACCACAAATTCAATGAATTCAATAGGTAAATTTTTAACAGACACTAAATTTGTTAATATATATGAATGTGTGGAACTAGGATCAATCAAAGCAGTAATATTAGTATCAAGAAGAGAAAATGTATCAGTAATGACGTCTGGTGTAGAGGCAGCCTCTCTTGCACATATAGCATATGTCGTCGTTGATGCTCGTGCTCAGTTTTAACTATTGAATCTTTTGTAGCACTTCGGCTACACTAACATTTTCAGGATATCGGGGTGGTCTACCTCTCGAGCCAAGGTTGCTTGGCTTCAAAGTCTGATCAGTATCATTTTCAATCCTTTTCGGACAATCTTTAAGGAAATGGTCAAGAGAATCACATTTATAACATGCTTCAGTTCTCAAACAGCATTCCCAAAATAAAATTTATCATAGTGTTTACACCTCGATTGGGGTTACCGACACTTCCCACACTTGTTACAGATAGAAACGATTCTCGGGTTAGAACGTTGAGAGCCTTGCTATTTCCCAGAATATCCCGTAAAGGTGGTAGAATGATCATGGTACTTCTTTGATTTCTTTGAAGTAGAGATTGTGACTTACCCATAAATATTTTACCAGATAATCGAGCTTCTCTCTCTGCTTGCTTATTTTCTTTACTTAATTCCTTGGCTTTGTGGGCTCGATCAACTAGTACCACAAATTCCCTTAATTCAAGAATTCTAATCAATAACTTATCTAACCCTTCTTTAAAATGTTTACACATATCAACCTCGTTTGGAACCCATTCTCTAGCGTACTTGGTCAATCTAACGAATTCTCATTCGTGCTCAGATACAGTAATGTTTCCCTGTTTGACTGATATATTTCTTTTTAAATTCAGTCCAGAAGAATTCCCAAGTAACATTTTCTTTCGGAACCACAGAAGTTATAGTATTCCACCAATGATAAGTTGTGTCTTTCAATAAAGATACTGTATATTTTAAACATTCAGCTGGTGTACATGATAATTCATCTAAAACCTTGATGGTATTTTCCAACCAAAATTCATCTCTCTCTGGATCATCACCGGTAGTAGCCCTAAATTGCTCTGCCCCATACTTACGAATTTTATCTACAAGAGGTTTACCGATTCTAACAGGTTCAGCACCCTATAGCATCTCAGGAACCGATTGAGAAGCAGGTGGGAGAGGTTGTTGTACAGCAAGAATTTGTTCTCAAATATTCAATGAACCACTCATTCATCATTTGAAAGAAGGCTTCTTTTTCCTCATCACCTCAGCCCTTAGGTACGGGCATTCTACTATTACTAGATATAGCTCGTTGAACGAAAGCTTAAGTAGTGCTCTCAGCTTCCTAGGATTCAGCTCTAGCTTGGTTGATGACATTACTATATGAAAAACACATTTAAAAATGGTTAGGAGATATCACACTATTATAAACTATATAATGGCATGTATAGCTAAACTCATACTTGCTACGTTAGTCCGAGAATCGACTAAATTATAGCTCTGATACCAATAAATGTAACACCCTTAACCCGTATCCGTTGTCGAAACAAGGTTATAGAGCATTTCTAGAGTTTACAGAATAATTACAGATAATTCATGTCATTTGCTATTCATATCCAAAACTACTCATATCGTCCCTTGAATGGACCCTCGAGGCCCAAATTAAATATTATAATCAAGTCGAGATTAAATTGAGAACTCATGGAATTTTTCTGTAAAATTTCAAAATTGTTCTCATATACAGAGGTCATACGCTCGTGTGAGTAGGCCGTGTGGCTTACACACTAGATGACATGCCTATGTTTAAGGCCGTATGGGCATTCGATATGAGGCACACGGCCGTGTCCCAGCCCATGTCCTTACTCATGTAATTATCTGACTTGTGTCACACGGCTAGCTACACGCCCGTGTGCTAAGCCGTGTGTCACACACGACTGAGACACATGCCCGTGTCTCTGCCCGTATGCCCAATTCTGAGCATTCGGTTTCTCAATTTTTAAGATGCAAGGGACACACGGCCAAACCATATGCCCATGTACACATAGTCAAGAAACATGCCCGTGTGTCTACGCGTGTGGACAAAATAAGGTCATTTCCTAGCCTTATTTCTCACCCAAATTTAACCTTCAACCTACAACAACATTTTTATATATTTGCCAACTAATTCAAGTCATATAAATCAAGCAAACATCAATAACATGTATGAAATAACATCACATACATTTATATGTTCAAACTTACCTTTTAGTAAAAACTTATATTGTATCCTAATTCAATCTAACCAACCACATACATCTATGCTAAACATGATATATATAACCTCATAATAATATACCAAAACAAACCCTTATTAGCCATCTAATGGCTAAATTACAAACAACCATGTACTTGCCAACATTAGCCAAGTTAACCTATACATGCCATTATACCAAAATAAGATTACTTTTTATACCAAAACGAACTAGTGGATAGTGTGATGATACTCCAACCGTTTTAACCTTTATGAGCTTCCCGAGTAATATAAAACAGAGAAAATAAAACCTAGTAAGAAATTAATGCTTAGTAAGTTCGTATAACAAGAATTAAACTTACCAATCACATTCATTATAATAAGCATACAATAACATGCTTTCCAACAAATTAGCAATTTGCTTAATCATATACACTCAAATAAGCAAGTTAGTCACATAATTCATATGTACCTCAAATAAACATGGTTGAGCTCATCATACTACACTCTTTCAGATATTTCAGAAGTATTCGGGACATAAGTCTTTTAATCTCATAATTTCTCATGTCAGAAGTTTTGTCCGTTGAATTATTGAAGATGGATACTCAGGTAGTACACACAAGGTGTACCAAACTGTAAACCGTCAATTCATAATCAGGGGTACCCATTAAGGCACATAATCAGGGAGCACACTTTCGAGTCACATATCAGGATGCTTAGATGAACCATGTAACAGGACACTTATCGGGCTAAACATGTAAAACTCATAAGAGTTTTAATCAGAGAGCTCATAAAGCTTTACAGGTAACTCCAAAGAGTTAATATCAGGGAGCACCAGATAAGGTAACAGGAAGGTCAAGCGAGCTATGCCAGGATGCTCATAAGAGCTTATATCAGGACGCTCACGTAGAGCTGCGTTTGTGTCGCATTATATGTTGGAACACAATCAATCGAATCATGTAACAAGACGCTCACAAAGAGCTGCAGTAGTGCGCAACACATGCAATATCACTACCGATCAGGATGCTCGCAGTTCTGTCCGCAACATATGTAGGACCACATTCAATACGAGAAATCATATATCCATCGAATTTCATTATTCAAACGGAACTTAACATTTTCCAGACTTGATTAAATATATGATTATTTCATTTATTTATAACATTAATATAATTCATACAATCACATACCATATTCAATTCAAGCATGAAAATAAACAAAATTTGGTGACACGAACTTACCTCGATAATCGTTCGTATAAAAAATCTACTAATCTAACACTTTTTATTTTCCACGATCCAATTTCGTATTTGGTCTTTCAGGATCTATATAAATAAATTTAATCATCAATTTATCATATTTCATATTCAATTGGATTCAATTTACATCCTAGGCAAAATTACTATTTTCCCCTATGCTTTTCATAAATGACAATTTCATCCCTAGGCTCGGAAAATGAAATTCATGCAATTTAATCCTTATTCCAAGCCTAACCAAAATTTTCATGTAACATTTACAACACATATTTTTACAAAAAAATTCAAAATTTTTCCATAACTTTTACATCTTTACAATTTAATCCCTAAATCACAATTTCATCAAAATTCTCTTTGTAAAAGTTGTTTATTTATCAACAACATTTCATTTTCTACCATAAAGTTTAAAATTTCAGCATATTCGTCCATTGCAAGACTTTGTTACTTTGATAACTTTTCAAATTAATTCCCAAAATAGATAGATTAAGCTATCCCGATCTCAAAAATATAAAAATTACTAAAAACGGGACAAGAATACTTACCCAATTAAGCCAAGAAAGCTTGATTTTTCTTTCCTAGGGTTTCCATGTATATTTTGGGCAGGATGATGAAAATAAAATGATATTTTCTATTTAATTAGTTATCATCTTTTAATTTTTTCTCATTTCCAAATTAGTCCTTGCCTTTTTCTAATTTTACATGGATGATTCATCAAAAATATCTACTAACTTTTCTTTAATGGTCTAATTACCATTTAAGGACCTCAAATTTTGAATTCCATAGCTATTTGATACTTATAGCTACTAGAATTCAACTTTTGCATACTATGCAATTTGGCCCTTTCCATAATTAATCACATAACCGGTAAAATTTTCTTATCAAAATTTTCATATAACATTCCTATCATAATGCGGACTATACAACAATATTAAAATAAATTTTCTTTTAGCTCGGATTTGTGGTTTCGAAACCACTATTTCGATTTCATTGAAAATGGGCTGTTACAAATAACATATTAGTCTTTCAATCAATTTGCTTATTTTCGATTAGACTAAGGACATGTTTAGGTTCGTTTGCTAATACAAGCTATCTTTCTGTACTATGATCCGACTATGTAATACCACTTAGTATTAATTAAACATTTAGATAACCAATGGGCAACAATTGCTTCTATTTTTCTTTGCATGCAAAAACCATGGAAGGACAATAATACAAAGTATATGAATTTGATTCATGAATAGTTTTATTAATCAATCTATTTTATTCACAAGTGTAATTAGAAAAAAATACTACACTTAAGATACCAGATCCAATAGTAAGGCCATAGCTCAACTATGACAACCAATAGAGTCCACTAGGACACTAAAAATGGGGTAAAATATGTAAGACTATAGCTCGACTATGGCAATATAAAGAGTCTGTTGGGATATTAAATGCGAGTTAGTCCACTGGGGCATTAACATAGGGCAAACCACCAAGACGGTAAATATAGAGAATTAGGCATATGAAAAAATGGTTAAAAGAAAATGCAAGCATTGACAAGCAATAGCTAGCAAATGGATTTTGAAGAATCCGTCGGGCAAGACAAAAATAGTAGAAAAGGGAACAATTTTCCAAAACAATAATTAGGGAAGTTGGTAGGGCATAAGGGTGGTAACCTAACAAGAATCGAATTTGGAAATGACGTGCCAATGGTCCCTAGTGTATAGGCAAACTAGAGAAGACTTATCCAAGGATTACTGATAGGGATCCACCATTAAGAACTGCAAGAAGGTGCTCAGTGAAACTTTGTATGTTATAGGGTCGACCATTGGCACTGAGAAGGTTAAACCAAGTGGCAGTTCTAACACCCCAAACCCGGCTTAGACATTATGGCCAAATCTGGAATGTAATATCCTGAAAATGGTCCTATGCATTTTTGATTTAATTATACTGAAATGGCATGTCTTATGTATTATGAATGTATGGTGAACATTTTGGAAACTTGGAAATGTTAAGTTTAAAGAGGAAAGCAAACATTTTGGAAACTTGGAAATGTTAAGTTTAAAAGAGGAAAGTGAACATTTTGGAAACTTGGAAATGTAAGGAAATGTTTTAGAAATGTTAAGTTTAAAAGAGGAAACTAAGGCAAGGTGGTCTTAAGAAAATTAATAGAAGAAATTTGACACAAGAACGGGCTTGGAGAAGTGGCTAGGAGGCACCACTTAAAGCCCAAGAAGTGACGCCACAATCAAAAGGGAAGGAGCCTAGGTTCGAGTCACGTGGGAAGCAAATAAAAGAGTTTTATTTTGCTGCAAGGAGCAAGGGAGTTGGACGGCACCAAGGCACTTGGGGTAGAGTTTAATTCTCATTAAAATTCGACTAAATAGGTGGATCAATGATGGATAATATTGTATAAGAGATAAATATTGGATTAAGTTTTATTAAATTGAATGGGTGATAAATAAAGAGATAAAGAGGAAAATAAGGGAGGAGTGATGGCCAAGTAAGGGACTCTAAGCTTAGTAATTTCGGCTAAGCTAGAAGAAGGGATAGCCGAATATCATTCATACTTTTTGCCTCTCTTTCAAGCACTCTTTTCTCTCCAAGCTATCATCTTCTTCTTCTTTTCTTTTTATCTGTTCTAGCTGAACTTTCCATTCCCCTATTTTCACCATTGCCGTTACCCTTAATACTCCATACCTTTTTCTTTTGTGACCCTTGTGAAAGCCGAATCCATAACCCTTATTACTCCTTTCAAGAGCGAAATATATAGGGTACTTCTAGTCGAATTTTCATCAAGTTTAAAGCCGAATATCTCAGTGGAGATTGACATAGCTGCTGTCAAATTCTTAAGTAAGGGTAAGATGTCATTTAGTTTCATCCTTTTTCTTTTAAGATTTGTCGAAATCTAGGACTAACCCCATTAATATCTTGTTGCCAAAACTTTAAAGAGATCTTTCGAGATTTACTAAGTGTCGACTACAAGGAAGGAGAAATTCTTTTCCGAAGGTACACCATAGGCATGTGTTCCCTAATTATTAGGAGAGTTTGAGATTTAAAATCCACAAGGTAAGTATCTATAGCATTCGCCAAGGCCATATTGAGTAAATAGATGTGTTTCATTAATATTTAAAAGTCAAAACTAATCTATTCAAGTAATTTAGTGATTGTCGATTTCAAGAAAGAAGGACACAAAGTTTCGGCATTTGATTAGACATCAATCAAAGAAGGTAAGGATTTAAGTGTACTAATCCCTGGGATTTGGTTTTATGGCGAATGGCTCTTTACTAAGTATTAAGAGATTGATCAAATGTAGAGATTTAAGATCTAAGGCATTAGATCAAGCTTTTCGGGATTTGGAGTGAACTTGCTAAAGCGAATCAGTGTGTACCTACACTATTTCTTAATAAGTTTTATGGCAATGTTTAATATAAGTATGTGTATAAGAGTGTGAATATGGCTAAGGTACCATGTTATGGTACAAAGTACTGTGCACGCGTTTCCTACTCCTACTAGGATTATGTTAAATATCCATTATGACACACATATGACATTATAAGAATGTGAAATAAGAATTTGGCATGTTAATGCATGATATGTATGATATGGGCCATATGGGTTATATGAAAAGGGAAGTGAATGTGGTGACCTAAGACCACGATATCCGAATGTGGTGACCTAAGACCACGATAATCGAATGTGGTGACCTAAGACCACGATATCTCGAATGTGGTAACCTAAGACCACGATATCGAATGTGGTGACCTAAGACCACGAATTTTATAAGAGGCGATGAGCACGCCGACCGCAATGACGCCTTCGATGGTGTGTAGCGGATGGAGGGTTGACTTAGTAGTCCCTGTGGTGTGCAGGATGTTACGGTGATGTGTAGAGATGGCATATAGGCTTGGGTTTGGGTTGCATCATTATTTCCTATCATTATATGAATATGCATGTAATATGTGAACATATGCCTAAATTGTTAAATTTTAGTGTTGGTTACACATTGAGTCTGCTTGACTCACCCTTGTGGGATTACTTTTCGGTGATGATCGGTGATGGGCCTGCCTGGGGAGCTTAGTGGAGGCCATGTGAAGTTCGATTTTCTTCGTTTTGGACTCTTATTATTTTGAGTACTTTGAATTTATTTTTGGGAATTATTTGATGTAATAAGGCCATAGTTGAATTATTTTATTTTACTTCTACTTATCCTGCTACAAAATATTATTTAAAAAAAAAAGACTAAGTGAATTTATCATGAACTAAGCCCTAAATGTTTTGTCACCTAAAGTAAAGGATTTTAATAATGAAATAAACTTGTTTTCAACTCAAGCCCAACCCAAAACAATCTTTCTTTCAAAACACACAAGTTTTTCCTAAGTAACAAAAGAATTTGAAACGGTTTACACCGGGGAACATACCAGATCCGGTCAAGGCTCATGGGCTGGGTTTGGGGTGTTTCAATTTGGTATCAGAGCCCAATATTAAACACTTGGCCTGTGGTTTAAGGCCTAAAACATTTTAAAATCTAGCCAAAAGGAATTTTTGAAAAAAATTTCGTGTTTTCTGCATGGCACCTAAGTCTCCCAACCATGATCCACCGGTAAGTACTTTTGACTTCAAGTGATTTAATATGTGAAATGTATGGGCTTTTATGGCAACGTAGATTAGTGAACTAGGATCATTGAACCCTAGGACTAGTCTACTAAAAGCACAAGTACATAAGACTTAAGGACCATTAGATAAACATGTGATTAAGTCACGAGCTAGGGTGTGGTAATCACATGCGATGTCTAGGAGTGGATTCAAGAAGAGCTTGGTATTTAAGCGTCCTAGCGACTCACCTCCTCTTTACTCGAATCCTACAGTGCGTAGTAACCATTCACCCTAACTAAGAGGACTTAGTCATCGGCTAAACCAATGATTAAAACCGTAAAGGGACTAGCCATATTTTTATAAAAACCTTAGTTTTAAAATCCTTAAATTAACCCTTCGATTTGCAACAAAATCTATTTTGAAAATTTCTCGAAAAAAAATTTTTCGGTTTGCCAAAATACTAAAATACCTCTCGTCAGAAATTACAAAATGCCCTTAGTTTCTAAAATTACCATATTACCTCGATTTTAGTAAAATTTTCTATTTTGAAAAAGTGTCCAAAAACTCTATTTTACGAAAAATTCAAGGTACTTTGATTTGGGAAAATTACTAAAATGCCCCTATGTTGTAAATTAATAAAATACCCTTAGTTTTAAGATTTTCAATAGTTTTTAAGATTTTCAAAATACCTCGACTTTTGCTAAAATTTTTCTACTTTACAAAAATACCAAAAACTTTTGTTTTACAAATATCAAGATACCCTGATTTGGAGAATTTACGAAAATGCCCCTAACTTCCAAAATTACCGAAATAACCCCGATTTCTAAAATTTCTGCAACACCGCTGATTTGGAAAACAAATTTCAAGATAACCTCGAGTTTTTGTAAATTTTGAAATACTTTTGATTTATAAAGATTATTTTCGAAGTGACCTCGATTTATTATCAAAATACCTTATAGGAAAAATGATGAAATTACCCCTGGGGCGGATGATCAGGAATGCCCAAAGTAGTGACGTGAATGTTGTGAATGAATGTGTCTCTTTCGAGATGGATGAATGTGAATGTGAATGTGAATCTTTGAATTAGAATAGTGAACTTGAACTGAGACTTTGTTTGATCGAAAGAACCACTATTAAACTCCTTTTCATAAAACTGTTTGCGGTTAAACAGTGGAACAAAGTACTAATGCATAAAACTCTTTAATCAGATTAAATCGCGACGTTAGAAATGAGTTCTCGGGAACGTGAACTTAAAAAAAAAATTGTGCCTAGGAAGTATGATGGCTCTATTAAGTAGCGCGGTGAGTTAAGATGTTCGATTATTCGATAGTAAGCAATTTCGAGGACGAAATTATTTTAAGGGGTAGAACTATAATATCCCGAAAATGGGCCTATGCATTTTGATTTAATTATCTGAAATGGCATGTCTTATGTATTATGAATGTATGGTGAACATTTTGGAAACTTGGAAATGTTAAGTTTAAAAGAGGAAAGTGAACATTTTGGAAACTTGGAAATGTAAGAAAATGTTTTAGAAATGTTAAGTTTAAAAGAGGAAACTAAGGCAATGTGGTCTTAAGAAAATTAATAGAAGAAATTTGACACAAGAACGGGCTTGAGAAGTGGCTAGGAGGCACCACTTAAAGCCCGAAGTGACGCCACAATCAAGGGGAAGGAGCCTAGGTTCGAGTCACGTGGGAAGCAAATAAAAGAGTTTTATTTTTGCTGCAAGGAGCAAGGAGTTGGATGGCACCAAGGCACTTGGGAAGAGTTTAATTCTCATTAAAATTGCTAAATAGGTGGATCAATGATGGATAATATTGTATAAGAGATAAATATTGGATTAAGTTTTATTAAATTGAATGGGTGATAAATAAAGAGATAAAGAGGAAAATAAGGGAGGAGTGATGGCCAAGTAAGGGACTCTAAGCTTAGTAATTTTGCTAAGCTAGAAGAAGGATATCTGAATATCATTCATACTTTTGCCTCTCTTTCAAGCACTCTTTTCTCTCAAGCTATCATCATCTTCTTCTTTTCTTTTTATCTGTTCTAGCCGAACTTTCCATTCCCCTATTTTCACCATTGCCGTTACCCTTAATACTCCATACCCTTTTCTTTTGTGACCCTTGTGGAAGCTTTAATCCATAACCCTTATTACTCCTTTCAAGAGTGAATATATAGGGTACTTTTAGTCGAATTTTCATCAAGTTTAAAGTCGAATATCTCGGTGGAGATTGACATAGTCTGCATCAAATTCTTGAAGAGGTAAGATCTCATTCAGTTTCATCCTTTTTCTTTTAAGATTTGTCGAAATCTAGGACTAACCCCATTAATATCTTGTTGCCGAAACTTTAAAGAGATCTTTTGGGATTTACTAAGTGTCGACTACAAGGAAGGAGAAATTGCTTCCAAGGTACACCATAGGCCGTGTGTTCTCTAGTTATTCGGAGAGTTTTGGATTTAAAATCCACAAGGTAAGTATCTATAGCATTCGCCAAGGCCATGTTGAGTAAATAGATGTGTTTCATTAATATTTAAAAGTCAAACTAATCTATTCAAGTAATTTAGTGATTGTCGATTTCAAGAAAGAAGGATACAAAGTTTTGGCATTTGATTAGACATCAATCGGCAAAGAAGGTAAGGATTTAAGTGTACTAATCCTCATGGGATTTGGTTTTATGGCGAATGGCTCTTTACTAAGTATTAAGTGATTGATCAAATGTAGAGATTTAAGATCTAAGGCATTAGATCAAGCTTTTCAGATTTGGAGTGAACTTGCTAAAGCTTAATCGGTGTGTATTTACACTATTTCTTAATAAGTTTTATGGCAATGTTTAATATAAGTATGTGTATAAGAGTGTGAATATGGCTAAGGTACCATGTTATGGTACAAAGTACTCAGTGCACGCTTCCTACTCCTACTAGGATTATGTTAAATATCATTACGACACACATATGACATTATAAGAATGTGAAATAAGAATTTGGCATGTTAATGCATGACATGTATGATATGGGGCATATGGGTTATATGAAAAGGGAAGTGAATGTGGTGACCTAAGACCACGATATCTCGAATGTGGTGACCTAAGACCACATGAATCGAATGTGGTGACCTAAGACCACGATATCCGAATGTGGTGACCTAAGACCACGATATCTGAATGTGGTGACCTAAGACCACAAATTTTATAGTATGGCGATGAGCACGTTGATCGCAAGAAGCGCCTTCAATGGTATGTAGCGGATGGATGGTTGACTTAGTAGTCCCCACGGTGCAGTGTGATGTTACGGTGATGTGCGGCGGATGGCATATAGGCTTGGGTTTGGGTTGCATCATTATTTCCTATCATTATATGAATATGCATGTAATATGTGAACATATGCCTAAATTGTTAAATTTTAGTGTTGGTTACACATTGAGTCTGTTTGACTCACCCCTTGTGGGATTACTTTTCGGTGTGACGATCGAGATGGGGGCCTACGGGGAACTTAGTGGAGGCCATGTGAAGTTCGATTTTCTTCGTTTTGGACTCTTATTATTTTGAGTACTTTGAATTTATTTTTGGGAATTATTTGATGTAATAAGGCCATAGTTGAATTATTTTATTTACTTCTACTTATCCTGCTACAAAATATTATTTAAAAAAAAAAGACTAAGTGAATTTATCTTGAACTAAACCCTAAATGTTTTGTCACCTAAAGTAAAGGATTTTAATAATGAAATAAACTTGTTTTCAACTCAAGCCCAACCCAAAACAATCTTTCTTTCAAAACACACAAGTTTTTCCTAAGTAATAAAAGAATTTGAAATGGTTTACACCGGGAAACATACCAGATCCGGTCAAGGCTCGTGGGCCGGGTTTGGGGTGTTTCATGGAAGGTTACATTAATACGTTGAAATTTTACATTCTAGGGAGTATCTTATTACGAAATCAAAAATAAAAATTTGCCACAATTCCTTGTTAGGAAAATTTGTCATTCTTAAAACATTTATGTGAATGCATTAATTGTTAACTTAAAAAGCCCAATTTTATAAGATCATAACACTTATGTCACTTGCTTCGTAAAACTCATAATTCTGAATAAACTTTGCAGTAGAAATTTTGGAGTTGATATTTAAAAATCGTGATTTCGACAAGTGGAACGTATAATTTTTCCTATTGTGCATATTCTAGAACTTACGTTATTAACTTTCACAAAAACCCATTTTAAATTTGCAGTAGAAAAATTCTTAGCTTGTTAAATTTGAAATCAAACCATTGTGTTTAATTGACAGAATTCATGCAGAAATGTTTAACTAAGTAACGAAAACCCATAGCCAAAGTTAAATCCGAATAATTAGTCCAAAAACCAAAAGTCCAAAGGATTTAATTATTAATATGTCAAACCGTCTTATTCAAGAAACCAATCCGAGTTCCCAAATGCTACCCAATCCTAATTTAGTTGATTACCTGAAATGAATAATGAAAGGGGTGAGCTATATAGCTCAGTAAGTAAATAAACTCGAACAAAGAACACAATATAACAACCCGTTTTTCAGTGGTGTCAAAAACAGTGGTTTCGGGACCACAAGTCCGACAAATAAGTTTGTATAATTTGTATTTAAATTATACAAGTCAATAACAATTTTTATAATGAATTTTGATTTGAGGATTTTAACTAATTGAATTAAAAGTTAGTATAAGTGGTTTGGTTCAAAAGGCAAGTGGTTATTGAAATGAGGTATTAGGACCTCGTTTTCATAATTTAAAATCGTAAATATTTTTATTAAATATTTATATAGTCATATTATATGTGAATTGAAGTTTGGTCAAATAATTTTGATGATTTAATGCTTAATTATGGAAAAAGGATTAATTTGTAAAAGAGGTAAAAGTTGATTGCTATAGATTTAAAAAAGTAAAGGGACCAAAAAAGTAATTAAACCATGGTTAAAAAGTCCAAACAGTGTTTGATATGATTAGTCCACTAACTTTTGGTCTATTTTCTCTTTTAGTCCTAATTAGTTTAGGGATAAATTGAAATTAAGTTTGTTTAGTTGGAATTATAAAAGAATTGAAGGACCAATTGTGCAATTAAACCTTCCTTAGACGATAATTATACCATTTTATATTATGGACATTTATGGGCATGATTTAGTAATTTTATAAGTTTTATTAAAATGTTAATTTTGTAAAAAAGTTAAAAAGTAAGTTAAAAAATTAAAGAAATAAAAAATAATATCATGAAATTCCTTTCTTCTTCTTGGTGGAGAACCAAATACACTATGGAAGAGAAGAACAAGCTTTGGCCAAGCTAGGGTTCTTTAATTTGGTGAGTAAATCTCGCCTGTTTTTAGTAATTTTTATGTTTTTGAACTTGTATTGGCTTAATCTAGTTAACTCGGAGACTAATTTGTAATGCCGTTAAACATTGTGGATTATGCCATTGATGAATTTAAGTTGTTCTTGAAGTTTTATGGTAAATTATTAAGCTTGGTTGTTAGATAGGACTATTTTGTAAAGTAATTTTTAGTAATTTTAATGTTTAAGGACTAAATTGTTAAAATGATAAAATTACAAGAACTTGATGTGAAATAAAAGCAAGTATGGACTGTAGTGGAGTATTACACTATTCAGCTGAAATTAAATTTAGTTAAAATTGGTTAAATTGCATGTTTGAGCTTAAGGACTAAATTGTATAAAAGTGCAATATTGGGGGCAATTTTGTAAAAATGCATAAAATGACTTAACTGTATAAAATGATTTAATTTTGCTATTTGAATTATTTAATTTAATGAAAATATTATTTTAGATAAGGAACGAGTGGAAAATCGAGGAAAAGAGAAAATTACCAAATAGCCCTTGTACCTTTGTCATTGCTGCAATTTAGTTAGGTAAGTTTGTTCGGTTTAATTTTAGTACATTTATAAATGTATTACATAAAAATAATTGCATAATTTTTGAATTATATTGATGTGTAATTGAAATGGAAATAACAAATTGAAATAATGTCGATCACTAACTGAGATACCCTGAGCAGTTACTGCAAATCAATCCTCTAAGTTCGTATGTTTATTTATACTTCTAATGATTTTTATAATATTTGTTAATATAATTTTCTTAAATGTTATATTTTATAATGGCATGATCTTGAAAAATAAAAAAGGAATACTGATTCTACTGAAAGTGTTCAAACGAGTAATGTCTACTGATTTTACTGAAAGGGCTCAACGAGCAATATCTACTGATCCTATTGAATGTGTTGAAATGAGAAATGTCTATTGATTCTACTGAAGTGCTTAAACGAGCAATATCTATTGATTCTACTGAAAGTGCTCAACAAGCAGTATCTACTGATCCTACTGAATGTGCTCAAATGAGCAGTGTCTATTGATTCTATTGAAGTGCTCAAACAAGCGATATCTATTGATTTTACTGCATAGTTGCTCAAACGAGCAATATCCACTGATTATACTGAATGCTTGCTCAAACGAGCATTATCCACTGATTATACTGAATAAGATTTTCTATACCGATGATTGGACACGGACATTGAAATAATGCTTCGAATATTATTCATTAGATGGAAGTTGTGATTGACAGGAACTCTATTCATTAATCTTTATTTGAATTATTATTTATATTTGATTTTATAAGCGTTACCATTCAATCGACAAACTTTCTAAACTTTACGTAAGCTTAACTATATTTGGTTTATTTTTGTAGATTACGTTTTTTTTTTGTGGACTTGGAAGATCAGATCGACATGAGAAATCACACTATCTAGGAATATTTGGTAGATTTTAATTTTGTATGGCTTATATGGCATGTAATAGGACCCTTTTTTGAGATGTGGTATAGTTCTTGATTTTGTGCAAGTGTACACTTGAGCTTTTAATGTTGTATTTGAATAACTATGAAAATATTCATGTTTCACCTAAGTTAAGTTGTTGGTCAAGGATGAAATACAATGATAATATGTTGAGTTATGGTATGAAATGAAATGAAGGTAAGATTTTGATTTGTAAGTTGTGACATGTATATACAACTATGGAAGTGAATTGTTATGAAATATTGTGGTGTCAATGATGGTACATTGGTTAGGCTCCTAGATTGATTGTGTTTACAGGAGTTGAATGTATTTGAAGGTGTTGAATGACTTATAGGATTGTATGTTTGAAAATGTTTAAGTACTTAGGCATATGGGTGAAGAAAGGAATATGATTTAGGTAAATTTTGGGTAAACACGGTCTAGGACACGGGCTGTTACACGGCTGTGTGTCTTACACAGGCAACCCACATGGGCAAGTGCTCTAAGCGTGTTTAGGTGCAGTTTTCACATGGGCTGACACACGACTTGCGACATAGCCCTGTGACCCAACATCGAATGTTACGGGCTAGCACACGACCAGCGACACGGTCGTGTGG
Organism: Gossypium rotundifolium; assembly: GCA_025506655.1. NCBI lineage: Eukaryota > Viridiplantae > Streptophyta > Magnoliopsida > Malvales > Malvaceae > Gossypium > Gossypium rotundifolium. The sequence continues at coordinate 117,771,605 of CP106731.1, read as the reverse complement.
CGTCATTTCAAAAGGTACATGATCTGGCACACGGGGTAGCAACATGGCCATGCCCGGTAGCACACGGTCTGGATCATCTCACACGGCCGTGTGACCTCTATTTTGAAAATTTACAAATTTTCCTTGAATATTCTGATTTGTTTCAATGGTCCCTATTTGTTCCCAAACTAATTTTAAGGCCTCATAAGCCCGATTTAGGGTCTATAAGTGTATGTTTACTTTGATCTGAATTATTTAAAAATAAATAATGTTAATTATTCTAGTGAACTAGATGCTATTGTTACTGAATATTCTGAAATGTATAGTAATACTCCGTAACCCAAATTTGGCAACGAAAGCGGTTATGGACGTTACACAAAAATAGCACAATAAACATATCAAATTTTCATAGAGAATTTTATCAGAATCGAATGGAAAAATGAAGCACGCATGGTTATGTCAATGCAATATTTTCGGAAAATGAAATGCAATTTTTTTAGAAAACTTCTTACCCAGCTCTGCTACACACCAAATTAGAGTTTCCCAAAACTCATCCATCCAAAAATACATCAATTAAGTCATCTCGGGTTTCTCGACAATGATGGCTTATCAATAAGAAGTTAAACTGCCAGATCAGATATATATGATCAAGCCACTACATTGCAGTCAAGTTACCAGAACAGATATGCGGTTCAGCCACCAGATAGTGCAAATCATTAAACTGTTAGAACTTTCTCCTTACCATATTAACCTAACCCCATGCAATGTGACATGACATGCAAATACAAAATCAAAATAGCAAGCATGTTGAACATGCATTCGTATTTTTAGTAGAAATCTAAGAATGCAATTTCAAGCTTTGCAGAACAGATATATCAGATTTCATTTACAAATCATTTTAATTAGAAAAGCCACTATGTCACATACTACAGAATTGAACAAAAACATAACTTATCAATAGTCATATACTTAACTAACCAGAACATACCAATGATGCTCACTAATTTACATACCAAAACCACAATATATAAGGCAACATACCTTCAGATTTTATGCAATCATATTAGAACAACAGTTTCCACCATACATATCACTTATCAAACCTATAGAATCACTGTCCTGAAACGCCCTTCAAAATGCGACCCTAACTAAAATTTACAAAAATGGGCCCACACTACCATGTGGCCCACACAACCCAACTAATCTAGCCCATGTGTCCCACAAGGTCTAACACACGGATGTATGATGTCGACATTGAACTTTTGGCATCACGCTGCTCATTGTACTTCGAGATTATCGTTACACACTATACTTTTTTTATGTTGACCCAACAAGAGTAATTATAACACTAAAACAACACCCACAAACAATCAATCACACAACCAAACACCCTAAATCAATCGGTTAATAATGAACACAGTCCACAACATCATCTCAAATAAACACTAACTAGCCCTCCAAAAATGAACATTTCACACGCTTACCTCTAAAGAAAATATTGTTGATACTTAACTCGATACAGGAACACACTCTTCTTGATTCTCACCTAAACAAAATCATACAACAAACTCATTATAAGCTCTAAACTAAATCAAACTGAAGACCAACGATCTCAAGAAGTGAGCAAATACACAAATGTTAAAAAAAGAAAAGGACGATTAATAACTTAATTTCCCCATACAACACACGTCAAAATGATAAAACCCTTAAAAAATATTGGCACAAAATCAATATAGCAACAGAAGAGTAGGGGAGTATAGAAATCGATCAAAAGGAACAAATCAAAATGTAATATGTCGGGGAATTAAAAATGACTAAAATAAAATCAAAGAGAGTGAAAAATTGAACAAGAAGAATAGCAAGAAACATTACTACAACAAAAAGAAAGAAAAATAAATGGAAAAAAGAAAAGAATAGAGAAAACACTATTAATGTGAGAGAGAGGAATGATGAGATAACAAAAATATGGAGTAAAATTAGGAGATAATTTCAAAAATAAAAATATATTTTAACAATAACCACCCATATCCCCAGTAAATCCCTAACTAACCACTATCAGATTTCTTAGAATTCAAATTTAACCCAACTACATCCACATAGGCAACGCAGGCAAGAAATTGTAAAAATATTCCCATTTGCATGCATAGGGATTCAAACACAGGACCAACAGGTAAGCTAAAGCCTTACCATTGAACTAACATGCTTATTCTTGTCACAATTGAGGAAAATTAAAAGATAAGCTTAACATTCAAGGTCAGGGGTTAGAACTAAAATAACAAAAATCCTAGGGAAGGGATTCGAACCTAGAACCTCACACACAAAAGCAAAACACTTATCCATTAAACTAGATTAAATCCCTTTACGTAATTCCACAACATTTAACTAAAAAACAAGGTGTAACCACTCTCTCGGTTCACTAGCCCAATTTGTACTAACCTAATTTTTGGAATGTGACAACTCCCCTCCTTAAAAGAATTTCGTTCTCAAAATTCATGTTGTCACACCATTTACTTAACCATAAAATCCGTAACTCCTTAACCCAAACTGACCACCACGCTACCGCTACGCAACTCTGATTTTAATGTAGTCTAGATAATACTTATAATGAACTTCCTATTCATTGACACGAATTATCTGAAGGAACTTGTAATATTCGGGATTTAGGGGTTATGCATTTTCACTTAAATGAATGTGATTGCATGCTTGAGTGTGATTTGTATGTGTTTTGGGGCTGCAAGAACCTTGGGCTGTGGGTATGAGCCTTAGAAGTTATTGGATTTTTAAGTCTAAAAAGGGGAACTGAGGGAGCTAGGCCTTAAGAAGTTTATTGTGTGGTTTAGAACGCAAAGAACCCAGTTGATAAAGTGGTAAAGAGGCGCCACTCAAGGCCTTGTAAGGTGACGCCACAGGGAGTGAGAAGGGCCTAGGTTCGAGCAGCAAGGGAAGCATTTTTGGAGTTTTATTTTGCAGCAAGGAGAGGCAGTGTTGGACAGCACAAGGACACTTCATAGATGAAGTGTAGATTGAGTCAAAAGCTTAAGGATTCGGCTAAGTAAGAGTGAAAAGGGGGATTGAGTGGAGAGAGGGAGAGTTGGCCGGCCAAGGGATTTCTTTGGTGTCAATTTTGGTCATATCGAAGGGGGAGGAAATCGAATATGCATAGTGAAGTTTAGACACCTTTTTTCTCTCTTGACCAAAAGCCGAAACCATTTGTGCATCCCCTTCTCAATCTCACCATTGCCGAATTTTCCTAACCTTCTTCTATACTTCTTTTCTTTCTCTCAACCGCAAGTTTATACCTACTCTTTTGGTGGCCAAATATCCCATATCTATTTGGGAGTATTAGCCGAATCTTGTGTCCCTTATTCTCTTTTTTTTTTTTCAAATCCTTAAAGCCAAAACATTCACCATCTAGCCGATTTCTTCTTCTATTTCTCCATCAAAGTCAATCACTTTTCTATAGTAGCCGAATTCCTCTGTGGTTCTAAGCAAGAGTGCAATCGATTTCAACATTAGGGGTAAGGATCAATAGTTATTCGTTTTTCTTTTGGTTAGCCGAAACAAAGGACTCTAATCTTCTATGTTTCTTTGGCCAAAACCATGAAGGTGATTTCGGGATCCTGCAGTAGCCGACGATTTAAGGTGATCTTTTTGGGATTTAAGATCCAAGGTAAGCAAGGCTTACCATTCGGCCAAGGGCCACTTTTACTTATTCAAAGGCTATGCCGATTCTAACTATGGTGTTTTAGGAAGTCTTCGACAGATCTTCGGGATTTGGCTAAATAATCTAGGTAAGTGTTATAGTGTTTCATATCTGTTCCTTATTCGTTCAAAAGCCGAAAAACTAATCGTTGAGTGTACTAGTGCCTAGCCGATTGCAAGGGGGATCATCACAAAGTTTCAGGATTTGATTGGTAACCAAATCGGCAGCAAGGTAAGGGTTTTGGTCTCGTTAACCCTTCGGGATTTGACTGTTTAGCCGAATGGCTTCTTGCTAATATGCCTAGTGTTGGCCGAATGTAGGAAAAAGGGGTCTAGTGTGTTAGATCGAGATCTTTGGGATTTCCATTAGATCTACGAATAATCAGGTGTGTAACCCTACACTAACTTTCGATAGTTTAATAATAATTATGTTAAACATATGATAGTGATGTGACATATAAACATGGCTAAGGGTACCATTTAATGGTACAGTGAATTCAGGTACGTTACCCCTTTTTACACTTGTAAACAATGTTTAATAGCATTGATGTGAAAATATGTGGAATCCTGATATGATTTTGGGGTAAGGTAAATGGCATGAAAAATAGCATGTTTTGTATGTTGCATGGGCATATGGGTGATTATGTGAAAGGGGAAGTGATCTGGTGGTTTCTACCACAATATCTGGTGACTCTGTCACATTATCTGGTGACTATGTCACATAACATAAATCTGGTGACTCTGTCACATTATCTAGTGGCTATGCCACAATTATAAGGGTGATGTGCAGTTGACTGCAGCGACTGCCTTCGATGGTGTGTAGCGGATGGAGGGTCGATTTAGTAATCCCCACGGTGTGATCGGTAGGTACGGGTGATGTGTAGAGGTTGGATCTAGTGGTTTGGGTTGCATCATGGTTCATCATTATTTTATGTGATATAGTATGCCTTGTATGATTTGGGAATCATGATGGTAGTTACACATCGAGTGCATTGACTCACCCTTCGTGGGCTAATTTCTTACAGATGGCACTCGAGAGATGGACCGGGTGGCGGGAACTTAGTGGTGGCCATGCATATTCGATTATTTTTTTGGTTTTCTATTGAAGTCTAATTTGAATTATTTTGGGTTATGTTTGATGTAATAAGGCCATCGTTACTTAGCTGTTTTACTTTACGTGCGTTTTAAATTTCTATTATGTTCTGAATAACATCAATTGTTTTGAAACCCAAACACCTACAGTTTCAAGTTAATAATAATAAACTCTAAAATTCGGTATTTCTCTTAACTTATAACTTTTGCAATATGAAAATTTTCGTTTTAGTACAAAGTTAAATTACAACACGGTTTAACTTGAGAACATTCCAAATTTATTTTCTTCAAAATCATCAAGATTTCCAAAATGTTATTACGAAACTTAACTACGTTTTGCTTAAGGAGCATGCCAGATCCGGTCAGGGCTCGTGGGCCGGGTTTGGGGTGTTTCAATTTGGTATCAAAGCTCGGTTCAAAACTCAGCCTTGAGGGCTTTTTGGGCCCAAAATGTTTTCTTTTTTTTTTAAATTGAGTTTTACTAGAGAATGGCGGGTTTTACGGCATGCCACTGAGTTTCGGCCAAGTCCACCAGTAAGTACCCCTAACCATTGTGTGGTTTGTATGTAGGAATTATGGGGCGAGATTAGTATATTAGGCTGTTGAACCCTAGGATTAGCTTACTCCAACACGAATTACATAAAACTTAAGGTCTAACCAAACAAACCGATGAGTGAGTCACCGAGTTAAGGGTGTGGCAACCGTTGTGCGCATGTCTAGGATTGGATTCAGGGGGAGCTTGGTATTTAAACAGTCCCAGTGACTCACCTCCTCTCCGCTCGAATCTTACCTGGTGCGTAGTGACGGTTCACCCTAACCAAGAGGACTCAATCACAGGCTAAATTCAATAATTAAAACCCGAAAGGGACCGGTCACCTTGCTTTGTATAATCCTAAGGTCAAACCTTGATTATAAAATTATGAAAGTATCCTTGATTCGGAAGATGACCAAAATACCCTTGATTTGCAAATTGACCAAATTACCCCTAACTTGTAAAATTATCAAGCTACCCTTGGTATGAAGGTTATCGAAGTACCCCCGAATTGAAAATTTCCCAAATTTCCCTTACTTCGTGAAATCACTTGGAACCATATTTTACCAAATTACCGAAATGTCCTGGTTTGTAAAATTATAAAAATACCCTCAGCTTATAAAATTACCATACTACCCTCGATTTTTTATCAAAAATATTCCTATTTTCAAAAAATACCAAAAATCCCTATTTTGCAAAAATTTTAAATAGCCTAATTTGTAAAAATACCACAATACCCCTATAGGAAAAATTACTAAAATACCCCTGGGTAGTGGAGAACAACAACAATGACAACCACAACACTTTTCTGTAATGAACGGAAGTTCATGAATGTTGATGATTGGATGAATGAACTTGAGACTGTAGTGTGTGTATGAACTCGAAAGAACTACTTTTTAGAACTATTAAACATAAGACTGTTCTCGATAAATCAGTGGAACAAAAACTAATTCATAAAATTCTTAAGCAGATTAAATCACGAACGTAGATATGAGTTCTAGAGGACGTGGTCATAATGTGCGTGGCCGTGGTAGAGGTCAAATGACTGTGTCGGAACCCGTTAGGTCTGGTCAAGGGTCTGAGAATGAAATGCCACCACCACCATTTCTTTGGTATGGAATATCGGGATCGACGGAGATGATGCGATATGCGGTATCTTGCGAGTACTTGAGAGGGTGGGTGGGCGGTGGAGGCATGGGAGATCGAAGTCTGCACTGAGTGACTCGAGCTAATGGAGTTGAGTTTTTCGTGGTATATCGGTGTGGCGCCCAATACGGCTGAGTATTGGTTGGAGGTGATGGAGCGAATTATGGATGATTTGGACTGACCGCCGAGGAGGCGAAACTGAAAGGGGTAGTGTCGCTACTCCGTGATGAGTCATACCAATGGTGGCTCACAGTTCGGGATAGTCCGCAGATGATCTTACTTGGGAGTACTTTAAGGCAACAGACGAGAAGAAGTATATTGGGACCACTATGTTGATCTTGTGAGAGGAAGGCGTTTACGAAGGTGGTTGGTGGAAATAAATTTGTAGCGGAGTACGAGGCAGAATTCTTAAGGTTAAGCCGATACGCTCGAGGTATAGTGGCTACGGAGCATGAACAATGTGTCTGGTTTGAGGACAAACTAAGGGATGACTTGAGATTGTTGATTGCCCCACAGCAGGAGCGGGAGTTTGTTGTGCTGGTAGAAAAGGCTAAGGTTGCTAAAGGAGTTAAGGAGTTTGTAAGATAGAACACGGACAAAAATAGGCAAAAGAGAGGTTTTGGATCATCTGGGTCATCTGGGAATGTTCAAAAGAGACTTAGAATAGATGGGTCGCGCGGTCATCAAGCTGCTGTGGGAGGACAGTACCGTACTTATGCTCAGTGTGGAAAGATGCACTTGGGAGAGTGTTGGAAGAAGATAGGAGGATGTTTCAAGTGTGGGTCTAAGGATCACATGATTAGGGACTGTCCCATAAAAACTGACAGGAGCCGACCCGTAAGTCAGGGTTCTAATCAGGCTGAAAGAGGTGGACAGCAACCAGCGCGGGGTCGTTGTCTGGCTGGTAGAGGTAATGGTTCTAGAAGAGGTCGGGGAACACCGGGCAGGGGTGTTGGTAACACGGAGGCGAGACAGTCGGGTTTAGTGTATGCGATTAAATCGGAGGAGGATAGTGGCACTTGATGTCATAACGGGTATGTTCCTTATCTACGGATTACCCTTTATTGCATTGATAGATATTGGGTCAACTCATTCATACATTGCTAGTAAGGTGTCCGGAACTCGCATGTGAACTCCGAGACTATACCTAGGAAGATGGTATACTTAGTCCTTTAGGGCAATCAATAGTATTAGACAAACTCTTTAGGGCAGTACCTTTGGAAGTTCAGGGGGCGCAGTTTCCAGCTGATTTAATGGAGTTGCCATTTGAGGAGTTTGATCTAATCCTACGCATGGATTGGTTAGTGAAGTACCGTGCGAATATGGATTGTGCTGCTAAGCGCATGTCGTTAAAAACTTCTGACGACAAAGAAGTTGTGGTGATGGGCGAGAGGCGGAATTGCTTGTCAAATGTGGTATCCGCCTTAAAGCGAGCAGAAGATGGTGAGAAAAGGGTGTGTAGCTTTTCTGATGTTGATCAGTGCCTTAGAGGCTAAGGAAACAGCTGTAGGAGGAGTTAGAACGAATGAGTTTGTGGATGTCTTTCTAGAGGAGTTACCTGGGTTACCCCCGAATAGGGAGGTGGAGTTCGGAATTGACTTATTAAAGATGCGGCTCCTATGTCAATTGCTCCGTACCGAATGGCACCAAAAGAGCTAGTAGAGCTCAAGGCCCAGATCTAAAAGTTACTCGATCGTGGGTTTATTCGACCTAGTGTGTCTCTATGGGGAGCACCAGTCCTATTTGTGAGGAAGAAGGACGGGACTATGCGCATGTGCATAGATTACCGGCGATTGAATAAGCTAACCATCAAGAACAAGTATCCATTGCCAAGAATAGATGACTTGTTCGATCAGCTTAAGAAATGCAGTATTTTCAAAGATAGATCTAAGGTCAGGATATCATCCGCTTAAGGTGAAGGAGGCTGATATCCATAAGATAGCTTTTCGGACAAGGTACGGGCATTATGAGTTCTTACTAATGCCGTTCAGATTGACAAACGCCCCAGCTGCGTTCATGGACATGATGAACTGGTTTTCCAACCCTACCGGATCGGTTAAATCGTTGTGTTCATAGACGATATTCTAGTGTATTCAAGTCGAGGAAGAACATGATAAGCACCTTCAAGTCGTGTTGCAAGTGTTGAGGAGAAAAGTTATATGCCAAGTTCGCAAGCACAATTTTAGTTTGAAGGAAGTTACGTTTTTAGGACATGTGGTATCTCTTTGAAGGAATAAGGTGGATCCTCGGAAGATTGAGGCGAGATTGGATTGGAAACCACCCAAGTCTGTGGTGAGGTTCGTAGTTTCTTGGGGTTAGCGTGCTACTATAGATTTGTCGAAGGATTCTCGTCAATAGCGGCGCCTTTGAAGTTGTTGAAAGGAGGTACCTTTCATATGGGCGGATAAGCGCAGAAAAGTTTTGAGAAGCTTAAGAAGGTATTTTTGATTCAGCCTGAAGCAGGGAAGGACTATGTGGTATATTGTGATGCTTCCCATACAGGATTGGGATGTGTTCTTATGCAAGACGGGAAAGTGGTCGCTTATGCGTCTCGGCAATTGAGGCCACATAAGGTTAACTATCTGAAGCATGATCTGGAATTGGCAGCCGTGTTTTTCACTCTAAAAGTATGGAGGCACTACTTGTATGGAGAAAGGTCGGTGATCTACACGGACCACAAAAGTCTGAAATATTTACTAACTCAGAAGGAGCTGAATTTGAGACAGCGTAGGTGGGTGGAGTTGTTGAAAGATTATGATTGCTCAATAGAGTATCACCCGGGCAAGGCGAATGTTGTGGCGGATGCCCTAAGTCAGAAAGTAGTGTCAGAGTTAAGGGCAATGTTTGCACATCTTAGCCTCTATGATGATGAAAGTTTGCTAGCAGAATTGCAAGTGAAGCCGACATGGTTAAGTCAGGTAAAGGAGAAGCAATTGGCAGATGGTGAACTAAGTGCTAAGCTGCTACAAGTACAAAATAGAGAGTTGAAAGATTTTGGTGTAAACAATGATGGAGTCTTTGTGTTTTGGGCAAGGTCTCAGATGTCAAGGACGAGGAGTTAAGGCAGAAAATTCTTCAGAAATCGCATGGTAGCCCTTATGCTATGCATCCTGGAGGAAGTAAGTTGTACAAGGATTTACGGGAACAATTTTGGTGGCCTGGTCTTAAGCGAAAAGTTACAGAGTTTGTAAGGAAGTGCTTAATTGACAAGTCAAAGCTGAACACCAAGTACCGTCAGGATTGCTTCAGCCGATAAAGATTCGGCAATGGAATTGGGAGAGAATTACCATGTACTTCATTAGTGGGCTTCCCCTTACGCCTACTAAGAAGGACTCGATATGGGTAATAGTAGATCGATTGATGAAGTCTACACATTTTATACCAGTGCGGGTTGACTATTCTCTACAGAAATTGGCAAAGTTGTATGTAGCAAAAATCGTGAGGTTGCACGGAGTGCCGGTATCGATTATCTCGGATAGGGATCCAAGGTTTACGTCTCGATTTTAGAAGGCACTTGCATCAAGCTTTGGGCACCAAGTTGGATTTCAAGATCGGCATTCCATCCGCAATCAGACGGCTAATCTGGCGGGTAATTCAAGTCTTTGGAGGATATGTTGAGAGGTTGCGTGATAGAGAAGCCTCGTGGGAGCCAGAGGAAGCAAGAACTTGTAATATCCAAGATTTAGGGTTATGCATTTTCACTTAAATGAATGTGATTGCATGTTTGAGTGTGATTTGCATGTGTTTTGGGGCTGCAAGAACCTTGGGCTATGGGTAGGAGCCTTAGAAGTTATTGGATTTTTAAGTCTAAAATAGGGAACTAAGGGAGCTAGGCCTTAAGAAGTTTATTGTGTGGTTTAGAATGCAAAGAACCCAGTTGATAAAGTGGCAAGGAGGGGCAACTTAAGGCCTTGTAAGGTGACGCCACAGGGAGTGAGAAGGGCCTAGGTTTGAGCAGCAAGGGAAGCATTTTTGGAGTTTTATTTTGTAGCAAGGAGAGACAGTGTTGGATGTCACAAGGACACTTCATAGATGAAGTGTAGATTGAGTCAAAAGCTTAAGGATTCAGCTAAGTAAGAGTGAAAAGGGGGATTGAGTGGAGAGAGAGAGAGTTGGCCGGCCAAGGGATTTCTTTGGTGTCAATTTCGGTCATATTGAAGGGGGGAGGAAACCGAATATGCATACTGAAGTTTAGACACCTTTTTTCTCTCTTGACCAAAAGCTGAAACCATTTGTGCATCCCTTTCTCAATCTCACCATTGCCAAATTCTCCTAACCTTCTTCTGTACTTCTTTTCTTTCTCTCAACCGCAAGTTTATACCTACTCTTTTAGTTGCCGAATATCCCATCTCTATTTGGGAGTATTAGCCAAATATTGTGTCCCTTATTCTCTTTTCTTTTTTTTCAAATCCTTAAAGCCAAAACATTCACCATCTAGCCGATTTCTTCATCTATTTCTCCATCAAAGTCAATCACTTTTCTATAGTAGCCAAATTCCTCTATGGTTCTAAGCAAGAGTGCAATCGATTTCAACATTAGGGGTAAGGATCAACAGATATTCATTTTTCTTTTTCCTTTTCTTTTGGTTAGCCAAAATAAAGGACTCTAATCCTCTATGTTTCTTTGGCCAAAACCATGAAGGTGATTTTGGGATCCTCTACTAGCGAAGCGGTTTAAGGTGATCTTTTCGGGATTTAAGATCCAAGGTAAGCAAGGCTTACCATTCACCAAGGGCCACTTTTACTTGTTCAAAGGCTATGCCGATTCTAACTATGGTGTTTTAGGAAGTCTTCGACAGATCTTTGGGATTTGGCTAAACAATCTAGGTAAGTGTTCTAGTGTTTCAGATCTGTTCCTTATTCGTTCAAAAGCTAAAAAACTAACCGTTGAGTGTACTAGTGCCTAGCCGATTGCAAGGGGGGATCATCACAAAGTTTTGGGATTTGGTTGGTAACCAAATTGGCAGCAAGGTAAGGGTTTTGATCTCATTAACCCTTCTGGATTTGACTGTTTAGCCGAATGGCTTCTTGCTAATATGCCTAGTGTTGGCCGAATGTAGGAAAAAGGGGTCTAGTGCGTTAGATCGGGATCTTCAGGATTTCGATTAGATCTACGAATAATTAGGTGTGTAACCCTACACTAACTCCCGATAGTTTAATAATAATTATGCTAAACATATGATAGTGATGTGACATATAAACGTGGCTAAGGGTACCATTTAATGGTACAGTGAATTCAGGTACGTTACCCCTTTTTACACTTGTAAACAATGTTTAATAGCATTGATGTGAAAATATGTGGAATCCTGATATGATTTTGGGGTAAGGTAAATGGCATGAAAAATAGCATGTTTTGTATGTTGCATGGGCATATGGGTGATTATGTGAAAGGGGAAGTGATCTGGTGGTTTCTACCACAATATCTGGTGACTCTGTCACATTATCTGGTGACTATGTCACATAACATAAATCTGGTGACTCTGTCACATTATCTGGTGGCTATGCCACAATTATAAGGGTGATGTGCAGTTGACTGTAGTGACTGCCTTCGATGGTGTATAGCGGATGGAGGGTCGATTTAGTAATCCCCACGGTGTGATCGGTAGGTACGGGTGATGTGTAGAGGTTGGATCTAGGTGGTTTGGGTTGCATCATGGTTCATCATTATTTTATGTGATATAGTATGCCTTGTATGATTTGGGAATCTATGATGGTAGTTACACACTAAGTCTGTTGACCCACCCTTCGTGGGCTAACTTTTTGCAGATGGCACTCAGTAGATGGACTGGGTCGGCAGGAACTTAGTGGTGGCCATTCACAGCTCAGTTATTTTTTTTGGATTTTCTATTGAAGTCTAATTTGAATTATTTTGGGTTATGTTTGATGTAATAAGGCCATCGTTACTTAACTGTTTTACTTTCTGTGCGTTTTAAATTTCTATTATGTTACGAATAACATCAATTGTTTTGAAACCCAAACACCTACAGTTTTCAAGTTAATAATAATAAACTCTAAAATCCGGTATTTCTCTTAACTTATAACTTTTGCAATATGAAAATTTTCGTTTTAGTACAAAGCTAAATTACAACACGGTTTAACTTGAGAACATTCCAAATTTATTTTCTTCAAAATCATCAAGATTTCTAAAATGTCATTACGAAACTTAACTACGTTTTGCTTAAGGAGCATGCCAGATCCGGTCAGGGCTCGTGGGCCGGGTTTGGGGTGTTTCAAAACTATCCGTAGAAATACCATTAACGATTCCTTTACCCCCTAAATTCTCAGAAACATTACTAATAAAAACACTTGAGTAAAACCAACTCATAATCAAAGCAAGTTACAATTAGAATAGATCGTAAAAATACCTACATTAATGCCAGATTCATCTCGATCCTCTTGATGCTTAGTTGCTAAACCGATCTATGGTTCCTTCTATGAACCAAAGCTTGCACCTGACTAAAAGTGTGTCGTGAACAATCACTAACACGGTGCTCAACGGATCCACATCTAAAATACGCCCATATTTTCCTCCAACACTTTCCTAGATGGCGCCTATCACAGAAAGCACAAATTGGAACCCACTCCACGCTCACTATTGCATCAACCCAGTGAGGTTTGTCTATTATGGCCCATTTCTAAGGTCATAGATTAAAGCCAATGGAACTAGAACCCCTCTTATTCTGTACTTTATTCCTTTCGTTTTCCTCACTCTCCAAAGGATTTCTCTCTTCCTCCTTCTTGATCTCACTTGACTGAAGTCGCTCAACCACTTATCCTCGACCCACAGCTCTAGATTAGACCCCGACTACCCTTCACGAATCTCTAAACATATATTGGGACACAGTATCGCCTCTAGCTTCCTGATTATCACCCTCAGAAATAGGCGTATCTATAGCCTAGTTATTTCCCAAATTAGGCATGCTCCCCTAAGAAGAGGACTCGGCGTGAGCCAATTGACAATGTCCACCACGTCCTCACGCACCACGACCATGTGTACTCATTTTACTTATCTACAATTCAAAAGTCTAAAGTTTAGCTTATAATATTTTTAGATCCTAAGTCTAAATTTTAGCATAAGTAACAAAACTAAAGTAGACAATGTTCAATTTCTACAATCTTTAAAGTTTACCAATTAACTAAAGTAACTAAAATATAATTTAACTAAAGTATGCATACATACTACGATTGGCATCGGAGTCTCGGATTCACATTTCTAGAATCTTAGTAAATTTTTGTGCAAATTAATCCTCAGTAGATTTCCAAAAATTTTCTTAAAAATAAAAATTTCAAAAACAAATTATGCATGCAATTTTTAACCCAAAAACCACAACCTAATTTTTGTAACCTGATTCTGATACCACTAAATATAACACCCCAAACCTTGGCCTAGACGTTATGGCCAAATTTAGAAGGTTACATTAATACATTGAAATTTTAATTTCCAAAACGTGTCTTATTACAAAATCGAAAATCAAAATTTTATAAAAACTCGTCACAATTCTTTGTTAGGAAAATTTGTCATTTTTAAAAAGTTTATGTGAATTTATTAATTATTAACTTAAAAATCCTAATTTTTTGAGATCATAATGCTTAAGTCACTTCCTTTGTAAAACTCATAATTCTGAATAAAACTTTGTAGCGGAAATTTCGGAGTTCACATTTGTAAACCGTGATTTTGACAAGTGAAAACGTATAATTTTTCCGATTGTGCGTATTCTAAAACTTACGTTATTAACTTTTGTAAAAGCCCATTTTAAATTTGTAGCAGAAAAATTCTTAGCTTGTTAAATTTTAAATACAAGCTTTGTGTTTAATTGACAGAATTAATGCAAAAGCATTTAATTAAGAAACGAAAACCCATAGCTAAAATTAAATCCAAAAAATTAGTCCAAAAACCAAAATTCCAAAGGATTTAATTATTAATATTTCAAACCATCTTATATAAGAAACCAATTAGAGTTCCCAAACATAGCCCAATCCTAATTCAACCGATTACCTGAAATGAAGAATGACTATGGTGAGCTATAAAGCTTAGTGTATAACTAAACTCAAACAGAGAACACATAGAGCACAATAAACAAATCAAAGTATCATAGAGAATTTCATCATACTCGAATGGAAAAATAGTCCATGCATGGTTATGTCAATACAATATTTTTAGAAAACGAAATGCTGATTTTTCAGAAAGTTTCCTACCTAGCTCCGCTACACACCAAATTAGAGTTCCCCAAAACTCATCCATCCAAAAATTCACCAATTAAGTCATCCGGGTTGCCCAGCAACGATGGCTTATCAATATGTAGTTAAACTGCCAGATCAAATATATGTGGTCAAGCCACTACGTTGCAGTTAAGCTACCAGAACAGATATATGGTTAAGCCACCAGATAGTGCAGATCATGAAACTGCCAGAACTTCCTCCTTACCACATTAACCCAACCCAATGCAATGTGACATGGCATGCAAATACAGAATCAAAATAGTAAGTATATTGAACATGGATTCATATTTTTAACATAAACCAGTAAGCATGCAATTTCATGGTTTGCAAAATAGATATATCATATTTCATTTACAAATCATTTTATTCAGAAAAGCCACTATGTCACATGCTACGAAAAATGGACAAAAACATAACTTATCAATAGTCGTATATACTTAACTAACTAGAACATACCAATGATGCTCACTAATTTACATATCACAACCACATTTTATAAGGCAGCATACCTTTAAATTTTATGAAATCATATCAAAACAATAGTTTCCACCATACATATCACTTATCAAACCTACAGAATCACTAACCTCAAAATGCATTTCAAAACACAACTCTAACTAAAATTTACAAAAAGTGGGCCCATATGCTTGTGTGACCCACACAACCCAATTGGCCCAACCTGTGTGGCCTACACAGCCTAGCACAAGCCCTGTGGCCCACATGTCCCAACCAATCCAACTCGTGTGTCCCACACGGTCTTGCACACGGCCGTGAGACATCGACAGTGAATTTTCAACATCATGTCATTCACTATTTTTCAAGTTTATCGTTACACACCTTATTATTTTTCAATGTTGACCCAACAACAGCAATTCCAGCACATAAAACAACACTGACGAACAATCAATCACACAACCATACACCCTAAATCAATCGGTTAATAACTAACACACTTCACAACACTATCTCAAATAAGCACTAATTAGCCCTCTGAAAACAAATGTTTCGCACACTTACTTTAAAGAAAAGATTGTCGATACTCAACTAGTTAGAGGAACTTGCTCTTCTTGATTCTCACCTAAATAGAATCATACAACAAACTCGTTATAAGCTCTAAACTAAATCAAACTAAATACCAATAATCTCAAGAAGTGAGCAAATAGACAGAGGTTAAAGAAAGACAAGGGCGATTAATAACTTAATTTCCCCTTACCACACACGTCTAAACGATGAAACTCATAATGAATATTGGCGCAAAACCAATACGATTGCAAAAGAGCAGGGATGTATAGAATCGGTCAAAAGGAAAAAAATGAAAAAGTAATGCGTTAGGGAATTGAGAACAAGTAGAATAAAATCAAAGAGATGGAACAATTGAACAAGTATAATAGCAAGAAAGTTTACTACAACAACAAAGAAAGAAAAAAATGTAAAAAGAAAATAGCAAAGAAAACAAAACTAACGTGAGAGAGAGGAATAAAGGGTTGACAAAAAGATGAAGTAAAATTTAAAGATAATTTCAAAAAAAAATGTAATATCCCGATTTCCAGTGGTGAGAAAAAAGTAGTTCTGGGACCACAATTCTGACATAATAACCTGTGAATATTATTTATTTAATATATATAAGATCTTTAGGGACATATTAATTTTAGTTAGAAAAATTTATTGTCTAGATAGTTTATTGAGTAAAAAAAAAGGGATTGAATCGTAAAAGATGCAAAAGTTGAGTTGTTTAATTAAAGGGGCTAAATGAATAATTTAACCCATGTGAGTTAAGTTAGTGGATTTGAATGATGATGTGCATATGTTTGTAGTTTAATTAGGCTTAATATTGATTAATTAATATTTAATTAAGAAAGTTGAAATATTTACCAAAAAAGTAATAATCAAGGTATATATATTAAATTATAGCTAAAATTAAGATAAGATTTTTAATTTTCTTTTCTATTCATCTTCTCTACGGTAACAAAGCCAAAACTAGGGTTTTCATGCTTGAATTAGCTAACTCGAGGACTAATTTGTGAAACTATTAAATGTTTTGAGTTGTCCCATTGTTGAGTTTGAGTCATTCTTGAAATTTTATGGAAGGTTATTAAATATGAGTGTTAGATAAGACGATTTTGTAAAGTAGTTTTGATGATTTTAAGGTATAAAGATTAAATTGTTGAAGTGATAAAATTATAGGACTTGTTAAGAGATAAATTTCAAAAATGGGCTATGCTGAAGTCATTGAATATTCGGCTGAACTTGGATTTAATAAAAGGGGTTAATTTGCATGATTTGAGGCTTAAGTACTAAATTGAATGAAAGTGAAAAGTTTAGGAAAATTTTGTAAAGTATCAATAAGAGGTTTTATTTCACAAAATGATTTAATTTTTGTTTCTAACTTAGTTAATTGAATGGAATTATTATTTTAAATCAAGAACGTGTTGACAATCGTGGAAAAGAAAAGGTTTCGGAGTAGTCATTGCACTTGAGCTTTAACTGGATAATAGTCCTATAAGTTTGTGTTGTTATTTTTATATTGCATTTATTTTAATTCATGTAAGTTATGAATATATTCAATGTTATACTTGACTTTGAAATGATTGGAGATTGCATGATAAATGAGTATGAATATCAACTATCATGCCTTGAGCCAGTGATATAGACCGTAGCGATGGCTGAGATTCTGCATCTATTGCGGATTCTCTACAGCTTGTGTGAGTAGCATTATGAGCCGATGATTAATTTTAATAGATGCTATGTACCGGTGATACAAACTAAAATGATGGCTTGAGATCCTACATCTATTGTGGATTCTCTACAGCTTGTGTGAGCAGCATTGTGAGTAGGTCAAAACTTTGAAATTAAACTCGAATGAGTGATACCATCTGATTATATGAGATTAGATCTTATTAATGCAATGATTGAGAATGTAATGTGAATTAACTCACTGTGTAATACTTACATATTGTGAGCTGTGTTTGACAGGAACTTCGCTTGTAAATTTATAATTTGGTAAGATTTATTGTTAACTTAGCGAACTTACTAAGCTTTGATCATTGTAAAATTGTCGAGTCTTAAAATTTATAAAGAGAATGATCGAACCTAGACACTAACCCTGACAATGACTTAAGGCAAGTGTACCTATCGAACAGTAGTATAGCTTAGGGATGATCGGATTATCGAACCCAAAGGAACTAAAAGTACTAATACTCACATTCTTTCTATTATTTAGCCTAAATATTAAATGATTTGGTTGATTAACTAATTAATTACTAAACTAAGATGCAAAGATAAAAAGAATGAATTAGAAAATAAATTGAAGAGAAACTCAATTGATCACGATGATACCATCAGGAAGAATTCACTTAGACTTCACTTATTATCTAACACTGAACCATACGATTTATTCACTTGACTTGATCCGTAACATTCCCTAACGTATATTAAACCCTCTCTCGAGGCGAATAACATCTAACCCTAGGTTAATTGATGAAAATCTCTTTCTCACTTAATAACCCCCTAGAATAGCGGTAAATCAAACTATGGACTCCCATATTAGGTTTCACCCTATCTCTAGGCGCGCGAACGACTCCGCTTAATTATGCTAGATCTATTCTTAGGCAGGGTCTATTCCTCCTCCACCTAAGAACATCTGACTTGAATTAATATCCCGGAAACATTAACACAAGAATTAAGCACACATAATTAAGAAAAAAATCAAGTATTTATCATATAATTCAAAAAACAATAATAAGGTTCATCTAGGTTTCATCCCTTTCAGGTATCTGAAGGGTTTAGTTCATAACAAATAAAGAAAACATCTCAAGAGAAAAGATAAAACAAAACATAAGAAATCCCTAAAACCCCCTGAAGGAATTGAGGGAGAGATCCGCCGTCTTGAGTAGAATTCCGGCTTCTTGATATGGATCAACGGGCTATCTTCGAGTGATTCCCACAAAAGTTTCGGCTTCTGTCGAATTCCAAATGTCTCGGCCTCCGCTCCACACCGTCCCTTTTAGGTTACACTTAGGGTGTTTATATAGACTTTTGGAATGCTTTACTTAGCCTCTAAGTGTCCCAATTCAAGTATACTTCCTACTCGGTGTTTGAATAGGCTTTGGAATGTGTTTCTTCGCCTCAAAGTATCCAAATCCGAGTGAAATTGCTCTTTCCCGTGGCAGGGGCACGGCCATGGTACACGCCCGTGTAAATCGTCTTCAGGCCGTGTCTCGATTCTGTCGTTTGGGGCACGACCCTATAAATTGTGGCATGGTCGTGTCTTAGTTAATTGTCGAGGCACGGTCGTGTGGCTTGAAGTCTAGGCCGTGTCGATTTCCATTTTAGCCAAAATTAGCCCGTTTTACGCCCGTTTCTCGTTCTTTTCGTCCTCGAGTGCTTTTCTGAGTATAAAACATGAAAATAAAGGATTAAAGCACGTTTTTACACAAATCAAGGGCTAAATCATCCAAAAGCATGCTAAATATGGGGTTAAAATATTTTACTTTTATGGTTTATCAAATACCCCCACACTTAAGCTTTTGTTTGTCCTCAAGCAAAATTCTCAACTTGCAATTAAAACGAACTTTCCATAATTCATAATTCTCATTAACAACGTCTCATCATAATTCATAAATAATTTATATATGGATAATTTAACTCAAAGACTCCTAAAGATTCAAACAATTCTATGTCATATATTTTGTAGCATGAAAACATAGGGGTCTCCCATTATCTAAATAATTACCTTTAATTTAAAACCGACAAGGATTGTCATCCTCACTAAAGATTCACCCAAAGCACTCGAAGTGTTTAAGGTTCAAGAATAAGCACTCATAAGTCGAACCTGAAAAGTTAATCCCATAGGCTTACCTGAAAATCAAATCTCCACCACTGTTATATGAGATGATAGTCAAATCAAAAGGTCTTTAACAGGGTTGTTATGAGGCTTGGGTTAAAGGTGTGGATAAAGGCTGAATTAGAAGGTTTAGAATCAAGATTGAATTGACAAATTACCTAACTAAAAACAATGAACTGGAAAATAATTGATTACATCAATTGGAGCTTTGAAACTAATAATACTACGAGCTTTTTCTTTGATAATTGAAATTTAAATGTACAAGCTCACTTTTTATACTACTAATATTGAATATACTTTGATTTTTTTAAAGCACAAATCAAGTAAATACATAATATAAGAAATAACTGTATCAATTGAAATAAAGTAATTAGGCAACTGATCAAATCGATTCTCGATAGAAGGGTAGTCAAAGGAATGGTGATAACAAATACAAAGGGTTTTGGGTTAATATTAGCGGGTGAATCAATAAAAAGGGTTGTTAGGATCAAATGGGTTCACTAAGGGTTAATTTGTGAAGGTAAGCTTTTTAGTGGAGTGAATTGGTTAAAACCTAGGTGCCTTTATCATCTCAATATATCAAATCAAAAATGTGGCCTTGACATGTATAGTCGAGGCAAGTTCTAGAATAACAATTCAGTGTTGACACACTCATAATCAATAAAGTGAGCATGAAAAGGAGTATATGCTCTATAAGGCTCAAAATCTCACAAAAATTATGGGTTTATGATATCAATCCCTGTAAATTTCAAACTTCAAGGTAATATTCAAATTAAGTTCAAAAACCTAGAAAATTTTTTTTTCTGAAAAATAGACTTATCATGCTTGATTCTCTAGTATCTTAAAGTTTAAATCATCAATGCACAATTATCTATAACTTAATCTAAGACATATCAATAAAAATCATAAATCATTAGAAATTTCATCCTAATTAGTAAATTGAGGAAATTACTTAAGAACTAGATATAATTCAGGGATTTGAGAATAATAAAAAAAGTTAGGCACTTTTACCCCCCCACACTTAAGATGTACATTGCCCTCAATGTACAAAAATAGATAAATATCAACATAGTAGAAAATCAAAAGATAGGGAGAAGTGAAACTTCCTAAATTTTGGATGAAGTTAATGAAAAGAATCGAATAGGGTTGGAGGTGAATGTGGGGAAGCGCCTCAAACCATTTGAGATTGAATCCTCAAAGTATCCGGTCTGGTTTTATTGTATCCTAAGCTAAATCTAAATGGCATGAAGAATAAGAAGAAAATAATAAAGAAAATAAAGATAAAGATAAAGATAAAAATAAAAATAAAAGTAAAAGTAAATAATGAAAATGAAAGAAGAAAGATGGAAAATGAAAGAAGAAAGATAATTGGAAAAGAAAAAGTAAGAAGGAGGTTTAAATAGAGATTCGGCCCATGTTTTGGGGAAAATTTTGTCCTGTTGTCACAAGTCTATGGCCACGCCCTTTTACCTACTTTTGGTCCCCACACGGCCACGGCCACGGCCGTGTGCAAGGCCGTGTCGTCTAGAAATCTGCACTTTTGGTTTAGTTGAATGCTAAAAAGGGGAAAAATAAAAATAAAAAAATAAAATAAAAATGGGGTTAGTGCTCGGGTTGCCTCCCGAGAAGCGCTCGTTTAAAGTCTTGAGCTTGGCTTACCTATTATTTGTATGGTCATGGTGGTTTAAGGAGGTGAAAATCCTTTCTCATGCGATCAACTCGATTTTTGATATAAAGTTTATGTAACATCCCGAAATTGGGCCTAGTAGAATTAGGCCCATTGGGCCTTAGGCTTGGGAGCGTTTAAAATTTTTGAGAACAAAAGAACGTCATTATTTCAAGTTGGACTTATTAGGAAGGTGATTTTGGAAAGTTACGGGGTTTCTAGGAAGCTCTGGGTTCTATAGGAAAATTTTATTGTTGAGGCATATAATGGGGAGAAGGCAAGTAGCGTCTAGCATTAGGGAATAATTGGGGAACTTGCTAGCACAAGAAGAGCTTGTGGCCTAGTGGCAAGTGGTGTGAATGGCAGAGGAGAGAGCTTGGGTTCGAATCCCACCTAGTGCACTTATTTTGGATTTTTTTTTGGTGCTTTAAGGTAAGTGTCGGCCATGGCATCAAAAAGGAAAGGGAGACTTTTTAATTAATGAAAGAAGGCTAAGAAATATGGTAAGGAGAAAAACAAGGGAAAATGAAGGAAAGAATCAAAGGAAAAAGGTAAGAGAATAGAGCATGTTGGCCTATTATGTGGGGGATGTTTTGGAAAGAATATTTTGGGTCAACACTCATCTTTATGGTAAAGATGATACAAGGTTTTGGTAAGGAAAAAGGGGTGAGTTACTAGAACTCAGTGTATAATCCCCTTACCGTCATCCACTGGGTCTGAACTCGTAAAGCAACATCTTGGGCCTGATCCCATATAGCATAATCTTGGGCTGAAGCTCATTTACATAATAATATATATATATGTGCAATGTATGCAACCCAACCCTTCCATCCAATCACACCCCCGTACTAACCAATCACATCTGTGGGGATCAAGTCAACCCACCCCGCCAATCACACCAATTCGCAGGCAAGTTGCCATTTATAATATTTGTGGTGAGCCACCGAGTCATAATTATCGTGGCATAGCCACTATCTGATTAATGGCGAGCCACGAATATCATATCTTGTAATATAATCGGCACACAGCCTTGGGTAAATACGTTTGGCACAAAGCCACAATCACGATGGCACAGAGCCATATTTAAGTTGGTACATAGCCATTATCAGAATTTGTGGCAAGGTCACCAGGCTACACTTCTCTTCATTCAATTTTCCCATCCCATGCAATATGTAGAGATGCAACATATATAATAACATAAAAATATCCACATATAAATAACAACCATTAATCTATTGAATACTTTTAATGAATCGGCCCATAGGGACATTTCGATAAATCGGCCCATAGGGGCATTTTTGTAATTCATCCCATAGGGGCATTTTGTGTAATTCATCCCATAGGTATTTCTATAATTTTATTCTCATAATTTCGCAACCCCGGACTTAACTACTAATTTGGGGCATAAAAATTGAAACTATCCATCCTCGTCATATTAACTAAATTGACTATAACTCGAGTTAGGGAACTCAAAATTTAGATCTATAAATTTTTCTTGAAACTAGACTCATATATCTTTTTACTAAAATTTTTCTAGAATTTTTAGTTTAGCCATTTAGTACAGTTTATTCATTAAATTTTCTCTATTTCACTGACCAACGGTTCTCACCTCTCTTACCCTAAATTCAAATATCTCCTTGTAAAGTTTTCATATATTGCTCCCACTTGTTTATATTGAAAATAGACTAACTAAGAAATCTATACATATAAATTATAACTCATAATTCACTTTGTACAATTTTCAATGATTTTTCCAAGATAAAATAGGGAACCACGAAGTCATTCAGAACCAGTCTCATTAAAATTAAAATATCACAGAATATAAAACTCCTCTTCCTACTCTGTTTCTTTCATATAAAAATAGACATAGTAATCTTTAATTATATATCTTATTCATTTTCTAATTCCCTTTCTCCTATTTTTCATGATTTTTCAAAATCATGTCACTGCTGCTAACGAAAAACTATTTCATTGCAAAATATGGTTACCACTACGAACATACGCACACCCGTGTGACCACAGATGCTGGTTTCCGACTTTTAGATCTTTCAACCGAATCATAGAAAATTTCATGAAAACATTCAGAGAGGTGTGAGATTACACACCTTATTTGGAATCCGTAACACGATACTCTTCGTGGCACCAACAATCTGAGTCTCTTATTACGAGGAATAGGTGTTCGATTGACCCTCTAATAAAGTACTTGAGACCTTACCAACGCTCTTCCAAAAGTCAAAGGCTAGAAAGATGACAAGAGTTTAAGCTAACACTCTATCGATTCAGTCGACACCAAGAGAAGTAAGAAGATGGAAGTAGCAAGGAATAGATTCGGCCTTGCAACCACCGAAAACCCGAGAAGGCAAAGAAGCTTTGGCAACCACAAAAACCAAGTTTCGGCTATAAGATGAAGTTGACGTTTCAGTTATGGTGTAGAATAGAGAATGTTTGAAAAGAAAAGAGTAGAAGTCAAGAGGCAATTTGAAGTTTTGGCCAAGAGGAAATGCTATCAAAAGAACAAAAATATTTAGAAAGGAAAAAAATGACTACAAGCTAAAATTGCCTAAGAAGGCTAATGAGAAATTTGGCTCCCCCCTTTCTCCCTACCAAAACCTTGTATCATCTTTACCAAGAAGATGAGTGTTTACCCAAAATATTCTTTCCAAAACATCCCCAACATAATAGGCCAACATGTTCCCTTCTCTTACCTTTTTCCTTTAATGCTTTCCTTCATTTTCCCTTGTTTTCCTCCTTACCATATTCCTTAGCCTTCTTTCCTTAATTAAAAAGTCTCCCTTTCCTTTTTGATGCCATGGCCGACACTTACCTTAAAGCACCAAAAAAAAATCCTAAATAAGTGCACTAGGTGGGATTCGAACCCAAGCTCTCTCCTCTGCCATTCACGCCACTTGCCACTAGGCCACAAGCTCTTCTTGTGCTAGCAAGTTTCCTAATTATTCCCTAATGCTAGACGCTACTTGCCTTCTCCCCTTTAAATGCCTCAACACTAAAATTTTCCTATAGCCTAACTTGAACTCGGAACTTCCTAGAAACCTCGTAACTTTCCAAAATCACCTTCCTAATAAGTCCAACGTGAAATAATGCCGTTCTCTTGTTCTCAAAAATTTTAAACGCTCCCAAGCCCAAGGCCCAATGGGCCCAATTTTACTAGGCCCAATTTTGGGATGTTACAATTCTACCCTCCTTAAAGAAATTTCATCCTCTAAATTTCCAACCAACTACTAAACGCACCGCTCAAGTCACACCACTATGTTTTCATCACAAGACTCTGACCTTAATAACACTAATGTACTTTTAACTTAATCTTGAATCCTCTTACACACAACCAAACATCTAACCATAGAAGAAAGTAGTTATCTTCCACTTATACCTAAAATTTCTACATTTAAACATCACATCCAACCAAAACATACCTGACTTGATAGTGATGAAACAATCCCGAGCCTTATGCTCCTTAGACTTATATCTTAAACATGCTCCTGACCTCCTCTAGCACTCACCCGGATGACGCCTTCTGCAATAATCGCAAGCCAAAAAGTTTGGACATGCCTTGACATGCTTCACAGAACGAGACTGCGACCCTAAAGAACCGCGATCTCTTTTCTTCTTACAGTCCATGCACCCAACTCGAAGTGCCTCACCGATTCCTTTAACCTCCTCCAATACCTCCTTAACTAACCGAGTCAGCTCATCAACCCCAGCTCGATCATGAGATCTGTCTCGACCTTTGGCGGCTGGTGCCTCCTTTCGGTACATGTCTCATCTTTGAAGATCCAGCTCTAGCACCTCGGCCTCTACCACAGCTATGTCCATCGCGTCCATGTCCTCTAGCGCTCATATTTTCTAAGTCAATTTAATCTTATTAAGAGTCTTATGAATCAGTATACTATTAAATGTTTATTAAACAATGTTTTATGGAGTATAGGAAGTAAAGTCATTTTTGCAAAACGTATCCTAAAATCTCAATCTCTATAGCTTCAGCTCCTAAAGCTAAAAGTTCTAGAGTATTTCTACAGTTATACCACAACAATCATAAAATAAAAACATAAACTTACTTGACTTGGTGCTGGATACCCGTGTTGCCATACTTCCTTTGGAACAAACGCTTTTGAACCCAAACCAAAGCCGAGTTTTACAACCGGGCTCTGATACCATAAAATGGAACACTCTAAACCCGACCCATACGTTACGATCGGATCTGACATGTCACATGAAGAAAACATATTAAGAACTTGTAATTTGTACTAAAATAGGTATTATTAAATTATAGTTTCAGAAAATAAGTTTGGTTATAAATATTTGATAAAATACTACTAATTTCAAAAGGTTGATTGATAAATCGAAAATCAAACTAGTGAACCTTAAAACCGTGACTTTTGAAAATAACGTTGATAATTTCGGAAGAAACTTTGAGTTAAATTATTTATAAACATATTGTAAAATCCTTTAGTTAATCAAATTTGGAAAACCGTTATTTATGATTTTAGAAAATTCCCATTTAAATTAATTCAAGAAAGATATTAAGTACGTCTAATTGTAAAGCAAAATAAAACATATCCCAAAGGCCTTATTACAACTTCAAAACTCAAAATAGTAAAAGTAATAAAGTGAACGGAAGTAAAATCTAAAGTTCAAAAACACCATTTTTGAAGCATGGCCTCCACCGAGTCATCCATGGCCCAAGTCCACATAACTGAGCATTACTTGCAAGGGTTAAGGAAAAGGTGAGTTAGTAGAACTCAGTGTATAATCCCCTTACCGTCATCCACTAGGTCTGAACCCGTAAAGCAACATCTTGGGCCTGAGCCCATATAGCATAATCTTGGGCCGAAGCCCATTTACATAACAATATATATATATATGTGCAATGTATGCAACCCAACCCTTCCATCCAATCACACCCCGTACCAGCCAATCACACCTGTGGGGATCAAGTCAACCCACCCCGCCAATCACACCAATTCGCAGGTAAGTTGCCATTTATAATATTTGTGGCTGAGCTACCAGAGTCATAATTATGCGTGGCATAGCCACTATATAGATTGTGGTAGAGCCACCAGAATATCATATACGGTAATAGAACCGGCACACAGCCTTGGGTAAATATGTTTGGCACAAAGCCATAATCACGATGGCACAGAGCCATATTTAAGTTGGCACATAGCCATTATCAAAATTTGTAGCAATGCCACCAGGCTACACTTTTCTTCATTCAATTTTCCCATCCCATGCAATATGTATAGATGCAACATATATAATAACATAAAAAATCCACATATAAATAACAACCATTAATCTATTGAATACTTTTAATGAATCAACCCATAGGGGTATTTCGATAAATCGACCCATAGGGGTATTTTCGTAATTTGGCCTATAGGGGCATTTTCATAATTGGCCCATTGGTATTTCTATAATTTTACCCATCGAGGGTATTCTAGTAATTTTGCAACCTAGGACTTAACTACTAATTTAGGGCATAAAAATTGAAACTGTCCATCCGCGTCATATTAACTAAATTGACAATAACTCGAGTTATAAACTGTACAGTTTATTTATTAAAGTTTCCCCTGTTTCACTGACCAACGGTTCTGACCTTTCTTACCCTAAATTCAAATATCTCCTTATACAGTTTTCATATGTTGCTCTCACTTGTTTCTATTGAAAATAGGCTCACTAAGAAATCTATACATATAAATTATAACTCATAATTCACTTTGTACAATTTTGAATATTTTTCCAAGACAGAACAGGGAACCACGAAGTCATTCAGAACCAGTCTCACTAAAATTAAAATATCATAGAATATAAAATTCCTCTTCCTAATCTGTTTCTTTCATATAAAAATAGACACAATAAGCTTTAATTCTATATTCACTTTCTAATTCCCTTTCTCCTATTTTTCGTGATTTTTCAAAATCATGTCACTACTGCTAACCAAAAACTGTTTCATTGCAAAATATGGTTACCACTACGAACATACGCACACCGGAGTGATCATAGATGCTAGTTTCTGGCTTTTCGATCTTTCAACCGAATCACAGAACATCTCATGCAAACATTCAGAGAGGTGTGAGATTACACACCTTATTCCGAATCTGTAACACGATACTCTCCATGGCACCAACAATCCTAGTCTCTTATTACGAGGAATAGGTGTTCGATTGACCCTCTGATAAAGTACTTCGAGACCTTACCAACCCTCTTCTGAAAGTCAAAGGCTAGAAATATGACCAGAGTGTAAGCTAACACTCTATCGATTAACCCACACTAAGAGAACCAAGTTATGGTGTAGCAAGGAATAGATTATGGTGCAAAAGAGAAGACAAAGAAGCTTCGACAACCACAAAAATCAAGTTTTGGCTATGAGATGAAGTTGATGTTTCAGTTATGGTGTAAAATAGAGAATGTTCAAAAAGAAAAGAGTAGAAGTCAATAGGTAATTTGAAGTTTGACCAAGAGAAAATGCTAATGGGCTCAGGCCCAAGATGTTGCTTTATGGGTTCAGACTCAGTGGATGACGGTAAGGGGATTATACACTGAGTTCTAGTAACTCACCCCTTTTTCCTTAATTGTAGGTAATGCTCAGTGATGTGGACTTGGGGCATGGATGACTCGATGGAGGCCTTACTTCAGAAATGGTGTTTTTGAACTTTAGATTTTTTGTCCGTTTACTTTATTACTTTTACTATTTTGAGTTTTGAAGTTGTAATAAGGCCTCTGGGATATGTTTTATTTTTCTTTACAATTAGACGTACTTAATATCTTTCTTGAATTGATTTAAATGGGATTTTTCTAAAATCATAAATAACGGTTTTCAAAATTTGATTAACTAAAGGATTTTACAATATGTTTATAAATAATTTAACTCGGAGTTTCTTCTGAAATTATCAACGTTATTTTCAAAAGTCACGGTTGTAAGGTTCACTAGTTCGATTTTCAATTTATCAATCAACCTCTTGAAATTAGTAGAATTTTATCAAATATTTATAACCAAACTTGTTTTCTTAAACTATAATTTAATAATACCTATTTTAGTACAAATTACAAGTTCTTAATATGTTTTCTTCATGTGACATGTCAGATCCGGTCGTAACGCATGGGCCAATTTTGGGGTGTTACAGTTTAAGTTGAGTAGTGTTTACCTTAAAGGTGTTGAATTTAGGATTGCTTACCTCGACTGTGCCGTATAGAAAGACATTAAGTACCTCAAAAGTGATTTCGTCATTTGTCTTGAGGTCTGAATTGGCAATTCGAGGGTCTTCCTTATACAACAATACTTGATCCCCTATTTTGAAGTGATTTGTTGTTCCTATCAGCTCGTCTGGGGGTTCCTTTGGTTTCACTTCGTGTATTCCTAGTTTCTCTTTAAAGTGTGTCTTCCACTCTTCTAGTTTGTCGAACTTAAGGCTTCGCTCCTCATGTAATTCTTCTTTATTGGCACGAGGTCTATGATTTGGCTCAGGTTTGTGTCTTTGTGGTGTTTCTTGTGGTGAAGGTTGAACAAATTTGTTATCAACTGAATTTACTTTCTCACCTTCATCAATCGATGTTCTGGCCGAGTCAAGAGCTTGTTGACTGATTGATTCATCACCTATACAAAGAATGGGTTCTCCTGTACCAACATCAATTTTAGTCTTGGCAGTTGCTAGAAAAGGTCTTCCTAAAATTAAAGGAATCAAATTATCCTCATCCATGTCTAAAATGAAAAAGTCTACTGGGAATACGAATATATCAATTTTGATTAGAACATTTTCTATTATACCCCTAGGAATTCTGATAGTTTTATCAGTTAATTGAATGCTCATCCTAGTTTGTATGGGTTTCCTAAACCTAGTTGTTTAAACATTTTATAAGGCATAACATTAATGCTT
The DNA here is from genome assembly GCA_025506655.1 of Gossypium rotundifolium. Classification (NCBI taxonomy): domain Eukaryota; kingdom Viridiplantae; phylum Streptophyta; class Magnoliopsida; order Malvales; family Malvaceae; genus Gossypium; species Gossypium rotundifolium. Next base: position 117,742,534 of record CP106731.1, on the reverse strand, counting down.
CCCCTAAATCAGCTAAAGCACTATCAATAGATAAACTACCAATTAAACATGGAATTGTAAAACTCCCTTGATCTTTTAATTTTTGTGGCAGTTTATTTTGTAGAATTGCTGAGCACATTGTTTTTAGCTCCACATGCGATGCCTCGTCTAACTTCCGTTTGTTTATCAACAGCTCTTTTAAAAATTTTCTATAATCGGGTATTTGCAAAAGAGCTTCGACAAACGGTAAGTTAATATGTAATTTCTTTAAAATTTTAAGAAACTTATCAAACTATTCCTCTGTGTTGTCCTTCTTCATTGATTCAGAATATAGTATACGAGGTTAGTACTATGTAGTTGTCGGTTTTGGTATATCATGGCACACCTCAACCTTACCTTCACTTACCATAGGTTCTTCCCTTGGGTTTGGTACATCTAACCCTTCACTATCGTAAATGGCTTGATTTTGCTCTCTTTTGGGTTAGTTTCAGTATTGCTTGGCAAGCTTCCCTGTGGTAGTTCTGAGATCAGCTTAGCAAGTTGTCCAACTGACTTAGTAATTTCCCCAACTGATTTAGTAAGTTCACCAACTTAGTTCTTGATCCCTTCAATCGATGTTTGCTGATTCTTAAGGGTGGTCTCAGTGTCTTGGAGATGGGTATATGTGGCTGCCATGAATTTTGTCAACATCTCTTCAATGTTCGACTCCTCTTCCTATTGGTGAGGTGGTTGTTGAAAATCTGGAGGGAGTTCAGGTCTTTGGCTATTTTGATCAACCCACGAGAAATTGGGGTGGTACCTCCAACCTACATTATAAGTGTCATTATAAAAATTATTTTATGGTCTAGAATAGTTACCCGTATAGTGAGCTTGTTCGTTTTCCATGCCATATCCGTAGGGTGGGTACTCAGGATTCGCCATGCCTCCTAAATTCGAATCATATTGTATTTCTGGGTGTACCTACGAGAGACTATACGAACCATCAATCTTTTTATTCATAATCTCTAACTGATTAGATAACCTAGTGACCAAGTCGAGGTTGAAGACACAGGCTGCTTTAGTAGGAATTGTCCTCATTACTTGCCACTGATAATTATTTAGTGTCATCTTTTCTATAGACTAAAATTATCTGCCAAAATCGAATAAAAGAAAAATTAGCAAACTAAAAAAATAAAAATTAAATTGAAAAAAAAAAATAAAAAATAAAAAAAGGCTAAAGTAATAAAAATAGAGCTTTCTTAATATTTTAGTTCCCGGCAACGGAGCCAAAAACTTGATCGTTGTAAAATTAGCGAGTCTTAAAATTTATAAAGAGAATGATCGAACCTGAAAACTAACTCTGACAATGAATTAAGGCAAGTGTACCTATCGAACAGTATAATAGCTTAGGTAAGACCAGATTATCGAACCCAAAGGAACTAAAAGTACTAACACTCACTTTCTTTTTATTATTTAGCCTAAATATTAAATGATTTGGTTGATTAACTAATTAATTACTTAACTAAGATGCAAAGACAAAAAGAATGAATTGGAAAATAACTTGGAGAGAAACTCAATTGATCACGATGATACCATCAGGAAGAATCCACCTAGACTTCACTTATTATCTAACACTGAACCATACGATTTATTCACTTGACTTGATCCGTAAGATTCTGTAACATCCTAAAAATTTGAGTAACATTATGTTGCTTGGTGTTAGCTCAGGTATAATTTTATTATGTGCTAAAAATAGTCTTGTGAGGGCTCGGGTTTACTTGGAATTTGAATAAATATTAGTAAAGAGTATTTTAGTGTAAAGAAATAGGTGACCATGAGACTTAAGTTAATTAAGTACTAAAAGATGGCATAAGATGAGTAATTGGCAAAGTGGTGATGGCGCCATAAGTTGGACTTGAGGGAAGAGGTTCGAATCTCCTAGCATGCAATTTGGGAGTTTTTATTTTTGCTTTATCCTAGCATGTGTCGGTCATGGATAAGATTAGGATGAGTTGGATTAATTATTTTTGGTAAGAAGACTAAAGGTTATGGTAAGCTTGAGTTAAGGGATAGAATGGCTTGAATAGGGGATAATGTTTCTCAAACTTAAGGAAAAGGGAGGATGATATGGCTTGAGACTAGGATGTTGTTTTGGCAACTCTTTCATGGCCTTTTGACCATGTATGTGGACTGACATAGGGGCTAGGGGATGGCGGTTTTGTTGATTGGCTTGGTAGGCTTGGGTGTTGGAGGAGCACTTTCTTTTGGTCATTTTGGCTTTGGCAAAACACATTTCTCTCCATCTATTTTCTCTCTAGCAGATTTGCCAACGACTTTGAGTAAACAACTCATTCTTTTGTCATTTCTTTTGACCATTTCGGATTAGTTGCTCTCTTTCTCTCAAATCTTTTCTTCTCTTTGTGACCAAAATCACATAAGATAACAAGGATTTCTTCTTTTCTTTTCTCATTTTTCCTCCCCAATGCCGAATGCACATTTCTCCTAAACTCAATTCTCTTTTCTTTCTCTTTTCTTTCTCATTTCTTTCTCTTTTCTCTCTTGAAAATCGAATCATCATCATCTCCTTCTTTCATTTTTTTTTACTTTCTTTTCAACCATATTTCCTTCATTATTTTCTCTCATGGCCGAATGCTAGATTGTTTCCTTGCCAAACCATTTTCATTTTCTTTGTTTAGTCATAATCGAATCTTCCATTAGACATAAGTATTCGTCTCACGCATTTCTTTTTCAACTGTGGAAAATAGTGTGATTTTTGGAGGGCAGAAACTCAAGTGCTCATGTGTATAGTGAATCGTTGGAATCGATCTTAAGAGTTAAGGTAAGGAGTTTATTCAAGGTTTCTAATATTACTCGTCATATTGGTATAGTTGGTTTGATAATCGATTTCATTTTAGGGGACGTTATCGCTTGATTGTCATCTTGTGGAACAAGGATAATTGTGGTAAGCCAATCTCGTTTTTAAAATCGTTAGTCATATTTTGATAATTATTAGTCAGACTAATGATCTTATGTCATTAGAAATATTCAAGATAGAGGCGGAAAAGGCGGTGAATAGTCTTGAAGAGGGTGGTTCCGCTAATCCCCTAAGTATAAATGAAGAATCATTTGAGAATCGAGATTTTCCACCGGGTTGCGACCCTCATCCGAGGAGAACCAGTTGTTTGAAGTCATTCGTACTCTCAAACCTTTGTTCGTTCGTGGATTCTCATCGGGCAATGAACCAACCATCGGGGAGAAACCAAAAATAGAAATGGTTCGAAATCCTGAGGGTAAAGATTTAGATCATTTATCAATAGTGTAGTTTTAATAAATAATAGTGTTCTAATTTATCGTGTTACGTTTAGGTATTGACAAGCGGGAAAGTCTAGTACTCATAATAACCAGGTGTGTAACTTCACACTTATCTCGGGTTAGATGCTATCCGTAAGTATTGGGAAAATCCATAAAGATGATAAAATCAGAAAAATACATAATAATTAATACTTTAGTGTAAATACATGAAAACTGTTAAAGTTGTGAAAATTACGAAAAATCTGCTAGATCGTTAAATGGGCCAAAAAATTCGCTAGATCATTAAATAGGCCGAAAAATCCGCTAGATCGTTAAATGGGCCAAAAAATTCGCTAGATCGTTAAATGGGCCGAAGCCGAAAAATTCACTAGATCGTTAAATGGGCCGAAAAATCTGCTAGATCGATATATGGGCCAAAGTTGCTAGATTGCTAATGGGCTAAATGTTATTTTGTAATATGGGCCATAATAAAAACTTGAAATATTGTTTTACATGTAAATTGGGCTTTTTGCTAAAATATCATATGTATATAGTATTATGCATACATGTTTACATGGGTTGGGAAAATGATGAAGAGAAGAAAGGCACATTGCCAAAATCTAGTTCGGTGGGCTCGCCACAAATATTTCAATGGCTTAATGCCTCTAGTTCGATGAATTTGTCACAATCTAGTTCGGTGGTGCACCACAACATTATTAAAATGGCTTTATGCCTATAATTGGTATGATGGCGGGGTGGGTTGACTTGAGCATTTTATGCGCTTTGAGGATGGGTTAAATGATGAGTTGCAGGTTCTGATAGCCCCACAACAAGTTAGAACTTTTGTCACGCTTGTGGAGAAAGCCAAGATAGCCAAAGAGGCTAAGAGCTTAGAACGTCAGAATTGGGAAAGAGTTAGAGGTAAGAAGGATATAAAGTATTCGGGTTCTTCAAAAGGTTTACGAAGAGGCCTCGAAATGATGAGCTAACTCAAGGTAGAGCACTGTAACTATTAATCGTAGTCGAGATTGTCTGAATGTGGAAAAAGGCATTCAGAGAGAATCTTTGGAGGAAAAGCGGGTGCTTGTTATAAATGTGGTTCAATGGATTATCAATATAGACATTGCCTCAATGTATGGATACGACTCAGGAAGTTCGTATCTTGATGCACTGTACCGACAAGAGGAACTCAGCAGCCACCGAGAGGCCGTGGACGGTCGTGGTGGTAATGGGGTGGGCGTGATCAAGGTGCACCGGTCGAGGAAATGGTGCTAGAGGTAACAGATGCAAGATAGCGGAGATGGTCGGTCACGGTTAGACGTGCGAGGATGGCAATGCACACTGATGTAATAAGCGGTATGTTTTTCATCTTTTATGTAGCTATTCATCGCCTTTGATAGATATTGGTTCTACCCACTCGTATGTTGCTAGCGCCATATCTAGAAACTTAAATTTAGAATCTGAAATTACCAATAGTGAAATGACGGTAATTAGTCCTTTAGAACAGTCGGTAATTGTAAATAAACTGTTTAGAGACGTGCTCTTAGAAATTCAAGAAGAAATATTTTTGGCGAATTTGATGGAATTGCCTTTCGTGAGTTCGATCGATTACAGGCATGGATTGGCTGGTTAAGCATCGGGCGCATTTGGATTGTCTTTGAAAAGTAGATGTCAATAAGAACTTCGGGTGATAAAGAAGTAATAATGATAGGTGAACGAAAGAATTACTTGGCACATGTAGTATCTGCATTAAAGGCAGAAAAATTGGTGCGGAAAGGGTATGGAGCATTCCTAGCTTTTATTTGTGCTTTGGATGTCAAAGAGTTATCTATGGATGATGTGAGAACGGTGAAGGAATTTCTATTTGTATTTCTCGAAGAACTTCCGGTATACCTCGGATCGGGAAGTAGAATTTGGTATTGAGCTTTTGCGGATTGACTCCAAAGTGTCCATTACTCCTTATAGAATGGCAAGAAGGAGTTGGCGAGCTTAAAGCTCAAATTCAAAAATGTTGGATTGGGGATTTATTCGACCGAGTGTGTCTCCGTGGGGATCACCAGTATTGTTCGTTAAGAAGAAGGATGGATCGATGCGTATTTGCATTGATTACGAGCAATTGAATAAATTGACGATCAAGAATAGGTATCCTTTGCCGAGAATTGATGACTGTTTGATCAATTGAAAGGAGCTTGATTTTCTCCAAAATTGATTTGAGATTGGGTTATCACCAACTTAAGGTGAAAGAAGCGGATATTTATAAATGACATTCGAACTCGTTATGGACATTATGAGTTTTGGTGATGCCGTTTGGGTTAACCAATGCACCATTTGCATTTATGGACATGATGAACCGAGTCTTTCAACCATATTTAGACCGGTTTGTGGTAGTGTTCGTAGATGACATTTTGGTTTATTCAAGAAATAATGAGGAGCATGATTCGCATTTACGTATAGTATTGCAATTACTTGTGATAAGCAACTTTATGCCAAATTCAAGTAAATGTGAATTCGCTAAAGGAAGTGAGTTTCTTAGGTCATGTAGTATCAATTTGAAGGAATAAGGGTGGATCCTCGGAAGATTGAAGTCTTTGGATTGGAAACCACCAAAGTCGGTAGTGAAATTGAGTTTCTTAGGTTTGGTGGTTATTATAGACGTTTGTTGAGGGTTTTCGTTGATTCTGCACCCCTAACTAAATTATTGCGAAAGGAGTACCGTATATTTGAATTTGAAAAACAACAGGAGAGTTTCGAGAAATTGAAGAAGATTACGCGGAAGCACAGGTTTGATTTGACTGAGGTGAAAATAATTTATCGTTTATTGAGATCGTCTCACGGGTTTGAGTTGTGTCTTGATGCAAAATGGAAAGGTGGTGGCTTATGCTTCTCGTCGATTGAGACCGCATCAAGTAAACTATCCTACTCATAATTTGGAGTTAGCTGCAGTAGTGTCTACGGTGAGAAGTCTATCATTTATACGGATCATAAGAGTCTTAAGTATCTTCTTACTCAGAAGGAGTTAAATTTGAGACAAAGAAGGTGGGTGGAACTATTAAAGGATTATGATTTCTCAATCGAGTATCATCCTGGAAAGGCTAATGTGGTAGCCGCGCGTTAAGCCGTAAGGTGGTATCGATTTGAGAGCAATGTTTGCTCATTTGAGTTTGTATGAGGATGGTAGTCATTAGCGAGAACTTGGTGAAGCCTCGTGGTTAGAACAAATTTGAAAAGCGGATATCGGATAAAAAGTTGGGACCCTTAATTGACAAGTTGGAAGGGTGAAATAGAAGATTTTGGCATAAACACGAATGGAGTCTTGTGTTTTCGTGGAAGGTTTGTATGCCTAAAGACTGATTTGAGGCAAATGATTCTGGAGGCGATAGTAGCCCTTATGCTATGCACCGGAGGAAATAAGATGTATTGGGATCTCTGTGAATAGTATTGGTGGCCAGGGTTGAAGCGTGAGATTTCTGAGTTTGTAGGAAAATGTTTGACTTGTCAACAAGTGAAGGCGGAGCATCAATTGCCGTCAGGTTTATTACAACTAGTAAAGATTCATCTTTGGAAATGGGAGCAAATAACAATAGATTTTGTTAGTGGGTTACCTTTAACACCTACTAAGAAAAAATTCCGTATGGGTAGTAGTTGATCGATTGACAAAGACTGTTCATTTTCTTCCAGTTCATACGAATTACTCATTACAGAAATTGGCTAAGCTGTATGTATCTGAAATTGTGAGGTTGCATAGAGTACCAGTGTCTATTATAACAGACAGGGATCCTAGATTTACATCACGATTTTGGAAAGCTCTGCATGAAGCCTTGGGAACGAAGTTAAACTTTAGTACGGCTTTTCATCCTCAGTCAGATGGTCAGTCGGAAAGAGCAATTCAGTTATTGGAAGACATGTTAAGGGGATGTCTGATTGACTTCAGAGGTAGTTGGGAGGATTTTCTATCGCTGGCAGAATTTGCATAAAACAATAGCTATCAGTCTAGCATTCAGATGGCACCCTAAGAGGCATTGTTTAGTTGTAGGTGTCGTACTCCTACTTGTTGGACTGAATTGGGCGAATGGTAGATGTTGGCTCCTGAGTTGATATCTGAAACAGAAGAAAAGGTAAAAGTTATTCAAGCACGGTTAAAGGAAGCTTCAGATAAGCAGAAGCCGTATGCAGACCTAAAGCGTAAGGATATCGAGTTTGCTGTGGGAGAGCAGGTCTTTCTGAAGGTCTCACCTTGGAAGAAAATTTTCAGATTTGGAAAGAAGGGCAAGTTGAGCCCTAGGTTCATTGGGCCATATCGTGGGATGAGGCGTGTTGATCCAGAGGCCTATCAGATTGAATTACCTCTGGAGTTGAGTCAAATTCATAATGTTTTCCATGTTTCCATCTTTGAGGCGTTATAGATCGGATCCATCTCACATAGTCTGCAGTAGAGGAAGTGGAATTGAAATCGACTTGTCTTTTGAGGAAGAACCAGTGGAAATTTTAGACCGACATGTTAAAGTGCTAAGAAAGAAGACCGTGCCGTTGGTCAAGGTTTTATGGCGTAATTACGGAGCATAGGAAGCTACGTGGGAGCACGAGGATGCAATTCGGCAACAATATCCTCACCTCTTTTAATCGTAAATTTCGAGGACGAAATTTTCCTTAAAAAGCGAATTGTAACATCCTAAAAATTTGAGTAACATTATGTTACTTGGTGTTAGCTCGGTATGATTTTATTATGTGCTAAAAATAGTCTTATGAGGGCTCGGGTTTACTTGGAATTTGAATAAATATTAGTAAAGAGTATTTTAGTGTAAAGAAATAGGTGACCATGAGACTTAAGTTAATTAAGTACTAAAAGATGGCATAAGATGAGTAGTTGGCAAAGTGGTGATGGCGCCATAAGTTGGACTTGAGGAAGAGGTTGAATCTCTAGCATGCAATTTGGGAGTTTTATTTTGCTTTATCCTAGCATGTGTCGGTCATGGATAAGATTAGGATGAGTTGGATTAATTATTTTGGTAAGAAGACTAAAGGTTATGGTAAGCTTGAGTTAAGGGATAGAATGGCTTGAATAGGGGATAATGTTTCTCAAACTTAAGGAAAAGGGAGGATGATATGGCTTGAGACTAGGATGATGTTTTGGCAACTCTTTCATGGCCTTTTGAACATGTATGTTGACTGACATAGGGGCTAGGGGGATGGCGGTTTTGTTGATTGGCTTGGTAGGCTTGGGTGTTGGAGGAGCACTTTCTTTTGGTCATTTTGGCTTTGGCAAAACACATTTTCTCTCCATCTATTTTCTCTCTAGCCAATTTGCCAACAACTTTGAGTAAACAACTCATTCTTTTGTCATTTCTTTTGACCATTTCGGATTAGTTGCTCTCTTTCTCTCCAAATCTTTTCTTCTCTTTGTGACCAAAATCACATAAGCTAACAAGGATTTCTTCTTTTCTTTTTCTCATTTTTCCTCCCCAATGCCGAATGCACATTTCTCCTAAACTCAAGTCTCTTTTTTTCTTTCTTTCTCTTTTTTTCTTTTCTTTCTCCTTTCTTTCTCTTTTCTCTCTTGAAAACCGAATCATCATCATCTCCTTCTTTCATTTTTTTACTTTCTTTTCAACCATATTTCCTTCATTGTTTTCTCTCATGGCCGAATGCTAGATTGTTTCCTTGCCGAACCATTTTCATTTTCTTTGTTTAGTCATAATCGAATCTTCCATTAGACATAAGTATTCTTCTCACGCATTTCTTTTTCAACCGTGGAAAATAGTGTGATTTTTGGAGGGCAGAAACTCAAGTGCTCATGAGTATCGTGAATCGTTGGAATCGATCTTAAGAGTTAAAGTAAGGAGTTTATTCAAGGATTCTAATATTACTCGTCATATTGGTATAGTTGGTTTGATAATCGATTTCGTTTTAGGGGATGTTATCGCTCGATTGTCATCTTGTGGAACAAGGATAATTGTGGTAAGCCAATCTCGTTTTTAAAATCGTTAGTCATATTTCGATAATTATTAGTCGGACTAATGATCTTATGTTATTAGAAATATTCAAGATAGGGCACAAAAGGGTGGTGAATAGTCTTTGAAAGAGGGGTGGTTCCGCTAATCCCCCTATGTATAAACGAAGGGCTGTTTCGGGAATCTGAGATTTTCCACCAAGTTGCAGACCCTCATCCGAGGAGAACCAGTTGTTTGAAGTCATTCGTACTCCCAAACCTTTGTTCGTTCGTGGATTTTCATCGGGCAACGAACCAACCATCGGGGAGAAACCAAAAATAGAAGTGGTTCGAAATCCTGAGGGTAAAGGTTTAGATCATTTATCAATAGTGTAGTTTTAATAAATAATAGTGTTCTAATTTATCGTGTTACATTTAGGTATTGACAAAGGGAAAGTCTAGTACTCACAATAACGGTATGTAACTTCACACTTCTCTCGGGTTAAATGCTATCTAGTAAGTATTGGGAAAATCATAAAGATGGCAAAATCAGAAAAATGCGTAATAATACTTTAGTGTAAATACATGAAAACTGTTAAAGTTGTGAAAATTACGAAAAATCTGCTAGATCGTTAAATGGGCCAAAAAATCTGCTAGATCGTTAAATGGGCCAAAAAATTCGCTAGATCGTTAAATGGGCCGAAAAATCCGTTAGATCGTTAAATGGGCCGAAAAATTTGCTAGATCGTTAAATGGGCCGAAAAATTCGCTAGATCGTTATATGGGCCAAAAAATCTGCTAGATCGATATATGGGCCAAAGTTGCTAGATTGCTAATGGGCTAAATGTTATTTTGTAATAAGGGCCATAATAAAAACTTGAAATATTGATTTACATGTAAATTGGGCTTTTTGCTAAAATATCATATGTATATAGACTGTTATGCATACATGTTTACATGGGTTGGGAAAAATGATGAGGAGAAGAAAGGCACATTGCCAAAATCTAGTTGGTGGCTCGCCACAAATATTTCAATGGCTTAATGCCTCTAGTTCGATGACTTTGTCACAATCTAGTTCGGTGGTGCACCACAACATTATTAAAATGGCTTTATGCCTATAATTGATGTGTTGGTGGGGTGGGTTGACTTGATCCCCACAGTGTGATGGTTGGTATGGGTGGTGTGTAGCGGATGGAAATTAGGTTTGGTTGGGAAATTTCATTTTGCATGAATTTCATTTATTATATTGTTAAATCATTGTTGGGCTCAAGCCCAAAATTATGACTTGATGATCGGCCTAGTGGATATAGTAAGTGAGTTATACCTTTGAGTTTCGAGTAACTCACTCCTTAAATTTTCCATCACGGTAATGGAAATTGACGTGGACTTGGTAGTGAATAACTTCGTGGAGGCCATCTTGCAAACATGGGTTTTATAAACTTTGAACTTTTATTAAGTACTTTCTTTAAATTGCTATTTTGGATATGATGTAATAAGGCCTCTATTAATATTTTATGGATTTTTATGTGTGGATGGATTTAAATTTTATTTTGATATTTAAAATGGGTTTATGTTAATCCTATAATGATCTTTAAAATACTTTGTTTTTTTTAACATATGAGATTCTTTAACTATTTTTATTTTCAAATTCTTTTGAATTTTTTTTAAATTTCTTTAAGGTTTTGATAATTAAATTCTAAATGACAATATTTCAACTAATGTTTCTTAAATTCATGAATTTAAATCATTTCTCTTGGTTTTATTAAACTTTATTTTCAAAAGGTTTTGTAGTACCGATTCACCTAAATCATTAGAAAGATTAAAAGAATGTTCGATCGTGTGACAAACCAAATCTTGTCTTGACGCATAGACCTGGTTTGGGGTGTTACATTTAATGGTATCAGAGCTAGTTTCAAAACTCATTGTGGTTGGGTTCAACAAATAATTTTTGTATGAAATTATTTTAATTATGTTTTAAAGATTAGTATGGCACCACAAGCATCCGGCACCAAGTCAAGTAAGTATTTATTCTTGAATGATTATTATGATGATATGATCATAGGAACACTCTAGAACTTCTAGTTTTAGATGTTGAAAATCGTAGAGATTGAGACAATAGGATGTGTTTGCAAAAACAACTTTATCTCTCAAATCTCATAAAACATCGTTAATAAACCTTTGAAATAATATTTCGATTCATAAAACTTGTAATCGATTAAATCAAATTAGACATTATGAGCTCTAGAGGGCGTGGTCGTGGGCAGCGATAGGCGTGGCCGTGGTAGAGGACGAGGTGCTACGTCTCAAGCACCAAATCATATGCCAAAAATGGATGCACTGGGTCACTTGAGAGTGAGGCGAGAACACATGATCATATGGAAGAAGATAATGCTTTGATGCAAGCAATCTGCGAGTCCTAGAAAGGGTCATTTGGAACTAGAGTTGGGCCAACGGACTGTGGGTCGACATCGAACGACTCAAGTCTAATGGTGCGAAGTTTTAGAGGAGTTTTGATGTAGCTCGAATGTGGCGAATATTGGCTCAAAAGCTATGGAGAGGATTATGGATGATCTGGAATGCACCGTCGAGCGTAAACCGAGAGGAGTCGTGTCTTACTAAGAGGCGAGGCATATTAATGGTGGCTTACTATCAGAGAAGGCTTTGAAGTCGCATTTGTTACTTGGGAATTCTTCAAAGTCGCCTTTCAAGGAAATATGTAGGAACAAGTTATGTGGGCCTTAGAAGAAGGAATTCTTGAATCGATTCAAGGAAATAAGGCGATGGCAGATGAATTTGAGTTTTTACGCTTGAGTCGCTATGCTCGGACAATAGTGTCAACAGATTATGAGCATTGTGTACGCTTTGAGGATGGGTTGAATGATGAGTTGCGGGTTCTAATAGCCCCACAACAAGTTAGAACTTTTGCCACGCTTGTGGAGAAAGCCAAGATAGCCGAAGAGGCTAAGAGCTCAGAACGTTAGAATTGGGAAAGAGTTGGAGGCAAGAGGGATATAAAGTATTCGGGTTCTTCAAAAAGGTCTCTGAAGAGGCCTCGGAATGATGAGCCAGCTCAAGGTAGAGCACCTGTAACTATTAATCAGAGTCGAGATTGTACTAAATGTGGAAAAAGGCATTTTGGAGAGTGTTGGAGGAAAACGGGTGCTTGTTATAAATGTGGTTCAATGGATCATCAATATAAAAATTGCCCTCGTATGGATCGACTCGGAAGTTCATAATACGATGCACGGTGGCAAGAGGAACTCAGCAGCCACCGAGAGGCCGTGGACCAGGTCGTGGTGGTAATGGGGCTGGACGTGGTCAAGGTGCACCGAGTCGAGGCAATGGTGCTAGAGGTAACACGGATGCAAGACAACCAGGACTGGTCTATGCAGTTAGACGCCGCGAGGATGGCAATGCACCTGATGTAATAACTGGTATGTTTTTCATCTTTGATGTACCTGTTACTGCCTTGATAGATATTGGTTCTACCTACTCGTATGTTGCTAGCGCCATATCTGGAAACTTGAATTTATAATCTGAAATTACCAATAGTGAAATGACGGTAATTAGTCCTTTAGAATAGTCGGTAATTGTAAATAAATTATTTAGAGACGTGCCCTTAGAAATTCAAGAAGAAATAGTTTTGGCAAATTTGATGGAATTGCCTTTCATGAGTTCGATCTGATTCTGGGCATGGATTGGCTGGTTAAGCATCGGGCGCATTTGGATTGTGCTGAAAAGTAGATGTCAATAAGAACTTCAGGTGATAAAGAAGAAATAATGATAGCTGAGCGAAGGAATTACTTGGCAAATGTGGTATCTCGTTGAAGCGGAAAAATTAGTGCGGAAAGGGTATGGAGCATTCCTAGCTTTTATTTGTGCTTTGGATGTCAAAGAGTTATCTATGGATGATGTGAGAACGATGAAGGAATTTCCAGATGTATTTCCCGAAGAACTTTCCAGTATACCTCCAGATCGAGAAGTAGAATTTGGTATTGAGCTTTTACCGGGGGGCTCCGATGTCCATTGCTCCTTATAGAATGGCATCGAAGGAGTTAGCGCGAGCTTAAAGCTCAAATTCAAGAATTGTTGGATCGGGATTTATTCGACCGAGTGTGTCTTCGTGGGGAGCACCAGTATTATTCGTTAAGAAGAAGGATGGATCGATGCGTATGTGCATTGATTACAGGCAATTGAATAAATTGACGATCAAGAATAGGTATCCTTTATCGAGAATTGATGACTGTTTGATCAATTGAAAGGAGCTTGATTTTCTCAAAATTGATTTGAGATCGGGTTATCATCAACTTAAGGTGAAAGAAGGATATTTATAAGACAACATTCCAAACTCATTATGGACATTATGAGTTTTGGTGATGCCGTTTGGGTTAACCAATACACCAATTGCATTTATGGACATGATGAAGTGAGTCTTTCAACCATATTTAGACCGGTTTGTGGTAGTGTTCATAGATGACATTTTGGTTTATTCAAGAAATGATAAGGAGCATGATTCGCATTTGCGTATAGTATTGCAATTACTTCGTGATAAGCAACTTTATGCCAAATTCAGTAAATGTGAATTCTGGCTAAAGGAAGTGAGTTTCTTAGGTCATGTAGTATCGGCTGAAGGAATAAGGGTGGATCCTCGGAAGATTGAAGCTATACTGGATTGGAAACCACCAAAGTCGGTAGCTAAAATTCAGAGTTTCTTAGGTTTGGCTGGTTATTATAGACGCTTTGTTAAGGGGTTTTCGTTGATTGCTGCACCCCTAACTAAATTGTTACGAAAGGGAGTACCGTATATTTGGACTGAAAAACAACAGGAGAGTTTCGAGAAATTGAAGAAGATTACAGCGGAAGCACGGTTTGATTGACTGAGGTTGAAAAAGAATTTATCGTTTATTGTGATGCGTCTCACACGGGTTTAAGTTGTGTACTGATGCAAAATAGAAAGGTGGTGGCTTATACTTCTCGTCAGTTGAGACTGCACGAAGTAAACTATCCTACTCATGATTTGGAGTTAGCTGCAGTAGTGTCTACGGTGAGAAGTCTATCATCTATATGGATCACAAAAGTCTTAAGTATCTTCTTACTCAGAAGGAGTTAAATTTGAGACAAAGAAGATGGGTGGAACTATTAAAGGATTATGATTTCTCAATCGAGTATCATCCCGAAAGGCTAATGTAGTAGGCGACGCATTAAGTTGTAAGGTGGTATCTGATTTGAGAGCAATGTTTGCTCATTTGAGTTTGTATGAGGATGGTAGTATGTTAGCAGAACTTCAGGTGAAGCCTCTATGGTTAGAACAAATTCAGGAAAAGCAGATATCAGATAAAAAGTTGGGACCCTTAATTTAGCAAGTTGGAAGGGGTGAAATAGAAGATTTTGGCATAAACACGAATGGAGTGTTGTGTTTTCGTGGAAGGGTTTTTATGCCTAAAGACGCAGATTTGAGGCAAATGATTCTGCGGGAGGCACATGTAGCCCTTGTGCTATGCACCCCGGAGGAAATAAGATGTATTGGGATCTCCGTGAATAGTATTGGTGGCCAGGGTTGAGGCGTGAGATTTCTGAGTTTGTAGGAAAATGTTTGACTTGTCAACAAGTGAAGGCAGAGCATCAATTGCTGTCAGGATTATTACAATCGGTAAAGATTCATCTTTGGAAATGGGAGCGAATAACAATGGATTTTGTTAGTGGGTTACCTTTAACACCTACTAAGAAAAAATTTCGTATGGGTAGTAGTTGATCGATTGACAAAGATTGCTCATTTTCTTCCAGTTCGTACGGATTACTCATTATAGAAATTGGCTAAGCTGTATGTATCTAAAATCGTGAGGTTGCATGGAGTACCAATGTCTATTATATCAGACAGGGATCCTAGATTTACATCACGATTTTGGAAAGCTCTGCATGAAGCCTTGGGAATGAAGTTAAACTTCAGTACGGCTTTTCATCCTCAGTCAGATGGTCAGTTGGAAAGAGTAATTTAGTTATTGGAAGTCATGTTAAGGGGATGTGTGATTGACTTGAGAGGTAGTTGGGAGGATTTTCATCATTGGCGTAATTTACGTATAACAATAGCTAGCGGTCTAGCATTCGATGGCACCTACGAAGCATTGTATAGTCGTAGGTGTCGTACTCCTACTTGTTGGACTTAATTGGGCGAACGGTAGATGTTGGGTCCTGAGTTGATATCTGAAATAGAAAAAAAGGTAAAAGTTATTCGAGCACGGTTAAAGGAAGCTTCGAATAGACAGAAGTCGTATGCAGACCTGAAACGTAAGGATATCGAGTTTGCTGTGGGAGAGCAGGTCTTTCTGAAGGTCTCACCTTGGAAGAAAATTTTCAGATTTGAAACGAAGGGCAAGTTGAGCCGTAGGTTCATTGGGCCATATCGTGTGGTGAGGCGTGTTGGTCCAGTGGCCTATCAGATTGAATTACCTCTGGAGTTGAGTCAAATTCATAATGTTTTCCATGTTTCCATGCTGAAACGTTATAGATCGGATCCATCTCACATGGTACCGGTAGAGGAAGTGGAATTGAAATCAGACTTGTCTTTTGAGGAAGAACCAGTGGAAATTTTAGACCGGGATGTTAAAGTGCTAAAAAAGAAGACCGTGCCATTGGTCAAGGTTTTATGGCGTAATCACGGAGTGGAGGAAGCTACGTGGGAGCCTAAGGATGCAATTCGGCAACAATATCCTCACCTCTTTTAATCAGGTAAATTTTGAGGATGAAATTTTCTTTAAGGAGGTAGAATTGTAACATCCTAAAAATTTGAGTAACATTATGTTGCTTGGTGTTAGCTCGGGTATGATATTATTATGTGCTAAAAATAGTCTTGTGAGGGCTCGGGTTTACTTGGAATTTGAATAAATATTAGTAAAGAGTATTTTAGTGTAAAGAAATCGGTGACCATGAGACTTAAGTTAATTAAGTATTAAAAGATGGCATAAGATGAGTAATTGGCAAAGTGGTGATGGCGCCATAAGTTGGACTTGAGGGAAGAGGTTGAATCTCCTAGCATGCAATTTGGGAGTTTTATTTTGCTTTATCCTAGCATGTGTCGGTCATGGATAAGATTAGGATGAGTTGGATTAATTATTTTGGTAAGAAGACTAAAGGTTATGGTAAGCTTGAGTTAAGGGATAGAATGGCTTGAATAGGGGGATAATGTTTCTCAAACTTAAGGAAAAGGGAGGATGATATGGCTTGAGACTAGGATGATGTTTTGGCAACTCTTTCATGGCCTTTTGACCATGTATGTGGATGGCATAGGGGCTAAGGGGATGGTCTGGTTTTGTTGATTGGCTTGGTAGGCTTGGGTGTTGGAGGAGCACTTTCTTTTGGTCATTTTTGGCTTTGGCAAAACACATTTTCTCTCCATCTATTTTCTCTCTAGCCGAATTTGCCAACAACTTTGAGTAAACAACTCATTCTTTTGTCATTTCTTTTGACCATTTCGGATTAGTTGCTCTCTTTCTCTCCAAATCTTTTCTTCTCTTTGTGATTTGAAATCACATAAGCTAACAAGGATTTCTTCTTTTCTTTTCTCATTTTTCCTCCCCAATGCCGAATGCACATTTCTCCTAAACTCAATTTCTTTTCTTTTCTTTCTTAATTCTCTTTCTTTCTTTTCTTTCTCCTTTCTTTCTCTTTCTCTCTTGAAAACCGAATCATCATCATCTCCTTCTTTCATTTTTTTTTACTTTCTTTTCAACCATATTTCCTTCATTGTTTTCTCTCATGGCGAATGCTAGATTGTTTCCTTAGAACCATTTTCATTTTCTTTGTTTAGTCATAACCTAATCTTCCATTAGACATAAGTATTCTTCTCACGCATTTCTTTTTCAACCATGGAAAATAGTGTGATTTTTGGAGGGCAAAAACTCAAGTGCTTGTGAGTATCGTGAATCGTTGGAATCAATCTTAAGAGTTAAGGTAAGGAGTTTATTCAAGGATTCTAATATTACTCGTCATATTGGTATAGTTGGTTTGATAATCGATTTCGTTTTAGGGGACGTTATCGCTCGATTGTCATCTTGTGCAACAAGGATAATTGTGGTAAGCCAATCTCATTTTTAAAATCGTTAGTCATATTTCGATAATTATTAGTCGGACTAATGATCTTATGTCATCAAAAATATGCAAGATAGGGCACAAAAGGGTGGTGAATAGTCTTCGAAAGAGGGGTGGTTCCGCTAATCCCCCTAAGTATAAACGAAGGGCTGTTTCGAGAATTCGAGATTTTCCATCGGGTTGTGGACCCTCATCCGAGGAGAACCAGTTGTTTGAAGTCATTCATACTCCCGAACCTTTGTTCGTTCGTGGATTCTCATCGGGCAATGAACCAACCATCGGTGAGAAACCAAAAATAGAAGTGGTTCGAAATCCTGAGCGTAAAGATTTAGATCGCTTATCAATAGTGTAGTTTTAATAAATAATAGTGTTCTAATTTATCGTGTTACGTTTAGGTATTGACGAGCGGGAAAGTCTAGTACTCATAATAACCAGGTGTGTAACTTCACACTTCTCTCGGGTTAGATGCTATACCGTAAGTATTGGGAAAAATCGTAAAGATGACAAAATCAAAAAAATGCGTAATATTTAATACTTTAGTGTAAATACACGAAAACTGTTAATGTTGTGAAAATTACGATAAATCTGCTAGATCGTTAAATGGGCCAAAAAATCCGCTAGATCCTTAAATGGGCCGAAAAATCTGCTAGATCGTTAAATGGGCCAAAAAATCCGTTAGATCGTTAAATGGGCCAAAAAAATTGCTAGATCGTTAAATGGGCCAAAAAATCCGCTAGATCGTTAAATGGGCCAAAAAATCTGCTAGATCGATATATGGGCCAAAGTTGCTAGATTGCTTATGGGCTAAATGTTATTTTGTAATATGGGCCATAATAAAAACTTGAAATATTGATTTACATGTAAATTGGGCTTTTGCTAAAATATCATATGTATATAGTATTATGCATGCATACATTACATGGGTTGGGAAAAATGATGAAGAGAAGAAAGCACATTGCCAAAATCTAGTTCGGTGGCTCTGCCACAAATATTTCAATGGCTTAATGCCTCTAGTTCTGTGACTTTGTCACAATCTAGTTCGGTGGTGCACCACAACATTATTAAAAATGGCTTTATGCCTATAATTGGTGTGTTGGCGGGGTGGGTTGACTTAACCCCCACAGGTGTGATCGTTGGTACGGGTGGTGTGTAGCGGATGGAAATTAGGTTTGGTTGGGAAATTTCATTTTGCATGAATTTCATTTATTATATTGTTAAATCTGTTGTTGGGTTCAAGCCCAAAATTATGACTTGATGATTGGCCTAGTGGATATAGTAAGTGAGTTATACACTGAGTTCTCGAGTAACTCACTCCTTAAATTTTCCATCACAGGTAATGGAAATTGGCGTGGACTTGGGCCGAGAATGACTTCGTGGAGGCCATCTTGCAAACATGGGTTTTATAAACTTTGAACTTTTATTAAGTAATTTCTTTAAATTGCTATTTTGGATATGATGTAATAAGGCCTCTATTAATATTTTATGGATTTTTGTGTGGATGGATTTAAATTTTATTTTGATATTTAATATGGGTTTATGTTAATCCTATAATGATCTTTAAAATACTTTGTTTTTTTTAAACATATGAGATTCTTTAACTATTTTATTTTCAAATTCTTTTGAATTTTTTTTAAATTTCTTTAAGGTTTTGATAATTAAATACTAAATGACAATATTTCAACTAATGTTTCTTAAATTCATCGAATTTAAATCATTTCTCTTGGTTTTTATTAAACTTTATTTTCAAAAGGTTTTGTAGTACCGATTCACCTAAATCATTAGAAAGATTAAAAGAATGTTCAATCTGTGTGACAAACCAAATCTCGTCTTGACGCATAGACCTGGTTTGGGGTGTTACAGATTCCCTAGCTTATATTAAACCCTCTCTCAAGGCGAATAACATCTAACCCTAGGTTAATTAACAGAAATCTCTTTCTCACTTAATAACCCCCTAGAATTGTAGTAAATCGAACTATGGACTCCCATATTAAGTTTCACCCTAATCTAGCAAAATCTCGTCACCCTATCTCTAGGCGCGCGAACGACTCCGTTTAATTATATTAGATCTATTCTTTGGCAGGGTCTATTCCTCCTCCACCTATGAACATCTGACTTGAATTAATATCCTAGAAACATTAACACAAGAATTAAGCACACATAATTAAGAACAAATCAAGTATTTATCATATAATTCAGAAAACAATAATAAGGTTCATCTAGGTTTCATCCCCTTCAGGTAAAGAAAACATCTCAAGAGAAAAGATAAAACAAAACATAAGAAATCCCTAAAACCCCTGAAGGAATTGAAGGAGAGATCCGCTGTCTTGAGTAGAATTCCGGCTTCTTGAGATGGATCAACTGGCTATCTTCAAGTAATTCTCACAAAAGTTCTAGCTTCTGCCAAATTCTGAATGTCTCAGCCTCTGCTCCACACCGTCCCTTTCAGGTTACACTCAGGGTGTTTATATAGACTTTTGGAATGCTTTACTTAGCCTCTAAGTGTCCCAATTCAAGTATACTTCGTACTTGGTGTTTGAATAGGATTTGGAATGTGTTTCCTCGCCTCAAAGTATCTAAATCCGAGTGAAATTGCTCTCTCCTGCGACAGGGGCACGGCCATGGTATACGCCCGTGTAAATCATCTTCAGCTGTCAATTGGGGCACGGCCGTGTAAATCGTGGCATGGCCATGTCTTAGTTAATTTTTGAGGCACGATCGTGCGGCTTGAAGTCCAGGCCGTGTTGATTTCTAATTTGGCCCAAATTGGCTCGTTTTAAGTCCGTTTCTCATTCTTTTCATCCTCGAGTGCTTTCCTGAGTATAAAACATGGAAATAAAGGATTAAGAGCACCTTTTTACATAAATCAAGGGCTAAATCATCCAAAAGCATGCTAAATATGGGGTTAAAATATGTTACTTTTACTGTTTATCAAGCTTCAAGTAAGCTTATCCGTGTCTTGTCTTGTGTTTTGTAGATTACATTTTGTGATCGAGAGATCAGATCAACTCCCAGAATCACACTATCCCAAGGACTCTTTTGGTAAATTTTTTAAACATTTGGCTTATATGGCATGTAATAGGGCTAACGGTTATTATGATATATTTCATGGCTATGTGATGTTTGGTACTTGATGATAGAATGGTAGGATTTGTAGTATGTTTGTTAAACTTTAGGTATATTTGAGTATGAGACTATGAAATGGTAAGTGTCATATTAAGTAGGTATGGTGTGTTTGAAATGGGTTAGTTTAGTGTATGTGATGGCTTATAGATGATTGTTTTTGTAATAGGCCCAATTTGCCCGGGCCCATTAACCTAGTATTGACCCATTATTAAAAAAACCAAATAAAAATAAGTCCAATAAAACCAAAAATTGCAAAAATCCAAATTAATAAAATCCATTTACAAAACAGTCCAAAATAAATATCAGTCCAATTTACAAAACAATGGCCCAAATTAAATTAAAATAAAACCTATAGCCCAAAACAGACCCAATTCTTAGGGTCCAAAAGCCGAGCGTACTGAGGTATTGCAGAAACCCTAGCCATAGGTGCGCGCCGTAGCATCTTGGCCTACCACCATTGAGCCTACATGCCACAGCCTGGTTTCGTCTTTGCCAGCTCTTCCACGAACGGCTTCCAGCATAGCATGGGCATATCCGCAGCTTCAGTACGTACCAAAACCTACGAGAAGAAACACAAAAATAGTACCAAATAACAGAATCCAGTATAGTAGAAAGAAAAACGTGTATTTTGATTTTGATCTTTCTATTTTGGCTATAAAAAGGGCTTGATGTAAACAATTATTTTTACGCACCCATACGTAAAAATATGAAATCAAAAGCAGAGAAATATTGGAAGGTGATTTTAGTTTTCAAAAAGTTTTTTCTCTCGTTTTCTTTTCTTTTTTTGATCTTTGTTTTTCCTTGTTCATATGAAAATATAGAGAAAGGGAAGGGATTTACCTTTGTAAAATAAACCATCGAACTGCTTTCTTCATCGAAATCGAAGTAAAGATGGCCATCGAAGTCAGGAATGTTGAAATATTCGAGTCTGGTTTTAAAGGGATCATTCAAATGGCCTGAATCTGCCACTAGTCGCTGATTACCATGGCGCTATTGTGGTCGGACATTTTTTCTAATGCCGCTAAGAGAGAGGGTTTAGATTTCAGCTAAGAAATTAAGAGAGGGGCAAGGGTCTTGTTTTAGGAATGATTGGCTGGTGATTTAATTTTGCTTTTAAGAGGTTGGTGTTCATTAAGGAAACGATGTCGTTTAGGCTCATTTCAATAGCCTTAAAATGACGCCGTATGGGGTGCCCCGATCCGACTCGATCCTATATCCACAGGATCCGTGCATTTCTGATGAATGGATAATTTGCGCATTTAGTCCTTGTTTTTTTGTACTGCTATTTGATTAGATCCGTTATACATTTTTAATTGATCTCTGTAATTCACGCCATTTCAATTTGGTCCAACTTACACGCTGCGTTTTGACTATTAAAATATTTGCTAGTTTAATCCCTAGCCATTTATGTGCAGTTTAATTTAGTCCTTAACCTTGTTTAAATAATTTTTTTATAAAACAATTTTGTTAATTTTATTTTATTCCAATTTAGTATTTTTAGTATTTATTTATAATCTTTGCAATTATTATGGTATTAAATTTATTTATTATTTATTTTTTAAAAGCTACTTTATTAAAATTATCTTGAAATTGATTTTACAATGTTTTAATTTGTTTTATTTTCCATTTATATATATTTTTAAATTTATTATATAAATATTTAATTTCAAAATTTTCTTTTGTATGTTTCCTTATTTTAATAATTTGTATAATGTTTAATTTAAATATTTTTATACATCATTATTTTATATATATTATTTAAATTAAACTATTTCTTAATGTACATATATTATTCATATTAAAATTTTATTTTATTTTATTTATTTTTATGGATATTTTATCTTGTATATTATGTATTTTGATTTTCTTCTTATAATATTTATTTTAAAATTCATTTGTATACTATTGTCTAATATATTTTTATCTTTATTTTCTATTGATATATATATTATTTTATACACTACTTATTTTAATTTTCTTTTTATATAATACTTGTTTTAAAATTCTTTAATATATTACCATTTGATATATTGTTTATTTTCGTTTTTATTTTATTTTAAAATTTTGATATATTACTTGTTTTAAAATTAGTATATGTATAATTTGTTGTTTGTATATTAATAGGTTCATTTGTTTGTTTTATATATTATTCATTCATTCTATTTGTTTTAAAATTTGTTGCATTTTATTTATATTAAATTGCTTGATATTTCTTTCTAAATTGTTTTTAATTTATCATCTTTTGAATGTCACTGTTAATGCTATTATTCATTTTGTATAAGTATAAATCCATATTTCATGCTTGTAATTATACTTGTATTTTTTTTTTATCACGATTCCAATTCCAACTTTCATCCAATTTTCAACCAAATATTTTGAACCGGTTTTAAAATCACCTATTTGAAAACCTTTTGAAATAAGGCAATATTTAGTGTTCGAAAACTCGGGAAATTGTGCCCTAACGTGCTGGGTTGCATTTTTCCATTTGACCAAATAACTAAATAACTTTTTATTTGCTTGTTTTGAAAATCAAAGATAAACTCGGTATTGAGGCATAAATATATCATATCCTAACGTGTTGGATATGATGTCTTATTTCCTTAGAACGACTAAATCTTGAGATTCAATTCAAATTGATCAGCCTTTTCCAAAAAGGATTACATTTTAAATTTTTTTAGATCTTCAACATAAGGACATTAGTTAATCAATTTGGTACCAATTTTGGGCATACGAGGGTGCTTATCCTTCCTCATGTATAATTGACTCCCGAACCTATTTTTTTTCTATTCCGTAGACCAGAATTATTTTTTACAAGGTGATCCAATCCCACCTAAACAAAAAGTGTTGGTGGCGACTCCATATTTTTAAAGTTGATCCCGTTTTCCAAGAAAATTAAAAAATGGTTTCGATAGTTTTGATAATTAGTAACATGAGCATTAAAATGTGTTTGGTATATGATACTTGGTATGGTGCTAGGTTATTGAAAATGGCATGTTTTATTTGTTAAAAGATGTGTTTATAGACTTGTTCAGAACATGTATTATGAATTGGTTTAGGTGCCTATGTATTTAGGTGAGGAAATAATATTAACTTGGTCATTGTTGGATACACACGGCCTGGGACACGGGCAGCCCACACGGGCATGTGAACCAAGTTAGTGAGTCCACAGGCTAGCACATGGGTTGACACACGGGCCTGTGAACCAAGTCAGTGAGTCACATGGGCTAGCACACGGGTTGATGCACGGGCGTGTGAATTAAGTCAGTAAGTTACACGAGTGAGCACACGGTTAGACACACGGGCGTGTGGAGTAACCACACGAATATGTTGGAGCCACACGGTCTGGGCTCTGTCACATAGTCTGGGCTTTGTCTTACGGCCTAGGCACACGGCTATGTGACCCCTGTAAATGAAATTTTTCAATTTATCTGGAAATGCTTTGATTTGTTCTGATTTGGTCCCTGTTTGCTTGAAAACTATTTTTAAGGCCACGTAGGCTCGATTTAAGGCCCATAAATGCATGATTATTCCATTTTTAGTTTCTTATATATTTATTAAATTAAATTGAAAATTTTAATTGATATTAGTTATAAAATGTTTCGTTTTGTAGGTAATACTTCGTAACTCTATTCTAGCGACAGAAACGGGTTAGGGGTGTTACACTAAATATATTTTAACAATAACCACCCATATCCCCCCTAAATCCCCTAACTAACCACTATAAGATTTCTCAAAATTCAAATTTAACCCAGCTGCATCCACTTAGGCGACACAAGTAAGAAATTGCAAAACTTTTCCCATTTGCACGTGCAGGGATTCAAACATAGGATCAAAGCGTAAGCTAAAGTCTTACCACTGAACTAGAACGCTCATTCTTATCAAAATTGAGCAAAATTAAAAGATAAGCTTAAGATTCAAGGTCAAGGGTTAGAACTCAAAAAGCAAATGTAATCGGCCCATTTTTCCGGGCTTGAAAACAAACCAAAAATAAAAAATATAATAATAAAACCAAAGTCCAAATAATTATAGTCCATTTACAAATGGATGACCCAGTGGCCCAAAACCATTAACCCCATTAGCCCAATTACACCCTCAAACCCGATCTAAAACTGCCTACCCAAACCCAATCAAACCCAAAACAGAGACAGCCAAAAAGGGCCCAACACCTAAACCGAGATGAGAAGACCTAGGGTTTCTGAAACCCTAGGTGCCGCAAGAAACGGCACGCACCTAGCGCAGCCCCGACACCAGCCTTTCCTCGACGCCACATTTAGCACACAGATGGGGCTCCGTCATGAGATTCTCGTCATTCTCCTAGACAAAAAAGGAAAAACAACAGCGAAACATGGCAAAAGGGGACAAGACATTTTATTTCTTTTTTTTATTTTTATTTCGAGGGCTATAAAAGCCCTACAATAACCTGTAAAAAGACACGGATATACACAGATTATACAAAATACAATAATAATAAAAATCAATCGAAAGCAGAGGTGGTTATTTTTTTAAATATACCGTCTCATCTTTTTATTTTCTTTCAGTCCATACAATATTTTTATCATATATATATATATATATATATATATATATATTACTAAAAAAATAAAGAAAAAGAGTTTACCGTTTGATTGGCGTTGAAAACGAAGGTCTTTGGGCTTTTTGATTGCCATCGGAGGTGGCACGTGTGTGAACCAGTGCCTCGATTTCGCACTAGGTCAAGGCCGAGAGAATTTTGAGGGCTTCTGATTTTTTTTTCTGAAATGTTTAAAATGATTTTTTTTGTTAACTTTTTAGTTTATATAGCAGTGAAGAAACAACACCGTTTTTGCTTAAGTTAATAAGCATAAAAATGATGTCATTCAGGGAGGATCCACACGTTGACCCGAAAACTGGAGAGGATCCGCGTGTTTTTGTTAAAAGGGCTAATTGCTTCTTCGGTCCTTCCTCTATTTTAGTATTTTTAATTCAGTACAATTTGAATTTTTATTTTTATTAAATTAGCCCTTAAATTTATATTTTGTTTCAATTGAGTCCTCGGGCTGCTTAAAGGCCAAAATCATAATGACATCGTTTTGAAAAGAACGCATAATTGCCCAATAGACCCCTGTAGTGTGACGCACGCTTTGATTTAGTCCTTTTATATTTATTTTTATTGCTATTTAATCCTTGTTTCTTTGTTTATTTTTAAAACCTTATTATTTTATTTTATTTTGAATTATTTTAACATTGTATTAAATTATTTTATCATATTAAATATTCTATATTATTTTCTTTATTATTTGTATATTAATTTATTAATAGTATAAAATTAAGTATATATATATTTTTCATATTTAATATCCTTATATATATTAAATTATTATTATTTATTATTTTATTTGGTTTAATATTATTTTATTACACATTATTTTATGATTTATGTATTAGTTATTATATTATATTTTTTTTAAAATTTATATATTTATATAGTATTATATTATATCATATATTACTTCTAAAATCTTAGTTTGGTATAAAATTTATTTATATTGTATAACATATATTTTTTTTTGTTTATATAAAATATATATGTATTAGATTATTATATTATAAATGTAATTTTATTTAAAGTTATATATTATTCATTTATTTAACAGATATTTTACTTATTTTTATGAATATGTATATTATTTTTATTACTCCACATCATTTTTGCATAGTAATTCATTTTTAATTCATATTTTTATTATTTCACATCATTTTATTTAAAATTGCATGTTTCAATTTACAATATCCATTATAACGCATTCTATGTTGTTATTTTACTTTACATTTATTTAATGGCCTTTTTTTATTTTTCTTATTTATTGTATTATGTTTTATATTTTTTATTTTTTTATTTGTTATCGTTTGTATATTTTGCTTTAGTATAATTATTCTATTATTTGTGTCACTTATAATTTCATATTATTATCTCTTTAATTATTCATTAGTAGTAGTTGTTAATATAATTTATAGTTATGATAAATTGTAATTTGGTATGTATATTGCAACGTATTAATACAATATCTTATTCGAACTTTCTTTTATAAAATACGCTTTATAAAAATGTCGCATTTTATTTAAAAGTTTTAATATAACGGCACGTGATATTTTGGGGACTTCGAGAAAATTATACCCTAACTTACTGAGTTTTAATTTTTCTCGTGGTACTTAAGGTATCAAGTATCCTTTTTTTAACTTATAAACTTCAAATCAAAACTTATTCTCAGGAATTCAAAACATTATATCCTAACTTACTGGATATGATGTTTTGTGGTAAGAATCTTCTACGAATAAAGGCGAGCTTAACTTCAAAGTCATGAGATGTTACATCCTAACTTATTGGGTATAAACATTTTATTTCTTTGAAATAAGCAAGTCCAGGCTCTCTTTCGAATAAAAGGACCATATTTTAAATTTTTCAAAATTTTGACATTAGGACATGAAATTATCAATTAGGTACCAAATTTTGGGCGTTACGAGGGTGCCAACCCTTCCTCATATGTAATCGACTCTCGAACCCGTTTACTTGTATTTTGCGAACCAAAATCAATGTTTTGAAATAAAACGTTTTATAAGGTGATCCAATCACCCCTAAGTAAAAAGGGATTGGTGGAGACTCCCATTTTTGTTTTTTTAGTCAACCTCCATTTTAACCAACTTTAAAAATGGTTTCGACAGGTTGGCGACTCCACTGGGGACAATAAGAGGGTCAAGCCTTAAAATTGATTTTTCCTGTCCTTTTGTCCAAATTTAAAACTTTGTTTTGAAAAACTATGATTCTTTTTATTGCATGTGGTTCTAATTTTATAAAATATCTTTGCATTGCATTGCATTATCGTTATGGTCACACCCTTTTAAGTGGGAGTGAGAAGCTACTCCTTCGTGAGGTTTTCACCTCCGTGCAGGATAGTGAATCCCTTTCGGGATACATCGATACCTATGTCTTCGTGAGACTTTCATCTTCATGTAGCCATAGGGAAATGTATTCCCCTGAACTGAACTTGGTCCGTATGAGCCTATAATGGGTGAGGATCGAGGAATCTGAGCTAAACCTCATGTAGAAAACCTAAGGGCTTACCTTAGGTAGAACTACGTCAAACCCTAGTGGTCACCCATATAGGTGCCCTATTTTGTTATTTATTTCTCTTATTCTAACGTGTTCTCTTTTGTTTTGATTACATTGCATTCACATCATAGAAAAGAGGTGTTGATTCAAATTTGATTGCTAAATAGAAGAGTTTGTCATGAGAAAATGGATTTCTTAATAAAGTGAATTATAAAACGGTCGTCCGAATATGGTCCAAGTAAATACAACGAGAAAAGGCTGATAGTCTGACTTTATTGCCCAAGGATTCAACTGATAAAGACTATTCGAGAGTCACCACGTCTTGGCTTTCTTGAAGAGGCTAACAAGTATTATGGAAATAAGTGAATAGTGAGTCACGGCCCAAATCAAGCAAAAAGGAGCTAGGGAGGCATCTATTAGAAGTTTGCAAGAATTGACCTTTGCGAAGAAGGGGATTGATGTTTTTGCTTCAAATATGAGGGCAAGGCCGCATATGTAATCCATTTTATGTAAAGAAATTTGCTTTATGGAAAAGTTTTTCTAATGGAATTGAATTCAAAATCAACGTTTCTCTTTCTTTTTGCATTCATACATTTGCATTACATTGCATCATTTGCATTAGACTTTTACAAAAGGACCTAGTTAGGAAAAAATATTTCAGTTAACCTGGAAAACATGGAAAAAAGGTTGGAGAGAATAGAACAAATGCAAATACAGATGCAAGGGCAATTGACCAAAATTTAGCAAGAAATGCGGGAACAAATGCTAGAATTCCAAAAGAATGTGATAGGCCAGCTAACTTAGTTACTAGCCAGAGGACTTGAAAAAAGAAGTGGCTCAGTGAACAACAGTGTGGATGATGATGAAGACATTATTTATTCCCCAATAGGTGTCTTGACTCAACCAGACGCGCATTCGCATGGGGTACCCGTCATTATTGGATCCCTAATGTCAGACTAATACTTTGGACCTATTGAACTTCCCGATGGGTTCAAGTTTTAACTTGGATGAGGATCGAGCCAAACCGGTTATACTGGCAGAAACAAAAAAAAGGAGAGTGTACTTTAAAAGCCCCAAAGAAAAAAGAAAATAAAGCGAATAGTATGAGAAGGTATAATAAGGGCCACTTAGAGCCAATTACAGTAAGCCATCCAAAGACGGTAACTACTAGTCATCAGGTCTCTCCAAGACAAGAACCCAATTCAAGCCCAAACTCAGAGAAGCCTCAATTCTCACCCATTCCAATCACGTATAGGGAGTTGTTTCGAATTTTGTTTAACGCACATGTCATATCCTCTTTTTCTATAGAGCCAATATGGCCCCCATACTCCAAATGGTATGACGTAAATGGCCAATGCGAATACCATGGAGGAATCACAGGACATTCGATCGAGAACTGCATCGCTTTTAAAAAATAATCGAAAGATTCATCAGATTAGGTGTCATAAAATTCAATAATTCCTCTGGTACAGAAATTCTGTTACCCAACTTTTCGGTTAAGGGTGTAAACATCATGAGTTCTATAATAGATAGAGGCATGAGATCCAAGAATGCATCGAGCTCAGGGCCTTATTGCAAGGCTTGATGGATAATAAATTGAAGAGATCAAAGACCCGATGGGAACATTGGGGAATCTAAATGACATATCTGAATCGGGGAATAAAAGTTTTCAAGCCCTTACATACTTGGGAAGATTTTAAACAATGGAATTGTGGAAGAGATCCTTGTATTTTTAGAGCTAATCTAGAGTAATATTCAAAACACGCTTGTTGCCTTAAGCCTAGAGGCAATAAGAACTCTTTTGTGAAATAGGCTTGTGTCCGGAATTTTTATTTCAATAAAATGCATCTTTTTGAGCAAATATTCTTTTATTTTTTCCATTTCATACTGTACAAACAAGTGTTCTTATTTTTTCTTATTTTCTCTTTTTTTTTTTGTCCTTTGGACTTTTATTCAAGTATTCTTTTATTCATGACCATGGAAATAACCATTCTTTGAATCATTTATCCTTTGGAATCTTCCTTCGAACCTACAATAGGTCTCCAGATATCAACGATGTGAGCAACGCTGCTATTGACTCAAAGTCTCCTTTCGAGTAAGATATGTGTCTAGAGGGATCTCAGGACTTTGAAGATGACAGAGATTGTAACCTATCTTCTGATTTGTTAAGAAGGGTAGAACAAGATGAAAAACAGACCCTACTCTACAAAGGGTCATTGGTTATTATGAGCCTAGAAAAGAGGACATGCCTAGGCTAATAAGACACGGGCTAAACAAGAGGATCGGGCACTGTTGGTCTACCATGGAAGGGGATTGCATCAGTTATACCGCAAATACTGAATTGAAGAAGACGAGATTTATGCGACTCTTCCAATTTCTTCACAGATTTTTCTATATGTGGGGCATGGATTTTTGGGGCTAATCTCGTCAAAAGCTTCTAGTCGATATCGATTCATCGTCGTGGTCATCATTTACTTCACTAATAGGGTGGAAGTAGCTTCATATGCCAATGTTACAAGGTCGAAGTCATTAAAAAAATTAATTAAAAGAAAAGCGCAGACAAAGAATGCCAAAAAGGACAAAGTCAAAAGTTTGTAGTCTGTTCAAAGATCAGACGCCATATCGTAGAGCAACGAAGGCAGCCAAAAAGAAAAATAAAAAAAAACAAAACAAAGATTGTAGAAAAGATGACCGAGACTTATAAAGATTGGCATAAAGAAGTTACTATTTATCTTCTATGATTATCAAACGTTGGCCAGGACTTTTGTCGGGGCAACATCTTACCCATTGGTTTATGGAATGGAAGCATTTTTACTAATTGAACCTAATTGAAGAAAAGGTTAAAAGTTATCATCATATTCATATGATACAAACTTACGACAAAGATGTTTATCCTAGAGAATTCCACGAGGGGAAACTGATCTTTCTTTTACAAAAGGTTTTCAGAGAAAAGCAGAAGGTAAACTGGGAAGGACCTTGTGTTATAGAGAAGGCCTTTTTCTGGAGGAGCATTGATATTGACCGAGATGGATGCCAAAGACTTGCCCAATTCGATGAATTCAGGTTCATTCAAGAAGTATTTTACATGAAAGGGGAAATACCAAGTGAAAACCCACAAAGGGCGCCTTGAATTCAAATTCAAAAAAAATGAATGACGGGCCAAGGCGAAAACCCGCAAAGGGCGCTTTGAGACCAAAGGGGTTTTGAGCCGAAAACCTGAAAAGGGTGACTCAAATTTTGATCAAATATAAGGCATGTGGTAGTCTTGCTATGTTTGAATTAAAAATGAGGAAGTATGCTACTTCTTGGGGCATTGACAAAGTACTCCGGATCCCCTAAACATGTATTGAGCTCAAAATGGTCCTCAAGGAGTTTCTACAGAGACACTCAAGCTACGATATCTAAGGCACCTAGCTTCCATCTCACCAATTTTAAATTTTCTATCTTTGATTACTTTATTCTTTTCAAAGATACACCCCAATCAAATTTCTTTTATAGCCTTGGCTATATTTGCTTACTTTATTCTTTTTAAGATACACCAATCAATTCTCTTTTATTGCCTTGGTTATCTTTTATTAGCTTAGTTGTTTCGAGCTATGCTCCTGATTAATTCCTTTCACGTCCATTGTTGTGATCTTTTTCAAGCATTTTATATTGAAATAATGATTATTGGACTAATAATACTTTCATAAAAGGAGTTTCGCATATTACTCTGGAAGCTTCTAAATAATATGATAATCTAAAACAGGACTATTGTTTAGAACTCACCAAGCCTAAGAGTTTGGAAATATTGAAAGATGATTATCTCTTTTAGATTTTTATTGGTTGGGACAAGACATTTTGTCAAGTGATATCATCTCGACAAATGACGAGCAATGTCAACCCAAGTGTAGAAGGGAATCATTCTCGAGAAAAGAAAAAGATACCCTGCATTCACGCAAATTTCAGGCACATACATTGGGTCATTACACCCAGGGAATGGTGTAACAGATCAACTACATCAAATTGATACAAATTCCACACCTTTGAGAGGTAACAGGATGGATGGAAGAAACCAAATGTTATTCCCCTGAAGTTGTAGTGGGAAGTACCAATTTTATGCCCCAAAAGGCACAGTGGAAGAGACTCCAACGGGCGAGCTTGCTGAGAAAAATATGATCGTTTCTTTGGGTTTTCTATCAAAGATAGCAGCTGAACGAGAAAGCATGGTAACGCGTCAATGATAGAACCTTGATGAACTATGAGCAGTCACAACCCAAACATTAAAAAGGGATCATTCTCATGCATTGAAGTAAATATCATTCATACACTTCCAATTAGGAGCATTTGATTCATTCCGATCATTGTATCCTAATCATTGTACATTAAAAAAAAAAAGAGAAAAAGAAGGAGATCATTCTCATGACGTTCTGCATTTATGCAAATGTCATCCATAATATCATTTATTTAGGAGCATTTGATTCATTCTGATCATTGCATCCTAATCATTTTACATTTAAAAAAGGCTTATTTTCATGACATTCTGCATCCTTGAGTTTGCAGAGAAGTAGATCGAAGATACCAGTCTGGCATCCCTGAGTTTACAGTGGAGGAGATTAAAGATAGCTGATATGCCTTCCTAAAGTTACAGTGAAGCAGATTGAAGCCATCAGACTTATTTCTAAAAATTGAAATCAAGATGAAATTCCAATTCCATTGAAGTTGCAGTGGAGTTGGAAGGCATTTGAAGAAGACGAGGGCCAAGAAGTCAAGGCTCAACCAAGACCGGAAAAAATTGGTCCTTTTATAGTCTTTGCTCCATTCTCATTTCTCGACAATGAGCAAAAAGGGGCAGCTGTAATCGGCCCATTTTGCAAAACCTCTTGGCCGAACCCATTATACCCATTTCCTTGATTTTCTTGATAGCCGAATCCACGCCTCTCCTTGTGCCGCGTCCCTTTTCTTTTATTTAGTAGCACCTTGGCGAATGTTAGCATAAGTCTCGTTGGGTTTCCATTTGCAACCATTGTTGGGAAAGCCTCCGCTTGTAGTAGTCATTGGTAAGTGGTGGTAAGGTTTTGGTAAGCTATGTTTTTGGTATTTCGCTTAAGTCTAAAATGGTTAAGCATTTGATGCCAAGGCCGTTTGTAGGGGAGGAGAGCCTAGCGCAGGAGATCTTTTCGGATTCGTTTAGTCGGGTTTTGCGAGGCGTTAAGTAGCATTTCTGGTTTTGATTGTTGGTGCTAGAAGGTGCGTAATCATCGCACTATTTCTAAGTTGCTTGCTAACTATTAAACATATGTATTATGTGTGGAAGCCGATTATAATGGCTTAAGTGATGAGAACTGTGATGGTAAGATTATTTGTGATGTATTTATGTATGTATATATATTTTTATATACTTATGTGATCGATGACTTAACATGTAGCATCTACATATTTGCATGAGGTGGGGCTTGATTCGATGAAGGAGGAAGTGTACACAAGGTGTACGTGGTCCGATGATAGCTCGGCTACATTAGCTCTTGAGGGTTTCTTGTGTGCTACCTCGAGGAGATGATGGCTAGGTGCCCATCTCGACGGTTGATGGCTATGTGCATCACCGTAAGATGATATTGACGTTGAGATCATTTTAGTTGATTGGTGGCTCTCACCACGGCCTTGTGCAATGAAAGTTGCCAAGGTAAGGTTTTGATCACGATGTGATTAGTGGTGGTTTATCCACGGCCTTAGGCGTGAGTCGCTAAGGTTGGCGACAGATTGGATAATGGGTTGGGTTGAAGTGCATCCTTGCATGGTTTGTTTTGAGGATTGTGTAGGTATGGGCCAAGCCCATACGTGTGGGAAATCTGTGTTGTGGTTATGCATCGAGTCTGTGGACTCACCCAATTATTTTCCTAACATTTCGTGTGATTCATGAGATGGACCGGATCGGAGAGGACACATGGTGGCCCATGTCAAGGAGATGTTTTAGGTTATATTAAATATTAAGTATTTCATTTAAATGATGGTTGTAATAAGGATTTATTTTATTATTCTAGTATCATTTTATTATTAACTCTATTATGGTTTGTTTAAATTGAAACACTACGTGAAGATGGTTATATTTTTATAACTTACTTATTCAAATATGGAATTATCAAACATGTGGCTATAATTTCAAAAGAACATGGTTTCCAAGAGCAAATAAATTTTACTATTTTATTTTAAGTCAAAAATATTTTCTCTAACATAACCGATTCGGTCGTAATGAATGGGCCGGGTTTGGGGATGTTACGATTTAATATCGAGCAGGTTCAAAACTCATCTTTGAGGGTTTTGGGTCCAAATTGATTTTAAATGGGCTTTTGAAATGTGGGCTTTTATAAAAAGTTTTCAGTTATTCGGCATGGCACTGTGTTCTCTACCAAGTCCACCAGGTAAGTGCTTCGGACTTTTGAAGTGTTTTATTTGTATGATTTATTATGGGCTTAGATTGGGCTCGTAGATTAGAATATTAAGACTATTGGACCCTAGGATTAGACTACTCAAACATTTGCATAAAACTTAAAGCTCTTGAACAAACCTGTGAAGTAAGTCGCCGAGTTAAGGTGTGGTAACCTTGGTACGCATGTCTAGGAGTGGATCCGGAAGAGTTTGGTACTTAAGCAGTCCACGTGACTCACCTCCTCTTCGCAGGAATCCTACCTGGTGCGTAGCTACGGTTCACCTTAACCAAGAGGACTTGTTCATAAAGCTAAACCGATTATTAAAACCCGAAAGGGATTTGACCTGATTGTTTTGAAATCCTCTGTTTTAAAATTTTCAACTTTACCCCTTTGGTTTGTAAAACTCTAAATCAGATTTTGAAAGATGTTTTCTCGATTTATAAAATTACCAAAATGCCCTAGTGGCAAAATTACAAAAATGCCCCTGTGTTATAAAATTTCTATACTACCCTTAACTATTGATAAAATGATTTTACCTTGTAAAATACCGAATCTCGAGTTTTCAAAATATTAAAATACTCGGTTTGTGGAAATTTTAAAATACCCCGATTGATGAAATTACCAAAATACCCTTGGTTTCTAAATTTTGGATTTCTCGATTTTTACCGAGATATTCTTATTTTGCCAAAGATCTGAAAATCTTATTTTATGAAATATCGTGATATTTTGATTTGGAGAATTTACGAAAATGCCCATAATTTACAAAATTACAAAACATAACCCTGCTTCCTGAAATTTTTGCAACACACTTTGTTTGAAAAACAAAATTTTCAAGGTAACCCCTGAGATTTTGTAAATTTTGAAATATCTTTAAGTTGGGGAAAGACTATTTTCAAAATTGACCCTGAGTTATTACCGAAATACCCCTCTTTAGGAAAATGACGGAATTACCCCTGGGTTGGGAATGAAACCTTGATTGCTCGAAAGAACTACTCTCGGAAACTTCATTGCATAAAATTGCTCGTGGATAAAACAGTGAAACAAGAATTTCTAATGCATAAAACTTTTAAATGACTAAATCGAGGCGCTAGATATGAGTTCTAGGGGCGTGGTCGCAATACTCGTGGACGGATAGAGGCGGGATGTCGATTTCGAACCCGGTTGGGTCACGCCATGGGTCGAGAGCGATGCACCGCCACCACCGTTGAGGTTGAACAACAGGATCGACCGGAGGTGACGACGCAGGTCACAAGTCAGGTCGCGAGTGCTCAAACAGTGGCGAGGAGCCATGGGGGCAATAGGACTCTAAGTCGCGTCCGAAAGGCTTAAGGCGAATGGAGCCGAGGTATTTAGAGGAGTGTCTAGGGTAGCTCCAAACGTGGCAGAGTACTGGCTTGAGGCGGTGGAAAGGATTATGGACGACTTAGACTTAACTGCTGAGGAGAAGCTTAAGGGTGTTATTTCGTTGCTGCGGGATGAGGCCTACCAGTGGTGGCTCATCGTTAAAGAAAGTACCCTCGCGGATCGAGTGGATGGGGTTACTTTAAGATCAAGTTTGAAGGAAATATGTCGAGCGAGCTATGTGGATGCTCGAGGAAGGCGTTCTCAATCGGTGCAAGGTGGCAAATCGATAGTGAGTACGGTCGAGTTTCTACGTCGAGCCGGTATGCTCGGGCATCGTGGCAACGGATTATGAGAGATGTGTCGATTGAAGATAGTCTGCGGGATGAGTCATGAGTTTTGATTGCTCCGCATCGTGGAAAGAGACTTCGCCGCTTTAGTGGAGAAAGCTCGAATAGCCGAGGAGGTCAAGAAGGTGAGAGGCACAATAGGAAAGGAACCGTGACAAGAGAAGTGTTGGATCGCCAGAAGTGTTTGAGAGGGTTCAGAAAAGACCGAGAGTTGAGACTCCTGTTCATATTGCTAAGCCGGCCGCCGGAAATCCAGATCGTCCGTGTGCTCAATGTGGAAGGTACCATGTTGGCGAGTGCTGGAATCGGGTTCGAGAATGCTTCAGATGCAAGTCCAAGTCTCATCTGATTAAAGATTGTCCCCAGAATCCGAATGGGACTCGGACAATAGGTCAAGGTTATGTGCAACCAGGCAGAGGTGGTCAGCAAGCGGCGAGAGGTCGTGGTCCGAACCAGGGAGGAAATGGTTCCGGCCGAGGTCGTGGGGCAGTAGACCGCGGTAATGGTGGCACGGAGGCAAGGCAGCCAGGTCTGGTTTATGCAGTCCGTCGAAGGGAGGATAATGGTGTGCCTGATGGGTCAACTGGTAAGTTCCTTAGGTCTGGAATATTCTTTGTTGTTTTGTTCGCTTTGGTGATTGTTTGATTTGTTGCTCGTAAAGTAGTTGGAACCTTGAGTATGAACTTAGATACTGTGCCTAGAAGCATGATAGCTCTTTAAGATCAGAGTGCGCAGTCATAGCATAGTGGGAGGAATTGAGCTGTTAGTCTAGACAAGTAATTTCGGGGACGAAATTATTTTAAGGAGGGTAGAATTGTAACACCCTGATTTAGGGGCTATGCAGGTTGGGTATAATTCGTGGTCTAGTAGGTTTTGGGTATGCTTAGATGTGTTTGAGAGGTGTTGGGAATGCTCGGATTAAAGGGGAGGACTTTGGAAAATTTTAGATTTTTAAGTGCTAAAAGGGGAACTTGGCGGATGTGGTCTTAAGAGAAATTTTTGTGGGATTAAGGCACAAAAGATGGGCTGGTGGAGTGGCAAGGGAGACGCCACTAAGAGCTTGGAGAAGTGACGCCTGTGTACAAGGGAAGGGCAAGTGTTCGAGCTGCGTAGGTAGCATTTTGGGTTTGTTTTTGCGTCATGAGAGAGGGGAGATGTTGGATTGGTTTGAGCACTTAAAAGATGGAGAAGACTTGGTCTTTGCTTTTGAAATTCGGCTAGGTGGTGGTTTGACTCATTCAAACTTTTGAATGGGTGTTAGGGAGGAAAAGTAGGAAGAAAATATGGGATTTGAAGGGATTTGATTAGTGGCCTAATTTTTTGGTTTCTTTTTGGGAGAGCTTGGCGAATATTATAAATAGGGGAGGGTGCTCACCTTTTAGTTTTTTCCCCACTTGATTTCTTGCCAAAAGTTTCTCCATTGTTCTCCCACTCTCCTAAATCGAAACTTCATTTGCCATTCTTTTCTTTCTTTTCTTTTGGACCTTTAGTCAGAACCACCCACTCTTCCATCCATCCTCTTCTTCCATTTTGCTAAACCGAAAGTACACCCCATACTTTCATCTCCTCTTTGCAAAACCTCTTTGGCGAACCCATTATACCTATTTCCTTGATTTTCTTGATAGTCGAATCCACGCCTCTCCTTGTGCGCCTTTTCTTTTATTTAGTAGCACCTTGGCCGAATGTTAGCATAAGTCTCGTTGGGTTTCCATTTGCAACCATTGTTAGGGAAAGCCTCCGTTTGTAGTAGTCAGTTGGTAAGTGGTGGTAAGGTTTTTGGTAAGCTATGTTTTTGGTATTTCGTTTAAGTCTAAAATGGTTAAGCATTTGATGCCAAGGCCGTTTGTAGGGGAGGAGAGCCTAGCGCAGGAGATCTTTTCGGATTCGTTTAGTCGGGTTTTGCGAGGCGCTAAGTAGCATTTCGGTTTTGATTGTTGGTGCTAGAAGGTGCGTAATCATCGCACTATTTCTCGGGTTGCTTGCTAACTATTAAACATATGTATTATGTGTGGAAGCCGATTATAATGGCTTAAGTGATGAGAACTGGTGATGGTAAGATTATTTGTGATGTATTTATGTATGTATATATATTTTTATATACTTATGTGATACGATGACTTAACATGTAGCATCTACATATTTGCATGAGGTGGGGCTTGATTCGATGAAGGAGGAAGTGTACACAAGGTGTACGTGGTCCGATGATAGCTCCGGCCACATTAGCGCTTGAGGGTTTTTGTGTGCTACCTCAAGGAGATGATGGCTAGGTGCCCATCTCTACGGTTGATGGCTATGTGCATCACCGTAAGATGATATTGACGTTGAGATCATTTTAGTTGATCGGTGGCTCACCACTACCTTGTGCAATGAGTTGCCAAGGTAAGGTTTTGGATCACGATGTGATCGGTGGTGGTTTATCCACTACCTTAGGCGTGAGTCTGCTAAGGTTGGCGACGTTGGATAATGGGTGGGTTGAAGTGCATCCTTGCATGGTTTGTTTTGAGGATTGTGTAGGTATGGGCCAAGCCCATACGTGGGAAATCTGTGTTGTGGTTATGCATCGAGTCCTGTGGACTCACCCAATTATTTTCCTAACATTTCGTGTGATTCATGAGATGGACCGGATCGGAGAGGACACATGGTGGCCCATGTCAAGGAGATGTTTTAGGTTATATTAAATATTAAGTATTTCATTTAAATGATGGTTGTAATAAGGATTTATTTTATTATTCTAGTATCATTTTATTATTAACTCTATTATGGTTTGTTTAAATTGAAACACTATGTGAAGATGGTTATATTTTATAACTTACTTATTCAAATATGGAATTATCAAACATGTGGCTATAATTTCAAAAGAACATGGTTTCCAAGAGCAAATAAATTTTTACTATTTTATTTTAAGTCAAAAAATATTTTCTCTAACATAACCAGATTCGGTCGTAATGAATGGGCCGGGTTTGGGGATGTTACAATAATAGTCCATTGGACACTGCAGACTAAAATGGTCCACCATAGACAGACATGTTATACTCGAAAAGCAAGGTATCACAAACAGAGCGTATTACGAGAAAGTAATCCAAACTACCTTTCAACCCGAGTGAAGGATGAAATGAGATTTAGCCCGCCAGAGTGGCGTGGGCCTTCATTAGTTAACCTGGTGATTATGATGTTAGCAAGTCTTTCAGGACCATAGTAAGGAAAGGGAGTCTCGCCAAGGACTAGTCAGTTTTGGAAAGGGTCCTTAGGATGAAAGTTTAGGAGGAACCATATTGGTAAATAACCACCAAAACTTGTAATTAAGGAGCAAACTTAAAAGTTATGAGTAGATGGATATCCCGAACATGGGATGGATGAAAGTAAGAGTGTGTAGAAATGACAGAGTCCGCAGTTATAGCAAGACATATGAGAAACTACCAAAACTAGTCGAATGATGATTGGATTGACCAGGGGAATACCGCTTAATGATCATCTGTCAATAGATAAGTTCGAAAAATGAATAGAAGTCTGCCATTCCAGATTTAGAGAAATTGCCCAAAACGTTCACTGGAGTTAAACGTGCTTCGTTTTTTCATTTATTACCCCTACAAAACGGGTCTTTTTTTGAGTAGTGTAGTAAAAAAACTCACTAAGTTCTTTTGAACTTACAGAATTTTGGCCTATGTTTGCAAGATCCGTTGGTTGAATAATGATCTTGAGGAGGGACCAAGCTAGACTGTGTTAGA
This sequence comes from Gossypium rotundifolium, assembly GCA_025506655.1. Classification (NCBI taxonomy): domain Eukaryota; kingdom Viridiplantae; phylum Streptophyta; class Magnoliopsida; order Malvales; family Malvaceae; genus Gossypium; species Gossypium rotundifolium. Next base: position 117,703,241 of record CP106731.1, on the reverse strand, counting down.
TCGAGAATCATCGTCGGCATGGTGTAATGCACATAGAGAGGGGTACTTTCAAAGGCTTGGCCTTGGGGTCGAATATATTGTAACTAAATAGTTTCCTTAGATTCTGGAATTTTGAGATAGTAAACTTTTATTTTAGTAAGAATACTTATTAATAAGTTATAAAGTCTGTCTTTAAATAGTTAAGTTTAAAATTTGTGGTTAGAACCAATCCGGTTCATTTGTGACACTTCAAACCCGGATTCGACGATCGGGTCGTATTCGGTAATGTATCTTACCATTACACCTAACACTTGTTGATAAAAAAAGTTATTTATTAACACATTATAATTGACAGTATTCAAATTAAATTTTTATCTAATAAATCATAGGGAATTTTGAAACTTTATTTATTTTTCTAAAAGATGAAAGTTATTTTTTAAAATTATTTTCATATATATATATATATATATATCAACTGCTATATAAATAATTAGAATTTACGATTTACTTCAAGTGAAAAAGTATTTTTTTGTTAAAAGTAATTATATTTTAAAATAAAATAAATTAAAATTTTAAAATAATTCAAAGTGAACAGTTTAGAATGTGAATTTTTAAATTGTAGAAGTTATATTCTTTTAATTTTGTTAGTTATTGTTTTGAATTTAGTGAAGCAATAATAATTTTATTTTTAAATATTTTATATAGGGTGTTGTTTATTTTTCATGTCTATTGCGGTTCATGTTTGAGGTTTGTGATTATCCCTCTTAATAATGTTGTCTCTAAAGTTTAGACTTGCACTCTATCTTAAAAATATAATGTGTCTTACTATTACATTCAATATTTATTGGTTTATAATAAATATTTTAATATTTTCATAATAGAGTTGGTATTAAGGACGACAATGCCGCGGAGCGGGTAATTTTTTTAGCTACCGTGAACCAAACCGATTTTTATATCTCTCACTCCTAACACTTAAATTTTTCTTTCCCTACCCCAAAGTAGCTTTCTAGATGCAGTCCAACTCGCCCTAGAATTTTAATAATATTTTATAATATATTATTTTTTACAAAAGTAAAAAATATATATTAGAAAATCTTATAAATTAAGAAATTATAACAAAATATATAAATTAATATTTATAAAATTAAAAGGGTTATTTTTATAAATATATTAAGATGAAGTAGATTTTTCTTAAACACGAACCCAAAAAATTTAATGAAAAGAAACTGACTTGCTCCGCCCCAAAACTTGTTCTTCAAAATAAAAACCCACCTTATCAATTTGTTACAAATGAAAACTTGATGGTTCAAGTTCTTTTAATCCATAATTAATACATAGTAACTTGTGGCACCAAAAGACCTTAATAATAATACGAATTAAAAAATATTTTTTATTTAAATTCTACTGAGAAAATCCGTTTACATAAATTAAAACTAACTTGTCGAAATTATTTTTAAGTTTTTTTTTTTAAAAAAAAATTGGGGATCGACTTTAAAAACGAAAATGGAGTCGCCACTAATCCCTTTTTGCTTAGGTGTGATCGGATCACCTTATAAAACATTTTATTTCAAAATATTGATTTTGGCCTACGAAATTCAAGAAAACGGGTTCGAGTCGGTTACGTACGAGGAAGGATTAGCACCCTCGTAACGCCCAAAATTAGTACCGGATTGATTAGTTATTGTCCTAATGTCGAAAATTTGAAAAGATTTGAAAGCATGATTTCTTTAAAAACTTGAACAATTTGAGTTGGAACTTGAGATTCCTTTGTTCTGAAAGAATACAAATATCACATCCAGTACGTTAGGACATAATGCTTTAAACCCTCGTAGCCCACATCATCTCATGATTTACAAAATTCATTAAAAGTATATTTAGTTATTTAGTTAAACGAAAAATCGAAACCCAGCACGTTAGGGCACTATTTCCCGAATTTCTAAACACAAAACATTATCTTATTTAAGAAAAACATTTGGATAAAATGTAGTAATTAAAGAAGATAGATATTTTTAAACAAAGATTTAAAAAATAACATCAAGTTATTACAAAAGTGCAATTTACTAAAGTTACAAGTCATATTAACTATTAGCACTAACATAAACAATTAAGTAAAAGAATGACAAGTAATAATAATAATGTTAAGGTAAACAAAGATAATGGATTCAAATTTTTAAAAAAAATGAACAATCAAAATAAAAAATATAGAGTAGATAATAGCAATTTTAAAAGAATCTATGAAAAATTAAAAAATTATTCACAAGATTAAATTCATGTATAAAAATAATAATAATATAAGGTAAATAATATATTCAAAACAATTAATGAATATTATAACAATTTTTAAAAAATAAAAAAAAATTATATGGATAAATAAAAAAAGTTAAAAAAACGCATAAGTTAGCCTAACTCCCGCAATATGAGGATTCAACGAAATTCCTCCACCAAAATCTAACTTGAACGAAAGCAACTCAAAAAGAAACAAAGATGAGCGAAGAACAAAATAAGAACGAACCACAGAAAATAAGAATGCAAAAGAGAGAAATTTGAGTGAATGCTCTCAAGAATTTTTATTACTCCAAACTCAAGTGTGTTTTACAATGAAGGGAGAGACTTCTATTTATAGTTGAGCCTCCCCAATTCCAACGGTACATATCAATTACATCAACGGCTAAGGTTAAAAGGTATCTACAAATTAAATCTCTAAGATTACAAAATCATATCTTCTAAGATTGCATATCATATCTAAGATTTGCATATCATATCTAAGATTGCATACCATATCTTCTAGGATTGCATATCATATCTAAGATTTTCATATCATATCTAAGATTGCATATCCTTGAAGATTGTGTTCCCATATACGTCAAGCTTGTAGATGGACCTTCAATATTTTAATGGGTCATTCCGATCGGGCCAAATGATATATTTTGGACTGGGCTTGGACTTTTTTTTATTATTTTGGATTTATTATTTTTGTATGGGCCCGGGCTAAATTGGCCTATTACAGCTTGCCCCTTCTTTACTCATTGTTGTGTAACAAGAAGAGCAAAAAATCATAAAAGGACCAATTTTGCCTGGTCTTGTCGAATCTTGACCTCCTAGCCCTCGTCTTCTCCAAATGGCTTCCAACCCAACTTCAACTTCAGGGGTATTGGAACATAAGTTTGACAGCTTCAATTTGTTTCACTACAACTTCAGGAATGCAATATCCGCTATCTTTAGTCTGCTCCATTGCAAACTTAGGGAAACGAGACTGGTGTCATCGATCTTACTCCACTACAACTTCAGGGAGACAAGACTAATGTCTTCGATCTATTTTCTACAACTTTAGGAATGCCAAATCTGCTATCTTCAATCTACTCCACTGCAAACTTAGGGAGACAAGATCTAATGTCCTCGATCTGCTTCCTGCAACTTCAGGAATGCCAGATCTACTATCTTCGATCTACTTCACTGCAACCTCAAGAAGTCCAGATATCCTATTTTAGTCTATTCCACTGCAACTTTAGGGAGATAAGACTTGTGACTTCAACCTGCTCCACTGCAACTTCAAGGAGATAAGGTTGGTGTCTTCAATTTGCTTCACTGTAACTTCAGGAAAATAAGATTTGCCATTTTATTCTGCTCCACTGCAACTTCAAGGAGATGAAACTTTCTATGGAAAATTCAATCCAACCTACTGTAACTTCAAAGGTATAAGATTCATCATTTTAATCCGCTCCATTGCAACTTCAAGAGATGGGATTAACTATCTTCAGTCTGCTCCATCGCCGATACATGGAGATAAGACTTGTGACTAAAATCTACTCCCTTGCTACATTAGGAAGATAAGATTCACCAAATTCGATCTGCTCTGCTACCGCTTAGGGAGATAAGAACTACAATCTTCAATCTGCCCCACTACTATCTCAAAGGGACAAAATCTAAACTTTTCAGTCTACTTCCTTACTATCTCAAGAAGACTTCAATCTTTAGTCTACTCCACTACCACCTCGAAGGAACAAAATCTGAACTTTCCAATTTGCTTCCTTACAATCTTAGAAAGACTACAATCTTCAACCTGCTCCACTACAATCTCGAGGGAACAAAATCTGAACTTTTCAATTTGCTTCCTTACTATGTTGAGGAAGACTTCAATCTTTAGCCTGCTCCACTACCATCTCGAGGGAATAAAATTTGAACTTTCCAATTTGCTTTCTTACTATCTTAGGAAGACTTCAATCTTCAGTCTGCTCCACTACCATCTCGAGGGAACAAAATTTGAACTTTTCAATTTACTTCCTTTCTGTCTTAGGAAGACTTCAATCTTCAGTCTGCTTTACTACCAACTCAAGGGAACAAAGTCTGAACTTTCCAATTTGCTTCCTTACTATCTCAAGAAGACTTCAATATTCAGTCTGCTCCACTACCATCTCGAGGGAACAAAATTTGTACTTTTCAATTTGTTTCTTTACTATCTTAGGAAGACTTCAATCTTTAGTCTGCTCCACTACCATCTCGAGGGAACAAAATCTAAACTTTTCAATTTGCTTCCTTACTATCTTAGGAAAACTTCAATCTTCAGTCTGCTCCACTACCATTTCGAGGGAGATAAGACTGATGGCTTAAATCTACTCCGCTGCTTCATGGAGATAAAATTCGCCGTTCGATCTTGTTCCACTACTGCTTAGGGAGATAAGATTTGTCATTAGATCTTGTTCCACTACTACTTAGGGTGACAAGATCTACAATCTTTGGCCTATTCCCTTACTGGTCAAGGAGATAGGACTGGTGAATTCACCGATGTTGCTACACCGTCCTTTGGGGGACATGTCCTATAGACTCGAATGTATTATGGATGACATTTGCATGAATGCAGAATGTCATGAGAATGATCCCTTTTTTAAATGTAAAATAATTAGGATGCAATGATCAGAATGAATCAAATGCTCCTAACTAAATGATATTAGGGATGACATTCGCATGAATGCATAATGTCATGAGAATGATCTTTTTTTTTAATGTACAATGATTAGGACTCAATGATCGGAATGAATCAAATGCTCCTAATTGGAAGTGTATGAATGATATTTACATAAATGCATGAGAATGATCCCTTTTTCTAATGTTTGGGTTGTCACTGCTCATAGTTCACCAAGGTTCTATCACTGATGTGTTACCATGCTTTTGCATTCAGCTGGTATCTTTAACAGAAAATCCAAAGAAACGATTAGATTCTACTCAGTAAGCTTGCCCTACTGTAATTTCAGAGTCCTTTCCACTGTACCTTTTGGGACATAAAATTTGTACCTCCCATTGCAACTTCAGGGGAATAACATTTGGTTTCTTTCATCCATTCTGTTACCATTCAGAGGTATGAAATTTGTATCATTTTCAATCAAGTTGATCTGTTAGACCATTCCCTAGGTGTAATGACCCGATGTATGTGCCTAAAATTTGCATGAATGCAAGGTATCATTTTTCTTTTCTTGAGAATAATTCTCTTTTTACACTTGGGTTAACATTGCTCGTCATTTATCGAGATGGTCACTAATGAAATGTCTTATCCAATAAAAATCTAAAGAGATAATTATATTTCAATATTTCCAACCCTTAGACTTGGTGAGTTCTAAACAATAGTCCTATTTCAAATTCTCATATTATTTAGAAGCTCACAGAGTAATATGTGAAACTTCTTTTATGAAAATATTATTAGTCCATTAATCGTTATTTCAATATAAAATTCTTGAAAAATATCATAATAATGGATATGAAAGAAATTAATCAGGAGCATAGATCGAAACAAATAAGTTAATCAAAGATAACCAAAGTAATGAAAGAAAATTGATTGAGGTGTATCTTGAAAAGAATAAAGTAAGCAAAGATAGCAAAGGCTATAGAAGAAAATTGATTGGGGTGTATCTTTGAAAAGAAAAAAAAGTAATCAAAGATAGCAAATATCAAAATGGGTAAGATAGAAGCTAGGTGCCCCAGATATTGCAGCTTGAGCTTCTCTTTACAAACTTCTTGAGGATCATTTTGAGCTCAATACGTGTTTAGAGGATCCAGAGTACTTTTTCAATGCCCCAAGACGTAGCATACTTCCTAATTGTAAATTCAGGCATAGCAAGACTACCACATGCCCTATCTTTGATCAAAATTTTGGCCGCCCTTTTTGGGTTTTCAGCTCAAAACCCATTTGGTCTCAAAGCGCCATTTGCGAGTTTTGCTTTGGCCTCTCCCCTTTTTTTTTAATGAATTTGAGCTCAAGGCGTCCTTTGCGGGTTTTCACCTTGGCCTTTTCCTTTTCAGGTAAAATACTTCTTGATCATACCTGAATTTATCAGATTGGGCAAGTCTTTGGCATCCATCTCAGTCAATATCAATGCTCCCTCAGAATAGGCCTTATTTACAACATAAGGTCCTTCCCAATTTGGCATCTACTTTCCTCTGAAATCCTTTTGTATAAGAAGGATCTTCCTCAATACCAGGTCTCTATCATGAGATTCCCTTGGTGGTCCATTTTTGACATAAATTAACATCATCCATTTTGGTTTTTTTTTTTTTGGCTATGATGAATACTTTCAAACCCTTTTCTTCAGCCAAGTTCACTAGAGACATTCTACTTCATCTAATCTTGACTCAATCAAATCTCGGGTCATAGGAATCTCGATTTTCATGGACAAAACCACTTCTATTCCATAAACCAATGGGAAAAGTGTTGCCCCAGTGAAAGTCCTGGTCGACATTTGATAAGCATAGAGAGTAAATGATAACTTCTTATGCCAATCTTTACAAGTCTTTGGTCACCTTTCATTTTTTTTGACAACCTTTGCTGCACTGTGATATGCTACCTGATCTTTAAGCAATCTATAATATTTGACATTGTACAGTTATGCATTATTAAACATGATCCTTTCTGGCATTCTTTGCTGGCATCTGATCCCTTTTTTTTTTTAATTTTGATTTTAATGACTGTCAACTTTGCAATATTGGCATATGAAGCTACTTCTACCCTCTTAGTGAAGTAAACGATGACCACGACGATGAATCGATATTGGCTAAAAGCTTTTGACGAGATTAGCCCTATCACATCCATGCCCCACATATGGAAAATTTGTGAAGAAAATGAAAGAGTCACATTAATCTCGTTTTCTTTAATTTAGTATTTGTGGTATAACTGATGCAATCCCCTTCCATAGTAGACCAATAGTGCCCGATCCTCATGTTTAGCTGCTGTCTTATTAGCCTAGGCATGCCCTCTTTTCTAGGCTCATAATGTCCAGTGACCCTTTGTAGAGTAAGATTTGTTTTTCATCTTGTTCTACCCTTTTTAACAAATTAGAAGATAGGTTACAACCTCTGTCATCTTTAAAGTCCTGAGATCTTTATAGACACATATCTTACTTGAAAGGAAACTCTAAGTCAGTAGCAGCATTGCTCACATCATTAATATTTGGAGACCTATTGTAGGTTAGAAGGAAGATTTCAAAGAATAAATAATTGAAAGAATTATCATTTGTATGATCATAAATAGAGAATGAAAGAATACTTGAAAGAAACAAAATAATGTACAATATGAAATGTAAAGAATGAAAAAATATTTGCTTAAAAAAAGATGTATTTTATTGAAATAAAAATTCTGGACATAAGCCTTTTTCACAAAAGGATTCTTATTATCTCTAGGTTTAAGGCAACAAGTACGTTTTGAATATTACTCTATATCAGCTCTAAAACTACAGGGATCTCTTCCACAGTCCTATTATTCAAAACACTCCCAAGTAGGCAAGGGCATGGAAACTCCATTCCATGATTCCCTCTTCGCTTTTGACTTCTTCTAGAAGTCATAACATTCTTGTCTCCTTTAATTATCGCATTTAATGCCCCTTTAAAGTGATCAGGTTTTAATGAATCATCAAACTTTACAATTCTCATTTTAATGAACCTTTCGACCAACTTTTTAAATGTAGTACAGTTTTCAATTGAGTGACCCATTATTCTCGCATGGTAGTCACATTGAGTGTTTGAGTCATACCATTTAGGATATGGGGGCTATAACGGCTTTAGATAAAATGGGACACCACATGCGCGTCAAATAAACTTTGATATAGCTCTTTATACATCATTAGGATTGGCATAAATTGGAGCTTTTTTGAATTTTGCCTTGCGTCTAATTCTTGTCTTGTCAACCCTTTTGCCTAGCTATAATTACTTTTGGTTGGCTAACAGTGATTGCCTTTGAGTACCCTTTGTTGTATGTACTCATATTATTCACCTCATTGTCCTTTTTCCTAGAAGCAGACCTTTTAGTGATTTTCCCTACTTTAATCTTGCCACCTTTTATGGCATTTTCAGTCATTTCCCCTGCCATCACTATAGCTGCATAGCTTTTGGTAGTACTTCCTATCATATGAGTGATGAATGGAGCTTTCAAGGTATTGATAAAGAGCATTGTTGTTTTCTTTTCTAAGAGTGGTGGCTGAACTTGCATGGCAAACTCCCTCTATCTTTGAGCATACTGCCTGAAGCTTTCATTTGACTTCTTTTCCATATTCTGCAACATGATTCTATCAGGCGTCATGTCTGTGACATGATTGTATTGCTTCATGAAGGCTTGGGCTAGGTTTCTCCAGGAGCTAATCTTAGCACGGCTAAGTTGATTATACCTCCTAGACGCTGCCCCCACCAAACTGTCTTAGAAACAATGAATCAAGAGTTAATCATTGTTAACATAGCCAGTCATCCGTCTATAGAACATAGTGATGTGGGCTTCAGGGCAGCTGGTCCCATTGTACTTCTCAAATTCTGGCATTTTGAACTTATGAGGAACTATCAAGTCTGGAACCAAGCTCAGGTCCTTAGCATCAATTCTGTGATGATTATCAACATTTTTTAAAGCCTTGAACTTCTCTTCCAACCATCTGCGATGATCTTCCAACTATCTTGAAAATTCAATTCTTATCCCTCCTTTTTCGCTATATCTAAGTTAGGGATAACAGGATTAGCTAGGTTATCTCCTAGGTTGGATCCTATGCCAACTTGGAAATTCATGGGCACTTCAGCGTCATTTTACCCTGGTTGAGGCCTAATCGTGACAAATGGCCTTCGAAGATATTCCTCTGGTTGTGTTTGCACATGCGATGGGGTGAAACCCCGAGGAAAGTCCTCATTATCTTCAGCATTAACTATGGTACCTTTTCTTTTGTCCATTGCCCCGTTTAGCATCTGGGTCATTTGAGTCATCATGTTCCTTTGGGCTTCCAACATTTGGTCTCTCATTTCTTGTTAGAGCTTTGCCAACTGCTCTTGCATCTGGTCTTCCATATCTCTTTGAAATTGTTCAAGTCTTTGATCCATTTTCTTTGTCATGGCACGTGTACCGTATTGATGTTCAGTTTCTAGATTTTCCTCCTCTTTCTATCTATCTTTCTGTGATAATTTCAACTAATTTGGCTCTCTCTATGGACTTAAATGCATATGATGTGATGTAATGCAAATGCATGAAATACAATGCAAAGGAATGAAATGCAAAAAGAGAGGCGTTGATTCTGAATTCAATTCCATTAGAAAAACTTTACTAGAAAATAAATTTCTTTACACAAAATTGTAACACCCTAAACCCGGCCCAAACGCTACGACCAGATCTGGCATGCTATAGGTTGAATGTTAACGTTCAAATTCTCTGGTTACTTTGAAGAAAGCATGGATTTGGAAAAAAAAGGTAACTTTTCGGTAGCACGTTGTGTTCAAAACTTTGCTTTGTTGGGTTCGAAGATCTCAGTTTGTTTTATTCCGATATCCGTTAAATAAGTGATTTTTTGATGAAAACCATTGTTTTGCGTTAAGCGTGTTTGAAACTCCCATTTTTATTACTTTTTATAATTAGGTCCTTGAAATATAAATTTATAATCCATAATCATTAACCACTAGAAATCGAAAATTTAAGCTAAGAGGCCTTATTACATGCTAACGAAAACAAACCCAAAATTTAAAACTAAAGAAAAATTGAAAATAAGTTTACTTAAATAAAAGACTTTATGGCCCCTCGAGTCAGCCTCGGCTATCGATCCACGATCTACTACTCATCTGAAAGGTTGAGAAAAATAAAAGGTGAGTCACCAAGACTCATTATGCAAATCCCTGAACCGTATAAACGACTTGAGGCCCACAATCGCATACTAGGCCTCAGCCCACAAATAATGACAGCAGAATAAGTACATGCGATATGACCCAACCCAACCTAAAATTCCATCCTCTACACGCCAACCCTTACCAGCCATCACACCGCGGGGATTTCTACAATCAAACCACCAACCGCTACACGCCATTTCGACAGCCACGCCGCCATTCGTAATAATCAGGAATCAATTTAACGTGGCGTAGCCACCGATCACTACTGTGACCCAAATAGCATATTGTGGTTTAACCACCAATCACTAAGTGACCTATTAAGAATGCTCTTCCCCTTCATCATATTAACCCCATCCCATGCATACATACATGCAAAAGCAAGAACAATATACCATATACAAGATAACAGGTCATCACATACATCGATACACATAGAGAATTTGCTATGTTTTCGTACCTGGCATCCCTAGCCTAACCCCTACGGGTTATTCGACTGTCCATACAGCCTTTTCCAGCTTTTTAGCCCATAACATGTATAATACAGAAAAACTAATGTGATAAAGATCTACACACCTGATTACAGACAAGATGATACTTTCTATGTCGACACTGTTAGTAGCCGATACGACTACTAACTGCCTACGGTTTTGTTCTATAGCCAGTCCACAACCCGGTGGCCAATCTCTGACGGCAGACACCAAACACTTCTTAAACTTAGGGGTTGGGTTTACAGGTCCAATCCCCTCCTTCACGTGATCGACATTTGATTCCATCAAAAGACCTTATCAGTTGCTACCATCATAACATATGGTTGTTAATCCATAACATAAAGTTAAGATCACGAATACGATAAACGAACCTAACGAAAATCTAAAGAGAACCCTTACCTCGAAATCTCGAAAGAGATGGAGTTCAGAGACTAGCAATTTCCAATTTTTGGGATCTAGATGATCCGATCTACTTCGATTCCCGAAATGTCGCCCCAAGATGAGGACATAAGAACAGTCAAAATGTTACTCAAAAGATAACCTTGCCACTTCAATTAGCCTTTCAGCTTGGCCTCCAAAAACCAAAAATGAAAGGTGAAATATGAAGGAAATCATCACTTACCTTAACACAGAGGATTCGACAATTCCTAGAAGGTTTCAACTTTTGAGAAAGAAGCAATTGAGAGAAGAAGAAGAACATGAAGAAGTGATAGGAATGGTATGGAGACAAAGAGAATTTTGGTAAGACTAGGGTGGGTTCGGCTTTAGTAGAATAATGAGAAAAGAGAATGAAAGAACTTAAAATGCCGAAATGTGAGGAGGACCTTCACCTGACTATTCCCAATTTTGACACCTATCAACCCCAAAAGCCGAAATTTGCAGAAAAACAACAAGCACTGAGTCCTATGGCTAAAGAAAATTTGGCACCCCTTAGCACAAACCAAAACCGATTGCCTCCTCCCTCAAAGAGTTGGAAATTGGCCACCACCTTGCTCCCTAGATAAGTCCTAGATTTTCTCCTTATCCTTATCTGATCACTCATCCACAAGTGGCATGAATAACACCACCTCTTCTTCCGTTTATCAGCCACATTATCCAACTCACACAACTCCCTACTTCTAAGCATCCCAGCTGACTCCAACTCTGCCCCCTTTTGACGCCAAAAATTAATTTAAATAAAATGAGACTGCCGTGACTCGAACCTCCTCCCTACCTCCCTTGTGGTGTCACCTTGCTGTGCTCCAAGAGGCGCCTCCCTGCCTCTTTATCACATCAATTCTTGTGTCATAAAACACAAATAATATCTTTTAAGCCCTAACCCAGCTGGCTCTCCACTAATGTGCCCAACAATAATTTTTTGCTAAGGCCTCAGCCCAACTCTGAGCCCATTCTGGGCCCCTAAAACACTCTAACTAGCATATTAAGCACAACAACACATCACAGCACATCAAATGCAAAGCCCCACAAATTCAGGATGTTACAGTTCTACCTCCCTTAAAGAAATTTCTACCAAATTACCCGGTCGTAACAGATCACGGGTATTGTCGCCACATTGCTTCCTCTGGTTCCCAAGTAGCCTCATCAGAACCGTGATTTTGCCATAGAACCTTAACCAATAGAACCATTTTCCTTCGCAATACTTTGACATCATGATCCAGAATTTCCACTGGTTCCTCCTCAAAGGATAGGTCAGGTCTTACTTCGATTTCTTCCACAAGCACCACATGAGATGGATCTGAACGATAGCGTCTTAACATAGAGACATGAAATACATTGTGAATCTGGCTTAATTCTGAAGGTAGCTCAAGCTGATAGGCTACCGGTCCCACCCGATTCACCACCCAGTACAGTCCAATGAATCTGGGATTTAATTTACCTTTCCATCCAAAACTTAGCACTTTCTTATACGGCGACACCTTTAAGAACACCCTGTCACCTACTGCAGACTCTATGTCCTTACGCTTCAAATCAGCATAGGACTTCTGTCTGTCTCGACGCTTCCTTTAATCGAGCCCGAATTAACTCAACCTTTTCCTCTATCTTGGTAACCAATTCTGGCCCCAAAATCTGACGTTCCCCTAACTCGTCCAATAGGTAGGAGTACGACACCTCCGCCTGCATAATGCTTCATAGGCGCCATCTCAATACTAGATCGGTAGTCGTTGTTGTAAGCAAACTCGCCAACGGTAAAACTCTTCCTAACTACGCCTCAAATCAATGACACAACCTCTCAACATGTCCTCTAAGATCTGAATTACCCGCCGATCGACCATCGGTCTCGAGGATGAAACGCTATACTAAAATCTAATTTTGTACCCAATGCTTGATGCAACGCTTCCAAAATTACGACGTGAACCTCGGGTCCTCGTCCGATATGATTGATACCTGGGGTACTCCATGTAGCCTCACTACCTCCGCTATATATAACCTAGCCAATTTTTGCAGAGAGTAATCGACACGCATGTATGAAATGAGCAGACTTCGTCAAGCAGCCAACAAATACCCAAACCGAATCTTTCTTAGTAGGCGTGAGAGGTAGCCCACTAACAAAGTCCATTGTGATTCTTTCCCATTTCCACCGTGGAATCTTTACCGCCTACAACAACCCCGATGGTAATCGATGTTCGCTTTACTCGCCGACAGTCAAACACTTACTCACAAATTCGGTCACCTCTCGCTTAGGCCCAAACCACAAGAACTATTCTTAGAAATCCCGATACATCTTACTCCCTCCAGGGTGCATAGCGTATGGACTACCATGCGCTTCTAGCAAAATCTTACTCTCAACTCAGGATCTTTCGGCATGCAAATTCTTCCTCAAAAACATAATAGCCCTTCCTCATTCACACTGAATTCTGTTGATCCATCACTTGATCCTACCTGAAACTTCTCCTTTAGCAACTCATCGTTCGCTGCTTCTCTTTAGCCTGACTGACTCCAAGAGGGTTTCACTTGAAGTTCAGCTAATAAACTCCCACCATCGTATAAACTGAGGTGAGCAAACATTGCTCTCTAGTCAGAGATTACTTTATGACTTAGATTATTTGCCACCACGTTAGCTTTACCTAGATGATACTCGATCGAGCAGTCATAGTCCTTTAACAACTCGATCCACCTCTTTTGCCTTAGATTCAACTCCTTCTGGGTCAAAAGGTATTTTAAGCTCTTATGATTGGTATAAATGACGAATTTCTCCCCGTACAGATAATGTCTCCAGATCTTCAAGGAAAAAACCACTGCCGCCAATTCCAAATCATGGGTAGGATAATTTGATTTGTGCGGTCTTAACTACCGAGACGCATACGCAACAACCTTTCCACCTTGCATCAATACGCATCCTAGCCCCGTATGTGAAGCATCACAATAAATCACGAACTCCTTTCAGCCTCCGGCTGAATCAACATCGGAGCCTCCGTCAATATCCTTTTAACCTCTCGAAACTTTCTTGCTGCTTATCAAACCAAACAAACGGAACCCTTTTCGCAGCAACTTAGTCAACGGTGCCGCAATCAACAAAAATCCTTCAACAAACCTTTTATAATACCTGGCCAGACCAAGAAAACTCTGAATTTCTGCTACAGACTTAGGCAGCTTCCAATCCAACACCACTTCAATTTTTCGAGGGTCAACCCTAATCCCCTCTGCCGATACAACGTGGCCTAGAAAAGTAACTTCCCTTAGCCAAAATTTACACTTACTAAATTTGGCATACAGCTGCTTCTCCCTCAGATCTGCAAAACCACTCGAAGGTGTGAATCATGCTCCTCCGATCTTGAATAAACCAGGATGTCATCTATAAATACCATGACAAACCGATCCAAGTAGGGTTGGAACACTTGGTTCATCATGTCCATAAACGCTGCTGGCGCATTGGTCAATCCAAATGGCATCACCATGAATTCAGAGTGACCATAGCGAGTCCTAAAAGCCGCTTTATGAATATCCTCCTTGACCTTAAGTCGATGGTACCGATCTCGATCTATCTTTGAAAAGACCGAAGCCCCTTCAATCGATCGAACAAGTCGTCGATCCTCAAGAACGGTATTTGTTCTTGATTGTCAACTTATTCAATGGCGATAGTCAATGCACATACACATTGATCCATCCTTCTTCTTAACGAATAACATCGGCGCTCCCAAGGTGATACACTTGGTCGAATAAACCTCTATCCAAAGAACTCTTGTATCTACGCTTTTAACTCCACCAACTCCTTGGCGCCATTTCAGATGGGGCGATAGATACCGTGTCGTTCTCAAAAAAGATCAATACCAAACTCCACTTCACGGTCCGGAGGTAATCTCGAAAGCTCTTCTGGGAAAACATCAGGAAATTCTTTCACCGTCCTAACATCCCCGACAGTTAGTTCTGGGCTTCAGAGCCTGAACAAATATTAGGATTGCCTCGCATCCTTTCCTTACCATCCTTTCTGCTCTTAGGGCAGTCACCACATTCGACAAATAGTTCTCCCTTTTACCCATCACCAACACTTCGCCACCCTCGAGAGTTTTTAACACCATACGCTTGGCTGCACAATCTACATTAGCTTGATACCTCACTAGCCAGTCCATGCCTAAGATTAAATCAAACTCCCCGAACGGTAATTCCATCAGATTAGTCAGGAAAACTATTTCCTGAACTTCTAAAGATACCTCCCGATAGAGCTTATTTACCACCACAGAGTGTCCTAACGGGCTAATTACAGTCATCTCCCTAGAGGAAATCTCAGAATCTATGCTTAAAGTTCAAGACACCCTACTAGCAAAATATGAATGCGTCAACCCAATATCAATCAATGCAATGTAAGGCAAACCGAAATTAAAATGTATCGGTTATAACATCCGGCAAGGCCGACCTCCTCTCGACGTCTGGCAAGATAGACTAACCCCTACTGTCTCGCCCGGTGTTTTTTTCCTTTGCCTAGTGCTCCACCCCGACCGAATCGTTACCACCACCGGCCGGACCACGACCTCTCTCTGATCTGTTGACCACCTCTACCCTACCGAGCATTCCCCTGACCTACGGGCCCTGCACTGCCCCGTGGCTTTGGACAGTCTCTAATATGATGGTCCATAGATCCACACCTAAAACACTTCCCATTGCTCAACCAACACTCACCTGAATGGAATTTACCACATCGAGCACACCTCTGTGCCTGGCTAGCAGCAGTAGGTCTCTCACCCCGACTCGGCCCATCTGACCTAGGTCTTTTCTGAGTACGCCCAGCTACCCCTGACGATCCAAAATTCATCTTACTTCCACCCCTATCTCTATCCCGATTCAGTTTTTTTGTCCGCTTCACCTCCTCAACTATCTTAGATTTTTCCACAAGAACAGTAAATTCCCTCTCTCGCTGCGGGGCAATAAATACACGCAGATCATCCCTCAGACCGTCTTCAAATCGAACACAACGTTCATGGTCTGTGGCCACTATCCCTCGGGCATAACGGCTAAGGCGTAAGAATTTCGCTTAATATGCAGCCACCGACCTACTTCCCTGAACCAGATTTAGAAATGCCATACGTTACGCATCCATATAACTCGACCCGATGTATTTACTCTGAAACGCCATTCTGAAGAAATCCCAGGTGATACGGTCAGCCACCATACCATCCTTAACCGTAAGCCACCATTGATATGCTTCATCCCGCAGGAGAGATACAACCCCTTTCAATTTTTCCTCTTCCGTGAAATCAAGATCATCCATTATGCGCTCAACTGCCTCCAACCAATACTCATTGTACTTTCGGGCTATACTAAAATTCCCTAAACATTCTCGCCCATTGGCTCTAAGTCGCTCCGACACTGATTTTCGAGCTCCCATACCCATGTCTGCCATAGTAACTCTCTCTAAAACTCGTAACATCGCTCGAGATACCACATCATCTCCTAGCCGTCTGTCTTAAAATTTCTCCTCGCACCTGGTGGAACGGCATCTCATCTCTCGACCCATGGCCGATCTCACGATTCTCGACACGCCATCCCGCCTTACCACGACCACGCCGCAGGACGCCCTCGTCCCCTTGTACTCATACTACTGATTCGCTTTTATCTGATTAGAAGTTTTATGGATTAATAATTTCTTTCACTGATTAATAATGAACAATCTTATAAAAAGTAGTTTCAATAGTAGTTCTTTCGAATTTGAAATTATATCTACAAGGTTCAGTCTCAAGTCTGTATCTCCTAGTTCTAGGAACCACATACATTCAACATCCATATGCATCCCAAGCAGAGTATCACATAAATGCATCAAACATATGAGTAACATCCATAAACTCATATTCGTCACACAAGAGTATTTTCGTCATTTCACTACCTAGGGGTATTTTCGTAATTCTACCCTACAAGGGTATTTTTGTAATCTCACAAAATAGGGTATCTTGGTGATTTTACAAAATAGGGGTATTTTGGTATTTTCATAAAGCAAGGGTATTTTGGTAGTTTTGCAAACCAGGGGTATTTCGGTAATTTTTCCAAACTTAGGGTATTCTGGGTAATTTACAAAACTAGGGGTATATTAGTAATTTTACAAAGATAGGTATTGGGTCCCTTTCGGTTTTAGTTATGAACTTTGGTCTGTTAACAAGTCCTCATGATTAAAGTGAATGCACACTACGCACTGTAGGATTCTAGCGAAGAGGAGGTGGGCCACTAGGGCCGCTTAAGTACCAAGCTCTCCCTAGATCTAATCCTAGACATGCGTATGCCTGTTGCCACACCCTAACCCAATAACTTGTTCACGGACATGTTTAGTGAGATTAAGTCTTACGAATTTGAAGAGTTGTTTAAACTAGGCCTAAGGTCCATTAATTCCTAACATACTAGTCTACGTCCCCATAAAGCCCATCAAACCCAACATGCATACCTTATCAAGAGTTAGAATACTTACATGCGTGAATCAGGTGCCGCTAGACATGAAGGCCATATCTCAACCCAAAGCATTTTTCTTAAATTCACATCAATCTATAAAACACTACTGGACCCATTTCACATCCCGAGCTTTGCAAATGGGCTCTGGTACTAAAATGTAACACCCCAAACTCGGCCCAAACGCTACGACCAGATCTGGCATGCTACAGGTTGAATGTTAAAGTTCAAATTCTTTGGTTACTTTGAAGAAAGCATGGATTTGGAAAAAAGGTAACTTTTCGGTAGCACGTTGTGTTGAAAACTTTGCTTTGTTGGGTTCGAAGATCTCAGTTTGTTTTATTCCAATATCCGTTAAATAAGTGATTTTTTTATGAAAACTGTTGTTTTGCGTTAAGCGTGTTTGAAACTCCCATTTTTATTACTTCTTATAATTAGGTCCTTGAAATATAAATTTATAATCCATAATCATTAACCACTAGAAACTAAAAATTTAAGCTAAGAGGCCTTATTACATGCTAACGAAAACAAACCCAAAATTTAAAACTAAAGAAAAATTGAAAATAAGTTTACTTAAATAAAAGACTTTATGGCCCCTCGAGTCCGCCACAGCTCACGTATCCACGATCTACTGCTCATCTAAAAGGTTGAGAAAAATAAAGGGTGAGTCACCAAGACTCAGTGTACAAATCCCAGAACCACATAAACGACTTGAGGCCCATAATCGACATACGGGCCTCACCACACATAATGACAGCAAAACAAGTACATGCGATATGACCCAACTCAACCTAAAATTCCATCCTCTACACGCCAACCCTTACCAGCCATCACACCGTGAGGATTTCTACAATCAACCCACCAACTGGTACACACCATTTCGATAGCCATGCTGCCAGTCATAATAATCAGGAATCAATTTAACTTGGCGTAGCCACCGATCACTACTGTGACCCAAATAGCATATTGTGGTTTAACCACCGATCACAAAGTGACCTATTAAGCATGCTCTTCCCCTTCATCATATTAACTCCATCCAATGCATACATACATGCAAAAGCAAGAACAATATACCATCTACAAGATAACATGTCATCACATACATCGATACACATAGAGAATTTGCTATGTTTTCGTACCTGGCATCCCTAGCCTAACCCCTACAGGTTATTCGACTGTCCATATAGCCTTTTCTGGCTTTTCAGCCCATAACATGTATAATACAGAAAAACTAATGTGATAAAGATCTACACACCTGATTACAAACAAGATGATACTTTCTATGTCGACATTGTTAGTAGCCGATATGACTACTAACTACCTACGGTTTTGTTCTATAATCGGTCCACAACTCGGTGGCCAATCTCTGACGGTAGACACCGAACACTTCTTAAACTTAGGGGTTGGGTTTACGGGTCCAATCCCCTCCTTCGCCTGATTGACATTTGATTCCATCAAAAGACCTTATTAGTTGCTACCATCATAACATATGGTTGTTAATCCATAACATAAAGTTAAGATCACGAATACGATAAACGAACCTAATGAAAATCTAAAGAGAACCCTTACCTCGAAATCCCAAAAGAGATAGAGTTTAGAGACTAGCGATTTCTGGTTTTTGGGATCTAGATGATCCGATCTACTTCGATTCCCTAAATGTCGCCCCAAGATGAGGACATAAGACCAGTCAAAACGTTACTCAAAAGATAACCTTGCCACTTTAATTAGCCTTTCGGCTTGGCCTCCAAAAACCAAAAATGAAAGGTGAAATATGAAGGAAATCATCACTTACCTTAAGACAGAGAATTCGCAATTCCTAGAAGGTTTCGGCTTTTGAGAAAGAAGCAATTGAGAGAAGAAGAAGAACATGAAGAAGTGATAGGAATGGTATGGAGACAAAGAGAATTTCAGCAAGACTAGGGTGGGTTCGACTTTAGCAGAATAATGAGAAAAGAGAATGAAAGAACTTAAAATGTTGAAAATGTGAGGAGGACCCTCACCTGACTATTCCCAATTTCAGCACCTATCAACCCCAAAAGCCAAAATTTATAGAAAAACAACAAGCACTGAGACCTATGGCTAAAGAAAATTTGGCACCCCCTAGCACAAACCAAAACCGATTGCCTCCTCCCTCAAAGAGTTGGAAATTCGGCCACCACCTTGCTCCCTAGATAAGTCCTAGATTTTCTCCCTTATCCTTATCTGATCACTCATCCACAAGTGGCATGAATAACACCACCTCTTCTTCCCTTTATCAGCCACATTATCCAACTCACACAACTCTCTATTTCTAAGCATCCCAGCCGACTCCAACTTTGCCCCCTTCTTATGCCAAAAATTAATTTAAATAAAATGAGCCCACCGTGACTCGAACCTCCTCCCTACCTCCCTTGT
Organism: Gossypium rotundifolium; assembly: GCA_025506655.1. NCBI lineage: Eukaryota > Viridiplantae > Streptophyta > Magnoliopsida > Malvales > Malvaceae > Gossypium > Gossypium rotundifolium. Next base: position 117,683,403 of record CP106731.1, on the reverse strand, counting down.
GGCGTCACCTTGCTGTGCTCCAAGAGGTGCCTCCCTGCCTCTTTATCACATCAATTCTTGTGTCATAAAACACAAATAATATCTTTTAAGCCCTAACCCAGCTGGCTCTCCACTAATGTGCCCAACAACAAATTTTTGCTAAGGCCTCGGCCCAACTCAGAGCCCATTCTGGGCCCCTAAAACACTCTAACTAGCGTATTAAGCACAACAACACATCACAGCACATCAAATGCAAAGCCCCACAAATTCAGGATGTTATAAAACGGATTACATATGCGACTTTGTCCTCATATTTCCATCAAAAAATCAATCCCCTTCTTACAAAGGTCAAATCTTGCAAACTTCTAATAGATGCCTCCTCTAGCTCTTTTTTGCTTAATCTGGGTCGCGACTCATTAGTTACTTGTCCTCACAATGCTTGTTAGCCTCTTCAAGAAGGCCGAGACGTGGTGATTCTTGAATAGTCTTTGTCAGCTTGAATCCTTAGGCAATAAAGTCTTGTATTCCTTCATGGACTATCAGTCTTCTCTCATTGTGTTTATTTGGACTATATTCGAACGATCGTATTATAATCCACTTTATTAAGAAATCCATTTTCTCATGACAAACTCTTCTATTTAGCAATCGAATTTAATTTAACACTTCCTTTCTATGATGTGAATGCAATGCAATCAAAACAAAAGAGAACACGTTAGTGCAAGAGAAATAAATAACAAAATAGGGTACCTATCTGGGTGACCACTAGGGTTCAATATAACTCTATCTAGGGTTGGCTCTTAAAGATCACTAAATGTAGCCTAGTTCTAAAGGGTGGGTACCTGAACCAGCAGATTCCTCAATCCTCACCTATTATAGGCTCATATGGATCGAGTTTAGTTCAGGAGAATACATTTCCCTATGGCCATGTGGAGGTGAAAACCTCACGAAGACATAGGTACAGATGTATCCCGGAAGCAGTCCACTAGCCCATGAGGAGGTGAAAACCTCACAAATGCATAGTTTCTTACTCCTACTTAAAAGGGTGTGACCACAACGGTCATGCAATGTAATGCAAAGATATTTTAAAAAATTAGAACCACATGCAATAAAAAGGATCATAGTTTTTTCAAATAAATTTGGACAAAAGGACAGGAAATAATCAATTTTATGGCTTGATTGTCTTATTATCCACAGTGGAGTTGCCAAGCTCTCGAAACCAATTTTAAGTTTTTTCTAAAAAATAGGGATCAACTTTAAAAATGAAAATGGAGTCGCCACCAATCCCTTTTTTCTTAGGTGTGATCGGATCACCTTATAAAGCATTTTATTTCAAAACATTGATTTTGGCCTACGAAATTCAAGAAAATGGGTTCAAGAGTTGGTTACATACGAGGAAGGATTAGCACCCTCATAACGCCCAAAATTAGTACCGGATTGATTAGTTATTATCCTAATGTCGAAAATTCGAAAAGATTTGAAAATATGATTTCTTTAAAAACTTGAACAATTTGAGTTGGAACTTGAGATTCCTTTGTTCCGAAAGAATACAAACATCACATCCAGCACGTTAGGACATGATGTTTTAAACCCTCGTATCCAACATAATCTCATGATTTACAAATTTCATTAAAAAGATATTTAGTTATTTAGTCAAACGGGAAATCAAAACCCAACACGTTAGGGCACTATTTCCTGAATTTCTAAACACAATACATTACCTTATTTAAGAAAAACTTTTGGATAAAATGTAGTAATTAAAGGAGATAGATATTTTAAACAAAGATTTAAAAAATAACATCAAGTTTATTACAAAAGTGCAATTTACTAAAGTTACAGTCATATTAACTATTAGCACTAACATAAACAATTAAGTAAAAGAATGACAAGCAATAATAATAATATTAAGGTAAACAAAGATAATGGATTCAATTTTTTTTAAATGAACAATCAAAATAGAAAATTTAGAGTAGGTAATAGCAATTTTAAAAGAATATATGAAAAATTAAAAGAAAAGTATTCACAAGATTAAATTCATATATAAAAAATAATAATATAAGGTAAATAATATACTCAAAACAATTAATGAATATTGTAACAATTTTAAAAAATTTTAAAAAATAAAATGATATGGATAAATAAAAAGGTTAAAAAATCGCATAAGTCAACCTAACTCCCGCAATATGAGGATTCAATGAAATTCCTCCACCAAAATCTAACTCGAACGGAAGTAACTCAAAAAGAAATGAATATGAGCGAAGAACAAAATAAGAACAAGCCACAGAAAATAAGAACGCAAAAGAGAGAGAAATTTGAGTGAATGCTCTCAAGAATTTTTATTACTCCAAACTCAAGTGTGTTTTACAATTAAAGGAGAGGCCTCTATTTATAGTTGAGCCTCCCCAAATCCAACGGTACAGATCAATTACATCAACGGCTAAGATTAAAAGGTATCTACAAATTAAATCTCTAAGATTACAAAATCATATCTTCTAAAATTGCATACCATATCTTCTAAGATTGCATATCATATCTAAGATTTACATATCATATCTTCTAGGATTTCATATCATATCTAAGATTTGCATATCATATCTAAGATTGCATACCATATCTTCTAAGACTGCATATCATATCTAAGATCGCATATCCTTGAAGATTGTGTTCCCATATACGTCAAGCTTGTAGATGGACCTTCAATCTTTTAATGGGTCATTCCGATCAGGCCAAATGATATATTTTGGACTGGACTTGGACTTTGTTTTATTATTTTGGGTTTATTATTTTTTGTATGGGCCTTAGCTAAATTGGCCTATTACATAACTAACTACATCAATAGTCGAATCAGAATCAAATATTATAATCATTCAACTCAATATATTAACTAAAGTCAAAGTCACTAACTAATCTTAATTTCTACTATAATTTTCACAAGGATAAATTCAAACATGTGCCGAAAGAGGGAAGAAGGAAAAACAAAGACAATATGTGAAAAAAAGAAGAGGATAAATCTTCACGCAAAACTTACTCACTTCTCTAAATCCAAAATTTACTTCAAATAACAACATACCTTGTTGTTGATGATTGCATAACTACTAATTCATAATGTTAAAAACCACTTACTCATGTTCCTATTGTTTCAAAAAATACCTATTTATCCAATGACAGAGAGAAAATAATAACAAGAGTATAGCTGAATTTTTATTTTAAACCAAGTGTAATCTTTGGTGTATTGATTGTTTTTGGAAAGGGGACGTGTGCAAGTTGTTTGTTTCAAGAATAAGCTGGATTCATCTCGTTATACTTTTTTTTTCATCATAACTAGGAAATAAAATAGTGCATGATCTTGTGAATTATTTCTTAATAATTATTTTTTAAAAAATCATATTTAAGAACCATAACATTTCATGATTCATTGGTACATCAACTTTAAATCTCTATTAACCAATAATTTGGGACCCTTACCATGGTGAAGGTCAAACCTTTTGAAGTTCAGATGTTGCAGGATACCCTTTCTACTATTGTGTTACTAAATACAAAATAATTTCAAAACAAAAATTTTTTTATATAAAACACTCATATCAATAAAACGATTTGAGCTCCTTTTTCCAATGTCCAATTGATGTCCTATGTATAAAGGGATAAGAATTATTTGAATTGGAAGGAAAAAAAGAAACAAATTTGTTGGCAAATTACAATTATACATTATACAATTCTAAGAATAACTTTTAGTTTTTGATATATTTTATATTTTGGTCGAAAAATCCTCTTAATATTCTAGTATTGGATTAGTAATCGTTTTGATATTTTGGAATATGAATATAGACGAGAAGGAGAGGTAAGCTCATTACATTAAAAAGGATATGGGAATTAATATCCAATAAATAAGAAATAATTGATCATGAGAGCCAAATGAATCAAAAGGTTCATATTTGGTTTGGAAAGTGATCATGAAATTTTTTAAATTAAAAAAAATGGATGGAAAGATAATCTACTTTCATTAAGTGATTTATTACATAATAAAAAATAAAGAATCTTGAATACTATTTTAAATTCAGAAGAACTACACAAGGGAATCTATTGAATGGTTGGAAAAGGCCCAAGCCCACTTAAAAAATGTAGAAATGAAGGGAAATCAGTTTCGAGTGAATGGATACTTTGAGATAGAACAAGAAAAATTGAATTTGATTAATTCAACTTATAAGATTTTGGAACTATTAGAAAATCACAAAAATAAAGCTATTATTTTGAACAACAAAGAGTGATTAATCAAGTTTGACAATGGATTTTCCAACAAGCTTTACAAAGAGCTCTAGGAACTTTGAATAGTTCTTTAAACGAGTTACATTTACGCACCATTAGCACTAATATTGGATTGTTTAGGGTGATGAAAAAAATAATTAGTTAGCCCTTTTTTTTACCTTTTACTATATTCAATTAATCAAATTCAATTTTTCTTGTTCTATCTCAGAGTATCCATTCACTCGAAACTGATCACCTCTGTTTCTACTTGTCGTAAGTGGGCTCGGGCCTTTTCCAGTAGTTCAATACACCACGTGGGGTATAAAACACCCACATATCCCTACACACCTCATAATGTCCATACGACACTTATCAGAATGAATCGCAGCCATGCTACTAGTATGATGGCAAAAAGTCGCTTCACAGAACACTTCCTCTATATATACATATCCCACCCCATACGTAGATACAGATAATAGATAGACAAATATATCAGAAGTAACATGTCCCGCATGCTCAAATACAGATATTACATACATTTATACAGAACAATCAGATCATACATGTTGTACTTTATAATACTCAAACAAGTCTTTAATCCTCAATTAAACCGAATTAAAGAAATCGACTACAGTGAAACTTAAGCGTTCATCACTTACCAAACTTCCAGAATGATCCAGATACTACGATTCCACATAAGGAGAGTTTCGTTCCTCAAGAGTCACTGCTGCTGTCGAAACAATTTTTAAAATTTGGAAAATAGAGTCGACTTTAAAATGCATGGAATCGCCACCGATCTTTTTTGTTTAGGTGTAATCGAATCACCTTGTAAAATGTTTCATCTTTAAAAATTAATTTTGGCCTACGTAAATTAAAAAATGGGTTTGGTAGTCTGGTTACGTATAAGGAAGAGTTATCATCCTCGTACGCCCAAAATTGGTACCGAATTGATTAAATGTTGTCCTAACGTCGAAAATTTGAAAAGTTTTGAAAATGTAATTTTTTTGAAAAACGGGTGGAATATTCCAAATGTAATATTCATTCGCTCTAAAGAAACTAAATACTACACCCAGTACGTTAGGATGCAATATCTTGGACCCTCAAAGTCGAGATCATCTTATTATTTCAAAATCATGCGATTAAAAAGGATATTAAGTCTTTTGGTCAAACGAAGAAACCGCAACCCAATACATTAGGGTACAATTTCTCGGATTTCCAAAACACCAAATATCCTTTATTTTGAAAACCTTTTGTGTAATCAAAATGTATTTTATTTGAGAAAAGAACAATTAAATTAACCTAGAATTTGTACTATTATTAACAATAAGATATAGAGTTATGTATGGAATCATGGCAATAATAACATAAAATTTATATAAAAATAATAAGAAACCAAATTAATGCACATATGACATAAAACTTAACAATTTATATATGATAAAAGTTCTCAAAATAAACAAAAATACGAATAAGGTTGAAGCATTAAAATATATAAATTATTTAACTAAATTATACACATATAGATAAGTTTAAAATAAAATATATATAACAATAATAAATCTATATTGAAGAAAAATTTAATACAAACAAATATATATTTACATATATAAATAATATTTAAAATAAATAAAAGATAATTTAAATTTAAGTATTTCTAAGGCATGATATATATGTTAAAAAATAAATGGCAATATATAAATATATACATAAAACAATATATATATAAAAGGAAAATGATTTAAATAAAATTTTATGTAAAAACATTTGTACATGCAATATAATAATAAAAATTTTGTAGTCCAAATTATATTAATTTTGAATCGTATAATATTTAAAAGAAGAATTAAAATAAACATTTTTTATATACAAGAAAATAGACCATATAATAAAACACATATAAATAATTTGAAAATATTAAAAATTAATAAATTAATTCAAAATAATTTATTAAAACCAACCAAACAATTAATTTAATAACAACAAAAAACAACTCAATTGAACAAAATCAAAAGGTTAATTTATAGACAACAAAACTATTAAATATAATAAGGATTTAAGTGTAATGCATTCAAGTGATCAGGGATTAAAAGTACAAATAATCTCATGGCCAAAACGTAACATACTAATCGGATCAGATTGAAAATACAACCAAATTACAGAAATAAATTGAAAAGCAAAAGAAATTGAATAATGGATCTAATCGAAAGACGGTACAATAAAGGAGGACCAATTATACAAATATTCCATTCTCACAAAAGACACGCAGATCTCGTGGTTTCGAATCGGATCGAGTCGGGGCAATTTCGCACAGCGCCGTTTTGAGACTATTGGATTAAGTCTAAACGGTGGCGTTTCATTAATAAATTATAACCCTAAAAACGAACTGAAACAAAGATTATCAGCCCCAAATCCTTTTCCTAAAATAAAACCCTAGCCTTCTATGTGTTTGCTCTCAGGTGCATCTAGGAAAACCCTCCATTCTACCACTAAAATGACATTGTATTCAGCAAAAAGTGATACACGAAGATCCGATATGCTTTTATATTCGTCGATTCACCTTGCTCTCAAATCAGATCCTTATCTAACTCCAATTGCGACGGATAAGACGAAGATCAAAAATGGTAAACACTCTTTTCCTCTTTTATCTCCACATGCATATTCAAAATAAAAGAAAATAAAAAAAAACTCTAGATTTAAAGATGAAATCACTTCTTTTTGATTCTTTTTTTTTGATTTCGTATTCTTTGTATTTGTTTTTCTATCCTCCGTGAAAAAAGTAGTGTACAATATTCGGCCTTTTTTATAGCCAAAAAAGAAATGAGATACACATTTTTTGAATAATTTCTACTATATTCTACACTATTCTATGGTTCTTGCTATTGTTTTTCACTTTCATTGCAGGGTACAATCGTGAAGGGATCCCCACCGATCTTTGGCGTGCGTGAGTGATGATTGGCGTGGATGCACACGGGGAGCGCGTGGTAGAGATCTGTGGTGCACGAAAAATTTGGAAACCTCTAAGGTTTCCTTTGGTTCTGATTTGTTTCATGCTGGGGTCTGGTTCCGGCCTTTACTTTGGTTTTGGGCTCGGGTTTAGGAATTTTTGTATTTGGGCTATTATTTGTTTAAATTATTGGGTTTATAATTATATTTGGACTATAATATTTATTGAACTATTTTTTGTTTTTATTGTTTTATTTGGTTTATTTGGTTTAGTTTATTTTTGGTTTTAAAATGGGCCGGGCGAAATGGGCCTATTACAACTACCCCTCTTTGCTAATTTTCGTGTAACGAGAATAGAGCAAAGACTTCAAAAAAGACCATTTTTCTCGGTCTTCGAATCTTGGACTTCTTTTAGTGCTTTTCTTCTTTGAGAAAATTCATTCCATCCCACTGCATCTTCAGGGGCATGAGAACTAGCGCTTCGATCCAATTCAAGGAATTTAGACTTTAATCTACTTCACAGCAACTTCCGGAGATAATATTTGCTATCTTCAATCTGCTCCACTGTAACTTCAGGGAGATAAGGTTTGTTTTGATCTGCTCTTGCAACTTCAAGAGTGCTAGATCTACTATCTTCAATCTGCTCCATTGCAAACTCAGGGAGAAAGATCTGATGTCTTCGATTTGCTCCTACAACTTTAGGAATGCCAGATCTGTATCTTCAATCTGCTCCACTGTAAACTCAGGGAGACAAGATTTGATGTCTTTGATCTGCTCCTACAACTTCAAGAATGCCAGATCTGCTATCTTCAATCCACTGCAAACTCAGGGAGACAAGATCTAAACTTTCCAATCTGCTTCCCTACTATCTTAGGAAGACTTCAATCTTCAGTCTGCTCCACTACCATCTCTAAGGAACAAAATCTAAACTGTCAAATTTGCTTCCTTACTATCTCAGGAAGACTTCAATCTTCTGCTTGCCTCACTACCATCTCAAGGGACAAGATCTGAACTTTCCAGTCTACTTCCTTACTATCTCAAGAAGACTTCAATCTTCAGTCTGCTTTATTACCATCTCTAGGGAACAAAATTTGAACTTTCCAATTTGTTTCCTTACTATCTCAGAAAGACTTCAATCTTCAGTCTGCTCCACTAACATCTCTAGGGAACAAAATCTGAACTTTCCAATTTGCTTCCTTACTATCTCAAGAAGACTTCAATCTTCAGTCTGCTCCACTACCATCTCTAGGAACTAAATCTAAACTTTCCAATTTGCTTCCTTACTATCTCATGAAGACATCAATCTTCATCTTGCCCCACTACCATCTCGAGGGACAAAATCTAAAATTTTTAGCCTGCTCCCTTACTATATCAGGAAGATAAGACCAATGGCTAAAATCTGCTCCATTGTCGATACATGGAGATAAGATTCACCAAATTTGATATGCCCCACTACTATCTCGAGGAGACAACATCTAATACCTTCAATCTCTTCCCTTGCTACATCAGGAAGAACATACTATAATCTTCAGCCTCCTCCCTTTCTACCTCAGAAAGATAAGGCTAGGTAACTTGAATATGCTCCATTGCCAATACATAGAGATAAGACTTGCCAAATTCGATCTGCCCCACTACTATGTCGAGGATACAAGATCTATAATTTTATTTGGTCTTCTTCCTTGCTACATCAGGAAGATAAAACTATAATCTTGAGCCTACTCCCTTGCTACCTCAGGAAGATAAGGCTAGTAACTTGAATCTACTCCATTGCTAGTACATGGAGATAAGATTCACAAAATTCGATCTGCCCCACTTCTATCTCAAGGAAACAAGATCTTCAATTCACCGATGTTGCTACACCATCCTCTAAGGGACAAGACCTGTAGACTTGGTTCCACATGCATATGTTTATGCCAAATGATCAGGATGTTATGATCAAAATGAATCAAATGCTCCTAACCTTATATGTTATGAATGCAAAAATGTCATGAAAATGATTTCCTTTTATATATATATATATATATATGTTGATTATGATGCAATGATCGGAATGAATCAAATGCTTCTAATTAAATGATATTTTGGATGACATTTGCATGAATGCAGAATGTTATGAGAATGATTAGGATGCAATGATCGGAATGAATCAAATGCCCCTATCTAAATGTATTTTGCATGAATGCAGAATTTTATGAGAATGATCCCTACTTAAGGTGTCATCTCTCATTGTTCATCAGGGTAATATACTACCCTTTTGTTTGGTTGGTATTCTCGCCAGAAAACCTAAGAAACCATTATATCTTGCTCAATAGATTTGTCCCACTATAACTTCAAAGTTTATCTCATTGTGACTTAGAGGTATAAGATCTAAATCTTTTCCAATCTATCCCACTGTAACTCAAAGGTATAGAATTTGTTTCATCTTCAACCCATCCCATTGTTATTCAAAGGTATAGGACCTATGTCATTTTCCATCCATACCATCACAACTCAGGGATAGAGGACTATAATTTGTTCAATCAACTAATCACTCCCCAAGTGACCTAACCAAATGTGTATGCATGATATTTACATGTATGCAGAATGTCATTTTTTCGAGAATGATTCCGCTTTTACTCTTAGTTTAACATTGCCCATTTTTCGTCAAGATTGTATTACTGACGCAATATCCCATTTTGTTTAATCACCATTTTTGACCAAAATCCAGAGAGATAGTCTCAGTTTAGACTCTTTCTCCACCAATATTTCCATCCTTCACACTTGGTGAGTTTTAGACAATGGTCCTATTTCAAGTTCTTATATTATTCAGAAGCTTCAGAGTAATATGTGAAACTCCTTTTATGAAAGTATTATTAGTCCACTAATCATTATTTCAATGCAAAATGCTTGAAAAAGATCATAACAATGGACAAGAAAGAAATTAATTAGAAGCATAGCTCGAAACAAATAAGTTAAGCAAAAATAGAAAATACAATCCAGAAGGAAATTTATTAGTAGTGTATTTTGAAACGAATAAAATGATTAAATATAGCAAATTCAGAATAGGTAAGATAGAAACTAGTTGTCCTAGATATCGCAGCCTGAACTTCTCTTGTTCAAACTTCTTGAAGACCATTTTGAGCCTAGGATGTCTTTAAGAGATCTCGAGTACTTTGTCAATACTCCAAGATGTAGCATATCCCTTCTTTGTTAATTCAAGTATAGCAAGATCACCGTATGCTCCTCCTTTGATCAAAATTTAAGTTGCCCTTTTGGGTTTTCAACTCAAATCCCCTTTGGTCTCAAAGCGCCCTTTGCAAGTTTTCGCCTTGGCCTATCCTTTTTCTTTCTTTTTTTATTGAATTTTTTTATATTTAATTTTTATATTTTTATTTATTTTATTTATTTTATTTTTTAAAAGGTCTCAAGGCACCCTTTGCGGGTTTTCACCTTGGACTCTACTTTTAGATGAAATTTGAATTCACCGGCTTGAGCATGTCCTTGCCATCCATCTTGGTCAAAATTAATGATCTTCGAGAACAAGCCTTCTTCATTACATAAAGGTTTTTCCAAATTTGGCATTTACTTTCCTCTGAAGTTCTTTTGTATGAGAAGGATCCTTCTTAATGCTAGGTCCCCATCATGAAATTCTCTTGGGCAAACCTCTTTGTCATAAGCCCATATCATCCATTTTGAACACTTTCAATCAAGCTTACTAGAGACATTTTGCTTCATCCAATTCTTAATTCAATCAAAGCTTGGAGAAAATGAATCTTAACTTCCAACAATTGCTTTCCCTTTCATAAACTAACGAGAAAGATGTTGCCCCGGTGAAGGTCCTGGCCAACGTTCAAGAAACATAGAGGGTAATTGGTAACTTCTCTATGCCAACCTTTACAAGTCTCAATCATTTTTCAAAAATTTTTGAATGGTTTTTTGGCTTCCTTTGCTACACTGATATGGCGTCTGATCTTTGAACAGACTATAAATTTTTTGACATTATGCAATTATGTTAAACAAGTTTTTTTTCGGCATTCTTTATTGACACTTTTTTGTTTTTTGTTTTTTTTTTAATTTGAATTTGCATTTGAACTTGGATTTGAATTTGGATTTAGATTTGGATTTGTATTTGAATTTTGATTTGAATTTGGATTTGGATTTGGCTTTGAATTTAAATTTGGATTTGGCTTTGAATTTGAATTTGGATTTGAATTTGATGACTGCTGACTTTGTAACTTTAGCATATGAAGCAACCTTCACCCTCTTAGTGAAGTACTTGATAACCACGAAGATGAATTGGTATCGCTAGATGCTTTTGACGAGATCTACCCTATAACATTTATGCCCCACCTATAGAAGAGGCACATAAGTCTTGTCTTCCCTAATTTGGCATTTACGGTGTAACTGATGCCATTTCTTTTTCTTGGTAAACCAATAGCCCAAACCTCTTGATTAGCCTGTTAACATCCTGAATTATTGGGCCTATGTGTTTGGTGTGGGGATATGTTTAATGTGTTAAATTAAGTGTTAGGGGTTCAAATTGGGCTTAGGTTTGGGCCGAGGCTGTAGTTAAAATTCCTTGTTTGAACACTTTAGTGGAAAGCTTGTTAAGTTAAGGCATAACAGATATTAGCTGTGTTTTTAAAACACAAATGGGTTTGTGGCCCAGTGGCAAATGGCGCCACAATGAGGGAAGGGAGTTGGCGTCATTTGAAGGTCCAAGGTTCGAGTCACCTGATACCGTTTATTTTACAATTATTTTCGGCATTTACAAGAGCAGTAGTGGAGTTCGGCAATGATGCTTAAATTTAGGAATTTTTTAATGTGATAATAAGGTAGATAATGTGCTGATAAAGGAATGAAGAGGTTGTCTCATCCATGACATGACACTGTAATGAGTAGTCAGATGAGGATAAGGAGAAAATCAAGGAGTTATCTACAGGGCTAGGTGATGGCCGAAATTTTGACTCTAAGAGGAGTAAAGGAATCAGTTTCTTTATAGTTAGAGGTGCTAAATTCTCCCCTATTCCTTATTTAATTTTTAGCTTTCAGGAAGGGCACTTTCGGGTTTTGATAGGTAGGTACTGAAATTTCCTATAAATAGGGGTGGTAGCTCATCAATTCCGGCATTTGAACCCTACTCTTTTCTTATTTCCTTGTGCCAAAATTCTCAGTCTTCCTCTCCAATTTCTTTTCTTTTGATTTCTTCAAAAGCTGAAACCCTAAACTCTCTAGCCGAATAATCCCTATTCTTTTTGTCAATTTCTTCAACTAAAAGCTGAAACTACTTAGAATTCTTCATAATATCTTCTCTTCTTGATCTTTTCAAAAGCCAGAATCCCCTGGGAGTAGCCAAATTTTCTCTAGTAAGGTAAGTGTCGACTCTTGTTGTTCTTAAAATCTCGCTTTCAATTTTTGGAAGACAAAGCTGAAAAGCTAATGGTTTAATGGTTTCATGTATTTTATGTGTTTGGCGACATTCAAGAAGTGAAGTAGATCAAGTAGATCTAAAAGTAAGAAATTGGTAGTCTCCAATTTCGAGATTTCAAGGTTAAGATTTTGATTCTCCTTAAGAGTTATCAATCAATTTCTTTTTGTTATTCGTGCCTTTAACCAATCGTTTCGTTAAGCCATCATTATGGTACCTTCTGACCAAGATCATTCATGGACTCGAATGTTAGAAAATCAAAGGAGGGGTTGGATCTGTAGTCTCATTTCAAAGTTCAAGAAATGCAAAGGTTCATCTGCTCGTGATTGGCCACTGAGTTGTGGACCAGCTTCAGAATAGAATATTAGGCTATTAGCAACGTAGCGGTTTCTGATAGTGCCGACTTTGACAATATCATCTTGTCAGTAATCAGGTGTGTAGATCTTTATCACTTAATTCTCCTGTATAATATCTATTATGGGCTGAAAAGTCGGAAAAGGCTGTGTGATAGTCGAATAACCCGTGGGGTTTGGGCTAGGAACGCCAGGTACGTAAACATAGTTTTATCTCTATGTGTATTGATGTATGTGTTATCCTGTTATCCAGTAATTGGTTGAGTGCTTTTGATATGGCATGTGTGTATGCATGGGATATGGGTTTGATTTGATGAAGGGGAAGAGCATGTATTTAGGTTACAATAGTGATCGGTGGCTATGCCACGTTATCGTGATATCCTGATTCTTGAATATTATGATCGACGGCATAACTGTCAAATTGGCATGTAGAGGTTGGTGGGTTGATTGTAGAAATCCCCGAGGGGTGATGGTTGGTAATGGTCGGCGTGAAGAGGATGGACTCTTAGGTTTTGGGATGGGCCATATTGCATGACTTATTCTGTTGCCTTTGTGTATGGGCCAAGGCCCATAATGTGTTTGTGGGCCCAAGGCATTTATGCGATTTCGGGATTTGCACACTAAGTCTTTGTGACTCACCCTTTTGTTTTTCCCACTTTTCAGATGAGCAATAGTTCGTGGACATGGGAGCCGAGGCAGATTTGAGAGGCCATCAAGTCTTTTATCTTCCTAAACTATTTTCAGTTATCTTTTAAATTTTAATTTTGGGACATTTTTTTGTAATAAGGCCTCCATCACTTAGGGTTACTAGGTTTTAATAAACTTATGTTTTTTTTTCAAAGTCTTAATTATAAAGCAAAATGACAAACGGGCTTTTCAAACACGACCCACGCAAATGTTTAAAGTTATTTTCAAAATTTCACACTTAATTGATTATTTGAATATAATATACTAAGTTTTTCCAAAATCCTTCAGAGTAAAGTTTCCAAGATTTAACCCGTAACATGCCAAATTCGGTCTTAATGCATGGGCTGGGTTTGGGGTGTTACATTTTTGGTATCAGAGCCCAGTTCAAAACTCGACCTGTGAAATGGGTCCAGTAGTGATTTATAAAATAAATAAGAGTTTGAGAAAAGTTTGGTTGGGATATGGCCTTCGAGTCTACCGACACCCAATCCACCCAGGTAAAAACTCTAACTCTTGATGTGATATGCATGATGGGCTTGATGGGCCTTATGGAAGTAGACTGGTATGATAGGATTAATAGACTCTAAGTTTAGTTTAAACAACTCCTCAATTTCATAAGATTTAATCTAATGAAACATAACCGTGAACAAGTCACAGGGTTAGGGTGTGGTAACAAGCATACGCATGTCCAGGATTGGATCTAGGGAGAGCTTGGTACTTAAGCGGCCCTACTGGCCCACCTCCTCTTTTCTGGAATCCTACCTGGTGCGTAGTGACTGTTCACCTTAGATACGAGGACTTGTTGACAGGCCAAAAATCTATAACTAAAACTCGAAAGGGACCAGTCACCCTATTTTCTAAAATTACTAAAATACCCCTAGTTTGAAAAAATACCAAATTACTCCTGATTTGTAAAATGACCAAAATACCCTTTGATAGAAAAATGACCAAAATACCCCTGGTTTGTAAAATAACCAAAATACACTTAGATTGTAAAATTACCAAAATGCCCCTATTTTGTAAATCACCAAGATACCCTATTTTGGAAAATTACGAAAATACCCCTGTAGGATAAAATTACAAAAATACCTTTAGGTAGTGAAATGACGAAAATACCCTTATGTGATGAGTTCATGGATGCTACTTGTATGTTGGTGTGTATGAATGTTGAATGTGCATGGCTCCTAGAATTAGGAAGACTGAAACCTGTAGATATAGTCGCGAATTCGAAAGAACTACTATTAAAACTACTTTTCATAAAATTATTCGTGATTAAACAAAGTAAAAGTAGTTAATAATTCATAAAATTTCTAATCGATAAACGCCAACCTAAGAATGAGTACAAGGGTCGCGACGCTCGCGTGGTCATGGTAGGTAGGATGACCGTGTCGTAACCAAGAGGGTCTCAGCCACTCGTCAGAAACGAGATGCCGAATCTACCAACCGTGGAGGGAAAATTTTAGGATCGATCACGGAGATGATGCGGTATCTCAGGCGATGTTAAGGGTGTTGGAAAGGGTTGTTGAGGCAAGCATGGGCCTAGGAGCTCGAAAATCTGTGTCAGAACGACTGAAAGCCAATGGGGCAGAGATGTTCAAAGGAATTTTTGGAATAGCCCCAGTACAAATTGAGAAATCGTTAGAGGTGGTGAAACGATAATGGATGATCCGGATCTCATGGAGGAGAAAAGTGAAAAGAAGATCTCTCCTACGGATGAAACATACCGATGGTGGTCGCGGTTAAGGATGGTGCAGTGGCTGAGTATATCACCTGGGATTTCTTTAAAATGGTGTTCCAAAGTAGGTACATTAGGACAAGCTATGTGGATGCGCAGCGCAGAGCGTTTCTAAAATTGGTTCATGGTAGTAGGTCGGTGGCTGCGTATGAGGCAAAATTCTTGCGCCTTAGCCATTATGAATGAGGGATGGTGGCCACAGACCATGAACGTTGTGTTCAGTTTGAAGATGGTCTGGGAGATGATCTGTGTGTTTTGATAGCCCCACAGTGGGAAAGGGAGTTCATTGTCCTGGTGGAAAATGCTAAGATAGCTGAAGAGGTAAAGCGGACAGAGAAGCTAAACCGGGATAGAAGTGGGAATAAGAGGAATTTTAGACCATCAGGGTCAGCTGGACGTACTCAGAAAAAGTCTAGGTTGGATGGACTAAGTCGAGACTTCATCGCTAGCCGACGCAGTATGTGCTGCTCATCGATAAACCCCGTTGGGACGAGTGTTGGTCGAGTAGCAGAAAGTGTTTCAGGTGTGGATCTACGGACCATAAGATTAGAAACTATCCGCAGTAATGAGACAGTGAAGGGCCCATAGGCCAGGGGAATGTTCAGTCGAGTAGAAGAGGTCAACAGCCACAAAGAGGTCGTGGTCCAACTAGAGGTGGCAATGGTCGGGGTCATGGAGCATCGGGGAGAGGTGCAGCAAACACTGAGGTGAGACAGCCAGGGTTAGTCTATGCTGCCAGACGTCAAGAGGAGGCTGATGCACCGGATGTTATAACCGGTATATTTTTAATTTTTGACTTACCATACACTACCTTGATTGACATTGAGTCAACACATTCGTATGTAGCTAGTAGTGTATCTGGAATTTTAAGGTTAGAATCTGAGATTACCTCTAGGGCGATGACTGTAATTAGCCTGTTAGGACAATCTGTAGTAGTGGATAAACTCTATCAAGAGGTACTTTTAGAAGTTCAGGGAATAACCTTTCTAGCGAACCTGATGGAATTACCATTCGGGCAATTCGATTTAATTTTAGGCATGGATTGGCTGGTGAAGTATCAAGAAAACTTAGATTGTGCAGCCAAGTGTATGGTGTTAAAAACCCCTGAGGGAGGAGAAGTGTTGGTGATAGGAAAAAGGGGGAACTGTTTGTCGAATGTGGTGACTGCTCTAAGAGCAGAGAGGATGGTGAGAAAAAGATGTGAGGCAGTTTTAATGTTTGTTCAGGCTCTGGAAGCTAAGGACATAACTATTGGGGACGTTAGAACAGTGAAGGAATTTTCTGATATTTTCCCTGAAGAGCTTCCGGGATTACCTCCAGATCGTGAGGTGGAGTTTGGTATCGATCTTCTTCCTAGAATAGCGCCAGTATCTATTGCTCCATACAGGATGGTGCCGTAGGAGTTGGTGGAATTGAAAGTGTAAATCCAAGAGTTGTTGGATAAAGGGTTTATTCGACCAAGTGTGTCACCTTGGGGAGCGCCGGTGTTATTCGTTAAGAAGAAGGATGGTTCAATGCGTATGTGCATTGACTATCGCCAATTGAATAAGTTAACCATTTAGAACAAGTACCCGTTGCCTAGGATCAATGACTTGTTCAATCAGTTAAAGGGGGCTTCGGTCTTTTCAAAGATAGATTTGAGGATAGGATACCATCAACTTAGGGTCAAGGAAGCAGATATTCATAAGATGGCTTTTAGGACCCACTATGGTCACTACGAATTCATAGTGATGCCATTTGGGTTGACTAACGCACCAGCAACGTTTATGGATATGATGAACCAAGTGTTCCAACCCTACTTTGATCAGTTTGTCGTGGTTTTTATTGATGACATCTTGGTTTACTCAAGATCGAAAGAGAAGCATGATTCATATCTACGCGTGGTTCTACAGATTTTGAGGGAGAAGCAGCTTTATGCTAAATTCAACAAGTGCGAATTTTGGCTGAAGGAAGTTACTTTTTAGGTCAAGTGGTGTCGGCAGAGGGATTAGGTTGACCTCGTAAAATTGAAGCGGTGTTGGATTGGAAGCCGCCTAAGCCGGTGGCAGAGATTCGGAGTTTCCTTGGTTTAGCTGGGTATTACAGAAGATTTGTGGAAGGATTTTCTCTGATTGAGGCACCGTTGACTAAGTTGTTACGAAAAGGAGTTCCGTTTGTGTGGATTGATAAGTAACAAGATAGTTTTGAAAAGTTAAAAAGGATATTGACGGAGGTTCCGATGTTGATTCAACCGGAGACTGGGAAGAAATTCGTGATTTATTGTGATGCATCATATACGGGACTAGGATGCGTATTGATGCAAGATGGAAAGGTTATTGCGTATGCTTCTGGGCAGTTAAGACTACACGAATCAAATTATCCCACCTATGATTCGGAATTGATGGCAGTGGTATTTACTTTAAAGATATGGAGGCATTACCTATACGGGGAGAAAACTATTATTTATACCAATCATAAGAGCTTAAAGTACCTGATAACACAAAAGGAGTTGAATCTAAGGCAAAGGAGGTGGATAGAGTTGTTAAACGAATATGACTGCTCGATCGAGTACCACCCGAGGAAGGCTAACGTGGTGGCAGATGCTCTAAGTCATAAGGTGATCGCTGACTTGAGAGCAATGTTTGCTCACCTTAGTCTATATGAAGATGGGAGTTTATTAGCTGAACTCCAAGTAAAACCCTCTTGGGTTAGTCAGGTAAAGGAAAAGCAATAGACCGATGAGTTGCTTAAGGAGAAATGGCAGCTTATCTCCAATGATGGGCTAGTAGAATTTTGTGTGAACGAGGAAGGAATGTTATGTTTTCGAGGGAGGATTTGCATGCTGAAAGATCCAGAGTTGAGGCATATGATTTTGCATGAAGCGCATGAAGGTACATACGCTATGCATCCTAGAGGGAGTAAGATGTATCGGGATTTGCGAGATCAGTTCTGGTGGTCGGGTTTGAAGCGAGAGGTAATCGAATTGGTAAGTAAGTGTTTGACTGCTGCCAGAAAGCGAGCATCATTGCCATCGTGGTTATTACAATGGGGAAGATTCCACGATGGAAGTGGGAAAGGATCACAATGGACTTTGTTAGTGGGCTACCCTCATGCCTACTAAGAAAGACTCGGTTTAGTAATTGTAGACCGCTTGACGAAGTCTGATCATTTCATACCCGTACGTGTCAACTACTCTTTATAGAAGTTAGCTAAGTTATATATAGCGGAGGTAGTAAGGTTACATGGAGTACCAGTATCGATCATCTCGGATAGGGACCCTAGGTTCACCTCATGATTTTGGAAGGCATTGCATCAAGCGTTGGGGACGAAGTTGGATTTCAGTACAGCATTTCATCCTCAAACCGATGGACAGTCTGAGCGGGTGATTCAAATCTTGGAGGACATGTTGAGAGGATGTGTCATTGATTTCAGGGGTAGTTGGGAAGGGTTCTTACCATTAGCAGAGTTTGCTTACAACAACAGCTACCAGTCTAGTATTCAGATGGCACCCTATGAAGCTTTGTATGGGTGAAAGTGTCGTACTCCTACCTGTTGGACGGAATTAGGGGAACGTCAAATTTTGGGACCGGAGTTGGTGATCGAGACAGAAGAGAAGGTTGAGTTAATTCGGGCTTGACTAAAGGAAGCGTCAGACAGGAAGAAGTCTTATGCTAATTTAAAATGTAGGGATATAGAATTTGCTGTGGGTGACAAGGTTTTCTTGAAGGTATCACCTTGGAAGAAAGTACTAAGGTTTGGACGGAAGGGTAAGTTAAGTCCTAGATTTATTAGACTGTACCGAGTGTTAAAATGAGTAGGACCAGTAGCATACCAACTAGAGTTACCTCCAGAGTTAAGTCAAATTCACGATGTATTCCACATCTCTATGCTGAGATGATACCGTTCGGATCCATCCCATGTGGTGTCAATAGAGGAAATCAAAGTGAGACCTGATCTAACCTTCAAAGAGGAACCGGTGGAAATTCTAGATCGTGATGTCAAGGTGTTGTGAAGGAAAACAGTTCTGTTAGTGAAGGTGCTATGGCAAAACCACAGTTCTGAAGAGGCTACGTGGGAACCGGAGGAAGCGATGCAGCAACAGTACCCCCATCTTTTTTGACCAAGTAATTTTGAGGTCGAAATTTCTTTAAGGGGGTAGAACTGTAACATCCTGAATTATTGGGCCTATGTGTTTGGTGTGGGGATATGTTTAATGTGTTAAACTAAGTGTTAGGGGTTCAAATTAGGCTTAGGTTTGGGCTGAGGCTATAGTTAAAATTTCTTGTTTGAACACTTTAATGGAAAGCTTGTTAAGTTAAGGCATAATGAGATATTAGTTGTGTTTTTAAAACACAAATGGGCTTGTGGCCCAAAGGGCAAATGGCACACAATGAGGGAAGGAGTTGGCATCATTTGAAGGTCCAAGGTTTGAGTCACCTGTACCATTTATTTTAATTATTTTGGCATTTACAAAGAGCAAGAGTGGAGTTCAAGAATGATGCTTAAATTTAGGAATTTTTTAATGTGATAATAAGGTAGATAATGTGCTGATAAAGGAATGAAGAGGTTGTGTCATCCATGACACTGTAGATGAGTAGTCAGATGAGGATAAGGAGAAAATCAAGGAGTTAACTACAGGGCTAGGTGGTGGCCAAAATTTTGACTCTAAGAGGAGTAAAGGAATCGGTTTCTTTATAGCTTAGAGGTGTCGAATTCTCCCCTATTCCTTGTTTAATTTTTAGTTGTTAGGAAGGGCACTTTCGGGTTTTGATAGGTAGGTACCAAAATTTCCTATAAATAGGGGTGGTAGCTCATTAATTCTGGCATTTGAACCCTACTCTTTTCTTATTTCCTTGTGCTGAAATTCTCAGTCTTCCTCTCCAATTTCTTTTCTTTTGATTTCTTCAAAAGCTGAAACCCTGAACTCTCTAGCCGAATAATCCCTATTCTTTTTGCCCATTTCTTCAACTAAAAGCTGAAACTACTTAGAATTCTTCTTATTATCTTCTCTTCTTGATCTTCTCAAAAGCCAAAATCCCCTAGGAGTAGTCGAATTTTCTCTAGTAAGGTAAGTGTCGACTCTTGTTGTTCTTAAAATCTCTCTTTCGGTTTTTGGAAGACAAAGCCGAAAAGCTAATGGTTTAATGGTTTCATGTATTTTATGTGTTTGGCGACATTCGAGAAGCGAAGTAGATCAAGTAGATCTAAAAGTCGAAAATCGATAGTCTCTGATTTTGAGATTTCAAGGTAAGGATTTTGATTCTCCTTAAGAGTTATCAATTGGTTTCTTTTTGTTATTCATGCCCTTAACCAATCGTTTCGTTAAGCCATTGTTATAGTACCTTTTGACCAAGATCATTCATGGACACGAATGTCAGCAAATCAAAGGAAGGGATTGGATTTGTAGTCTCATTTCAAAGTTCAAGAAACGTCGCAAAGGTCTCATTGCTCGTGATTGGCCACGGGTTGTGGACCAACTTTAACAAAATCTTAGGCTATTAGCAACGATAGCGGTTTCTGATAGTGCCGACTTTGACAATATCATCTTATCAGTAATCAGGTGTGTAGGTCTTTATCACTTAAGTCTCTTGTATAATATCTATTATGGGATGAAAAGTCGGAAAAGGCTGTGTGATAGTCGAATAACCCGTAGGGGTTGGGCTAGGAACGCTAGGTACGTAAACATAGTATTATCTCTAAGTGTATCAATGTATGTGTTATCCTGTTATCTAGTAATTGGTTGAGTGCTTTTACTATGGCATGTGTGTATGCATGGGATATGGGTTTGATTTGATGAAGGGGAAGAGCATGTATTTAGGTCACAATAGTGATCGGTGGCTATGCCACGTTATCCTGATATCCTGATTCCTTAATATTATGATCGACAGCATAACTGTCAAATTGGCGTGTAGAGGTTGGTGGGTCGATTGTAGAAATCCTAGAGGTGTAATGGTTGGTAATGGTCGGCGTGTAGAGGATGGACTCTTAGGTTTTGGGATGGGCCATATTGCATGACTTATTCTGTTGCCTTTGTGTATGGGCCGAGGCCCATAATGTGTTTATGGGCCCAAGGCGTTTATGTAATTTCGGGATTTGCACTCTGAGTCTTTGTGACTCACCCTTTTGTTTTTCCCACTTTTCAAATGAGTAGTAGTTTGTGGACATGGGAGCCGAGGTGGATTCCAGAGGCCATCAAGTCCTTTATCTTCCTAAACTATTTTTAGTTATCTTTTAAATTTTAATTTTGGGACATTTTTTTTGTAATAAGGCCTCCATCACTTAGGGTTTTATATTATTTCTTTTTGCTAGGTTTTAATAAACTTATGTTTTTTGTCAAAGTCTTAATTATAAAGCAAAATGACAATCGGGCTTTTCAAACATGACCCACGCAAATGTTTAAAGTTATTTTCAAAATTTCACACTTAATTGATTATTCGGCTATAATAAACTAAGTTTCTCCAAAATCCTTCAGAGTAAAGTTCCCAAGATTTAACCCGTAGTATACCAGATCCGGTCCTGACGCATGGGTCGGGTTTGTGGTGTTACAGCCTGACCATCGTTGAACTATTACCATGGGTTCTTTAAACATCATACCCACATTTCAAGCCTGGTGTTCCTCAATATGATTGTGCGAAAACATCTTGGAATTCTTGAAAATAGCTCAATGATGTCTCACCTTATTTCAGTGGTGAGTTAGGCTTCGATCTTTACCCCTTTCCTAAGCTCGCAACGTCCACTGACCCTTTGCAAAGTAGAGTCTATTTTCATTTGTTCTACTATCCTTAACAAATCAAAAGATAGGCTAGAATCTCTGTCATCTTCAAAGTCCTTAGATCCCTTAAACCCATATCTCATTCAAAAAGGGAGTCTGTAACAATCTCGCTTATGTCATTGATATCTGGGTACCTAGGTACAAAGGCAATCCAAAGAATAAATAATTCTAAGGATAATTATTTGTATGGTATGCTCATGAATAAAGAATGAGAGAATATTCTAAAAAAATCAAAAGAATGTATAGTATGAAATGGAAAGAATGAAAAAATATTTGCTTAAAAAATGCATTTTATTGAAATAAAAATTCTGGACGCAAGCCCATTCCACAAAAGGATTCTTATTGCCTCTAGGCTTAAAGCAACAAGCATGTTTTGAATATTACTCTAGATTAACCTTAAAAATACAGGAATCCCTTCCACAGTCCCATTGTCTAAAATCTTCCCAAGTATGTAAGGGCTTGGAAACTTTTATTCCCAATTCTCTTTTCGGATATGTCATTAGTGTTTAGATTCACTGATATTCCCTCCAAGCCTCTGACTTCTTCAGGAATTGCAACTCTTCTACCTCCACTTTCAACTACCATATCCGAGTAACTAGATTCTGAGGAATCGTCGATTTTCATGACTCCCCTTTTAATGAGCCTTTCGACCAACTTTTTAAATGTAGTGCAGTTTTCAATTGAATGCCCCGTTATTCCCGCATGGTACTCGCATTGGGCATTCTCATTATACCATTTTGAGTACGGAGGTTGCACAGGTTTCGAGTAGAACGGAGACACTACATGTACATCAAAAAGATTATGATATAGCTTTTATATTTTATCGGGATAGGCACGAATGGAGGCCTTTCTGTATTTGGCCTCGAGTTGGATTCTTTCCTTGAAGAGCCTTGATGCGCACTCAGGATATTTACCTCATTTTCCTAATTTCTCGAAGTTGATCTTTTGGTGCTTTCTCCCACTTCTATCTTTCCGCTTTTATAGCATTCTCAATGATCTCACCGGATATTACCATATCTGAAAAGCTTACGGTGGCACTTCCCAACATATAGTTAATGAACGGGGCCTTCATAGTATTAATAAAGAGCATCGTGATTTCTTTTTCAAGTAGAGGTGGCTGGACTTGTATAGCAACTTCCTTCCATCTTTGAGCATACTGTCGAAAACTCTTGTTTGTTTTCTTCTCCATATTCTGCAAAGTGATTCTATCAAGGGTCATATCTGTTACATGACTATACTGCTTCATGAAAGCTTGAGCTAAATCTCTCCATGAACTAATCTTGGTACAACTCAACTGGTTATACCATTTGGACGCTACCCCAATTAGACTGTCTTGGAAGCAGTGGATTAGTAATTGATCATTATTGACATGCCCAGTCATACGTCTACAGAACATAGTGATATGAGCTTCAGGACAACTATTTCTGTTGTACTTCTCAAACTTTGGCATTTTGAATCTGTGGGGAAGTACTAAATCCAGAACCAAGCTTAGATCCTTAGCATCGATCCCTCTATAATTATCAGCGCTTTCCATTGCTCTGAATTTTCCTTCCAGACATTTATATCGGTCCTCTAACCACTTTTGTGATTCCATTCTTGCTCTTTCTCTTTCTGCTGTATTATCTAGATCGGGAAAAGCGAGATTGGCGTGATTACCTCCGAGTAAAGCCCGATCCAGCTTTGGGAATTCACCCAGATTGAAGCCCAAGCCCAAAACTGCTATGGCCTCGATCATAACAGATGGTTTCTACAGATATACCTCAAGTGGTGTTTGAGCATTGGCAGGGATAAAACTAAGAGGATATTCATTATCCATGATGCCTTTCCCTTTTTCCATCCTTCCTACCAGCAGTTGGGACAATTGAGCCATCATGTTTCTTTGTGACTCCATCATTTGATCTTTAATCTCTTGTTGGATCTTAACTAGATGCTCTTGCATCTGTTCTTGCATTTGTTCTTGTATATCATTTTGCATTTGCTCTAATTTTTCTAGTCTTTTGTCCATTGACTTGGTCTTTTTCCTTGTGCCGTAGGGATGCGTATTTGGTTTGGTTTTGTCGGTTTCCAGGTTACTGAAATAATTTTAAATAATTAGAGTCTTTCTACAAATTTTAATGCATGTGATGTAATACAATTCAAATGTATGAAATCCAATGCAAATGCATGGAATGAATGCAAATAGAAAGAGAGGCGTTGATTTTGAATTCAATTCCATTAGAAGAACTTTTCTAGAAAATAAATTTATTTACATAAAACGGATTACATATGTGGCTTTGTCCTCATAGTTCGGGTGAAGACACCAATCCTTTTCTTCGTATCCGGATGTTATGGTCGTGTCCCGTGAACTTTCTTAATAGATGCATCTTCTAGCTCCTTGTTGTTTGATCCAGGCCATGACTCTTCACTCACCTATTCCCCGTGATGCTCATAAGCTTCTTTAAGAAAGTCGAGACATGATGGCTCTTGAATAGTCTTTGTCGGCTTAAATCCTCGGGCAAAGTCTTGTATTCTTCTGCGGACCATCATCCTTCTCTAGTTATTTTATTTGGACTATATTCAAATGACCGCATTATAATCCACTTTATCAAGCAATCCATTTCCTTATGACAAACTCTTCTATTTAGCAATTTAATATTAATCAACACCTTCTTTCTATGATGATGCAATGCAATGCAAAACAAAAAAAAACACATTAGTGTAAGAGAAATAAACAAAATAGAACACATGTCCGGGTGACCACTAGGGTTTGGCGTGGCTCTATCTAGGGTAGGTTCCTAGGTCTTTCTATATGTGGTTTGGTTCTAAAGAGGGGGTACCTGAACCAGTAGATTCCTCAATCCTCACCCATTATAGGCTCATATGGATCAAGTTTAGTTTAGGGGAATACATTTCCCTATGGCCATACGGAGATGAAAATCTCACGAAGCACATAAGTACAGATATATCCCGGAAGCAGTCCACTAGCCCATGCTGAGGTGAAAACCTCACGAAGGCATAGTTTCTCACACCCACTTAAAGGTGTAACCATAATAGTCATGCAATGTAGATGCAAAGTATTTTACCAAAACTCAACATCATAGTACCAGAAAATGTATCAAAAGAAACATAATTTTTAAAAACAATTTTCCAAATTTTCAATTAAAATGACAAAAATTAATCAATCTATGGCCTAACTTTCAACCAGTCTCCCCAGTGGAGTCACCAAGCTGTCGAAACCATTTTTAAAATTTGGAAAATAGAGTCGACTTTAAAATGCATGGAGTCACCACCGATCTTTTTTGTTTTGGTGTAATCGGATCACCTCATAAAATGTTTCATATTTAAAAATTAATTTTGGCCTGCGTAAATTAAAAAATGGGTTCGAGAGTCGGTTACATATAAGGAAGAGTTATCATCTTCGTACGCCCAAAATTGGTACCAAATTGATTAAATGTTGTCCTAACGTCGAAAATTTGAAAAGTTTTGAAAATGTTTTTTTTTAAAACGGGTGGAATATTCCAAATGTAAGATTCATTCGCTCTAAAGAAACTAAATAACCCAGTACGTTAGGATGCAATATCTTAGACCCTCAAAGTCGAGATCATCTTATTTTTTTCAAAATCATGCGATTAAAAAGGATATTAATTCTTTTGGTCAAACGAAGAAACCGCAACCCAATACGTTAGGGTACAATTTCTCGGATTTCCAAAACATCAAATATCACTTTATTTTGAAAATCTTTTGTGTAATCAAAAATGTATTTTATTTGAGAAAAGAACAATTAAATTAACCTAGAATTTGTACTATTATTAACAATAAGATATAGAGTTATGTATGGAATCATGCCAATAATAACATAAAAATTTATATGAAAATAATAAGAAACCAAATTAATGCACATATGACATAAAACTTAACAATTTATATATGATAAAAGTTCTCAAAATAAACAAAAATACGAATAAAGTTGAAACATTAAAATATATAAATTATTTAACTAAATTTATAAAAATAGACACATATAGATAAGTTTAAAATAAAATATATATAACAATAATAAATCTATATTGAAGAAAAATTTAATACAAACAAATATATATTTACATAAATAAATAAAATTTAAAATAAATAAAAGATAATTTAAAATTAAGTATTTGCATGATATATATGTAACAAAAAATAAATGGCAATATATAAATATATACATAAAACAATATATATATAAAAGGAAAATGATTTAAATAAAATTTTATGTAAAAACATTTGTACATGCAATATAATAATAATATTTTATAGTCCAAATTATATTAATTTTGAATCGTATAAATATTTAAAAGAAGAATTAAAATAAACATTTTTTATATACAAGAAAATAGATCATATAATAAAATACATATAAGTAATTTGAAACATATTAAAATTAATAAATTAATTCAAAATAATTTATTAAAACCAACCAAACAATTAATTTAATAACAACATAAAACAACTCAATTGAACAAAATCAAAAGGTTAATTTATAGACAACAAAACTATTAAATATAATAAGGATTTATGTGTAATGCATTCAAGTGATCAGGGATTAAAAGTACAAATAATCTCATGGCCAAAACGTAGCATACTAATCGGATAAGATTGAAAATACAAGCAAATTACAGAAATAAATTGAAAAGCAAAAGAAATTGAATAATGGATCTAATCGAAAGACGGTACAATAAAGGAGGACCAATTATACAAATATTCCATTCTCACAAAAGACACGCGGATCTCATGGTTTTGAATTGGATCGGGTCGAGGCAATTTCGTACGGCGCCGTTTTGAGACTATTGGATTGAGTCTAAATGGTAACGTTTCATTAATAAATTATAACCCTAAAAACGAACCGAAACCATGATTATCAGCCCCAAATCCTTTTCCTAAAATAAAACCCTAGCCTTCTATGTGTTTGCTCTCAGCCGCATCTAGGAAACCCCCCCATTCTACCACTAAAACACCATTGTATTCGGCGAAAAGTGATACACGAAGATCCGATATGATTTTATATGCGTCGATTCACCTTGCTCTCAAACCAGATCCTTATCTAACTCGATTGCGACGGAGAAGACGAAGATCGAAAATGGTAAACACTTTTTTCCTCTTTTTTTCCCGCATGCATATTCAAAATAAAAGAAAATAAAAAAACTCTAGATTTAAAGATGAAATCACCTCATTTTGATTCTTGTTTTTCGATTTCATATTCTTTTTATTTTTTTTTTCTATCCTCCATGAAAAAAATAGTGTACAATATTCGGCCTTTTTTATAGCCAAAAAAGAAACGAGATACATATTTTTTTGAATAATTTCTATTGTATTCTACACTATTCTGTGGTTCTTGCTACTATTTTTCACTTTACATTGCGGTACAACTCGAAGGGCATCCCCTATCGATCTTTGGCGCTGCTGCGTGATGGCCGCTAGCGTGGATGCACGCGGGGCACACTTGGTAGAGATCTGCAGCGCACAAAAAAATCTGGAAACCTCTAGTGTTTCCTTTGGTTATGATTTGTTTCGGGCTGGGGTCTAGTTCTGGGCTCCACTTGGGTTTTGGGCTCGGGTTTAGGAATTTTTGTATTTGGGCTGTTATTTGTTTAAATTATTGGGTTTATAATTGTATTTGGACTATAATATTTATTCGACTATTTTTTTTTTTTTTTGTTTTATTGGGTTTATTTTGTTTAGTTTATTTTTGGTTTTAAAATGGGCCGGGCGAAATGGGCCTATTACAACTGCCAACAACCCAAAATTAATACTAACGAAAAGACTACATCGATTTAGATCAGCTTTAAAAATTTACCCCTATCCTGTGCAAAACCTCACTACCGCTACCAAGCAAAGACGAAGAGAGAAAATTATGACAAAAATCAAAAGGAAAAGAAAAAGGAAATTTTGATAGAAGGAAAACAAGAAACGTCAAAAAGCGAGAGAAGTTTTAGGAAAAAAATAATATAATATAATTAAATCAAAGTTTTAACAAATAATCCTAACTCCCCCCACTACCTCACTAGCAACCCAACTAACTCAGAATTTCACATCCATCGAACCTCTATCACACAACCAAAGCAAAAATTATCATTCCCCCTCACACTGGGGCTCGAACATGGGACCTTAGGCAAGTTAACGCCTTACCACTTAAACTAGCAGGCTCATTCTAATATAAGTTTACCAAAGATAAAATATAAGCCCAATCACCAAGGCATAGGCTAAGATAAAAAACAACATAATTTCTAATAGTGGGACTTGAACCCAAGACCTCAAACACAAACCCATATCACTTAACCACTGAAACAAATACTTATTTATTTATCAGAATTCACAAAAATAAAGTTAAATAAATTAGGGCGTTACAAATGATATGTGATTGGTTCATGTTTATTGTCATTGGTTTACTGATACACTGTTATTGTTACTCGTACCACTGTGTTTCTGATTGCATGACTAGTATGACTACTGTTACTAATAAACTGAATACATGTCATACATGGACACTACTATTGTTAATCTAAATACATGTTAAGTATGTCTACTATTTCTGTATTGTATTGTTACTTTTATGTCATACTGCATTGCATGGGGTGGGACAATTGAGAAGAGGAAGTATTGGTAGTTTATCTACAAACACTGGTGGTTTGTCCACAAATTTACTGTCAGCTTTTATCTACAAACTCGTTGTGTATTCACAACCTATTGGCAGCGTATTAACCTACAAACACAAGTGGTTTATCCACAAATTTACTAGTAGCTTTTATTTGCAAACCCATTGTGCATTCACAACCTACTGACAGTGTATTAACTTGCAACACTAATGGTTCATCCACAAGCTGGAGTGTTTGGGTTAAAAGAGTATTAAAGAACTCTTACTGTGGAGTGTAGCAGTGGGGTAGGACTTTTTTTCTGTTAAAATGAAATTGCATTGTATTGACATTCATAAGCATGCATGAATGAACTGTAAAAATCCTATTATATTGTATGATTGTTACTGCACTGAAAATTGTTATAATGTATGCTTTGTAATGTTTTGCACTAGTTTAATTCCATCTCTATAGATACCCACCAGGATAGGATGCGGACACCGCTCAGATTTATTTTTTTATTAAAATATTTTAGACTTATAATTTGATATTTTATTATTCAGAGATTGTAATGTTTTATTTTAGAACTGTGACATGAGACTTAAGATTTAGGGGGTTTATAGCATGCATGACATTTTATTTGATGTTAGGATGTTAAAATATGCACTATAATTAACTATGCATGAAATATGGTTTTTTTACTAGAACTAGATTTATTATCACTTTTTCGCTACTTAATTACAACTAAAAATCCAACCTCAAAAACTTTTGGATCGTGGGTTTATTAGACCCAGTGTTTCTCCGAGGGGAGCTCCGATCCTATTTTTGAAAAGAAAAATGGCTCTCTAAGGCTTTGCATAGACTATTAGTAGTTGAATAAACTGATTGTTAAGAATAAACACCCCTACTTAGGATAAACGACCTATTTGATCAATTCCTAGGTGAAACGATGTTTTCTAAGATAGATTTAAGGTATGGTTACTATCAACTAAAGGTAAAGGACTCGAATGTGCCTAAAACTGCGTTTAGAACTCGATATTGCCACTATGAATTCCTTATGATGTCTTTCAGTTAAACCAATGCTCCGACCGCTTTCATGGACATAATGAACCGAGTGTTCCAATTCTTCCTTGATCAATTCATCATTATATTCATCGATGATATCTTAGTCTATTCAAGAACCAAAATCGAACATGATGAACACCTTAGAAAGGTCCTGCAAAACTTTCGAGAAAAAAATTGTATGCCAAACAAAGTACAAGTACTGGCTTAAAGAGGTTATGTGTCTATGACATGTTGTATCCATAGAGGGTATCCGAGTAGATTCGAAGAAGATAGAGGCCATTCTAGAATGGAAACAACCCAAAAATGTTTCTAAAATCCAAAGTTTGCTTAGTTTAGTTGGGTACTATCGTAGATTTGTTGAAGGGTTATCTTTAATAGCCACACCCCTAATCAAGTTATTGAGGAAGAATGTTTAGTTTAAGTGGACGGATGATCTACAAGTGAGCTTTGAAAACCTAAAGGTTGTGTTAACTAAAGCTCTAGTGTTACTTTAGCGTGAATTGTGAAAAGAGTATGTGGTGTACAGCGATGAGTCCTACATTGGCCTTGAATGTGTGTTGCTGCAAGCTGGAAAAATAGTTGCATATGTGTCAAGGCAGTTGAAACAACAAGAGTGCAACTACTCGACTAATGATCTAGAGTTGGCAGAAATGGTATTTGCACTGAAAATTTAGAAGCACTATTTGTATGGTGAGAAGTGGTATATCTATACCGACCATGAAAGTCTCAAGTACCTTTTCACCTAGAAAGAATTGAACTGGAGGCAATGGAGGTGGAAAAAACTATTAAGGGATTATGATTGTGTAATTAAATATCACCTTAGAAAAGCCAATGTAGTGGCAGACGCCCTAAGTAAGAAGTAGATGACTGATTTTAAAAGCAGTGTTTGCTAGATTAAGTCTAGTGGATGATGGAGCTTACTAATCGAGCTACAAGTGAAACCGACCTTATCTAATGAAATCAAGGCCAAACAACCCTTAGATATGTCTTTGTTATTGTAAATTAAGTAATTAGAGGGCAGCAAAGCTAAAGACCTTGGGTTTAATGACAATAGTATTCTGTGCTTCCAAGGGAAGTATTGTGTGCCTCCAAAAGAGGTATTGTGCGCCAAATAACAAGGGACTAAAACATACCATATTTTGGGAAGCACATGCTAGCCCTTATGTCATGCATCTTGGAGGGAATAAGATGTATTGATATGTAAAGGAATTGAAAGGGTGGCCTGGACAGAAATGAGACGTGACAAAATTTGTAGCTAAGTGCCTAAATGTGTCAGCAAGTGAAAACTAAACACCAGTTTCCTTTCGGCTTACTTCAGCTAATCAAAATACGTTAATGGAAGTGGGAGCGAATAATGATGGACTTTGTTAGTGGGTTACCCTTAACACCCAGTAAGAAAGATTCAATTTGGGTGATATTAGACCGATTAATTAAATCAACTCATTTCTTACCTACTCCCACGGGCTATTCTTTACAAAAGCTGGTTAAGTTGTATATTTTGGAAATTGTAAGACTTCATGGAGTGCCATTCTCAATCATATCAGATCGAAATCCTCATTTTACATCTCGATTCTGAAAAAAGCTTCACGAGACACTGGTACTCATTTGGATTTTTGTACTAACTTTCATCCGCAAACTGACGAACAATTCAAACGAGTTATTCAAGTATTAGAAGATATGCTAAGAGGTTGCATCATTGAATTCTGAGGTAGTTGGGAGGACCATTTGCCTCTACCATAATTCACCTATAATAATAGCTTCTTATCGAGTATAGAAATGGCACCCTTTGAAGCCTTGTATGATCGAAAGTGTCGAACATCACTGTTGGACTGAACTAGGAAAAAGGAAAATTTTGGTTCTAGAAATGGTATAGGAATTTGAGAGGAAAATTAAATTGATTCAAGATAGACTGAAAGCGGCTTTGGATAGACAGATTCATAAGTGGACCTAAAAACAAAAGACATTGAATATAGTATTGGAGATCAAGTTTTTAAAATAGTGTCCCTTGGCAGAAGGTGTTGAGATTCAGGAGAAAGGGTAAGTTAAACCCTAGGTTCATTGGACCTTATAGAATTCTTAAAAGAGTCGGTCCAGTAGCGTATCTATTAGAATTGCCTCTAGAACGGGATCGTATTCATGATGTATTTCACGTCTCCATGTTGAGACGTTATCGATCCAACCATTCCCATATCGTTCCTATAGAAAAGGTTGATGGGAGATTGGATTTATCCTTTGAGGAAGAACCCGAACAAATCCTAGATCGTGAGGTAAAGGTTCTGAGAAGGATACAAATCCCTCTTATGAAAGTTCTATGGTAGAAATGTTTCATCAATAATATCGCATTTGTTCAAACCAAGTAAATTTCGAGGATGAAATTTTTTAAAGGAGGGGAGAGTTGCCACACCCTAAAATATAGGGTGTTAATTGAAATAACAACCAAGGAATTGAGTAGGCTTGATGGTTAAGTAGTCAGTGCACTCATTAGAGATCTTAAGTTTAAGCCACTCCTCTTCCATTTCTTTTTCTTTAATTTTCAACAAACTATGATAAAAACCATACTAAAATAGATAATATTTAAAGTAAAAACTAAATAAGAAATAGGCTTGCATACATGAGTTCTTGCCTCTCCATCCCAAAATCCATTTTATTTTTGGCAGCAAGGGTAAATTACCATGCAGCCCCCTAAACATTTCAAAACCCTAGCCATTTAGCCCTTTTCCTAATTACAATTGAATTATAACTTCCTTTTTCCAAACTAAACTAAATTTTTGCTTTCTTTTTCCCTATTTCTTCTCCTATTTCTTTTCATCTTCTTCTTTGTGAAATATTTTCTCTTCATTTTGGAAATTATTTTTGCTTCCCAAATCAAAGGAAATTCCCATTTGAATTATTTTTTACCGATCGTCGATTTTGCCATTGAAAGCATCCATTTCTTTTCATCCAAGATCGGTAAGTATGCCTCTTTTTCAATGATCAAATCTCGTAATTCTCGTAGCAGTACTGAACGACGTAAATATTTATTCGATCAGATAATTTTTTGCATATTCTTGCCTAAATCTTGAGTAAATCTTGTCAATCTTGAAAAAAAATCATTAACTTGAGTATAAATGTCATTTGAATTACTTGTTTAGGTGGATTGAATCAAATTTGATCGTGAGGAGTGTCAATCGGGCTTCTGGTGAAAGGTGTGTTCTTTTACATGTGAATCAAGGAAAATCATGTCTAGGAATAGGGCTACACAGTCTCCCACACGTATGTGTGGACCACATGGGTGGAACACATGATCCCTCACACAGCCATGTGCCTTGGAAACCCTAGTCTAGTTCGAATCTCACACAGCCATGAACCAGCCACACAGCTGTGTCCCTCTTATTGGTTAACTTTGCAATTGCCATATGGCCATAGTTTGTAACACGGCTTGACCATACAACCATGGAACCCCTCCACACGGCCATGTGACCCTCGATTTAAAATTGTAACTAAAATTTTGTAAATTGATCAATTTAGTCCTCAATAGTCCCTAAATCATTTTTAGTGTTTTGTCTCATTCAATTGAGTATTTGATATTATGAATAGTGTTGGAATCCATGATCTGATTGTCTAAATTGTTACTGTCCATGCATGATATGTGATTGGTTCATGTTTACTGTCATTGGTTTACTAATAAATTGTTATTGTTACTTGTACCGTTTTGCTTTTGATTGCATGATCAACATGACTATTGTTACTAATAAACTAAATACATGTCATACATGGACACTAATATTGTTAATCTGAATACATGCTAAGCATGTCTACTATTTTCTTATTGTACCATTACTAGCATGTCACACTGCATTGCATGGGGTGAGACAATTGAAAAGAGGAAGTATTGGCAGTTTATTTGCAAAC
Organism: Gossypium rotundifolium; assembly: GCA_025506655.1. Classification (NCBI taxonomy): domain Eukaryota; kingdom Viridiplantae; phylum Streptophyta; class Magnoliopsida; order Malvales; family Malvaceae; genus Gossypium; species Gossypium rotundifolium. The sequence goes on along the minus strand of CP106731.1, from coordinate 117,649,766 downwards.
ACCGGTGATTTATCCACAAATTTAGTAGCAGTTTTTATTTGCAAACCCATTGTACATTCACAACCTATTAGCGGCGTATTAGCCTACAAACACAAGTGGTTTATCCACAAATCTACTGGCAACTTTTATCTGCAAACCCATTTTGCATTCAGAACCTATTGGCAGCATATTAACCTGCAACACTAATGGTTCATCCACAAGTTGGAGTTTTCGGGTTAAAAGAGTTTTGGGAACTCCTACTGTGGAGTGTAGCGGTGGGGTAGGACCTTTCTTTTCTGTTAAACTGAAATTGCATTACATTGGCACTTATAAGCATGCACGAATGAACTGTCACAATGCTACTATACTGTATGATTGTTACTGCACTGAAAACTATTATAATGTATGCTTGGTAATGTTCTGCATTGGTTTACTTTTGATAGAACTCACACTGAGCTTCCCAGCTCACTATCCGTTAATTACATCTTTATAAATAACCACCAGGTTAGGACGCGGAGATGACATCCAGAGAGACACGACTCAATTTTGTTTTTTTCTTTTTTTATTTATAATATTTTAGAGTTATAATTTGATATTTTATTATTCAAATTCTGTAATGTTTTAGTTTTGAATTGTGGCATGAGACTTAAGATTTGGGGTTTCTATTGCATGCAAGACATTTTATTTGATGTTAGAATGTTGAAATATGCATTATAATTAGCTATGCACGAAATATGATTTTTACTAGAACTAGGTTAATTATCACTTTTCCGCTGCTAAATTATAACTAAAATTTTAAGTAATATATAAACTACTAATTAGCTAAGATTTCAAAAATAATCACCATTTCATAGGAAAGTTAATCTAAACCGTTTTTGACTACTTATGGTTTTTTTCTAAAAATAGAATAAGTTTTCTTGTATAATAAACAAATGTTTTAATGTGACTGTTTTACAACTCCAATACTTTATTGTTTTAAAACTCCAATACTTTACTAGGACATTGTAACACCCTAAACCCGGCCTAGACATTATGGCCGAATCTGGGAGTGTTACGGGAAGGGTTTTAAATCACATCTTTTAAGTTAAAATGTATCGTATTATTTGTTTACCAAACGGAGTATTTATATTCCGTTTAAACTTGTGTTTATAATCTTACTTGAAACCATTATAAGTTATCAAGAATTTGCAGCGAAAGTTTGAAAATCATTTTATTCGAAACCCAAACTCGTGTTTCCAAAAAACCATCTGTTTGCGTAAAGTGTTTTTGTCAAACATTGCGAGAAAGAAAGCAAAAAAATCCATATCCAAAATTTAAAACCATTCAGTCCAGAGAGTCCCAAAAATTACAAACTCTCAAGAAAACCAAAATTTAAAATAAAATCGTTATTACTAATAAAAATAATTTTTCGAAAAGTGGTCACCGTTGAGCCTCCGTTGAAACACCCCAAACCCGGCCCACAAGCCCTGACCGAATCTGGTATGCTTCTAAAGAAAAACCTTTCAAATTCTATTTGGGCTTTGCCAAAAACTTATGTGTTTTTGAAAACAGTTGATTTGGGTTGGGCTTAAAGTTTAAAAACCCGTGTTGAGTAGGTGTTAAAAAAATTTGTTATTTATACTTAAGAAAATTTTACTTTTAACTTTAATTGGATAATGATCGTATCATACTAAGTAATTTGAAAGCATGCATAACAATTTAACACTTTGGCCTTATTACATCAAATAAAAACTCAAGTAATTTAAAACTTAAATTTAAATAAAAATAAGACAATCTCGAGCTTTGCATGGCCTCCATCGAGCTCTTGCCGACCGGTCCATTATATGCGTGTCACCGAAAAATAGTCCCACAAGGGTGAGTCAAATAGACTCAATGTGTACAATCAACACTAAGTCTCAAACAGATTCGTGCATGTCACATCATACATATTCACATAGCATTTATATAGAATGATGCAATTCCGAACCCAAGCCTATATAACCATCCGCTACACATCACCCGTACCAACCATCACACCGTGGGGACTACTAAGTTAACCCTCCATCCGCTACACACCATTGAAGGCAGTCGCTGCAATCGACGTGCTCATCGCCCTTATAATTTCGTGGCATAGCCACCATGTATATATATTCGTGACATAAGTCACCACATTCATATATTGTGACATAAGTCACCACATTCGGATATTGTGACATAAGTCACCACATTCACATATTGGGGTATAAAACCACCAATTCACTTCCCCTTTACATATCACCCATATGCCCCATTTCATGCAAAACATGCAAAAATTATGCCTTATGCTTTATTCACATTCTTATAGTTGCACTTATGTGTCATAATAAATCGTATTATATTCCTAGTAGGAGTAGGAAAAACGTACTTGAGTACTTTGTACCATCGCATGGTGAAACACCCCAAACCCGGCCCACGAGCTTTGACCGGATTTGGTATGTTCCTCAAGTGAACCGGTTTTCAAATTCTTTTGTTACTTAGAGAAAAACTTGTGTGATTTAAAAAATATATTGTTTGGGTTGGGCATGTGTTGAAAACAAACTGGATTTTTATATTAGAAAACCCTTTTTTAATTTTAAGTAATAAACATATCGAGTATATTTTAAAATAAAATACTTAGTCTTTAACCTAATCAAAATTTGTAACACAATAAAACAACAAGTAGAAATAAAAAAATCGTTCATCATGGCCTTATTGCCTTATACATCAAATAGTTTCCAAAATATTTCAAAGTACTAAAATAAATTCAAGAGTCCATAAAATATAAACTTCATGTTGAGCATGGCCACATAAGTACCGAGTCCGGTCCATCATTGTTCATCACCGGAACATGGTCCCACAACGAGTGAGTCAAACAGACTCAATGTGTACACGACACTAAATCATAATAGAATCAGGCATACAATAGCTACACATTCAAAACATAAATTACAAGTTATAATGCATTCCCAAACCCAATCCTAATTGTCCATCCACTACACACCCCATATACCGGTCCCACAAGTGGGACTACTAAGTCGACCCTCCTTTCGCTACACTCCAAATTGCGGTCTTAGGTCACCGCATCCGTGGTCTTAGGTCACCACATTCAGATTACTGTGGTCTTAGGTCACCACTTTCAGATTCTTGTGGTCTTAGTTCACCACTTTTCACTTCCCTTTCAAACAAACCCATATGCCCCTAACATATTATGCAATTACATGCCTAAGTTCACATTCTTATCATATTCTCATATTACTGAATAACATTTTCATATTCCTAGTAGAAGTAGGAAGCGTGCACGAGTACTTAGTACCATATCATGGTACCTTAGCCACTTTCATATTCTTAATATCACATATATTATTTAACACGACCATAAAATGTATTACAAAATAGTGTAGGTACACACGATTAAACTAATGATTCCTTGAGATCCCAAGATCGATCTCGCCTTAGATCTCAAGTTCCTACAATTGATTAATCACTTTTACCTTAATAAAAAGCCATTTGGCCAAAATTCCAAATCCTAGTAGGATTAGTATTCTTACCTTGTTGCTAGGTTGGATCACCAACAAATCTCAAACTATTCCTTGTTTCCTTAGGAATGTCGAAATCCTTAAAACCTTACATTAGACTTAATCTTAATCATCAAATCATAAATCAAGGCCTTTGGCGAATATTCACATGTCTTACCTTAATCTTAGAAATCCGAATACTCCTCCTTTTAGTTGACTACTCGATAATCCCGAAAGATCCTTCCATATTCGCAACCAAAATATGTATGGGGTTAGATTATCTCGGCTAATCTAAAAGAAAAGAATGGAAACCAAACTTGCTCTTACCTTTGAAGAAATCGACAAAGACTCACGCTTGAAGCCTTTCCAAGATTCGGCTTTTGAATGGATTGGTAAGGAGAAATAGGAAGAACAGAAAGATGAAGAGATTGGCTTGATTTACTAGGGTTTTTGGTTTTAACAAAATAGCAGAGAAAAGAGAGAATTGGCTAGGAAAATTTCGACAGAGAGAGGGGAATGTCTTAGGGAATTTTCTTCAGAGAGAAGAGAAGGAAGAACAAATTGATGAGTAGCCCTATTTTCCTCCTTTTATAGCCGAACTACTACTCAGAATCTCTCACTTGGCCACCACTCTTCTTTATTTGATAGTTTTATCTCTTTAATTTAAAATAATTAAAGAAATATCCTTTATTATCTCTTATCTCTTAATAAAAATAATACTAATAATAATCTTCTTTTATCTCTACCTTATCTATCAAAATAAAAGAAATAAATACATATTTATCCATCTATTATCTCTTCAAAAAATAATCCAATTTAAATCCCTTATTTATCCCATTACTTGTCGAAATTTAAAGGGATTAAAACTCCCTTTTCTAGAAGCCTTGCCGTCACTCCTCTATACGGAAGCAAAAATAAAACTCCTTTTATTTGCTTCCCAAGTGACTCGAACCCAGGCCCAACACCTTGCATGTGGCGCCATTTCCAGAGGCCCTAAGTGGCATCTCCAGGCCACTTTTCCCAGCCTGTTTGTGTGTCAAATTTCACAAACTTTTTCTTTTAAGGCCACCTTGCCTTAATTTCCTCTTTTAAACTTTAAAACTCGACATTTCTAAGTCATTTCTAAGTTTCCAAAAATTTTCGTTCGGCTCTGTAAACTTGACATTTCCTTACATTTCCTAGTTTCCAAAAATGTTCACTTTCCATTTTTAAACTTAACATTTCTATACATTTCAAGTTTCCAAAAATGTTCATTTCCAAATCATTTCCATTCATTTCGGGTTTCGAAATGTTCAAAATTTATTCCTATTACATAAAACATGTCACTTGCACAATTAAACCGAAAATGCATAGGCCCTTTCCGGGATGTTACGATTCTACCCCTTAAAATAATTTCGTCCTCGAAATTACTTACTAACGAAAAATCGTGCGGCCTAACTCACCCCACTACGCTATTCTTTGCACTCGATTTTAAAGAACTATCATATTTTCTAGGCACATTCTCTAGGTTCACATCCAAGGTTTGGTCACTTCACTAGCAATACAAGAATAAGCTAACCCTATAACAAGCAAAGCAATTAAGGGTATTCGAGAAATAAGGAACGTGCCGTTGTCATATCGGCACATCTTCCTCCTCATGACGGCCAACTACATAAACCAACCTTGGTTGCCTCGCGTCTGCACCTTCAAGACATCTCGCTTGGTGCTCCATGTCCTCGGCCGAACCATTTCTCTATGGTTCGGTCCACGATTTCTCTTGAAATTTCTTTGTCCACCTCTACCAGCTGATTAACGTTCGATTTGCTAGTCGACTTTCATCTAGGTTCTTAGGACAATGCTTGATCACATGATCCTTGGACCCACACCTAAAACATCCTCCTGTCTTCCTCGGCACTCTCCTAAGTGCTTCTTTCCACACACATCACAAGGTCGATACCGCCTTACGAACCAACTTATCGACCTCGCGGCCTATCAACTCTAGGCCTCTTATTCCCGAGATGATCCAGACGATCCAAAACCTCTTTCGGCCTATTCCGATCGGTGTTACGCCTTACGAATCCTTAATTCCTTCACCACTTTAGCCTTTTCCACTAACGAGAAAATTCCCGCTCACGATGCGGCGCTATCAACAATCTCAGATCATCCCTTAGTACATCCTCAAAGCGGACACAACGCTTCATGCTCGGTTGCCACTACTCCTCGAGCATCTGGCTCATCCTCGAATTCAAACCTTATATTACGCAACGGATTTGTTCCCTTGAACCAGCCCCAGAAATGCTCTCCTTTGCTCATCCGTATACCTGGTTCCAACATATTTCTTCTGAAATGCTTCCTTAACATACTCCCAGGTCAGATCCTCAGCTGTGGCACCATCCCGAATAGTTAACCACCATTGATATGCCTCATCGCGTAACAGTGTCACCATTCCTTTCAACTTCTCCTCAGGGGTCAGATCAAGCTCATCTATGATGCGCTCAGTTGCTTCCAACCAAGACTCATTTGTCTTTGGGTGCCACTCCAGATACTCCACGAAACATTTCAGCTCCATTAGCTCGAAGTCGTTCAGGCACAGACTTTTAATTTCCCGTATTTCCTCACCTTGACCACCAACTCAGAACTTCGCAAGCGACTGCGACACAAAGATCGTCCCCGTCTGAGCTTTCTTGCCCACACCAATAGCTGGGGCGGTGGGGTGGTGGTACCTCATTATCGGACCCTTGACCCGATCTAACGGGTTCGACCTAGTCATTCTTCCTCTACCGCATCCACGATGACCATGTCCTCTAGAGCTCATTTCGATCGTCGCGATCCGATTAAAAGTTTTATGAATTAGTCCTTGTTTCACTTATTGCAGAAGAAGTTTTATGAGCGAGTTTTTAGAAGTGGTTCTTTCGTATTCATACATACACAGCTTTTTCATTCACATTCATCCATCAACCAATTATGAACTTAGTTCATTCGGAGAAACGTTGTAGTTTTCATTGTTATTGTTTTCCACTACCGGGGTTATTTTCGTAATTTGTCCTACAGGGGTATTTTTGTAATTTTTCAAAAGAAAAAGTTCCTTGGTGATTTTGTCAAAAAGTATTTTGGAATTTTTAAATTCCCGGGGTATTGTGAAAATTTTTAAAATCCGGGGGTATTTCAGTAATTGTGAAACTCAGGGGTATTTTAGTAATAAACCAGGGTAAATTTGTAGAATCTACTAAATCAGGGATATTTTAAAAGTTGCAAAACTTTGAGGGTTCTTTTTGAGAATTGTACTTTCCAAAACAGTGGTGTTGCGAAAATTTTGGAAATAAGGGTCATTTTGGTAATTTTGTAAGTTAGGGAAAATTTTGAAATTTTCCAAAACCAAGGTATTTTTGATAGTTTGCAAATTAGGGTTTTTAAACACTTTTACAAAATAAGGAAATTTTGGAAAAAGCTGTTGGGTAGTTGAACATTTTATAAACCAAGGGCATTTTGTAATTTTACCACTAGGGTATTTTAGTAATTCTACAAATCGAAATTTTTAGGAAAAATATTGTAAAAAATAGTTCTCACAAATTAAAAAGAAATTTTAAGAATTTTAAAACTAGGGTTTTATGAAAATCTGGCTAGTTCCCTTTCGGGTTTTAGTTAGGGTTTAGCTCATGAATAAGTCCTCATGGTTAGGGTGAACCGAAGCTACGCACTGGTAGGATTCGAGTGGAGAGGAGGTGAGTCACGGATCGCTTAAATACCAAGCTCCCACCGAAACCAATCTTAGACATGCGCACAATGGTTGCCACACCTAACTCGGCGACTTAATCACGAGGTTTGTTTATTAGGCATTTAAGTCTTATGTAAATATTGGGGTAAAGTAGTCCTAGGGTTCAAGTACTTATCATGCTAGTCTCGTTCCATTCCATTTCTACCCTTCTACAAATCACAATATAAATCACACAAAGGATAGGGGTACTTACCTGGTGGACTGCGGGTCGGAGACTTAGGTGCCATGCCAGAATAACTTGTCTATTTCATAAAATATTTTCATGAAACTTATTTGGGCTCGATTCGAAAATGTTTTGGGCCTTATACCCAAGGCTGAGGGTTTGAAACTAGGCTCTGATACCAAATTGAAACACCCCAAACCCGGCTCACGAGCTTTGACCAGATTTGGTATGTTCCTCAAGTGAACCGGTTTTCAAATTCTTTTGTTACTTAGAGAAAAACTTGTGTGATTTTAAAAAAAAATATTGTTTGGGTTGGGCGTGTGTTGAAAACAAACTGGATTTTTATATTAGAAAACCCTTTTTTTAATTTTAAGTAATAAACATATCGAGTATATTTTAAAATAAAATACTTAGTCTTTAACCTAATCAAAATTTGTAACACAATAAAACAACAAGTAGAAATAAAAAAAAAAATCGTTCATCATGGCCTTATGGCCTTATACATCAAATAGTTTCCAAAATATTTCAAAGTACTAAAATAAATTCAAGAGTCCATAAAAATATAAACTTCATGTTGAGCATGGCCACCACAAGTCTTTGTCGTCCCGGTCCATCATGTTCATCACCGGAACATGGTCCCTAGCGGAGTGAGTCAAAGCAGACTCAATGTGTACACGACACTAAATCATAATAGAATCAGGCATACAATAGTTACACATTCAAAACATAAATTACAAGTTATGATGCATTCCCAAACCCAATCCTAATTGTCCATCCGCTACACACCCCCGTACCTACCACCAACACAAGTGGGACTACTAAGTCGACCCTCCTTCTGCTACACTCCAAATTGCGATCTTAGGTCACCGCATTCATGGTCTTAGGTCACCACGTTCAGATTACTGTGGTCTTAGGTCACCACTTTCAGATTACTATGGTCTTAGGTCACCACTTTTCACTTCCCCTTTCAAATAAACCCATATGCCCCTAACATATTATGCAATTACATGCCCAAGTTCACATTCTTATCATATTCTCATGTTACGAATAACATTTTTCATATTCCTAGAGAAGTAGGAAACGTACCTGAGTACTTAGTACCATATCATGGTACCTTAGCCGCTTTCATATTCTTAATATCACATATATTATATAACACAGCCATAAAACGTATTATGAAATAGTGTGGGGTACACACCTGATTCGCTTAACAGATTCCTTGAGATCTCGAGATCTGATCTACTGCCTTAGATCTCAAGTTCCTACAATTGATTAATCACTTTTTACCTTAATAAAAAGCCATTCGGCCAAAATTCCAAATCCTAGTAGGATTAGTATTCTTATCTTGTTGCCGGTTGGATCACCAACAAATCCCGAAATTGTTCCTTGTTTCACTGGGAATGTCAAAATCCTTAAAACCTTACGTTAGACTTAATCTTAATCATCAAATCATAAATCAAGGCCTTTGGCGAATATTCACATGTCTTACCTTAATCTTAGAAATCCGAATACTCTTCCTTTTAGTTGACTACTCGATAATCCCGAAAGATCCTTCCATATTAAGCAACCAAAATATGTATGGGGTTAGATTATCTCGGCTAATCTAAAAGAAAAGAATGGAAACCAAACTTGCTCTTACCTTTGAAGAAATCGACAAGACCTATGCTTGAAGCCTTTCCAAGATTCGGCATTTGAATGGATTAGTAAGGAGAAATAGGAAGAAAAGAAAGATGAAGAGATTAGCTTGCTTTACTAGGGTTTTGGTTTTAACAAAATAGCGAGAGAAAAGAGAGAATTGGCTAGGAAAATTTTAGAGAGAGGGGAATGTCTTAGGAATTTTCAGAGAGAGAAGAGAAGGAAGAACAAATTGATGAGTAGCCCTATTTTCCTCCTTTTATAACCGAACTACTACTCGAATCCCTCACTTGGCCACCACTCTTCTTTATTTGATAGCTTTATCTCTTTAATTTAAAATAATTAAAGAAATATCCTTTATTATCTCTTATCTCTTAATAAAAATAATACTAATAATAATCCTCTTTTACCTCTTCCTTATCTATCAAAATAAAAGAAATAAATCCATATTTATCCATCTATTATCTCTTCAAAAAAATAATCCAATTTAAATCCCTTATTTATCCCATTACTTGCGAAATTTAAAGGGATTAAAACTCCCTTTTCTAGAAGCCTTGCCGCCACTCCTACGCTTTTGGAAGCAAAATAAAACTCCTTTTATTTGCTTCACAAGTGACTCGAACCAGTGCCCAACACCTTGCATGTGGCGCCATTTCAGAGGCCCTAAGTGGCATCTCCAGCCACTTTTCCCACTGTTGTGTGTCAAATTTCACAAACTTTTTCTTTTAAAGGCCACCTTGCTTTAATTTCCTCTTTTAAACTTTAAAACTCGACATTTCTAAGTCATTTCTAAGTTTTCAAAAATTTTCGTTCTACTCTGTAAACTTGACATTTCCTTACATTTCCTAGTTTCCAAAAATGTTTACTTTCCATTTTAAACTTAACATTTCTATACATTTCGGGTTTCCAAAATGTTCATTTCCAAATCATTTCCATTCATTTTGGGTTTCGAAATGTTCAAAATTTATTCTAGTACATAAAACATGTCACTTCATACAATTAAACCGAAAATGCATAGGCCCTTTCGAGGATGTTACACATGGTAACTTAGCCACATTCACATTATTATAACATATATATTAAATATTGCCTTACATCTATTAAGAGATAGTGTGGAGTACACACGATTCACTTAGCAAATTCACTCCAAATCCCAAAATCCAATCTCTTGCTTTAGATCTTTCACGCCTATATTAACCAACCCAGTCTTATTAGTAAAAGCCATTCATTATAAAACCAAATCCTAATAGGATTATTGCAATCAAATTCTTACCTTGATGCCGATTCCACTACTAATCAAATCCCGAAACGTTGAAATCCTTCTACCTTGTAATCGGCCAACATTAGTTCACTTAAAGGGTTAGTTTCCGACTTTTGAATAATTAAGAAATAAATCTATAACACCATACATGGCCTTGGCCGAATCTTACCTTATAGCTTACCTCGGATATTGAAATCCCGAAATTGCTATTTGCTCTTGATGATGTCAAGACCCTTAAAAGTATATGTTAGATCCAATTCTAACATTCAAATAAATGGCCTTCGGCCTAAACTTACACCTTACTTACCTTAGATCTGCTATCCCGAATGCTCCCTTCTTGTAGTCGACACTAGTAAAGATTCTAAAATCTCTCCTTAAGATTTCAGTCAAAGAATAGTAATAGGAATTAGTCTTTAAATTTCGACAAGTCCTAAAAGAAAAGAATAGAAATCAAACTTGATCTCACCTCTACTGAAGAAATCGACAGCACCTATCTTTGTCACCACAAGGATATTCGGCTTTGTGGCTTAATGGAGAATCGGCTAGGGGTACCTTGTATACTCGGCTTTAGAAAAGGGGTAGCAAGGGGTTATGGATTCGGCTTCCACAAGAGGCACAAAAGAAGAGGTATGAAGCCTTAAAGGTTACGAAAATGGTGAAAATAGGGGAAAGGAGATTTGGCTAGAGCAAATAAAAGAAAAAGAAAGACTTTGAGAAATAAAGTAGAAATTCGGCTAGAAAGAAATAGAAGAGAAAACTTTGGAGAGAAAATAACAAAAGAGACTAATTTTGCTTTGAACAATTCGCCATACCCCTTAACACACTACAAAGCTAAAATTAATCACCAGGAGAGTCCCTTGGCCGGCCACCTCTTCCTCTCACTATCAAATCCCTTAATTCACTCTTCCTTATCACCTATCTCCTACCTTAGCCAAAATTTCTAAGAGAATTAGACCTCATCTCAAACTCCTCCCATAGATTCCCCATGTCGCCCACTACTGCTCCTAGTTATCAAAAAATAAAAACTTTCCTTTAGCTTCCCATGCGACTCGAACCTTGGCCCATTTACCCTGCTGGTGGCGTCATTCCCAGGGGCCTTAGGTGGCACCTCCAAGCCACTTTTTCAAGCCCAATTATGTGTTATGTTTCTCATACAATTTCTCTTAAGGCCTACTCTGCCTAGCTTCCTCTTTTAAAATTGAATTCGAATAATTTCTAAGGCACTCTCCTATTTTCTAGAGTTCACAAATTTCATAATACACAATCACAACATACTCAAGCATGCTATTTCATATAATTTAGCATTGATACATAAGCCCTAATCCGGGATATTACAGTTCTACCCCCCTTAAAAATAATTTCGACCTCGAAATTACCTGGCTAAAATAGGTGAGGGTATTGCTGTCGCATTACCTCTTCTGGTTCCCATGAAGCTTCTTCCGATCCATGATTACGCCACAACACCTTGACCAACGGAACCGACTTCCTCCGAAGCACCTTCACATCCCTTTTCAGAATCTAAATCGGCTCTTCCTCATAAGATAGATCTGGTCTCAGCTCCACCTCTTCAACCGAAACTACATGAGATGGATCCGATTGATATCGACGTAGCATGGAAACATGGAATACGTCATGCATCTGCTTTAATTCTGGTGGCAACTCCAACTAGTATGCCACTGGTCCAATTCGCTTCAAAACCTTATAAGGTCCTATAAACCTTGGACTTAACTTCCCTTTTCGACCAAATCTCATTACCTTTTTCCAAGGCGAAACCTTAAGAAACACTTGATCTCCCACATCAAATTCTATCTCCTTCCGTTTGAGATTCGCATACGATTTCTGCCTATCAGACGCCTCTTTTAATCGTGCCCGAATTATCTTAACCTTCTCCTCAGATTCAGCCACAATCTCTGGACCCAGAACTCGACGTTTCCCCAATTCCGTCTAACATGTAGGAGTCTGACACTTCCGACCATACAGTGTTTTATACGGTGCCATCCGAATACTTGCCTGATAGCTGTTATTGTAGGCAAACTCTGCTAAAGGAAAATATTCCTCCCAACTTCCCCTGAAATCCATCACACAGCCCCGTAACATATCCTCTGAGACTTGGATTACTCGTTCAGACTACCCGTCCGACTGTGGATGAAAAGCCGTAGTGAAATCCAATTTGGTGCCTAAAGCTTGATGTAGTGCTCTCTAAAATCGAGACGTGAACCTTGGGTCCCTATCTAAAATGATTGATACCGGAACTCCATGCAACCTCACAATTTCTGCCACATATAACCTCGCCAATTTCTACAAAGAATAATCCATCCGTACTGGAATGAAGTGCGCGGACTTTGTCAATCGATCCACTATCACCCATACCGAGTCCTTCTTAGTAGGCGTAAGGGGAAGCCCACTAACGAAGTCCATGGTAATTCTCTCCCACTTCCACTGGGGAATCTGTATTGGCTGAAACAATCCCGACGGAACTTGGTGCTCCGCCTTAACTTGTTGACAAGTCAAGCATTTGCCAACAAATTCAGTAACTTCCTTCTTCAGACCAGGCCACCAAAACTGTTCCCTTAGATCTTTGTATAACTTAGTGCCTCCAGGATGCATAGCATAAGGGCTACTATGCGATTCTCGAAGAATTCTTTGCCTAAGTTCCTCGTCCTTCGGCATACAGACCTTACCCTTGAAGCATAATACTCCCTCTTCATTAACGCCATAATTTTCCAACTCTCCATTCTGCACTTGTCTTAACTTAGCACTTAGATCCTCATCCACCAACTGTCCCTCTTTTACTTCATTCAACCATGTTGGCTTAACTTGTAGCTCTGCCAACAGACTTCCATCATTATACAAGCTCAGATGTGTGAACATCGCCCTCAGATCCGACACAACCTTTCGACTTAGGGCATCCGCCACTACATTCACCTTGCCCGGGTGATATTCTATGGAACAATCGTAGTCCTTCAATAATTCCACCCACCTTTGCTGTCTTAAGTTCAACTCCTTCTGAGTCAACAAGTACTTAAGACTCTTGTGGTCTGTGTAGATCACCAACTTCTCTCCATATAGATAGTGCCTCCACACCATAAGGGCAAAGACTACTGCCACCAATTCCAAATCGTGCGTTGGGTAGTTAACCTCATGTGGCCTTAGTTGTCGAGACGCATAAGCGACTACTTTTCCATCCTGCATAAGAACACCTCCCAATCCTGTGTGGGAAGCATCACAATACACTACAAAATCTTTCTCTGCCTGGTGAATCAAAAGCTGAGCTTCATTGAAACCTTCTTAAGCTTCTCTAAGCTCTCCTGTTGCTTACTAGTCCATATAAAAGGCACTTCCTTCCTTAATAACTTTGTTAAAGGCGCTGCTATCGGAGAATCCTTCTACAAACCTTCTATAATAGCGCCAATCCTAAGAAACTCGAACTTCCGCCATAGACCTAGGGGTTTCCAATCCAAATCGCCTCAATCTTGAGGATCCACCCTTATTCCTTCAAAGCAGATACCACATGTCCTAGAACGTCACCTCCTTAAGCCAAAATTCACACTTTTGAATTTGGCGTAGAGCTTCTTCTCCCTCAACACTTGCAACACTATTCAGAGATGCTCATCATGCTCTTCTTCAGACTTGGAGTACACTAGGATGTCGTCGATGAACACAACGATGAACCTATCCAAGTAGGGTTGAAAAACCCGGTTCATCATGTCCATAAACGCGGCTGGGGCAGTCGTCAATCCAAACGGCATTACCACGAACTCAAAATGCCCATACCTTGTCCGGAAAGCCATCTTATGGATATCTACCTCCTTCACCTTAAGCTGATGATATCCGGACCTCAGATCTATCTTTGAGAAAATCACGACCCCCTTAATCTGATCGAACAAGTCGTCAATCCTTGGCAAAAGGTACTTGTTCTTGATGGTCAGCTTGTTCAACTGACGATAATCTATGCACATGCACATAGTTCCATCCTTCTTCTTCACAAACAAGACCGCTGCTCCCCATGGAGACACTTTGGTCAAATAAACCCATGGTCTAGCAACTCTTGAATTTGAGCCTTGAGCTCAACCAACTCCTTTGGGGCCATTACAGATGGGGCAATGGACAGGAGTCGCATACCCTTAGTAAGTCAATTTCAAACTCCACCTCCACATGCAGGGGTATTAGGGTAATTCCTCCGGAAAGACATTCTCAAATTCCCTTACGGTTCTAACTTCACTAACTCCCCTTTCTTTCTCATCCAAAGTACTAACAAAAGCCAAAAATGCCTTGCATCCTTTTCGAACCATTTTATTAGCCTTTAAAGCAGAAACTACATTCGATAGGTAGTTTCTTCTTTCTCCTATCATAACTACTTTCTCATCCTTAGGGGTCCTTAATTCCATTCGTTTGGCTGCACAATCCAATACAGCCCGATGCTCCACTAGCCAATCCATGCCAAGTATAAGATCGAATTCCCCGAAGGGTAATTCTATTAAGTCGGTAAGAAATACCGCTCCTTGAAGTTCCAAAGGTACTCTTCGAAACATCTTATTCACCACTACAGTTTGACCTAGTGGGCTTACTACAGTCATCTCCCTACTAGAAGGTTCAGAGGCTATGCCTAGTGTTTCAACTACACTACATGCAACATAAGAATGGGTCGAGCCTACATCGATCAAAGTAAAATAAGGCTTGCCATAAATAAGGAACGTATCGGTTATGATGTTCGATGCGTCTCCGTCCTCCCTACGGTGAACCGCATACACCAAGCCCAGCTGTCTTGCCTCTATATTACCACCACCTCGGCCCAGTGTTCCACGTCCTCTTCCAGCACTATTTTCTCCACCATTCAGACCACGCCTCATTGAAATTTCTTTGTCCGCTTTTTTCACTTGAGTAACACATTGAGCTGCTGGTCGATTCCCATCCTGTCTCATAGGACAGTCCTTAATCATATGGTCCTTAAACCTATATTTGAAACATCCTCCTATCTTCTTCCAACACTCTCCTAGATGCTTCTTTCCACGCTGATCACAAGTACGGTATTGGCCTCCTGTCACAGTCCGCTGACCTTGCGGCCCATCAACTCTAGGCCTCTTTTGCACATTCCCTAACGATCTAGACGGCCTAAAACCCCTCTTCTGTCTATTCTGTTTAGTGTTCTGCCTTACAGAATCCTTGATACCCTCGGCTACCTTAGCCTTTTCCACCAATACATAAACTCCCGCTCCTGTTGTGGGGCTATCAATAACCTCGGGTCATCTCTTAGTCCGTCTTCAAACCAGACACACCGCTCATGCTCTGTGGACACTATTCCCCGAGCATAGCGGCTCGACCTAAAAATTGACTTCAGTACTCATTCATGGACTTATTCCTTGAACCACCCCGTAAATGCCTTCCTACGAGCATCGATATAATGAGTACCCACATACTTCTTCTGGTATGCCGCCTTAGCATATTCCCAAGTGAGTTCCTCAGCTGTAGCACCATCCCACACCGTGAGCCACCACTGATATGACTCATCATGGAGAAGCGACACCAATCCTTTCAGCTTCTCCTCATCAGTTAACTCAAGCTCGTCCATAATTTGCTCTGTCGCTTCCAACCAATATTCAGCGGTACTGGGTGCCACACCAAATACTCCACGGAACACCTCAACTCCATTGGCTAGGAGTCACTCAGGTACCGACTTTCGAGCTCCCATGCCTCCACCTGCTCCAGCCACCCTTTCTAAAACCTGCAGCATCGCCTGTGACACTACGTCATCCCCCGTCTGATCCTGATATTCCACATCAGTAGCTGGTGGTGGTAGTGGCATTTCATTCTCAGATCCTTGACCCGATCTAACGGGTTCAGACACGATCATTCGGCCCCTTCCACGGCCACGCACATTGCGACCACGTCCTCTTGAATTCATACTTCCGCTTAGCGTTTATCTGATTAAAGAATTTTATGTATTAGTTTTGTTCCTTGATTTAACACGAGCAGTTTATGTTTAATAGTTTTAAGAAGTAGTTCTTTCGATTCATACACATACAGTCTCACATCATTCATTTAGTCACACACATGAACTTGCGTCCATTACAGAGAAATGTTGTAATTGTCGTTGTTTGTTATTTTCCACTACCCAAGGGTATCTCCGAAATTTTATCCTACAAGGGTATTTTGGTAATTTTTTAAATTAGGGTATTTGAAAATATTGCAAAATAGAGTTTGTTGATATTTTACAAAAATTAAAATCCTTGCTGGAAAAATTTCAAGGGTGAAATGATAATTTTATACACTAAGGGTATTTTCGTAATTTTACAAACCAGGGTCATTTTGGTAATTTTTCACAAAATATGGTTCCTGGTGACTTTTCAAAATGAGGGTATTTTTAAAGATTTCTAATTTGAGGGTACTTGGTAATTTTCCTTCTTGAGGGTATTTTGGTCATTTAATGCGAGTTAGGGTAATTTGGTCATTTTGCAAATCGGGGTAATTTCATAAATTTTCCAAATCGGGTGTCTTGATATTTTGTAAAGTTTTGGATATTCTTGCAAAGTAGGGAAATTTTATTAAATCAAGGGTAATATGGAAATTTTAGAACCAATGGCATTTTAGTAATTTTACCACTGTGGTATTTAGGTAATTTGCAAATTAAAAATTCTTAGAAATTTTTCCAAAATAAAATTTTCATAATTTCAAAAGGGTAGTTTGTTGACTTTTAAAACTAGGGTTTCCACAAAAATGTGGCTAGTCCCTTTCGGGTTTTAATTAGTGGGTTTAGCTTGTGGTGAGTCCTTTTGGTTAGGGTGAGCAAAGCTACGCACTGTAGGATTCAGTGGAGAGGAGATGAGTCACCGGATTGCTTAAATACCAAGCTCCCAGAAACCAATCTTAGACATCGCACAATGGTTGCCACGCCCTAACTCGGCGACTTAACCACAGATTGTTTAATTAGGCACTTAAAATTTTATGTAATTGTTGGGGTAAACTGGTCCTAGGGTTTAATTCCTAATCCACTAGTCTCGTCCTATATATCCCCACATACAAATCACAAAGGGTTAGGAGTACTTACAGTGGACTTGGTAGAGTCTCGGTGCCATGCTAGAAAACCTGCTTATTTCTTAATAAAATCCAATTTTCCCAAAAGAAAATGCTTTGGGCCCAAAAAGCCCTCAAGGTCGAGTTTTGAATCGGGCTCTGATACCTAGCTGAAACACCACAAACCCGGCCCACAAGCCCTGACCGGATCTAGTATGCTTCTAAAGAAAAACCTTTCAAATTCTATTTGGGCTTTGCCAAAAACTTATGTGTTTTTGAAAACAGTTGATTTGGGTTGGGCTTAAAGTTTAAAAACCCGTGTCGAGTAGGTGTTAAAAACAATTTGTTATTTATACTTAAGAAAATTTTACTTTTAATTTTAATTGGATAATGATCGTATCATACTAAGTAATTTGAAAGCATGCATAACAATTTAACACTTTGGCTTTATTACATCAAATAAAAACCAAGTAATTTAAAACTTAAATATAAATAAAATAAGACAATCTCTGAGCTTTGCATGGCCTCCATGAGCTCTTGCTGACCCGTTCCATTACTACGTGTCACCTAAAAATAGTCCCACAAGGGGTGAGTCAAAGCAGACTCAATGTGTACAATCAACACTAAGTCTCAAACAGATTCGGGCATGTCACATCATACATATTCACATAGCATTTATATAGAATGATGCAATTCCCAAACCCAAGCCTATATAACCATCCGCTACACATCACCGTACCAACCATCACACCCGTGGGGACTACTAAGTCAACCCTCCATCCGCTACACACCATCGAAGGCAGTCGCTGCAGTCGACGTGCTCATCGCCCTTATAATTTCATGGCATAGCCACCATGTATATATATTCGTAACATAATGTAACACCCCAAACCCGGTCTATGCGTCAAGACGAGATTTGGTTTGTCACACGATCGAACATTCTTTATTTCTATCTAATGATTCGGGTGAAAGCAGTATTTCAAAACCCTTTTTAAAAAAAATAGAGTTTAATAAAACCAAGAGAAATAATTTAAGTTCGATGAATTTGAGAAACATTAGTTGAAAAATCTTATCATTTGACATTTAATTTACAAAACCTTAAAGAAATTTTATAAGAGTTTAAAGGATTCAAAATAAGAATAGTTAAAGAATCTCGTATGTTTGAAAACCCAAAGTATTTTAAGAAAACATTATAAGATAAACATAAATCCGTATTAAATTATCCAAAACATTATTTAAATCCATCCACGCATAAAATCCATAAAATATTAATAGCGGCCTTATTATATCATACCCAAAATAGCAATTTAAAGAAAGTACTATTTAAAAGTTCAAAGTTTATAAACCCATATTTGCGGTATGGCCTCCACGAAGTCATTCTCGGCCCAAGTCCACGTCAATTTCCATTACGAGATGAAAAATTTGAGGAGTGAGTTACTCGAACTCAAAGGTATAACTCACTTACTTTATCCATCGGGCTAGATTATCAAGTCATAATTTTGGGCTTGAGCCCATAAGCAGGTTTAACAATATAAATAATGAGATGTATGCAAAATGAAATTTCCCACCCAAACCTAATTTCCATCCGCTACACACCACCCGTACCAACCATCACACTGTGGGATCAAGTCAACCCACCCGCCAACACACCAATTGTAGGCATAAAGCCATTTTTATATTTGTGGCGAGCCACTGAACTAGATTGTGACAAAGTCACCGAACTAGAGGCATTGAGCCATTAAAATATTTGTGGCAGAGACACCGAACTAGAGGCAATAAGCCATTTAATTATTTTGTGGCAAAGCCACCGAACTAGAGGCAATAAGCCATTTAATTATTTTGTGGCAAAGCCATCGAACTAGATTTTGGCAACAGGCCTTTCTTCTCTTCATCATTAATCCCATCCCATGCAACATGTATGCAAAATAATCTATATACATATGATGATTTTAGTAAAAAGGCCCAATTTACATATGAGTCAATATTTCAGGTTTTTATTAAGGCCCATAATACAAAATATCATTTAGCCCATTTAACAATCTAGCAACTTTGGCCCATTTAACGATCTAGCAACTTTGGCCCATTTAACGATCTAGCAGGGATTTCAGCCCATTTAACAATCTAGCAGAGATTTCGGCCCATTTAACGATCTATCAGGGATTTCAGCCCATTTAACGATCTAACAGAGATTTCGGCCCATTTAACACATAAGACATAAAATTTACATTTTACCAACTAACTCATCGAGGGCGTTTTCATAATTTTCACAACTTTAGCCGTTTTCATGTAATTTCACCAAAAATACCAATTATTACGTATTGTACCGATTTTGTCGTCTTTACGATTTTGCTCAATACTATGGTATGACATCTAACCCGAGATAAGTGTGAAGTTACACACCTTGATATTGTGAGTACTAAACCTTCTCGCTCGTCAACACCTAAACGTAACACGAACCATTAGAATACTTTCATTTATTAAAATACACTATTGGTAAACGATCTAAATCTTTACCCTTTTGATTTTGAACCACTTCTATTTTTGGTTTCTCCTCGATTGTTGATTCGTTGCCCGATGAGAATCCACGAACGAACAAAGGCTCGGGAGTACGAATAACCTCAAACAATTGATTATCCTCGGATGAAGGTCTATAACCCGGTGGAAAATCTCAGACTCCCGTAACTGCCCTTCGTTTATACTTAGGGGGATTAGCGGAACCGCCCCTCTTTCGAAGACTATGGACTGCCCTTTTCTGCCCTATCTTGAATGTCTCTAAAGACATAAGATCATTAGTCTGACTAAATATTATTGAAATATGGCTAATGATTTATAAGATTTGAGATTGGCTTACCACGATTATCTTCGTTCCTCGAAGAAACGATTGAGCGATTACGTCCCTATAACGAAATCGATTAAATAACTAACTAATCCAACATAATGAATAAAGTGAAAATCCTTGAATAATCTCCTTACCTTACTCTTAAGATTGATTCCAACGATCTACAATACTCAAGAACACGATAAGTTTCTGTCTTCCAAAACTCTCACTAGAGTCCACGGTTGAAAGGAATTGAGTGAGAAAATTATGTATGATTAAAGGAAATCGGTTGTGATCAAAGAAAATGAAAGAAATTTTGGCACAAGAACAAGTTAACATTCGGCCATGAGTGAAAGTATTGGAGAGATTTTAATGAAGAAGAAAAATAAAAGAATGGAAAAATGGAAAAGATATGATTCGGTTCAAGAGATAAAGAGAGAAAGAAAAGAGAAGAAAAGAGAACTTAATTTAGAAGAAAGGTGCATTCGGCATTGAAGAGGAAAATGAGAGAAATGAAAAGAAGAAAATATTTGTTTGCTTATGTGTTTTCGGTCACTATGAGAAAAGAATTTGGGAGAGAAAAAGTGCTTCTAAACCGAAATGGTCAAAAGAAAAATGACACAAACATGAGTTGCTTACCCAAGGATGTTGGCAAATTTGGCTAGAGAGAAATGAATGGAGAGGAAATATGTTTTGCTAAAAGAAATGACCAAAAGAAAGTGTTTCACCAACACTAAAGCCTACCAAAACAATCAACCAAAACCGGCCATCCCCCCTAGCCCCTATGCCGTCCAAATACAAGGTCAAAAGACCATTAGGAAGTTTCCAAAACATCTCCCTATCTTAAGCCCTATCTTCCTTCTTTTTCCTTAAATTGAAGAGACAAAATCCCCCAATTCAAGCCCTTATCTTTAGCTTTCCAAATCCTTAGTCTTCTTACCAAAATAAAAACAATCCAACTTATCCTAACCTTATCCCTTGCCGACACATGCTAAGCTAAAGCAAAAATAAAAATTCTCTAATTGCATGCTAGGTGATTCAAACTCCTTCCCTCATGTCCAACTTATGGCTCCATCACCACTTTGTCACTAGCTCATCTTATGCCATCTTTTAGTACTTAATTAACTTAAGTTTCAAGGTTACCTAATTTCTTTACATTAAAGTACACTTCACTAATATTTATTCTAATTCCAAGTAAACCCGAGCTAACACTTAGCAACATAATGATATTCGAATATTTAGGATGTGACAATTCTACCCTTAAAGAAAATTTAGTCCTCGAAATTTACGATTAAAAGAGGTGAGGATATTGTTGTCGAATTGCATCCTCGAGGCTCCCACGTAGCTTCCTGCTTTCCGTGATTACGCCCATAAAACTTTGACCAATGGCACTGTCTTCTTTCTTAGTACTCCCGTCTCGGTCTAAAATTTCCTTGATTCTTCTTGAAAGACAAGTCGATTTCAATTCCACCTCCTCTACCGGTAATATGTGAGATGGATCCGATCTATAGTGTCTCAGCATGGAAACATGGAAAACATTATGAATTTGACTCAACTCCGGAGGTAATTCAATCTGATAAGCCACTGGACCAACACGCTTTATCACACGATATAGCCCGATGAACCTAGGGCTCAATTTTCCCTTCTTTCCAAATCTAAAAATTTTCTTCCAAGGTGATACCTTTAGAAAGACACCGCTCTCCCACGTAAAACTTCGATATCCTTGTGCTTGTGTCGCATATGACTTACATCTATCCAAGCTTCCTTTAACCGTGCTCGAATAACTTTTACCTTTTCCTCTGTTTGAGATATCATCTCGGGATCCAACATCGCTCGCCCAATTCCATCCAACAAGTAGGAGTACGACACCTACGACCATACAATGCCTCATAGGGTGCCATTTGAATGCTAGACTGATAGCTATTGTTATACGCGAATTCTGCCAATGGTAGGAAATCTTCCCAACTGCCTCTGAATTCAATCACACACCCCCTTAACATGTCTTCCAATATCTGAATTATTCTTTCCGACTAACTTTGTTCCCAAAGCTTCATGCAGAGCTTTCCAAAATCGTGATGTAAATCTAGGATCCTTGTCTGATTTAATAGACACTGGTACCCCATGCAACCTCACGATTTCAGATACATACAGCTTTGTCAATTTCTGTAATGAATAATCTGTATGAACTGGAAGAAAATGAGCAGTCTTCGTCAATCGATCAACTACAACCCATACAAAATTTTTCTTAGTAGGTGTTAAAGGTAACCCACTAACAAAATCCATTGTTATTCGCTCACATTTCCAAAGAGGAATCTTTACAGGTTGTAACAAACCTGACGGCAATTGATGCTCTGCCTTCATTTGTTGACAAGTCAAACATTTTCCTACAAACTCAAAAATCTCACGCTTCAACCCTGGCCACCAATACTATTCACAGAGATCTCGATACATCTTATTTCCTCCGGGGTGCATAGCATAAGGGCTACTATGCGCCTCCCGTAGAATCATTTGCCTCAATTCTGAGTCTTTAGGCATACAAACCCTTCCACGAAAACACGGTACTCCATTCATGTTTAAACCAAAGTCTTCTATTTCACCCCTTTCAACTTGCTGAAATAAAGGTCCCAACTTTTATCGATATCGCTTTTCCGGATTTGATCTAACCACGAGGCTTCACAAGTTACGCTAACGGACTACCATCCTCATACAAACTCAAATGAGCAAACATTGCTCTCAATTCGAGATACCACCATTTACGACTTAATGCGCTACTACCACGTTAGCCTTTCCAAGATGATACTCGATTGAGAAATCATAATCCTTTAATAATTCTACCCATCTTCTTTGTCTCAAATTCAACTCCTTTTGGGTAAGGAGGTACTTAAGACTCTTGTGATCGTGTAGATGATAGACTTCTCACAGTAGAGATAGTGCCTCCAAATCTTTAAAGCAAATACCACCGCAACTAACTCCAAATCATGAGTAGGGTAATTTACTTATGCGGTCTTAAGCGTAGAAGCGTAAGCCACCACCTTTCCATTTTGCATCAAGACACAACCCAAGCCCGTGTGAGACGCATCACAATAAGCAGTAAATTCTTTTCCGACCTCAGTGAATCAAAGCCCAGTGCTTCCGCCGAATCTTCTTTAATTTCTCGAATCTCTCTTGTTGCTTTTCAGTCCAAACATACGGTACCCCCTTCCGTAACATTTTAGCTAGGGGTGTAGCGATCAATGAAAATCCCTCAACGAAGCATCTATAATAACCAGCCAAACCCAAGAAACTCCGAATTTCAACTACCGATTTTGGTGGTTTCCAATCTAGTACAGCTTCAATCTTCCGAGGATCCACCCTTATTCCCTCAGCTGATACAACATGACCCAAGAATGTCACTTCCTTTAGCCAAAATTCACATTTACTAAATTTGGCATAAAGTTGCTTATCACGGTTCTTGCAATACTATACATAAATCGTGTCATGCTCCTCTTCATTTCTTGAATAAACCAAAATGTCATCTATGAACACTACCACAAACCGGTCTAAATATGGTTGAAAGACTTGGTTCATCATGTCCATAAATGTGGTGGTGCATTGGTTAATCCAAACGGCATCACCAAAAACTCATAATGTCCATAACGAGTTGAAATGTCGTCTTATAAATATCTCTTCTTTCACCTTAAGTTGGTGATAACCCGATCTCAAATCAATTTTGAGAAAGCGAAGTTCCCTTCAATTGATCAAACAGGTCATCAATTCTCGGCAAAGGATACTTATTCTTGATCGTCAATTTATTCAATTGCCGATAATCAATGCACATACGCATCGATCCATCCTTCTTCTTAATGAACAAAACTGGTGCTCCCCACGGAGACACACTCGGTCGAATAAATCCCCGATCCAACAATTCTTGAATTTGAGCTTTAAGCTCCGCCAACTCTTTCGGTGCCATTCTATAAGGAGCAATGGACACTGGAGTTGTTCCGGGCAAAAGCTTAATGCCAAATTCTACTTCCCGATCAGGAGGTATACCAGGAAGTTCATCGGGAAATACATCTGGAAATTCCTTCACCGTTCTCACATCATCCACAGATAACTCTTTAGCATCCAAAGCACAAATAAAAGCTAGGAATGCTCCATATCCTTTCCGCACCAACTTTTCTGCCTTCAACGCAGATACCACATTTGCCAAGTAATTCCTTCGTTCACCTATCATTATTACTTCCTTATCATCCGAAGTTCTTAATGACATCCGCTTTTCAGTACAATCCAAATGCGTCCGATGCTTAACCAACCAATCCATGCCCAGAATGAGATCGAACTCGCCGAAAGGCAATTCCATCAAATTCGCCAGGAATACTTCTTCTTGAATTTCTAAGGGCACGTCTCTAAACAGTTTATTTACAATTACCGACTGTCCTAAAGGACTAATTACTGTCATCTCACTATCGGTAATTTTAGATTCTAGATTCAAGTTTCCAGATATGGCGCTAGCAACATACGAGTGGGTAGAACCAATATCTATTAAAGCAATAACAGGTACATCGAAGATGAAAACGCACCGATTATTACATCGGTGCATTGCCATCCTCATGCGTCTAAGCGCATAGACCGATCCTGGTGTCTTGCATCCAGTATTACCTTTAGGACCATTACCTCGACCGGTGCACCTTGACCATGTCCAGACCCATTACCACCACGACCTGGTACACGACCTCTCGGTGGCTGCTGAGTACCTCTGGTCAGCCGTGCATCAGTATTACGAACTTTCTGAGCCATATCCATATGTCGAGGGTAATTTCTATATTGGTGATCCATTGAACCACATTTGTAACAAGCACCCGTTTTCCTCCAGCACTCTTCAAAATGTCTTTTTCCACATTCAGCACAATCTCGACTTTGATTATTAGCTACAAGTGCTCTACCTTGAGCTGGTTCATCATTCCGAGGCCTCTTCAGAAACCTTTTTGAAGAACCCAACTACTTTATATCTCTCTTGCTTCTAAATCTTTTCCAATTCTGACGTTCTGAGTTCTTAGCCTCTTCGGCTATCTTGGCTTTCTCTACAAGCGTGGCAAAAGTTCTAACTTGTTGTGGGGCAATCAGGACCAGCAACTTATCATTTAACCCATCCTCAAAACGTACACAACGTTCATGATCCGTTGACACTATTGTCCGAGCATAGCGACTCAAGCGTAAAACTTCAAACCTCATATCGCGCCTTGTCTTATTCCCTTGTATTATATTCAGAATTCCTTCCTTCGCATCCACATAACTTGTTCCTACATACTTCCCTTGGAAGGCAGCTTTGAAGAATTCCCAAGTAATCAATGTAGCCTCAATGCCCTCTCGAACAGTAAGCCACCATTGATACACCTCGTCTCTTAGCAAAGACACAGCTCCTTTCAGTTTTTGCTCGACAGTGCATTCCATATCATCCATAATCTGCTCCACGGCTTCGAGCCAATATTCTGCCACATTCGGAGCTACACCAGAAACTCCTCTAAAAACTTCTACATTATTAGACTTGAGTCGTTCCGATATCGACCTACGAGTTGTTGGCCCAACTCTAGTTCCAACGACCCTTTCCAAGACTCGCAGCATTGCTCGTGTCAAAGCATTATCTTCTTCCATATGATCATGTGATCCCGTCTCACTTTCAAATGACGCAAGTGCATCCATTTCCGGCATATGATTTGGTGCTTCAGTTGCACCTCTAACACCTCGTCCTCTACCACGACCACGTCTACCGCGTCCACGACCACGTCCTCTAGTGCTCATGATGACTAATTCGATTTAATCGATTACAAGTTTTATGAATCGTAAAATTGTTTGATGTTTATTAACGATGTTTTATAAGATTTGAGAGATAAAGTTATTTTTCGAAACACATCCTATAGTCTCAATCTCACGATTTTCAACATCTAAAACTAGAAGTTCTAGAGTGTTCCTATGATCATATCATCATCATAATAATTATTCAAGAATGTGAATACTTACTTGACTTGGTGCGGATGCTTGTGGTGCCATACTAATCTTTAAAACATAATTGAAATAATTTTAGAAGTTATTTGTTGAACCCAACCACAGTAGAGTTTGGAAGCGGCTCGATACTATTAAATGTAACACCCCAAACCCAATCTATGCGTCAAGACAAGATTTGGTTTGTCACACAAATCGAACATTCTTCATTTCTATCTAATGATTCAGGTGAAACGGTATTTCAAAACCCTTTTTAAAAAAAATAGAGTTTAATAAAAACCAAGAGAAATAATTTAAGTTCGATGAATTTGAGAAACATTAGTTGAAAAATCTTATCATTTGACATTTAATTAACAAAACCTTAAAGAAATTTTATAAGAGTTTAAAGGATTCGAAAATAAGAATAGTTAAAGAATCTCGTATGTTTGAAAACCCAAAGTATTTTAAGAAAACATTATAAGATAAACATAAATCCATATTAAATTATCCAAAACATTATTTAAATCCATCCACGCATAAAATCCATAAAATATTAATAGCGGCCTTATTACATCATACCCAAAATAGCAATTTAAAGAAAGTACTATTTAAAAGTTCAAAGTTTATAAACCCATATTTGCAGTATGGCCTCCACGAAGTCATCCTCGGCCCAAGTCCACGTCAATTTCCATTACCTGAGATGAAAAATTTGAGGGAGTGAGTTACTCAGAACTCAGTGTATAACTCACTTACTTTATCCACTGGGCCAGATTATCAAGTCATAATTTTGGGCTTGAGCCCATAAAGCAGTTTAACAATATAAATAATGAGATGCATGCAAAATGAAATTTCCCACCCAAACCTAATTTCCATCCGCTACACACCACCCATACCAACCATCACACCTGGGGATCAAGTCAACCCACCCCGCCAACACACCAATCGTAGGCATATAGCCATTTTTATATTTGTGGCGAGCCATGAACTAGATTGTGACAAAGTCACCGAACTAGAGGCATTGAGCCATTAAAATATTTGTGGCAGAGCCACCGAACTAGAGGTAATAAGCCATTTAATTATTTTATGGTAAAACCACCGAACTAGAGGCAATAAGCCATTTAATTATTTTATGCCAAAGCCACCGAACTAGATTTTGGCAACAGGCCTTTCTTCTCTTCATCATTAATCCCATTCCATACAACATGTATGCAAAATAATCTATATACATATGATGATTTTAGTAAAAAGGCCCAATTTACATATGAGTCAATATTTCAGGTTTTTATTAAGGCCCATAATACAAAATATCATTTAGCCCATTTAACAATCTAGCAACTTTGGCCCATTTAACGATCTAGCAACTTTGGCCCATTTAACGATCTAGAAGGGATTTCGGCCCATTTAACGATCTAGCAGAGATTTTGGCCCATTTAACGATCTATCAGGGATTTCAGCCCATTTAACGATCTAACAAAGATTTCGGCCCATTTAACACATAAGACATAAAATTTACATTTTACCAGTTAACTCATCGAGGGCGTTTTCATAATTTTCACAACTTTAACCGTTTTCATGTAATTTCACCAAAAATACCAATTATTGCGCATTGTCCGATTTTGTCGTCTTTACGATTTTGCTCAATACTATGGTATGACATCTAACTTGAGATAAGTGTGAAGTTACACACCTTGATATTGTGAGTACTAAACCTTCCCTTCGTCAACACCTAAGCGTAACACGAACCATTAGAATACTTTCATTTATTAAAATACACTATTGGTAAACGATCTAAATCTTTACCCTTTTGATTTTGAACCACTTCTATTTTTGGTTTCTCCTCGATTGTTGATTCGTTTCGATGAGAATCCATGAAGCGAACAAAGGCTCGGAGTACGAATAACCTCAAACAATTGATTCTCCTCGGATGAAGGTCTACAACTCGGTGGAAAATCCCGGACTCAAAGCGCCTTCGTTTATACTTAGGGGGATTAGCGGAACGGCCCCTCTTTCGAAGACTATGGACTGCCCTTTTCTGCCCTATCTTGAATGTCTCTAAAGACATAAGATCATTAGTCCGACTAAATATTATTGAAATATGGCTAACGATTTATAAGATTTGAGATTGGCTTACCACGATTATCTTCGTTCCTCGAAGAAACGATTGAGTGATTACGTCCCTATAACGAAATCGATTAAATAACTAACTAATCCAACATAATGAATAAAGTGAAAATCCTTGAATAATCTCCTTACCTTACTCTTAAGATTGATTCCAACGATCCACAATACTCAAGAACACGATAAGTTTCTGTCTTCCAAAACTCTCACTAGAGTCCACGGTTGAAAGGAATTGAGTGAGAAAATTATGTATGATTAAAGGAAATCGGTTGTGATCAAAGAAAATGAAAGAAATTTTAGCACAAGAACAAGTTAACATTCGACCATGAGTGAAAGTATTGGAGAGATTTTAATGAAGGAGAAAAATAAAAGAATGGAAAAATGGAAAAGATATGATTCGGTTCAAGAGATAAAGAGAGAAAGAAAAGAGAAGAAAAGAGAACTTAATTTAGAAGAAAGGTGCATTCGGCATTGAAGAGGAAAATGAGAGAAATGAAAAGAAGAAAATATTTGTTTGCTTATATGTTTTCGGTCACTATGAGAAAAGAATTTGGGAGAGAAAAAGAGCTTCTAAACCGAAATGGTCAAAAGAAAAATGACACAAACATGAGTTGCTTACCCAAGAATGTTGGCAAATTTGGCCAGAGAGAAATGAATGGAGAGGAAATATGTTTTGCTAAAAGAAATGACCAAAAGAAAGTGTTTCACCAACACTAAAGCCTACCAAAACAATCAAACAAAACCGGCCATCCCCCCTAGCCCCTATGCCGTCTAAATACAAGGTCAAAAGACCATTAGGAAGTTTCAAAACATCTCCTATCTTAAGCCCTATCTTCCTCCTTTTCCTTAAATTGAAGAGACAAAATCCCCAATTCAAGCCCTTATCTTTAGCTTTCCAAATCCTTAGTCTTCTTACCAAAATAAAACAATCCAACTCATCCTAACCTTATCCCTTGACACAGGCTAAGCTAAAGCAAAAATAAAAATTCCCTAATTGCATGCTAGGTGATTCAACTCCTTCCTCATGTCCAACTTATGGCGCCATCACCACTTTGTCACTAGCTCATCTTATGCCATCTTTTAGTACTTAATTAACTTAAGTTTCAAGGTCACCTAATTTCCTTACATTAAAGTACACTTTACTAATATTTATTCTAATTCCAAGTAAACCCGAGCTAACACTTAGCAACATAATGATACTCGAATATTTAGGATGTTACACATAAGTCACCACATTCATATATTGTGACATAAGTCACCACATTCAAATATTGTGACATAAGTCACCACATTCACATATTGGGGTATAAAACCACTAATTCACTTCCCCTTTACATATCACCCATATGCCCCATGTCATGCAAAACATGCAAAAATTATGCCTTATGCTTTATTCACATTCTTATTTGCACTTATGTGTCATAATAAATCGTATTATATTCCTAGTAGGAGTAGGAAAAACATACCTGAGTACTTTGTACCATCGCATGGTAACTTAGCCACATTCACATTGTTATAACATATATATTAAATATTGCCTTACATCTATTAAGAGATAGTGTGGAGTACACACCTGATTCACTTAGCAAATTCACTCCAAATCCCAAAAATCCAATCTACCGCTTTAGATCTTTACTGCCTATATTCACCAACCCCAATCTTATTAGTAAAAGCCATTCTATAAAACCAAATCCTAATAGGATTATTGTAATCAAATTCTTACCTTAATACCCATTCCACTACTAATCAAATCCCGAAACGTTGAAATCCTTCTACCTTGTAATCGGCCAAAATTAGTTCACTTAAAGGGTTAGTTCCTGGCTTTTGAATAATTAAGAAATAAATCTATAACACCACACATGGCCTTGGCCGAATCTTACCTTATAGCTTACCTCGGATATTGAAATCCCGAAATTGCTATTTGCTCTTGATGATGTCAAGACCCTTAAAGGTATATGTTAGATCCAATTCTAACATTCAAATAAATGGCCTTCGGCCTAAACTTACACCTTACTTACCTTAGATCTGATATCCCGAATGCTTCCTTCTTATAGTCGACACTAGCAAAGATCACGAAATCTCTCCTTAAGATTTCGATCAAAGAATAGTAATAGGAATTAGTCTTTAAATTTCGACAAGTCCTAAAAGAAAAAAAATAATAGAAATCAAACTTGATCTCACCTCTACTGAAGAAATCGACAGCACCTATCTTTGTCACCACAAGGATATTCAGCTTTGTGGCTTAATGGAGAATCGGCTAGGGGTACCTTGTATACTCGGCTTTAGAAAAGGGGTAGCAAGGGGTTATGGATTCGGCTTCCACAAGAGGCACAAAAGAAGAGGTATGAAGCCTTAAAGGTTACGGTAATGGTGAAAATAAGGGAAAGGAGATTTCGACTAGAGCAAATAAAAGAAAAAGAAAGACTTTGAGAAATAAAGTAGAAATTCGGCTAAAAAGAAATAGAAG
Organism: Gossypium rotundifolium; assembly: GCA_025506655.1. Lineage (NCBI taxonomy): Eukaryota > Viridiplantae > Streptophyta > Magnoliopsida > Malvales > Malvaceae > Gossypium > Gossypium rotundifolium. The sequence goes on along the minus strand of CP106731.1, from coordinate 117,619,090 downwards.
AGAAAACTTTGGAGAGAAAATAACAAAAGAGACTAATTTTGCTTTGAACAATTGGGCATACCCCTTAACATACTACAAAGCCAAAATTAATCACCAGGAGAGTCCCTTGGCCGACCACCTCTTCCTCTCACTATCAAATCCCTTAATTCACTCTTCCTTATCACCTATCTCCTACCTTAGCCAAAATTTCTAAGAGAATTAGACCTAATCTCAAACTCTTCCCATAGACTCCCCATGCCGCCCACTACTGCTCCTAGTTGCCGAAAAATAAAAACTTTCCTTTAGCTTCCCATGCGACTCGAACCTTGGCCCATTTACCCTGCTAGTGGCGTCATTCCCAGAGGCCTTAGGTGGTGCTTCCAAGCCACTTTTTCAAGCCCAATTGTGTGTTATGTTTCTCATACAATTTCTCTTAAGGCCTACTCTGCCTAGCTTCCTCTTTTAAAATTGAATTCGAATAATTTCTAAGGCACTCTCCTATTTTCTAGAGTTCACAAATTTCATAATACACAATCACAACATACTCAAGCATGCTATTTCATATAACTTAGCATTGATGCATAAGCCCTAATCCGGATATTACATCCGTCGCATCGACCCGCCTATGCCTAAGGATTACCTGAATAGAACAGGCAAACAGATGTGGGTTTTCGTAAACTCAGTGTGTAACCCAACAGAGATAGTCATGCAAATATACGCAGAATTCTCATATGCAGGATAGGTACAGACATGGACTTAAGTCCTTAACAGAAATAGATGCCAAAATCAGATAATCAGATCAGATATACAGAATCCTACCCCCATCATCTACACACCATCTCCGACCATCCCATCACATCATGTGGGGTATAAAATGCCTACCCAACCCTACACACCATATAATGTCTATACGACACATAACAGAATATTATGCAGCCAAACTGCCAAAATATAGGTGAAAGGTCGTCGTACAAATCACTTCCTCCACAAATACAAATCCCACCCCAAATACAAATACAGAATACAGATCACAGATATAGCAGAATTAACATGTCTCGCATGCTCAAATATAGATATCATACATGTAATACCCCAAAAATTACTACAAAAAGAAAGTAAGATATTATCCTTGATATAGTTAAGTAAGGAAATAAAGTGACAAAAAGGAAATTTTGGAATATGTCAAAATTGGGAAGTATATAATGATATATTACATTATTAATTCAAGAAAGGACTAAATTGTAAAAGTGAGAAAAGTTTTGTTGCCCAAGAGTAAATACTCAAAACTTGAGGGGTTAAAGTGTAAATATGAAAAGTTGAAGGACCAATAGTGAAAATATTTTGGAAGTGGAATAATCTAGAAACTAAGGAAAATTGATAAATTAGGACCAAATCGAATAGGTGAAGAATTATGAGGGACTAAATTATAATTTTTCTAAATTAAGTGATGACTCAATGATAGAATTTTAAAATATCATGAAGGGAAAAATGATCAATTAGTAAGAGAGAGAATTCTAGAATGTAATGATTATGTTAATAATATTTTAAATTAATTAATTAGATAAATATTACTTTATTAATATTTTAATAAGATATTTATTATTATTTTATTATTTTATTTAGTTTATATATATGGGGGGGAAGAAAAAACAACGTGAGAAGAAGAGAGAAAGAAAGAAAGTTTTTCTTTCTCTACAATTTGGTCCTTTCACCAAAAATTCACCATTTTCACTTAAAATTCAAAAGAATTTCCATCGCCATAAGGAGAGGAAGATGAAAAGGAGGTTATGGGGAGCAATAATATCAAGTTAGATTCAAGAAATAGAAGCTGGAGGAGAGAGAAAATCAAGTTAAAGATTGAAATCAATAAGACAAGGTAAGAACATCAAGATTTCAATATATTTTTAAGTTTGATATTGTTGAAAAAGCAAGGAAATGATGTTAATGTAGAGTTTTCTTATATAAGGTTTTGTGTTCTTGATATTTTAGTGAAGGAAAATAAGAGAAAGTGATGGGAAATATTGTATAGAAAGGAAATAAAGGTGTTACAAACTTGGTAATTAACATTTTACATTAAAACAGTTTTGGACAACTAGCAGTAAACTAACTTTTAAAAATCACCAAAAATTGTAGAAATTGAATTAGAGGATGAATAAAATATGAAATTAAATCATATTGAGTCTATTTCTTCATATAAGAAGAGGTGTAAGTAATGAAATTGTAAATTATGAGTTATTATAAATTTTGTGAGACAAGGTCAGAATGATTTTGGGTTCCCCTGTTCTACCTTTGGAAAATCATCAAAAATTGTAAAAAATAATTAGGGGTTTAAATTTATATTTCTAAATCATTAATGAGTATATTTTCAATATAAACAAATGGAGGCATCATTAAAAGCCCGTACTAAGAGGCAATTAATTTTTAGTAAGGAAAGGTCGAATCTGTCAAACAACAGAACATGGATAAATTTGAAGAATTACTGTACTTATTGGCTAAAGTATAATTTCTAAATTTTTTATGGTAGAAATATATTTGAGTCTAGTTTCAAAATCATCAAGAATTTTTAATTTTAAATTCTTTAGCTCAAGATATAAATAATTTAGTGACTATAACTCAAGTGAACAGCTTGATATGAACACATAAGTAAATAGTGGACTTATATACATTAAGGATGTGGTATGGAGAGGAGGAGGAGGAATATATATATGAATAATAAGCTAGCATGGATTTATATTAAATGGATAATTTGCATGTTTTAGACTTAGGGACTAAATTGAATAAAAGTAAAATTTTAGGGGTAATTTTGTAAAATATAAAATATGACCAAATTAAGTGAAATGATTTATTTTATTGTATAAATTAATAAATTGAATGAAATTATTAATTTAGATCAAGATCGGTTAAAAAATTGTGGAAAATAGAAAATTTCCAAAATGTCCTGAATCTTGGTATTTCTGTAATTTAGCCAGGTAAGTTCGTAACCTAATTATGTGATATAAGGAAATACGAGTTGATGGCAAATGAAATATTGATATAATGAATTAACTGATTTATGTTTATAAAGAAATGGCAAGAGAATGATATTTATCATGATATGTAAATATGTGATTATCTTTGATACGTTGATATATGTAAATATGTGATTATCTTTGATACGTTGATAAAAGGAAATTAATTATGTTTAAGGGACAATATGTTTGATTTTGATTGGTTCCAAATATGAATGCTAGATGAAATAAAATGTATGATAAATAAATTAATAAATTTGTAACTTCGGTAATGCTCTGTAACTCTATTTCGGTGACAGATTCGGGTTTGGTTCGTTACAATACATGCTTATACAATCAATCAGACATACATATCAGTTCTAACTCAAATCACTCTATCAGAATAATAGATCTCATCCAACAGGGATTGGCTAGCCCCTACTGACCCTACGGAAGGCCCACAGTAGATTGGAACGACACGTGTAATCATAGGGAGAATTTCAAAATTTTAGGCCCACATGCCCATGTGGCCCACACGCCCAAACTGGCCTTGCCTGTGTGGCCCACATGACCTAACCCAGGACCCACACGCTCGTGCGGCGAGCTTACACGCCTAATTTGGCCTAACCCGTGTGGCCCACATGGGCATACTCTTACTGTCATACAACGGGACCCACATAGACCAGCCATACGGCCGGGCACACGCCCGTCTAGTGACGATAGGCAACTTTTTTAGCTTTTGTCAAACTTCATTTTCTTCTGATTCCGTTACACACCTAGTTCTGTTTTGATGCTACTGCAATCCCAAGACCTCCAAAACCTAAGAAGCAGTATTCCAACTACTGATTAGCAAATAATCCATGAATTCATTAATACTAAACCGAACAACACATATAAACTTACTGCCACTAAAATGATCACACGGACAAATCAAATCACTGAAGCAAAAACCACCGTTTCACTATCTTCTCCTACACAATACATTTACAGAGAATTAATTTCCCTTACTACACACACTAGGAATGCAAGCGAGAAGAAAAACCCAAACAGCTTATTAAAATCGAAACCTATTAACAAGTGGAATCTCCCACTTACCTGATCGTGCGTAAAACACTGAAATTCTGAAGTGCACGCGAAGAACAAAAAGGGTGAGAAATTTGAAAAGGAAAACAAAAGAAAGAGAGAAGAATGGAGGAAGGCAAAAACTTACGTCAAAAAATTTTTGGAAGAGAGAGAATAGGAAAATAAAATAAAATACAAATTTAGATTAACTTCCCTCCTCATCCACTAACAACCTAATCCCCTAATATCCTACCCATTAACCACATCTAACTACTTCAGACTTTTAACTTCACCCAAAATCTCTCAGACAACTGAAGCAAAAATTATCACCCACGCTCATGCAGAGATTCGAACACAAGGCCTCCAGCAAGCTAACTCCTTATTAGTCAAACCAACAGGCTCATTCTGATATGAATTTACTAAAGATAAAAATATAAGTTGAACCTTCAAGGAGTAAGCTAGGACCAAAATAGCAGAAATTTTCAGTTATGGGACTTGAACCCAAGACCTCATAAACACACTCAGAACACTTAACCACTAAAGTAGATACTCAATATGTCAGATTTCACAAAACAAATTTAAATTAATCGGGGCGTTACAACTCTACCCCCTAAAATAAATTTTGGCCTCGAAGTTTACCTAATCGAATAGATGAGGATACTGCTGACACATGGAGTCCTCAGGTTCCCACATGGTTTCCTCAGTACCATGATTTCGCCACAGAACGTTAACTAACAAAATGGATTTCCTACTCAGAACTTTAACATCTTGATCCAAAATCTGAATCGGCTCCTCATCAAAGGTCAAATCCAGTCTAACATCGATCTCCTCAATAGAAACAACGTGTGATGGATCAGACCGATACCGCCTTACCATCGAGAGGTGAAACACATCATGGATATGGTTTAACTCTGGAGGTAACTCTAACTGATAAGTAATCGATCCCACACGCTTCAGAATCTGATACGGCCTAATGAACCTAGGGCTCAACTTGCTCTTATGACCAAACCGCAAAACTTTCTTCTACGGAGATACCTTAAGGAATACGAAGCCACTGACTGAGTACTCAATATCCTTCCTTTTCAGATCTACGTAAGACTTTTGACTATTAGAAGCTGCCTTAAGACAATCTCATATCAATTTGAGTTTATCTTTAGTCCCGAAAACCAACTCAAGACCCAAAACCCGTTGTTCACTCAACTTAGTCCAACATAGCGGAGTACGACACTTATGACAATACAGAGCCTCGTAAGGTGCCATCTGGATACTATTTTGAAAATTGTTTTTGTAGGTGAACTCAGCTAACGGTAGAAAATTCTCCCAACTACCTCAGAAATCAATCACACAACTTCGAAGCATATCCTCCAGTATCAGAATCACTAATCGCTGTTTTGTCAAGTTTTAAAATTTATAAAGAATATGGTCAAACTTGGAAACTAACTCTGACAACGATTATAGGCAAGTGTACCTATCGAACAGTAGTATAGCTTAGGCAAGACCGGATTGTCGAACCCAAAGGAACTAAAAGTACTAATACTTACTTTCTTTTTATTATTTAGCCTAAAATATGGAGTGATTGGTTGATTTAATCTAATTTAATGACTACTAAGCTAAAGACACAAAGACAAAAAGAACAAATTGGGAAATACTTGATGAAAAACTCAGTTGATCATGACAATACCCTCAGGAAGAATCCACCTAGACTTCACTTGTTATGTAACACTAAATCATACGATTTATTCACTTAGTTTGATCCATAAGACTCCTTAACATATATTAAACCCTCTCTCGAGGTGAATAACGTCTAACCCTAGGTTAATTAGTGGAACTCTCGTTCTCTTATAATAACCCTCTAGAATAGTTGTAACAGACCAAATTTGACCCTAATCAGAACAGTGGTTTCGGGACCATGAATCTAAGTCTGAGAGATATTTAAATATTATATTTTGTGTTCATTATATATGAATTAAGGTGTGTGAAAGTTTCGTAGAAAAATTTAATCATTTGTGTGCTTAATTAAATAAAAGGATTTAATCACGTAAAGTGTAAAAGTTTCAAACCATAGTAAAATGTGCCAATTGATAGTGGCTTCTTAATTTGAGGCATTGAAAGGGCAATTAGCCCATTTTTTATGATAGTGGATGGTCATGGTCTTAAATGACCTTATAATTTATGTTATGTATTTTATTATTAAAGGTTAGTATGGTAATTTGTTTAATAATAATATATATGTTATAATATACTAAAACAAGCCACTATCATCTTTATTTTCTCTCATGGCCGAAAGTTAACAATAGAAAAGGGGTTGAAGAAGCTTTGATTTTTGGCAACTATTTGGCTTAAATTAGGTAAGAATTTTAGCTCAGTTTTTATTGATTTTTACGTTTTTGAGATCGTTGCTTAGAACTGTAGCTGACCCATGTTAGAATTTCTAAATCTAAGCATGTTTGATGTTCGGCCATTGATATACTCATGTAATTTTTGATGTTTGATGATTTAAAGTTAAAGATATGCTAAAGATTAATATGTTTTGTATTGGAAATTTTAGTAAATTTGAGTATTTTAGGCTAAATTACGAAAATAAATTTTAGAGGGACTTATTTGCAAAATAAGTGAAATAAATGGACTTGTAAGGTCCCTATGAATATTCGGCCCTTGAGTGGATTAGTGAAATTTTGTGTATTTTGTGTTTTATGCAATTAGGACTAAATGGAAAAAAGTGAAACATTAGGGCAAAATGGTAATTTGCCTATTTATGTGTTTAGGGACTAATTGAGATGAAATTTACTTGAATGAGTTGAATTTTAATGTGTTTAGATCAAGAAAAAAGAAAATGGATTTGGATCTGGGAAAGACAAAGGTTATCGAATAGCAGGTTTCTGCGTCCGTCTACAATCGAGGTAAGTTCTTGTGAAATATATCAAAGAATTATTTATGAACATGTTAAATGATGATGTTCGATAAATTTGAGTACATGTTTATGTCATAGCGAATGTATATAAGTAAATTAGATTGAATGCATAATTTAATAATGTGATATGAATGAGTATCTCGATATGAATTGTGGGTTGTTCAATGACGTAATGATTCTATTTGTGTAATGTGAATAAGCTTAGTTGAATGGGATATGTGATAAAATTATGAAATGTGTGGAATGATTGACTACATTGATACTGGGCTTAAAGCCTAGCGTGCCTCGTCTTGGTGATATGTTTTGGGCTTTATGCCTAGCAGGCCTCGTGCCGATGATATGTTTCAGGCTTTATGCCTAGCAGGCCTTGTGTCGGTGATATATTTCGGGCTTATTGCCTAGCAGGCTTAATGCCGGTGTTATGATTTCAGACTCGAGTTCAGCAGGCTTAGTGCCGGTGTGTGAGATTCAGGTAATGTTTAGTAGGTTCTAGCTAATGAATTAAGTATGCCTAAACATTTGGGAGTGAATTTGTAATTCGGTTGTAAGGTATGTGTTATTCCTACTTAAGTGATCTATGAATATGCATATATGTGTATATAGATGTATGTATGTGATGTTATTGAGAAAAGGAAGATCAAATTGATAAGAAAATTGGCTAAATGAAAGCATAAGTAGTTAAAGGTAAACAGTAAAGGTATAAAGAAATGTACAAGTTGGTATTGTATATATATGCATATTCTACCATAATGTATATATATATTTATAAGATAAGAAACGTTTATTTAAGGTCATGAGTTGGATATTTAAATGTTTTACCATTGTATATGATAATGTTTTTGCTTAAGACTTACTAAGCTAGCAAGCTTACTATGTGTTCTTGTCTACTTCTATTTTATAGATTTTTGGTTCAAGCTACGGACTCGAAGGATTTTTGAATAAGTCAACCACACTATCGACTCACTTTTGGTATTGATTAACTTAATTTTTGATTCAAAAAGGCATGTATAGGCTAGACTAAGCTGTATAACTAATGATGTTTAATCGTGTATATATACTTAGCCATGCGAAAATGGCTATCTATTTTGGTTACACTTTGTTCATGTGTTTTGATGAAATGGCTTGCTCATGCTATGAATTATCGTTTGTGTTCGGATGTGGTTTAGGCATTAGTTGAAATGTGAATGGGTGATACGAATGTTATGTATTTAGTTGGAGAAAAACTTGAATTGGGTTGTTGTTGCTTAATATAGTTGATTCGGTTAGGTAATAATAGTGATTTTATAATCAAAGTTTGTGCATGTAAGTTAACTTGTTGGATTCATTGTTAATGATAAGAATAAGTAGTTACAAATTATAGAAATGTTATCATGTATATGGCATGTTAGGGTAAAATGTGAAAGCATAGGTTTGGATATATGAAATGGTATAATAGGTATATGTCATGATGTATATATATTTCGATAATTGATGGTCAACTTGATAGTTTAAGGTTGGATCTTATTTATGTGTATAAGTGATAGACTAATAAATAGAAATGTGGCTACTTTAATTGCTTAATTATTAGTGAAGATTTGCTATACTTAGGTATACATTCGATTATAAAATGGTACAATTGGGTTGATCACATGAAAATGTTATAAGCTTATTTATATATGGATAATATTAGTATTTGAGTATCTATGTTAGGTATTCGAATATTAATAAGTTAATATGCATATGATTTGAATTATGTGCTTTGTAAAGTATGTATAAATTGTATAACTTGTGGCATGTTTATTTGCTTGATAAAATGACTAGATACGATATGGTTACGGAAAAATTTATAGGTACGATCTATATATATATATGATTTTGACTCGGTGAATGTTTGAATCGCACTTATCTTTGGTAATACCGAGTAACCCTAATCCGATAACGAACTCAGGTTAAGGGTGTTACATTTAATTGGTATCAGAGCTACGGTTTAGTCAGTTCTAGGACTATCGTAGCGCGTATGAGTCTAGCTATACATGCTTTTATTGTATATTTAATAGTATGGTGACTTCTAACATTTCAAACCGTGTTTTATATAGTAAATGGATTCTAATCCTGACAGAGCCGTAGCAGATGATGTAGAGAGTGTAGCGCCTGATCGTGCACGGATCGTCACGATAGATTCTAGACCTATCTCGGCGACCACAAGGGGAGGCTAAATAAGCCTTCTACCAGATGATGAATGAATGGTTTACCTAGTTTGTTCAGAATAATCCAGCTATACAACAACCTCCACCCCCAAATAATCTAACTCCGGTACCTTCAGCACCCCGGATGATAGATCCAATGAGATCTAGTAGGCCTCCTGTTGATAAAATCAGAAAATATGGGGCCGAAGAATTTAAAGCTTATAATGATGATGACGCTGAGCGAGCTGAGATGTGGCTTGATAATTCCATTCGGGTACTTGATGAGTTATCCTGTATTTCAGAGGAATGCCTAAAGTGTGCTATATCTCTACTTGGGACTCGCCTACCACTGGTGGAAAACACTAGTATCAGTAGTTCTGAAAGAAAAAGTGACTTGGGACTTCTTCAGATTGAGTTCCAAAAGAAATATATCACCGAGATTTATTGATCAAAAGCGTAAAAATTTCTTGAACTAAAGCAGGCGAATGACCGTGATGTAATATGAGCGAAAATTTGTTAGACTCGGCAGATATGCGGAGAGTGTGTTTCTTGAAGCCATTATGTGTAAAAGATTTGAAGACGGTCTGAATGAAGACATAAAGTTACTTGTGGGCATTCTTGAGATTAAAGAGTTTGTGGTGCTGGTCGAGCGAGCTTGCAAAGTTGAAGAGCTCGAAAAAGAGAAAAGAAAGGCAAAGACCGAAGCTAGAGAGACTCGTAAAAGATCGTTGAGTAAAACTTTCCATTCAGCATCTAAGAAGTTCAGAGATGACTTTAACCGACATAAGGCTACTCCTGACCTGTCTAGATGAGATCGACCTTCAGTGAGTTCTCGAGCCACTTCGATGGCTAGTGTTGGAAATGTTCAACAGGATCGAATTGAGTGCAAGCATTGTGGAAAATGACATTCTGGGAGTTGTAGATTCTGTGATCGATCTTGTTTTAAATGTGGATCATCAGATCATTTCATTCGAGAGTGTCCGATGCTAGCTGAGCAAAATACGGCTCAGAACACTAAATCGAGCAACGCGTCTACAAGAGGTAGACCACCCAGATATTCAGGGAATGTAGGTGGCAGTCAGAGAGGAACAAGGGACACGGCAGTTCGATCAGAGGCTCGAGCACTAGCTAGAGCTTATGCTATACGTTCCAGAAAGGATGCTTCTTCCCCTGATGTTATTACCGGTACTTTCACACTTTATGATACTACTGTAATTACATGGATTGATCTTGGTTCGACTCATTCGTATGTATGTGAAACTCTAGTGCATAGTACGACTCTGCCTGTTGAGTCTACTGAGTTTGTGATTCGTGTGTCTAACCCCTTGGGTAGATGTGTACTCATTGATAAAGTGTGTAAAAGTTGCCCATTGATGATTCAAGATTCTTGCTTTTCGGCCGATTTAATGTTGTTACCCTTCGACGAGTTTGATATAATTCTGGGAATGGATTGGTTAACTTTGCACGTTGCAGTGGTGAATTACAAAAGAAAGATCATTGATTTAAGATGTCTGAATGGTGAGACCATCCGAGTATTGTGATTTAAATGGGTTACCTATAGTAATATCCGCAATGCTAGCCCGTAAATATGTGAGAAAAGGATGCGAAGCTTACCAGGCTTATGTGTTGGATAATAAAGTGTCTGAAAAGTAGATTGAGTCCGTACCAGTTGTGTGTGAATACCTTAAGGTGTTCCCTGATGAATTACTGGGTTTACCTCCGATTCGAGAGATTGAGTTCGACATTGAATTAGTACCGGGGACAACTCCGATTTCGATAACTCCGTATCAGATGGCACCTACTGAGTTGAAAGAGTTGAAAGCACAGTTGCAAGAGTTAACAGATAGGGGTTTTGCACGACAGAGTTTTTCTCCTTGGGTGTGCGATTCATTTATGAAAAGAAAGATGGAACTATGCGAATGTGTATCGATTATCTAAATGAATAAGGTGACTATAAAGAATAAATACCCGCTACCTCAAATTGATGATTTATTTGATCAGTTGAATGGGAGCTTCAGTGTTTTCAAAGATAGATTTGAGATCGGGTTACTATCGATTCATGAGTCGATATTCTAATGTGCCAAAGATCGCATTCCGCATTTAGGTACGACCACTTTGAGTTTCGGTTATGCCTTTTGGACTTACTAATGCACCCATTGTATTTATGGATCTAATGAATCGGGTTTTGACGCTTTTGGATCGGTTTGTAGTAGTGTTTATTGATGATATCTTGATCTACTCTAAAGATGAAACCAACACGCGAGCACTTGAGATTAGTGTTACGAGACTTTACGAGATCGATAGTTGTATGCAAAGTTCGAAGTGTGAATTCGGATGAAGGAAGTCGACTTTTTGGGTCATTGTTTCACTTCGGTATTTGGGTTGATCAGAATAAAATATCGGCTATACTTGATTGGAAACCACCAAAGAATGTCTCCGAAATTAGAAGTTTTCTGGGACTCGCGGGATATTACAGACGATTCATCAAAGGTTTTTCCATGATAGCTACACCTTTGACAAAGCTACTACAAAAAGATGTTAAGTTCGAATGGTCAGAAAAATGTCAGAGAAGTTTTGATGAGTTGAAAGCCCTTTTGACCGAAGCTCCAGTGTTAGCTCAGCCTAAATCGGGTAAAGAATTTATTATTCATAGTGACGCTTCTTTAAATGGTTTGGGTTGCGTTTTGATGCAAGAAGGCAAAGTCATAGCCTACGCTTCGAGACAATTGAAGCCTCACGAAAGAAATTATCCGACTTATGATCTGGAACTTGCAGCTATTGTTTTCACTTTGAAAATATGGCGTCATTACTTGTTCGGTGAAAAATGTCATATTTATTCAGATCACAAAAGCTTGAAGTACTTAATGACTCAAAAGGATTTGAATTTGAGACAACGCAGATGGTTAGAACTATTGAAAGACTATGAATTAGTAATTAATTAAAAATCCGGGAAAAGCTAACGTTGTTGCAGATGCATTAAGTCGAAAATCATTGTTTGCTCTTCGTGCTTTGAACGCGCATGTGGATATGTATGATAATGGTTCGATATTAGCCGAGCTAAAAGCGAGACCAATGTTTATTCAACAAATTTGTAATGCACAAAGATCTGACAAAGACTTGATTGCTAGACGAGTGCAAAGTGAAAATGGTGAAGGGTCAGAGTTTCGAATCGATACAAAAGGTTGTTTAAACTTCAATGGTCGAATATGTGTTCCGAAGAATGTGGAATTGATTCAGATGACTTTGAATGAAGCTCATAATAGTCGATTATCGGTTCATCCAGGTAGCACGAAAATGTATAATGATTTGAAATAGTTCTATTGGTGGCCTGCCATGAAACGGGATATATCTGAATTTGTTTCAAGGTGCTTAATTTGTCAACAAGTAAAAGCCGAGCATCAAATGCCTTCCGGGTTACTTCAGCCAATCATGATACCTGAGTGGAAATGGGATAGAATCACCATGGATTTTATATCCGGTTTGCCTACTACACCGAGCAAGAAAGATGCAGTTTGGGCTATAGTGGATCGATTGACTAAATCAGCTTACTTTGTGCCAATTTGTGCAAATTAATCACTTGATAAACTTGCTGAATTGTATGTATCACAGATAATGAGGTTACATAGTGTGCCGAGTTCCATTGTTTCAGATAGAGATCTGAGGTTCACATCGCGATTTTGAAAGAAGTTACAAGATGCTTTGGGTACTAAACTCCACTTTAGTACAGCTTTTCATCCGTAGACAGATGGTCAGTCTGAACGAACTATTCAGATACTTGAGGACATGTTAAGATGTTGTGTTCTCGAATTTGAGGGTACGTGGGAACGATACCTACCTTTGATTGAATTTGCTTACAATAATAGCTTTCAATCTAGTATCAAAATGGCTCCATACGAAGCTTTGTACGGCCGCAAGTGTCGAACACCATTATACTGGACCGAGCTCAGTGAAAATAAGGTACACGAGGTTGATTTGATTAAAGAGACTGAACAGAAAGTGGCTATAATCAGAGATAGTTTGAAAGCTGCATCAGATCGTCAAAAGTATTACGCCGATTTGAAATGTAAAGACATTTAATTTTAGGTCGGAGATCGGGTATTCTTGAAAGTTTCTCCGTGGAAGAAAGTACTCCGATTCGATCGGAAAGGCAAACTAAGTCCGAGATTCATCGGACCGTATGAAATCATCGAACGTATTGGTCCTGTTGCTTATAGATTGAAGTTGCCCTCTGAATTAGAAAAGATACATGACGTATTCCATGTTTCGATGCTTCATAAGTACAGATCAGATCCATCACATGTGATCACTCCGTCAGAGGTTGAAATCCGATCCGATATGACGTACGAGGAAGAACCAATTCGTATTCTAGCTCGGGAAATGAAAGAATTGAGAAACAAGAGAATTCCAGTAGTGAAAGTTTTATGGAATCGGCATGGAGTTGAATAGGCTATGTGGGAGCCCAGGATTCTATGAGGCAACAATATCCGACTTTGTTTAACGGTAAGATTTTCGGGGACAAAAATCCTTAACGGGGGAGAGTTGTAACAGACCAAATTTGACCCTAATTGGAACAGTGGTTTTGGGACCACGAATCCAAGTCTGAGAGATATTTAAATATTATATTTTGTGTTCATTATATGTGAATTAAGGTGTGTGAAAGTTTCGTAGAAAAATTTAATCATTTGTGTGTTAATTAAATAAAAGGACTTAATCGCGTAAAGTGTAAAAGTTTCAAACCATAGTAAAATATGCCAAATTGATAGTGGCTTCTTAATTTGAGGCATTAAAAGGGAAATTAGCCTATTTTTGATGATAGTGGACGGTCATGGTCTTAAATGACCTTATAATTTATGTTATGTATTTTATTATTAAAGGTTAGTATAGTAATTTGTTTAATAATAATATATAAGTTATATAATATACTAAAACAAGCCACTATCATCTTTATTTTCTCTCATGGCGAAAGTTAACAATAGAAAAGGGTTGAAGAAGCTTTGATTTTGGCAACTATTTGGTTTAAATTAGGTAAGAATTTTAGCTCGATTTTTATTGATTTTACGTTTTTGAGATCGTTGCTTAGAATCAGGTGACCCATGTTAGAATTTCTAAATCTAAGCATGTTTGATGTTTGGCCATTGATATACTCATGTAATTTTGATGTTTGATGATTTAAAGTTAAAGATATGTTAAAGATTAATATGTTCGTATTGGAAATTTTAGTGAATTTGAGTATTTTGGGTTAAATTGCAAAAATAAAATTTTAGAGGGCTTATTTGTAAAATAAGTGAAATAAATGGACTTTTAAGGTCCCTATGAAAATTCGGCCCTTGAGCGGATTAGTGAAATTTTGTGTATTTTGTGTTTTATGTAATTAGGACTAAATGGTAAAAATGTGAAACATTAGGGGCAAAATGGTAATTTGCCTATTTATGTGTTTAGGGACTAAATTGAGATGAAATGTACTTGAATGAGCTAAATTTTAATGTGTTTAGATCAAGAAAAAAGAAAAATGGATTTGGATCGGGGAAAGACAAAGGTTATCGAATAAGCCAGGTTTATGCGATTAAATCTACGATCGAGGTAAGTCCTTGTGAAATATATCAAAGAATTATTTATGAACATGTTAAATGATGATGTTCGATAAATTTGAGTACATGTTTATGTCATAGCCGAATGTATATAAGTAAATTAGATTGAATGCATAATTTAATAATGTGATATGAATGAGTATCTCGATATGAATTGTGGGTTGTACAATAACGTAATGATTCTATTTGTGTAATGTGAATAAGCTTAGTTGAATTGGATATGTGATAAAATTATGAAATGTGTGTGGAATGATTGACTACATTGATACTCGGGCTTAAAGCCTAGCGTGCCTCGTCTTCATTGATATGTTTCGAGCTTTATGCCTAGCGAGCCTCGTCTGGGTGATATGTTTCGGGCTTTATGCCTAGCAGGCCTCGTGCTGGTGATATATTTCGGGCTTATTGCCTAGCAGGCTTAATGCCAGTGTTATGATTTCGAACTCGAGTTCAGCAGGCTTAGTGCCGGTGTGTGAGATTCATGTAATGTTTAGTAGGTTCTAGCTAATGAATTAAGTATGCCTAAACATTTGGGAGTGAATTTGTCATTCGGTTGTAAGGTATGTGTTATTCCTACTTAAGTGATCTATGAATATGCATATATGTGTATATAGATGTATGTATGTGATGTTATTGAGAAAAGGAAGATCAAAGTGATAACAAAATTGGCTAAATGAAAGCATAAGTAGTTAAAGGTAGCAAGTAAAGGTATAAAGAAATGTACAAGTTGGTGTTGTATATATATGCATATTCGGCTATAATGTATATATATGTATAAGATAAGAAATGTTTATTTAAGGTCATGAGTTGGATGTATAAATGTTTTACTATTGTATATGATAATGTTTTTGCTTAAGACTTACTAGGCTAGCAAGCTTACTGTGTGTTCTTGTCTGCTTCTATTTTATAGATTTTTGGTTCAAGCTACGGACTCGAAGGATCTTTGAAGAAGTCAACCACACTATTGACTTACTTTTGGTATTGATTAACTTAATTTTTGATTCAAAAAGGCATGTATAGGCTAGACTAAGCTGTATAACTAATGATGTTTAATCGTGTATATATATTTAGCCATGCGAAAATGGCTATCTATTTTGGTTAAACTTTGTTCATGTGTTTTGATGAAATGGCTTGCTCATGCTATGAATTATCGTTTGTGTTCGGATGTGGTTTAGGCATTATTTGAAATGTGAATGGGTGATACGAATGTTATGTATTTAGTTGGAGAAAAACTTGAATTGGGTTGTTGTTGCTTAATATAGTTGATTCGGTTAGGTAATAATAGTGATTTTATAATCAAAGTTTGTGCATGTAAGTTAACTTGTTGGATTCATTGTTAATGATAAGAACAAGTAGTTACAAATTATCGAAATGTTATCATGTATATGGCATGTTCGGGTAAAATGTGAAAGCATAGGTTTGGATATATGAAATGGTATAATAGGTATATGTCATGATGTATATATGTTTTGATAATTGATGGTCAACTTGATAGTTTAAGGTTGGATCTTATTTATGTGTATAAGTGATAGACTAATAAATAGAAATGTGGCTACTTTAATTCGGTTAATTATTAGTGAAGATTTGCTATACATAGGTATACATTCGGTTATAAAATGGTACGATTGGGTTGATCACATGAAAATGTTATAAGCTTATTTATATATGGATAATATTAGTATTTGAGTATCTATGTTAGGTATTGAATATTAATAAGTTGATATGCATATGATTTGAATTATGTGCTTTGTAAAGTATGTATAAATTGTATAGCTTGTGGCATGTTTATTTGCTTGATAATATGACTAGATGAGGTATGGTTACGGGCAAAATTTATAGTACGATCTATATATATATGATTTTGACTCGGGTGAATGTTTGAATCTGCACTTATCTTTGGTAATACCGAGTAACCCTAATCTGGTAACAGACTCGGGTTAAGGGTGCTACAATAGTAGTAAATCGATCTATGGACTCCCATATTAGATTTCACCCTAATCCAGAAAAATCTCGCCACCCTATCTCTAGGCGTGCGATCAACTCCGCTTAATTATGATAGATTTACTCTCAAGCAAGGTCTATTCCTCCTCCACCTAAGCACATCAGATTTGGATTAAGCATGCATAATTAAGAACAAACTAAGTATTTATCATATAATTCAGAAAATAATAATAAGATTCATCTAGGTTTCATCCCTTGTGTATCTCAAGGGTTTAGTTTATAATGAATAAAGAAAACATCTCAAGAGAAAAGATAAAACAAAACATAAGAAATCCCTAAAACCCCCTGAAGGAATTGAAGGAGAAATCCACCGTCTTAAGTAGAATTCTGGCTCCTTGAGATGGATCAACTGGCTATCTTCGAGTAATTCCCTGAATTGAATTGCTCTGGCTTCGGCTCTTTGGCCTCGCTGAACGCCCCTTATCAGGTTACACTTAGGGTGTTTATATAGACTTTTGGAATACTTTACTTGGCCTCTAAGTGTCCCGATTCAAGTACACTTCCTACTCGGTGTTTGAATAGGATTTGGAATGTGTTTCTTTGCCCCAAAGTATCCAAATGCTGGTGAAATTGCTCTCTCCCGCGGCAAGGGCACGGCCATGGTACACGCCTGTGTAAATCATTTTCAGGCCGTGTCTCGATTCTATCGATTGAGGCACAGCTGTGTAAATCGTGGCATGTGTCTTAGTTAATTGTCGAGGCATGGTCGTGTGGCTTGAAGTCCAGGCCGTGTCGATTTCTTCTTTGGCCCAAATTGGCCCGTTTTAAGCCCATTTCTTGTTCTTTTCGTCTTCGGGTGCTTTTTTGTGTAAAAACATGAAAAAAAAAAAAATTAAGAGCATTTTTTTACATAAATCAAGGGCTAAATCATCCAAAAGCATACTAAATGTGGGCCTAAAATATGTTACTTTTACGATTTATCAAATACTCCCACATTTAAGCTTTTGTTTGTCTGCTTTTGCTTGTCCTCAAGCAAAATTCTCAACTTATAATTAAAACGAACTTTCCATAATTCACAATTCCTATCAACAATGCCTCATCATAATTCACAGATAATTCATACATGGATAATTTAACTCAAAGACTCCTAAAGATTCAAACAATTCTAAGTCATATATTTTGTAGCACGATAACTTAGGTGTCTTCCTTTATCTAAATAATTACCTTTAATTCAAAACCGACAAGGATTGGCGTCCTCACTAAAGATTCACTCAAATCACTCGAAGTGTTTAAGTTTCGAGAAAAGCACTCATAAGTCGAACCTGAAAAGTTAATCCCATAGGCTTACCTGAAAATCAAATCTCCACCACTGTAATATGAGATGATACACAAATCAAAAGGTCTTTTGACAGGGTTGTAACGGGGCTTAGGTTAAAGGTGTGGATAAATGCTGAATTAGAAGGTTTGAAATCGAGATTGACCTGACCAATTACCTAACAAGAATAATGAACTAGAAAATAAATGATTGCTTTGAAACTAGTAATACTACTATTGATAATACTTTTAATACGAGCTCTTCTTCAACAATTGGAATGTAAACGCATAAGCTCCTTTAATCATATACTAATGCTTGAATATACTTTGGTTTTTTTTAAAGAACAAACTAAGTAAATACATAATAAAGAAAGAACTTTATCAACTGAAATAAACTAATTCGGTAACTGATCAAATTAATTCTCGATAAAAGGGTAGTCAAAAAGAATGGTGGTAACAAATACAAAGGGTTTTGGGTTAATATTAAGCGGGTAATTCAATAAAAAGGGTGGTTAGGATCAAATGGGTTCACTAGGGCTTAATTATGTAGGTAAGCTTTTTAGTGGAGTGAATGAGTTAAAACCTAGGTGCCTTTATCATCTCAGTATATCAAATCATTAATGTGGTCCCAACATGTATAATCAAGGCAAGTTCTAGAATAGCAATTTAGTGTTGACACACTCATAATCAATAAAGTGAACATGAAAAAGAATATATGCTCTATAAGGCTCAAAATCTCATAAAAATTATGGGTATTTGACATCAATCCTGTAGATTCCAAACTTCAAGGTAATATTCAAATTCAGTTCAACAACCTAAAAAAAATTTTATTCTTGAAAAATAGACTTATCATGCTTGATTCTCTAGTATCTTAAAGTTTAAATCATCAATGCACAATTATCAATGACTTAATCCAAAACATATTAATAAAAATCATAAATCATTAGAAATTTCATCCTAATTAATAATATGAGAAAAATACTTAAAAACAAGATCAAATTTAGGATTTTTAGAATCATGCAAAAAGTTAGGCACTTAATCCCCCCACACTTAAGATGTACATTGCCCTCAATGTACAAAGATGGATAACTAATAATGCAATCAAAAGAGAATGGGAGAAGTGACACTTCTTGAATTTTGGATGACTCTAGAAGTTGGCAGAGGTCGTGGTGGCATTTTCTATGGGCCGATGGGGTGCCTACCGATGAGCTTTGTGCTAGATAAAGAAATTGGGTAGCCTGAAAAGATATAGCCAAGAAATCTAAACAAAAATTAATAATATACTAATACTATAATTAAATACAAAATAAATAAAGAGAAGGAGACTAAGAAGAAAACTAAAATTAAAAGAAAAGACTAATGGACTAAGGAGTCCTTATTGTTGGATGGTTCACAAGGTGGTTGTGACCTCTAAAGCTGTGGTGCGTGATTCCCAAGCAGCCTTTAGAACCTAAAACCAAGAAACTAAAAGAATTTAAAATATATTAAATAGAAGAGAATTATAGATAAGTAGGATAAAGGGAAAAAAAAGCATAAAGAAAAATTTAAATGGTCTAAAAGACCCTTGGCTTGGTGTTTGGATGAAGCGGCCGGCATGAACTTATGTGTTGGGGTCTCCTTTAAGGAGACAATACCTGCCTTCTTATGCTTCTTCGGCATGATTCTAGTGTAGCTCAAGAGTCTGGACACTTAAAGAAAGAAAGAAAAAGAAGGAAAAAGAATGAGGGGAGAATGAGGAGGGCTGTGGGGTTTAAATAGGGTCTCAAACTGCACGTTCCCACACTCGTGGATCGAGGGTATGTTGAATTACACTGTCGCATCGCACAGTAGTGTGTCTAGGTGTGTTTGCTCCCCCACGCCCGTTTTCCAGGTGCCACGCCCGTTCTTAAAAAGGCAGTGTGTTGGCACGGTTGGGTAGCATGGGCGTGTTTGTCCTGTGTCTGATAAGTCAATGGCTTCACAAGGTTGTGGAGCACGGTCGTGCCAATTTACTAGTGCCCGTGGGGGAGTGGTTGGATCCGTGACATCAAAAATTTGTTAGGATTTGATTCGCACGGCCTCCGCTATGTCAGTACGAAGATTTTGGTGGTCTACACGGCCAAAGACACGGCCGTGTGTAAGGATGTGTGTCCTAGAAATCGCACTTTTGGTTAAGTTACAAAGGGAAAGAGAAAGAGAAGAAAACAAATGTAAAAAGAAGTAGGGTTAGTGCTCAGGTTGCCTCCTGAGAAGTGCTCGTTTATAGTTTTAAGCTAGACTTTTCCTTGTACTTGAATCAGGGAGGTTTAAAGGTTTGGATATCTTCCCTCTTGCTTAAATTTCTATTCTCTTGAAAAAGTTGAAGTCGAGAAGTGTTTACCTCAGAAGTGTTGAATATTGGGTCGCTTACCTCGACTATTCCGTGTAAGAAGATATTGTATACCTTAAGAAGGGTTTCTCCCTTTTCCTTCAGGCCTGTTGTGATGATTTGTAGATCTGCTTTGTCTAATAGTACCTGGTCTCCTATTTTAAAGTGATTGGATGTTCCTACGAGCTCTTCTGGTGGTTACTCTGGTTTTACTTCTTGCGGTTCCAGTTCTTCTTTGTCGATTTGGGATCTATGAGTCGACTCAGGGTTGTGTCTTTGCGGTGTTTCCTACAATAAAGGATGAACAATTTGTTTATCAATTGAATTGTCTTTCTTACCTTCATCGATTGTTGTCCTGGCCGAATCAAGAGCTTGAATACTGATTGATTCGTCACCTACACAAAGTATGAGTTCTCCTGTGGCAACATCAATTTTAGTCTTGGCAGTTGCTAAGAAGGGTCTTCCTAAAATTAAGGGGTTGTATTATCCTCATCCATATCTAAGACAACAAAATCTACTAGGAAAATAAATTTATCGATTTTGACAAGAACATCTTCAATAATGCCCCTAGGAATTCTAACAGTTTTATCAGCTAATTGTATACTCATCCTAGTTTGTTTTGGTTTCCCTAGACCTAGTTGTTTAAATAATGTATACGGCATGACATTTATGCTTGCCCCTAAATCAGCTAACACATTATCAATAGTTAGACTACCAATTAAACATGGAATTGTAGAACTCCCTGGATCTTTTAGCTTTTGTGGTAGTCTATTCTATAACATTGCTGAGCATGTTGCGTTCAATTCCACGTGGTGTTCTTCGTCTAATTTGCGCTTGTTAGTCAAGAGCGGTCTTAAAAATTTCTTCGAGTCTGGCATCTGAAAAAGAGCTTCAAGAAGAGGTAAGTTAATATGCAATTTCTTTAAGAGTTTAAGAAACTTATCGACCTGCTCCTCTGAATCATCTCTTTTCATCGCTTCGGGATAAGGTATGCGAGGTTGGTACTCCTTGATTACTGATTTTAGCTTTTCTCATGTTATCTCTATCTTACCTTTGTCTCCCTCGTTTTCTTGTACTGAGTTAGATTCATCTTCTCTTTTATTGTCATCAGCTGTGATGGCTTGGATTTGTTCTTTCGAGTTAATCTCAGTGTTACTTGGTAGTCGTCCTTGCGGTCATTCTGACATTAGCTTTGCAAGTTGTTTGATTGCATTAGTGGCTGCCTTGACTGACTTAGTATGTTCCCCGATTCGGCTCTCGTTGCTTTTAATTGTTTTCTCAGTTTCTTGGAAGCAATATTTTTTGTTTTCCATGAATTTTGTCAGCATCTCTTCGAGGTTTGGCTTCTTCTCTTGTGGGTATGGCAGATTTTAAAAAAATGGAAGAGGTTGTTGTCTTTGATTTCCTTGAATTCCTTGACCTCCCCATGAAAAATTTAGGTGGTTCCTCTAACCTGAATTATAGTTGTTACTATAAGAATTATTATTGGATCTAAAATTATTACCTATATAGTTCATCTATTCGCTCTCTGCGTCCGATTGGTAGGGTTGGTACTCAGGATTCGCTATAGTTCCACTTGCGTTACACTGCATGACTGGATGTACCTGCGAAGAACACAAACTATCAAGATTTTTATTCATTATCTCTACCTGTGTTGATAGCATGGTCACTGCATCGAGGTTGTAAAATCTGGCTGATTTTGTCAGTTTTGCCCTTGTAACTTGCCACTAATAGTTATTCAGTGACATCTCTTCAATGAACTCGTGAAGGTCGCTTGTGAGTTTTGTTATTCGAGGTGCCACCGTGGTGATTCGATTAGTTGCCTCGTTGAGGGGTTTACACCGTTATAGAAAGTTTGGACTTGTAGCCACAAGGGTAGACCATGGTGTGGACACCTCCTCAAGAGATCCTTGTATCTCTCCCATGCGTCGTATAATGTTTTTAAATCCATCTGCACAAAATAAGAGATATCATTGCGTAATTTGGCTGTTTTGGCCGATGGAAAATATTTTAATAAAAATTTTTCGGTCATCTGCTCCCATGTAGTGATTGACCCTCGTGGTAACGAGTTTAACCACTGTTTGGCTTTATTCCTTAATGAAAAGGGAAATAACCGAAGACGTATGGCATCATCAGAAACGCCATTTATTTTGAAGGTATCACGAACTCTAAAAATTAGCTATATGAGTGTTGGTCTTTGTCTCCGCAAACCATCAAATTGAACAAATTGTTGAATCATTTGTATTGTGTTAGGCTTTAATTCGAAATTATTAGCAGCTATAACAGGCCTAACAATACTAGATTCATCTCCTGTTAAATGAGGTTTAGCATAATCATACATAGTACGTGGAGCATTTTTTTTCTTCCACATCTCGTGGTGGATTATTCTCGTCCATCCCTTCAGTAGGATTGGATATGTCTTCTCGCTCTTCTTCCGTGTAATTTAGGGCTCGCCTAATTTCTTGACATTCTTCCGAGCGGTAGCTTCAATTTCACTATCGTATACTAGGGGTCCTGTCGGGTTCCTTCTAGTCATAAACTAAAGGTACCTGCTAGGAAAAAAAGGAAAAAAATAAAAATAAAAATAATGGCTAAAGTAATAAAAATAGAGTTTTCTTAATATTTTAATTCCCCGACAACGGCGCCAAAAACTTGATCGTTGTTTTGTCGAGTTTTAAAATTTATAAAGAATATGATCAAACCTGGAAACTAATTCTGACAACGATTATAGGCAAGTGTACCCTATCGAACAGTAGTATAGCTTAGGCAAGACCGGATTGTCGAACCCAATGGAACTAAAAGTACTAATGCTCACTTTCTTTTTATTATTTAGCCTAAAATATGGAGTGATTGGTTGATTTAATCTAATTTAACGACTACTAACCTAAAGACACAAAGACAAAAAGAACAAATTAGGAAATAACTTGATGAAAAACTTAGTTGATCACGATGATACCCTCAAGAAGAATCCACCTAGACTTTACTTTTATTTAACACTGATTCATATAATTTATTCACTTAGTCCGATCCGTAAGACTCCCTAACGTATATTAAATCCTCACTCGAGGCGAATAACGTCTAACCCTAGGTTAATTAGTGGAACTCTCGTTCTCTTATAATAACCCCCTAGAATAATAGTAAATCGATCTATGGACTCCAATATTAGGTTTCACCCTAATCCGGCAAAATCTCGTCACCCTATCTCTAGGCGTGCGATCAACTCCGCTTAATTATGCTAGATCTACTCTCAAGCAGGGTCTATTCCTCCTCCACCTAAGCACATCAGATTTGGATTAAGCATGCACAATTAAGAACAAACTAAGTATTTATCTTATTATTCAGAAAATAATAACAAGAGTCATCTAGGTTTCATCCCCTTCAAGTATCTGAAGGGTTTAGTTCATAATGAATAAAGAAAACATCTCAAGAGAAAAGATAAAACAAAACATAAGAAATCCCTAAAACCCCCTGAAGGAATTGAAGGAGAAATCCGCCGTCTTGAGTAGAATTTTGGCTCATTGAGATGGATCAGCTGGCTATCTTCGAGTAATTCCCTGAATTGAACTGCTCTGGCTTCGGCTCTTTGGCATTGCTGAACGCCCCTTATCAGGTTACACTTAGGGTGTTTATATAGACTTTTGGAATGCTTTACTTTGCCTCTAAGTGTCCCGATTCAAGTACACTTCCTACTCGGTGTTTGAATAGGCTTTGGAATGTGTTTCTTTGCCTCAAAGTATCCAAATCCGAGTGAAATTGCTCTATCCCGCGGCAGGGGCACGGCCATGGTACACGCCCGTGTAAATTGTTTTCAAGTCGTGTCTCGATTCTATCGATTGGGGCACGGCCATGTAAATCGTGGTATGGTCGTGTCTTAGTTAATTGTCGAGGCACGGCTGTGTGGCTTGAAGTCCAGGCCATGTCGATTTCTTTTTTGGCCCAAATTGGCTCGTTTTAAGCCTGTTTCCTATTTTTTTTTTTTTGTTCTCGAGTGCTTTCCTGAGTAAAAACATGAAAAGAAAGGATTAAGAGAACCTTTTTATATAAATCAAGGGCTAAATCATCCAAAAGCATACTAAATGTGGGCCTAAAATATGTTACTTTTACGGTTTATCAATCACCCTTTCAGATTGACCATCGGTCTGAGGATGGAACACAATAATAAAGTCTAATATCGAACCCAGAGCTTCATAGAGTATCTTCCAAAACTGAGAAGTGAAGCAAGGATCTCTATAAGAAATTATTGAAACTGGAGCCCCATGAAGTCTTACAATATCAGAAATATATAGTGTCGCCAACTTCTGCAGTGAATAATCAGTCCAAACCAGAATAAAACGGGCGGACTTGGTCAATCGATCCATGATAACCCAAATAGAATCCTTCACAGTAGGTGTTAAAGGTAACCTACTAACGAAATCTATCGTCACACGTTCCCTTTTCCATAAGGGAATCTTAACGGGTTGGAGCAAACCCAGATGCAACTGGTGCTCAGCCTTAACTTGCTGGCACGTCAGACAACGAGCAACAAAATATGTTACCTCTCATTTCAAACCTGCCACCAGTACAATTTATGGAGATCTCGATACATTTTATTCCCACCAGAATGCATAGCATAAGGGATACTATGCGCTTCCCTCAGAATCAACTGTCTAAAATTAGAATCGTTCAATACACAACCCTGTTCTCGAAACACAAAACCCCATCATTATTCAACCCAAAATCAAACGTACTGCCACTATCAACTTGACGGAAATGCAGAACCAGAGAATCATTCCCCAACGTTTATCCTAAATTTGATCAATCTAAGTCGGTTTAACTTGCAACTCAACTAATAGACTTCCATCATCAAACAAACTGAGACGAGCGAACATCGCCCTTAAATTAGTCATCTCTATATGATTGAGAGCATCGGCCACCATATTGGTCTTATCAGGATGATACTCTATCATGCAATCATAGTTCTTGAGTAGCTCAATCCATACAGATAATGCATCTAAATCTTTAACGCAAACACCACGGCAGCTAACTCGAGATCATGCGTCGGATAATTCCCCTTATGTAACTTAAGTTGTCGGGACGCATAAGCCACAACCTTACCATCTTGCATAAGTACACATCCCAAACCGACATGTGATGCATCACTATACACAACAAACTCCTTACCAGATTCAGGCTTTATCAGAACAAGAGCCTGAGTTAGAATAGACTTAGCTTCTCAAAGCTCGATTGTTGCGCATCAGTCTAGATAAATAGAACATTCTTGCATAGAAGCTTAGTCAGATGAGCTGCAATCAGTGAGAACCCCTTAATAAACCTCTGATAATAACCAGCAAGACCGAGAAAATTGCAGATCTCAGAAATGTTCTTAGGCTGTTTCCAATCAAGCACAGCTTAAATCTTTCTAAGATCAACTCATATCCCCTCAGCAAAAACTACGTGCCCCAAAAATGTTACTTCCCGCAACCAGAATTCACATTTGCTCAAATTAGCGTAGAGCTATTTCTCCCAAAGTACTTGAAGCACCACTCTAAGATGCTCATCATGCTCATCCTCAATCTTAAAGGACACCAGAATATTGTCGATGAAGTCCACGATGAACTGATACAGGTATGGCTAAAAACTCAGTTCATCAGACCAATGAATACAGCCGGAGCATTCGTTAAACCAAAAGGCATAACTAGGAACTCATAGTGCCCATAACGAGTCCCAAAAGCCATCTTATGAATATCAGCTTCTTTAATCCTAAGCTGATGATACCCAGAATGGAGATCTATTTTCAAGAATACTGCAGCCCCACAAAACTGATCAAATAACTTATCTATCCTCGAAAGTGGGTACTTATTCTTCATAGTTAGCTTATTCAACTATCGGTAGTTGATCCACATCCTTAAAGTACCATCAATTTTATTTACAAATAGAACCAGTGCCTCTCATGGAGACACTCTAGGATGGATGAAACGACGATCTAGAAGCTCTTGAAGTTGAGCCTTAAGCTCTATAAGCTATTTCAGTGCCATACGGTAGGGAGCGATAGACACCAGAGCTATACCCGATAGAAGCTCAATGCCGAACTCAACTTCTCGATTTAGAGGTAAACTCAGTAACTCCTCAAGAAAAACATCAAAAATTCCATCACTGTTCTGATATCCCCGATAGAAGAGTCCTTAGAAATTGAAACATTGACGTAGGCCAGATATGACTCAAACCCTTTCTGAACCAATTTTTAGCCACAAGAGTGGAGATTACATTAGATAAGTAATCCCGACGCTCGCCGATCATATCCACTTCCTTCTCATCCTTGATCTTCAAAACAACCCTCTTAGTCTCACAGTCTAAACTAATTTGGTGCTCTACCAACAAGTCCATACCCAGAATCAAATCGAACTCCCCAAACGGTAGCTCCATCAGATTTTCCAGAAATACAGCCCCTTATACTTCTAACTAAACGTTCCTATAAAGCCTATTTTCCCGAATAAATTGTCCCAATGGACTTAGTACAAAAATCTCACCAGAACTAAACTCAACAATAATTCCAAAGTTTTTAGAAACAGAACTAGCTACATAGGAATGTGTAGAACCTATGTCTATCAAAGCAGCATATAGGGCATCAAAAATAAAGAACGTACTCGTGATCACATCAGGGGCATCTCTGTCCTCTCAGTGTCGAGCAGCATATACTAACACAAGCTGCCTCATCTCAATCTGACTAGCACCTCTACCCGGGGCTCTCTATCTTCAACCCATACCATTACCACCCCAGACCGGCCCACAACCCTTGGGTGGCTGCCGTACTGCCCTCTGAAGCTGAACAAAACCCGGTCCCATAGCTTGCATCTAATCAAAACGATGTGGACACTTTCTAATTCGATGCCCCGAAACCCACATCATAGACAAACTTCTAATCTCCCCCAACACTCACCCGGATGGCGCCTACCACAATCATTACATGGCTGAACCCCAGTAGGAGCAACTGGGACTCCCACTCTAGCAGACCTATCAGGTTTAGCCTATTTCTTAGGCCTTTGAGTAGAACTAGAGGGCTTGAATCCCTCTTATTTTTGCCTTTTTCCCGATTTATGTTCTGGCACTTCACGCGCTTAACTTCTTCGGCGATTTTCTCCTTATCTACTAGAACAACAAACTCTCACTCCCTCTATAGAGCTATCAATACCCTTAGACTGTCCCTTAAGCTATCCTCAAAACGGACACACTTCTCATACTCGGATGCCACTATGCCTCGAGCATAGCGGTTCAGTCTCAAAAATTTGGCCTCATATTCGGCCACAGTCTTATCACCTTACGTGAGATTCATGAACTCATGCCTACGAGCATCAACATAATTCGCGCTCACATACTTTCCCTAGAAGGAATTCTTGAAATAGTCCCAATGCAGACAATCCGGTTGAGTTTCTGCTCAGGAGTGTAGTCGATGTCATGTATTATCCTCTCAGTGGCCTCTAACTAATACTCGACCACAGTAGGGCGACTCTTGTGACGCCCCAAAATAACTCAGCTCTATTGGACTGGAGTCGTTCAATTATTGACCCACGACTCCTAGATTTAGAATGGGGTCCAAGGACCTCTCCAACACTCTTAACATGGCTTGAGACAATGTGTCATCCCCAGCCTATCAGATTTGAGACCCAATCTCGGCAGAAGGTGCAGCTAGAGTCTCGCTCGTATCCAAATTCGACATACTGCCTAGATAAGAAGACTTAGCTCAAGTCTCCCTCCAGCGTATGTCGCGCCCACAAATACCTCGACCACGTGTTCCACGTGCGCTCATCGTAGTTTAAATTTTATCTACATTATAAAACTTTATGCATCAATTTTAGTGTTTATTAGCAGATGTTTTATGCTTCAGACATTTATCAGAGATTTCAAAAATCTTTTGGAAGTTTTAGTATCTAACTAAATCAATATAGTTTCAGACAGTCTAACTACAGTGTTTCTAAGTCCAGAAGTACTTACAGGATCGGCGCCGGAGACTTGGGTGAACCACATCCTTATCTTAAAAAAGAATAATCTTTGTTTAAAGAAAACAGTTCTTTTACAAATAAAATTTTAGAACTCAAAATTTACAGCCCGAGTTTTACAACCTGGCTTTGATACCATCAAATTAACACCTCAAATCTGACCTATACGTTATGGCCAAATTTTGGAGTGCTACGAGGAAGGGTTTTAAATCACATCTTTTAAAGTTAAAATGTATCGTATTATTTGTTTACCAAACGGAGTCTTAATATCTAAAAGAAACTTGTGTTTATAATCTTATTTGAAACTGTTATAAGTTATCAAGAATTTGCAGTGAAAGTTTGAAAATAATTTTATTCGAAACCCAAACTCGTGTTTCCAAACAACCATTTATTTACGTAAAGTGTTTTTGTCAAACGTTGCGGGAAAAAAAAGTAAAATAAAATCCAAATCCAAAAGTTAAAACCATACAGTCCAGAGAGTCCCAAAAATTACAAACTCTCAAGAAAAACCAAAATTTAAAATAAAATTGTTATTACTACAAAAAATAGTTTTTTCGAAGAGTGGTCACCGTTGAGCCTCCATCACACTGACCCACTTATGCTTGAGGATTACCTGAATAGAACAGACAAATAAATGTGAGTTTTCATAAACTCAGTGTGTAACCCAACAGAGATAGTCATGAAAATATACACAGAATTCTCATATGCAAAACAGATACAGACATGAACTTAAGTCCTTAATAGAAACAGATGCCAAAATCAGACAATCAGATCAGATATACAAAATCTTACCCCATCCTCTACATATCATCTCCGACCATCCCATCACACCATGTGGGGTATAAAATGCCCACCCAACCCTACACACCATATAGTGTCTAAACGACACATAATAGAATAATATGCAGCCAAGATATCAAAATATAGGACTTCCTTCACATATATAAATCCCACCCCAAATACAGATATAGAATACATATTACAGATCACAAATATAACAAAATTATCATGTCTTGCATGCTCATATACAGATATCATACATGCTTATACAATCAATCAAACATGCATATCAGTTTTAACTCAAATTAGTCTATCAAAATAACAAATCTCATACAAACTGGGTTTGGTTAGCCCTTACCGACCCTACGGAAGGCCCACAGTCGATCGGAATGACATGTGTGACTGTAGGGAGAATTTCAAAATTTTGGGCCCACATGCTCATATAGGCCCACATACCCGTGTGGCTCATACGCCCAGACTGGCCTTGCCCATGTGGCCCACACAGGCTGACCCAAGACCCACACGCTTGTGTGGCATGCCCGTGTAGCCTACCCGCCCAATTTAGCCTAGCTCGTGTGGCCCACACAGCCACACTCTTGCCGACACGGCCGGGCACACACCCATGTAGTGTCGATAGGCCACTTTTTTGGCTTTCGCCAAACTTCATTTTCTCATAATTCCGTTACACACCTAGTTCGATTTTGACGCTATTGCAATCCGAGACCTCTGAAACCTAAGAAGTATTATTCCAACGACTGATTAGCAAACAATCCACGAATTCATTAATACTAAATCAAACAACGCACATAAACTTACCGCCACTAAAACGATCACACGCACAAATCAAACCGCTAAAGCAAAAACCACCGTTTCACCGTCTTCTCTTATACAATACATTTATAGAGAATTAATTTCCCTTACTACACACACTAGGAATTCAAACGAGAAGAAAAACCTAAACAGCTTATTGAAATCAAAACCTATCGACAAGTAGAATCCCCCACTTACCTGATTGCGTGTAAAACACCGAAATTTCAAGTGCACGTGAAGAACAAAAAAGGTGAGTAGATTTGAAAGGGGAAAACGAAAGAAAGAAGAATGGAGGAAGGCAAAAACTTACATCAAAAAAATTTTGAAAGAGAGAGAACAAGAAAAATAAAATAAAATAAAATACAAATTTAGATTAACTCCCCTCCTCATCCACTAACAGCCTAATCAATATCCTACCCACTAACCACATCTAACTACCTCAGACTTTTAACTCCACCCAAACTCTCTCAGACAACCTAAGCAAAAATTATCACCTCCACTCACGCAGGGATTTGAACACAAGACCTCCAGCAAGTTAACTCCTTACCACTTAAACCAGCAGACTCATTCTAATATGAATTTACTAAAGATAAAATATAAGTCAAACCTCCAAGGAGAAAGCTAGGATCAAAATAGCAAAAAATTTCAATTATGGGACTTGAACCCAAGACCTCATATAAATACCCTAAACACTTAACTACTGAAGCAGATACTCATTATATTAGATTTCACAAAACAAGTTTAAATCAATGTAATATTTGGAATTCGAGCTTAACGTCTAAACCGAGTTAGGAATGTTACATTAAATCTCATAAGTTTTATCTAGGTTATATCTATTTTGTGCGTTGTTAATTATGCTTGTAACCATTTTGGTTTTATTGCATTTGTAAGATTATAATTATATCTCTTTGTTAGTAGTACTTATATCTCTTTTAAAAATAATTGTTAAATTTCAGTTTCTACCTATATAATATGTGAATTTTAATTTGGTGTAAATTAAATTTTGTTTTAATTTAATTAAATATAAATTATTATTATTTTGATTTAATTGTATACATCTAAAGAAAACTTACATATAAGACATTAGTGTGTTAAGCTAAATCTTTCAGATTTTGAGCTCGTAAGTTCGGTTCTCATTATGCCCAGATGTCATGGGTGGGTTTCCTCTTAAATATTATATATTTAAGTCCTATCATGTGTGAGTATTGTTCAACTTTATTTTGATTTAAATTTGTTTCCAATTTTTAATCCATTGTGTTTTGTGTATATTTGTAAACCCTTTAAAGAAACTTATGAAAATTGAACTAAAATAAAATTTCTTGCATATAATTGTAAAATATCAAACTTTTGCGTTAACTTATACCGTATTTCATTTTCGAAATTGAGATAAAACCAAAATGTTAAGGGTGTATTTTATGAAAACTATAAATTAACCACTAACTCGCATAAAATAGATGCTCGAGTGTCTTACCCACAAGTTTCTAATTAAAAAAAAAGTATTTGGGAGGTGTTATTATAAAGATTTGATTAAATTCCTTTATTATTAAATGAATCATTTTAATTTTTGTATTATTAAAAATAATTAAATAATATTAAACGGGATAGAATTAATGTTTATTGTTTAAAAATATCGTTTATTGTTTAGAATTAATATTTTCAAAGTTTTTATGGGTTTGTAAATAAAATCTTTTATTTGGAATTAAATTGTAATTGAAAAAATTTCAAGATATTTTTGTATAGTAAATATCAACTCCGTCATAATTTAAACTTATTTAAATTTTTAATAAAATAAGGATTAAATTGATTTATATAATAATAAAAGAAAATAATTTGACCCAATCCTACGTCAAATTCTTAGTTACTTTAACCCTAAGAAAAGTATAATTTATTTCATTCTATAGGATTTTATCTTAATTTTAAAAGAATTTTAATGCTCCTCCTGTATGTCCCTTTCTTTTCACAAATTTCCTTTTAGAAACTTTAGTTTCACAATTTTATTTATTTTATCTCTCTCTAAATTGCTGCACATGTACATTTATTTCAGTATACAATGTTGCTCACATGGGTCTTAATTATATCTTGAATAACGATCGAGCTGTACAAATTGGAAATTGGTGGCATATAACATACTTAAAATTGGAATGTCAAACTAATCAGGTAAAATTAGATCAATTCGATTTTTATTAATTTTGTTAAAAAGATTTTTATTAAATTTTAAAAATTACAAATAATTATAAGATTTAAACGTTTGACCTCATTTGTTAAGAAAATATTAGTTAATAGAGCAATTGTATATTTTATTAGAAATTTATTCTGATTAAGATTCACATTTAATATTAAAAAGTTGTCTAAATATGTCGATTAAATATTAATTAAACTGATATGAGTATTGTTGTCAATATAAGAGAATGTTAAAACACATTAACCTCATATTTATGTAATGAGATAGGTTATGAGTAGGTCTACGTATTGTATAAAAAAATTAAATATAATCGAGACCTGTAATAAGATTAGACCATGTAATTATTATTTTAAATTAAATATGATCAGACCATGTAATAAAATTATTTAAAAATATTGATTAAATTTATGTAGAATAATAATTAAAATTTTATTTAATATTTAAATGACAATCTTATCACATTTTTCCCTTTTGAATATTATAGTAATAAAATACTAAAAAAGTTAAAATTTAATCTTTAATGCATTATATCGAAATTAAATGTTTCTTTAATTGCAATATTAATCTTAAATTACGTCGACTACACTCAACTGTACTTATTAAATGAGGATTGTTTCTCTTTTACTCTCTAGTTTACATCTCATCGATAGAAGTAATAATGAAAAATATAATATTAATAAAAATCCAATGTAATTAATGCTAAATAAATAGCACTAATAATTTGTTGGATTTCCCATTTAAATTACTTTATTTTATGTTTTTATATACATTCACCAAAATAAATATTACAAATTTTATTTAGAGCAAATTACACATTTGATCATTCAACTTTTAAAAATTCTTTTTTGGTACTAAAAATAAAAAAATATTTCAGGCCCAGTCATTGAAATTCATTTTATTTTAGTCATTACAGATTAAAAAACTGTTTTCATTTTGGTCAACTGTTGTTAATTCAATGTTATTGTATATTTATTCTAGTCACCCAACTTTAATAAATTTTTATTTTAGTCACTCATTTCTTTTCTAAATTTAATTTTTTTAAAAAATTGAGTTTTTCCAAGAAATTGAATTATTCAGTTATGGAGATAAGACCTAAATTTTCCTACAACTCAATTACTTATAAAATTCATGTTTTCATGCAAAAACCCAAGTAATTCACTGAAAAAAAACCAAATTTCCCTTATTACGACAAAAAGTAATTTTAAAAGAGGAAAAAGAAAATGAAAAGATAAAACATTTTCTTGTAAAAATCCAAGTTTTACTATAAAAATTAAGTAATTCTCTGTAAAACCAAGTTTTTTTCCCTTTTACGGAGAAAAGATTTAAAATTAATTCTAGAAAATGAAAAATTAAAAATATAAAATTATTATTCCTATAAAGATTATTTTTCTTATAAAACCCATTCAGTTCCTTGTAAAACCCTAATTTTTTCTTTTATTGGGAAAAACTAAAACTAATTTAAATAAGAAAAAATAAATAAAATTAAAAATATGAATGATATTTCCATGTAAAAACCTATAAACCCAAATTTTCCCAAGTAAAATTAATTCTAAAGAAATTAAAACATCAAATAAGTGATTAAAATAAAATTTATTAAAGTTAGGTAACGAAATGAAAATTTACTAAAGTTGGGTGACAAAAACGAAAGTACAATATTATTTAATTAATAACATTTGACCAAAATAAAAACAGTTTTTAATTGTAGTGACTAAAGTGAAAATGATTTTCAATAACCGTGCCAAAACGAAATTTTTTATTTTTATTCCCAAAATAAAAAAAATTAAAATTGAATAATCAATTGTGTAATTTACCCTTTTATCTATAATCATCGATGTGGCTTTTTCCTTTTCGTAAGGTCAAAGTTTCGAATTTTGAATATTTAAATTCAAATATCATTATGCGCAATTTGCAATATATATATTATGTGTGGGTTTTTTAATTTTTTTGTGTTGGGTTAAGTTCTTTCCATACAAAGTTCGTTTCTATATTGAATATGGTTGAATATATAACTATTTATAATTATTTTAAACTTTTAAAAATATACTATCACAGTTTTATTATTAAATTTTAAATTATTTTCAAATAAAATTTTAACTTTTTATAACTATTTTCGAACTTTTTTGAGGTAAACTAATTTTAAACTTTTAAAATATACTATTACAATTTTGTTATTAGAAATTTGTTAACTATGTTGAAATAATTTTTAAAATCATTTACCAATTAAATAACTTAATGAACTTTTAAATTAATCAAATTTATGTTAAAAAAAAAGCTTTAAAGAGGAGGAGATGATGATAAGTCAAGTCGGGTGGTGGTTTAGAAAATTTTAAATCTCTCCATCCAAGTCTATATTTGCTAAACTTAGTCCGACACAAATAACTCATTTTTTCGTAGTATAATATTAGAAATATATATTAATATTTTATAATTATTAAATTTAATATTTAAAATTTAAGAAATAAAAATCCTTATCTGAAATAAAATAAACCTAGTGAACCAAGCTAAAACTCCAACACAAGTAGGTAGAAGAAGAAGAATTCAGTAGCCAACTAGCCATGCTGACCTATTAATTTAGCATCTGAATTGCTGTAAACCAGTTGTTAAAACTACCTTAGGCTAGAATTAATTTATAAAGAAAAGGACTACCCCAAAGCAGTACCATCTTCCTTTAAAACTTAATTACAACTCAACACTCAAATTCAATAACAGCATCTTTCATTCTAACTTCGATCTAAAAGTTCATGGATTATTTCCACTAATTATTTCTCAAATTTTAATATTATTGGAATTACATATTTTATCACTTTAAACTTTAGTTGGCAGTTTGACTGCAGTGTCAAACATATTTAAAATATGCATACATGCATTAAATTGTAATTTTATTTCAACTTATCTCTCTCACTTTATTCTTTTTAAGAATTTACCTTAAATAATTAATGTATTTATTAAAATCACTCATCAAATTATTACCTGCACTAGGCACTGGCCATGGTTGGCCCCCATTTGAAATTGTGAAACCCATTAGAGAGCCGTATCGACCATATAGGCAGCAAGATTGATGTGCATAAAGTCAAGGACAAAATCAAAATAAATTTTTAGGAGGTCAGATAAAATTTTAATTTTTTATAGTTTATATCTTTATAATTTATAAAGAATTAAATCGAATTTTTATAATTTTAGAAGGCCAAAGTGTAATTTTATCTTTACTAATTTAAAATTTTTAAAAAATTTTAAGGGCCTAAATAATAATTTTATATTTTAGGGGGAGTCGGGGCCCATGCCAACCCCCTGGCTTCGCCCCTGCATAAAGTTGACGTAAAAATGAAAACTCTAGATTAATATACCTTTACATTAATCATAGTTTAAGCATGGATGAACTCAGAAAATTTTATTGGAGGTTAAAATTAAATTTTATATTTTTATGATAGTAAAAATATAGTTGCATCATTTTAGTAATCCGTATTTTATAATTTTAAAAGAATTAAATTATTTTTATTATTTTGAAGGTTAAAATATAATTTTACTATTGCCAATTTAAAATTTTATAAATTATAAAGAGACCTAAATAAAAAATTTATTTTAAGGTAGGTGGGATCCCCTCAACCCTCGACTTTACTACATGCATAAGGGTATTATTTATTTACTTATTATGTTTTAATATATAAGGTAGTAATAAATTAATTTCAATAAATAATTTTAGCCACTTGTATGTTTTGTTTTAAAAATAGGAAATGTTTTGAAGTTTTATTAATCTTCTTAGTTTCAAGTTTAAATCTATAAAATTATTTTTTATTTGATGTGTAATTATATAATACATATTATGACACAGCTTTCATCATTTCTCTAATGCCAAATGAGACAAAATTTCACATCTTTTAATGATAATATTAGTTAGAATCTTGAAATTAATATTATAAATAGAATAATCACAAATCTTGAAATAATTAATTTTTATATATATTTAACACGAATTAAAAGATAGATAACTATGATTTTAAGTCATATTTTATAAACCCCATCCCTTTCATCTAAATTTTAGAGATTTGAAGTCTGTTTATTTCTTGACAATTTGTTCAAAGGTTTGCTCAACAAATCAATTTATATCACAATTTTTTTTTTAAACAGTTAGCTGTTAAACAAGCATCTCTGGGGAGCACTTTTTGTTGATTAAACCGCTGAAGAAGGTGTTGGGAAGAAACCGAACAACCGAAACAAAGCGGAAGCAAAATCGGTGTTCTTTCTCTCCCTATAACTCTTGTCAAATATTATGGCAAGCACAATAGCACAAAAATATGTTCTCTAGCAACCTATCAACCACAAATCAACCAATGCAACCACAACAAAAATGATAAATAGAGACACCGATATTTTTACGTGGAAAACCCTCTAAATCAAGGGTAAAAACCACGGACTTTAGAGTCCGATCAAAAGCTCCACTATAATCAAATGTTCAGCTACAAAATTACAATATCAAGCCTACAACAAGCATTCAACTCCAACAAGGCTAACAATATGTAATCTTTAGCAAAAGAGAGAAAAATTGGAGAACATCACCAAAATCGAAGCTGCTGTAAAACGGGTATTTCTGACGCTACAGGTCTCAGATGAAAAATCCGACCGTACAAAGTCAAGAACACCCTGTCGCCTAGCTGCTGTCAAAAAATCAGCTCAATCGAACCACGGATGGACCTCCGATCGAAGAGATGATCACAGCTGCAAATGAGAAAAATTCTGCTTCAAAGCTCTCTGTTTTTCTCTTTTTTTCTCCCCTCTTGAAAATCTCTTAAAATCTGATTTTTTGCTCTCTCTCTCTCTCATTTAAAATTGGCTGCCCATAAATCACGTAAAAAAAAGGAACAAAAGGAAATAAAAAAAATGCCATAAAGCATGGCAGATTTTGAGGGATTCCCACATAGTGGGATCCTCCCAACAAATCTCCCCCTCCGACTATGTGGGGAATGCCTCCATACCGGAGATCAAACAACATGCTTCAAATTTTCCTCTTGGTAGAGCCTTCGTCAACATATCAGCACCATTATCATCAAGTATGTATCTTCTCAAGCTCTAATGACTTAGCTTCAAGAACATCTCAGTATCCAATGGTACCTTACATCAATATGCTTAGATCTAGCATGAAAAGTTGGATTCTTACCAAGATGAATAGCACTCGGCTATCACAATACAGACATACTTTTTCCGAGTAAAACCGAGCTCATGCATAAACTTCTTCATCCAAAGCATCTCCTTGCACGCCTTCTTGTTCTTTGAATGAACTCGATTCATGGTAGACAATGCAACACACTTTTGCAATCTTGATTGCCATGCCACAGACTCCCCGCATAAGTGATCAAGTAACTCAAGTAGATCTCCTCGAGTCAATATCTCCGGCCATGTCCGAATCAGATAACCAACAAGAATAGGTTTCTCATTACAAAACAAAGTTTCATGTTGGAAGTGCCACGAAGATATCTCATAATCCACTTCACCGCATTCCAATGCTCTCTGCTGGATTAGAAAGAAAATGACCGACTGTACCTGTGGCATAAGCCAAGTCCGCCTCGTACAAACCATTGCATACATCGACTCCCACAATTTGAAGAGTAAGGAATTTTCGCATCTCTTCCTTCTCCTTTTCGTGGAAGGACTATGCTTAATACTCAATCGAAGTGCGAGCAAAGGAGTGCTCACCGCTTTAGCTTTGTCCATCTTGAACCTTTGAAGTACTTTCTCGATGTACCTCTCTTGTGATAACCATAATTTCTTGGCCTTTCTATCACGTGTCAACTTTATGCCAAGAATTTGCTTTCTGCCCCAAATCCTTCATTGCAAAGGATTTACTCAACTCTTGCTTCAACTTCTCAATTCTAGAAGCATTCTGACCAACAATAAGCATGTCATCAACATAGAGCAAAAGAATTATAAAATCGTTACCAGAGAATCTCTTAATAAATACACAATGATCAGAAGTAGTCTTCTTGTAGCCTTGCTCCCCCATAACAGACTCAAACTTCTTGTACCATTGCCTTGGAGCTTGCTTCAAACCATACAAGCTCTTCTTCAATCTGCACACATAGTCTTCTTTCCCTTGTGCAACAAACCCTCCGTTGCTCCATGTAAAGCTCTTCTTCTAAGTCACCATGAAGAAAAGCAGTTTTCACATCCATTTGTTCAACTTCTAAGTCATAACAGGCTGCCAAACTCAGTATAGTTCTGATAGAGGACATCTTCACAACCGGAGAAAATATTTCTTCAAAATCAACCCCCTTTTTCTGAGTATAACCCTTGACGACCAATCTAGCCTTGTATCGTGGAGATGAAGACTTCTCTTCTTGCTTCAACCTGTAAACCCACCGATTCTTCAAGGCTCTTTTGCCTTTGGGCAATTTTACCAACTCAAAGGTATGGTTCTCATGCAAGGATTGAAGTTCGTCTTTCATCGCTTCAACCCACTGATCTTTGCATTCACTCTCCATAGCCTCTTCATAACATTCAGGTTCTCCCCCGTCAGTCAAAAGAACATATTCATCAGAAGAATATCTGACAGAAGATCGTCGATCTCTGGAAGACCTTCGAAGTGGAACTGTTGGTGGAGCTACAGGTGCTTGTTGTTGATCATTCACAACATCATCCATGGGAGCATCAAAGTCACCTATATCCTGATGGTCATCGATAACATCACCATGCACATCATCCTGGATAGGATCCGGTGAAGAGTTTAGGGAACTGGATTCACATCGATCAAATCACCACTATCTTGTGAATTCGCTTTCCGTCTTATCAATGTCATCGATGGTGCGATCCTCAATGAAGACAACATCTACGCTTCTCACGAGTTTCTTACGAGCGGGATCATAGAGTCTATAACCAAACTCACCATCTAGACCATAACCAATGAAGATGCATTGTCGAGTCTTGGCATCCAACTTGGATCTTTCATCCTTTGGAACATGAACAAATGCTTTACAACCGAACACACGTAGGTGATCATATGACACATCTTTGCCAAACCAAACTCTATCGGCATATCACCTCGTAAAGGAACACTAGGTGACAAATTTATCACATGTCATCTTTGTATTCAAAGCTTGACCTAAAATGATCTGGCGACTTTGAATCGATAACAAACATCCGCTCTCTCAATCAATGTTCGGTTCATTCTTTCACTAACCCATTTAACTGTGGAGTCTTTGGTGGTGTTTTCGATGTCCGATTCTGTCATGAGACAATACTCATGAAATGGCCCCGTGTACTCGCCACCATTATCGATCTGAATGCATTTCAACTTCTTCCTGTTTCCTTTCAAGCGATGCTTGAAACTATTTAAACACCTCAAAGACTTGATTTTTAGACTTTAAAGTGTAAACCCATAGCTTTCTCGAGCAGTCATCAATGAAAGTCACAAAATAAAGTGCACCGCCAAGTGACCTTACTTTTATCGGACCACAAACATCCGAATGAACCAACTCTAGCAACTCGATCTTCTATGAGAAGGACGGCTTCTAAAAGAAACTCTTCTCTGCTTTACTGCTAGACAATGAGCACAATCCTTGATGTAGCATTCTTCAAACTGACAGTTGATTCTTCTTCGCTAAACAATTAAGCCCTTCTCACTCATGTGACTAAGTCGTTTATGCCACAACTCGGTTGAGTTGTGATTCATCGTCACATTCACCGCCTCGAGAAGTCAAGCTTGCATCAAATATAAATTTGAGCTCTTCTTTCCTCGAGCCACAACCAAGGAGCCTTTAGTCACCTTCCACGCCCTTCTTTGAAGGTGTTACGAATCCTCATCATCAAGCTTTCCGCAGAGATCAAATTCAAGCGAATATCCAGTGCGTGTCGACATCCTTGAGAATTAACTTTGTTCCATTGTTACTCACCAAGTGAACATCTCCCATACCAACAACCGAACCAAACCGTCATTACCCATCTTCAATACCCCAAAATTACGGGAGTATAAGATGTGAAGAAATCCTTCCTCGACGTGACATGAAGTGATGCACCAAGTATCAATCACCCAACTAGTCTCGTCACATGCTAGGTTGACCAAATTCTCATCACGAATGACCAGCAGATCTTCACGAGTAGCAAAAGTAGCAACACGCTCGAATTTTTCATCATCATTCGATCGTGTTTATCACCACCTTTGTTCTCTTTCTTCCACTTGAAGCAATATTTCTTGATATGGCCTTTCTTACCACAATGATGACACTCAAGATTCTTGTATCTCGATCTTGACTTGCTTGCCTTTATCTCTACTCTTTCCATCTTTGTCTCGTTCCTTCCCCATTCTCAGTAACCAACACCTCGGATTGTGATGTAGAACCCCGAGATCGTCTTGACCTCTTCATTCAACACACCACTCTTAGCCAAATCCAAGGTAATAATACCTTTTGGGCGTAATTAATGAGCGAAACCCGAAAAGTCTCCCAAGAGTCGGTAGAGTAGCAAGCAACCAAAGCCCTAAAATCTCGTCATCAAATTTGACACCCATACCAAGCAACCGATTCATCACGCTCAAATTCACTCACATGGTCACTATAGGCGTTCCTTCTTTGTATTTCAACGCCATCATTTTCTTGAAAAAATAACTTGTTATTGCCCGATCTCAAGCATACAAGCTTTCAAGCTTCTCCCACAATGTTCGAGCATGTGTCTCCGATCAATGTGGTTGTAAACATTTTCTTCAACAAATTGCCGAATAAAGCCGCATACTTGTTGATGCTCAAATTCCATTCTTCATCACTTTTTGAATCGGGTTTTGAGTAGCAAATCTAGGAAGATGCGAGCCTTCACAAACAACAAGTCCTTCATTTTATTCCGCCAAAGTTGATAATTTGTGCCATTCAACATAATCATCTTGCTTGTATTGATTTCCATAATTATTTGATGAATAACCGAGCTCTGATACCAGTTTGTTGGGAAGAAACCGAACAACCGAAACAAAGCGAAGCAAAATCGGTGTTCTTTCTCTCCCTATAACTCTTGTCAAATATTATGGCAAGCACAATAGCACAAAAATATGTTCTCTAGCAACCTATCAACCACAAATCAACCAATGCAACCACAACAAAAATGATAAATAGAGACACCGATATTTTTACGTGGAAAACCCTCTAAATCAAGGGTAAAACCACGGGACTTTAGAGTCCGATCAAAAGCTCCACTATAATCAAATGTTCAGCTACAAAATTACAATATCAAGCCTACAACAAGCATTCAACTCCAACAAGGCTAACAATATGTAATCTTTAGCAAAAGAGAGAAAAATTGGAGAACATCACCAAAATCGAAGCTGCTGTAAAACGGGTATTTCTGACGCTACAGGTCTCAGATGAAAAATCCGACCGTACAAAGTCAAGAACACCCTGTCGCCTAGCTGCTGTCAAAAAATCAGCTCAATCGAACCACGGATGGACCTCCGATCAAGAGATGATCACAGCTGCAAATGAGAAAAATTCTGCTTCAAAGCTCTCTGTTTTCACGTTTTCTCCCCTCTTGAAAATCTCTTAAAATCTGATTTTTTGCTCTCTCTCTCTCTCATTTAAAATTGGCTGCCCATAAATCACGTAAAAAAAAAAGGAACAAAAGGAAATAAAAAAATGCCATAAAGCATGCAGATTTTGAGGGATTCCCACATAGTGGGATCCTCCCAACAGAAGGAAGGAACAATTTAGAAAGCTTTGATCTGTTTTTCTATAGAAACCATGTTATTGAACCTTTAAGTTTTCTAGAGTATTTGTAATTGTTTGTATACAAATATTCAAATATAAGTATAATGTAATATTATTTAAATAAATTAAAATTTTTAAAACAATTGCATATACCTATCGAACTAATCTTTCAGCATTAACATATACAATCTAAAAGAACCAGGCTGCTTTATTCAAAACCTATCCATTGTCTTTGATATAATTCAGTCAATGTGCTAGCCTTCACCAAGAAGCATAGAGCAAATATATAGTCTATAAGTTATATTAGACGTCTCCCAATGCTAATCTTTATCTAGCCACACCAAAAAAAAAAAAAAAAAAAACACTTTACAGCCAAAGTTTACTGGCACCTTAATTGAAAGCTTCAACTTAATGGAAAAAAGGGGAAATGAATGCAAAAAAAAAATAATAATAATAATCAAGTCTCATATTTACTCCATTTCTGATTCTCTTGGACACAAGACATATTTATATGGATATCAGACTTAAGTCTCTGGGGCAAACTGATAACATTAAAGAAAAATTCTGCAAGAAGCATTGGTTCACGTTTCTTGCTTAAAAATCTATCTACAATACATTTTCTTCATGTTTTTGTCAAATATATTAGCTTAACTTTTCAAGTGTTCCACCTATTTTGACGACTTCATGTTTCTATCTAAATTATTTTTGGAATTACATTTGTATTATTTATTGAAAAAGCTTTCAAAGGGGAGGCTATTGAAGCTTAACGGATCAGGGTCAAGAAGATTTAATTAATATGGGCTTGGTATTGGTATTGGATCAGTATAAAGGGCTAGAAACACAAATAGTTGAGGGTAATGAAATGGACTTAAATGAGAAAGAAATGTAGATTTCAGTCAATGAAGGGAGCCCAAAGTCAAATCAAAATTCAACATTTTTATCAGAAATAGAGGGGCCAAGGGATCGGGTTGCAGCATCTGAAATTGAGAAGGAACTTTTCCAAATAAGACAAAACAAAATAATTAAGAAAGTGTTGAATAAGAGAATCAGATCTATGCAAGAGATTCAGGATAGAGTGCTCACAACAAAAGAAAAGTTGAAGAGGGATAGGGGAACGAGAAAATTGAAGGGAAATGGGGATTCCAGGAACGACGAAAGCATAGCAAACCTGTCGTTATCGGACTCAAACATCAGTAACAGAAGAAAAATCATTCTTAAAGAAGCGAAGAAAACGTGAGAGGTGGGGAAAATTTTGGGGTTTAGTGTGCAAGGCGATGAGGAGATAGTAATCGAAGAGATAATGAGGATTGAAAGGCAGCAATAGGGAGCTATCAAAGACAGAGGGAGGAGGAATTCGGGATATTGGTGCGTGGTTGGTTTACTGGATTTTACTTTATTTAATTAGTTCGATTGGAAACATGAGAATTGTCTCCTGGAATATCAAAGGGTTGGGGTCTATAGCTAAAATGGAAGCCGTCAATAGATTAGTGAGAAAGACTATGGCAAATGTCTGCTTCCTTCAAGAAACTAAGTTAGAAATAGTGTCAGTGGATTTAGTTAGAAAAATTTGGGGCAATGACTATTTTGAATTTAAATTTGTAGCTGCAATAGAAAGGTAAGGAGGATTGATAACAGTATGGGATAAGGGTATGTTTACGACCAATATGGAGTTTAGTGGGAACAAGTTTATTGTAATTGAAGGGAAGTGGGTGTGTGAAGGGATGGAGGCAGTATTGATTAATGTATACGCTTCTAACAATCTGTCAGATCAAAAAATTATTTGGGAAGATCTATATGGGTTGAGAAGTCAATTTAGTAGTGCATGGATAGTAGGTGGGGATTTTAACATGGTGAGAAATAGAAGTGAATGAATCATCTATTCGGGCATAGAGAAGGGGTCAAAGGAGTTTGGTGACTTTATTGATAGATGTAAATTGGTAGATTTGTCGTTATTAGGGAAAAAGTTCACATGGATTGGTCTGGACAGTAGACGTGAAATTTGGTTTGGATGGGCGGTGTGTTTATCTCGGTGAGATTAAAAAGCAATGCCATGCGGTGAGATTAATTCTTATAGCGGTGAGATTGGACAATTGTAATAGTGAGATTAAAAACAATGATGAGTGTGTATTTGGATTCAAACGCAATTAGAATAGCGGTGAGTGAAAATAAAAATGACCATTAAGGACATCATATTAGAATTGATATATAATAGTTGTTTTTAAATTATTTTACTTATGTAAAATTATTAAAGTATGTGAATTTATGAAATCATTTAATAAAATATTAAAATGTATCTTCTAATATTTTATTATAAATATTTTAATAAATTATATAATCAATTTAAATTATTTATTAGATAAAATAAAATTATTTTAATTTTTATAGTTAAATATATTTTATAACAATGATAAATATTATTTTCGTAAATAGTAACATTATACTTGGATCAAATTTTGAAGTATCTAACCGAATGGTTTTTAATAAAAAAATATAGTAACATAAGACATAACAAGTTTAATTATTGATAGAAATTAAGTTATGATACAAAATTGTTTTTACAAATATGAAGTAGTGGGATTTCAAAGTCGGGATTAT
The DNA here is from genome assembly GCA_025506655.1 of Gossypium rotundifolium. Classification (NCBI taxonomy): domain Eukaryota; kingdom Viridiplantae; phylum Streptophyta; class Magnoliopsida; order Malvales; family Malvaceae; genus Gossypium; species Gossypium rotundifolium. The sequence continues at coordinate 117,574,785 of CP106731.1, read as the reverse complement.
ATAATTGCTTATGAAATAATTTTTCCACGCTTCAAAACTCAAATCCAATTTTAACTAGTAAAGTAGTAATTCAAGGTGTTTCTTGAAAAGGTTAATAAAAATTTTATGGGATGATCATCGGAGACCACCTCGGAGGAAGGAGTCTATAAGGATGAGCACTAGAGAGAGGAATTGGCAGGAAAAAAGTACAAACAATACAAGAGGAAGATGCACCTTTTACGGGATTGTAGTATTTTAATTACTTAAGAAAAAAATCAAACCGTTCTCAGAAGTAAAGGAAGTGTGAACAATAGAAGTCTCAATGGAAATAATATATAAAAACTATATATTGTTACTTTAATGTTCTCTGGACCAGTAGTCTCCGCATCTAGTTGAATACCATCTGCAGTAATTCCACCTTGGTATTTCTTTTTCTATTTCCTCCAAAGTTACAGATCCTTCTCGGGTTTCTTATGCTTGTCACATTCGAAACCTACCAAAATGCACCATGCTAAATGTAAAACAAATAATTTCCTATTCTAGACTAGAAAAGTACATTTGAAAACTCTACGCTTCAAGATATAAATAAACTCAACATTCATCTTTTCCTTTGAAAATAATCTAGAGCTATATGTCATTCCACATTGCAAAACTGGTCTATGAAGAAAAATAAACCTCGCACCATAAGTCCATGACCACCCAAAAGGACTTGTTCTGCACATCACAAATCACCACCATTTTAGTGAGCAACCATTAATTTTCTTAATAGATCGATGAAATGTTTTGAACTCTATTATAGGATTAAAATGTAATGTTAAAATGTTGTGTTTTTATGTGAAATTTTCAGTACTTTTCATTTTCTACACAATTAGAACATGACTAAATTAATCGTCGATTCATGCAAACTAGTGTTGAAAAGCTTGAGATTCGATTTGCAATAGTGAAAGATGTATGTAGAGTTTAAAGTTGAAGTGGAGTTGATCCGGTCAAATGTTAGAATAGAAGGGCTCCATTGAGAAGACACACAGATGGAAATTTCTAGAAAAAATACAAATGAAGAAAATAAGAGAAAAGGACTTAGAATGTTGGGTGATAGATGAAGAAGACCAAAAAGGTAATAGGGCCACCCGACTAGGTGTTCTCTAGAAGTAATGATGGGTATTTTCCCTTTTCTTTTAGTTAAACTCACATAATAAACCACAAATTCAAGTTATTGTGCAAGTATAATAAAAGCCGATGTAACTATTACTCCTCGGTTTTCATTCTCCATTCACAAAAGTGGTCACTAATATGATTGCAACAAGTTTTATTGATTGGTATGGAAGTGTTACCTAGTATAGTTCCGCACTGTAAATCATTTTGCACATGATTATGAGTTTAAATTACTACATCTTTACCTTCTTCACAAATCTATGACACCACAAACTATCGACGGACAACTCAAAATTTAAAATGAAAGGCATAGTGTAAGATTGTTATCATGTTTATAAGTACTGATAACTTCGTCCATAAACAAAGATATCGGTCTCCAACAAGGACAACAAATTAATAGAGTTTAGTGTTAAACAAGCAATACTTGCTCGATCCCAACATTTCAAGGATATCATATCATGTCTGCAAAGAAACCAAGCTTCCATTCTACATATGTACCATTGCATCACTTCATAGGCAAGTCCTTCTTGTCTATAAAAAGCAGACATGTCAATGACACTAAATAAACCCATGTTTATCAACACGGTAATGAGATAGTGATGCGAAACACAAATACCTTAAGTCGATTCCTATCTAGCACAATTGATATTGCTTTAAGGACCGACATGTCCTCCTTGTGTTCGTCCGTACTTTCTCGTCTAGAGGCAAAATTATAGGGAAAATGATCACATGACATTACAATGCCGGTTATAGCAAAGACAAACTAGATCATTTATTTAGAACAATACCTCTTTGAGTATTCTCTTGAATACATCTCCAACTTCAACAACAATCTCTTGTGGAACTTTACTACCATCCATATCAAAAGTGTATAAGCGATAAAAGTAAAGTCGATCCTTACAAAAGTAGTTCAAACTACAATGAAGGAAGCTATAGCGCAAGTTGGTTTACATGCACGTAGAGATGTGACCCGTGAAAGAACTAATACATGTTGTCAAGTATCACTTTTGGTTATTGCTAGCTAATTGACACGTATCGCGTACTAATACATGATACAAAAATTATATATACCACATTAAATAAGAGATTAGAACAACCAACCATATAAAGAAAAAAATAGAGATAGTAATGAAAGAATAGGAAACCGTGCGGGACTAAAACAATTTCTTTCTACAAGTTAAAGCGGTTGGACTTTGACCAACACAACAGAAGATAGCCTTCTCTCACACCATCATAGACCCTTCCTTCCCTTCTCAAGATTCACTTCGCACCTTCAGTTTAAAGATTCATTCTAATCATTGATCGCCCCATTGATGACAGAGAGCAGATTACAAAGAAATATCCATGTTGTCCGTTCTTTTACTTTTCAAAAAATATGAGATTAACGATTTTTTTTTTTAAGAATTGTGATCATTTAATGTCAATATATCGTCGAAGAGTATGTTCAAATTCATTGTCCATATTCACTACTGAACATGCTTTAACAATGACAAAGATTTATTCATTCCACGTAAGTAATGGTACAAATCTCACAAGCCATATCCGCTTTCGGTCTACTAAGAACATTGTTTATCCGAGTTTGGGACATATGGCGGGATGAAACAATGTATAAAGGGTCCAAGACCAGTATAATGATGCAATATAGATTGATGAAAGCCATGCGCCCATGAGGAAAAAGAAAAGAATAGCAAGATTGGTATTGTCATTTATCGTAACCATGCATGTGATCTTGAGAGCATGCTAGAAAAGTATAAGCGAAAGTTAGAAAAGATTAACTTTCCAAATCATGGTCATACAACACAAAATTGTCACCACTAGTATGCGGTACAATTTAAGGCCCGAAGAGGATATTAATGGAGCTAAGGATTCTCATTGCATACCCCGTGTAGCCTGAAATATTAGAAAGATAATTAATAGATAAGAAATAGATTCATTATTTCATATTATCCTCCTAAGACACTTAGACTTTGCAATTAAAAATATGACCTGAGAGAGAAATATGATTTTAATGCTAGCTAACAAGTCTAAGAGAACACTCTTTCAACTTAAATAGCAGATTATATCCATTTATCCTTCCATAATTCACACTAGTAGCCAATTTAGATCATCTCAAGTATTTGACAAACATTTTAAACCAAAAAAAATGTCTCACATCTAGACAGAAAATTAAATCTAACATTTGTTGATTTCATTCAATAGAATTATAAAGAAGCAAAGTAAGAGAAATATCAAGATCTAAAGCCTATTAAAGAAAGAGGAGGAGAAAAAGATGACTTTCCATGAAGCTCCCATATCCACAGTGGCAACCAAAAGAGAAATCAAGATGGATTCGACCACCAAGTCTTTCTCATGATTCCAACAGATTACTCAAGATAAACAAAAGTCCGTGAATTGAACAAACAAATGATAACAATGACGATACCAATAATGGTGTAGAATCATTGCCTTGAAAGAAGCATCGGTCGAGTCCAGAAGCGGAAGAAGGCCTAAATACCACCTCCTATCACAATGACACAGTGGAACTGCGCCTCCTCCCGCCTCTCAATGCCCGATATATATACACATACATACACATATATACACATAAGAGTTCAACATTAAACTCATAAATAAAATGAAATAAAGAGAATGAATATTAGAAATCGGTTAATAACCTTGGAAGCGGAGCAGATCCATGGATTAGAAACGAAGAATTACGGGTGTATAGGAGTGAGGAAATTAGAAATCATTTGGAATGAATGGAAGAGAAGGAGATTAAGAGGTCAGCAATGAAGCGGTGAGATTGGAAGAGGAGGATGAAGAAGAGCAACACGGCTTGTCCAAGGCGTTCATAAGGAAATAAAAGAATACCCAAAGGTTGGACTGGCATAGATTATGGTTATATTATATAGACAAGAAATCACAATGCCAAATGTTGATGGAAAATAGGCGTCGGCGTCGGCGTCGGCGTCGGCGAAGGCAATGGTAATGGCGGCAGATGATTTTCTCCTTTTCTCTCTTTTCGCTTTTTGTGTCTCTTCCTTCAAAGACAAACGCAAATCAATCTCCTCCTCCCACAATGCAAATCAATGTAGAATGTAGAATAAGAAAAGTATGGGTATTTTTGTTCAGGAAACACCAACCGCTCATCGACCTTTACACTCCCGTTGATTTTCAGCTCTCCGGTCGGTGGAGATAAATTTTCATTGAACCTCGCCGGTGAACCAAACGCACAAAGAAGGTGAGTGAATGAATTTTTACGCCAATCTCACCACACTGGAGGCAAACGGTGAACCAAAGGGGCCCGTAGTAGACTTGATTGATTTTTATTAGAGGAAGAGTGGTTGGTTCAATTTAAAGACTTACAACACCAAGGACTAAATAGAACGATATCGGATCACATACTAGTTTTGTTGGTAAATGAAACAATCGAAAGGGGACCAAGACCTTTCAAGTTCGTTAATGCATGGTTTAAAAAGCAAGATTGTAGGAGACTAATTGAGAATGAATGGTCGGGAATGGGTAGTTTAAAAGGGCAAATGTCAAAAAAATTGCGAAAACTTAAGGGAGCTCTCAAGAAATGGAATGTGGATGCTGGCAATGTTTTAGAAAAAAAATTATAGAAAGCGAAGATAGGATAAAGGAGATTGATGAAGCTAGCGAACATAGAATGTTGACCGAGCAGGAAACCAAGGAATTAAAAAATTTGAACGTCGAACTTTGGGAAGCAATTAAATTTAAAGAATCTATTTGGCGTCAAAAATCAAGGATGAAATGGTTAAAAGAAGGGGATGCTAATTGTGCTTTTTTTTCATAAAGCAGCTAAAATCAAGGCTAAAAGAAAGATGGTGTATAGCTTGAAAATTAGGGGTCATTGGTACAAGGAACCTAAGGAGATAAAATAGGCACAACAGCAAAACAGACTTTTAGCAGCATTTTTTAGGCCTTTGGCGGCGTTTATAAGCGCCACTAATATTATTTGTAAAAGCGCCGCAAAAAATGCCACTAAAACAAACGCCGTAAACTTTAGCGGCGTTTCTGAGGAAAAAACGCCGGTAAAGGTCATGACCTTTAGCTGCGCTTATTCCACAAACTCCACTAAAAGTCATGACCTTTAGCGATGCTTATCCCACAAACGTCGCTAAAGGTCATGACCTTTAGCGTCACTTATCCCACAAACACAGCTAAAGGTCATGACCTTTAGCGGCGCTTATACCACAAACGCCGCTAAAGGTCATGACTTTTAGCGGCGCTTCTCCCACAAACGCCATTAAAGGTCATGACTTTTAACGGCGCTCATGGGAGAAGCGCCGCTAAATGTCATGACCTTTAGCGGCGCTTTTCACACAAACGCCGCTAATTTGTACATATTTGCAATGTACAATTTGTCCAATATCATACCTCTCCTGCAGTAAAACCAACCAATAGCAGCAAATATAACATATAATTCCATCCCAAAACAACAAATGTAGCAGAAAAAACATACCAAATACATTAATTTTAAATGATACTTCAAATTCAATAAAAGATATGTGATATAAATTAATAAATGAATTATAACGAAAATATTCTTACAATAATGTTAAATGTAATAATGTCTTACAACGAGAAACTAAATGTCTAAGATGGCGGCTTTTTCGATCTTTGAAACATCTGCGATCATATTTCAAGTCAGATTTGGAGCTCATCGTACTTTCTGTTTTGCTCTGCTAGCATCGCTGCTGCCTCTGCCTCCCTCGCAGTGGTCGCTGCCTCCCTCGCTACTGTCACTGCCTCCTTCGATGCAGTCGTTTCCGCATCCGCTCTAAGCGTTGCTGGAGTTCTTCATATTTTCTTTGAACATCAACAATTTGCTCAACCGTGCTCGCTTGTATCTGAGCTATCTGGTCTTTTAGCCTCTGAACTTCAGTTCGAGATTGACTCCCGTAAGGTATGTATTGCTAGGAGCCGGATCCAAAATATTGGGTCGGGGTAACACCAGATCATTGAAATCGAACCCGACCATTCTTTTCAGGACCCAAAACATCAATAATAAAAAACAGCAAATGTAACATATAATTCCAGCCAAAAAACAACAAATGTAGCATAAAAATTCGACCATACCTTTCAGGACCCAAAACATCAGTAATAATTCTGTTATCGATATCCTCAAGATTAACAGAACTATCAGTCAAAGCAGCCGCTTCATACTCTGCCTTCTTCTCTTTTAGTTTCTCCTAATAAATCAATTAAACAGTTAGAAACGAAATATACAATAAGAAAGAATGGAACATAACTTAACATTATTAATTTATAACTACTAACGAAGAATTAAACTATTATAATTAAACATTATAAATATTTATAATAAATCAAATGTTATTAAGTAAATATACCATAATCTCTCTAGCTTCGGATGTCATCGGAGACCCATCCTTCTTCCTATGCGTAATGTCAAAAAGCTGAACGCGTCCAACTTTTTGACCAGATGAAGCTTCCTACAGTGTAGTAGTAAAAATATAATTTAATAGTACGAAGTCATTAATATTTGACAGAATGAATAAATTATAATACCTCGACCTCAGCTACAGAAGCAAAACTTCTCGACCTTGCCATGTGCGTAAATTTTTGTTTCTGCCTGCTGCTCGTTCCAACACGCTCACGGTCCTACATAATGAAATTATTATTACGTATATAATAAATACTATAAACCAAAAAATTTATAAGAGTTTAGAACTAGGTAATACCTCTCCTTTCTTTGAGTTCCAAAATCTAACCTCATCTTCCCATTGATACCTCAACATTCCCGGCGGAACATTTCGCAATTTATCCTCGAAGCTTATGTCTTTCTTAAAATATTCTTTTTTCAATGTGCTTTTATGGTCTCTCCATTTTTTTCCCAATGTCTTCTTTATATAGTAATCGGAGACCTCCAAAGAAAATCTCTCCTAAAAAAACATAAGTTTAGAAAGTAAATATAAATGAAACTTTAACCAAAATGTTATAAATTACATTCACGTTTTATTACCTTAATGTTATCGAGAGCTTGATTTTTGTTTCCATCAGGCATGTGATGCCATGACTCGTAATTGATGGGCAACATATTTGCATTTTGTGCAATAATGCCCAAATAGCCTGCTAGAAGTCGAGCTTCAAGGCCAATAGGCTGGCCATGACTGTTTCTCCTTACTTTCACACGCTCGACAGGATTTAATTCGTATAAATCTCTAAGCAGCATACGTCCGCGACCTCTGTGCGTCTCACCACTCTCAGCTGAACAATGATATATTATTGTTATATTAAAATTGAAAAATGAATCAATAATAAAAGTCGACATGCATGTAAAATAAACTTAACATTACTTTGTAATTCTGCAGCCTCATCATCTATGTCAGGCACATTCGAGGATCCAACAACTGTTTGTTGTTCACTATTGCCCTCTTCTGAATTTACAGTATTCTGTACAATATTTAAATCTCGTAATTTTCTTCTACTCATTTTTCCTGCAATACACATAAAATAGTTGAAATTTTAGTAACAAACAACAACAATAATTGTACATATAAAATAGTTAAATTATATAAAATGACCAAGATTAAAAGTATAATATTACATATAAATAAAAAATCATAAAATCTTACTACATCATAATTCGTAAATATCTTCGTCCACGTCTTGATGAACCCATTGAAATTGTATACTAGTACTAGGATATTTTCATTTAAGTTTTGTTTTGGAAAAGGCAAAGTTTTTTATCTTTCGACGATGTCATCTCTACTTCTATTGCCCATGTCGAACAAGTCTCTAGGGGTGTTTCAAAGTACAATGGACCAACCCTCATCAGTTGGATCTTTCGATTAAATAACTTGTTTCATTTAAGAAGAAAATACATACGGCTTGCCTATCAGTTATTCTCCAGTGTGAATCAATCGAGAGAAATTCACCATTGTAAAACCATATTGATCATTTTTAATTCCGCGAGCCGTATTCACATCAGCCCAATCACCTCAAAATAAGACAACTTTCCATTTGCCGTAATAATCTAACTCAATTATGTCAGTAAGAAGTCCGTAATACTTCAGATTTCCCTCGACAGGATTACTGTTCCTAGCACTAGCATAACTTGTAATTGAAGAATTAACAACAATTCCATAATTTTGGGTTCTCCTCAATCTCTCGCGGTACCTTGTATGAAATCTGTATCCATTGATGAGGAAGGCACTATATCTTTTCACTATTCTATTTGGACCTTGTGAAAGCCATTTAACTTCTTCATTTATTTCATTCTGACTCCAAACCTATTGAATCGAAAGTAAATTGAGTAATTATAAATGTTATGAGAAAACATTATTACTTGTCAATGAAAACTTCAATTGCATACCGTTTGGCTTAACCATTCATGAAATGATTTTGTGAACAACTTATTAATTTCTTGTAGATGTAATCTTCAGGGCCGTGAATAAGCTCTCAATATTTGTCTGTACTCACTATGTTAAAAAAAAGGTTTATTTTGTTAGAAGACAAACAAATTATAATTGATGAATATTTATCAAATTCTAGAACTTACTTGCGTAATGGTTCCATTGAATCGTGATGAAAAAGAACGTATCGATGTGCTTGGACCCACGATCTATCGTCTAATTCTGCAATTTTGACTTTGCCAATCGGTTCTTCGAAACTTTGAAATAAATAAGTTTCACCAAGTTATGATCTGTGAGCCCAAAGATTTCTACTTGGTACATTCATTCTTGTTTCAACATCTTCCAAATACCTTGAGCAGAAAGTTATACATTCCTCTGCCAAGTAGCCTTCGGCAATTGATCCTTCCGGATAACGTTTATTGCTGCAGTAAGACTTCAATTTAGATAAGAACCTAAACACAATATACAACATTATCAAAAGTTACAACTAAAGGCATTGAGGTGAATGAAGGAATAATTTGCAAATAAAGTAAGACCTTTCTATGGTATACATCTATCGATAGAAAACAGGTCCACCAAGTATTGCTTCACGAGGGAGATGAATTAACAAGTGCACCATAATAGTGAAGAAGGAAGGCGGGAAGATCTTCTCCAGATTGCATAAAGTCAATGCGGCTTGATCTTGTAGTGTCTCAAGTTCTTGAACATCCAAAAATTTGCCACAAATGCCTTTCATTATATTGGACAGTTCAATTACACAAGACGTCACCTTTTTCGACATACAACACCGCATAGCAATTGGCAATAAGTCTTGCATCAAGATGTGATAGTCATGCGATTTTAAGCCATATAGTCTTCAATCTTTAAAACTCACACATCTAGATATATTTGATGTATATGCATCCGGAGTTTTATATCCTTTAACACCATACAAAACACTTCTTTCTCCGTCTTCGACATTGAGAAAATAGTAGGCGGCAACTGATATTTCATATTCAGAAGTGCTTGGGGATGAAGCTCACGCCGAATTCCCATATGGACTAAATCAAGTCGATTCTGAAGATTGTCTTTCGATTTTCCATCGACATTCAAAATAGTCCTAATGATGTTCTCGCAAACATTTTTCTCAATGTGCATGACATCAAGATTATGTCGTAAAATCTGATGCTCCCAATAAGACAACTCAAAAAAAAAAACTTCTTTTTTTCCACAAGTCTGCCTCATTAGGATCATCCTCTTCATCAGATTCATCATCAGATTCATCCCTTGATCTTCTATTTCTTTGCGTGTTGGGCGGTTGATTCATCTTACCATAAATGAAATTCATATCTTTCAACATGAATAATATTTTAGATCCACCGGTCTGCGAAGGAGCTTCCTTGAACTCTTCAGTTCCGTCAAACTGAGTACTCTGAAATCTAAATCTATGATTTCCCAGTAACCACCGGCGATGCCCCATGTAAGAGAACTTTTTCCCATTATATAACCATTGCGAACAAGTGTGCGCAGCACAACAAGGACAAGCATAACATCCCTTGGTACTCCAACCAGATAAATTGGCATAGGCCGGGAAGTCATTAATAGTCCACATCAAAGCCGCACGTAAATTGAAGTTCTCCTTTCTCAGTACATCGTATGTCTCAACACCAGCCAATAATTGTTTTAACTCTTCAATAAGTGGCTGCAAATATATGTTAATATCATTTTCGGGCCCTTTCTCTCTAGGGATAATCATGGATAAGATAAAGGATGATTGTTTCATACAAACCCATGGAGGTAAATTGTAAGGAACAAGCACCACAGGCCAAGTACTGTTCGTAGTGCTCATGATTTTGTAAGGGTTAAATCCATTAGATGCTAGCCCCAGCCTCACACTCCGAGGATCGCTTGCAAAGCTTGAAAATTTGGAGTCAAATGATTTCCAAGCTAAAGAATCTGCAGGATGCCTTAACAATCCATCATTGGTTCATCCATCATGGTGCCACGTCATTGACTCAACTGTCTTCGACGACATGAAAAGCCTTTGAAGCCTTGGAATTAATGGAAAATATCACAAAATCTTAACTGGCTGCCTTGACTGTGTATTATTTTCATCCTCGTTACCATCCTTTGTATTTCTATTCATCTAACGAGATTGACCGTATACATCACAGCACTGTTGGTTTCTCCGGTCACCCCAATACAACATGCAGTCATTTGGGCAACTATGAATTTTGTTGTAGCCAAGGCCCAAATCTTTGATTAGTTTCTTCATGTCTTTCGAAGATTGAGGGATTTTCAGAAACGGGAACATTTCTCTAAAAAACTCTAACAACATTGTCAAAGAGTTTCCGGTCCACCCTCCCAAACATTTTAAGTGAAAAAGACGAATACAGAAAGACAGTTTTGAAAATTTAGATCCCTCATACAGTTCTTCGTTCATTTCACCAAGTAACGTGCAGAACTTCGCCGCCTCTTCATTTGGCTGATCATCAGGTACAATTCTTCCCTTTTCGGTGAAAGTATTTCCACCAAAATTATAATCATCGGTTGTACCCAAGTCAGGTGGAAATGATTACAAACCATCACCGCGCATATTAAATGCATCCCGGAACTTGCCATCCATGTCATCTTCTCTAACATTCTGATTGTAAGCACTATAAGGATAACCCAGATTCATCGATGAAGAGGCTCCACTAGATGTACACTCTCCATAGAAAATCCATTTTTTATACCCCCGAACAAAGCCATCAAGAACTAGATGTTCGTAGACAACTTCATGATAATGCCAATTGATATTGCAACACTTCTTACACGGGCAAAGAATCATATTCTCTTGGCTTGCATTTTGAAATGCAAAATTTAGAAAAGTTTCTACTCCATATCGATAGCCGTTGCTTACCCTTGACAAATTCATCCAAGTTCTATCCATTTCGCAGTTGTTGAAGTCTAAAGTTGACACTAAATTACACGGGTAAGTTGTTTATCTATACAAATATTATGTAAGTTATGTAAATTATGTAAGTTATGAAGTTTGATCTTAAAATTATGTAAGTTATATATTATGTAAGTTAAATAGTTTGATGAAAGCTATGAAATTTGATCTTTAACGTATGTATTATGTATTATGATTATTTAAGAAATTTTACATTTTACATGCAAAGTAAGGGTACTAATCCCATGGTTGCATCCTTACTCAATATTAAAACCAAACCACCCATCAGGATTTTATTTAATCATAAAGTTGAAGCTCCTAGCACTGTGCATTTTACCTCAAGTTTAAATATCGCTTTATATAAATTATGTGTAAGTTTTCTTCAAATTTATTCTCGCTTAAATTTTATTATATATCGCTTTTGTCTAAATATATTCCAGTTTAAATTCAAAATATTCAAGAACTCATAATTTTAATTATAAATATTTAAACTTATATTATTTATTATTGTAATTGTGATTTAATTCAGTAGCCTTAAATAAAAACGAGACAAAGTTGAAGCTTTGTGAAAAAGAAAAAATATAAATCAATAAATCTTAAATTTAATACTATTAACTCCTAAAACAATAAGTTTAGCATCAAAACTTTAAAATTAAAGAAGAAATCAAGTGAGATATTGAGTTAATAATAAAGTTGAAATTTTAAATTCTGAAAGTAACAAGTTTAGATCTAATAATGAAGTTCTTCAAATATTTTTATAAAAATATAAAATTTGATTTTTTTTTTATATTCTAGTAAAGCTTGAACTGGAAATCGAAAAAAATATATAATTTTATGGCATAAAGGTTATTTGTTTGATCTCACGACAAAAATAGAGAAAAGAAGACGAAATTAAAAAAAGAAAAAAAGAAAAAAGAAAAATGGTGAAAATGATAAAAGGAATGAAAGTTTGGCTTTTGTAATTGGACTTAATGGATAAATTGCAATATAAGTCCCTACGTGTTTTCTTATTATTTTTGTAAGGCCTCTCTTATTTTATCTTTATTTGAAATTATGGAATTTCAGCATAATTAATTAGAACATTTGCCTCTACATGTTTTTTAAGATAATTTTCAAGGGTTTTCTTATTAAAATTTATAAGTTTAGTCCTCCAAAGTTTTAAATGCTTTAGAATTTTGAAATCATGGCTTTGATTATTTGCCCAATAACTCCCTTTCTCTCCACATTTACTATAAATCTTGAAATGTAACTTTTTTTTTTCCCATTATTCATTATTTTCAAACAATTTTGAAGTTTTTTCCCAAAATTTTAAATGGACGTGTACTTAATTTTAAAATGCATTTACAAACATATAATATTTTTAAATATAAATGTTGAAAATATTTAAAAAATTAAAATTGACAAATCACTTTATCAATAATATTAAATCTAAATTGTTTCAAAAATGATTAAAATAAATTTTTCCATGCATTTTAAAACTTTTTAAAATTTTTGAACTACTTTTATTTAACGCTCAAAAGTTAAAAAAATTAAAAAAATCAATACAATATAATAAATAATTTATCAAAAGTTTTAGAGATAAATCTCAAAACTACATTTGAATTTTAGTTTAATGTGTAATTTTATGTAAGAACTTTGATTTTGTACGATTTTATACATTAAAATTTGATTTTATCTAATTTTCAAAAATTTAAATATTTAATTCATATAATAAATATTTACAATATTTAAATATAAAAAATTAATTTGATGACAATTTGGACAATATTTAAATATATTTAAATATATAGCAGTTCAAACAATATAATAAATAACAATTTGGACAACAATTTGGATGAAATTTTTAAGATTCATCATATGTGGCATTGTTACACCTAGGAGGATCCGTTATATCTTACAGTGAGATATAAGCAACCCGTTAGTTAGTTTCAAATTATATACTTTGAATCTTTTTTTTTTGGATAGCAATATAATAAATAAAGATATATACCAACCAAGTAGGATAATAAACAACAATTTGGACAGCAATTTGGACGGAAATTTTTTAAGATTCATCATACGTGGCATTGTTACACCTGGGGAGGATCCGTTATATCGTACAATGAGATATAAGGCAACTCGTTAGGTTTCCAGCCTATATACTTTGAATCTTTTTTTTTTTGGACAAGAATATAATAAACATCATATATACCAACCAAGCGGGATAATAAATGACAATTTGGACAAATTCATCATGATATAATCACATCGATCGAATTTTGAACTAAAACGCACCTTAATAATTTCAAGAAGATGGTCTACTCCACTCTCACCAAGAAACAAAATGCAATGAAATACAAACAACATTAACTCACTAATACTTTAAATAAAAAAATAGAAAAAAAAATTAACATGAATAATGAAAAATTATAAACAACTATTCTGGATACCAACAATACATACATATCTCTGATTAAGCAATATTGGTGCAAGTGCAAAAAATTAAAAACCAAATATAAGGAAAAGCTCTCTAAGAAGAAAAAGGAGTTACACGACTTTGGGTATTCGGCATTTAAGGTGCATTGTTAAGAAGCAATATATCTTTCCAGATCTTAATTATCATAAAGCGAAAGAAAATATAATTATATTTAATCAAACTTTTGCATGTTAATGCAATAAGAGGGTACTTGGAAATATCGAAGGTGAATCACAAAAGATTAATAATCTTGACTAACAATTGGATATCTAATGTTTTTCTATCAAATGAATATAAATCAGCAAAATGAATATAAATAAGAATAATATTGATTTTATACATGTTAAGTTATTACTACCAAATCCAATCCAATAGTTGCAGGAGCAGTAGGAACCAGTAACTGAAATACAAATAACATATGAATTAACAAATGCTATTGATTAATTACAAAATGCTTTTTACTAAAAACTAATACTCACAAAATGCTATTTACTAACTTTTCACCAATAACAAATAAAATGAACAACGAAACAAAGTTTGCTTCATAAATCACAATCCAATCGGATTAAACTCACATATATACCCAGAATAAAGCCAGAACCTTTGATCATCACGATGAACATTAATGAACAAAACAAGCATATTAACCAACTGAACAAAGAGCAGAACAAAGCCATCCAAAGTTTCAAACATATATATTATATTATATTGAAAATGAACTAATTTTATTCACAAGGATTGCATTCCATTATTACAATTTTTATGGAAAATGAAATCCAAATCCAAATTTTAAAGCAATATCATGCCATGAAAAATTAAATAAACTGCAGAATCTTAGAGGTACATAAAAATATTAGAGTACCTCAACTAATAATTTATGGGCAAGTCACTTCTGAAGTCCCAAGAAAACCTCAATAAACCTATCAGTAACAAAAAAGGGATAAGTTCTCAGAAAACAACCAATTTCTAGATATGCATATAATTCGATTAACAATTTAATGCATTAATTCAGTAGTTTCCTAGCTACACACTTCCGAGCAACAACTTGATATTTATTCTTAGACAGTAGTAGATTTAATATTTATTTTCAGACCATAATTAAACATGCAAATTTCAAACAACATTTTAATACATTTATTCGGACCATTTCATTATGCACAAAATAAATTGTCCTGTTTATACACATTGAACAACATTATGTATAACATGACAGCTTAATATGCTCCCACCGAATAGCATCACATCTTCAAAAATAAAACAACATTAACACTACATATAACATCAAATTTGGATAGCTGTTTAAAACATGAAGTGGATATAATTTGTACCAATTTCGGCAGTACTTAACATTCATGTTCAGTCAGAACTTCGAATCATGTAATAGATATTTTTATTACCAAATTGGTCAAGACCTGATCTTGAAACATGAATGGACACAACCAATGTTACATATTTTACAAACCTCATAAACTGACTTAAGATCGATTATAAACTCCTCATGATTCGAATCCCGTCACTTGTTAAAGAAATAAATATGGACCATACCATACAAGTTAAATCCTATAAAACTATGCTTCTTCTATTTAATTTTGATTAGAACAAGGTTCTTCAATCCTTAAATATTAGATGTGTTCTTATTTTCCTTTCTTATTGTTTTGCAATCGTTTTATCATTTATTCGACGCGTTTATTATAACGAACACAAACCGAAAAGCATGCAAGTAAATGTTTAGACCTCAATCTATAATGTACCATGGCATCAGCCAAATATCCAAATGTAAGCTTAAGTCAAATTTCAGCCGAAAACAACAAAAAAAAAAAACATCATAAAATATAAAAAAAAATTTCAAGTTTGGAGTGGAAGAACCCACAGAAAATTTTCTCCCAAAGCCGAACCTAGCTTCCACCTTCTCCCTTCTTTTTTGCTACTTTCCTCTTCACCTCCTTTAGCGAAGTGCTTCCAAATCGAGGGTTTCTTCCCCCATGCAGCCGTTGGACCAAACCATTCAATCAGAATAATAGAGTGACTAAATAAGACATCGTTTTGAGTTTTGTATGAACCAGAACCATCAAGCTGTCGTCAAGCACCAAAATATCAACAACAACAAAAAAAGAGTGAATCAGAGGTCATTTCCGCACCTTTTAAAGTATATTTACGAGCAATATCCGCACTTCAAACTTTGTCCAAAATCAGAGGTCATTTCCTACATGCAAAAAAAAAAAAAAAATCGAAATGAAAATAAAACAGAAATAAAGCAGTAGCCTAGACCCTAAAGTTAAGAGTGAACATAAAACATGGTTGAAAACCAACAAAATGAAAAACAAAAGTATGCGATGGTGTCTAACAGAATGTATTCAAGAATAAAAATAATAGCCTGAATTTCAGTAGCAAGGTAATGAAGATGCGACGGTGGAGATTTGGCAAAATAGGGATTCCGATCGGAAGGGAAAATGGGGATTTCGATCAGAAGGGATTTTGGACTGGGTTTCGATCAGAAGAGATTTGGGGAATGTGACGGAACAAACTTGAAATTCAAAAGTAAGTGAAAAAGAGAGGAGAATTGTACAGGAGAAGAAGAAGAGATAATGAAGAGAAATAGGGATTGTAAAATTTGGGGGAGAACTTGACTGAATTTGGGAAGTCTGGAATCGGGGAAATCTGATTTGGAGGAAGTGAAGGTAATTCGGGCCTAAAAAAAGGACGTCGTTTGATCTGAGATAAATAAATTTTGCGACGCTTTTAAAAACGCCACTAATAACAAATCAAAAAACGGCACCGTTTTGTAAACATTTGATATATGTTAGCGGCTTTTTTGCTAAAACGCCGGTAAAACACAACCTTTTGCGGCACTTGTCAATAAAACGCCACTAAAAACACGTAAAAAAACGCAATCTTTTGCAGCATTTTGGTGAAAACGCCACTAAACATTCACCAAAAAACAACATCGTTCAGTAATTTATTAGTATTGTTTTTATTTATTAGATTTATTCTTTAATAAAAAAATTTTAGGTTAGAAAATTGAAAATTGGTTATTCATTTATTTATAAATATTTTTTGTTTTGTATATATTTTTATAAAATTAAACATTCAAATATATATTTTTCAAAGTTTTTAGGTTTTTAATTTTGTGTTTTTAAGAATATAATAAAGATTAAATTAATGTAATGTGTAAAGTTAAGGAAAAATTTGTTGAATTTTTAAAATTAAGATTAAATTGATTGAATCTACAAACACTAAATTTAATTAAATTGTGATAAGGTTTTGTGCGTAAAATAAAGAATAGTTACGTAATTATTTTTATAATTTTTATTTATTATAATTTATTTATTACATCAAAATCAATTTTATGATTTATTATAATTTCTAATTATAATAAATTTTTATCAATATTAAGTGCTTCCACTAATTATTATAAACATAAGATTTTACATTAATATCTATATATACACACATTAATATATATCCATATGAAATAAATTTTCAAGGTTTAAGAGTTTTTGAGTTTAATATTTTGGGGTCTAATGGATTAATTGTTTGGTGTTTGTAGTTTGTGGGTTTATGGTCTAGTATTTAGAGTTGTGAGTTAGGGTTTAGAATCTAGATCTGTGGTTTAGAATTTAAGCCGTTTATAGTTTAGGGTTTAGGGATAAACAGATGCACAATTAGATTTTGTTAGGGGCTTAAATCAAATTGTGAGTAAAAAATGCAATCTCACCATTTTTATATATAGCATATATCTCACCATGTCTTCTAAACCCTAAACCTAAACTCTAAACTCTAAACCCATAAACCCTAAATCTTAAAGCCTAAGCCCTAAACCATAAACCAACAAACCCATAAACCCAAGCCATAACCCTAATCCTAAAACTAACTGTAAACCATAAACTCTAAACACTAAATCTTGAAATGCTGAACTTGAAACCCTGGTCGGCCCATACAAACTACTAAACCCTTAATTATAACCTTAAACCCTAAATTAATTGGATAAATTTTGACTATTATATATTCTTTCAATATTTTAGGAAATTTAAATAACATTTTCAATTTACTAATTAATTTTGTTTCTCTATAGATGCATGGGTTACTAATTTTTTAACTTTAATATATATAAAGCTTATCTATTATCTCTTAAATAATTTAAACTATAAGTAAATTTAATATATATATATATATATATATATAAGAAATTAAATAATTTAAACTATATATATATATATATATATAGTTTGTTTCTTGTAGTGGCTAAACCCTAAATATAAATTTTATAAGGGACAAAAGTAATTAAAATAGAACGTTAATATTTACCTAGACACTAAAATAAATTAACTTTTTATTAATAACCCTAACCTCTAAAGCCTAATAGCCAAACTACTAAAATCATAACCCTTAAATTAAATATTTTTGCGGTGTTTTAAAAAAAAACACAGGTAATGACATACTTTTTGCATAGAAAAAAACGCCGCTAATGAAGACTTTTTGCGGCGTTTAACAACAAACGCCACTAATTCTCAACTAGCCACTACAGCTCAACTATAAAATGCCGTCGTATAGCTTAAATTTTTGCGGCGTTTTTGGCGAAGCACCACTAATACGCTTCATATAGCAACGTTTTCACAAAAGCGCCACTAATACTCTGATCTATAGCGGCGTTTTTCTAAAAGCGCCACTAATACTCAGATCTATAGTGGCGTTTTTACAAAAGCGCCGCTAATGCTCAGACTTATAGCGGCATGTGGGAAAAAACGCCACTATTTCCCCTTTTTAGCGGTGTTTTGTACAAAACGCCGCTATTGCTCAAATTTTTGTGGCGTTTTCTTCAAAACACCGCTAATGTATAATATTTGCGGCGTTTTTTATTAAAATGCTGCTAAAAGTCTGTTTTGGTGTAGTGAAGGACTGTACAATTTTTTCAAAAACTATTTTAATTGCCCAGCAAGAAAGTGGAAAATGGAATTGGATCTGAAGTTCAAAATACTAAATGAGGAGATGGCTTTGAGATTAGACGAACCATTTTCGATGGATGTGATTAAAGAGGCTTTTTGGAGTTGTGATGAATTGAAAGCACCTGGACCAAATGGTTTTAATCTATTTTTTTTTTTTAGAAAAAGTTGGGAGATTGTAAAGGAGGATCTATTTAGATTGATGTCTGATTTTTTTCATATCACAAAAGCTTGAGAAGAGTATCAATTCATCATTTATCACACTCATTTCGATGTCTTGAGAGATAATGATGGAGTCACAAGAGCTTTATTTTTAGGTTCTGTAGCGGCAAATGATACTGATTTGGTAGAGATTAGCGTGGTGATGGTAGCATTGGAAGTGTTTTTAGCTATGAAATGGTAGCTAAATGATTCTCTATTTATAGAACTTGGTTCAATAGTGGTGTTTAATTGGTGCGCAAATAAGTCAATGAGACCATGATCTCTTCAAGCAACTTTTGCAGAAATTGAAAGAGACATTGAGAAGGTAGGAAATGTTGTTTTTTCAGTGGCATAAAAGAATGGAAACGAAATGACATCTTCCTTAGTGATTGCAAGTATAAATCGTGAGGAAATGTTAAAAGCTTGGTGGTGAGCTATTGCTTTGATGTAAACATAGGTCTGTTAGTGATTGAATGTGTTTTCTTCTAGAGTGTTGTAATGTTAAACTTTTGAACGCTGTTCTGTTTGTTTTTTACAATAGAACAGATCGAATGAAGCAAAAAAAAAAAAAGCTTTCAATTTGTGGATGTTTCAATTATACGTTGGGATAGAACAATTAATATAACAAGGTAAAATAAGAAGCAAAGTAAGGAGAGAAATAACATAATATTTGTTAAGAAGTTTGGATCAACAATCCTACTTTATAGAATCTTGATTAGAGAATGATTATGTTCAACAATTGAAATAGTGGAATGATGGAAATGTGCAAGTGTACACAATCTTTATCAAGTAATAAAATGGCAAGCAAATGTTGGGTTCTCCTACCTACATAGACTGTGCAAAGAAATATTTATGAAATGCAATTAAAAACACTTTGGTGAAGGAAAATCTTTTGTTTTGAAAAAGGGGTTTAATAAAACTGGATTTTAACTACGTAAATTAAACTAAGAAGATTAAAAGATAAAAGTTCCAAAGCACGATTTCTGAAAAATAAGATTAATCAATATGACATAATTGTGTTAGATCAATTGCATTTCTTAACTTAATATTACCAAAACAATGTTCATATTGTTACAAATAAATTCACGACAACTTGGTAATTTGTTAACTATAGCACATACAAACTTATTAAATTAACTAATCTCTTTTAACATATTACTATGCCAATTCAAACAATTAATAAATTTAAATAAGCTAGTAAAAGATTAAGTGAGGTAACAATATACTCCTACATTGAAATAGTTTAATCACAATAATCTTACAAGTTATGAAAGGCTAATGTACCGTATAATACCGTCTCTTATTTAATGCTCACTACCTTAGAAGATTAAACATGCACCGATTAAGTATTATGTCAATTAATTACAATTTCAACATGATTAATAATTAATTCATTAGTTACCTTACAATTATAATGCACGATAACATAATCATGGTTTTACTTGATTAAACAATTTACCAAGACATATAACAACACAAACATTATTTTAATAATTTAAGTAGACGAAATGCAATCAACCTAATACTTAATTAAATATAAGTCATGTTAATTAAATTTAGAATAACAACATAACAAATATTTATAGATATGTTCATAACAACAACAATAAAATATTACTCATGTTAATTAAATTTAGAATAACAACATAACAAATATTCATAGACATGTTCATAACAACAACAATAAAATTTAAAGGATAGGAAACTAGACTCAAATCCGGTGTTTCTCTGAAGCCTGACTAGTTTGCTCTGCTCCTCCTTCTCCACTTGTTCTATTGAACCAAGACTTATATAAGCACTTGAATGATGCTACCCAAGGTGGTTGAAGGGCTCTTTTCAAGAGGGAAATCGACAAGGGAAGTGGAAGGAATAAAAAAAAGGGAAATAAAGAGAGAAAGTGAGTGAAAGAGAGAGAGATGTGTGGAAATGAGAGGTGTGTTGAATGAATAGGTGAATGGGGTATTTATAGGTGGGATTGGCTGCAAAAAATAGCAAAAATCAGCAGCCATATACCCTCCTTGGCCGGCCACACATGTACCAAAGTTTGAATGTTTCAAACTTTGCTAAATTTAGCTTGGGGCAAATATTTAAAAGCATAGAAAGTGGAAGGGTTTGAATGCAATTTCAGGGAGACTTTAAGGGCTGATTTGTAAGTCAATGAATCAGCTAATTTGAGCTAATTGGATCAGCATGTTGGATGGTTTTGGGCAGCCCATTTGCTCGGTTGGATCCGTCTTTCGTTTTAGCAAAACTGGGCCTCTTTTCCATAATATAAATAATAATTAATTAACCCAAAATAAATTGGATTAAAATTAAAATTAATTTTATTATGTATTAATATTCATCATTTGGACCGTCTTAGGCTGAGAAATGAATTCACCTCGATGCTTCAGAAATTGCTTAACGGTTTTGAGCTTCTAGTAGTGTCTGCTAAGCCAATTTTCAACAATTTTTTGTGCAAATCTGTCGAAAATAAATCAAAGTTTATAAAAATTTATTATCAAAATTAATTAAAATTAAATATTTTAATAATTTAAGTACAATTTAATTATTTTATAATTATACTATATTTTTACAATTTAATTATTTTATAATTATATTATATTTTTCGACAAAAATTATTACTAAACTGCATGAATTTGAATTAAAAAGGGCATGAAAAATCTATATATTTTGTGTTTCCAACTAGATCATTTATTAGCTTAAACTCAATCTATAGGGTGAAGCTAAAATATTTTTGAAGGGGACCAAAATTAAATTATATATTTTACAATAGTAAAATTATAATTTCATTATTTTAATAGCCTATATTTTTATAAATTTTAAAAGATTAAATAAAAAATTCTTATTTTTTAAGGAGCCAAAGCATAATTGTAGCATATACTAATATAAAATTTTGTAAATTATAAAGAAACTAAATGTGAAAATTTCCAATTTTTGGGGGTCGAGGCTCCTAGCGGTCCCTCTTGGCTCCGCCCCTACCAATCTACCTTTACAAGAATAAATAATTGCAATCCTAATATTGAATCTGATTATTACAATCACTCTCCCATAAATATTCTTACATACAAATAGTAAAATGCTCCAAATAATATCTAAAAATAGTGTCAAATGAAACAACAACAAAAACACAGCAAATTATTCAACTTAACACTCCAAAAATCATTTTTTTTCCTCTCAAGTTGTGGCATTGTTGCCCATTTATAAATTTTTTTAAACAATCATCTAGTCGACTTCTTTATAAGCTTTATCTTCAATTCAAATGCTATTTTTATCACATTAATAATTTCAAATAAAACTCTTTATAAACCAACTTTTCATCAACTTCAAAATTCTCTCAAGAGATAAGGGAGGGTAGAGTTCCTCCATATTTCAAACTCTTCTCATTCCTTAAAAAAGGTTATTGAACGAGTAAGCTTGAACTCCCCATATTCTAGTTTCAATTTGTATGAAATTCTCCTCATTTTCTAGTTGAACAAGATGTAATTAAGACACATATAACAATCAAATATGTCAACCAATTGAACTTTGATTGCACACTAGTTGTTGTTCTAACTCTCGTTTAAACTTGCCATGAAATAATAAAATAGAACAAGTAGTCAAAGTCTCCAACAATCTCCTCCTTTGACATTTTGATAAAACCAATAAACAAATGACCACATGCTTCCCTCAAGTACACACTCCAATCATGCTTGTGCATCACACACCAAACCAATCAATCATAATTTTCACAATAAAATTAAGACATCAGTAGCAAATAAATTGAACTGAACTTTAAGCAAAACAACCAGTTAGGAAACCAACCATCTTTCCAAGAAACAATAAACTAATAGGAATATCGACCATTATCATTTACTAGCCATATACATCTCCTTTCTTTTGGTAAAGATGTCAAATGAGCTCCCATTTACAAAGAGTTCTTCACAATTAGTCAGATTTTTCAATCAAGGCCCGCTATTTTGTTACACCCTGCTTCATTCCATTTCCTGTTATAACAAAATTTGAGACATAAGCATCTTATTCATCACCTGACTCATTAGCATACTTCCCTTAGCATGTACTTGCTTTATAACATTTCTATATATATATATATGTTTATAGTTTATATTTATACTACCAAACTTAAGTACATGTCATTTCTAAAGTCTAAAATTTATTTATACCAAAATAAACTTCCTCATGTAGCTTGGAGTAGTGATGTGATCTAAATTGGATTAGTAATCATTGTACTTTTTTAAAGTATCTTTCACCTCACGCGTTTAAAACAAACATATTAAACTCAGTAAAACTTAGTAAGTACCTAATCAATTCAATAACTTATCATTTCTTCATTTAAACATAATTAAATTATTTAAAATAAAATAAAAGAATGTTACTTATACTAATTAAACACATTATCTTAATTCATGCACTTCCACATTTCAAAGCATAAATCATTTAATATATAAAATGTCATTGACAATTTCTATCGTTTGATATAGTTTTATACATGTTAACATATAACATTGGCTTATCGTGTCATAACTTTTCACATACATACGTGTCACATATAATTTATGCATATTATGAACATAAACATCAACATAATGTTGGAAAATCCGGTTTAGAAAATGATTTCAGTCACATTAGAAATTTGAAAATTTGAAAATCGAGCCGGTTTGTAATATTTATAGTAATAAATTTTTTCAGAAAAGTACATGTGCTTTGTGCAAGACAATATTATATTCGTTCATAGTTTTCAACCAAATGACCTTCTTCGCTATCATTGTACCTCGAATTACGTCGAGTGTGGACTCGAGCAACACAAACCAAACATAGAACAAGAAACGATTTAATTACTTGCAATAGGAAAGTAATTCTCTTAAATAGAAATCAATAGAAATTAAATTCCAAGAAAATATAATTTGTTCTTAGAAAATAAATTCCCACTATTTTATGGCAGAAGAATAATATACGAAACTTATGTCTAAAAACTGATGTAAATAGCACTACTAGTGCAATCTATTTGTATAAATAGATAGAAGAATCATAGTTGAATAAATATAACACAAATAATAATTATTTAATAGAAAAACAGTCTTCTAATCTAACTAGAAGAGGGGTGTGGCACACTCTCTCAATTCCCTTAGGATTCCCGCCCCTCACATGTTTATGTGAGGCAAATTGGGTCTCTTATGTATTGGGTCCAATTATATGTGTTTCATGGACTTCTGATCCAACACTTTATAATTTAATCCAACTTATATTTGTTTTCTGTTATCCCAAAATAAATATTATTTATTTAGTTTATTTAATTAATCAAATTAACTAATTAATTTCTCAATTAAATATTTTTTCTCAAACCAATTCTAATTCTATTTAAGTCATTACAATTTTACCATGAAAGAATATGAGAAAATATATTTAATTTCCATATTCAATGGATTCATAATGAATCTTTAATTTAATTCAACTTTTGAGCTCAAATTATTTAATTATAATTCAAAAATCTTAAATTAATTCTCAAGTTATTTGCATACTGAAGTGAGAAAACACATGCATTTGTGACTACGACCCATTTTTCTAACTTCATCATTTCCATTCATTTCTATTCATTTGGTTCTACATACAATTAATTTCTAATTTCAACGAGCTAGCAGAGGAACCAATTTGACATATATAATTAGGGCTCAAATAATTTATAATTAAGTTCTAGCTTTTTGCTTGTTAATTATAAACTTATTTATTCACGAAGTGTTAAAATAAAATTTATTTGATAATATGTTTTGGTATAACAAATTAAAGTGTTTTTAAATAAAATTTAAAGTTGAACATTATTGGAAAAATGATAAAATCTAGTCAAAATGGTTTCAATTAAGTTAAACATTTTCAATCATGTTAAAATTGTTTAGTATCGATAGATTTCAAGATATCAATACCCTTTCTAAAATCAATACCAAATTGACATTATGTTTTCAATTTACAAAAAAATTATCAATACCTTTTACCAGGTACTGATAATTGTCTTTGGTATCATTGTAAACTAATTTCATCGGTCACTAAATCAGGCATTAAATGCTAATAGTATCGATAATCATAGAAAAAGTATCGATACCTTTTGTTGCAGATGAATTTAATGATCTGGTATTTTCATCGCCAACTGCTTCACAACAACTTCAACGGTTGGAAATGTATTAGAGGGTATAAATACCATGTTCCAAAGGTCCTACAACAAGAGAGAGAGAGAGATCATCAAGCTTAAAGATCAATTAAAACAACCTTAGTGCTTAATTCTTTTATATTCTTCTTGGAAACACTTGTGAGCTTTCATTGTATTCATTCTGCTCAAGTGTTATTCTTTTTGTTTGTACTTAATTGGAAAACACACCAATCTTGTACGGATTACTTCTTAGTTTGCTATTTGTTATTCTCTTTGAGAGGGTTGAGTCTTAAGGTTTGAGTAGAAACCTTAAGGGAGTTGCAATCTTAAGATTTTGGGTAGAAATCTTAAGGGAGATTGTAAGGTTAAGCCTTGTCCTCAAAGGTTGTCAAATTAGTGAATTTGGAAAAATCCTTAGTTGTGGAAAGCTAAGGTAGTGGAGTAGGCAATTGGGACTGAGCCACTATAAATTGTTGTGTCCATTGTTGCACATTCTTTCGTTGCTTCCACAAATTTTCTTAATGCCAATTCACTACTTCTTGGTGATTTTGAGTTGATATCGAGCTAACACGAAGTCATTCCATTATAGTATCGTGATAGAGCTATTCCTAATTAAATACCATTACGAAAGCTACTTAATCATTACTAACCCAATAATAATGTCATAAGTGTGTTACCCTCATAGGATATCCTTAATCTCTTCGGGATAAATATGTTCGCCCAAAAGGATCCTATTTTATCTCATGGTAACTATTACATCTTCCTTCATGAAATGTCAATTACTATCAAATAATAATTAAGTTATTTATCACAAAGATAAACAACCCTTGACCACATTTACTTTTCATCTATCATGTAATGCCAATGAGAGGATATCATTTTGTTAGGAAATATGACTATATTGTAGTAAACATGTAAATTTTTTCTATGAATTTGAATAATGAATAAATAAAGTTAATTTCACATTTCACTATTATGTTGTAACACCCCACACC
This sequence comes from Gossypium rotundifolium, assembly GCA_025506655.1. Classification (NCBI taxonomy): domain Eukaryota; kingdom Viridiplantae; phylum Streptophyta; class Magnoliopsida; order Malvales; family Malvaceae; genus Gossypium; species Gossypium rotundifolium. The sequence continues at coordinate 117,548,631 of CP106731.1, read as the reverse complement.
CGACCTAGACATTATGGCTGAATTTGGAGAAGTTACATCAACTCATTTGAAAAACTAAAATCTAGCTTAGGAATTGTGTGATCTGAAATATTAATTTAGCTAACCTCATACGAGTTTCATAAAATTCTTAAGTTTGAAAACACCTATTTCACAACATGATCTCTTAAACATTTACTTGTAAAACAATGAAAGTTTCAAAAATTTCACTCTGACCTTAGTAATCACGTGGTTTGAATTTTTATTTTTATTTTGCAAAACTCTTACATGGTTATTTAGAAACTCATTCGTAGAACTTACTTATTTTATGGAAAATCATTTAGTTTGATACTTAATTTTGCAGCGGATATTTTCAAAATTTTTAGGTTTTGAAAACTGAATTCCAATTTGTCAAATTTGTATGCTTTTGTAGTTTTATGTTTAAGAACACCCAAAAACCAATGAACAAATAAAAAAAATCCAAAAACTTAGTCCAAAAGTCAAAAGTCCAGAAATCTTAATTAAAATAATTCGAACCATCTTATGTGGAAAACCAATTCGAGCCCCCCCACGCCGTTTGGTCCTAAATTTGCTGATTACCTGAGAGAATAACAAACAAAGAGTGAGTTTTATGAGCTCAGTGTGTAACACATCTCAAGAAAAAAAATCATATATACATAAATAAACGAATACGTTTTTAGATACAGATTGAAACATATTCTCATATACAAATTCATATATATTCTTATAATCAGATACATATTCAGATTCAGATACAAATGCAGACACAGATCCTACCCCAATTCGTTACACACCAACTCCGCCCAACCAATCACACCAATTAGGACTATAAGAGTCTATCCATCCAATCACATCGGGTTGTGGTGGTATACAACTCATAAAGGTGCAGCTGAGCTGCCAGACAGATATTTGTAGTTTAGCCGCTAGAATTGCAGTAATACTACTAAAATACACTTGCTCCATCACAAATCAAACCCATTTGATGCACATGCATAAATAAACTAACACATATATTCCATACACAAATGGCATGCATGCATTTCATACATAATCATGCTTTCGTAGTTATCATAACACAAATCGTACATAGATTTTTCACATACATTACCTGTATCGCATACAAAAAAATCAATAGATGTCATATTTCAAGTTTTATTTAAGCCAAATGGACCCCACGGAAGGTCTAACTACTAATTTTAAAGTTAAACGGGCCTAAGTGAAAATTTTTAGAAAATGGGCCGACACGGCCTGAATGGCTAGCCCGTGTAGCCTACACGACCTACCTAATTTACCCGTGTGATTACACATGCTCGTGTGCCCCACACGGCCTCACCCACGCCCGTGTGGCCAACTTACCAGTGTAGCCTACACGACCCAATCGACCCAGCCCGTGTGACATACACAATTTAGCACATGGTCTGCCACATGGCTGTGTATCATCGACAATGTGTTTTTCGGCTTTCTTCTGTTCACTATTGTTACGAGTTTGAGTCACACACCTGATTAGTTTTTGATGCTGATTCAACATTCACAATTCCAAAACCTAAAATCGTCGTTCAGAATAGACTAATTAGCACAATTTTACCAAATTCGACTCACTAATACGACATAATCATCGTCAAATGAACTTAATTATTGAAAATCAACCCCTACCACAATGGATAATTACTTACCCTTGGACCAACAACAGTTCCAAATCGCAATTAAACCGTTAGAGAATCGTCGCACACTTCACATTCTTCTTCTATCGAAAACCAAAACAATAATTACTCACATACCTTTCTTGAAACATAAAATAGCAACACTGACACCATTAACAAAAGAATAAAAAATCACTTACCTAAAAAAGAATACCCCAACTTCATACTCAGATTTGCACAACTACAATTGTATCCAAAAGAAACGGCTATCTTGACAAAAACATCCTAATGACAACAATAAAACAGGAAAAACAAATAATAAAGAACTAAAGTTATCACTTGTGACTAAAGAAGAAGTAACAAAGAAATAAAAGAGAGCGAAAAGAGAACCTGAAAGAGAAAAATGGAAGAGAAGAGACGATAAGAAGAATTTTTGGTAACTCTAAGAGATTAACATGAAAAGGAACAAAACTCAAAGATGGAGAAAGAGAGGGAAGAGAGTGGGACATTTTTAAGAAGTTTTAGGAGATAATCTCTCATTTTCTTTGTTTTTAAAAACTACCCACTAACTCCTATAATTATCTAAATCAAATTCTTTTCTTCAGATTTTAAAACAAAAATAAACTCCACTTTGCACATACAAGATTTGAACATAAGACCTCTAGGTAAGCTAATGCCTTAGCACTGAACCAACAAGCTCATTCTTGCTAACAATTGAGCAAAATAAAATTTTAAGCCAGAAATTCAAAGATTGGGGTTTAGGCAAAAATTCAAAGCAAATGATTCAAACTCAAAACCTTTCACACACAAGCACAACACTTAACCACTGAACTAGATCACTTCACTTGTCTTAATTACAACAACCTTTACTCAAAAAAATGATGTGACCACTCTTGTTTTCACTAACCCAATTTCTTCTAACCCAGTTTTTAGGATGTGACATGTTTCTTTTGTATTTTTGTCTTTCATGTTTTGCATACATAGCAAAATTGTGACAAACAAATATTAGTTTATTGATTGTCTAATTTCAAACCGATGATATTTGATACTATAAGAACGTTTACTTCAGTAGATAATCTAAATGAGTTCGTAATTCTGTAAAAGAATCAAAGTGAGCATTTGATTCAAATACTTAAAAGGATTATTATGTCGTCTGCAATTTCAATTGGGGAGATGACTAGTCTTAGCTATCGGAGCAGTTGACTCCACGGGTAGAGATATAGAAGTATTCATCAGAAGAATGATACATTGGGCTGAACCTAAGATGAATTAATTCTGAATCCATTTGTAAATTAATTCACTTGTGACGTTCATGTTGTGCTTTACCTAAATTCTGAGTTAGTCACTAACCATGCGTATGTAACTCATGTGCTTTGGTATAAGTAGAGGCTTATACTCTAAAGATGATCGAGCCCATAATTAGTATGTTGGGTACATGACTTGTCTAGGGCATGACTATACTAGCAACAATGGGATTCATAGCTTGATTAAAGCGTTAACGATATTCTCTCATCGGTATTATATGAATTAATAAATATAGAACATGACCATAAGTTACTTGACACATCATACTTGTATATTATTTGCTCTTTTATAAAACTGACATATTCCACAAACATAGTCATTTATCATACTTGTTCATTTTGCATGCTTAATAGTCATGTCTTATTTTTTTTTTCAACATGATTCTTATAATAATTTAACTGTCACATAAATTATAACTTTTCTCATCTAGCATACTTTCCTGTTAACATCTTACTCAACTATTTTATGTTGAATTTAAATACTTAAACATCTAATTTAAGATAAGATATCCACATATACACCTTTATATAACATTCTTGATCATGTCATATATTTGCATTAATATCACTTATCAAAATTTCATTTCACTAGTTTCATCACTTATCAAATGACTTTTTTATTTCATCTCACATATACAAGTAAAATTTTAAAATTTCAGTATTAAAAAAAAGGACAGTCTGGCCATACACCAACCACTAAATCGTTTTTATCTTCGTTTACTGAAGTCAAAATTAAGATTGTCTTTTTCTTTTTGAAACTACACTCAATTACCTTTTTACTATAAAAAAAAAAAAAATCAAATTTTAACTCTGTTCATACCAGTTTCCTTTTAAAGTTGACTCAGGGATGCTACTTGGAAGATTGGATCTACTTCACTAAATTCTAATTTTCTCCTAGTATAGAACTTAGAATCTAATTCCGTTTATTTTTTATAAAATAGACTCATAAGCTTTTCAAGCATATAAAGTTCATATTCTAATTTTTTACAATTTTAATGATTTAAGAATAGAGAAATTCAAATCATTATGACTTTATTTCACTAAAATTAATATATCTCGTTAAATATAATTTTATTGTTTACATTATTTCTTCTATGCAAAACTAAACTCGTTAAGCTTCAATTTCATGTTTAATTCAATATTTAACTAAAATTTTAAATTTTTAATGAATTTTCAAATTTGAATTACTGCTGCTGTTTTTTTTTTTTTCCAAAACAGCTTACATATCATGTGCATATAAAATTTGTTTATACTTCTAATCTCCATGTCACTTTAACTTCTAAACTTAACTCATCATAGTATATTAGTATTTAAACATTTTACTAATTTATTTTACATTAAACATAAACATTTGACATCAAATTTAACGTAAACCTACATGGAATCAATAAAATACTTACCTATTTCTTCACTTGAAATTAACAACTTTTCCTTTTCTTGAATAACTTTTCTTTCAGCCTTTTCTTGTTTCACCTCATGCATATATACATAAAACATGATTTCAGTATGATTTCACTCTCAAATAACATAAAATTTTAAGAAAATCATAAAAGCATACCTTTCTCCTTTACTTTCTCATCACTTTCTTCTTCATCTAATTTATTTCCATGATAGCAAATGATTCCATGACATTCTAGAATATGTAATTTAGCTATAGTTTTATGAAAAATAAAACTCAAGAAAATTCCATGCAAATTTTTCTTTTATTTATTATTATTTTTTTCTCTTCTCTTTCTTCTCTTTCTTTCCTTTTTTTTCAGCTGCTTCCCTCACTGCCGTTTCTTCATGCTAAAATTATGAAGAAATTCCTACATTTCTATTTTTCTTGTAATTTCATCCTTTTATTTATCAACCAATCAAATTTCCACACATTTCTCTCTTAATTACCATGTATTTTCTTTTCCTTCTACACCTAATATGCTTTGGGATTTTAAGCTTATCATTTTGTCTTCAAATATCTATTAAAATGATAAAATTATATTTAAATCCTTCCTCCATAAAATGCAAAAAATATTACACTTTAATTTCTATACTTTTTACCACTTTTCAATTTAGTCCATATCTCGAATTTTCAATCCCACATATCAAATACATGTCCATGCCAAACTCATTAAAAAATATTTCTTCTTAAAGTGGTAAATTTCACCATTAATCTTCCAACTTTAAAAAATTCTCAATTTAATCTTTATCAAATTTCATTAGCCATACTTCCTCTTCAAATATCTAATTCATCTCCAATGTACCTTATTCATTCCCGAAATAGTACCTTTTACTGTATAAATTTTTTGGAGGGTCACAAAAATTTTGTAACTTGCTACTGAAAGTGAGGTAGTTTGGTGTGGCATGATATAGGTAGCCAATAAAACCCTCAAAGTCTGTTTCCATAAGTGAACTCTAGTTCCTGGGTTACTTCAATAAACTGCTAAGACCCATGGCCATATTGGCCTTTGTAACAGTAAAGACGCGTAGCTAACCATTCTTCTTGTCGTATAAGCGAGGCTCAAGGCTTGTCTCCTCGGTAATATAATATGAGCATGCACGGGACTCATATCTAAGAGGCCTTCCCAGCTGTTCTGGAGTGTAAGACAGAGGCCTCCCCAGTTAAGGTTTGTCCACGTCCCTCTGCACCTTCAGCTAGACTTCTCTTTAAGCAAAATAGTTAAGTTTTGTAATATGTTGGTTATGCGTTTCTTTTCATGCCTTTTGTTTTATTTTTCAGCAATAAGAGAATAAGAATATATTTTATGTAGTTAATTACTTGTAATAAGTAAACCTGAAAAATTTTATATGGGTAATTTACAAGAATAGTCATCCAATTATTCACTTATTTTTATTTTGATCACCCAACTTTTATTCTTTTATTTAGCCACTTAACTTTTCAAATTTAAATATTTTAGTTACTGATCTTGTCACTAACTTAGTAATGGATGTCTAATGTGAGCTATTTTCATTGGCCTAATAACGATTTTAGCCCTTCAATGTTAACACATTCTATTAATTTGATACTAATTAAATCTAAAAATTTCTCAAATTTAACCCTAAATGTTTACCAAATTTGTCATTTTATTTCTAATTCTAAAAGTTCTAAAATATATTTAAAATTTAAAATATTTTTATATTTACTTTTAAAAAATTATAATTTATATTTAAATTTTTATAATTTTCTATTTACTTTTTTTTCATCAGCCATGCTCATTTTTTTCATCAACCAAACGTGTGAAAAACTCAAAAATTAAACCTATATTTTTATTCAATCGTATTTCATTGAATCCTCTCTTTTTTTTGCAACATTGTTCGTCTCAAATGCCAAATTAAAACTCAGAAAGAAGCTTAAAATTAACAAATTTATAAACCTAGAAAAATGACTAGGTTGATGACACCAACTTTGACGGTCTTACTTTTTGCTATAGAGATGGTACAAGGTTGAGATTGTAGTGTCCTAGTGTCTTTATCATTTCTAACTCAAGCATTAGAGAGAGATTGCAGGTTGTTAGAGTTGTATGACCCGAATCCCATTTGATCCGGCCTAAAAAGTTCGAGGTGCAACTCACTCGTTAAAGAAATAAAATAAAAAGCAAAATTGGGGATCCATGAGGGTGAAGGACCAAGGGCCAAAAACTGTGCATAGTCGCAAACCTCTTGTATTATTGTTTTTCAACATTAGTGAATTTCTCCTCCTTTGCCTGTGATTTTTCCTGATAAAGGGTTTCCACGTAAAATCTGCGTGTTCTTATTTTTCTTTCTTATTGCTTTGCGAGTCATTCCTACTACCATTTATCAGCGTATAGTATAACATAGGTCAAGGTCATGAAACTTGATATTTCTAACTTCGTCAATTGAATGAAAGAATGAATGAAGTGGAAGATATTGATGAAAGTATCATTTTGGATACAAAAATCTTTAAAATATTTTTATATTTGCTTTTAGAATTTTTTTAAATTTATATTTACTTTTTTAAATTTTTAAATATTCTTTAGACTTTTTATAATTAGAACTAAAATAAAAAATATTGAAAACACTGGGGGCTAAATTTGTTGAATTTTTTTTAGATTTGGGATTAAATTGATATAATGTGTAAACTTTAGAGGGCTAGCTTTGTTATAAGGCCAATAAAACAAAGCCCACATTAAACTTCCAGTAGGCCACTTATGGAAGAGTGACTAAAGTATTTAATTCCAAAAGCTTGAGTGACTAAAACAAAAAAATTAATAGTTGGTGACCAAAATAGAATGAACTGAATAGTTGGGTGACTATTATTTCACTTTACCCAATATATATGCTACCACATATTAGGATAAAGCAAAATCCTCTTTTACACATTCAACCCTCCTCTCTCGTATCAACAATGACCATGAGAAGTTTACACTTGTTGAGAAACTAATATCAGAAAAGACTTGACAGACAATTTGGTCGCAAATAATGAATGAACCATCATCATTCAAGTGTAACGTAGGAGCCTCGACTGCAAAACTAGCCTTTAAGTTACCAAACAAAATTGAATATAGAGTTATCATATATGCTGTATGTATCTTGGAATGCCAACATAAGAATGTAATCATTCAGAAAAAGAGGGTCCATCATGCATTATCTAACTTTTATCAGACGGGACACTATAAATTAATTGAAAACCTAGCATATCACATTGTGGGTTCAATATATGGGCCTAGGCATTATGCTTTCAGTCAGATACTGAGGACCATCATTCTTCAGATCAGTAACTCAACTGTAATTTTCCCATTCCAAGTTAAAATACTGAAGAATGTTTGGCAAGCGAGAAAGAGATAATGATGAAGGGGCCTTATTGAAATAGTGAATATAATAATAAATATGGCAACACGTTTAAACACGATCAAGTAATATGTTCAACACACACGACTAACAAGAAAAAATATGAGATACAAAGCTATAAACGGGTAGAAAAATTAGGATGGAATTCACTCTGAGTTATCTTGTTGGGTCAATGAAAAATAGTAGCATATCAACAGCCAATGACAGTGCCTCATAACCAATTAACATTGGGGCATGGCAGCGCAAGAGAGAATGGATGTAAGCTTTTAAGTACATGGTACACACAGATACATGTGCTCATTCACTTCTCTTTTTCGTAGGCATGTGGGAAGTAAATGATGACCCCAAACTTCATATCCATATCGTCCTATGCTAACAATTAATGCTTGGAATCCCCACAACTATGTCACCATCAACAGAACTTAGGCTATGATATTAACAATATTTATTTATCTCTTCATTTACTTCAAAAAATTTCTTTTTGAATCACCAAGGATAATTGGATTCCACTACAGCAAAACAGACTTTTAGCGGCGTTTTTTTTGGCCTTTAGCGGCGTTTATAAGCGCCACTAAAAGTGTTTGCGGCGCTTTTGTAAGCGCCACAAAAAACGCCGCTACAACCACCGCCGCAAAATTTTGCGGCGTTTATGTGGAAAAAAACGCCGCTAAAGATCATGGTCTTTAGCGGCGCTTTTCCAAAAACGCCGCTAAAAGTCATGGTCTTTAGCGGCGCTTTCCCAAAACGCCGCTAAAAATCACGAAAATAAGAAAAATTAAAATATTATACTTTTAGCGCGCTTTGAGCAAAAACGCCGCTAAAAGTCCTAAAATAATAAAAAATTAAAATATTATACTTTTAGCGGCGCTTTTACTAAAAACGCCGCTAAAAGTCCTAAAAATAAAAAATTAAAATATTATACTTTTAGCGACGCTTTTACCAAAAACGCCGCTAAAAATCCTAAAAATAAAAAAAATAAAAAATTATAAAAACGCCACAAATCTAATTTAAAAATATATAATTTAATTTGAAGACTTATTAAAATAAAAATTCACGAACAATATGTATTAAAATGGAAATTCATGAACAAGACATATAAGAAATCGCGATCGAGTATGCGTTGATACCAACAAGATGATCAAAGAACTTAATCACATAAGAAAAACACATGGTTAGATAGATCTTTTACATTTTAATACATCATAACCATAATTGATACAATTTTATACCCTAATTCTGCACCAACTACATTTTCCATTGAAGAACCTTGATTCCATTGACCTCCTCGACCAATTTTATAGTTTAGAAATCGAAATCCACCAAAGAATAGGCAATTTCATAAAATGCATGCTGACATAAGTATTTGCTTTGAAGGAACCTATATTTAGTTTCAAAATTGAATTATTTAACAATTTAAATATTGGAATAAAAAGGTAGAATAGATGATACACAAGATTTTATAAAATATTGAATAAACAAATAAAAAACTTGATCTTATACCTTCATGAATTCAAAGATAACATCCAATTGTCATGACTGCAGTAGGAGTTCCAACTTCCAAATTTCTTACAGAATCTCCAATGGCGAGAATTATTCCCCCATTTGTATGTAAACAAAATTGAACCATAACCATAAGTATATCACAATTGAACTATATTATATTACCACATCCCAAAATGATCTGATTTAGCTTTTGCATGAAAAACATGCATCAAGTATATAGAAGATATAGATTGAAAATCGCCATCCTCTGGGCAAATTTTTCATATGAAAACATACAATTTGCTACAACGGCAATAAGCAACAAATTATCGAATGATCAATGAGAAAGCAATGCACTCATTCGAACTAAATGAATATTTAAAATTACCTATCAACGTTCAAATATGGCATCCAAGAAGTAAAGCTTCACACATGTGATATAAGTTCACTTAATGAGAAGGCTAAATTGGCATTTCCATCTATTCAAACAAGAAATCTTGGTTGTTTCTCATGAAGCTTAATGATCCCATGTGTTAAAGCAACATAGTATCATATTAGAACTCACCTATATGCATCAACAACTCGATATGCATGCCATCCATGTGTTAAAGCAACATAGCATCACAGCCTCCCATGATCTTGAATATATAGCCCTTAAACTCCTGTTGAAGGATAATTAAGGGGTGAGTAAATTGCAGTTATGAAGTCCAGATGCACCAGCAGAAACTTGAGGCAGTGAACGAAAAGCTGATTCAAATTCAGATTATTCAAGCATACAGACCTAAAATTTATATGCTGATTCAAATATTTTAGTTACCATGCCAAGATGCAAGACCTAAAATTGTATTGGGTCAATGACACCTTCAAAGAAATAATGAATTGGGTACTAACCAATCGGGCTCGCAAAATTCGTATTTTAACAATAGGTTCGACCAACTCCCAGTAAACCTTACTCCATATAGATTCCCTTTGCTTAATTTCATTCTTGAGTGCCTATCAGATATCAAATGATGAATCACGTAGGATTAGGTATAAATTAGAAAGCAATATGCCGTTAGTAGCCTAACCAACCCATTAAAAGAGGAAACACGAGAAGTTTAGAAAACCAACAGGATGACCACATGTAGAAGGAGCAGAGACATCTGAGAGAACATATTTTTCAGTAATGATGTTTTGTCAACATTTGCTATTAGAGTACTTATCTGTGAGAAATGAGAAGTAGTTTCAGCAATGGAATAAATTTAAGAGATGAACAATATAATTGTAATAGCAAGTTCAGGATATTGGATCCGCATACCTCTTTGTATAATTCTACGGCTTCCTTATAGAACTTCGCTTTTGAGTACCCGTTTTCCTTAACTTAGTAATTGCATAGGCACTTTTTAGCTGCAAACAAGAAACTAGAATGTAACTTCGCTAGACAATGATGCAGTGGATCTCTTCTAGTCTATATCTTCATTTCCACAATGCATTTTGAATATGAATCACATTATTATTATCTTGTACTCATGGTACTATAACTCAACTTATCTGTTTTACATGACAGAAATCAGGGAAAAAGAATCGCCCAAAAATATATCAATAACTGTATTATGTTATCTTATATAGAAGAAGAACGTAAGAATTGGTATTAAGTGTAAAAAAAAAGTAAATGCTACAAAAAAATTCACTAATTGGTAAAACAGGTTTGATTCTAAAATCTTACCTCGAATGGAAATGCAGTTTCCCCTTCTCCTCCAACCTCTGACAGATATACTAAAAAGGTAGCAACCTATTTTCGTAACTAGGTCAACATAAATCTATGATGTAAACAATGAAAATATATATACATAGGTTGTGTTTAAATCGCGATTTGATTAATACTTGAATTGAATTAATTAAAATCATAAAATTTTAATTAATCGAATAAAAAAATTTTCAAAATCTTTTAATTGGCCGAAATAATTTTGGTTAATACAGGCAGTTAATCGAATTAATTGAAATTTTTACTTTTTTTTTGTTTTGTTCAAAATAGTAAACAAATCTAAAGACGTCATGAAGCATTAGAAAAGCTACAACACCACCTATAGACAAAAGATACCTAGCCAACCAGCAACCACAAATCATCCATGCAGTTAAATGAAGCAGTTTCAATATTGTATTACATCTCAAAAAAAACTAATGCGGACAAGAAAAGCTAAGGAGGTTTTAATGTCTTTGTCATAGTGTATTGTTGATTGGCTCATCAGAGCTTAATAAAAGGTTTTAATCTTTTATCTTATTCCAAGAGAAGCTATATTCTATTTACTCTCGACATGGCTTCAAATTTATGTTAATGAACTCGGAGGACGTAAGGTTTTACCATAAACTTGTCCAACCTAAACAAAATGGCAACTTGACATCATACGAAAATGAGAAACTACTTTCTAGTCACAAATTTCCATCACCATTTCAGTTCAAACAGGATTGACATTGTAAGTCGCTTGGTTTGAGAAATTCTATTTAATTGAATGAAAGCTAGAGTTGACCAAATCTTGTCCAACCTTAATATTCAAAATGGCAAATTGTTGTCAAGAAATCAAAAACAACTTTCGGTTTCCTCATGCAACTTGCACTCAAACAGAATGGCATCTCTTGGACCATTGAGATTATCTTGAATGCTCATACAAGGAAACAATAGAAGCCTAACTTTTTTTTAATTCTATATTTGTAACCATTCCAAATATCACAAGTCTTGTCGCAGGTGATATAATGGTTAGCTACCAAATTAATAAAATAAATAAACAAACAAATGCTGAACACTCCAATGCTTCTTAATTCATGAGAGAAACTCAAGTTAAAATAAAAAGAAAATATGGGAATGCTATGAACCCCAAGTCTGCCAAGGTTCTTCTCAGTACGTACTTTCTTCCAACTCACACGGGCTATTTTGCGCGCATCAGCGAACCCTCCCCTTCGATTAAATCTATCTTATACACCACACCTTTAGGAATTTTAAAAATAGACATAAAATACATAGGAATTAATTGAAAAATTTTGCTTTTTTTTGTTTTGTTTTGTCAAGGAGAGCTTGGTAGCCATGAAAATAATTTCTTTTTCTACTGTCAAGACTGAAGAAAATAATAAAAGGGAGATGGCGACTTACACGTTGGTGGATGGCGATGGCGACTGGCGACGAGGCAGATGAAGGCCGACGCGATGAGGAAGAATGGAGAATCGACGGCAAAGCAGGAGAGGATTTGAGGAGGACTCTCATTTTTGGAATTTAGGGATTGTGAAAATAAGGCGAAGAGTCTAAGGGATTTCGATCGGGTAATAAAATTGAATAAAACACAACACAAAAAACGGCGTCGTTTTTCCAAAAAATCTAAACTTTGTGGCGTTTTTTAAACAAGCGCCGCTATTGCCTACTTATAGCGGCGCTTTTAACCTAGCGCCGCTAATACTTGAATTCAATATAAAATAAGTTTTTGTAATTTTTTATAATTTTTTACAATTTTTTAAAATTTTATTATACATAAAGTTTACCTAATATCTCTTAAATAATTTAAAATATTATTAAAATTAAAATTATCTCTTTTACCATTATATAGTAAATTATTTAATATATAATTTAAACAATAATAAGTCATATACCTAAAAACTTTAAAAGTATTTTAAATAATAGTATTTTAATTTTTACATTTTTAACATATATTTTTCAATGTTATTAGTTCTAAATTTTTCTACATATCATTAATTTTTTGAATATTTTAAAATTAAATTACAAATAAATTTTATTTTAATTGATATAAAGAAATTAGTTAAATAATAGATCGAAGAGGATAAAAGAGTGCATGAGTTTTGAAAATAATACAAACTAAACTAATAAACCCACTAAACCCTAACCTAACCCTTAATCTTAAATCCTAAACATTAAACCCTAAAATATAAACTCTAGACCCTAAACTATAAAGATTAATCCACAAACTATATACCTGAATTAAACAATAAACTCCAAATTATCATGAGAATTAATTCAATATTTTAAAATTAATACTACCTCTTTTACGATTATATAAGAAATTATTTAATATTTTTTCATTTTTAACAAATATTTTCTCTTAAATAATATAAACTAGAATAATAATTTTAATGTATTAAAATTAATGTTATCTCTTTTACAATTATATAAGAAATTATTTAATATATAAATTAAAAAATACTAATTTAATCTAAACCCATAACCCCTATCCTCTATCCCATAATCCCTAAACCATAAACCATAAAACCCTAACCCCTAACCCCTAACCCTTAATATATTAACCCCAAACCCTTAACCATTCACCTTTAAATCCATTAACCCTAACTTTTAACCCATAAAACCCTAACACATCCCCCTTAAACCTTAAACCGCAAATCAGAAACCATAATCCCTAAACATTAAAATAGTAACTCCTAAACCTTACACCTTAAACTATATATGCTAAATCATAAACCCTAAACAATCATGAGAATTAATTCAATATTTTAAAATTAATACTATATCTTTTACGATTATATAAGAAATTATTTAATATTTTTTCATTTTTAACAAATATTTTCTCTTAAATAATTTAAACTAGAATCATAATTTTAATGTATTAAAATTAATGTTATCTCTTTACAATTATATAAGAAATTATTTAATATTTAAATTTAAAACAATCAGTCATATATATCCAAAAAACTTTAAAATTATTTGCGGCGTTAAAAGCGCGCTAATGTTTCAGACTTTTAGCGTTTTTCAGCTACCGCTAATGCCTGATTTTAGCGGAGATTTTCCAAAAGCGCCGCTAATGCCCAGATTTTTAGCGGGTTTTTCAAAAGCGCCGCTAATGCCCTGACTTTTAGCGGCGTTTTCCAAAAGCGCTACTAATCGAACTTTAGCGGTGTTTTTCCAAAAGCGCCGCTAATGGTCAGACTTTTAGCGACGTTTTTGAAAAAGCGCCGCTAATGGTCAGACTTTTAGCGGTGTTTTTCCAAAAGCGCCGCTAATGCTCAGACTTTTAGCGGCGTTTTACAAATAAACGCCGCTATATATCCTTTTTAGCGGCGTTTTGTATATAAACGCCGCTATTGCTAATTTTTTGACGGCATTTTCCTTAAAACGCCGCTAATATATAATATTTGCGGCGTTTTTATTTAAAACGCCACTAAAACGCCGCTAAAAGTCTGTTTTGCTGTAGTGTTCGGGTTATAGAATCATACTTGGAATTTAAATATTGAATTTCAAATATGTGGCACCAGCTTTGAAGATATACGAAACTCCACCAAAAGGAGCCTGGAAATTCTTACTAGAAGACTTAGGGGTACGGGGTACAATGCTTATTGATCCTGTTTGTCGTTTGATTGAATTTTAGGTTGGTTTTGTAACCTCTTTTATTACCAAAAACTAAAACTAAAACACGGTTGAAGTACTCAACATTATTGAATAGAAATAGAAAAGGAATACTTATCCTAGAGTTACTTTCAAAATTAGTTTAATTCTCAAAGTAATTAAATTTAGAGAGAATAATCAAGTAGTCAATAGTTTGGTATTAATGACATCTTCAAGGCATCCTTTGGATTGGTATATCTATGTGCAACCGTAGGATGAAATTCTTTAACTATTATATGATGATTGCTCTAGAATAGTTTGACCTCTTCTAACCTAATCATGATTTTTATCCTTCTTCTTGTACCAAAAAAAAAAAAAAAAAAAAAATTATAATCTTATAACTATTTCTATTAATAAACTATAGGACGAGGGATAATAAAGTGCCTACATAATAAAGGAGGCAATTTAGTCCCTTTGGTATTTGAAATTAAATAAATAAAGACAATTGCCAAAAGAAAATAAATAAATGTAGTTGAGAAAATAGAACTCTGAGTAAAATAGTAAATGCATAATTGGTTAAATTTTAAAAATAACAAAATTGAAATATATATATATATATATATATATATATATATATATATATATATAAAAATAAAAATTATAAAATATTTTAAAAATTCAAAAATATAAAATGTTTCAAAAGTTTAATAAAAATTTCCAAAATTTTGGAATACATATAAGTTTTTAAAACCTTATAGAAAAATTCAAAAAAAAAATACATATAACCTTTTAGAATTACCTTAAAACTCTGTTACTGACTTCTTAGCTATTTTTAAATTATAAATTAACATATAATAATTGCTTTTACTTTAAATGGATGACTATTGAAACAAATTTTCTTTGAAATAAATTTAATAAATTGGATAATTTTAGATTAGATTTTTTGTCAAGAATATCCCACATGAATTTGTTTAAGTGTTAATTAAAAATATTGTACACGTCAACATTTGTAATGCATGAATATATTTTATTATATTATTAGTATGGTTTTTTATCCGCATTTTTGTTGGGTTAATTATTTTAGACTAAATAATTAAAATTTAAAGGTTATAATATGCTCTAAGTTTTTGTACTATTTGTATATTTGAAATTTAATCTCTAATTTTTATTTTTAAGAATTTAATTCAAATCCAATTGTTAACGTCATTAAAATTTTTCTATTAAGTTTATTTGTGACATTCCATAATTAAAAAATTACTCTCTCGATAATCATGTCACAATAAAATGAAATTATAATGGACTTGAATTTAACAAAAATTTAACGATGTTAACAATTCTTTAGATTTACGCTGAATTTTAATTAGAATAAAATATTGAGACTAACTAATGACATTATAATTGTTGAAGTATTAAATTATATAAAAATTTTCAAATATAAATATCAAATGTCAAATTTTAATATAGTAAAGGGACCAAAATTGAAATTTAACTATTTTATGTAATTTAAAAGTAGAGAGACTAAAATTAAAAATTAGCCATTAACGTTAAGAATAAAAAAAAAAAAAAGAAGCAAGCCAGGGTCAAAGAAGAAAGGTCTTAGATATAAAAATCAAATCTCAAATTTTCGGACCACAATTAAAATTTAACTATTTTATATAACTAAAAAGTAAAAGGCTAAAATTGAAAACTAACCATTATTGTTAAGATTAAAAAAAAAAAAAGTGTCCAAGAAGAAACGCTTTAGGGCATTCCTTTTTATATAGTAGTACAGATATATTATGAATTAATTTTTATATAACTTTTTACATATAATTTACATATAATGAATTAAATATAAACCTTATATTATAAGTTGTTTATCAAACAACACGAAATTAAAAAAAAAAAACTAATCTACTGCTACAATCATCACAACGTGAACAACCATGAAAACTCCATATTTACTACTCATATATTTCAAACCTAAGCATATTAACATTAAATCACAACCATACCAACAACATTGACATGCTTAACCAAGTCTAAATCATATAAATTCCAATCATTATACACATTAAATCAAGATTTGGTCTACCAAATAAAATAATATCATAACATGAACACTTGCATTCGGTTCATCAACAAATCATCGTTATAAAAGTTGCCAAAATAACTAACAAACTAAAATATATAAAAATTGAATACGAGAATACCAAATATTCACCTAATGACCTAGGTAGATATCTTATGTGCTAAAAATGTCTAAAAGGTACTACAAAAATTCAATGACTAACTAAAACTTGACTCGTCGGTCTTGCACAAATGATTAGACCAAACTCGAATCTTTGAAAACTTGTAATCAGAACAAACATCTGCATGCTGAGCTTTCTATTAAGCTCAATGGTGTTTGCTAAAAACCAATTATGCTATATATGTCCAACAAGCCAAAAAGCATGTTACTAACAAGAAATTCAGGTTAGAACATAATTGGATAAATGCACTATAACAGTCATACAACAATAATAGTTTCCATAATTCCCAATCAAGTTACTTAAGCATTCAGGCAATTAAGCATACAAACCTTTTAAGGATCCAATTTCTATATCAACTTCCATTTCAGTCATTATGATAATTATTACGCTCAATTTAGTATATAACATTTGCCCTTATTAACCAAACATGAAAAATAATGAATAGATACATGACCAATCCCTGGACACACAAATGTTATGCATGAGCATCAAATGAACAATGTCACTCCAAAGCGTGTATAACACCACTTGCTCAGACACACCAAGAATGCACACAAGTTCCAAAGTAAATGCGGACAAGCACATAAGTAGATATGTACAAGAGTGCCACAATATGCTTCCAATCACAAAATATATCATATGACATGTCAACTATACTTGAACATATCCCAAATTATTTAATAGAAAATTTTAACATAAATTTTTTATTTAACATCAGCAACCACAACATTGCAAACATGCCTTCACCAAATTTCAACACCATTAACATAACATTAAACAAGTTAATAGACTATTTTAATTCAAGAACAATAAAAAGGCATCAAAAAGAATATACCAACAATTTATCATGTTCATGAAAACATTAAGGAAACAAATCCTCAAATCATCATATATTCTTAGGTCATTCAACTTAATCCACAACATATAGTAAAATTGAGTTCTAATTAACACAAATGTTAAAGCTCCATAGTTTTCTCCTCCCCTTTGGTCTTAGATGACTCGACCACCTCCCTTGCTACAACCACACATCCAAAATAGTAATCTGACATTAAAAACTCCTAAATTTAATGATTAAATGCAATTCGATATTGCAAGACACTTTCTTGCTTCTTACAACCCTTTAAGAGAAATCTGATATAAACTTACTAAAATTAAAATCTAACATTAGAACTAATCAATATTTTCAAATCTAACATTAAATATAAATATTGAGACTAACCAATGATATTATAATAGTTCACATAAGAAGTTTGTTGTTCTAAAGTGATCTTAAACTCATAATCACCTAAAATTAGACCTCAAACCATCAAGAAATAATCTGAATTTGAATCTCTCACTAGCTTCAAAATCACGTGAATGGGAAAAAGATTGAAAGACTTTTTAAAATAATTTTATAAAGATTAAAATTAAGAAATTGAAGTGAAAAATCACGTTACCTTTATCAAAAACCAAAAGAATAAATTAAGAAATTCAAAAAAACTCAACTTCTCTTCTTCCCTTTAAGAAAAATGGCACTAAAGAATGGAGAGGAAATATTGAATTTGTCTTTATAAAACTTGATTCTAAGAAAAGAAATTTGTAAAGAAATCAACTTACCTATTTGAAATTTGTCACATCCCAAAATTGAGTCTAGAAGTTTCGAGGGTAATTTTGGAATGGTAGCTCAAAATGAGTTCGAAAAATAGATAAATGGTAAATCGAAAATGTCTTCATTTATGGCCTTTTTGAAAAATTAAATCAATTTGTGAAAATAGCGTGGAAAAGAACTTTAATTTTAAAGCATGGACTATTTTGAAAAAGGGATTAAAGTTGAGAGTAACACAAAGGTAAATATACCAAAGTTTTAAAATCAACCAAATTTATTCCCTTTTCACCCTAATATTGATGTGAACAAAAAAAAAAAAAGAGAATAGAAAACATTCCCTTCCCCTACTTGCCATCAATTGCATCCTCAAAACCCAATTCACCGATTTTTATTCTAAAAAATCTAATCTCTTGCTTTCTATCATCTTCCAAACATTCAATTTCCCTAGAATTACAAAAAAATAGCATCAAGAACACCATTGATTTTGCTATGTATTAACTTGTGGGTTCTTCAGATTTTCAATCAAACGTTCGTTTTCCCCTCAATCAAGGTAATGTTTCGATTTCCTAATAGTTTTTTTATGAACTCCAGCTATTTAAATTGATTTTTTGTCTATTGAATAAAAAGTTTTGAATAAATGTCAAAATTTGGGTCGTTAATGGTGAAATTTAGGATTTTGAATGAAATCGATGTTTCAAAGTGTTTTTCAACTTGTTTTAATTGAAAATCTGAAGAACCCACAAGTTAATACATGTAATACATGTAAAACCAATAATCAATCATAATTAAACATGTAAGCTAGCCATTAACATTATAATGTACAGGGGCAAGTCACGACAATCTAATACTTTCATGCTAAAATTTTATACATTTCAATAATAAATTATGCTATGCATTTCTAAACTTGATCTTCCACTGTCTATACTCTTAATTATCACTATTCGTCCATTCTTGAATGCTAGAAGTTGGTTACACACAAGACTATTTCAATTATTAGCATCAAAGTATAGGTCAATACTCATGTAACACCCTGGAATTAGGGGTTAAAAGTTTTGAGGTTTGTGTTTAGGGTCAGTGAGTAGGTTGAGCAATTGTGTTTGTTTTTCGTTTTAATATCAGAATGAGCTTGCTAGTTCAGTGGTTGAATGTGTGTTAGTTTTCTTTGGGTTCTAGGTTCGAACCCTCATGGGTGTTTTGAAAAATTGTTTTATTTTATTTTAAATTTGTTTTAAGTTTTAAAATATCTATTTATTTTTTTATTTTATTGGAAAAAGCCAAAAATTTATTTTTACGTTCTCTTCTCCCTCTTACACACGTTCTTTTCCTCTCTTTCACTTTTTTTTGTCTTTTAATCTTTGATTTTCTTTTGCTGCTCCATTTCTGTGGTTTGTTTTCGTCTCAATTAGAATTTTGTTCTTTTGTTTCTACTCCATTTCTTTTGCTTTGTTTAACAATTTTGTCGACAGGAGTTTTCGAGTAACTATTAGCATTGTTTTGTTGATTATTCTCTGAATTTTAGATTAGATGCTTAAGGTTTTATGTGATTAATGAGGTTTTCAGAATTGGTGGATTTAAGGTGTCGGTCATTTTTGGGTGTTTAAATCACGAATTCAGGTGTGTGTTCGGAAACTCTTCAATTTTGGTGTTGAATTTTTGAGTAGGTTCTATAGAAATCGACAATTTCTGTGGAATTCAGAAATTAGTTAATTGATGTACTGTGCTACTGTTGAATTGTATGGAATTCATTATATTTTGGTGTTTTTCTGAGTTATGAAGGGTTGGGGTTCATTTTGATAGCAATTGCATGATCTGTAGCCTGTTTTGGTGTGGTTTCGTGACCACACGGTAGCCACACAGGTGTGTGCCACACACTGGCGGTTCACATGGTCGTGTGAAATTGGAAATTAGGGTTTTTGACAAATTTTGGTGCCACACGGGCGTGTGAGATTTTCACACGGTCGAGTCTACTCTGCACCCTATATTTTTCAATTTTGGATAGAGAGTTACACGGACTACTCACACGGCCATGTAACTGGGTCACACGAGCGTGTGTCTCCTCCATATGGGCGTGTACAACTTGCACATGGGCGTGTACAACTTGCACACGGGCGTGTAGACCACCACATGGGCGTGTTGACTTTCACACAACCAGGGCCATGTGGCCCTGTTTCGTAAATTTTTGCTCTAAGTCATAAATTGACCCGTTTCATGTGTCTGTACTCGACTCTCGATTAGGCCTCTGTAAGTGTGTGGGAACTCTATCTCAGCTCAGATTTGTGCGTTTGTTTGTAATTATAGCATCAATTTAATAGTTAGTATAAATGTTATGTGATGTTACTTAGTAAATAAATACAGACATAACTGATTCTGAATCTGATCGATTGAATATATGAACTTCTGTTTTCGTATGACTGTTGTATGATTATCTATAAGCTGTATGCATTATGCATCTACATGAATATCTAGGATTTGGTTGTGAAGAGAAGGAAATCTGATTCGACAGTTTAACTGCAATACCTAATAGCGATGATACCGCAATATAAACATATGATAGCTCAATGTATATTATTATAATTTCGAGTGGCTTAGTTCCACATATGTGGTGTGTAGGGTGGATGGGCCTTTCAAGGTCCTATGTGGTGTGCAGGGTTGGTTGGGCTTTCTATAGCTCATTCGTGGTGTGCAGGGGGTCGGAGAGGCGTTTGGTTGGTTGGACGGGATTTTATTTTGGATGCATTCATTTCACATTTGGGTATAATCTATTCGTGTGATATTGGGATTGGTTGCGAAATCATTTGAAAGTCCGACATGACTTAAGTAACTTTATGTTTGGTTTAATATCACTATGTTAAGTTTGATACACGAGTCTATTCGTAATTTTGATTATTGTCATGAGTTATACAGAGTGTGATAAATGTAATACTCTGAATGGATTGTGGAAATGTATTCATATTTCTGACTATCGGTTTCAGATTTTTGTTCTCTGAATGTGCACTCTGTTTTGGGTTATTTGCTTTGCAACCTCGTTCTTTGTTATAATTTTTTGTTTCAGACTCACACTGAGCTCATGTAGCTCACCCCTTAGTTTTCTCCCTTTTAGGTACTCTCGTGTTTTGTAGTTGGACTTGGCAGTCGAAGGTCTCGGAGTGATAAATTTTGAATCGAGCTAATAAAGTCTTATTCAATTCTTAAATTATTAAGTTGTTTTGGATTGTTAATGTTTTATATGAGCTGTGGTATAAATTTTTAATTTGGAATTTATAAAGTGTTAATTGGACTGAATTTTTTGAAAACTATGGATTTATATTTTTGAATGTTTTTAACGCAACTTAAATACTGATTTGATTCCTAAATTGTTAAACGGTTTGGTTCGAATTAAGCAAACTGTGTTCAAAATGAATTTTTAATGGTTCTTTCTGTAAATTGCTTTTTAATCACTTCGGTGATAAGTGTGACCTCCGAGGTCCGGTCGAAACTTCTAGGCCAAGTTTTGGGGTGTTACAACTCTGACTATTTATTTTCTTCATTTTCGATGATGTTAGTGGAATGCACTTAATTTAGGTTTGCTAATCCATTCCAATTCAAAGTAAAAGTTACTCTTATAGCCCCTATTTCGAGTCTATGTAACCTTAAAAATAGACAGGGACTAATTTGGAAAAATTTTGAAGGTTTAGGGTCATTTCTAAAAATTCCAAAAATAGGAGACACACGGCCGTGTGGAATACCCCAGACCGTGTGACTCTCGAAGTTGGGACACATGACTTTGTCCCAGCCCGTGTCCTTGTTCGTGTAACTCACTGACTTGAGACACATGCGTGTCTCTGTCCATGTGACTCACTGACTTGGGTCACACGCCCATGTGTGTTGCCCGTGTGTGACACACGGCCGTGTGTCAGGCCTTGTGCACCTAAAAGTACCTTAAAACTCAAGTTTACCATTTCCTACTTGCTTGGACACTAAGCAACTCAATTACCAATCATATAACCTATTCAAACTAAGATTATACATGCCCAAAATATACCAAATTCATCACCTAATATGTCTAACCAATGTACCCTAATTGGTACCGCATTTTATAACTTCAAAGCACATCAACAAGGCATTAATCATTCAAGACTTCCATCCATATCAAATTTACCTATATAGATCTAATATTTAGCTATTTAAGCTATCAAGATTTAAACCAAAAACATACCAAGCATTAGGCTAACATACCAACATAGTCTCAACCACAACCATATACATATTTAACCATCATTCACTAGCAACTAAGATAACAACACTTTATAACAATATCGACAAAAGACTTCCTAGGTAAATCCGATTATAAAATAAGATATCACTACACTTGAGCTCGGGATTTGTGATTTGATGCTTAGTCGGTGATAAGTCAAACAATACCTAGCTTGCGTACGGAAAACAAAATCGCACGCTTGTAACAGCCTGATTTAGGCCCTAGTCAGAATAGTGTTTGCGAGACCACAAATTTGAAGTAAAAATATGTGTTTTATGATTTTATGAGGCTTATGATGTGTTTGCATGGTTGTGTGAAAATTTTATGAGGAAGTTTTATTTATTAGTGATTAAATTGTCTATTAGGACTAAATTGCAAATATTAGAAAATATGAGATTCTAAAAGATTTAAGTATGAAATAGAATTATAAAAATTACTAGAGGTCCTTATTTAGCAATTAGACCATTAAATGTTAAGATGGACAAAAATAGACATGGGAAGGAAAAATCACAAGAAAGGGACTTAAGGACATTTTAGTCATTTGGTTAATAAAAGATTAAAAGAGGAAAAATGAAGAAAAAATTTACTCATCTTCTTCAAGCTAGGGCCGAAAATTTCAAGTTCTCAATAGCTAGGGTTTCTTCAACTTCCAAGCTAGATAGCAAGTGCATCTTAGCCTCGTTTTTAATGTTCTTCGTATTTTTGAGATCCTCGTAGCTCGATTTAGCTATTTCTAGCTATATTTTGAGCTAGGGTTTATGTTCAAAAATTTACCCATGCATGACATGCATGTAATTTGATGTTTTATGGAATAATATGAAAGTTTGATGTATGATAAACATTTTTTTCTAAGTGATTTTCATGGAAAATGCATAAAAGGACCAAATTGTAAAAGTTATAAAAATGGTCATACATGAGTGAAAGAGAAGAAATTAAGGGCTGTTGTAGTTAAGAAAATAATTCAACTAGGCTTAAAATACAAGAAAGTTGAATAAAAATCATTTTACGAGCCTAAGGGTAAAAGTGTAATTATGTGAAAGTTTAGGGGCAAAATCATAATTTTTCCAAAGTATAATTCATGAGTCAATTTAGTCAATGTGAGTATTAAACAAGTGAAATTGTTATTATAGATCAAGAAACATGAAGCCCGGACCAAAATTGAGGCAAGAATAAAGTATTGGACTAAATCGAACATCTACGCACATTTTGAGTACTGAGATAAGTTTGTGTGAAATTAAGGCTACATATGTTTTTATGTTTAAATTACTTATTATTATGAGAAATGCATATTATTTTTATTAAGTTTATTAGCGATGTCTCGATGAGAAAATGATGCGAATATGTTAAGTTGAAGTCTCGGTTGAGGATTCGGAATAACAAGGATACCTATGTCACGACATGAGATAAGGATGGTTCCGTATAAGACCATGTCTGGGACATGTCATCGGCAACGAATGTAGGTCCCGTATAAGACCATGTTTGGGACATGGCATCGGTACCGAATGTAGATCCCATATAAGACCATGTCTGGGACATGGCAGCGGCACCGAATGTAGGTCCTGTATAAGACCATGTCTGGGACATGGCATCGGCACGGAATGTAGATCCCGTATAAGACCATGTCTAGGACATGGCATCGATATCAAATAAGGAAGGTCTCGTACAAGACCATGTTTGGGACATAGATTCGGCACCAAAGGAATATCTCGTGTAAGACCATGTTTGGGACATGGCATCGACATCTATGTATGATCTCGTATAAGACCATGTCTAGGACATGGCATCAACATCGAGTTAAGAGATCCCGTATAAGACCATATCTTGGATATGGCATCGGCATCAAGAGGTGATCCCATGTAAGACCATATCTGGGATATGGCATTGGCATTGTGATACATGTATGATGAGATTGATTATCCTCCAATATTCTGAGTAGTTCAACGGGTAAAAGAGCTAAGTATGTAAAGATGACAATGAGCTAAATTATACAAGGATGACAAAGAGTTCCATTTAAGTTAAGGATGGTAATGATTTAAGTTTATGTTCAAGATAGCATAAATGCTAAATTATGTGTTGAAGTGATATAGGTACCATGAGTAAAATAGGAGTTATGAAAACCATAATGTGATATGTGATGGGTAAGAATAAGTATGTATAAGTATGTCAAAGTACTTGAGAACTTGTATTGTTATTGTTTTATGAGATGAATGAATTTTACTATGAGTACTTATATTGCTATTTTAGTTCATGCAAACTTACTAAGCTATATGCTTACCCTTTTCTTTTTCCTTTTCCTTGTAGTATCACCAAGCTAGCTCGAGGATCGTAGAACGTTGGAGCTCGGATCACACTATCAATCATTCTTTTGGTATATTAAATTTGATTTATTTTGAGTATGGCATGTATAGGAACTTGATTATCTTGTGTTATGTCATATTTAAAAGCCAAAGTGTTGGCTACTAAGGTTGTATACTCATTTTGTGAATAGCCATTGTGAATTGGCTAGTATTCGTCAAGTTTCATATTTTAATGATGATGAGTTTTATAAAGTGAAAGTTATGCAATTGATGGAGTTAAATGTGAGTGTATGAATGATGATTTAGGGGATTCTTCATAGTGCATTCTTGCCATGTTATGTGTTGCTTGTGGTGCTATAAGTGTGATTATGTTTCAGAGTGGCAGTTGGCTTGGAAAATAGCCTTATAATTGTCCACACGGTCATCCCCATGGGTGTATTGATAGGCCGTGTGTCCCCTATGTCAAATTGCGGGAATTTGATTCGTCAAATGGGCCAGCACATGGGTGTGTGCCTAGCCCGTGTGCCCTTAAGAGTTTGCTGACATCATAAACAGATTGCTAAGGTTTTCATACACAGGTGAGGACACGAGCGTGTCTAGGCCATGTGAGGGACACGAGCTATAGACACGGGCATGTGTCCGACAGTGTGAAAACCCCTCTAGATTCGAAATGAAAAATAAATTCCACAAGGGCTAGGAACATGGGTGTGTGTGACCACAGGGCCTGCCCACACTAGCATGTTTCATTTCACACGGGTGTGTGGCCCTGTTTAGGCAAAAATTTTCTAAGCGCGTAAAAGTTTTCGATTTATTCTCGAACCCTTCCGTATGTATTTTTAGGACCTCGTAGGCCCATAATAAGGATGTTGTGAATATGAATGAAGAGTTTTATGTTTGAAATGAAATTTTATAGCCCGATAATGTAGGTTCAAGCAAGTTAAGTCCAGTAATGCCTCGTATCCTGTCCCAGTGTCAGACACGGGTAAGGGGTGTTACATTTAGTGGTATCATAGCTATGGTTTAGTCGATTCTTAGACTAACGTAGTGTAAGCATGAGTCTAGCTATACATGCCATACACATGAGTATTTACATATTGATAGTGTGATGACTCCTGACGATTTAAATTGTGTTTTCATATAGTAAATGGATCCCAATAAAATTGTGGTGGATGATGTGGAAAGTAACTTGGGTCCCGCTGAATGGATGGTGCCAGAATGAAAATGGGAATAGACCAGTGACCATGAGCCAGAGAGGAGAAGAAGAGGCTAGGGAAGCCTTTTCTCCACATGATGAATGCATGGTCTATGGAGTTCGTTCGTATGAACCCGAACGCACAACCCCCTTCACCCCCGCCTATTCCTCAACCTACCCTTGTAGCTCCCCAAGTGGTAGAAGTGGTAAGAAGAGAAAGTCCTCTGGTTGATAGAATCCAGAAGCAAGGAGCCGGGAATTTCGGGCTAGTAAAGATGATGATCCGAAAAGAGTAGAGTTCTGGCTTGAAAATACCATCAAGGTATTTGATGGGTTATCTTGCACACCTGAAGAGTGCATGAAATGTGTGGTGTCTCTATTAAGAGATCCTGCTTATCAGTGGTGGAACACCCTTGTGTCGGTTGTACCAAGGAAAAGGATCACTTGGGAGTTTTTCCAAGAAGAGTTCTGGAAGAAGTATATTAGCCAGAGGTTTATCGACCAGAAAAGAAAAGAATTCCTTGAACTGAAACAAGGTAAGATGACAGTAACTGAGTATGAGCGTGAATTTGTAAGACTCAACAAGAACGCTCGTGAGTGCGTGTCCTCTGAAGCCATCATGTGTAAGAGGTTTGATGTAATATCCTGAAATTGGGCCTAGTAGGATTAGGCCGATTGGGCCTTGGGCTTTAGGAAAAATTTGAGTATCATCTTGTTGATTGTGTTAGCTCGGATATGATTTTATTGTATGCCTAATATAGTATTGAGAAGGCTTGGAATTAATTGGTTTAGAATAATTTTAGTATGGAGAATTTAGTGAAGTGGATCAAGTGATTATGATGCTTAAGTTAATTTAAGTGTTTAATGTTAGCATAAATGAGCTAGTAGTAAAGTGGTGTTAGCGCATGAGTAATTGCATGAGGAAGAGGTTGAATCCCATGAATGGCAATAAGGTGACTTTTATTTTTCCATGTGTATGGCATGTGTCGGTCAACTCTAATTAAGATAAGGTTGGACTTTATCATTTATGGATAGTAGACTAAAGGAATAAGGCAAGTTATTAGTTAAGGTATGGAATCAAGAAAATATGGTATGTTAAGGGGACAAAAGGCATGGATTAAGGGATGAGGTTTGGAAACTTTTTAATGGCATTTTGTCCATGAACATGGACGGTTTCATGGACTAGGGGGGAGTTGGCTAAATTTTTCTTTGGAAGGAATTAGGAGGAAGATTAGGAGGAAATAAAGAGGAAATTGATATGGAATAAGTGATGGATTATTTTATTAATTATTAAGATGATAAATGGGAGAAAAGTGTGGGATATGATAAGAGATAAATGAGGAGATTGATAAGGGATTAGTGTTGGATTAATTTGATTTTATTAATTTAGGTGATAAAGGAGCAAGATAAGGGGTATGAGAGGAAAATGAGCTAGTGTGCCGAAATTGTGTAGTATAAATAGGGGGAGTGATCATCTTTGGCATCTCTTTTTCTTCATTTTATTTTCTTTGTGCCGAAAATTGGGTTTTCCATCTCATTTTCTCTCTATACCAAAAAAACTTAAGGCTATTCTTCCTCTCCCCATTTGCTCTCTTGTGGCCGAATGTTTCATGACCATTGGAAGCCATAGCCGAAGTATTTCTTTGTGGTAGTCGAATTTCTCTAGTATTCTCTAAATCGAATCTATAATTCCTTGTTATTTTCTTTAAGAAGCTGAATACATTCTTCTGTTCTATGGCCGAATCAAGCTAGAGCCTGTAGAGAGGAAGGTGTCGACATTGTTTTTTCCATCAAGCTTTTAATCGATTTCGGATAGTGAGGTAAGGGGTTGTCGTTCTATTTGTTTCTCGTTATTTTATCAAATCGAGGAGACTAACTCCCTTTTCTTGCGATGGCCGAATTCATGGAAGGAGTTATCAGGATCTCTGTAGGCTAACGTTAAAAGGGATAGGAAGTCTTTCGGGATTTCGATTACTCAAGGATTTTGACAGTTTCAAGAACAAGAAGTAGTATTTCGGGATTAAGTAGACTGTGCCAAAACAGGTGCATAGTTATCGCACTGTTCTCTTGTTGTGTGTATGTGTTATATTTATGTATATGTGATATGATGTGAATGGTAGCCGAAGTAAGGGCTAAAAAGGTGGATACCCATGATGGGTAATCAGTCAACAAGGTCAGTATTTTATGATGATAATTTACATATGATATATGTATGAAATGTGATGGCATGTGATGTATGCTTATTTTAATAATATTGTGGCATGATACATGGGGCTTGAGATGTGACTATCGAAGGAAAGGGTGTACATTATGTACGTGGTCTAATGATAGCCTTGTGCTACATTAGCGCTTGATGTTAGCTATGTGCTTCATCAAGGAGGTGTTGGCTAGGTGCCACATCTCGGCGATTGATAGTGTGTGCATCACCGTGGATGATTGATATGTGGGATCACTTATGTGATCGGTGGCTCACCACGACCTTGTGTAGTGTCCGCCAAGGTAAGATATGTGGATCACTTGGTTGATCGGTGGATTAGCCATGGCCTTGGGCAGCGGGTCGGCCAAGGTAGGTGTGACGGATGGACATTAGGTTGGGTTGGGCTTCATGTTGCATGATTATGTATGTGGACTATATGGATATGGGCCAAGCCCATGTGTGGAGGCATGTGAAATAACTATGCACTGAGTCTGTGTGACTCACCCAAATTTTTACCAACATTGCAGGTGATGCATAAGCTTGGACCGGGTTGGAGTGGATACGAGGTGGCCCATGCAGAAGATGTTTTTAATTATTTACGTATTTTATATTTTCAGTATTTTTAAGTAAGGTTTATTGTAATAAGAGCCTTTTAAGGGATTTGAAGTTTATTATTATGTTTAAAGTGGATTAAAGATTAAAGTATTATTTGAAAATGTTTTTATTCTCGGTAATTTATACCTTAAAAATATGCATTACAGTTTTCAATTCGGACAGTTTGTAATAATAAAGTTTTACTTAGAATTTTAAACAAACAATGTTTTACAAAGGACAATAAATTTTTATGTTTTTAACTCTAAGTCAAAATTTTTTCAAACGTTTTTCGCAGTGGCATTTCAAATTCGGTAGTAGCGAATGGGCCGGGTTTGGGGTGTTTCATTTGAGGATGGATTAAATGAAGACATTAGATTATATGTTGGTGTTCTCGAGTTGAAAGAATTTGTTATGCTAGTGGACTGGGCTTGTGAAGCCAAAGAGTTGGTTAAAGAGAAAAGAAAAGTTGAAATAGAGTCTCGTGACTCAAGAAAGAGACAAATGAACAAGTCATTTCAGCCCTCATCCAAGAAGTCAAGAGATTTCCCTACCCGATCAGCTATTTCAGTTGGGTTTTCGAATAGAATTAAGAGTAAACAGCACTCGGGAATTAAAGCTCAGACTACTTTAGTTGCTAGTGTTGGGAACACCCAACCTTATAGACTGGAATGTCCAAAGTGTGGTAGATGTCACCCCGGTGAGTGTCGAGCACATGAGAGGGCCTGTTTTAAGTGTAGTTCCCAAGATCATTTTATTAGAGAATGCCCCGAGATGGCTGAAAAAGAGAAAATTCAAAGTGCAAGATCAAGAAGCACTACTAGAGGGAGACAACAGAGAAACCCAGGAAGTGGAACGAGTAGTAAGAGTCACCCAGGGAGCAGGCTGCGAAATCTGAAGGTAAGGCGCCTATGAGGACTTATGCCATTCATGCTCGCGAAGAAGCGTCATCCCCTGATGTAATTACGGGTACATTTTCTCTCCATGATACTAATTTTTTTACTTTAATTGATCTGGGGTCTACCCATTCATACATTTGCATGAAATTAGTATCTAGAATGAGCATGCTTGTTGAGTCTACAGAGTTTGTGATAAAAGTGTCCAATCTTTTAGGCAAAAGTGTATTAGTTGATAAGGTATGCAAATATTGCACGTTGATGATTAGAGGTCATTATTTTAAGGCAAATCTCATGCTATTTTCATTTGATGAATTCGATATAATTCTTGGTATGGACTGGTTAACCACTTATGATGTAACAGTAAATTGTGGAAAGAAATACATTGAATTGAGATGTGAAAACGGGGACACTCTTCGTGTTGAATCATATGAACAGAATAGATCATCTGTAGTAATTTCTCATGTGACTGCCTAGAAATATGTAAGAAAAGGGTATGAACCCGATCTTGCCTTTGTGATGAATGCTAAGGAAACTGAGTTAAAAATTTAATTAGTGCTGATAGTATGTGAGTATCCAAATGTATTCCCAGAAAAATTGCCAAGGTTGCCTCCAATTAGAGAGGTTGAATTTGGCATTGAGTTAGCCCCTGATACTACACCTATATCGATTGCTCCATACATGGTTCCTCTTACTATTTGAAGGCACAGTTACAAAGTTGACGGACAAGGGCTTTGCAAGACCGAGTTATTCTCCGTGGGGTGCTCCAATGTTATTTGTGAAAAAGAAAGATGGTTCCATGAGATTATGTATAGATTACCGACAGCTTAATAAGGTTACCGTGAAGAATAAGTACCTATTGCCAAGGATCGATGATTTATTTGATCTATTGAAGGGAGCCACTGTATTCTCCAAGATAGACTTGAGATCCGATTATTACCAGTTAAGGGTCAAAAACTCAGATGTGCCAAAAACTGCATTTCGAACGAGGTATGGGTACTACGAATTTTTAGTTATGCCTTTTGGTTTAACAAATACCCTTGCTGTGTTTATGGATTTAATGAATCGTATCTTCTGACCGTACTTGGATAAATTTGTTGTTGTTTTTATTGATGATATACTGATATATTCTCGTTATGAGCATGAGCATGCCGAGCACTTGAGGACGGTTTTACAGATTGTACGAGATAATTATTTGTATGCCAAGTTTAGCAAAAGTGAGTTTTGGCTCAAAGAGGTTGAATTTTTGGGCATATTGTCTCGGGAGATGGAATCCGAGTTGACCCAAGCAAGATTTTAGCTATTGTAGGTTGGAAACCGCCAAGGAACGTATCTGATGTTAGAAGTTTTCTAGCCCTAGTTGGCTATTATAGACGGTTTGTCAAGGGATTCTCTATGATAGCTACACCTATGACGAGGTTGTTACAAAAAGATGTAAAGTTTGAATGGACAGAAAAGTGCAAACAGAATTTTAAGAAACTAAAAGCATTGTTGACTGAGGCTCCAATTCTAGTGCAACTAGAATAGGGAAAAGAATTTGTGATCTACAGCGATACATCATTGAATGGATTGGACTATGTGCTTATGCAAGAGGGCAAGGTGATAGCGTATGCTTCTAGACAGTTAAAGCCACACGAGAAGAATTACCCGAGACATGATTTATAGTTGGCTGCCATTGTGTTTGCATTGAAGATATGGAGACACCATCTGTATGGTGAAAGATGTCGGTATTTATCGACCATAAAAGCCTAAAGTGCTTGATGACCCAAAGGAATTGAACTTAAGGCAACGAAGGTGGCTAGAATTGATAAAGGATTATGAGTTAGTGATTGACTACCACCCAGGCAAGGTCAACATAGTCGCCGATGCTTTGAGTATAAAATCCCTATTTGCATTGAAAGCTATGAATATACAGGTGACTTTATTAGATGATGGTTTCATTCTAGCTGAGTTGAGGGCTAAATCGATGTTCCATCAAGAGATTTATGAGGCTCAGAAATATGATAGTGACTTGCAAGCCAAAAGAGTTCAGTGCGAGCTGGATATTGAGTCCGATTTCTGGATTAATCCCGATGGATGTCTAATGTCCAGAGACAGAGTCTGTGTACCGAGGGATGATGAGCTTATTCGAAAGATTTTACACGAGGCACATAGTGGATGCTTATCTGTACATCCGGGTAGCACGAAAATGTATAATGATCTGAAGAAATGGTATTGGTAACCGAGTATGAAGAAAGATATTTATGAATTTGTATCAAGATGCTTGATTTGTCAGTAAGTAAAGACAGAACATCAAGTACCTTCGGGTTTGCTTCAACCTATTATGGTTCCCGAGTGGAAATGAGACCGTGTTAGTATGGACTTTGTAACAGGTTTGCCGTTGACACCGAGCAAGAAAGATGTCATATTGGTTGTGGTAGATAGACTTACGAAGTCGGTCCATTTTATACCTATACGTGTAGATGATTCACTTGATAAGTTGGCAAACTTGTATGTTTCAGAGATTGTAAGACTACACAGAGTGTCATTGTCGATTATATCGGATAGAGATCCAGATTCACGTTCCGATTTTGGAAAAAGTTGGAAGAAGCTTTGGGCACAAAGTTGAGTTTTAGTACGGCTTTTCACCCCCAAACAAATCAACAGTCGGAAAGGTTAATACAGATACTTGAGGATATGATCCGATGTTGTGTTCTTGAGTTTCAGGGTAGCTGGGAAAAGTACCTACCATTGGTAGAGTTTGCTTATAATAACAGTTTCCAATCGAGCTTGAAAATGGCACCTTATAAGGCTTTGTATGGGCGTAAGTGTCGAATGCCTTTGTATTGGATTGAACTCAAGGAAAATTAAATTCATGGGGTTAATCTGGTTAGAAAACCGAAGAGAAGGTAAAAATAATCCGTGATTGTTTAAAAGCTGCTTCTGATTGACAAAAATCTTACTTAAACTTGAAATGAAAAGAGATTGAGTTTCAAGTTGGTGATAAGGTATTATTGAAAGTGTCACCATGGAAGAAAGTTCTCAGGTTTAGCCAGAAAGGCAAATTGAGTCCACGTTTTATCGGACCATATTAGATTACCTAGAGGATAAGGCCGATAGCCTATCAATTGGCTTTGCCATCTGAATTGGAAAAGATTCATGATGTATTCCATGTGTCTATGTTGCGACGCTACTAATCAGATCTTTTACATGTGATTACACCGACAGAGGTTGAAATTCAACTCGACATGACTTATGGTGAAGAACCGATTAAGATTCTAGCACGGGAAGTCAAACAGCTAAGGAATAAAAGTGTAGCTCTTGTGAAAGTATCGTGGCAAAGACATGGGGTAGAAGAGGCTACATGGGAGCCTGAGGAGGCTATGAGAAACTAGTACCCAAACTTTTTTACCAGTAAGAATTTCGGGACAAAAATCCCTAAGGGGGGAGAATTATAACAACTCGATGTAGGGCCTAGTCGGAATAGTGGTTGCGAGACCACAAATCCGAAGTAGAAATATGCGTTTTATGATTTTATGAGGCTTATGATGTGTTTGCATGGTTGTGTGAAAATTTTATAAGGAAATTTTATTTATTAGTGATTAAATTGACCATTAGGACTAAATTGAAAAGATTAGAAAATATGAGATTCTAGAAGATTTAAGTATGAAATAGAATTATAAAAATTACTAGAGGTCCTTATTTAGCAATTAGACCATTAAATGTCAAGATGGACAAAAATATACATGGGAAGGAAAAATCTCAAAAAAGGGACTTAAGGGCATTTTAGTCATTTGGTTAATAAAAGATTAAAAAGGGATAAATGAAGCAAAATTTGCTCATCTTCTTCAAGCTAGGGCTGAAAATTTCAAGTTCTCCATAGCTAGGGTTTCTTCAACTTCTAAGCTTGATAGTAAGTGCATCTTAGCCCCATTTTTAATGTTCTTCGTATTTTTGAGATCCTCTTAGCTTGATTTAGCTATTTCTAGCTATATTTTGAGCTAGGGTTTATGTTAAAAAATGTACCCATGTATGACATGCATGTAATTTGAAGAATATGAAAGTTTGATGTATGATAAACATTTTTATCTAAGTGATTTTCATGAAAAATGCATAAAAGGACCAAATTGTAAAAGTTATAAAAATGGTCATACATGAGCGAAATAGAGGAAATTAGGGGCTGTTGTAGTAAGAAAATAATTTAGCTAGGCTTAAAATATAAGAAAGTTGAATAAAAATCATTTTACGAGCCTAGAGGCAAAAGTGTAATTATGTAAAATTTTAGGGCAAAATCATAATTTTGGAAAAGTATAATTCATGAGTCAATTTAGTCAATATGAGTATTAAACAAGTAAAATTGTTATTGTAGATCAAGAAACACGAAGCCCGGACCGAAACCTAGGCAAGAATAAAGTGTTGGACTAAATCGAACATCTATGCACATTTCGAGTACTGAGGTAAGTTTGTGTGAAATTAAGGCTACATATGTTTTTATGTTTAAATTACTTATTATTATGAGAAATGCATATTACTTTCATTAAGTTGATTAGTGATGCCTCGATGAGAAAATGATGCGAATATGTTAAGTTGAAGTCCCGGTTGAGGATTCGGAATAACAAGGATACCTATGTCACGACATGAGATAAGGACGGTCCCATATAAGACCATGTCTGGGACATGTCATCGGCAATGAATGTAGGTCCCGTATAAGACCATGTTTGGGACATGGCATCGACATTGAATGTAGATCCCGTATAAGACCATGTTTGGGACATGGCATCGGCATCGAATAAGGAAGATCCTGTATAAGACCATGTCTGGGACATCGCATCGGCACCGAATGTAGGTCCTGTATAAGACCATGTCTGGGACATGGCATCGAAACTAAATGTAGATCCCGTATAAGACCATGTCTGGGACATGGCATTGGCATCGAATAAGGAAGGTCCCATATAAGACCATGTCTAGGATATAGAGTCGGCACCAAAGGAAGATCTCGTGTAAGACGATGTTTGGGACATGGTATCGACATCTATGTACAATCTCGTATGAGACCATGTCTGGGACATGGCATTGACATCTATGTACAATCTCGTATAATACCATGTCTGGGACATGGCATCGACATCGAGTTAAGACATCCCGTGTAAGACCATAACTGGGATATGGCATCAGCATCAAGAGGTGATCCCATGTAAGACCATATTTGGGATATGGCATTGGCATCGTGATACATGTATGATGAGATTGAGTATCCTCCAATATTCTTAGTAGTTCAATGAGTAAAAGAGCTAAGTATGTAAAGATGACAATGAGCTAAGTTATACAAGGATGACAAATAGTTCCATTTAAGTTAAGAATGGTAATGATTTAAGTTTATGTTCAAGATAGCATAAATGCTAAATTATGTGTTGAAGTGATATAGGTACCATGAGTAAAATAGGAGTTATGAAAATCGTAATGTGATATGTGATGGGTATGAATAAGTATAAGTAAGTATGTCAAAGTGCTTGAGAACTTGTGTTGTTATTGTTTTATGAGATGAATGAATTTTACTATGAGTACTTATATTGCTATTTTAGTTCATGCAAACTTACTAAGCTATATGCTTACCCTTTTCTTTTTCCTTTTCCTTGTAGTATCGCCAAGCTAGCTCGAGGATCGTAGAACGTCAGAGCTCGAATCAAACTATCAATCATTCTTTTGATATATTAAAGTTGATTTATTTTGAGTATGTCAAGTATAGGAACTTGGTCATCTTGTGTTATGTCATATTTGAAAGCCAAAGTGTTGGCTACTAAGGTTGTGAATTGGCCAATATTCATCAAGTTTCATATTTTAATGATGATGAGTTTTATAAAGTGAAAGTTTATGCAATTGATGGAGTTAAATGTGAGTGTATGAATGATGATTTAAGGGATTCTTCATAGTGCATTATTGCCATGTTATGTGTTACTTGTGGTGGTATAAGTGAGATTATGTTTCAGGGTGGCAATTGGCTTGGAAAATAGACTTATAATTGTCCACACGGGTAGACACACGGGCGTGTGTCTAGGCCGTGTGTGACACACAGTCAGCCCCATGGGTGTGTTGATAGGCCGTGTCCCCTGTGTCAAATTGCGAGAATTTGATTTGTCACACGGGCCAGCACATGACCGTGTGGCTAGGCCATGTGCCCTTAAGAGTTTGCTGACGTCATAAACAGAATGCTAAGGTTTTCACACGGGTGAGGACACGGGCATGTCTAGGCTATGTGAAGGACACGGGCTATAGACACGGGCATGTGTCCGGCCATGTGAAAACCCCTATAGGTTCTAAATGAAAAATAAATTCCACACGGGCTAGGAACATGGACGTGTGTGACCACACGGCCTGCCCACATGGGCGTGTTCCATTTCACATGGGCGTGTGGCCCCTATTTAGGCAAAATTTTCTAAGCGTGTAAAAGTTTATTCTCGAACCCTTCCGTATGTATGTTTTGGACCTCGTAGGCCCATAATAAGGATGTTGTGAATATGAATGAAAAGTTTTATGTTTGAAATGAAATTTTATAGCCCGATAATGTAGGTTCAAGCAAGTTAAGTCTTGTAATGCCTCGTATCCTATCCCGATGTCGGACACGGGTAAGGGGTGTTACAACGCTGAGTAAAACTCAGTGTTATTTCTATAATCCGAATGATATAAACTTGATATAAGTAATTAAAATGAAATATGCAACAAATAAGCTATGTTCATGTGTTTCAATTCAATAATATAATTTTTGCTCATTCATTATTCACATCTACAAAGATTCTCACATGTTCAAACATATATTATTGACATTTCATATGTCATTTGCACATTACATCTCATGCAATGGCATGATTCATTTCTTTGTTCAATACTTGAATTCTTTTCAAGTTCCATATCTCATTTCATCATTTTATATCTCATTTCTCATAATTCAATTCATATTCACAACAATATACTATTTCATCTTTGCCATTTCAATATTTTCTCATCTCATTTCCATTTCTTAACCATGTCATTTCAATATCGAGCACATCAATTTTATCATTATTTTTCCTATTAACATGACTCAGATACAAATCCCACCAACACACCAGTTTGGCACTCAGTGTCTCATCGGATAAATCTGAAATAAGAACCACGCCCAACGATATATAAATTGACACCCAGTGTCTCATCGGTTAAACCGAAGCAAATTGGCACCCAGTGCCTCATCGACTCGAGGTTAAAATAATCCTTAAACTCTTCCTATCCTAGGGCATGCCATTTATATCTGAATCAACCCAAATAGTTAATATGGTTTCATTTCACTTTTCAATACAATCGATGTCTCAATTTCACATATATTCACATCATCACATATAATCAATTCTTAATCATTTAATCAACTTATTTCATAATATAAATAATCAATCTATTTCAAATCCACTTTGAATTCAATTCAATCTCAAGTACCAAGTACTCACCTCAAATGTTCACCATATGCAAACAATTAAATATGCAACAATCTACTATTTAATTCGGATTATAGAAACACAAACCGTGAATTCCGAGCTATTTGACGTTGACTTTATCCTTCCCCTTTTTACTCGAGGATTTTTATACGATGTTAGCTACGGAATAAAATAATTAAATCACATTAATACTACACATTTCAATTTCACATAAAATTTCAATTTTCACACTATATTTTGCTTATTCGTCAATTTATTCCCTAAACCTAAACTAGGTTTTTACCTTCACATTTAACTTTATATTTTCATACTAATTTCACTCTAAACTAAATTTAGCTTCCCTTTTTTTCCAATTCAACTCTTTAATTTCAAATTTTTCTCAATTTAGTCCCTATTGCTCAAAATCAACAATTTATTCCACAGTTTAGCCCTTTTTCACTTCTAACTTAAAAATCTATCTATTTAATCCCTGATACTTAAACTATTCAACAATGTGAACATCTAAAATCTTGAACAATACTAAAAGTTACAACATGGGCCGGGTAGACCTAGGTATCAGGATTCCAAAAACATAAAAATTATAAGAAAAATGACTAAATTAACTAACCAATTGAAGCTGAAAAGTTCAAAAACCCTTAGGTTGCCATCGGCCTCTTGTTCTTTCTCTCTTTTTCTTTCTTTTATTACATGTTTCCATTATTATTATTATTATTATTATTATTATTATTACATATATTGTAACACCCTAAACCCGGTCTAAATGCTACGACCAGATCTGGTATGTCACAAGGGAAAATGTTGTAAAAGGAAAAAGGCTCGTGTATTTTGAAGATATCGTAAGTTTGAAAATTTGATCTAGGGTGATGTTTTGAAAACAGTGATTTGTAGTTTAAGAAAAATTTTCGAATTTAGTTCAACGATACTTTGGTATTTTTGGTGGCATTTAAGAGAAAAACAGTTGCTTATGTTATTTAGGGTTTGGAAAAAATTCAACTTAAGTATCAAGTTTGAAACTTATATCAAGGTCATAACAAAATTTAGATCATAATATAAAACCCAAAATAAAAATATTAGAAAGGCCTTATTACATAATAAAACCCGAATTAAGTAACTACTAGAAAATATACGACTTTACGAAAAAGAACACTTTATGGCCTCCACGAGTCCACCTCAACTCCCTGATCCACGATCTACTGATTACCTGTAAGATTTAGCAGAGGAGTGAGTCACCAAGACTCAGTGTGTAAATCCCCTTATGTCACACATACGGCTTTAAGCCCATAATCGTATATTGGCCTCAGCCCACTCAGAATATCAAACACAATCGTGAATGCAATATGTGTCCCAATCCAGCCTAGTTTTTTTCCATCCTCTACACACCACCCGTACCAACCCATCACACCGTGGGGATTTCTACAATCAACCCTCCATTCGCTACACATCTCATACGTGGCATTAGGCCACTCGTGGTTCTAGACCACCGTGATACAAGATCACCGTGACAAAGTCACTAATAATATACGTGGGGCCAACCTACAGTGGTAACAACCACCGTGTCAATCCCTGATGAATATACATGGGGCCAACCCACTGTGGCAACAACCACTGGGGAGAGTCACAATCATATGTATAACCGTGGTATTAAACCACCATGGCACCAAGCCACCGAGACATGGTCACAATTATCAAGGATTATTATAAATCCGTAGGACTAGCCCACCGTGTTAGTAACCACCGTGACAGTCTCAAACACTTCCCCTTTCACATCATTTCCCAACCCATGCAGAAAATACCATCATATGAATGCACACGCTATCTTTACCGTAATAGATTACATCAATTATCTCACACCCATTAAAAGATTAATAGAGTCACATACCTGGTATTCCCACCTTTACCCATAAGCGTATTACGACTGCTTCTCAGTCATTCCGCTTTTTAGCCCAAATAGTGAATAGTACAAACAATTAAATAAATAAGAAGTGTGAAGTTTACACACCTGATAACACACAATACGATGCTTTCTATGTCGACACTATCGCTAACAGGAACTACTGCTATTTGCCTACTACTCTGCTTAGAAGCCGGTCCACAACCCGGTGGCCAATCTAGAACAGCAGACACCGCGCGCTTCTTGAACTTAGGGGCTGGGACTACAGGTCCAACCCCTCCCTTTGCTTGGCTAGTGTTTGAATCCATGAAAAAGATCTTGGTCAATAGACTGGATTAAAGCATTGAAGTAGAGAATGACAAAGAATAAACACTCAAAAGTAAAGATCCCTTACCTAGATCGACAAGTCTCGAAGACTATAAGGCTTGGATTAAGCACTGATTGAATACCCCAGTCGACTAGAACCGAATGCCCTTTAACACCCTTCAATCGCAGACCCGATGCCGAAAGAATGCGAAGACAATGCCCTCCTTCAATCGATTAAGAATCATAATACAAGATTAATGCCTTCGGCATCCAAAAGGAGAGAAAAGAGAATTGAAACAAAAAGGGAATACCTACCACGATCAAAGAGAATCCGATGACAAAGTTGTGGAACGGAGTGACAGCAATCCCCTAGACAAAGAATGAAAGAAGAAGATGAGCACTCCAGGAAGATTTGACCAAGAAGAAATATAGAAACAATAAGAACAATGGATGCTTCAGCTTTGAAAAAAAGACCACTCGTGAAAAGGTGAGGGATATGTTTCGGCAAATGAAGAACAAGAAGAGAGGCTTAAGAGATTCGGCTAAAGCAAGATGAAAAAAAGAGACGAATGGAAATAATGGAGGATTCAGTCAAGAAGAGAAAAGAAGAGTGAGGTTTCGGCTTTAGGTGATGCAAATGAGAAGAAATAAATGAAAAGAAGAGAGGATGGTAGGAGTTTGGGCTAAACAAAGAAAAGGGTTCACAAGTTGTCAAAAGAAGAACACCAAATTTCGAAAGGGAAAAGAACTTTCAAACTTGGCTACTAAACACCTCCAAAAATTCAGCACCTACAACCCAAAACCGAAAATGCCCTTTTGAGAACTAAAATGCCTATGACCATAAATGAAATTCGGCACGCCCTAAACAAGCTAGAACCAATTCCTACACTTCCCCCAAGCATTCAAAATTCGGCCACTACCTCTACCATATGCTAATCCCTTACTTTTCTCCTTAATTCCCTCCTGATCACTCATTCAAAGATGGTTTGAATGATTCAAACCCCTCTTTCTTCTCTCAGCCACACATTTGAATTATTTGTCTCTATCAACTCTCCCCTCTTGAAGCATCCTAACCGAACTCTACCTCTGTTCCCTTTGACGTAAAAAGAATTCCAAAATGAGCACCATGCGACTTGAACCTCCTCCCTCTCTGCTCCCTTGTGGCATCACCTACCTGAACCTTAAGTGGCGCATCCTTGCTTCTTTACCTCTTAAATTCTTGTGTCAACCAAACACAAATAATATCCCTTAAGTCCTATCTCAGCTAGCTCTCCACTAAGGTGCCCAAAAAGAGAATTTTGGCCAAGGCCTCAGCTCAACCCCGAGCCTTCCCTGGACGCCTAAACACCCTAAACTAACACATTGACAATAACATACACATAAAACACATTAAATGCAAGGACCCCCAATTCAGGATGTTACAGTTCTACCCCCCTTAAAGAAATTTCAGCCTCGAAATTACCTGATCACAAGAGATGAGGGTATTGCTGTCGCATTGCTTCCTCAGAATCATGGTTTCACCACAAAATCTTAACCAACGGAACCGTCTTCCTTCGTAACACCCTGACATCATGATCCAAGATCCGCACTGGTTCTTCTTCAAAAGATAGATCAGGGCTTACTTCGATTTCTTCTATTGGCACAACATGAGATGGATCCGAACGGTAGCGTCTTAACATCGAAACGTGAAACACATCATGAATTTGACTTAACTCTGAAGGTAGCTCGAGCTGATAGGCTACTGGTCCCACACGCTTCAACACACGATAAGGATCGATGAATCTGGGGCTTAACTTACCCTTCCGTCCAAACCTTAGAATTTTCTTCCACGGTGACACTTTTAAGAAAACTCGATCACCAACTGCAAATTCTATGTCCTTACGCTTCAGATCAGCATAAGACTTCTATCTGTCTCAAGCTTCCTTCAATTGAGTCCGAATTAACTTAACTTTATTTTTCGTTTTAGAAACCAATTCTGGACCCAATAACTGACGCTCACCCAACTCTGTCCAGCAAGTAGGAGTGCGACACTTCCAACTATACAACGCTTCATACGGTGCCATCTGAATACTAGATTGGTAGCTATTGTTGTACGCGAATTCTGCCAACGGTAGAAATTCTTCCCAACTACCTATGAAGTCTATGACACAGCCCCTCAACATATCCTCCAAGATCTAAATTACTCTCTCGATTGTCCGTCAGACTATGGATGAAATGCTGTACTGAAATCTACTTTGTACCCATCGCTTGATGCAACGCCTTCCAAAATCTCGACATAAACCTAGGGTCTCTGTCTGAGATGATAGACATGGGTACTCCATGCAACCTCACATTCTCTGCTATATACAACTTAGCCAATTTCTGTAGAGAATAATCAACACGTACTGGTATGAAATGAGCAGACTTCGTCAATCGATCAACAATTACCCATATCGAATCCTTCTTAGTAGGCGTAAGAGGTAGTCCACTAACAAAGTCCATCGTGATCCTTTCCCACTTCCACCGCGGAACCTTTACCAGCGGTAACAATCCTGATGGGAACTGATGTTCTGCTTTTACCTGCTGACACGTCAAGCACTTACTCACAAATTCGGTTACTTCTCGCTTCAGATCTGACCACCAATACTGTTCTCACAGATCTCAATACATCTTACTTCCTCTAGGATGCATAGCATATGGGCTGCTATGCGCTTCCTGCAAAATCATACGCCTCAACTCAAAATCCATTGGCATGCAAATTTTTCCTCGAAAACATAATACCCATCGCTATTCACACTGAAATCAACTATCTCATTATCTGGTCCCAACTGAAACTTTGACTTTAACAACTCATCAACCCACTGCTTCTCTTTAATCTGACTAACCTAAGAAGGCTTCACTTGAAGTTCAGCTAATAGACTTCCATCATCGTATAAGCTGAGATGAGCAAACATTACTCTCAATTCAGAAATCACCCTACGACTTAATTTATCTGCCACCACATTACTTTTACCCGGATGGTATTCAAATGAGCAGTCATAATCTTTTAACAACTTGATCCACCTTCGCTGCCTTAAGTTTAACTCTTTCTGGGTAAGGAGTTATTTTAGGCTCTTGTGATCCGTATAAATAACGGACTTCTCCCCATATAGATAATGCCTCCAACTCTTTAGCGCAAACACTACTGCCGCCAATTCCAAATCATGCATAGGAGAATTCAACTCATGCGGTCTCAATTGCCGTGACGCATACGCTACCACTTTTCTATCCTGCATCAGCACACATCCCAAGCCTGTGTGCGATTTAATCACAATAAACCATAGAACTCCTTCCGACCTCAGTCAGATCAAGACTAGAGCCTCCGTCAAAATCCTTTTTAGCCTCTCAAAACTCTCCTGTTGTTTATCAGACCAAGCAAACGGAACCCCTTTCCGTAACAACTTGGTTAATGGTGCCGCAATCAAAGAAAACCCTTCGAAAAACCTTCTATAATACCCAGCCAGGCCAAGAAAACTTTTGATTTCTGCCACAGACTTAGGTGGCTTCCAATCCAACACAGCTTCAATTTTTCGAGGATCAACCTTAATCCCCCCAGCAAACACAACATGGCCCAAAAAGGTAACTTCTCTTAGCCAAAATCCACACTTACTGAATTTGGCAAACAATTGCTTCTCCCTCAGAACTTGTAAAACCACTCGAAGATGTGAAACATGCTCCTCCTCCGACTTGAATAAACAAGGATATCGTCTATAAATACCACAACGAATCGATCCATATAAGGTTGGAAAACCCGGTTCATCATATCCATAAACGCTGCTGGTGCATTGGTCAACCCGAATGGCATTACCAGGAATTCGTAGTGACTATAGCAAGTACGAAACGCCGTCTTATGAATATCCGCCTCCTTGACTTTAACCTGATGATATCCTGATCTTAAATCTATCTTTGAAAAGACTGAAGTTGTATTGAGTTGATCGAACAGGTCGTCAATCCTCGATAATGGGTACTTATTCTTGATAGTCAACTTATTCAACTGCCGGTAGTCAATGCACATACGCATTGATTCGTCCTTCTTCTTAACAAACAGCACTGGCGCTCCCCATAGTGATACACTCGATCGGATAAAACCTCGATCTAGTAGTTCTTGAATCTGAGCTTTCAACTCCTTCAACTCCTTTAGTGCCATCCTATATGGAGCGATAGATACAAGCACTGTCCCCGAAAGAAGATCAATTTTGAATTCCACCTCGCGATCCAGAGGTAGTCTTGGAAGCTCTTCTGGTAAAACATTAGGAAATTCCTTCACTGTTCTAACATCCCCCACAGACAGATCTTTGACCTCCAAAGCACAAACCAAAATTATGAATGCCTCACATCCTTTTCTCTTCATTCTTTGAGCCTTTAATGCGAACACTACGTTAGACAAATAGTTCCTCCTTTTTCCTATTACCACCACTTCCTCATCTTTAGGAGTCCTGATCACCATGCGCTTAGCAGCATAATCCAGATTTGCTTGATACTTTACTAACCAGTCCATACCTAAGATTAAATCGAACTCCCCGAACGGTAGTTCCATCAGATCAATCGAAAACACTACCCCTTAGACTTCTAAAGGCACTTCCCCGAAGAGTTTATTCACTACAATTGATTGTCCTAAAGGACTAAGTACGGTCATCTTCCTAGAAGCAATCTCAGAGTCTATGCTTAGAGTTGCAGATACCATACTAGCAATATATGAATGTGTCGACCCAATATCAATTAATGCGGTATAAGGCAACCCATAAATAAGAAACGTACCGGTTAGGACGTCCGGTGTATCGCTCTCCTTTTGACGTCTGACTGACTAAACCAACCCAGGCTATCCTACATCTGTACTCCCAGCACCTCTGCCGGTGCTCCACGCCCTCGACCAAAATTACCTCCTCCCTAGTGGGACCACGGCCTCTCTGTGGTTGCTAACCACCTCTACCCGGCTGAACATAACCCTGACCTGTTGGTCGCACTCTATCCGAATCCTATGGACAATCTTTTACTCTATGATCAGTAGATCCACACCTAAAACATGCCCTCAGCCAACACTCACCTGAATGGGATCTACCACATCTAGCACACCTCTGAGCCCCACTCCCATCAACAGGTCTCGCCACACGACTCGACCCATCCATCCTAGGTCTTTTCTGAAAACACCCAGCTGATCCCGATGCACCAATGTTTCTCTTATTT
Organism: Gossypium rotundifolium; assembly: GCA_025506655.1. Taxonomy (NCBI): domain Eukaryota; kingdom Viridiplantae; phylum Streptophyta; class Magnoliopsida; order Malvales; family Malvaceae; genus Gossypium; species Gossypium rotundifolium. Next base: position 117,504,039 of record CP106731.1, on the reverse strand, counting down.
TTACCTCTATCCTTATCCTGATTTTACTTTTTGGACTGCTTTACTTCCTCGGCTATCTTAGCCTTTTCCATAAGAATGGCAAACTCCCTTTCTCGTTGTGGAGCTATTAGCACTCGCAAATCATCCCTCAGACCATCCTCAAATCGAACATAACGCTCATGGTCTGTGGCCACCATACCCCGGGCATAATGACTAAGGCGTAAGAATTCTGTCTTATACTTAGCAACTGATTTATTACCCTGAACCAGATTCAGAAAAGCCCTACACTGCGCATCCACATAACTCGATCCAATGTACTTCCCTTGGAATGCCGCCTTGAAGAAATCCCAAGTAATGCGGTCAGCCACTGCTCCATCTCTAACCTTGAGCCACTACTGATACGCCTCGTCTCGAAGAAGAAACACTACTCCTCTCAACTTTTCCTCTTCTGTGAAGTCCAAATCATCCATTATACGCTCCACTACCTCTAGCCAATACTCAGCTGCATTAGGAGCTTCGCTCGATACGCCCCTAAACATTTTCGCTCCATTGGCCCGAAGTCGTTCTGAGATGGATTTTTGAGCCCCTGATCCCATGCGCGCTCTAGCAACTCTCTCCAACACACGTAACATTGCTTGAGACACAACATTATCTCTGCCTATCTGATCCTAAAAATTTGTTTCCCCAGTTGGAGGTACTGGTACATCACTTTTCGATCCATGACTCGATTCCAACGGTTCCGACCCAGCACTCTAGCCTCTACCATGGCCATGCATAATACGTCCACGCCCCTTAGTACTCATGACTATTGCTGTGACTTAATCTGATTAAGAGTTTTATGAGTTTATATTTCTTTTCATAGTTTAATACCGAATAATTTTATGAGAAATAGTTTTAGAGAGTAGTTTTCGCGAAACATATCTCAACCTTGAGGTTTCAGTCTCTAAAGTTTGGATCTCCTAAAGCTAGCAAACATATTCATTCATACCCACAATCATTTCATACATACATCATCAAATAAGTAGAACACTTACTTGCGTGGTCAGGTGCCGGTAGACTCGGATGCCATATTCCAATCAAAACATTTCTTCCAAAAATTATTTATATTAACTTTATAAAATATTATTGGACCCACTTCACAGCCCGAGTTTTGCAACCTAGGCTCTGATACCAAAACTGTAACACCCTAAACCTGGTCTAAACACTACGACCAGATCTGGTATGTCACAAGGGAAAAGGTTGTAAAAGGAAAAAGGGTCGCGTATTTTGAAGATATCGTAAGTTTGAAAATTTGATCTAGGGTGATGTTTTGAAAACAGTGATTTGTAGTTTAAGAAAATTTTTGAATTTAGTTCAACGATACTTTGGTATTTTTGGTGGCATTGAAGAGAAAAACGGTTGCTTATGTTATTTAAGGTTTGGAAAAAATTCAACTTAAGTATCAAGTTTGAAACTTATATCAAGGTCATGACAAAATTTAGATCATAATATAAAACCCGAAATAAAAATATTAGAAAGGCCTTTACAAAAAAGAACACTTTATGGCCTCCACGAGTCCACCTCGGCTCCCTGATCCACGATCTACTGATTACCTGTAAGATTTAGCAGAGGGGTAAGTCACCAAGACTCAGTGTGTAAATCCCCTTATGTCACACATACGGCTTTAAGCCCATAATCGTATATTGGCCTCAGCCCACACAAAATATCAAACACAATCGTGAATGCAATATGTGTCCCAATCCAGCCTAGTTTTTTTTCCATCCTCTACCCACCACCCGTACTAACCCATAACACCGTGGGGATTTCTACAATCAACCCTCCATCTGCTACATACCTCATACGTGGCATTAGGCCACTCGTGGTTTTAGACCATCATGATACAAGATCATCGTGACAAAGTCACTAATAATATACGTGGGGCCAACCCACCGTGGTAACAACCCACCATGGTAACAATCACCGTGACAATCCCTGATGAATATACGTGGGGCCAACCTACTATGGTAACAACCACTGGGACGAGTCACTAATCATATATATAACCGTGGTACTAAACCACTGTGGCACCAAGCCACCGAGACAAGGTCACAATTATCAAGGATTATTATAAATTCGTGGGGCTAGCCTACCGTGGTAGTAACCATCATGACAGTCTCAAACACTTCCCCTTTCACATCATTTCCCAACCCATGCAGAACATACCATCATATGGATGCACATGCTATCTTTACCGTAACAGATTACATCAATTATCTCACACCCATTAAAAGATTAATAGAGTCACATACCTGGGATTCCCACCTTTACCTATAAGGGTATTACGACTGCTTCTCAGTCATTCCCGCTTTTCAGCCCAAATAGTGAATAGTACAAACAATTAAATAAATAAGAAATGTAAAGTTTACACACCTGATAACATGCAATACGACGCTTTCTATGTCGACACTATCACTAATAAGAACTACTGCTATTTTAATACTACTCTACTCAGAATTCGGTCCACAACCCGGTGGCCAATCTCAAATAGCAGACACCGTGCGCTTCTTGAACTTAGGGGGCTGGGACTACAGGTCCAACCCCTTCCTTTTCTTGTCTAGTGTTTGAATCCATGAAAAAGATCTTGGTCAATAGATCGGATTAAAGCATTGAAGCAGAGAATGATAAAGGATAAATGCTAAAAAGCAAAGATCCCTTACCTAGATCGACAAGTCCCGAAGACTATAAGGCTTGGATTAAGCACTGATTGAATACCCCAGTCGACTAGAACCGAATGCCCTTTAACACTTTTTAATCGCAGACCCTATGCTGAAAGAATACAAAGACAAGGCCCCTCCTTCAATCGGTTAAGAATCATAAGACAAGATTAATGCCTTCGGTATCCAAAAGGAGAGAAAAGAGAATTGAAATGAAAAGGGAATACCTACCACGATCAAAGAGAATCCATTTGACAATGTTGTGGAATGGAGTGATAGCAATCCCCTAGACAAAGAACGAAAAAAGAAGATGAGCACTCCAGGAAGATTCGACCAAGAATAAATATAGAAGGAATAAGAACAATAGATGCTTTGGCTTTGAAAAAAAGACAACCCGTGAGAAGGTGAGGGATATGTTTTGGCAAATGAAGAACAAGAAGAGAGGCTTAAGAGATTCAGCTAAAGCAAGATGAACAATGAGATGAATGGAAGTAATAGAGGATTCGATCAAGAAGAAGAAAAGAAGAGTGAGGTTTCGACTTTAGGTGCTGCAAATGAGAAGAAAGAAATGAAAAGTAGAGATGATGGTAGGAGTTTCGGCTAAACAAGTCTCAAAGTTTGTATGCATTCGGCAAGAAGAAAGAAAAGAAATGGAATATGCCTCTTCAAGGTTGCATGGATTCAACAAAAAGAGGAAAAAAGAGTTTGGGGAGAAAAGAAAAATGATACCAAATTGTCAATAAAGAATTGGCCAAAACAACCAAAATTTTACCAATTACCAATGACCATATTCGGCTAGGAGAGGAAGTTTTGAGAGAAAAAATATAATTGATGGTATTGATATTTTGAAAAAATACAATTGATGGTATTGATATTTTGACCCAAAACTAACACTTTTGTTTTTACCAAAACATCAAGCACCAAATTGGCTATCATCCTAGCCCTTAGCCATCCACATTCATCCCCCTAGGATAAGAGTTTGGCCACCCAAAATTTCCAAAACACCATCCACGAAATAAGCCCCTTGTCCCCCTTACTTACCTATTTCTCTTGATTCCTTTCCCCAATTTCAACATTGCCTTATTCTTTTATCCACCTTACCAAAAATAATGAAGTCCACCCTTGCCATAAATACTCCTTGACCGACACATTAAGGAAGGGAAGCAAAAATAAAAGTCAAAATGCACACAAAGTGATTCAAACTCCTTCCCTCAAGGTACTACAAGTGACGCCATATCCTCTTTACTAATAGCTCATTTATGCTAGCTATTTATTCAATTATTTCCATATACTTTAAGGTCACTTCTCCATCTCCTTAAAGTGCTAAATGCCAAAAATTTTCACTAGGTCCAAATAAATCCCAAGCCTTCTCAGGACTTTCCCAACATAAAAAAAAATTTATAATCTAACTAGCTTAGCACCAAAATAATGCAACACATAAAATTTGAATTCTAGGATGTTATAATTCTACCCCCTTAAAGAAAATTTTGTCCTCAAAATTTACCTGGTTCAAAGAGATGAGGACATTATTGTCGAATCATATCCTCAGGCTCCCACATAGCTTTTTCTGCTTCGTGATTACACCAAAGAACCTTGACTAATGGTATTGGCTTCCTTCTCAGCACCTTAACATCTCGATCTAAAATTTGCATTGGCTCTTCCTCAGACGACAAGTTAGGCCTTATCTCAACTTCTCCTATCGGTACTATATGAGACGGGTCTGATCGATAATGCCTTAACATTGAGACATGAAATACACTATGTATCTGACTCAACTCTGGAGGCAACTCAAGCTGATAAGCCACTGGCCCAACACATTTTAAAACACGGTACGGTCCGATGAACCTAGGGCTCAACATGCCCTTTCTTCCAAATCTGAAGACTTTCTTCCAAGGTGAGACCTTTAAAAAGATTTGATCCCTCACCGCAAACTCAATATCCTTACGCTTCAGATATCAGTTTAGGACTCAATAACTGTCGCTCCCCCAAATCAGTCCAACAAGTAGGAGTACGACACCTTTGACCATACAATGCCTCATAAGGTGCCATCTAGATGTTGGATTGATAGCTATTGTTATAAACAAACTCTACCAATGGTAGGAAATCTTCCCAACTACCTCTAAAGTCAATTACACAACCCCTTAACAGATCTTTCAAAATATGAATTACTCTTTTCGACTGACCATCTGACTGATGATGAAAAGCTGTACTAAAATTTAGCTTTGTTCCCAAAGCTTCATGTAAGGCTTTCCACAATTGTGATGTAAACCTCGGGTCTCTGTCCGAAATAATAGACACTGGTACCCCATGTAACCTCACGATCTCTGCTACATACAATTTGGCCAACTTCTGTAATAAGTAATCCGTACGAACAGGTAGAAAATGGGCAGTCTTCGTCAATTGATCCACTATTACCCAAATAAAATCTTTCTTAGTAGGCGTTAAGGGTAACCCATTAACAAAGTCCATCATTATCCGTTCCTATTTCCATAATGGAATCTTCACCGGTTGTAGCAATCCCGACGGTAATTGATGTTCCGCCTTCACTTGCTGACATGTCAAGTACCTACTCACAAATTCAGTAACCTCCCGTTTCAACCCTGGCCACCAATACTAATCACGGAGGTCTCGATACATTTTATTTCCCCCAGGGTACATAGCATATGGGCTACTATGTGCCTCTCGCAGAATCATTAGTCCCAATTTTGAATCTTTGGGCATACAAATTCTTTCGCGGAAACACAGTATTCCATCATTATTCAATCCAAATTCCCTTATCATACCACCTTCCACTTGTTGAAGTAATGAAACTAACTTTTCATCTCATAACTGCTTTTCCTTGATCTGACCTACCCACACAGGCTTCACCTGAAGTTTGGCTAACAGACTACCATCTTCATACAAGCTGAGATGACCGAACATCGCTCTCAAATCTGATATTACCTTACAACTCAATGCGTCTGCCACCACGTTAGCCTTTCCGGATGATACTCGATTGAGAAGTCATAATCTTTCAACAGTTCTATCCACCTCCGCTATCTTAAGTTCAACTCCTTTTGGGTAAGGAGATACTTTAGACTCTTATGATCCATATAAATGATTGACTTCTCACCGTATAGGTAGTGCCTCCAAATCTTCAAAGCAAACACCACTGCAACCAACTCCAAATCATGAGTAGGATAATTCACCTCGTGCGGCCTTAACTGATGAGATGCATAAGCCACTACTTTTCCACCTTGCATTAACACACATCCCAAGCCTATGTGTGACGTATCACAGTAAACAACAAACTCTTTTCCAACCTCAGGTTGAATCAGTACTGGTGCTTCCGTTAGAATCTTCTTCAATTTCTCGAAACTTTCTTGCTACTGATTTGACCACACAAAAGGTACTCCCTTGTGCAACAATTTAGTTAAGAGGCAAAGAATCAACGAAAACCCTCAACAAAAGCGATAATATCCACCAAACCTAAGAAACTCAATTTCACCACCGACTTGGTGGTTTCCAATCCAACACGGCCTCTACCTTCTGGGGATCAACTCTAATTCCTTCGGCTGATACAACATATCCCAAGAAGGTCACTTCCTTCAGCCAAAATTCACACTTACTGAATTTGGCATAAAGTTACTTTTCTCGCAATATTTGCAATAGTATCCGCAGAGATGACTCATGCTCTTATTCATTCTTCGAGTATACCAAGATGTCATCTATGAACACCACCACAAACCGGTCTAAAAAGGGTTGGAAGACCCGGTTCATCATGCCCATGAATGCAGCTGGTGCATTGGTCAACCCAAACGGCATCACCAAGAACTCATAATGTCCATAACGAGTTCGGAACGCTGTCTTATGAATATCCGCCTCCTTGACCTTAAGCTGGTGGTAACCCGATCTCAAATCTATTTTTGAGAAAACTGAAGCTCCCTGTAGTTAGTCGAATAGGTCATCGATTCTCGACAACGGATACCTATTCTTGATTGTCAACTTATTTAACTGCCTATAATCGATGCGCATACGCATCGACCCGTCCTTTTTCTTGACGAACAAGATCGGTACTCCCCATGGTGACACACTCGGTCGAATAAATCCCTGATCCAGCAACTCCTGAATTTGAGCTTTAAGCTCTGCTAACTCCTTCGGCGCCATTCTATAAGGAGCGATAGACACCGGAGCCGTTCCTGAAAATAATTCAATGCCAAACTCTACCTCCCGATCCGAAGGTAAACCTAAAAGTTCCTCGAGAAAGACATCCAAAAATTTCTTCACCGTTCTAACACCTTTCACCGACAATTCCTTGACATCCAATGCACTAATGAAGGCTAGGAATGTCCACACCCTTTTCGCATCAACTTCTCTGCCTTTAAAGTAGATACTACATTCGATAGATAATTTCTCATTTCATCTATCATCACCACTTCTTTATCTTCCAAAGTTCTTACCGTCATCTACTTTGCAGTACAATCCAAGTTACCATGATGTTTCACCAACCAATCCATGCCCAAAATAAGGTCAAACTCGCCGAAAGGCAGTTCCATCAAATCTGCCAAAAATGTTTCTCCCTGAACTTCTAAGGGTACATCTCTAAACAATTTATTCACAATCACAGACTATCCTAAAGGACTAATTACCGTCATCTCTTTAGCAGTAATCTCAAATCTAATGTTTAAATTTCCAGATACAGCACTAGCAACATACGAATGGGTAGATCCGATATCTATCAAAGCAATAATAGGTACATCAGAGACAAAGAACATATCGATTATCACATCAGGTGTATCGCCATCCTCTCGGTGTCTGACCACATAAACCAGCCCTGACTGCCTCGCCTCCGCATTACCCCTAAAGCCATTTCCTCTACCCGGTGCATCCTAATCTCGTCCTCCGCCATTATCATCTTGACCTGGCCCATGGCCTCTCGGTGGCTACTGAGCGCCTCTAGCTGGCTGTGCATCATAGTAACGAGCTTCTTGATTTGGAGCGATCCGTCGAGGACAATCTTTAAGCTGGGGGTCCTTAGAACCACATTTGAAACAACCACCGGTTCTCTTCCAGTATTCACCAGGGTGTCATCTTCCACAGTTAGCACATAGTTGTATTTGATTGGTGGCAGCAGGTGCTCTAGCTCGAGTGGGCTCATCATTCATGGGCCTCTTCTGAAACCTTCTAGCAGAACCTGAGTACTTAAAGTCCCTCTTGCTCTTGCCTCTATCTCTTTCTCGGTTTTGCCACTCCGAGTTCTTAGCCTCTTCAGCTATCTTCGCTTTCTCCACCAGTGTGGCAAAATTCCTTTCTTGCTGTGGGGCTATCAGTACCCCCAACTCATCACTCAACCTGTCCTCAAAATGCACACATCGTTCATAGTTAGTCAGCACTATACCTCGGGCATAATGACTCAGACGCAGAAATTCTACTTCGTAAGCTGCCACAGTCTTATTTCCTTAGACCAAATTCAGGAATTCCTTCCTTCGGGCATCTACATAGCTAGCCCCAACATACTTTCCTTGAAATGAAGTTTTGAAGAAATCCCAAGTAACGCGGTGACCACTGAGTGCCCTCCCGAACAGTAAGCCACCATTGATATGCCTCGTCTCTCAACAAGGACACAGCTTCTCTTAGTTTTTACTCGGTGGTGCACTCTAAATCATCCATGATCCATTCCACTGCCTCGAGCCAATACTCTATTACATTTGGGGCTACACCCGAAGCACCCCTAAAAATCTCGACACCACTTGATCTAAGTCGTTCCAAAATTGATCCACGGGTTACTGGTCCAGTTCTAGCCCCAACAACCCTTTCTAAACTCACAACATTGCTTGAGACAAAGTAATGTCCTCCCTCATACGGTCATGTGATCCAGTCTCAGTCCCGGGTGACGCAGGTGTGTCTATTTCTGGCATGTGTCTCGACACTTCAGACACAACCCTCGCACCTCGACCTCCACCACGGCCACGTCTACCACGTCCACGTCTTTTAGCGCTCATAGTGGCTAATTTGATTTAATCTGATTAAAAGTCTTATGAATGTATACTGTTTCAATATGTATTAAACAATGTTTTGTGAAACATAAGAAGCAGAGTTGTTTTTGCAATCACATCCTATAGTCTCAATCTCTATAGTTTTTAAGACTTAAAACTAAAAGTTCTAGAGTGTTACTATAGTCATATTACAATACAATAACATACACTTACTTGACTTGGTGCCGGATTCCCGTGGTGCCATACTTCCTTTTTGAAACATGCATTTTAACTTTACAATTCAAAACAACTTTTGAAAATGTTTTTGAACCCAAACCATAATCGAGTTTTGAACCGGGCTCTGATACCATAAAATGTAACACCCTAAACCCGGCCTATGCGTTAAGGCCAAATTTGGCATGTCACACAAAATAAATATACTTTGAGTCCTATTTAAAGTAAAACAGATTTCAAAAATTTTTTTGACGAAATATTTATTGAGTAAAAGATTTGATTGATAAATCGACAGTTTGAGATGTAAGATCTTATAATTCGTAACTTTGAAAATAACGTTAAGAATTAAAGAAAATTTTAAAAGAAATTAAAGTATTTTTAAAAGAATTGATGAAAATTTAAAGTGTTAATTTATGAAAATTTTATGAAAACCTTTTGTATATATATATTTTAAATAAAATGTTTATTTAAGTCTTTAGAAATTTAAATCTCAATTAAAATACTTTAAGCAGTTTATAAATTCATCAAACAATAAACAAAACCAAAAATTAGTCCAGAGGCCTTATTACAACCTTAATTCAAATAGCCAAATAATTAAAAATATTAAAAGAAATCCAAAATTTCAAATTTAACCGTTTTGAAGTATGGCCTCTACCGAGACATCTACAGCCCAAGTCTCCATCACTGATCATTACCTGAAAGAGACAAGGAAAATGGGGTGAGTTACTAGAACTTAGTGTGTAACCCACTTACTGTTGTCCACTGGGCCAAAATTCATTAAGCACATATTTAGGCCTAAGCCCACATACAATAATAATAAATGCGTCTTATATATATATATATATATATATATAATATGCATATGATATGCAATTCCCAAACCAAACCTAATTTTCCATCCGCTACACACCACCCGTACCAACCAACACACCTGTGGGGAGCTTTAGTCACCCACCCCACCAACACACCAAAAGTAGGAATTAAGCCATTTATATCAAATTTGTGGACAAGCCACCAGATTAACAGAATTTACATGGCATTGCCATTTTTAGATTTGTGGCAGAGCCACCAGATTTATGTAGCAGAGCTACCAGAACTTCTCTTCATCATCATCCCATCCCATGCAAAACATGTATATAATGCATAACAATTCACAACAATGTATTCAGATATTTCTTACAATTTTTATGGCCCATTATAACAATTTATTAGCTTGGCCCACTAAGCAGAATATTATCTTGGCCCATTTTTCGACATATTTTCGGATATATCCATTTAACAAATATATCAATTTGCCCCATATCAAATATACCAACATATCAAATATACCAATTTGGCCCATATAACAAATATATCAATTTGGCCCACATATCAAATATACCAATTATTCCATATAACAAATATATCAATTTTATCAATTAATGTGGTTTAAACCATTTTCCTTGGTTTTACCTTTATATGATTTTAATAAAACGGTTTACTATCATTAAGACATTAATCTCTAACCCATGGAATACGGTGTGAGATTACACATCTGATTACGGTAAACACTACGCTTTCTTGATCGTTGACACCTAAAATATTATAACGCTCGATTAGAAGATGAACGCGATCTAATAAATCTACTCTAAAACAAACAATCTAAGATTTCACCCTTAGGATCATGAACAACTACGATTTGTCAGTTTTCCCCATTTGACGGTTGACAACCTGGTGGAAAATCCCGAATCGTTGAAATAGCCCTTCGTTTGAATTTAGGAGTTGGGATCGTCAATCCACTCCTTTTGAGATCTCCACTAGATTTCCCTTTCAAATCGTTACTACAAGCCTCCATCAATTAGTATTACGATAAAGTATCGATTTGACAAAAAGGGTGAAGATCGGCTTACCACTAATCCCGAGTGATCAACGATTAGATGGATCAAACGATTTAGTCCCTAAAATTACAATCGGTTAACTATCACCATATTATAAACATCTTAACAAATAAAGAGTGATTATATAATCCGTGAAGAACTCTTACCTTAAAGATTTTAAAACCGAATCATAGTGATTGCGAGATGATTTTGGAAGAATGATGGTTAGGCCTTCCACTATATCACTACGAAGAAGAAAGGGATTTGTTTAAAAGAGAAATAGATGATGATTTCGGTCAAAAAGACCCTCCCAAGACATAATATAGATTCGGCAAAAGAGAGAAGAAAATAAAAAGAATTGAAAGATTTCTTACCGATTATTCAAGAGGTGAATGACAACCCGAATGAAAAAGAAAGATCAATGAAAGGATGGAAGATTTGGCTATAGAGAAATAATAGACTCAATATTCGGCTATGGTGAAAAATATTAGAGTGGATGTGATGCTTGAAAAATTTTGCGAAAAGAAGAAAAGAAGAGGAATGATGGATTAGTTTCGATTTTCAAGGATAATGAATGGACAAAGAAATGGTCTCAAAGTTTGTATGCATTCGGCAAGGAGAAAGAAAAGAAATGAAATATGCCTCTTCAAGGTTGCATGGATTCGACAAAAAGAGGAAAAAAAGAGTTTGGGGAGAAAAGAAAAATGATACCAAATTGTCAATAAAAAATTGGCCAAAACAACCAAACTTTTACCTATTACCAATGACCATATTCGGCTAGGAGCTAAAGTTTTGAGAGAAAAAATTACAATTGATGGTATTGATATTTTGACCCAAAACTAACACTTTTGTTTGTACCAAAACATCAAGCACCAAATTGGCTATCATCCTAGCCCCTAGCCGTCCACATTCATCCCCCTAGGATAAGAATTTGGCCACCCAAACTTTCCAAAACACCATCCACGAAATAAGCCCCTTGTCCCCCTTACTTACCTTTTTCTCTTGAATCCTTTCCCCAACTTCAACCTTGCCTTATTCTTTTAGCCACCTTACCAAAAATAATGAAGTCCACCCTTGCCATAAATACTCCTTGACCGACACATTAAGGAAGGGAAGCAAAAATAAAAGTCAAAATGCACACAAAGTGATTTGAGCTCCTTCCCTCAGGGTACTACAAGTGACGCCATAGTCTCTTTACTAATAGCTCATTTATGCTAGCTATTTATTCAATTATTTCCATATGCTTTAAGGTCACTTACTCCATCTCCTTAAAGTGCTAAATGCCAAAAATTTTCACTAGGTCCAAATAAATCCCGAGCCTTCTCAAGACCTTCTCAACATAAAAAAAATTTATAATCTAACTAGCTTAGCACCAAAATAATGCAACATATAAAATTCGAATTCTAGGATGTTACACACAAACAATATCCCTTAAGTCCTATCTCAGCTAGCTCTCTACTAAGGTGCCCAAAAGAGAATTTTGGCCAAGGCCTCAGCTCAACCCGAGCCTTCCCTGGACCCCTAAACACCCTAAACTAACACATTGAGCATAGCATACACACAAAAACACATTAAATGCAAGGACCCCCAATTCAAGATGTTACATATATTAACTATCATAACATATACATATATAAAATAAGTTAACATATATATATATATATATTATCATTATTTCCATCCACTTTAATGAAACAATGGCACAATTGCTTCTTTAGTCCCTTTAATTTATTTCAATCTATAATTCAACTTTTAACCCTTACGTGATTTAGTCCCTGTACCTTAATAACTCTTAATTTCACGAAATTTAATAATCCAAAAATTTAATTAGCTACACAACTAACTTCATAAATATTTAATAAAAGATATTTACGAATCCGTTTTACAAAAATAGAGTCCCAAAAATGCACTTTTCGACACCCTTGACTATCGAGTCGTTACACGAAAGCACGAACAATGGGTGTTTGGAACCACTGCTTGTAGACAAGATTCATTGTGTTAAATGAGAGCTTAGGAGTAGCCTAAACCCCTACTTTAAGTTTTGAGTGTAAGCTATCTTATACCCTCGTTTAATAAGTAAATTTTGTGGTTATGCGATGTGGAATGTGTAATATGGTGTGATAATGTGACATGTGATATATATGTTGCGATAACTATGGTAGAATGTGTTAATTGTTGGCATGCCAAACATGCCAAATGATAGAGATAACGTTGTGTTAGTGATGTAAATGTGCAGTGAAAGTGTGTAGAAAATGGTAAGTATATATATGTTTTATTGTGGATATTTTAGTCTTGTGACCTATTATGTAACATCCTAGATTAGGGGTTATGCGTTTGTGCATAATTCATGAATAGTAGGTTTTAGCAGTGTTTGGAAGTGAATTAAGGGTTTTTAAAATCCTAGGATGGAAGAGAAAGCTTTGGACAATTATTGGTTTTAAGTTAAAATAAGAAGTGATGTGGAAAAGTGGCAAGGGACGCCACCTAAGGTGTAAGGGTTATGGCATCAAGTGAAGGACTTTGAGGAAGAGGTTCGAATCCCATTGTGTTCATTTTTGCTTAATTTTATGAAATAGCATGTTTCTTGTGATATGTGGTGTGCATTTTAGAACCTTGGAAATGTAAGGAAATGTATGGAAATATATGGAAATGTAAGGAAATGTATGGAAATGTAAGGAAATGTATGGAAATATATGGAAATGTAAGAAATGTATGGAAATGTAAGGAAATGTATGGAAATGTAAGGAAATGTATGGAAATGTATGGAAATGTAAGGAAATGTATGGAAATATATGGAAATGTAAGGAAATGTATGGAAATGTAAGGAAATGTATGGAAATGCTAAGTTAACAAGAGGAAAGTGAACATTTATGGAAACTAGGAAAATGATTTAGAAATGATTCAAAAGAGGAAAGTGAACATTTCTGGAAACTAGGAAATGTAAGGAAATGTCAAGCTTAAAGAGCCAAACAAAAATTTTTGGAAACTTAGAAATGACTTAGAAATGTCAAGTTTTAAAGTTTAAAAGAGGAAATTAAGGCAAGGTGGCCTTAAGAGAAAAAGTATGTGAAATTTGACACACAAACAAGCTTGGAAAAAGTGGCTGAAGATGCCACTTAGGGCCTCTGAAATGGCTCCACATGAAGTGTATTTGGGCGAGGATCGAGTCACTTAGGAAGCAAATAAAAGAAGTTTTATTTTTGCTTCTAGAAACAGAGGTGGACAACACAAGGCTTGCAAAAGAGGAGTTTCATTCTCTTTTAAATTAAGCTAATTAAGGGATAAATAATGGATTTATTTTAGATTATTTTCAAGAGATAAATGAGGAATTATTCTTTAATTAGGAAAATAAGGAGAAGTGATGGCCAATAAGGGAGTTTGAGTTTAATAATTTCGCTAAGTAAGGATAGTTGCTGAATTATCTTTTATTTTAGGTGATAATTAAAGAGATAAAGCTATCAAAATAGAAGTGATGGCCAAGTAAGGATTCTAAGTTAGTAATTTTGGCTATAAAAGGAAAAGAGAGGCCATTCGCATTATTTTCTATTCTTTGAAAGCCTCTGCCGAATTTTCTTCACCAAATCTTCTTCTTCTTTTATTTTTGCCAAGCCGAAATACCTTGTGTTCTAGCCGAATCCTCCATCTTTATTCTTCCTTCTCTTTTCTTTCTAATCCCTCCAAAAGCCGAAAGTTGTGAGATCATCATCAGCCATAACCAAATCTCTGAAGGTTGAAGTGAAGGTGCAATCGATTTCTTCAAGTAAGGATAAGATCTCATTTGGTTTCATCCTTTTTCTTTTAAGATTTTCCAAAATCTAGGACTAACCCCATTAATATCTTGTTGCCAAAACTTTGAAGAGATCTTTTTGGGATTTGTTTAAGTCAACTACAAGAAGGAGAAGTTCTTTTCCCGAAGGTACACCATAGGCCGCGTGTTCCCTAGTTATTCGGTGAATTTTGGGAGTTAAAATCCACAAGGTAAGCACATAGGTATGTTCGGCCAAGGCCAATTTTGGATATCTAGATCTATTTCATAATTGTTGAAAAGCCAAAACTAACTTATGTAGAGATCCAGTGTTTGGCCGAATACAAGGAGAAGAATAAAAAAGTTTTCCGGATTTGAGTAAAAAGCAAATCGATATTAAGGTAAGTTTTAGTACACAAATCCTACTAGGATTTGGTTTTATGGCCGAATGAGTTTTTCATTAAATATTTAATATGGGCCGAATGGAGGCATTAAAAATCTAAGGTAGTAGATCAAATTTGAGATTTCAAGTGAAATTGTTAAGCGAATCAGGTGTGTACCCTACACTACTTTTAATACGTTCATGGCTGTGTTTTAAATTAAATGTGTTAATATGAAAGTGTAAGAACATGGCTAAGGTACCGTGTGTACCCCACACTAATCTTAATAGATTTATGGATTAAACTTGATATATGTGTTAATATGAACGTGTAAGAATGTAGCTAAAGTACCATGTTATGGTACAAAGTACTGTGTACATTTTCCTACTCCTACTAGGATTACGAAATATGTTATACTTAACATGTGAAAAGTGACATGAATGTGAATTTAAGTATGATATGCATGATATGAATAACATGGGGCATTCAAGTTATTTGAGAAAGGGAAGTGAGTGTGATGACTTGGTCTCACTATCCGAATGTGGTGACTTGGTCACATTATCCGAATGTGGTGACTTGGTCACATTATCTCGAATGTGGTAACCCGGTTACATTATCTGAATGTGGTGTCTCATGACACAATTATCAGTGGCTATGCCACAACTTTTATATGGGCGATGAGCACGTCGACTGCAGCGACTGCCTTCGATGGTGTGTAGCGGATGGAGGGTTGACTTAGTAGTCCCCACGGTGTGCAGGATGGTACGGGTGGAGTGTAGCGGATGGCATATAGGTTTGGGTTTGGGTTGCATCATTATCTTGAATCATTAAATGTGAAATTATGATACGTATGAATATGATTTGTTATGCCTGAATTTGTTAAGACTTAGTGTTTGTGTACACATTGAGTCTGTTTGACTCACCCCGTTGTGGGAACATGTTTCAGGTGACGATCGGTGATGGACCGGTTAATGAGAAGCTTAGGGATGGCCATGCAAAGAAGAAATTTCTGACTTGGACTTTTTTTTTATTTTAAGTAATTTAAAGTTTATTTTGGTTTTAATTTTGGGAAATTATTTGATGTAATAAGGCAGTAGTAGCGTTTACTTTACTTTTATTTATTGAACATACAATCTTTATATTTATTAAAAGATTAAGTAAAATTAATTTAATTCAAAGCCCAAACGTTTTGTCACCTAAATCAAAAGGATTTTTAATAACGAAATAAACCTGCTTTTCAACTCAAGCCCAATCCAAAACGATCTTTCTTCCAAATCACACAAGTTTTCTTAAGTAACAAAAGAATTTGAAGCAGTTTACACCGGGAACATACCAGATCCACCAAGGCTCGTGGGTCGGGTTTGGGGTGTTTCAATTGATGATCGAACCCAGTTTTAAACTCTCGGCCTTGGGTTTAAGGCCCAAAACATTTTCAAAGTTGAGCCCAAAAGAATTTTTGTGAATTAAGTAGGATTTTCTGGCATGGCCCACTAAGTCCCAGGCAACCAAGTCCACGGTAAGTACTCGATCTCTTGTGTGATTTATATTATGATTTGTAGAAGGGTAGAAATGGAATGTAGAATAGAGATTTAGTACTTGAACCCTAGGACTAGTGTACCCCAACAATTACATAAGACTTAAATGCCTAATTAAACATACCTGTGGTTAAGTCGCCGAGTTAGGGTGTGGCAACCATGGTACGCATGTCTAGGATTGGTTTCGGTGGGAGCTTGGTATTTAAGCAGTCCTAGTGACTCACCTCCTCTCCACTCGAATCCTACCTGGTGCGTAGCCTCGGTTCACCCTAACCAAGAGGACTTATACACGGGCTAAACCCCTAACTAAAACCTAAAAGGGACTAGCCATATTTTTATGGAAACCCTAGCTTTAAAATCCCTATATTACCCTTTTAGGAGTAGCAAAAGATTTTTGTGAAAATGCTTTCAAAATATTTCCTACTTGCAAAATTACTAAAATGTCCCTAGTGGTAAAATTACAAAAATGCCCTCGGTTTATGAAATTTTCAAAATACCCACAGTTCTTATCAAAATTTCACTACTTTGCTTAAAGGAACCCTAAATTTACAAAATATCAAAATACCTTGATTATGGAAAAAAATTTACGAAATTGCCCATAACCTGCAAAATCACCAGAACGACCCCTGATTTTCAAAATTTTTGCAACAGCACCAATTTGGAAAATAAATTCTCAAAAAGAACCCTCAAGTTTTGCAAATTTTGAAATACCCTTGATTTATTCAGACTTATAAATTTACCCTGATTAATTACCGAAATACCCTTGGATTTCAAAATTTTTTGAAATACCCTCGGGATTTCAAAAAAAAATTTCCAAAATACCCTTATTGACAACATCACCAAGGAACCTTATTTTGACAAATTATGAAAATACCCCAGAGGGCAAATTACGAAAATATCCACGGTAATGGAAAAACAACAACAATGAAAACTACAACATTTCTCGAATGAATGAAAGTTCATAATTGATTGATGGATGTATGAATGTAAAGCGTGTGCATGTATGAATACGAAAGAACCACTTCTAAAAAAAAAAATCTTTCCATAAAATTTTTTAGCGGTTAATCGGTGAAACAAAATTTTTAATACATAAAACTTCTTAATCGATTAAATCGCGACGTT
The DNA here is from genome assembly GCA_025506655.1 of Gossypium rotundifolium. Classification (NCBI taxonomy): domain Eukaryota; kingdom Viridiplantae; phylum Streptophyta; class Magnoliopsida; order Malvales; family Malvaceae; genus Gossypium; species Gossypium rotundifolium. Next base: position 117,486,541 of record CP106731.1, on the reverse strand, counting down.
AGAAATGAGTTCGAGGGACATGAACTTAGAGATTGTGCACGGAAAGTATGATGGTTCTATTAAGATCGAGTCTTGCGTAAGCATAGTCGGTGAGAAGGATTGTACGATTGTTAGTAAGTAATTTCGAGGACGAAATTATTTTTAAGGAGGGTAGAACTATAACATCCTAGATTAGGGGTTATGCGTTTGTGCATAATTTATGAGTAGTAGGTTTTGGCGGTGTTTGGAAGTGAATTAAGGGTTTTAAAATCCTAGGATTGAAGAGAAAGCTTTGGACAATTATCGGTTTTAAGTTAAAAACAAGAAGTGATGTGGAAAAGTGGCAAGGATGCCACCTAAGGTGCAAGGGTTATGGCATCAAGTGAAGTGCTTTGAGGAAGAGGTTGAATCCCATTGTGTGCATTTTGCTCAATTTTATGAAATAGCATGTTTTCTTGTGATATGTGGTGTGCATTTTAGAACCTTGGAAATTGGAAATGTAAGGAAATGTATGTAGAAATATATGGAAATGTAAGGAAATGAAATATATGGAAATGTAAGGAAATGTATGGAAATGTAAGAAATGTAAATGTAAGGAAATGTATGGAAATGTAAGGAAATGTATGGAAATATATGGAAATGTAAGGAAATGTATGGAAATGTAAGGAAATGTATGGAAATGCTAAGTTAAAAGAGGAAAGTGAACATTTATGGAAACTAGGAAAATGATTTAGAAATGATTCAAAAGAGGAAAGTGAACATTTCTGGAAACTAGGAAATGTAAGGAAATGTCAAGTTTAAAGAGCCAAACGAAAATTTTTGGAAACTTAGACATGACTTAGAAATGTCGAGTTTTAAAGTTTAAAAGAGGAAATTAAGGCAAGGTGGCCTTAAGAGAAAAAGTATGTGAAATTTGACACACAAACAAGCTTGGAAAAGTGGCTGAAGATGCCACTTAGGGCCTCTGAAATGGCGCCACATGCAAGTGTATTTGGGCGAGGATCGGTCACTTAGGAAGCAAATAAAAGAAGTTTTATTTTTGCTTCTAGAAGCACAGAGGTGGATGGCACAAGGCTTGCAAAAGAGGAGTTTCATTCTCTTTTAAATTTGGCTAATTAGGGGATAAATAACGAATTTATTTTAGATTATTTTCAAGAGATAAATGAGGAATTATTCTTTAATTAGGAAAATAAGGAGAAGTGATGGCCAAGTAAGGGATTTTGAGTTTAATAATTTCGCTAAGTAAGGATAGTTCTTTGAGTTATCCTTTATTTTAGGTGATAATTAAAGAGATAAAGCTATCAAAATAGAAGAGTGATGGCCAAGTAAGGGATTCTAAGTTAGTAATTTCAGCTATAAAAGGAAAAGAGAGGCCATTCGCATTATTTACATTCTTTGAAAGCCTCTGCCAATTCTCTTCACCAAATCTTCTTCTTTTTTATTTTTGCCTGTCGAAATACCTTGTGTTCTAGCAGAATCCTCCATCTTTATTCTTCCTTCTCTTTTCTTTCTAATCCTCCAAAAGTCGAAAGTTGTGAGATCATCATATAGCCATAACCGAATCTCGAAGGTTGAAGTGAAGGTGCAATCGATTTCTTCAAGTAAGGATAAGATCTCATTCGGTTTCATCCTTTTTCTTTTAAGATTTGCCGAAATCTAGGACTAACCCCATTAATATCTTGTTGCCAAAACTTTGAAGAGATCTTTTGAGATTTGTTTAAGTCAACTACAAGAAGGAGAAGTTCTTTTCCCGAAGGTACACCACAGGCTGCGTGTTCCCTAGTTATTCGGTGAATTTTGGGATTTAAAATCCACAAGGTAAGCACATAGGTATGTTTGGCCAAGGCCTATTTTGGATATCTAGATCTATTTCATAATTGTTGAAAAGCTAAAACTAACCTATGTAGAGATCCAGTGTTTGGCCGAATACAAGGAGAAGAATAACAAAGTTTTCGGGATTTGAGTAATAAGTAAATCGATATTAAGGTAAGTTTTAGTATACAAATCCTACTAGGATTTGATTTTATGGACGAATGAGTTTTTCATTAAATATTTAATATAGGCCGAATGTAGGCATTAAAAATCTAAGGTAGTAGATCAGATTTTGGGATTTCAAGTGAAATCGTTAAGCGAATCAGGTGTGTACCCTACACCACTTTTAATACGTTCATGACTATGTTTTAAATTAAATGTGTTAATATGAAAGTGTAAGAACATGGCTGAGGTACCGTGTGTACCCTACACTAATCTTAATAGATTTATGGCTTAAACTTGATATATGTGTTAATATGAACGTGTAAGAATGTGGCTAAAGTACCATGTTATGGTACAAAGTACTCAGGTACGTTTTCCTACTCCTACTAGGATTACGAAATATGTTATACTTAACATGTGAAAAGTGACATAAATGTGAATTTAAATATGATATGCATGATATGAATAATATGGGGCATTCGGGTTATTTGAGAAAGGGAAGTGAATGTGATGACTTGGTCTCACTATCCGAATGTGGTGACTTGGTCACATTATCCGAATGTGGTGACTTGATCACATTATCGAATGTGGTAACCGGCTACATTATCTCGAATGTGGTGTCTCATGACACAATTATCCGGTGGCTATGCCACAACTTTTATATGGGCGATGAGCATGTCAAGCTGCAATGAACGCCTTCGATGGTGTGTAGCAGATGGAGGGTTGACTTAGTAGTCCCTACGGTGTGCAGGATGGTATGGGTGGAGTGTAGCGGATGGCATATAGGTTTGGGTTTGGGTTGCATCATCATCTTGAATCACTAAATGTGAAATTATGATACATATGAATATGATTTGTTATGCCTGAATTTGTTAAGACTTAGTGTTTGTGTACACATTGAGTCTGTTTGACTCACCCCATTGTGGGAACATGTTTCAGGTGACGATCAGTGGTGGATCGGGTTCGGTAGAAGCTTAGGGATGGCCATGCACAGCAAGAAATTTATGACTTGGACTTTTTTTTTATTTTAAGTAATTTAAAGCTTATTTTGGTTTTAATTTTGGGAAATTATTTGATGTAATAAGGCTGTAGTAGCATTTACTTTACTTTTATTTATTGAACATACAATCTTTATATTTATTAAAAGATTAAGTAAAATTAATTTAATTCAAAGCCCAAACGTTTTGTCACCTAAATCAAAAGGATTTTTAATAACGAAATAAACCTATTTTCAACTCAAGCCCAACCCAAAACGATCTTTCTTCCAAATCACACAAGTTTTTCCTAAGTAACAAAAGAATTTGAAATGGTTTACACCGGGAAACATACCAGATCTGGTCAAGGCTCATGGGCCGGGTTTGGGGTGTTTCAATTCGGTATCAGAGCCCAATTTTAAACTCTCGGCCTTGGGTTTAAGGTCCAAAACATTTTCAAAGTTAAGCCCAAAAAGAATTTTTATGAATTAAGTAGGATTTTCTGGCATGGCCCACTAAGTCCCCGACCCGAAGTCCACCAGGTAAGTACTCCGATCTCTTGTGTGATTTATATTATGATTTGTAGAAGGGTAGAAATGGAATGTAGAATAGAGATTTAGTACTTGAACCCTAGGACTAGTGTACCCCAACAATTACATAAGACTTAAATGCCTAATTAAACATACCTGTGGTTAAGTCACCGAGTTAGGGTGTGGCAACCATGGTACACATGTCTAGGATTGGTTTCGATGGGAGCTTGGTATTTAAGCAGTCCTAGTGACTCACCTCCTCTCCACTCGAATCCTACCTGGTTCGTAGCCTCGGTTCACCCTAACCAAGAGGACTTATACACGGGCTAAACCCCTAACTAAAACCCGAAAGGGACTAGCCGTATTTTTATGGAAACCCTAGCTTTAAAATCCCTATATTACCCTTTTAGGAGTAGCAAAAGACTTTTGCGAAAATGCTTTCAAAATATTTCCTACTTGCAAAATTACTAAAATGTCCCTAGTGGTAAAATTACAAAAATGCCCTCGGTTTATGAAATTTTCAAAATACCCACAGTTCTTATCAAAATTTCACTACTTTGCTTAAAGGAATCCTAAATTTACAAAATATCAAAATACCTTGATTATGGAAAAAAAATTTACGAAATTGCCCATAACCTGCAAAATCACCAGAATGACCCCTAATTTTCAAAATTTTTGCAGCAGCACCAATTTGGAAAACAAATTCTCAAAAAGAATCCTCAAGTTTTGCAAATTTTGAAATACCCTTGATTTATTCAGACTTATAAATTTACCCTGGTTAATTACCGAAATACCCTCAGATTTCAAAATTTTTCGAAATACCCTCAGGATTTCAAAAAAAATTTTCCAATTTACCCTTATTGACAACATCACCAAGGAACCTTATTTTGAAAATTATGAAAATACCCTCGTAGGGCAAATTACGAAAATACCCACGGTAGTGGAAAAACAACAACAATGAAAACTACAACATTTCTCCGAATGAGCGAAAGTTCATAATTGATTGATGGATGTATGAATGTAAAGACTGTGTGCATGTATGAATACGAAAGAACCACTTCTAAAAAAAAATTCTTTCCATAAAACTTCTTCGCGGTTAATCAGTGAAACAAAATTTTTAATACATAAAACTTCTTAATCGATTAAATCACGACGTTAGAAATGAGTTCGAGGACATGAACTTAGAGATTGTGCTGGAAAGTATGATGGTTCTATTAAGATCGAGAGCGCAGCGTAAGCATAGTCGGTGAGAAGGATTGTCTGTTGTTAGTAAGTAATTTCGAGGACGAAATTATTTTTAAGGAGGGTAGAAGGCGTAACATCCTAGATTAGGGGTTATGCGTTTGTGCATAATTCATGAGTAGTAGGTTTTGGCGGTGTTTGGAAGTGAATTAAGGGTTTTAAAATCCTAGGATGGAAGAAAGCTTTGGACAATTATTGGTTTTAAGTTAAAAACAAGAAGTGATGTGGAAAAGTGGCAAGGGACGCCACCTAAGGTGCAAGGGTTATGGCATCAAGTGAAGTACTTTGAGGGAAGAGGTTCGAATCCCATTGTGTGCATTTTGCTTAATTTTATGAAATAGCATGTTTATTGTGATATGTGGTGTGCATTTTTAGAACCTTGGAAATGGAAGGAAATGTATAGAAATATATGGAAATGTAAGGAAATGTATGGAAATGTAAGGAAATGTATGGAAATATATGGAAATGTAAGGAAATATATGGAAATGGAAGGAAATGTATGGAAATGTAAGGAAATGTATGGAAATGTATGGAAATGAAATGTATGAAATGTATGGAAATATATGGAAATGTATGGAAATGTATGGAAATGTAAGGAAATGTATGGAAATGCTAAGTTAAAAGAAGAAAGTGAACATTTATGGAAACTAGGAAAATGATTTAGAAATGATTCAAAAGAGGAAAGTGAACATTTCGAAACTAGGAAATATAAGGAAATGTCAAGTTTAAAGAGCCAAACGAAAATTTTTGGAAACTTAGACATGACTTAGAAATGTCGAGTTTTAAAGTTTAAAAGAGGAAATGAGGGCAAGGTGGCCTTAAGAGAAAAAGTATGTGAAATTTGACACCCAAACAGGGCTTGGAAAAAGTGGCTGAAGATGCCACTTAGGGCCTCTGGAAATGGCGCCACATGCAAGTGTATTTGGGCGAGGATCGGTCACTTAGGAAGCAAATAAAAGAAGTTTTATTTTTGCTTCTAGAAGCATAGAGGTGGACGACACAAGGCTTGCAAAAGAGGAGTTTCATTCTCTTTTGAATTGACTAATTAGGGATAAATAATGGATTTATTTTAGATTATTTTCAAGAGATAAATGATGAATTATTCTTTAATTAGAAAATAAGAGACAAGTGATGGCCAAGTAAGGGACTTTGAGTTTAATAATTTTGGCTAAGTAAGGATAGTTCTTTGAATTATCTTTTATTTTAGGTGATAATTGAAGAGATAAAGCTATCAAAATAGAAGAGTGATGGCCAAGTAAGGGATTCTAAGTTAGTAATTTTGGCTATAAAAGGAAAAGAGAGGCCATTCTTCATTATTTTCTATTCTTTGAAAGCCTCTGCTGAATTCTCTTCACCAAATCTTCTTCTTCTTTTATTTTTGCCAAGTCGAAATACCTTGTGTTCTAGCAGAATCCTTCATCTTTATTCTTCCTTCTCTTTTCTTTCTAATCCTCCAAAAGTCGAAAGTTGTGAGATCATCATTTAGCCATAACCGAATCTCGAAGGTTGAAGTGAAGGTGCAATTGATTTCTTCAAGTAAGGATAAGATCTCATTCGGTTTCATCCTTTTCTTTTAAGATTTGCCAAAATCTAAGACTAACCCATTAATATCTTGTTCTTGAAACTTTGAAGAGATCTTTTCGGATTTGTTTAAGTCAACTACAAGAAGGAGAAGTTCTTTTCCGAAGGTATACCATAGGCGCGTGTTCCTAGTTATTCAAATGAATTTTGGATTTAAAATCCACAAGGTAAGCACATAGGTATGTTCGGCCAAGGCCTATTTTGGATATCTAGATCTATTTCATAATTGTTGAAAAGCCGAAACTAACCTATGTAGAGATCCAGTGTTTGGCCGAATACATGGGGAAGAATAACAAAGTTTTCGGGATTTGAGTAATAAGCAAATTGATATTAAGGTAAGTTTTAGTACACAAATCCTACTAGGATTTGGTTTTATGGCCGAATGAGTTTTTCATTAAATATTTAATATGGCATGAATGTAGGCATTAAAAATCTAAGGTAGTAGATTGGATTTCGAGATTTCAAGTGAAATCATTAAGCGAATCAGGTGTGTACCCTACACTACTTTTAATACATTCATGGCTATGTTTTAAATTAAATGTGTTAATCTGAAAGTGTAAGAACATGGCTAAGGTACCGTGTGTACCCTACACTAATCTTAATAGATTTGTGGCTTAAACTTGATATATGTGTTAATATGAACGTGTAAGAATGTTGCTAAAGTACCATGTTATGGTACAAAATACCCAGGTACGTTTTCCTACTCCTACTAGGATTACGAAATATGTTATACTTAACATGTGAAAAGTGACATGAATGTGAATTTAAGTATGATATGCATGATATGAATAATATGGGGCATTCGGGTTATTTGAGAAAGGGGAAGTGAATGTGATGACTTCGGTCTCACTATCTGAATGTGGTGACTTCGGTCACATTATCTGAATGTGGTGACTTCGGTCACATTATCTGAATGTGGTAACTTCGGTTACATTATCTGAATGTGGTGTCTCATGACACAATTATCTGGTGGCTATGCCACAACTTTTATATGGGCGATGAGCATGTCGACTGCAGCGACTGCCTTCGATGGTGTGTAGCGGATGGAGGGTTGACTTAGTAGTCCCCACGGTGTGCGAGGATGAATGCGGTGGAGTGTAGCGGATGGCATATAGGTTTGGGTTTGGGTTGCATCATTATCTTGAATCATTAAATGTGAAATTATGATACGTATGAATATGATTTGTTATGCCTGAATTTGTTAAGACTTAGTGTTTGTGTACACATTGAGTCTGTTTGACTCACCCCGTTGTGGGAACATGTTTCAGGTGACGATCAGTGATGGATCGGGTTCGGCAGAAGCTTAGGGATGGCCATGCACAGTAAGAAATTTATGACTTGGACTTTTTTTTTATTTTAAGTAATTTAAAGTTTATTTTGGTTTTAATTTTGGGAAATTATTTGATGTAATAAGGCCGTAGTAGCGTTTACTTTACTTTTATTTATTGAACATACAATCTTTATATTTATTAAATGATTAAGTAAAATTAATTTAATTCAAAGCCCAAACGTTTTGTCACCTAAATCAAAAGGATTTTTAATAACAAAATAAACCTGTTTTCAACTCAAGCTCAACCCAAAACGATCTTTCTTCCAAATCACACAAGTTTTTCCTAAGTAATAAAAGAATTTGAAACGGTTTACACCAGGGAACATACTAGATCTGGTCAAGGCTCGTGGGCCGGGTTTGGGGTGTTTCATATTGAGACCGTTAGATATTGTTTGCAAGCCATAGGATTTGTGAGTACTCACCCTTGTGTTGTATTTTTGGCGCACTGAGGCTCGAGATAGTTTTGGAGAGATAAGGGAATTTGCGTTCAGCTCCATTTACCGAGATATGTTGGAATGTTGGAAAGTGTTACCTAAATGCTACACTTTTGGGATATGTTCAACTCATTGAGTCATTGATGTAGTGGAGATCCGTGCATCCAATGTGTGGTGATAGAGCCCACTTTTATGTTTCATAGTGTAACAGCCAGATTTTGGGTCTAGTCGAACAGTGGTTTCGGGACCATAAATTCGACGCAGAGAAATTTATTTTTATTATATTTTTATGGTCTACAGTTTATGGAACGATTTCATGAAAATTTTGTTCGAAAATTTTGACTTTTGGGCACTAAATTTATTTAAAAGGATTAAATTACAAAAGGTGAAAAACTTGAATTCTATATGTTAGAGGTGTCTAATTGCTATGAGATTTTAAATTAGAGGTTCTTAACTGGTAATTAAATCATTGGTTAAGTTGGTGGACAAAAATGGACATGGTTTGGTATGTTTTCAAAGTTTTTCATTAAGGGTATTTTGGTAATTTGGTAATAAAATGAACTAAAAAGCCAAATTAAAAGCCAATTTTTGTCCATCTTCCTCCCATGGATGAATTTTACAAGGTGAAACCATGGCTAGGGTTTTTCAAGCTTTCAAGCTCGATTGTAAGTTCGTTCTAGCCCCGTTTTTTATGATTTTTATGTTTTTGAAATCCTTGCAACATGATTTATCTATTCCTACCACCAATTTGAGAGATGCCAAAGTCTAAAATTTTACCCATGTTGAACATGTATGTATTTTGATGTTTGATGGTGGAAAATGCATGTTTGATGTTTGTTAAACGACTTTTACTAAGTGATTTTGTGTAAAAATGCCTAAAAGGACTTGTTTGTAAAAGTTATAAAATATGGTGTAAAATATGTAAATGAAAATTGAGTAATGAAGACATTTCATTTCATTTTACGAGCCTATGGACTAAATTGTAAAAATGTCAAATTTTAGGGGCAAAAATTTAATTTTTACAATAATGTGATTTTGGGCTGATTTTAATAGTTTAATGATTAAATAAGTTAAATGTGATATTATGGATCGAGAAAAACAAGGTTCGGAGTTAGAAAGGGGAAAAACGAGTATTTGACGATTTAGTCTTTTTTTTGCCATTTTTATGCTGAGGTAAGTGCGTATGTTTAATAAGCATTAAATTATATGTGTATAAATGCTTAATTGATATAATTGTGGTAAATGCTACATTATTGAAATGAAATGTGAATGCTATTGTGTATGATACTACGAAAATGACCGACGGAGATTCGATACAGCGAAAGTCCCAGTTGAACATTAGGAATAGATAGGATACAAATGTCATGACATTAGGGATATTATGATTACTTGTAAGACCATATCTGGGATATGGAATCGATATGAGACTCCGTGTAAGACCATAGCTGGGCTACTGGAATCGATACGAGATTACATGTAAGACCATATTTGGGATATGGCATTGGTTTGGTACTATATGTATGAGATTCCTGAGTATCCATTAGTATTCCAAATGGTTCAATGGGAAATTCAACGAGTATGTCAAAGAAGAGAAAGAGTATGTAAGTAATTACGAATCGGTACAGGTATGTACGTAAAGTTTATAAGCATGGACTTCATGAAATTGTGAGTTCATGATTTCCACGAGAATGATTTTGTGAAAACCTTGTGATTATTAGTCTAGACTTGTGATGTATGAAATTTATGATAAATTCAATTGACGATTATGTGATTGGCTTTTGGGAGAAATTGAGTTATGATAAAGCATGTTTTATTCATGCAGATTGTGATTTATCGGATATGAGAAAATGGGAAGATAAGATCTTAGGAAATTGAAAGATGTTAAAGTATATGCTTGAAATGTTAATACTCATAATTAATGTGTATGTTTACTATAAGGTTTGAAATGATTTGCTATTTGCTGTAATATGATACAAATAAGAGATTATGGTTGTTGGGCTAATGCCAAGATATGTTAAATTATGTTTATAAGTTGATAGTGTAAATATTATGATTGAATAAGAATTATAACTGTGAGATTTATAGTAATTTGTGTTATCATGTGTTTAAATTGTTGGACTTCATAAAAGATTTATAAGAATTGCTTTTTTATTTTCGTATGGACTTACTAAGTTATATATATAGCTTACCCCTTTCTTTTCTAATGTCTTATAGGGTTATTGAGCTAGCTCGAGTTGGAAATCACCGGAGATCCTATCACACTATCAAGTCATCATTTTGGGTATAAATGAATTCAAGAATTTTAAGTCTATGGCATGTATAGGGACTTAGTCATTTTGTGAATTGTGTCATTGTGATCGTAGCTAATGTGTTGGCTTGTGATTGTCAATGGCTTGTTTTGATAATTGGCCATGTAGATTGGTTTATTTGGGCTATCATGGTTGTAAGCCTAAGTATATATATATATGTGTGTGTGTGTGTGTGTGTGTGTGTGCTAATGTCTTTGGTGATATGGTCATGGTATACTTGGTGAATGATACAAATGTGGTTTATTGATGAGTTGATAAATTAGTGTACAATTAGGTACCTTGAGAGTAATCAATTATAGCTTAATAATTGTTGTGAGTATGATAGATGCTGTTATTGTGTTGGCTATAATTGTGGATGTTTTGGGTGCCTAAGTATGTTATGTTTGTGCCTTGAATTGGTGTAAGTGTATGTGTGAACAAGGGTGGCAAATGGCTTGGTAAATAGCCTTTATTTTGTCCACACTGGTAGACACACGGGCGTGTGTCAAGGCCGTGTGTGACACACAGCCTACCCCACAGGCATGTGATCCGGTAGTGTGTCCCCTACACCTTAATTGTTACAAAACAGAATGTCAGAATTGAGTACACGGGCAGAGACACGGGCGTGTGTCTCATCCGTGTGTGCTACACAGCCTAGTACACAGGTGTGTGGCACGGCCGTGTGGCCCAAGTCAGAGAGCTCCCTAATTTGAACACGGTCTGAAGCACGAGTGTGTCCCCGGCGTCACACAGGCATGTCCCTTGGACCGCATGGGCGTGTGAGCCCTGCTTTTAGCAAAAAATTCTAAGTTTTGTAAAAATTTCTAAAGTTCTCGGTTTAGTCTCGAACCACCTTCAAAGCATGTTTTGGGCCTCGTAGGCTCGTATAAGGGACTTTATGATCGATTATGAATGGTTTTAATTTGGACGTAAATTATGACTTGGAATTGTGTGAATGTTTGTGTTATAAGTTCGGTAATGCCTCGAGCCCTATTCCGGCGTTGAATATGGGTAAGGGATGTTACACATAGCTTAAGTGCCAATTTATCTTTGAATGTAATATTATGAAATATGATGTATGACTTATTATTATGTAATTGCAAAGTTAGAAGAGTTGGTAATTGATGCATGGATATTTTAATATGTTACTTTAGTCAAACGTGTATGTAATTTGTGTTTTAGATGTTTTCATTTAGCACATGTTATCATGTTTATGTGGTGATCTTTCTAATCATTTACTAAGCTTGTTTAAGTTCACCCATTCTTTCTAAACATTGCAGATAGTTTGTGTTGAGGTGTGAGCAATGCAAAATTCCAAGGAAGTGATCCAGGTTAGGCTTTAGATATTGAGTACGTGAAACTCGTATTAATCTTTGAACTATGAGAATAAGGCAATGTGGTAGACGTTTTTGGTTGATTATTATTATGTCATAAATGGTTGATATGATTTTAGACTCTTAGGAATTAATGGATGATTGATATTATGATATTGGGTTGATTTGGGTTGAAAATACTGATGATTCTTTGAACTGCAATTATGGATATTTGTTATGTTGAATGTTGAGGTTATAGAAGCATGTTGAAGTGATATATGTTTGGTTGTGTTAAATGCCCTGTTTTGCTGTAATTTTTGTTGGTTTGTACAGAGGTATCAATATTCAAAGCATATGTATCGATACCTTCATGTTAAAACAAATGTGCAGGAAATAGTAGATCATTTTGGTATCCATACCAATTCTCAAGTAACGATACCGGGGTGAAAAATATATATACTTTTACTATGTATCAGTAAAATGTCTGGTTTTGAATTTTGTAGAGAAACAAAATGTTAAAAAGGTATCGGTTTTCCAAATGGTATCGATACCCATTATGAGAAATACCGGTACCAGTGAGTATGTATCGATACCTATGTGACTTTTTGGAAATTTTCATTAAGTGGTCTTTAAGCATGTTTGTAACTTGATTCAAGATAAGTTAATGTAGTTTGGTAAATTTTAATGTCTGCTAGGTATTTTAGACTTAAAACACCCATAAATGATTATATGTGATGATGTTTGTATAGAAATGAGATGGTGTGTAATGTGTAATGTTGTGATGTGTGATGTTGCGTCCTGTTACTCGGGCTCAGTGACTGGGCCAAGTATAGGGTGTTACAAAATTGATGAATGAAATAAATATTCGAAAATAAATTTGAGATATTTCGAGAGAAAATGAAAAGAAATTGGTGTAGAAGATGAAAATGGCTTTCATGAAAATAATGTTCCCTCTTATGACTATTCCTAAATGGTAAATTTTCTAAGATAACCTTTGGTAATTGACTACATAATAATTGCCCGTCTATCTAATTCTACTATCTAATTGTAGGACATTGACCACTCTAAATTTGACTCTCTTATAATAAAGTCCATATATCAAAACTCTAATTTCTAAATACCAACAAAATAGTGCAATTTAATAATGCTCTAATTAATGAACCTCAAAGTCAAGCCAACACTCATTCCTAAATTGAAGGTCCGTTTGTTTGCCAGGAAAACATTTTTCGAAAAATGTTTTCCTGGTTTTACGGTGTTTGTTTGATTGAAAATAAATTACATTTGGAAAACATTTTCTAAAACACGGGTAAAGTGAAATGGGTTTTAGGGAAAATGTCTTACCGATTTTACTTCTGTAAGACATTTTCCATCTTCTAAAACTCTAATCAAATTCCTTCCTCTTTCTTTCATTCTTCATCTTCCTTCTCCTTCTTCATCCAAGTAACTTTTTTATGTTTTATTTTTAATCTGTATTTCATGTTTTTGTCGCCTCTCTCACTCAAATCTTCTTCTTCCTTTTTTTGTTGAAAAATTTGATTGGATTTTTTGTATCTGTTTGTTCTGTTTGGATTTTGCATCTTTCAACTGCTTCTTTCTTTATTTTCTCCAACTGGAAGAACGAGAAAGATTACCCACTGTCATTCGCTTGACTGAGGTGAAACTTTCCCCCATTTTGTACATCAGTTCTAATGGGGGAATTAGGAGTGAGGTAGTAGTTCTAATGGGGAAACTTTCCCCCAATTTGCGAGTTCTATTTTAGTCTGTGCTACTTAAAAAGATGATTGCGTATGAATTTAGATCCAAGTAGAGATTGTTAGCTTTACTAGATTCATGCTTTGGTTCCTCTATCTACTTTTTCCTTTTCTTTGTGATTGTGCTTTGAATCAGTTGCATGCAACTATGGATGAGAATGTAAAAGTCCCTAATTTGTTTAATGTTAGCTTGATCTGCCATTTCGCTATGAAGTATTAGGAAAATGATTTTTAAGCCATTCCTATAAACCGAAACTTTAAAAGCCTGTTTATCTTGGTTGCATTTAATAAGTTTGATGCCATAGATGCTTGTCAATGAGAGTGTTTTTGCTCGATAAGGTTGACTGAGTATATGTTGAGTGTAACATCATTTTTTTAGATGCTGTTGTTGAATTAGCAAATTGGGATTCCTCGAAAGTCAGGGATAAGCTACGTCGTGATATTAATGCACATGTTGCTTTTGTTTGAGTTGCCAAAATTTCAAAACTGACTTAGGTTATTATCCCTCTGGTTATTGAGGTATGACAAGTTATTTCTGATCATTTAGTTGGGTTGTAACACCCCACACCCGGCCTAGACATTATGACCAGATCTAATGTGCCACATCAAGTGTTGTTGAAAACTTTGTGTTCGTTGGAAAAGTCATCTACAAATCAAAAACTTTCTAACGTTTAAAAAAAAATCCTAATTTTCGTTGCCTATTAACAAAAGCAAGTTTTACTCGAAATCATTATTAGGTATCTATTATTTTTTTGTTTTTAAAACTGTCACGGAAGCTTGGTTTAAACAATTATGGAGACGTGATATTTTGAAATCAGTAGTTATTGTTTTAGAACTCGTGTTTAATAAATTAGCGGTTTGTAATGAATTACCCAATAAAAGAAAAATCAACACCAATGGCCTTATTACAAAAAAATTATTAACCTAAATATTAAACTAAAGTAAGCTAAATAAAATAGTTAAATTAACCCCATGAATATGCAAGACGTGTGGCCACCTTCGAGTCCCTCGCAGCTCCAAATACTCTAAGGCTGGGGATTACCTGAACAGTTAAAGAAAAGGGGTGAGTTACGAGAACTCAGAGTGTAATCCCCTATTACAGTCATAGTCCGAGCCCAAGACCATATAGTATCAGTCTGGGCCTAAGCCCCAAAATCATGTCAATGCAAATAGAATGCAGCCCAACCTAGTCCAACCATCACACCACCCTACCAACCTTACACACCATGTGGGGACCAAGTTGACCCACCTAGCCCTACACACAAATAATGCAGTCGAGCTGCTAAGATTAATGCAGCAAAACTTCCAGTAACAGTATACATGGCTGAGACACTAAAATCAGTATATCGTGGCAAAGCCACTAAATCAGTATAACGTGGCATAGCCACCAGTACAGTACTTCCTCCAAATACATAACCCAACCCAATGCAATATGTCGTGACATATTAAAACAATGTATGCATCATATCACCACCATAATCAATCAAATAGATTACACATACATCACTAGATCTACCACTAGGGGCATAATGGTCTTTTGATCGGTTGGGGGTAAAACGATAATTTACCCTTATGGGATATTCCAGAAATTTCACCCAATGAGGGAATTTGAGTAATTCCACCCTTTAAGGGTATCTCAGTAATTTCACCCATCGAGGGTATTTCAGTAAATTTTACTCGCCGAGGGTATTTCGATAAAATTTTCCTCGCCGAGGGTATTTCAGTAATTTTACCCGTCGAGGGTTTTTCATAATTTTACTCACCTATGGCCTTTTCAGAGGCCAACTGTCCTCAAGCGACATAGGTTTCATTTCTGGTCAAAACGGTGCAATTGGGCCTAAAATCCAATTCCAGCCCAAACAGGCCCACACACTCGTGTGGCTCAAACAACCCATTTGCGGTCTCAGTTCTGCGAACCTCACGGCCACATCTTTTATTCAATACTTACCTCGGATTTCGCCCTGTGGCCCATTAGCTCATTGGGCCCATTTTGGCCAAGCAAGGCCACCCTTTTGTTACTAATGAGATTCGAACCCCACACCTCCTTGTTATTCCCTTGATGCCAGTCCACCAAGACACAAGCTTCTTTGTGTCACAAAACTCACGTAGATATACTTAAGCCCTATTGTCAACAGCCCTCTCCACTAAAGGCCAAAAACTAAAATTTTTCCAAGGCTCAGACTCGAACCCAGGCCTCCCTAGAACCCCCGAACACACTCAAATAGCTAGCCAATCAAGCACAACATGAATTTAAGTAAAAAACTAAAAACCCCTAACTTTTGGGGCGTTACATGGGTTATTATCCCTCTGGTTATTGACAGTTCTATAATTTCCAGTTTACTTGATATTGAAGCGATATTATGAAGAGTTGGGATAGTGTAGCCTAAAATGCTCTAAAGGAGGAGTTAGTGCATCATTTTCACATTTTTTTGAGTTGGGTTGCAAGGAGGCAAGATATTTCGAAGTTGATACCCTGATGTTATGAAATTTGTTTTCTTGGTCTTGCTGGTTGTTGAAAAATTCAGCTTGTTGCATATAATGTGTGTTACTTTAAAAATTGATTTTGCCCAATTAGTTAAGATGTCATTTGTAGTTGGGTTTTTTTAATACTTCACTGTATTGCTACTTGTTGAAATTTTTGCATTGTTGTGTATGATGAGAATTACTTTAGAATTGAAACCTAATTAACTTAGATGTCATATTACTGTCTTGATCTGAATAAGAAAGGCCTTCAATTTTCTAAATCATTCCACTTCCAATTTTATTAATCTTATATTTCATGCTTTGATTTTAATTTCTGTCTACCTTTATTCAATGTTCTATTTTGTTTCAGTTTTTCACTCTTTGTTTTCTTTCTTCAAAAGGATATACTAATACTGAATTCCTAAATTTGGTATTTCTTTCAGTTTTAGACTTGATTTTTTTATCCATATTCATCAATGTGATTTTTCAATCCTAAATATTTTTTTTGCATTTTCTTAATATTTTATTGAAAATTTTATATTAATATTTTAATAATAAATATACATTACAATTTATTAATATTTTATAATATAAAATATAAATAAGAGTATTTTAAATTCTATTTAATTTTATTTATTCCTTTCACTCTAATGAACCTCGGATATAATTGATTACCAAATTAATATTTTGTACTTTTTAAAAAATAATAAGTTGTTTTGATTAACAAACCCCCCATCATTGCATATAAGCAGTATTCAAGGGATGAAAAAAGTAGTTGATTGTTGATTTTAATTTGTTGGTATTTCTGGGTAAATTTGGGCCCTTTGGTGTTTCCCTTTTCTTTTGATGTACTATATATGGTAAACAACAAGTTACTTCTTGCCATTGTTGGCATTGATGTGATTACAGATACAATCATGTAACTAGGCTATTCAAATTGTCTTTGGTAATTAGGTTTCTGTGCCTATTGCAATGGAACCGAATAGTTGTATTTGTCCCTATAGGGATTTAGGATGATAAAAAAAAATCTAAGATAGAAAAAGAATATGGTCTAAATGGTAACCTCCAGACCCGGGTGTGGGAATTCTCTGTATGTTCTTTAAATTAGAACCTTTATGGATTGTAAAACCAAGATAAAAGATATATTCAACTTAGGAGTGCATGTGGCAAGCTCAAATAAAACAAAAATCCAAGTTTATATCTTTGAAACCACCAATTACCAATTCAATATGTATGCCAAGAAAATCAGATATCTTCATGAGCTACTAGAGTATTAGACCAATGACTAGTCAACCTATTATTGTCTGTTTTTAATTAAAACTTAATTAATATAGTCAATTAATATAGTTTTTTGTTAAATCTATCTATGACATTGGTGACCTTCTTGATATGCATATCTCAGTTCACCAGTAGCTCCTTTTGTTGAGTAGGTGATCTTGTCTTTAGCATGACTTGTCTTTAGCAATTAATTATCTTATCATTGCTTGAGAAACTTTAAAATATTTTTGTCTTATTATTAATTTGACATAACTTGTTTGATTGTCTCTTTACAAAATCAATAAAGATTTCTAGCAATTATTATCTTATCATTGCTTGAGAAACTTTCATATATGTATGTATGCTCTTTAGTCATGGTAACTTTAGTCATATATGTGATCTTATGACAAGCTTGCATCTTTTTTGTAGTGATCAAATATTTGTGTGGCATTATTTTGTGTAGATGGATCGTAACCAAGATCAAAATGCAATTGTCGAAGTCATGGCTTCTGTTTTAGCTTTTGGGACTCTTTGGATTAAAAAATTAAAAACTAGGAAGGAAATTGCTTCTCACCCTTATGTGAATCGAGATTATCAAAGAGAAAATTATATTAATAGTATTTTATATAGCGGTGACCAGCATTGTATTGATGTGATAAGGATGAGACCGATTTGCCTTTTTTCATTTGTGTGATATTCTTAGTAGGAATAATTTGTTACAATAAACTAAATCGGTGAATATTAGGGAGCAAGTAGTTATATTTTTACACATAATTGGTCATAATGTAAGGTTTTGAGTGTTTGGGTCTAGATATTATAGATCAATTGAGACAATTCACCGTTACTTTAAGGTTGTATTGAGAGCTATTTTGAAATTGTATAAACTAGTTATTAGATTGTCTGATGAGTCAACTCCTAGTGAAATCAGAAACAATCCAAGGTTTTATCCTTATTTTAAAGATTGTATTGGAGCATTAGATGGAACTCATGTTCGTGCATCCGCTCCATTTAGCATTCAAGGAGGATTTCGTAGCCGTAAAGGGGGGACGACACAAAATGTATTGGCTGCCATTACATTTGATTTGAAATTTTCCTATGTTCTAGCTGGTTGGGAAGGTAGTGCACATGATTCTCGTATTTTAAGTTATACACTTTCACGCCCAAGAGGATTAAGAATTCCAGAAGGTAAGAATTAACATTAAATACCAAATAGTTCTAGTAAGCTCATAATTTATTAGTAATAATTATGTTTTGTAAAATTGTAGGTAAATATTATCTTGTTGATGCTGGATATGACATCCAAAATGGATATATTACCCCATATCATGATGTCCGATATCATTTAAAAGGGTTTAGTGCTTAGGGACCTAAAAATGCAAAGGAACTCTTTAATCTTAGTCATTCATCATTGCAAATCACTATTGAACGTGCTTTTGGGTTTGAAGAAACGATTTCGTGTATTACATGCTGAACCATTTTGGAATTTTCAAACTCAAGTAGATATAGTTTTGGCTTATTGTATCATTCATAATCATATAATTGTTGTTGATCCTAGTGATTTACTTAATCAAGGATTATACGAGGAGCCTGAGTCTGATTTGATAATACCAACTCTCACGGGGTGAGAAGAAAGAGAATGTAACATCCCAAAATTGGGCCTAGAAGAATTGGGCCCAATGGGCCTTGGGCGTAGGAGTGTTTAAAAATTTTTGAGAACAAGAGAATGGCATTATTTCAAGTTGGACTTATTAGGAAGGTGATTTTGGAAATTTACGGGGTTTTAGGAAGCTTCGGGTTCAAGTTTGGCTATAGGAAAAATTTGTGTTTAAACCTATTAAGAAGAGAGAGTAAGTGACCTTAAAGCTTATGGAAATAAATAAGTAAATGGTTAGCATAAGTGAGCTATTAGTAAAGAGGTTATGGTGCCACGTGTATTACCTTGAGGGAAGAGGTTTGAATCCCTTTGTGTGCATTGTGACTTTTATTTTTTTTCTTTCCTTCCTTAATGTGTTGGTCAAGGAGTATTTACGGCAAGGGTGGACTTCATTATTTTTGGTAATGTGGCTAAAAGAATAAGGCAAGGTTGAGGTTAGGGAAAAGAATCAAAAGGAATAGGTAAGTAAGGGGGACAAGAGGCTTATTTCGTGGGTGGTGTTTTGGAAAGTTTGGGTGGCCAAACTCTTATCCTGGGGGGATGAATATTGACGGCTTGGGGCTAAGATGATAGCCAATTTGGTGCTTGATGTTTTGGTAAAAACAAAAGTGTTAGTTTTGGGTCAAAATACCAATACCATCATTGTATTTTTTTTCTCTCAAAACTCCCTCTCCTAGCCGAATATGGTCATTGGTAATTGGTAAGATTTTGGTTGTTTTGGCTAATTCTTTATTGGCAATTTGGTATCATTTTTCTTTTCTCCCCAAACTCCTTTTATTCTCTTTGCCGAATCTACACAACTTGGAGAGTGCAAATTCCATTTCTTTCTTCTTGCCAATTGTACCCCAAACTTTGAGACCATTTCTTTTGTTCACTCATCCTTCTTGAAAACCAAAACACTTCAAACACCTTGATACATCTTCTCCTTTCTTTTAATCATTTCTACTCATTTGTGTTGACACTCACTCATTTGATCAATCAAGTTATAGTGGAAGGCCGAAACTTTGACTCATCCGTAGCCATTGTACAATCGTTAGAAATCGGAACTAATATCGTTAAGGTAAGGGATTCATCATGTGTAACATCCTAAAATTGGGCCTAGTAGGATTGGGCCCAATGGCGAGGAATGTTTAAAATTTTGAGAACAAGAGAATGACAATATTGCAAATTGGACTTATTAGTTAAGTGAATTTGGAAGGTTACGAGGCTTCTATGAAGTTAGGGTTCGAGTTGGGCCTTAGTAAAATTTTGTGATTTAGCCTATTAAGGAGAGATAGTAAGTGGCTTCAAGGCTTATGGAATTAGATGAGTAATTTGTTAGCATAAAGGAGCTTATGGTAAAGAGGTTATGGCATTAAGTGATGTACCTTGAGGAAGAGGTTCAAATCCCATTGTTTGCAAATTTGACTATTATTTTTGCTTTCCTTCCTTATGTGTCGGCCAAGAAGTATTTTTGGTAAGTGTGGACTTTATTATTTTGGTAAGGTGGCTAAAAGAATAAGGCAAGGTTAAAGTTTGGGAAAGGAATCAAGAGGAATAGGAAAGAAAGGGGACAAGATGCTAATATCGGGGAGGTGTTTTGGAAAGTATGAGTGGCCAAATCTTATCCTAAGGGGGATGCATGTGGATGGTTTTTGGAGTAATTAGGTGGCTGAAATTTTATTTGGCATTTGGTAAAGTCTTAGCTTTGTTTTGGCCAAAATCCTTTTGACAACTTTGTGCCATTTCTCTCAATTTTGCAACCCTCCTTGCCAAATCATAGTAGCACAATAGTGCATTGTTTTTCCTCTCAAATTCTTTTCTTTTCCTTTGCTTTGTGCCGAAATTACAAGCCTTGGTGACCATAGTTTCTTCTTTCTTTTTACTTTGGTCAATTCCCTAGCACAATTGTGCATTTTCTTGCTCTTTTGTTTGATCAAGAATTTCATCTATTGTTTATTCCCTTTGATTTCCAAATTACAAGGCACTCTTCTTCCATCCAATCTCTTCTTAATCAAATCGGTAAGTAATCGTATTTTCCTCTTTTCATTTCATTTTCTTTTTCTTCCAAGCCGTATATAGGTGAAGGGGTGTATTGTGGTGATTCCTCCTCAAGCGAATAAGGTGTGGCTAACATTGTTTTTGTGTTAATCACTTTTAAGGACTCAAGTACTTTATCGGAGGGCCAATCGAACACCTATCCCTCATAATAAGAGACTCGGATTGTTGGTAAGTGATAGATTGTTAATCAATCAAAATAATTGGTTGAAGTGGTAAATTCAGTTTTGGGATTAATTGTTGATCGATTGTATCTTTAGGTGTCATGGAGAATTTCGTATTACGGATTCGAATAAGGTGTGTAATCCCGCACCCTTCCGAATATATGTTTGAAATGGTGAGTAAGTCTCACATCTCTTTGAAAGTTTACATGAAATATTCTGTGATTCGGTAGAAATACTGAATAAAACCGATAACCGGCATTCGTGATCACCGAGAGTGCGATATTCGTAGTGGTAATCGTATTTTGTAATAAACAGTTTCAGTCAGAAACAGTGTCTTGTATTTGAAAAATCATGAAAAATTGGATAAAAGGAATTACAAAGTGAATAAGATATCAGATTAAAGCTTACTGTGTTATTTTTAATATGGAAGAAACGGAGAAGGAAAAGGAATATTAGATTCTGAGATATGTTAATTTTAGTGAGACTGGTTTTGAATGACTTCGGGGTATTCTGTTCAGTTTTGGAAAAATCATATAAAATTGTACAAAGTGAATTAAGAGTTATAATTGATATGTATGGATTCCTTAGTGAATCTATTTTCAAAAGAAAAAGTGGGAGTAGTAGATGAAAATCGTACAGTAAGATATTTGAGATTAAGTTAAGGGAGGTCAGAATCATTGGACAGTGAAACAAGGAAATTTTAAGGAATAAACTGTACTAAATGGTTAAGGTAAAATTCTGGAAAACTTATAGTAGAAATATATACGAGTCTAGTTTCATGAAAAATTTACGGATTTAGATTTCGAGTTTTCTAACTCGAGTTATGGCCAATTTAGTCAGTGTGATGCAGTTGGACAGTTTCGTTTTTATGCCCCAAATTAGTAATTAAGCTTAGGTCGCGAAATTACCATTGTACCCTTAGAGGGTAAATTATTGAATTACCCTTTGTGGGTACGATTACGAATTATGAAAATGCCCTTACGGGTCAAGTTACGAAAATGCCCTAATGGGCGAATTATGAAAATGTCCTATGGACTAAATTACGAAAATACCCTTTATGGGTCAAATTGAAATATGTTGCTATATGGGCCTCATGTGAATAATGGGCCAAATTTTCTAGATCGATTAATGGGCCAAATTTTGCTAGATCGTTAAATGGGCCAAAATTTTGCTAGATTGTTAAATGGTAGAAAACCCCGATAAATAGTTAAATGGGCGTAATCTCGCTAGATCGTTTAATGGCCGAAAACCACGAAAAATAGTTAAATGGGCGAAATCTCGCTAGATCAATAAATGGGCGAAATCTCGCTAGATCGTTAAACGGGCCCAAAATATGCTAGATCGTTAATTGGGCCTAAGTTGCTAAAGTGCTAAATGGGCTAAATGTTATTTTGTGTTATGGGCCTTAATTAAAACTTGAAATATTGATTCTCTTGTAAATTGGGCCTTTTGCTAAAATTATCATATGGATATAAATTGTTATGCATACATGTTTGCATGGGTTGGGAAAATGATGAAGAGAAGAAAGGCACTTGCCAAAATCTAGTTCGGTGGCTCGCCACAAATAATCAAATGGCTTATTGCTCTAGTTCGGTGGCTTTGCCACAAATATAAAATGGCTTAATGCCTATTTGGTGTGTTGGCGGGGTGGGTTGACTTAATCCCCACAGTGTGATGGTTGGTATGCAGGGGTGTGTAGCGGATGGAAATTAGGCTTGGTTTGGGAATTGCATATCACATGCATATTATATACATGTTATAATTGTAATTGGGCTTAGGCCCAAAATATTGCTATGTGTGTTCACCCAGGTGGATGATGGTAAGGGATTATACATCGAAGTTCTTGTAACTCACCCCCTTTCTCTTAACCACATAGGTAATGCCCGTGAGGTGGACTTGGGCCATGGATGACTCGGTGGAGGCCATTCTTCTAAATAGTGTTTTGAATTTTAAATTTCTATTCCGTTATTTTATTATTTTGGTTTAAGTTGTAATAAGGCCTCGAACTATTTTATTATTTGCTTTATGGTTGGTTTACTTATTATTTTGCTTAAATTGTTTTAAACGAGAATTTTTCTAAGAACGAAAATAAAAGTTTTTCGAAATTGATTAATAAATGGATTTCAAGGTAAACTTTACAAATATGATTTAACTCGAATTTTCTTTCAATTTATTAACGACATTTTCAAAAGTCACGGATTTAAAGTTTAATTCCTTGATTTGTGATTTATCAAATTACTTGTATTTTATCTACGTTTCGAAATGTTTTCAAAATGTTGTTACAACTCTAGTTTTGTAAATTGTTTATTTCAAATATGCTTTTGCAAAGAAAATGTTTATTAAAGATAATTATGTTTTCACGTAGATGTAATTGCTTTAGTTGTATTGGGTTTTAACAAAGAGGTTGTGATTCTCAAACAAGTTGTTAACAATTGCAAAGATGGTTTTGAAAAACACTTCCATGTGGCACGCTTGATTAAGCCTAACTTCATATACTTGAAAACCCAAATTTATTTTAATAAAAACATCATATAATCATAGCCCATATTTAAAAGTCCAAAGTATAGTTTAAAACCAAACACACATAAAAACCATAAATTATTTATAGAGGCCGTTATTACAATAACCCAAAATAGTAAAAATACTTATTAAAAAGTTCAGAGTTTAAATAACCCATGTTTTGCAGTATGGACTCCACGAAGTCATCCTCGGCCCAAGTCCACGTCAATTTCCATTACCTGAGATGGAAAAATTAAAGGGGGTGAGTTACTTAGAACTCAGTGTGCAACTCACTTACCACCATTATTGGGCCAGATCGTCAAGATATTATGCTGGGCTTGAGCCCAATTACAGAATTCAACAATATATCATAAAATGAAATAAAATAATATAAAAATGCATGTAAAATGAATTTCCCGGTAAATTACTGAATTACCCTTTGTGGGTACGACACGAATTATAAAAATGCCCTTACGGGTCAAGTTACGAAAATGCCCCTAATGGGCCGAATTATGAAAATGTCCCTATGGACTAAATTACGAAAATACCCTTTATGGGTCAAATTGAAATATGTTGCTATATGGGCCTCATGTGAATAATGGGCCAAATTTTCTAGATCGATTAATGGGCCAAATTTTGCTAGATCGTTAAATGGGCCAAAATTTTGCTAGATTGTTAAATGGGCCGAAAACCCTGATAAATAGTTAAATGGGCCGAAATCTCTGCTAGATCGTTAAATGGGCCGAAAACCCTGAAAAATAGTTAAATGGGCCGAAATCTCTGCTAGATCAATAAATGGGCCGAAATCTCTGCTAGATCGTTAAACGGGCCGAAAATATGCTAGATCGTTAATTGGGCCTAAGTTGCTAAAGTGCTAAATGGGCTAAATGTTATTTTGTGTTATGGGCCTTAATTAAAAACTTGAAATATTGATTCTCTTGTAAATTGGGCCTTTTGCTAAAATTATCATATGGATATAAATTGTTATGCATACATGTTTGCATGGGTTGGGAAAATGATGAAGAGAAGAAAGGCTGTTGCCAAAATCTAGTTCTTGGCTCGCCACAAATAATCAAATGGCTTATTGCCTCTAGTTGGGTGGCTCGCCACAAATAATCAAATGGCTTATTGCTCTAGTTCGGTGGCTTTGCCACAAATATAAAATGGCTTAATGCCTACGGTGGTGTGTTGGCGGGGTGGGTTGACTTGATCCCAGGTGTGATGGTTGGTGCGGGGTGTGTAGCGGATGGAAATTAGGCTTGGTTTGGGAATTGCATATCACATGCATATTATATACATGTTATAATTGTAATTGGGCTTAGGCCCAAAATATTGCTATGTGTGTTCACCCAAGTGGATGATGGTAAGGGATTATACATCGAGTTCTTGTAACTCACCCCCTTTCTCTTAACCCCAGAGGTAATGCTCCGTGAGGTGGACTTGGGCCATGGATGACTCGGTGGAGGCCATTCTTCTAAATAGTGTTTTGAATTTTAAATTTCTATTCCGTTATTTTATTATTTTGGTTTAAGTTGTAATAAGGCCTCCGAACTATTTTATTATTTGCTTTATGGTTGGTTTACTTATTATTTTGCTTAAATTGTTTTAAACGAGAATTTTCTAAGAACGAAAATAAAAGTTTTTTCAAATTGATTAATAAATGGATTTCAAGGTAAACTTTTACAAATATGATTTAACTCAATTTTCTTTCAATTTATTAACGACATTTTCAAAAGTCACGGATTTAAAGTTTAATCCTTGATTTGTGATTTATCAAATTACTTGTATTTTATCTACGCTTCCTAAATGTTTTCAAAAATGTTGTTACAACTCTAGTTTTTGTAAATTGTTTATTTCAAATATGCTTTTGCAACCGAAAAGGTTTATTAAAGATAATTATGTTTTCACGTAGACAGAATTGCTTTAGTTGTATTGGGTTTTAACAAAGAGGCTGTGATTCTCAAACAAGTTGTTAACAATTGCAAAGATGGTTTTGAAAAACACTTCCATGTGGCACACCAGATTCGGGCCTAACTTCTAGGCCGAGTTTGGGGTGTTACATTTTATAGTATCAAAGCCCAGTTTGAAAACTCGGCTGTGGTTTGGGTTCATAAACGTTTCCGAAATTGTTTTGAATTTTAAATTATAATACACGTTTGAAAGGAAGTATGGCACCACGGCTATCCGGCACCAAGTCAAGTAAGTATTTGTTTTCGTTTTATGATTATTGTGATATGACTATAGGAACACTCTAGAACTTTTAGTTTTAGATATTGAAACTATAGAGATTGAGACTTTAGGATGCGTTTTATAAAACAACTTCTACTCTTATACTCCATAAAATATTGTTTAATAAACACCTTGAAATAGCATAATGATTCATAAAACTCTTAATCGATTATATCGACTTAGTGAACATGAGCGCTAGAAGACGCGGACGTGATGAGCGTGGACGTGGTAGAGACCGAGGTGCTAGGGCTAGATCTTTGGCACCAAGGCATGTGCCCGAAAGGGAGACGTTGGCATCGCCAAATGGTCGAGACGGATCTCGTGTCCGATTTAAGGTTGATGAGCTGACTCAGATAGTTAAGAAAGTATTGGAGGAGGTTAAAGGAATCAGTGAGGCACTTTGAGTTGAGTGCGTGGATTATAAGAAGAAAAGAGATCGTGGTTCTTTAGGGTCACAGTCTCGTTCTGTGAAGCGTGTCAAGGCACGTCCAAACTTTCCGACTTGCGATTATTGCAGAAGGCGTCATCCGGGAGAATGCTGGAGGAGGTTAGGAGCATGCTGGAGATGCGAGTCTAAGGAGCATAAGGCTCAGGATTGTTACATCACCATCAAGTCGGTTGTGGTTGGAAGTGATGATAGAATGTAAGAAAATTTTGGTATAAGTGGTATATAACGGTTTGCTACCGTGGTTAGATGTTTGGTTGTGTAAAAGGATTTAAGATTAAGTTAAAAGTACATTGTGGTTTTTAAGAGCGAGAGTGCAAATAAAGCTTAGTGATGTGATTTGAGCGTCGTTTAGTAGTTGATTGGAAATTTCGAGGACGAAATTTCTTTAAGGAGGGTAGAATTGTAACATCCTAAAATTGGGCCTAGTAGGATTGGGCCCAATGGCGTGAGGAATGTTTAAAATTTTGAGAACAAGAGAATGACAATATTGCAAATTGGACTTATTAGTTAAGTGAATTTGGAAGGTTACGAGGCTTCTATGAAGTTCGGGTTCGAGTTGGGCCTTAGTAAAATTTTGTGATTTAGCCTATTAAGGAGAGATAGTAAGTGGCTTCAAGGCTTATGGAATTAGATGAGTAATTTGTTAGCATAAAGGAGCTTATGGTAAAGAGGTTATGGCATTAAGTGATGTACCTTGAGGGAAGAGGTTCAAATCCCATTGTTTGCAAATTTGATTATTATTTTTGCTTTCCTTCCTTATGTGTCGGCCAAGAAGTATTTTTGGTAAGTGTGGACTTTATTATTTTCATAAGGCGGCTAAAAGAATATGGCAAGGTTAAAGTTTGGGAAAGGAATCAAGAGGAATAGGAAAGAAAGGGGGACAAGAGGCTAATATCGGGGGAGGTGTTTTGGAAAGTATGAGTGGCCAAATCTTATCCTAAGGGGGGATGCATGTGGATGGTTTTTTGGAGTAATTAGGTGGCTGAAATTTTATTTGGCATTTGGTAAAGTCTTAGCTTTGTTTTGGCCAAAAATCCTTTTGACAACTTTGTGCCATTTCTCTCAATTTTGCAACCCTCCTTGCCAAATCATAGTAGCACAATAGTGCATTGTTTTTCCTCTCAAATTCTTTTCTTTTCCTTTGCTTTGTGCCGAAATTACAAGCCTTGGTGACCATAGTTTCTTCTTTCTTTTTACTTTGGTCAATTCCCTAGCACAATTGTGCATTTTCTTGCTCTTTTGTTTGATCAAGAATTTCATCTATTGTTTATTCCCTTTGATTTCGAAATTACAAGGCACTCTTCTTCCATCCAATCTCTTCTTAATCAAATCGGTAAGTAATCGTATTTTCCTCTTTTCATTTCATTTTCTTTTCTTCCAAGCCGATATGGGTGAAGGGGTGTATTGTGGTGATTCCTCCTCGTCGAATAAGTTGTGGCTAACATTGTTTTGTGTTAATCACTTTTAAGGACTCAAGTACTTTATCGGAGGGCCAATCGAACACCTATCCTCGTAATAAGAGACTCGGATTGTTGGTAAGTGATAGATTGTTAATCAATCAAAATAATTGGTTGAAGTGGTAAATTCAGTTTTGGGATTAATTGTTGATCGATTGTATCTTTAGGTGTCATGGAGAATTTCGTGTTACGGATTCGAATAAGGTGTGTAATCCCGTACCCTTCCGAATATATGTTTGAAATGGTGAGTAAGTCTCACATCTCTTTGAAAGTTTACATGAAATATTCTGTGATTCGGTAGAAATACTGAATAAAACCGATAACCGGCATTCGTGATCACCGAGAGTGCGTATATTCGTAGTGGTAATCGTATTTTGTAATAAAACAGTTTCAGTCAGAAACAGTGTCTTGTATTTGAAAAATCATGAAAAATTGGATAAAAGGAATTACAAAGTGAATAAGATATCAGATTAAAGCTTACTGTGTTAATTTTAATATGGAAGAAACGGAGAAGGAAAAGGAATATTAGATTCTGAGATATGTTAATTTTAGTGAGACTGGTTTTGAATGACTTTGGGGTATTCTGTTCTGTTTTTGAAAAATCATATAAAATTGTACAAAGTGAATTAAGAGTTATAATTGATATGTATGGATTCCTTAGTGAATCTATTTTCAAAAGAAATAAGTGGGAGTAGTAGATGAAAATCGTACAGTAAGATATTTGAGATTAAGTTAAGGGAGGTCAGAATCATTGGACAGTGAAACAAGGGAAATTTTAAGGAATAAACTGTACTAAATGGTTAAGGTAAAAATTCTGGAAAACTTATAGTAGAAATATATACGAGTCTAGTTTCATGAAAAATTTACGGATTTAGATTTCGAGTTTTCTAACTCGAGTTATGGCCAATTTAGTCAGTGTGATGCAGTTGGACAGTTTCGCTTTTATGCCCCAAATTAGTAATTAAGCTTAGGTCGTGAAATTACCATTGTACCCTTAGAGGGTAAATTCTTGAATTACCCTTTGTGGGTACGACATCGAATTATGAAAATGCCCTTACGGGTCAAGTTACGAAAATGCCCCTAATGGGCGAATTATGAAAATGTCCCTATGGACTAAATTACAAAAATACCCTTTACGGGTCAAATTGAAATATGTTGCTCTATGGGCCTCATGTGAATAATGGGCCAAATTTTCTAGATCGATTAATGGGCCAAATTTTGCTAGATCGTTAAATGGGCCAAAATTTTGCTAGATTGTTAAATGGGTAAAAACCCCGATAAATAGTTAAATGGGTAAATCTCGCTAGATCGTTCAATGGGCGAAAACCCCGAAAAATAGTTAAATGGGCGAAATCTCGCTAGATCAATAAATGGGTCAAATCTCGCTAGATCGTTAAACGGGCGAAAATATGCTAGATCGTTAATTGGGCCTAAGTTGCTAAAGTGCTAAATGGGCTAAATGTTATTTTGTGTTATGGGCCTTAATTAAAAACTTGAAATATTGATTCTCTTGTAAATTGGGCCTTTTGCTAAAATTATCATATGGATATAAATTGTTATGCATACATGTTTGCATGGGTTGGGAAAATGATGAAGAGAAGAAAGGCTGCTGCCAAAATCTAGTTCGGTGGCTCGCCACAAATAATCAAATGGCTTATTGCCTCTAGTTCGGTGGCTCGCCACAAATATAAAATGGCTTAATGCCTCACGATCGGTGTGTTGGCGGGTGGGTTGACTTGATCCCACAGTGTGATGGTTGGTACGGGGTGTGTAGCGGATGGAAATTAGGCTTGGTTTGGGAATTGCATATCACATGCATATTATATACATGTTATAATTGTAATTGGGCTTAGGCCCAAAATATTGCTATGTGTGTTCCACCCAGGTGGATGATGGTAAGGGATTATACATCGAGTTCTTGTAACTCACCCCCTTTCTCTTAACCCTCAGAGGTAATGCTCGTGAGGTGGACTTGGGCCATGGATGACTCGGTGGAGGCCATTCTTCTAAATAGTGTTTTGAATTTTAAATTTCTATTCCGTTATTTTATTATTTTGGTTTAAGTTGTAATAAGGCCTCTGAACTATTTTATTATTTGCTTTATGGTTGGTTTACTTATTATTTTGCTTAAATTGTTTTAAACGAGAATTTTTCTAAGAACGAAAATAAAAGTTTTTCCGAAATTGATTAATAAATGGATTTCAAGGTAAACTTTTACAAATATGATTTAACTCAAATTTTCTTTCAATTTATTAACGACATTTTCAAAAGTCACGGATTTAAAGTTTAATTCCTTGATTTGTGATTTATCAAATTACTTGTATTTTATCTACGTTTCCGAAATGTTTTCAAAAATGTTGTTACAACTCTAGTTTTTGTAAATTGTTTATTTCAAATATGCTTTTGCAACCGAAAAGGTTTATTAAAGATAATTATGTTTTCACGTGAGATGTAATTGCTTTAGTTGTATTGGGTTTTAACAAAGAGGTGTGATTCTCAAACAAGTTGTTAACAATTGCAAAGATGGTTTTGAAAAACACTTCCATGTGGCACGCCAGATTAGGGCCTAACTTCTAGGCCGGGTTTGGGGTGTTACATCATGGTTCTATTTGGATCTTTTCGTTGACCGGTTATTTTGCTTAACGAGATAGTGGTTGTGACTAATCGATTATATTTTTAGGGACTAAATCGCTTGATCTATCCCTCGTAATAAGAGACTCGGATTGTAGGTAAGTGATATAGATTGTTAATCAATCGCAATACTTGGATGAAGTTGTAAATTGAGTTTGAACTAATTGTTGACCGATTGTACTTTTAGGTGCTGCGAAGAGTATCGTGCTACGGATCCCGTAATAAGGTGTGTAATCCCGTACCTTCCGTATACATATCTGAAATGGTGTGTAATCTCACACTTCTCTGAAATTTTGTGTGAAATATTCTGTGACTCTGTTGAAATACCGAAGAAAACCAAAAATCGGCATCCGTAATCACTCGGGCGTGCGTATGATCGTAGTGATAATTATATTTTGTAATAAAACAGTTTCGGTTAGAAACAGTGACATGTTTTTGGAAAATCACAAAAAAATAGGAGAAAGGAAATTAGAAAGTGAATGAGATATCAAATAAAAGCTTACTGTGTCTATTTTGATAAGGAAGAAATGGAGAAGGAAAAGGAATTTTATATTCTGAGATATGTTAATTTTAGTGAGACTGGTTCTGAATGATTTCGTGGTTCCCTGATCTGTCTTGGAAAATTAATATAAAATTTTAGAAAGTGAATTATGGGATAAAATTTATATGCATGGATTCCTTAGTGAGCCTATTTTCAATATAAACAAGTGGGAGCAGTATATGAAAACCGTACAGTGAGATATTTGAAATTAAGAATGGAGAGGTCAGAATAGTTGGACAGTGAAACAAGGAAAACTTTAAGGAATAAACTGTAATAAATGGTTAAGCTAAAAAATTCTGAAAAATTTTTAGTAAGAAGATATATGAGTCTAGTTTCAAAGAAAATTTACGGATTTAGATTTCAAGTTTCCTAACTCAAGTTATAGTCAATTTAGTCAGTATGATGCAGATGGACAGTTTAAATTTTTATGCCCAAATTAGTAGTTAAGTCTAGATTGCAAAATTACCAAATTACCCTTAGTTGGTAATATTACCAATTTATGAAAATGCTCCTATGGGCCAAATTACCAAAATACCCTTAGTGGGTAAGATTACTGAATTATCGAAATGCCCCTAAAGGGCTGAAATATGATATTGCTTAATGGACTGAATTGACATATTGCCTTATGGGCCGATTGGACATATTGATTAATGGGCCGATCTGATATTTTGCTATATGGGCCAATTTGATATGTGACTAAATGGGCCGAATTGATATGTGATTAATGGGCCGAATTGATATATGATTAAATGGGCCGAATGGATATGTGATAAAATAGGCCAATTTTGCAAAGTGTTATTGGGCCAATTTGTTTGTCATAAATTTCTAAATTTTTAATTATTGTTATTATATTTGTAAGTATCATGATTTGATATGTATGATGCATATACATGAATTGCATGGGATGGGATAATGATGAAGAGAAGTTTTGGTAGCTTTGCTACATAATTTTGGTGGCTCTGCCACATATTTGGTGGCTCTGCCACATATTTAGTGACTCTGTCACAATCTTTCTGGTGGCTCGTCCAAAAATAATCTGTTATAAATGGCTTAATGCCTACATTTGGTGTGTTGGCGGGGTGGGTGACTAAAGCTCCCCACAGGTTTGTTGGTTGGTACGGGTGGTGTGTAGTGGATGGAAAACTAGGTTTGGTTTGGGAATTGCATATTCATGTTATATTCATTACATTATTATTATTGTATGTGGGCTTAGGCCCAAATAATTGCTTAATGAGATTTTGGCCCAGTGAACAATGGTAAGGGGATTTCACACTGGGTTATTGTAACTCACCCCCCCTTCTTTCTTAACCCTGTAGGTAATGCTCCGTGAGGTGGACTTGGGCCATGGATGACTCAGTGGAGGCCATACTTCAGAAATGGTGTTATTAAATTTTAAATTTCTATTTTTGTTTATTTTATTATTTTGCTATATTGGTTTAAGTTGTAATAAGGCCTCTGGAGTATTTTGTTATTTGCTTTATGGTTGATATACTTATTATTTTGCTTAATTTGTTTTAAACGAGAATTTTTCTAAAAACTTAAATAAAGGTTTTCCAAAATTGATTAACAAATGAATTTCATAATAAACTTTATAAATATTTTAACACGGAAGTTATTTTCTCGAACTATCAAACAACATTTTCAAAAGTCACAGTTTTAAAGTTCACTAGCTTGATTGTTGACTCATCAATCAATCTCTCGAAAATACTTGTATTTTATCTACGTTTCCACAACGATTTCAAAATACTTCTGCAACTCTCTTTCTAAACATCAGTTATTTGTAAATCGTTTATTTCAAATACGTTTTTGCCACCAAAAAGGTTTTTCTTAAAAGATAATTACATTTTCAAGTTGTTAACATTTGCTTAAGTGTTTTGGGTTTTAACAAATAAGCCGAAATTTTCAAACGAGTTTTTTTTTTGTGACATGCCAGATTCGGACCTAACTTCTGGGCCGGGTTTGGGGTGTTACTGTGAAGGAGTAAGAGAATGGTCTTCTAAGAGAGACGAAATTGCACAAACTATGTGGACTGATTATATGGCTAGAAATATTAGGTAGGTTTAGGGCTTAGGGTTATTGCTTCTATGTTATGTATGTTTTAGTATTAAATTTTTTTTTTGTTAATGTTGGTTGGATAATGATATTGAAATTTTAGTTTATTGGACTCTGAAATTATTATGTCTTGAATTTGTTAGATATTGAATTTATTATGTTTTAAGCTTGTTGGTTATTGAAATGATTGATAATGACAATTATTTATGTAGAATGGGTAAGGGCAACAAAGAAGGGACCTCCAAGCAATTCAGGTGGACAAAACCAATGGAACATCTTTTTCTTGAAATTATAGTAGAGGAGGCCCAGAAAAGAAATAAACCTTCTAACACTTTCAAAGAAGTTTCTATTAATCGAGTTGTCGTAACTTTTTTTGAAAGATTTTGTAACACCCCAAACCCGGCCTAGAAGTTAGGCCCGAATTTGGCGTGTCACATTGGGGTGC
This sequence comes from Gossypium rotundifolium, assembly GCA_025506655.1. Classification (NCBI taxonomy): domain Eukaryota; kingdom Viridiplantae; phylum Streptophyta; class Magnoliopsida; order Malvales; family Malvaceae; genus Gossypium; species Gossypium rotundifolium. The sequence goes on along the minus strand of CP106731.1, from coordinate 117,453,268 downwards.
TTTTCGAGAAACCATAGTTCCATTTGAAAACCTTTCTTGATATTAAAAACTAAAGTCCCAGTTTGCATTTGTTTATTATTAATCGACATTTATTAAAAAGTTATTACCTAAAGAAAACTTTGTTTGTTGCGAAAACTTAATTAAAATGACTGACTTATGAAAACGTGATGTTTACGACCTATTCGCGATAGTGTAGTATTTTGAAAGCAGATATTGTTTTGGAAATCTATGATACAAAGTTTAGCAGATTTAAAACATAATAAACTAAAAATCCAAAACTAAAACTAGAATTTAAGAGAGGTCTTATTACAAAATATTAACCCAAGTTAAAAATAAGTAAAATACTAGAGTCCAAAACTGCTCGTAGTGTGGCCACCTCCGAGTCCTCTAGCACGTCGAACTACTTACTGAGGATTACCTGAGAAAAAATATTAAAAAGATGGTGTGAGTTTACGAAAACTCAGTGTGCATAACCCTCATCAATAAGAACATGAATCACAACAGTTTGGGCGAAGCCCATTTTAGTAATGAGTGGCAATTGGGCCATAGCCCATAAAAACCTCAGTTGGGCCTTAACCCATAAATGTCACAAATCATATTTATCTGGGCCTGAGCCCATCTCAAATAAAACCACATATGCTGAAACACCCCAAACCCGGCCCAAAAAGCCTGACCGGATTTGATATGTTCCTCGAGTAAAACTTTAGCAAATTCTCGCTTTGTTTAGGAAAAACTTGATGATTTTGAATAAAATAGATTAACTTAAAGATCGGGTTGAAATCAAATTATAAAGTAAATTTGTATCTTCTTAAAACATTATTTTTAAGAGAAATTAATAGGTTAAAAGAAAACCAAACTTAATGAAAAATTTATTTATTACTTAAAACATTTATTTATATATATATATATTATTGTCAAAAACATTTTAAAGTATTTATCGAAAACCATTTAGTTATTTAATTAATAATTGTCCATGGCAGAAAATAAATCCAAACACAAAAAATTAAAAACAGTTCATAGTGGCCTTATTACATAAAAATAGCAAAACCCATAATAAATTCTAAATAAGTTTAATAAGTCTAATTTGGAAAATCTCCAAAATACTTTGTTTGAGCATTGGCCACCACGTAGTCCTCGCTGACCCGATCCATCATGCTAAGAGTCATCCGAAAAATTATCACACAAAAGGGGTGAGTCATAAACTCAATGTGTAACATATACATTAAAAAGCCCATTATAAACACATATAGCCATAGGCCCATTTTTAGTCATATTTGGCCAAAAGCCCATTTTTGTAGAGATCAAATAATAATCATTTAAAATCACATGGATATATACATATAATGAAATGCAAACCGCCCACCTAAATATCCATCCGCTACACACCACCGTACCAACCAAACACACCGTGGGATTACTAAATCGACCCTCCATCCGCTACACACTATCGAAGGCGATTCTTGCGATCAACATGCACATCGCCTTAAAATTTTGTGGCAAAGCCACTGCACAAATGTGACCGAAGTCACCAGATTCAAAATATGTGACCGAAGTCACCGAATTCACATATGTGACCGAAGTCACCGGATTTAAATATGTGACCGAAGTCACAGGATTATGTGGTAAAACCACCAGAATACTTCCCCTTTATCAATTTTACCCATATGCCCATGCACATACATATTATTCAGTTTTCATGACATTTACCCCAAAATCATAACATAGTCAAATTTATTTCACATTTATGCATATAGCAAAATTAACGAAGTATTGGGGTAAACATACCTGAATATCGCATACCACTGAATGGTATCCACAATCATTATTAAACATATTGTCATATAAATCACATTATAGATCTATGAGATTTTATTGTAAGGTTACACACATTATGGTGTGAGAACGATACCTTCCCGCTCGTCAACACCTAGTTAATTATCACACTTGATTAGTATACACTATTACTAATAAAACTATACTATTGATGAGAGATCTACATCCTTACCCTCGGATTCTCGAACAACCGTTATTTGTGGTTTTTCTCCGCTAGATGGATCAAAACCCACTGATAACCCACCAATGAAAAGTGGTTCGGTTATGCGACGACTTCAAATAACCGATCTTCGTTAGCGGAGGGTCCACAACCGGTGGAAAATCTCTTATCGTCGATATGACCCTTCGTTTGAAGTTTGAGGGTACAATGATGCCTCCTCTCTTCCAAACACTCCGTCTTTGCTCTTTTGAACCTATCTTGTTAGTCTCAATTCACCCCTAAAATAAAGTTGATTAATAAACTATCTAAAAGAATTGAAATAACCAAAAGTGATATTCTTACCTTGGATGATTTCGAAAGGTTTCTCTTAAAACGTTGGTTTCCAAAAAGATTCTTAAAATCCCTTCCAAGGATTCGGCCTAGAAGAGAAAAGAAAAATAAGAGAACTATGTTGCTAAATCGGCTATAATAAAAGGAGATAATGAAAACAATTGACAAAAATCTTACTTGACCACTTGAAGATTCAGCCTTGAACAAAAAGAAGAGAAAAATATGGTGTTTTGGATATGGTGGTTTCGGGTTTCCAACAAAAGAAAAGAAAGATTAAGATGAAAATGAAAGATGATTTGGTTTGACAAAAGAGAAGAAAAGTATGTTGATTTTGGTTTTTGGTAGAAGGTAGTTTCGGTTGAGAGTGAAGAAGAAAGAAAAATGAAAAGAGAAAGAAAAGAAAAGGAAGAAAAGATGATGATAATGATGATTTCCAAAAGAAAAGAGATGAGTTTAGGGACTTATGTGCATTCGCCAAGAGGGAAAAAGTGAAGAAAATAGGTTTATGATCTTTGGTATTTTTGCAATGAGGAAAAGAAAAAGAAGAAATGTTTTCCAAACTTTTGATGCTTTTGACTATAGAGGACAAGAAGTTGAGAGAATAGGTACTTTAACCAAAATGGTCAAAATGAAAGCTAAAACAAAGCAAAACTTTTACCTAATGTCATTAACAAAATTGACTAGGAGGAGAGCTTTTGGAGAAATGAGAAAAGATGTACAAAATGCTAGAATTTTGGCCAACTATCACCCCTAATCCAAAGTCAAATTCGCCAACATGTATGCCAACATAATCCCCCTTTTTCCTCCACATTTCTTCCCCATTAATCCTATGTTTCCTAACACAATTAAGCCTTCTCCCTTAGCCCCTAAAGTCGACTAGGTTCATGGTCAAATAACCATGAAAAAGCTTCCAAAACATTGTCCTTTCTTCAAGCCTTTTGTCCTCCCTATCTTACCATATCATCATGATCCCATGCCATATCTTCTAGCTTGCCTTTTCTATATGGTCTACTAACCAAAAATAAAAAGATGCTCATCCAATCTAGAATAGTCTTGGCCGACACTATAGGAAAGAAACTAAAAAAAAAATTAAAATTCTTCCATTTGCTAGCTAGGGGATTCGAACCTCTCTCCTCATGCATTCACTCATGCACCATTACCACCTTGCCAAATTACTTATTATGCTTTAAACTTCTTGTCAATATTTCTTAAAGCCTATCTTCCTTAGCTCCATCTTAATTATTAAAAATTTAATATTTCACTAAGCATTCACTTACATAATGAAGTTCAAAAATAAACTTCCAAAACACACTCAATCATATTTAGGCATGCAACAACATTCAATTAAGTAGAGATGCATAACCCCTAATTATCAGGATGTTACAGTTCTACCCCCTTAAAAATAATTTCGTCCTCGAAATTACCTGGCTAGAACAAGTGAGGGTATTGCTGTCGCATCGCTTTCTCCGGTTCCCACGTAGCTTCTTCTGATCCATGATTACGCCATAATACTTTGACGAGAGGAACCGATTTTCTCCATAAAACCTTTACATCTCGTTCCAGAATTTGAATTGGCTCCTCTTCATATGACAAATCTGGTCTCAAATCCACCTCCTCAACTGGCATGTAACACCCCCAAACCCGGCCCACAAGCCCTGACCGGATCTGGTATGTCACTGCGGAAAAACGGTTGGAAAATCTTTGTCTTTAGTATAAACTTAAAAATTTTGTTAACTTTTTGGAAAATGTGTCCATTAAAAATTATTTAGTAATATAAGCCCGTTATAAAATATGTGAATTAAAACTTTATTATGCTTTATTATAATATAAACTATTTGGAAAAAAAAAGATATATCTAAATATAATATAAACTTCAATAATCATAAATAGAACACTTTAAATAAAAGCGGCCCTTATTACAACCCATATTAAAACAAAACACTTAGTATTAAAATTACTTAAAAATAATTAAATTAATCTCCTTCTGCATGGGCCACCTTGCATCCTCTCCGACCCGGTCCGATCAACAAGTCACCTGCGATGTTGGAGAAATAATTGGGTGAGTCACACGGACTCAGTGTGTAATTAAAACCACTGATATCCACCCACATGTTAGCCACAAATCAACCCAAATCATCAAATGCAATATGTAAATATAATCATTTAGACATTACCACAATCTGGGCTTGGCCCACATTTAATCCACATTCAAGTACTGGGCTAGGCCCTTTTCTCATTAATCCACTGATTACTGGGCTTGGCCCATTTCCACGTACGTTCTCAAAACATACCAATCCACATGTCATATTGGGCTTGGCCCATTTCCATATCAACTTATAACAAAACCATGCAATCATGATACCCAACCCAATCCTAAGGTCCATCCGCTACACACCCCTTAACGACCTACCACACACCGGGGACTATCGAGTCACCCTCCTTTTATCTCCAAAAGGCAACCAATGCCACCACGATGTAGCGTATAGCTAACATCATACCACGATGGAGCACACAAGAATCCATCAAGCCACGATATGGCATAAAGCCGATATCAATCAAGGTAACCACGCGAACTAAATCGCAAAGATCCACAACGCGACCTCGATCGGCGCCAATCCACGATGTAGCACAAAGTCGACATCAACCACATACTCAAGTACACGTGCCTTCTTTCAAAAACCCACCCATGCACATGTAACATAATATAATGACATAATGAATAAAGCATGTACATGATATTCAGGCATACATTCATATTCATAGACATACTCACATACACGTATTAATAACCACATCTCAACAGATTTGATACTAACCTGTTTATCGACATACCCTTTTAGGGTATCCATTACACATATGGCACTGCATTCATTAGTAAACATATAGCACAACAGAGATCGTACAAATCCCGAAAACAATGGTCTAACTACACACCTTATAACCTGAAGCTCTAAACCCTCGATCCGGCGCTATCGTTTAGCGAGACTACTGTTGTTTGCTTATCGTTTTACGTTATGCGCCCACACCTGGTGGCCAATCTCGTCTGACAAAAATCGATCTCTTTTGAACTTGGGATGGGAGCTTTCCTTTCCCCTCTTGGTCGGCACTTGCATCCATCGACACTTAATCGAGAATCACACCATTAACCAACAAGTCATAATCCACTATTATTGAATTTAGATCACCTAATAACATCCTTACCAAATCTCGAGATCCCAAGCGCTACTTAATGCTTCCACAAACGCCGACTAAACCACTCCAAAGAAAGTCTCCTCGCTAGGCTCTTCTCCCCTACAATCGGCCTTAGCATCAAATACTTAACAACCTTAGTCTTAATCGAATACCAAATACATAACTTACCAAGATAAACCCTTACCACTACTTACCAAGTCGATTGCTAATGGCGAGGCTTGGTGAATACCTCAAAATCCTAGAGTACCTTCAACAACGATTGCAACGAAAACCGAAGAGATCTATGCTAATATTCGCCAAGGTGCTACCAAATTGAAGAAAGGAAATTCGGCACAAAGGTGGGGAGTAGATTCGCTAACAATGAAAGAAAATCAATGGAAAGGAGATAAGAGTTTGACCAAAAGGTTTTAAGAAGAGAGAGAAAGGTATGGGGTGGACTTTCGGTTTAACATAAAATGGAAGCAAAGAAAGATGAAAGGGTGAGTGATTAGGCTAAGGACCCAAAAGAAGAAAGAGTGAGATGCAATGGAGGTTTGGCTCGGTGAAATATGAAGAATAAAAGGAGAATTTGACTAAGTCTTGAAGTTAGGCCAAAAGAAATGGTGGAACAAATTCGGCAAGACCAAATGGAACCAAAAGGGTGGCCAAAGGTGAGCTCTCTCCCTATTTATAGAATTCGGCACCCCCTCCCCTTGAAGACTCCAACATACGGCCAACTCCTAAAATCCCTCCTAGCCATTAATTCAAACACATTTGAATTAATCTAAACTTTTAACTTACTCCTAGCCACCCATTTAAAAATCAATTCAAAATGAAAAAAATAAAATATAAATGTCCCAACTTTTATCCATTACCGCCCCTTCAATCTAAAATACAAGATAAAAAATAGGCTAATCTTAATCCATTATCCCACCGAATTTGAAAAAAACAAAAATACAACACTCATCCTTATCACTCCTTCCAACCGAATCCAAAAATGCTTAAACTACCAGCTGCTGTCCAACAAGAATCACACTTCAAATGCAACACCCATGTACCGTCCCACACCTTCCAACTTCTTTGCAACAAAAAACAAATCCACCCTCATTTTGTGATTCGAACACGGGACTGGGAAAGCCAAGACCAACTAGCGCCCGAGCCATTCGCCACTTTGATTTTATGCTATAAGGCCCCAACATTTATTCTTAACCCTTCCTAGCCCAAATTTATAACCGCATAAAATAAAATCACGCCAAAATCTTGCTCCAGCCCTCAAAACCCATGACCTCCTTCCCTCCAAATAGCCTAAGTAGCGCCTAAGAGCCACTCGCTAATTGGACTTTCATGTCCATCAACTTGGACATTTATTTTTAAAGCCTACTTAGCCCAGTCCTTGACGCAAAAATAAAACAAAGTTGTTGCCCAATGACTCGAACCCTTGCTCCTCGGCGCCACCTTCCAAAGCCCCCAAAAAAGATAACCACTTTGCCAATACCTTTCATGTGCCTTAACCTTCCAAATAAACTTCTTAAGCCTCTAAAGCCCAGCTCCATTTTCTTAACCCTAAAATTAAAACTTTTCCTAGCCTTCCCTTTTACCCGAGCATTCTTAAAACCCCTAAAACACCTCCGAACACAGAAAAACCTACCAACACCGAATTATACTTAAATTACCTAGCCCTAAACCAGGTGTTACAATTCTACCTCCTTAAAATAATTTCGTCCTCGAAATTACTTATTACCGAATAATCATAACTCGCTATTCTACTTCTCATCAAGACTCGATCTTAGTCTATCATACTCCCCGACCACGTCTTTAAGTTCTCTCTCAAGATCCAGATCGCACAAGAAAGAGCTAACTTACAAACAAGGAAAGCAATTAAAGAATATTCCAAAACAAAGGAGCTTACCCGATATCACATCTTGGTTGACTCGACTACAACCATTCCTTCCATGACTTGAACCACGACCCTCGTCGCCGAGGACAATTCTTAACGGATGTGCCTTAGATCCACACCGAAAGCATTCTTTACTATTTCCCCAACACTCTCCTAAATGGGTTCTCCACACTTAACACATGAATGATTCCGATCAGCTGGTACAAGTGCACGTACAAGGTTCTCGGTCCTTGGTCTTTTCTGGACATTACCCAACGATACTGATGGTCCAACATTCCTCTTATTCTCGTTCCTATTCTTCTCTCGGTTCTCCCTGATAGTCTTCTTAACCTCTTGACAATCCGAAGCTTTCTCCACTAAAGTGACAAAGTCTCTCTGCATGAGCGATCAACTCCGCAACTCATCTCGTAGCCCATCTTGAATCGAACACTTCTTTCGTAATCGGTAGCCACGATTCCTTTGGCGTCTTGACTTAGTCGCACAAACTCACTTCATATTCCGCTACCGACTTATTCCTTGCACTAGATTTAGAAACGCTTTCTTTGCGAGTCCAAATAAGCGGCTCCTACATACTTCCTTCGAACTTGGCCTTAAAGAAATCCCAATCCAATCGATCCGCGGACACCTTGTTTGACGGTGAGCCACTAACGATAGGCTTCGTCGCGAAACAAGCAGCGCCCTTGACTTTTCTTCATTGGTGCAATCCAAATCGTCCATGATTCTTTCGATCGCTTCTAGCCAATACTCGCTACGTTAGGAGCTACTCCAAACACTCCTCTAAAGATCTCGGCTCTATTCGATCTAAGCCTTTTCGACATCTTGACTTCGAGTTCCATTTCCTTTACTAACTCCTCGCTACTCGTTCTAGCACTCGTAACATGGCCCGTGATATGCGTCATCTTCTCCGGTCGATATTGTTCCTCCATGACGCTTCTTTGGCGGACTTCATTTTCGACCCATGGCGGACCCTATCGGTTACGATCTCGCCATTCTACTTCTCTGCGTCCCTAGAGCTCATCTCTATCGTCTTGATTTATCGATTAAGAAGTTTTATGCATTAGTAATTGTTCCACTATTTAACCGCGAGCATATTTTATGAATGGAAGATTTTAAAAGTAGTTCTTTCGTTCACACAAGGTTCGATTCAAATTTACTACCCTAATTCAGATAATCACCTTCGTTCCTCGCTAGGGACACATTCATTCATCATCAAACACATTCATTCCTCAAAGAGAGGCACATTCGATGGTATCTACCACCCACATTCACTATTCGGACCCTACGCGCTTTCTACCCTGGGGTATTTCATCATTTTGTCCCACAGGACATTTTCGTAATAAACCAGGAAATTTTAAAACTTAATAAACCGAACATTTTGAAATTTCACATCGGAGGGTATTTCGAAAATTTGTCAATTTAGAATCTGGAAATTTTGGAAACCAGTGGGTATTTTAGTAATTTTGTCAACGGGGTAATTTTGTGAATTTCAAGAGTCGGGTATTATTTTGAAATACAAAATTTGAATACTTTTGCAAAGTGAGAGAATTTTATTAAAGTTGGGGTTAACTCGTAAATTTTGAAAGTCGGGGCATTTTAGTAATTTTCAACACAGGGTATTTTGTAAATTTTCCAAATTGGAGTATATTGATATTTTGGAAACTAGAGATTTTGGTATTTTGCAAAGTAAAAATCATTTTAACAAAAGTTGAGGGTAGTCTTGGTAATTTTACAATCTGAGGCATTTTGTAATTTTGCCTCTATGGGCATTTTGGTAATTTTGGTAAATCGAAAAAATGTTTTTTTTTCAAAAGCAGATTTAGGGTTTACAAACCAAAAGGGTAAATTTGAAAATTTTAAAACCAAAATTTTAAAAGCAAAGAAGGCTAATCCTTTTGGGTTTTAATAATTGGTTGACTTTGAACAAGTCCTCTTGGTTAAGGTGAACCAGTAGCTACGCACTGTAGGATTCAAGTGGAGAGGAGGTGAGTCACGTGATTGCTTAAATACCAAGCTCCCATGAATACCACTCCTAGACATGCGCTTTGAGTTGCCACACCTTAACACGACGACTTACTTCACATGTTTGTTTAGTAACCTTAAGTCTTATGCACATGTTTGAGTAGACTAGCCTTAGGGTTCAACTGATCCTAATTCACTAATCTACGAGCCCAACAAAGCCCATAACAGTTCATATAACAAATTACTTCCCAAGTCCAAGTACTTACAGGTGGGCTTGGGCCGAGGTACAGTGCCATGCCGAAAACCTGAAAAAACCCATATTTTGAAAAGCCCATTTGAAAATTTTTTGGGCCCAAAACCCTCAAAGAGAGTTTTGAACAGGGCTCGATACCAATCAGTAACACCCCCAAACCCGACCCACAAGCCCTGACCGGATCTGGTATGTCACTGCGGAAAAACGGTTGGAAAATCTTTGTCTTTAGTATAAACTTAAAAATTTTGTTAACTTTTTGGAAAATGTGTCCATTAAAAATTATTTAGTAATATAAGCCCGTTATAAAATATGTGAATTAAAACTTTATTATGCTTTATTATAATATAAACTATTTGGAAAAAAAAGATATATCTAAATATAATATAAACTTCAATAATCATAAATAAAACACTTTAAATAAAAGCGGCCTTATTACAACCCATATTAAAACAAAACACTTAGTATTAAAATTACTTAAAATAATTAAATTAATCTCCTTCGCATGGGCCACCTTGCATCCTCTCAAACCGGTCCGATCAACAAGTCACTGCGATGTTGGAGAAATAATTGGTGAGTCACACGGACTCAAAGGTGTAATTAAAACCATCGATATCCACCCACATGTTAGCCACAAATCAACCCAAATCATCAAATGCAATATGTAAATATAATCATTTAGACATTACCACAACTGGCTTGGCCCACATTTAATCCACATTCAAATCTTGGCTAGGCCCTTTTCTCATTAATTCATCGATTCTTTGGGCTTGGCCCATTTCCACGTCGTTCTCAAAACATACCAATCCACATGTCATATTGGGCTTGGCCCATTTCCATATCAACTTATAACAAAACCATGCAATCATGATACCCAACCCAATCCTAAGGTCCATCCGCTACACACCCCTTAACCAAACCTACCACACACCGGGGACTATCGAGTCACCCTCTCCTTTTATCTCCAAAAGGCAACCAATGCCACCACGATGTAGCATATAGCTAACATCATACCACGATGGAGCACACAACAATCCATCAAGCCACGATATGGCATAAAGCCGATATCAATCAAGGTAACCACGCGAACTAAATTGCAAAGATCCACAACGCGACCTCGATCAACGCCAATCCACGATGTAGCACAAAGTCGACATCAACCACGCACTCAAGTACACCCGCCTTCTTTCAAAACCCACCCATGCACATGTAACATAATATAATGACATAATGAATAAAGCATGTACATGATATTCGTGCATACATTCATATTCATAGACATACTCACATACACGTATTAATAACCACATCTCAACAGATTTGATACTAACTGTTTATCGACATACCCTTTTAGGGTATCCATTACACATATGGCAATCGCATTCATTAGTAAACATATAGCACAAATGAGATCGTACAAATCCCAAAAACAATGGTCTAACTACACACCTTATAACACTCAAGCTCTAAACCCTCGATCCCGACGCTATCGCTTAGCGAGACTACTGTTGTTTGCTTATCGTTTTTCTATTGTACGCCCACACCCGGTGGCCAATCTCGCATGCAGTAAATCGATCTCTTTTGAACTTCGGATGGGAGCTTTCCTTTCCCCTCTTGGTAGCACTTGCATCCATCGACACTTAATCGAATCACACCATTAATCAACAAGTCATAATCCACTATTATTGAATTCGGATCACCTAATAACATCCTTACCAAATATCGAGATCCCAAGCGCTACTTAATGCTTTCACAAACGACTAAACCACTCCAAAGAAAGTCTCCCGCACTAGGCTCTTCTCCCTACAATCGGCCTTAGCATCAAATACTTAACAACCTTAGTCTTAATCGAATACCAAATACATAACTTACCAAGATAAACCCTTACCACTACTTACCAAGTCGATCGCTAGCAACCGAGGCTTGGTGAATACCTCAAAATCCTAGAGTACCTTCAACAACGATTGCAACGAAAACCCAAGAGATCTATGCTAATATTCGCCAAGGTGCTACCAAATTGAAGAAAGGAAATTCGGCACAAAGGTGGGGAGTAGATTCGCTAACAATGAAAGAAAATCAATGGAAAGGAGATAAGAGTTTGACCAAAAGGTTTTAAGAAGAGGAGAGAAAGGTATGGGGTAGACTTTCGGTTTAACATAAAATGGAAGCAAAGAAAGATGAAAGGGTGAGTGATTAGGCTAAGGACCCAAAAGAAGAAAGAGTGAGATGCAATGGAGGTTTCACTGTGAAATATGAAGAATAAAAGGAGAATTTGACTAAGTCTTGAAGTTAGGCCAAAAGAAATGGTGGAACAAATTCGCAAGACCAAATAGAACCAAAAGGGTGGCCAAAGGTGAGCTCTCTCCCTATTTATAGAATTCGGCACCCCCTTCCCTTGAAGACTCCAACATACGGCCAACTCCTAAAATCCCTCCTAGCCATTAATTCAAACACATTTGAATTAATCTAAACTTTTAACTTACTCCTAGCCACCCATTTAAAAATCAATTCAAAATGAAAAAAATAAAATATAAATGTCCCACCTTTTATCCATTACCGCCTTCAATCTAAAATACAAGATAAAAAATAGGCTAATCTTAATCCATTATCCCACCGAATTTGAAAAAACAAAATACAACACTCATCCTTATCACTCCTTCCAAAGAATCCAAAATGCTTAAACTACCAATGCTGTCCAACAAGAATCACACTTCAAATGCAACACCCATGTGCCGCCCCACACCTTCCAACTCTTTGCAACAAAAAAACAAATCCACCTCAATTTGAGATTCGAACACGGGACACAGGGGGAAAGCCAGCGACCAACTAGCGCCTGAGCCATTCGCCACTTTGATTTTTATGCTATAAGGCCCCAACATTTATTCTTAACCCTTCCTAGCCCAAATTTCATAACCGATAAAATAAAATCACGCCCAAAATCTTGCTCCAGGGCCCTCGAAACCATGACCTCCTTCCCTCCAAATACTAAGTAGCGCCTAAGAGCCACTCGCTAATTGACTTTCATGTCCATCAACTTGGACATTTATTTTTAAAGCCTACTTAGCCCAGTCCCTTGACGCAAAAATAAAACAAAGTTGTTTCAAATGACTAACCCTTGCTCCTCAGCGCCACCTTCCAAAGCCCCAAGCAACAAGATAACCACTTTTCCAATACCTTTCATGTGCCTTAACCTTCCAAATAAACTTCTTAAGCCCTCTAAAGCCCAGCTCCATTTTCTTAACCCTAAAATTAAAACTTTTCCTAGCCTTCCCCTTTTACCCGAGCATTCTTAAAACCCCTAAAACACCTCCGAACACACCCAAAAACCTACCAACACCTGAATTATACTTAAATTACCTAGCCCCTAAACCAGGGTGTTACATGGCACTACATGAGATGGATCCGACCGGTAACGGCATAACATTGAAACATGGAACACATCGTGCATTTGCTTTAACTCCGAAGGCAAATCTAATTGATATGCTACAGTCCGACTCGCTTAAAACCCGATAAGGTCCAATGAACTGGACTTAACTTCCCTTTGCGACCAAATCTCATCACCTTTTTCCAAGGTGAAACCTTCAGAATACTTGATCCCCACAAGAAACTCTATTTCTTTCCGCTTAAGATCCGCGTACGACTTTTGTCTATCAGATGCTTCCTTTAATTGAGCCCAAATTACCTTAACCTTTTCTTCAGATTCAGCCACTATTTCTGGACCCAAAATCGACGTCCCCTAATTTCGCCCAACACGTAGGAGTGCGACACTTCCGTCCATATAGTGCTTCATATGGTGCCATCGAATCTTGGCTTGGTAACTATTGTTGTACGCAAATTCCGCTTAACGGTAAGAACTCTTCCCAACTTCCTCCAAATCCATCACACATCCCCAACATATCTTCTAAGATTTGGATTACTCGCTCGGGTATGCATCGATGTGGATGAAATGTTGTCTCGAAATCCAACTGGAGCCCAAAGCCCGATGCAATGCTTTCCAAAATCGAGACGTAAACCTCGGATCTCTATCGAAATAATCGCACCAAAGACTCCATGCAATCTCACAATCTCAAACCACATATAACTTCGCCAATTTCGCAAAGAGTAATCAACCCGAATCGGGATAAAATGTGCGATTTCATCAATCGGTCCACTATCACCCATACCTAGTCTTTCTTAGTAGGCGTAAGGGAAGCCCACTAACAAAGTCCATGGTGATTCTCTCCCACTTCCATCGGAATCTTTATCGGTGAAGCAATCCCGAAGGTACTTGATGTTCACCTTGACTTGTCGACACGTTATGCACTTTCCTACAAAATCCGTAACTTCCCGCTTAAGACCAGGCCACCAAAACTGATCTCGCAAATCTCGATATAACTTACTTCCTCCAGGATGCATAGCATAAGGGCTACTATGCGACTCCTGAAGAATCTTTTGCCTCAACTCCTGATCCCTTGGCATACAAACTTTACCTTTGAAACACAATACCCCATCACTGTTAATACCATAATCTTCCAATTCCCCACTCTGCACCTGCCGAAGCTTTACACTCAGATCTTCGTCAACTAACTGCCTCTCTTTCACTTGACTCAATCATGCTGGCTTAACTTGTAATTCTGCCAACAAGCTTCCGTCATCGTAAAGACTAAGATGTGCAAACATTGCCCTTAAATCTGACACCACTTTCCGACTTAGAGCGTCTGCCACCACATTCGCCTTACCGGGTGATACTCAATAGAACAGTCGTAGTCTTTCAACAACTCTATCCACCTTCGCTGCCTCAAATTCAGTTCTTTCTGAGTCAGTAGATATTTCAGACTCTTGTGGTCCGTGTATATCACTGACTTTTCCCCGTATAAATAATGTCTCCAAACTTTAAGAGCAAAGACTACACTGCCAACTCTAAATCATGCGTCGGGTAATTAACCTCGTGTGGTCTCAACTGCCGAGACGACACGCAACTACCTTCCGCCTTGCATCGTAACACATCCTAATCCCGCATGAGAAGCATCACAATACACGCATTTAAATCCTTTCCGCCTCAGTGAATCAAAATCGAGCTTCATTAAAACCTCTTGAGCTTCTCAAAGCTCTCTTCGCTTATCAGCCCACACGAAAGGTACTTCCTTTCTCAACAATTTCGTTAAAGGTGCAGCTATCGAAGAAAATCCTTCAACAAATATTCTGTAATAACCTACTAATCCCAAGAAACTGCGAACCTCAGTTACGGACTTAGGTGGTTTCCAATCTAGCACAGCCTCAATCTTCCGAGGATCCACCCTTATCCCTTCTGCCGACACTACATGGCCTAAAAACGTGACTTCCTTCAGCCAAAATTCACACTTGCTGAATTTGGCATATAGCTTCTTCTCCCTTAAAACTTGCAACACAATTCAGAGATGCTTATCATGTTCCATTTCGAACTTAGAATACACCAGGATATCGTCTATGAACACCACGATGAACTGATCCAAGTAGGGTTGGAAAATCTGATTCATCATATCCATGAACGCAGCTGGGGCGTTCGTCAATCTGAATGGCATTACTAGAAATTCATAATGCCCATATCTAGTTCGAAAAGCCGTCTTATGGATATCTGCTTCTTTCACCTTAAGTCGATGATACCCGACCTTAGATCAATCTTTGAGAATACCGCAGACTCCTTTAAGTCGATCGAACAAGTCGTCGATCCTTGGCAAAGGATACTTGTTCTTGATGGTCACTTATTCAACCGCCAAGCAATCTATACACATCCTCATCGATCCGTCCTTCTTCTTCACGAATAGGGTGGGGCTCCCATGGAGACACACTAGGTCGGATAAATCCACGATCAAGCAACTCCTGGATCTGAGCCTTAAGCTCAACTAACTCCTTCGGTGCCATTCTATATGGAGCAATAGAAACTGGCGCCGTACCAGGCAATAAGTCAATCCCGAATTCTACCTCTCGGTCTGGAGGCAATCCTCGCAGTTCTTCCGAAAAAATATCTACAAATTCACTCACAGTCCTGACTTCTTCAACAGTTGCCTCCTTAGCCTCCAAGGCACTCACCAATATCAGAAAGGCTACACATCCCTTTCTAACCATCTTTTCTGCCTTAAGAGCGGATACTACATTTGATAAGTAGTTCCGTCTCTCGCCCATCACTATAACTTCTTTGTCATCAAAAGTTCTTAGGACATCCGCTTAGCAAAGACAATCCACATTTGCACGATACTTCACTAGCCAATCCATGCCTAAGATCAGGTCGAACTCTCCAAATGGTAACTCCATTAAATCAGCCAAAAACTGCGTCCCTTGAACTTCTAAAGGCACTTCCTTAAAAAGTTTGTCTATTACTACTGTCTGTCCTAAAGGACTAAGTACAGTCATCTTCCTAGGTACAGTCTCAGAAGTCACATGCAAAGTTCCAGATACTTCACTAGCGATATAAGAGTGAGTTGACCCTATATCTATCAAAGCAATAAAGGGCAACCTGAAATCGAAACGATACTGTGATAACATCAAAAGGCCACTATCTTCTCTGCGATTTAATCAGATATACCGGACTGGTCGTCTCGCCTCGAGCCACCATCGCCTCTACACAAGTCTCGCGACCTCTACGTAACCATTACCCTTCCATTCGGACCACGGCCCTTATCACCTTTGTTCACCTCTGCCGACTGATTAACACCACGACTTCTTTGGCGGTTCTTATCTGAATTCATCGGGCAATCCTTGATCATATGATCTTTAGATCCGCACTTGAAACATCCCTCGGTCTTTTTCCAACATTTTCCGGGTGCATCTTCCCACATTGAGCACAAGCACGATGTTGTCCACCCGTAGCAGTCTACTGACTTCGCGGCCCATCATTTCTTGGTTTCTTCTGAAAATTCCCGGATGACCCTGAAGACCCAAAGCTCCTCTTATTCTTATTCTGGCCTCTGTCCCGGTTCTGTCTTTCAGTCCGCTTAACTTTTTCAGCTATTCTTGCCCTTTCTACTAAAATTGCAAAGTCTCTTTCTCGGTGCGGAGTAATCATCACTCGCAGTTCATCTCTAAGTCCATCCTCAAATTTGACACACCGTTCATATTCAGTAGCTACTATCCCTCTGGCATATCGGCTAAGTCGCAAAAATTTCACTTCATATTCAGCTATCGACTTATTTCCTTGCACTAAATTCAGAAACGCCTTTCTCTGGGAGTCGATGTAACTAGCTCCAACGTATTTTCCTTCGAACTTAACTTTAAAATACCCCCAATCCACTCGATCCACAGGGGTACTCTCCTTGATAGTGAGCCACCACTGGTAGGCCTCATCACGGAGTAGTGAAACAAAGACGTTTCAACTTTTCTTCAAGGTCTGATCTAAATCGTCCATGATTCTCTCGATTGCCTCCAACCAAGATTCACTACATTTGGAGCTACTCCGGATACTCCCTAAAACCTCGGCTCCATTTGATCTTAGTCTCTCACCACGGACTTTCGAGACCCATTTCCAAAGATTAGCTTCGCTACTCATTCCAATACTCAAGCACGACCAGATATCTGCGTCACCTCCTCCATTTTGGTCTTGAAAATCCACCCCAACAACCGTGTATGAGCTTCATTTTGAACCTTGACCAGATCTAACTGGTTTCGACACGACCATTCTTCCTTTTCGCATCCACGACGACCACGCCCCTAGAACTCATGTCTACTACGTGTCTTATCTATTTTTACGAAAAAGTCTTATGTATTAGAGTCTTTTCACTTCTTATTAAAAGAAAGTTTTATGTAATGTATATTTATTCAGGTGGTTTTCCGTAGTAGCACACATACACCTAGGGTCCATGTCTCTAAAGTATAATTTCCTTAGGTTTATCACTTTAGAATATCATACACTCACATCACTTTATCAACAAAAAGTACTTACCTGATGGATCTGGGTCGAGAACTCGGGTGCCATGCTTCTATAAAACCATTCTAACTAAAGAAAATTTTTAAAAAGTCATTTGGGCTAAATTTTAAAAACGTTGTGGGCTTCAAAACCCAAGGCCGAGAGTTTAAAACTCGGCTCTGATACCAAGTTGAAACACCCCAAACCCGGCCCCAAAAGCCTGACCAGATTTGATATGTTCCTCGAGTAAAACTTTAGCAAATTCTCGCTTTGTTTAGGAAAAACTTGATGATTTTGAATAAAATAGATTAACTTAAAGATCGGGTTGAAATAAAATTGTAAAGTAAATTTGTATCTTCTTAAAACATTATTTTTAAGAGAAATTAATAGGTTAAAAGAAAACCAAACTTAATGAAAAATTTATTTATTACTTTAAAACATATATATATATTAGTGTCAAAAACATTTTAAAGTATTTATCGAAAACCGTTTAGTTATTTAATTAATAATTGTCCATGGCGTAAAATAAATCCAAACACAAAAAATTAAAAACAGTTCATAGTGGCCTTATTACATAAAAATAGCAAAACCCATAATAAATTCTAAATAAGTTTAATTAGTCTAATTTGGAAAATCTCCAAAATACTTTGTTTGAGCATTGGCCACCACGTAGTCCTCGCTGACCCGATCCATCGCGCTAAGAGTCATCTGAAAAATTATCCCACAAAAGGGGTGAGTCATAAACTCAATGTGTAACACATACATTAAAAAGCCCATTATAAACACATATAGCCATAGGCCCATTTTTAGTCATATTTGGCCAAAAGCCCATTTTTTGTAGCAGATCAAATAATAATCATTTAAAATCACATGGATATATACATATAATGAAATGCAAACCCGGCCCACCTAAATATCCATCCGCTACACACCACCCGTACCAACCAAACACACCGTGGGGATTAATAAATCGACCCTCCATCTGCTACACTCCATCGAAGGCAGTTGTTGCAGTCAACATGCACATCGCCCTTAAAATTTTGTGGCAAAGCCACCAGACAAATGTGACCGAAGTCACCAGATTCAAAATATGTGACCGAAGTCACCGAATTCACATATGTGACCGAAGTCACCGGATTTAAATATGTGATCGAAGTCACCGGATTATGTGGTAAAACCACCAGAATACTTCCCCTTTATCAATTTTACCCATATGCCCATGCACATACATATTATTCAGTTTTCATGACATTTACCCCAAAATCATAACATAGTCAAACTTATTTCACATTTATGCATATAGCAAAATTAACGAAGTATTGGGGTAAACATACCTGAATATCGCATACCACTGAATGGTATCCATAATCATTATTAAACATATTGTCATATAAATCACATTATAGATCTATGAGATTTTATTGTAAGGTTACACACCTTATGACTGTGAGAACGATACCTTCCCGCTCGTCAACACCTAGTTAATTATCACACTTGATTAGTATACACTATTACTAATAAAACTATACTATTGATGAGAGATCTACATCCTTACCCTCGATTCTCGAACAATCGTTATTTGTGGTTTTCTCCGCTAGATGGATCAAAACCCACTGATAACCCACCAACGAAAAGTGGTTCGGTTGTACGCACGACTTCAAATAACCGATCTTCGTTAGCAGAGGGTCCACAACCCGGTAGAAAATCTCTTATCGCCGATACAGCCCTTCGTTTGAAGTTTGAGGGTACAACCGTGCCTCCTCTCTTCCAAACACTCTGTACTGCTCTTTTTGAACCTATCTTGTTAGTCTCGAATTCACCCCTAAAATAAAGTTGATTAATAAACTATCTAAAAGAATTGATATAACCAAAAGTGATATTCTTACCTTGGATGATTTCGAAAGGTTTCTCTTAAAATGTTGGTTTCCAAAAAGATTCTTAAAATCCCTTCTAAGAATTGACCTAGAGAGAAAAGAAAAATAAGAGAACTATGTTTCTAAATCGGCTATAATAAAAGGAGATAATGAAAACAATTGACAAAAATCTTACTTGACCACTTGAAGATTCGGCCTTGAACAAAAAGAAGAGAAAAATATGGTGTTTTGGCTATGGTGGTTTGGGTTTCCAACAAAAGAAAAGAAAGATTAAGATGAAAATGAAAGATGATTTGGTTTGACAAAGAGAAGAAAAGTATGTTGATTTTGGTTTTTGGTAGAAGGTAGTTTTGGTTGAGAGTGAAGAAGAAAGAAAATGAAAAGAGAAAGAAAAGAAAAGGAAGAAAAGATGATGATAATGATGATTTCAAAAGAAAAGAGATGAGTTTAGGGACTTATGTGCATTCGCCAAGAGGGAAAAAGTGAAGAAAATAGGTTTATGATCTTTGGTATTTTAAGAATGAGGAAAAGAAAAAGAAGAAATGTTTTCCAAACTTTTTGATGCTTTTGACTATAGAGGACAAGAAGTTGAGAGAATAGGTACTTTAACCAAAATGGTCAAAATGAAAGCTAAAACAAAGCAAAACTTTTACCTAATGTCTTTAACAAAATTCGGCTAGGAGGAGAGCTTTTGGAGAAATGAGAAAAGATGTACAAAATGCTAGAATTTTGGCCAACTATCACCCCTAATCCAAAGTCAAATTCGCCAACATGTATGCCAACATAATCCCCTTTTCCTCCACATTTCTTCCCCATTAATCCTATGTTTCCTAACACAATTAAGCCTTCTCCCTTAGCCCCTATAGTCGATTAGGTTCATGGTCAAATGACCATGAAAAAGCTTCAAAACATTGTCCTTTCTTCAAGCCTTTTGTCCCCCCTATCTTACCATATCATCATGATCCCATGCCATATCTTCTAGCTTGCCTTTTCTATATGGTCTACTAACCAAAAATAAAAAGATGCTCATCCAATCTAGAATAGTCTTGGCCGACACTATAGGAAAGAAACTAAAAAAAAAAATTAAAATTTTCCATTTGCTAGCTAGGGGATTCGAACCTCTCTCCTTATGCATTCACTCATGCACCATTACCACCTTGCCAAATTACTTATTATGCTTTAAACTTCTTGTCAATATTTCTTAAAGCCTATCTTGCTTAGCTCCATCTTAATTATTAAAAATTTAATATTTCACTAAGCATTCACTTACATAATGAACTTTAAAAATAAACTTCCAAAACACACTCAATCATATTTAGGCATGCAACAACATTTAATTAAGTAGAGATACATAACCCCTAATTATCAGGATGTTACATATGCAATGCATTAATGCCCATGCCAACCCTGCACTCCGTCTCCTGTCCAACCCTGCACTCCTGTGGGGATTTAATCCATCCACCCATCCCTACACTCCTTATGTAGCAGGGTTGCGGCACTAACTTATCGGTGCTGACATAGGCGCTCGATGGCTAAAGTCTTGGTGGATCCACAATGTCAGCGACCATGCGATCCTATCTGCACTTCCCTTTGAATAATCCCAACCCCATGCAACATAATAACACATGAATGCAACATACAATAATAATCATATGATAACAATCATAAATCACATACAAGAATAATCATATAACATGTAGGGGCATTTTCGTTAGTTTTGCCCTCTAGGGGCATATCGGTCATTTTACCCATCGAGGGTATTTCCATATTTTGCCTACCAAGGGTATTTTCATAATTTACCTATCAAGGGTATTTTCGTAATTTACCTACCAAGGGTATTTTCATAATTTACCCACTATGGGTATTTTCAGTAATTTACCTATGAAGGGTATTTTCATAATTTACCTACCAAGAGTATTTTCATAATTTACCCACCAAGGGTATTTTCATAATTTTGCACCTGTAATGGCCTTTTTGAAGGCCCAAAGTTGCCCCAAGTGACTCGACTACCATTTTTGGTCTTTATCGGACTATTAGGCCTAAACTCAATTTCGGCCCATTCAGGCCCACGCGTTTGTGTGGCCCACCTAGCACAAATCTAGCCACGTATAAAAATTCACCTAGTCTAGTTCACTATATACTACACCATCATACATTTTATTCAATTGGGCCCACGGGCCCATTAGGCCCACTTCGGCCCATCATGGCCCAACAGCCTCAACCTATAAGAACACTACTGATGGCCTCCACTATCGTGTCGAAGCCCCCACATGTGCGCTCGCACGCCCATGTGGCTACTATTGTCGTGACTGGCACTTCGGCATTTGCCGCTCTACAACTAGAGTAGAGAGAGAGTTGCACACCTGATAAGAATTTTGAAGCTGCTAAACCGCGCTCCCAAAGCTCCTATGCCCAATGCCCACCAAGGTATCTTTTCTCTCCTCCTAGAATGCTCTTTATATAGCTAGCTTCTCACCTTCCTTCTTTATATCTTTCCGACGTGGGATCCTTCCGCCAGCAGAGTTTAAATCCAACTCAAACTCTTGCCGCCCCATCTTAGCAAAATAAATACTCCCTTCCTTCTCATGAGATTCAAACTCAGGCTCCCTTGTAACATAATCCACGCTGCTAGCCACTTTACCAACTAGCTCACTGTTTCTAAAATCATGCGCGACTAAATATAAGTCTGATGGCCAAATTCAAAAATCCATTTAAAAAGAAAACCAAAATGCAAGCACCAAGACTTGAACCTTAGACCTACTTCCTTTCTTGTGGCGTCACCCCCTTGCCTCTTATGTGGCGTCACTTTTCCACTACACCACACACTCCATTTGTCATTTTTCCCCACATTTTATTCTTAAAGCCTACCTACCAACTCCCAGGGTTTTTTTCACCTAAAACCAAAATTTTTCCTATGGCCTAACTTTAACCCGGGACTTCATAAAAGCCCCCTAACCTTCCAAAATCACTCACCTAATAGGTCCAACTTGCTTTAGCACCATTCTCTTGTTCTCAAAAATTTTAAACGCTACTACCCCCAAGGCCTATTGGGCCAGTCCTACTAGGCCCAGTTCCAGGATGTTACAAATCTACCCTCCTTAGAGAAATTTCATCTCCGAAATTTCCAACTATCTCATAGCCGCACAATACCGATATACCACTACTAACCTGCACACTCTAGTCCTAATTATCGAATTACAAATTTTATGAATTTAGCTCATAGTTCCGATAATTAAACAAATGTTTTATGGAAGTAGTAGTTAAGAGTTATTTTTGAAATTGCCAGCTTACTATAGTTTTTAGTCTCCTACGGGCCTCAGTATAGTCTATCATCTAAAGTAAGCCCAGTATCAACTTACAGCAATAACAGTTTAAAACAGATAAGAGAACTTACTTGGTCCGACACTGGAGACTCGGTGTGCCACACAAAAATCTTTCAAAACTACTTAAAAATCATTTGTAAACATCTTTAAAATAAACACTAAAACCCATCTCACAGCCCGAGTTTTGCAACCTAGGCTCTAATACCACTAAATGTAACACCCCAAACCCGGCCTAGAAGTTAGGCCCGAATCTGATGTGTCACATTGGGGTGCTTTTCGAGAAACCATGGTTCCATTTGAAAATCTTTCTTGATATTAAAAATTAAAGTCCCGGTTTGCGTTTGTTTATTATTAATCGACATTTATTAAAAAGTTATTACTAAAAAAACTTTGTTTGTTGCGAAAACTTAATTAAAATGACTGACTTATGAAAACGTGATGTTTACGACCTATTCGCGAAAGCGTAGTATTTTGAAAGTAGATATTGTTTTGGAAAACCGTGATACAAAGTTTAGCAGATTTAAAACATAATGAACTAAAAATCCAAAACTAAAACCAGAATTTAAGAGAGGCCTTATTACAAAATATTAACCCAAGTTAAAAATAAGTAAAATACTAGAGTCCAAAACTACTCGTAGTGTGGCCACCTCCGAGTCCTCTAGCACGTCGAACCGCTTACTGAGGATTACCTGAGAAAAAATTTAAAAAGAGGGTGTGAGTTTACGAAAACTCAGTGTGCATAACCCTCATCAATAAGAACATGAATCACAATAGTTTGGGCCGAAGCCCATTTCGATGTGGTGGCAATTGGACCTTAGCCCATAAAAGCCTTAGTTGGGCCTTAACCCATAAATGTCACAAATCATATTTATCGGGCTGAGCCCATCTCAAATAAAACTACATATGCAATGCATTAATGCCCATGTCAACCACGCACTCCATCTCTGTCCAACCACGCATACGTGGGGATTTAATCCACCACCCATCCTACACTCCTTATGTAGCACCGGTTGCTATGCACTAACTTATCGGTGTAGCATAGTCGCTTAGTGGCTAAAGCTTTTGGTGGATCCACGATCGTCAGCGACCATGCGATCCTATCTGCACTTCCCCTTTCGAATAATCCCATCCCCATGCAACATAATAACACATGAATGCAACATACAATAATAATCATACGATAACAATCATAAATCACATACAAGAATAATCATATAACATGTAGGGGCATTTTCGTCATTTTGCCCTCTAGGGGCATATCGGTCATTTTACCCATCGAGGGTATTCCATAATTTACCTACCAAGGGTATTTTCGTAATTTACCTACCAACGATATTTTTGTAATTTCCTTACCAAGGGTATTTTCATAATTTACCCACCAAAGGTATTTTCGTAATTTTGTACATGCAATGGCCTTTTTGAAGGCCCAAAGTTGCCTCAAGTGACTCGGCTACCATTTTCGGTCTTTACCGGACTATTGGGCCTAAACTCGATTTCAGCCCATTCGGGCCCACGCATTTGTGTTGCCTACCTAGCACAAATCTAGCCACGTATATAAAATTCACCTAGTCTAGTTCATTATGTACTACACCATCATACATTTTATTCAATTGGGCCCACAGGCCCATTGGGCCCACTTCGACCCATCTGGCCCAATAGCCTCAACCCATAAGAACACTACTGATGGCCTCAACTATCGCGTCGAAGCCCCTACACTTGTGCTCGTATGCCCATGTGGCTACTATTGCCGTGACCGGCACTTCGGCATTTGCCGCTCTATAACTAGAGTAGAGAGAGAGTTGCACACTTGATAGGAATTCTGAAGCTGCTAAACCGCGCTCCCAAAGCTCCTATGCCCAACGCCGACCAAGGTATCTTTTCTCTCCTCCTAGA
Source organism: Gossypium rotundifolium (assembly GCA_025506655.1). Lineage (NCBI taxonomy): Eukaryota > Viridiplantae > Streptophyta > Magnoliopsida > Malvales > Malvaceae > Gossypium > Gossypium rotundifolium. The sequence continues at coordinate 117,428,720 of CP106731.1, read as the reverse complement.
ATGCTCTTTATATAGCTATCTTCTCACCTTCCTTCTTTATATCTTTTCGATGTGGGATCTTTCCGCCAATAGAGTTTAAATCCAACTCAAACTCTTGCCGCCCCATCTTAGCAAAATAAATACTCCCTTGCTTCTCATGAGATTTGAACTCAGGCTCCCTTGTAACATAATCCATCGCTGCTAGCCACTTTACCAACTAGCTCATTGTTTCTAAAATCATGCGCAACTAAATATAAGTCCTATGACCAAATTCAAAAATCCATTAAAAAGAAAACCAAAATGCAAGCACCAAGACTTGAACCTTAGACCTACTTCCTTTCTTGTGCGTCACCCCTTGCCTCTTATGTGGCGTCACTTTTCCACTACACCACACACTCCATTTGTCATTTTTCCCACATTTTATCCTTAAAGCCTACCTACCAACTCCTGTGGTTTTTTCACCTAAAACCAAAATTTTTCCTATGGCCTAACTTTAACTTGGGACTTCATAAAAGCCCCCTAACCTTCCAAAATCACTCACCTAATAGGTCCAACTTACCTTAGTACCATTCTCTTATCCTCAAAAATTTTAAACGCTACTACCCCCAAGGCCCATTGGGCCCAGTCCTACTAGGCCCAGTTCCAGGATGTTACAGATTTCAAGTCCAATGTAATACGAAGCATGTGGAAAATCATTTGAGGAATGGGAAAAACCAGTGGCAGCTTATATGCACAATTTGGGCTAAAAGTGGTTTTGGATGGGATGATAACATTAAAATAATCATATGCGATAGACTGACATATGATGTAGTAGTGATGGTAATTTATGTATATATATATGTTAAGTATATTTCAATTGTTTTTTTACTTGTTATTCTAATTGTAACATCCCGAAATTGGGCCTAGTAGGATTGGGCCAATTGGACCTTGGGCTTTAGGAAAAATTAGAGTATTATCTTGTTATTTGTGTTGGCTCGGGTATGAATTTTTTTTTGTGTTTGGCATAGTCTTGTGAAGGCTTGATTTTATTTATGAAGCTAGAATAATTCTTAGTATTAAAAATTTAGTGAAGTGGATTAGGTGAACCTGACACTTAAGTTAATTTAAGTGTTATATTCTAGCACATAATTGTCCATGAATGTGGACGGTATGGGTGTCTAGGGGGGTTGGCCGAATGTTGATAGGATTTTGGGGGGGATTAGTTGGTCAATTCTTATCATTTTGTGCATCTTTTGCATTTTTCTTTTCCTCTCCAAAATCTTCCTCCTTAGCCGAATGTGTCTTGGACATTAGGTGCAATTTTGTTTTTGTTTTGGCTTTCATCCTTGAACCAAATCCTAATTGCTTTCTCTCTTTTCTTCTTTGAAACCAAAACCACACGTAGCACTTTGTGCTCTTTTCTTTTTTCGGCAAACAAGGTGTTTGGCCGAATCTCTTTCTCCCATCTCTTTTCTTTTCTTTTCATAATTGTTAAAAAAAAACCTACATCTTTTCTTTTACTTTCTTTTTGGCCGAATCTTCTTCCTTCCCTAATTCTCTTTTCTTTTCTTCCATTGTTTGCTCAAGCCGAATCCTCCTTCTCCTAATTTCCCTTTTCTTTTCCTTTCTTTTTCTTCACTCAAGCCGAAATTATTTGATAGTCTTCTATCCACCATAGCCAAATCTTCTTTCTCTCCTTTGGTGTTATCTTGGCCGAATAACAACAAGGGTAGGTCTTCATTTGGTTTCCTTCAATCGGTTTTGGAAGGGGGTAAGTGTTCATGGCCGTATTTCTTTAGTTTCTTTTCTCTTTTCTCTGTCATTTTTCTTGAGGGCAAAGGCCAAATTTTTGGCATTTGCTTACAAGGTTCTAATCATTCTTAGAAACCGATTTCTTCTAGGCTTTTCGGGACTTTGGAAGCAAACGATTTAATCCTATTTCTCTAGCAAACGAAGTTGGTAAGTCAAGTGGTAAGGATTTATGTTGGTTTATTATTCTTTAAGAGGATGTTAAGCCGAAGGCTATTGAGACTAAGGTTGGTTGTTGGCCGAATGGTCTATGGTATTAATCTTAGTGTTGGCCGAATGTAGGACAAGGAGATCTAGTGCGGTAGATTAGGTCTTCGGGATTTAGTGATTTCACTATTGTCAGGTGTGTACCTTACACACTTCATAACTCGGTAATATAAATATTTTAAATATTCTAATCATGTTATTAAAGCCGAAAACTATGAGATTCTCAATATGATACCGTATGGGTATAAGCAAGAAATCGGGTAAGTCCGTTTCGATATGACTTTTGCAATATGATGCATGATGATACGATTTATGATTTATTTCCTATGTGATTTCTAATAAAGCATAAAGGCATGATTTGTTTAAATGTTGCATTGATATGGGTGATATGAGAGGAGGGGGAAGGATTTGATATCCGTGTCTTTGGGACACCAGAGGTTTGGCACCTCCAGTGGTTTGGTACCACAGTTATTTCGTGTCTTTGGGACACTAGAGGTTTGGCACCTCATAGCGCCTCGTCCCAGTGGCTTAGCACCACAGTGGGTTGGCCCCACATTTGATATTACGGGATCGTCGCCAGTGATTTGGTATCACATGTGGGTTGGCCCCACAGATGGATTGTTCGTGACTTTGGGTCACCAGTGGTTTGACACCACATTATTGGATATCGTGACTTTGGGTCACCAGTGGTTTAGCACCACCGGTGGTTTGGTACCACAGGGTAGAAAAGGAGTTATGGATGGCTAGGTTGGGTGCATTATTTACATTACTTGGTTATGAATTGTGTAAGTATGTTGCATTAATCGGGAAAGGATTTATGCATCGAGTCTTGGTGACTCACCTTCTCCCTTATCTTTTCAGTGATTAGTAGATCGCGGATGAGGCCGGATGAACTAGAGGAGGCCATGCAATAAAATTCAGTTTACATGAACTTCGATTTGGGTGTTTTATTTAATTTTAATTTGGTTAACATCTTTATTTGGATTTGTAATAAGGCCTCTTTAATTATGTTTTTGGATTATTTATATGCTTTGGACTTGTTTTAAACATGGCTAAATAAATATCATGGTTGATTTAATAATTGAGCCCAAAGTTTTCTAAACTATAAAACGCAATGGTTTTCAAAATCTTACCATCGGGTAATATAAATCGTTTGATAGTAAAATTACAACTTAAGTGTTTTCGACAACTTAGATGATTTCCAAATTGAAGTTTCTACACACAAATGCAAACGGTTTTTAAAGTAATAATTCGAGTTTTTCTTAAAATGACATAAATGTTTTCTAACCTATGGATTGACAACTAAGTTTTAAAAGATTTATTTACAGAATTTCAAAGTAAATTATCAGTTTTTAACTTGTTATACTCCTGTTTTCTACAAATATAGAACAACAAATAGTTTATCACTAAAATTTAATCGATAACTCAATTTTCTTCAAAACGTTTTCCTCTGTGGCATGCCAGATTCGGTCGTGGCGTATTGACCAGGTTTGGGCTATTACACTGATTGTGTATAATATCCAACATGCACACAAGAAGTATGAACCATTTTTGAATAAAAGCATTAATCATTATGATGAAATGGCTTTGGTTGTTGGCAAAGATATGGCAACAGGGAGTTTTTCCAGAACATTTGCCGACATAGATTTGGATGATGGTAACCAAGATTCAGTTTTTATAGACTACGACAATGAAGAGACTGAGGAGGTAAGAACAAAAGTATCTTCATCTGGCACATCCAACCTTAAAAAAAAATCCTCAAGAAAGTGTCATTGATGAAAAAAATTAAATTTGTGGGTGAACAACTTGAAAAATTTGCTAATGCTTTGGAACAATTTACTGCGGATAAGACACCACATCTTTACGAAGAAGTGATGTCGATGGAGGACTTCCTGTGTACTGTGTTTCATTATCTAGTGAGTCATGAATTGAGGCCAAAGCTTTTTTAGTTAAAAGTAAGAAGTATAGAAAAATTTGGCTTCAAAAATTTTCTCAAGGTTAAAGATATTGATACTTTAATGTGATGTAATATTAGTTATGCACTTGGACAATGTTGTTGTTATCATGTCGTGTACTACTAATTATGCATTTGGATAATATTATTAATTTGTAGTATTAATTGTGGTTTGGAAGCTAATTTATAATTATTCAATCCTTTTTTTATTTTTTATAACACAATTAGAAATAATTTATTTGACTTTGGTTGTTTTAATTTATGAAAGTTAATATTCTAGCTTAATAATTGAATATTATTATATATTTAATTTGATTTATTTATTTATAAATAGATCATTGCAATATATGTAAAAACAATTTAAAATATAAATTTATTAATATATATATAATAAACTCAATTAAACAATGAAAATATAATACATTCTTAAAAATATATTTGTTTAATTTAAAACAACTTTTATGAAATATTTTCAGGAAATCTGTCAAACAACAGAAAATAGTTTACACAGATTCATTCAAACACTAGAAAAGTAAATAATTTCTAGAAAAGTAAATTATTTTCCAGAAAATATTTTACTGGCAAACAAACAGAGCTTGAGTTTAACTTCTCTGAATGACTCAATTAAAGAATTCTCGACATTTTCGAATTTCCAATTTTCGAAAATTTCTGGGGCATTACATTTCCATTTCTTTTCAATTTAATTCTTAGCACAATAAATACCCAATTGCTTAATAAAAATCCAAAATATAGAAATTCTTTTCTAAAAGAATTCAATTCTAGTATTAAATTTTCTTACATAATTAATTCTCGATAAACCTTACGGTGTTTTATCTGAATTTCACGAAATTTGACGTTAAAAATTTTGGGGTGTAACACCCCAAACCCGGCCCAAACGTTATGGCCGAATTTGACGGGTCACATTGAAGTGTTTTTCGAAAACCATGATTTTATTGAAAACCCTTCTTAATTAAAAGCTTGAGAAAATCCCAGTTACGTCAGTTTATTATTTTTTTCTGAGGTTTAAAAAAAATTATTACCATCAAACCTTGTTTGTTGCGGAAGCTTAATTTAAGAATAATTTAGTTACGAAAACGTGATGTTTAAAGATTAAGTTGTGAAAGTGTAATGTTTTGAAAAAAGTTTTGTTTAGGAAATTCTAGATCTATGTTTAACAGATAGGAAACGTAATAACTAAAAATCCAAAATTAAAACCAAAATTAAAAGCAGCCTTATTACAACGCAATAAGAAAGCGATATTAGTAAGGTAAAATAAAAACTAAAATTTAAAGCTGCTCGTAGTGTGGCCACCTCTGAGTTCTCCCGTACGTCGAACCGCTACTGGATTCCATGAAAAATTAAAAAGAGGGGGTGAGTTTACGAAAACTCAGTGTGTACAACCCTTATCGGTAAAAACATGCATCACAACAATCAAGGCCTAAGCCTATTACAATAATCAATGTGGGCCTAAGCCCAACACCGTCACGATGGCAATTGGGCCTTAGCCCATAATAGCCTCTGTTGGATCTTAAACCAATACAATAACAATGGCATTTTGGCCTTAGTCCATAATAGCCTCAGTTGGGCCTTAGCCCATCTCAATAACAGAACAAGTGTATGTAATGCATTAATGCCCATACCAACCCTGCACTCATGTGGGATTTAATCAACCCACCCATCCCTACACTCCTTATGTAGCACCGATTGCGGCACTAACCAATATTGCAGCAAAGCTGCCAATCACATAATCGGCTTAAAGCCATCGGTGGATCCACAGTTGTCAAGCGACCATGCTATCCTAACAAGTCATATACTTCCTCCAGATCAATAATCTCATCCCCCATGCAGCATCATATCACATGAATGTAGACATAACATAAATGGCATGCAATAACAATCATATAACATATAGGGGGATTTTAGTCATTTTGCCCTTCGGGGGCATAACGATCATTTACCCTATAGGGGTATTTCGATCATTTTACCCTCCATGGATATTTCGGTTGTAACATCCTAAAATTTGGAATGTTATGTGTTGCATTATTTTTGATGTTAAGCTAGTTAAATTATTAATTTTGTATGTCTTATGGAGGTCCTGAGAAGGCTCGGGGTCTATTTGGACCTAGTAAAAATTTTGACATTTAGCACTTCAAGGACATAGAGTAAGTGACCTTAAATCTTATGGAAATAAATGAGTAAATAGCTAGCATAAATGAGCAATTGGTAAGAAGGATATGGTGCCACATGAAGTACCTTGAAGGAAGAGGTTCAAATCCCATAATGTGCAAATTTTTTTGACTATTATTTTTGTACTCTTTCCCTAAGTGTCGGCCAAGTTTATAAATAAGGCAAGTTGGACTTTTTAATTTTGGTAAGGTGACTAAGGAAATAAGGAAAGGGTGAAGGTATGGTAAGGAATCAAAAGAAAATGGAAAGTAAGGGGAACATGTGGCCTTTTTCAAGGGAAGTGTTACGGAAAGTGTGGTTGGCCAACTTTTGACCATTATGGCTAGGTATGTGGACGATTTTGGGGGAAAAGGGAGGTAGCCAAAATTTTCTTGGTGTTTTGGTGTAACACCCCTAACCCGAAAACCGTCACCGGAATAGGGTTAAAAGGCATTACTGAACAATCGGATCATTTCACATCATATTCACGGCATAAAGTCAATCGTCATCAACCTCATTTGAATTCAATCATAGAGTCCCTTAAATGAGTCATCGAGACCCTAAGCATGCTTATAAATTGAGTCGGGACTAAACCAAAACACATAAGTAATTTTCATAAAAATTTGAAACTTTTCTAACATACAGGGGACACACGGCCGTGGGGGTAGGCCGTGCCTCACCCACGGCTACTTAACACTCCCGTGTGTCCTCCCTGTGGTAGTATACTGCCAAAATCAACACGGTCACCAAGCACACCCGTGTGCTAAGGCCGTGTACTACTAGATCACATTCTGTCATTTCTCACACAACCATCAAGCACACCCGTGTCAAGGCTGTGTGCAATTTAAGCCACATTCTGCCAATTTACCCACGGTCTTAGGCACGTCCGTGTGCCTCAACCGTGTGACATTATAGGCCATTTTACAATGCCAATATGCCACCCACTTAGGGTCTTCCTACAAGCGATATATATATCAACACATAACTTGTATATATGGCAACCAAAACATACTAAATTGACCATTCAATTTATACACTCAATACCAATTTCAACCATGATGATTCCAAAGAAATAAACTCATATCATTACAAACATAATTCATTCAATAGCTCACTCAAAGCTTGGCCATTTCATAATCTTCCACCTTACCAAGATATGCATCATATATCACATTCATTCAAGCATATTACTAAATTAAACTTGCCAAAACACATGGCTAAGTTCACTTCCAAAAACATATACACATATCTAGCCTATACATGCCATATTTAGCTATATACATTTCCAAAAGGGTACCAAAATAAGTTTTTGTAGTGTGATGACAATCGTAACACCCCAAACCCGGCCCAAACGCTACAACCAGATCTGGCATGCTACAGGTCGAATGTTAAAGTTCAAATTCTCTGGTTACTTTGTAAAAACATGGATTTGGAAAAAAAAGTAATTTTTCGGTAGCACTATGTGTTGGAAACTTGCTTTGTTGGGTTCGAAGATCTCAGTTTGTTTTATTCTGATATCCGTTAAATAAGTGTTTTTTATGAAAATCATTGTTTTGCGTTAAGCGTGTTTGAAACTCCCATTTTTAGTACTTCTTATGATTAAGTCCTTAAAATATAAATTTATAATCCATAATCATTAACCACTAGAAACCAAAAATTTAAGCTAAGAGGCCTTATTACATGCTAACGAAAACAAACCCAAAATTTAAAACTAAAGAAAAACCGGAAATAAGTTTACTTAAATAAAAGACTTTATGGCCTCTCAAGTCCGCCTCGGCTCCTGTATCCACGATCTACTGCTCATCTAAAAAGTTGAGAAAAATAAAGTGTGAGTCACCAAGACTCAGTGTGCAAATCCCTGAACCACATAAACGACTTGAGGCCCACAGTCACATACTGGGCCTCAGCCCACACATAATAATAGCAGAACAAGTACATGCGATATGACCCAACCCAACCTAAAATTTCATCCTCTACACGCCAACCCTTACTAGCCATCACACCGCGGGGATTTCTACAATCAACCCTCTATCCGCTACACGCCATCTTGACAGTCGTGCTGTCAATTTTAGTGCCGATCACTATGTAACCTTAAAATAAAATGTGGTAGAGCCACCGATCACCATGTGACCTTATAATCAAATGTGGCAGAGCTACTGATCACTAAGTGACCTACTGAGCATGCTCTTCCCCTTTATCATATTAACCCCATCCTATGCATACATACATGCAAAAGCAAGAACAATATACCATCTACAAGATAACAGGTTATCACATACATCGATACACATAGAGAATTTGCTATGTTTTCGTACCTGGCATCCCTTGCCTAACCGCTACGGGTTACTCGACTGTCCATACAGCCTTTTTCGGCTTTTCAGCCCGTAATAGGTATAATACAAAAACTAATGTGATAAAGATCTACACACCTGATTACAGACAAGATGATACTTTCTATATCGACACTGTCAGTAGCCGATACGACTACTAACTGCCTAGGGTTTTGTTTTGTAGGCGGTCCACAACCCGGTGGCCAATGTTGGACGGCAGACACCGAACGCTTCTTAAACTTAGGGGTTGGGTTTACGGGTCCAATCCCCTCTTTCGCCTGATTGACATTTGATTCCATCAAAATACCTTATCAGTTGCTACCATCATAACATATGGTTGTTAATCCATAACATAGGGTTAAGATCACGAGCCTAACAAAAATCTAAAGAGAACCCTTACCTCGAAATCTCGAAAAGAGATAAAGTTCAGAGACTAGCGATTTTTGGCTTTTGGGATCTAGATGATCCGATCTACTTCGATTCCCAAAATGTCGCCCCAAGATGAGGACATAAGAACAGTCAAAACGTTACGCAAAAGATAACCTCGCCACGCTAATTAGCCTTTCGGCTTTGGCCTCCAAAAAAACCAAAAACTGCAAGAGGAAGGTGACATATGAAAGAAATTGTCACTTACTTTAACACCAAAAGATTCATCTACTCCCAGTAGATTTCAGCTTCTGAGAAAATCCCAAAAGAGAAGATGATGCAAAGAGATCTATGGAGATTCGGCTTAATGAAGAATTCGGCAAAGAGAAAAAGAATGGACAGGGGACTTTCGGCTTAAGCATAGAACTAAAGATGAGAGAATAGGATTAAGGGTTTTCGGCTTTAGCAGAAAATGAGAGAAGAGATTAAGAGAATAAGAACCCAAGTGCCAAAGACCTAGAAGTACTCCCCTCACTTAAACAGAATTTCGGCACTTAATAAACAAATGCCGAAAATGACCATTTTGAAAACTAAAAACCCATCCTATCAACAGGGAAATTTCGGCACCCCTAAGCCACTCAAAATCGATTCCCCCTCCCCCTTAGAGTTGTAAATTTGGCCACCACCCTGATCAGCCAAAAACTCCTAAACTTTCTCACTTATCATCATCTGATCCTTCATCCACAAGTGACATGGATAATGCCATCTCCTCCTCCCTTTATTAGCACATTATCAACCACATTATCCGTATTATCCACCTCAATCAGTTCCCTAATTTCAAGCATTCAAGCCGAACTCCACTACTGCTCCCTGCTAATGCCAAAATTAATTAAAATGAATGGGTAACATGCGACTCAAACCTTAGACCTCTTCAGGCCACCTTATAGCCCCTATGTGACGCCACCATGCACTGGGCTACAAGCCCATTTTTTGTCTTAAAGTACAAATTATATCTTTTAAGTCCTAACCCTGCTGGCTCTCCACTGGAGTGGCCAACAACAAATTTTTGCTAAGGACTCGACCCAACTCCAAGCCCATTCTGGACCCCTAAAACACTCTAACTAGCATATTAAGCATAACAACATATCATAACACATCAAATGCAAAGCCCCACAAATTCACAATGTGACAATTTTACCTCCCTTAAAGAAATTTCAACCACGAAATTACTCGGTCGTAACAGATCACGGGTATTATCGCGCATTGCTTCCTTTGGTTCCCAAGTAGCCTCCTCGAACCGTGATTCCACCACAGAACCTTAACCAATAGAACCGTTCTCCTTCGCAATACTTTGGCATCATGATCCAGAATTTCCACTGGTTCCTCCTCAAAGGATAGGTCAGGTCTTACTTCGATTTCCTCCACAAGCACCACATGAGATGGATTTGAACGATAGCATCTTAACATAGAGACATGAAATACGTCGTGAATCTGGCTTAATTCTAAAGGTAGCTCAAGCTGATAGGCTATCGATCCCACTCGTTTCAACACCCGATAAGGTCCGATGAATCTGGGACTTAATTTACCTTTTCGTCTAAACCTTAGCACCTTCTTCCATGGCGACACCTTTAAGAACACCCAATCACCTACCGCAAACTCTATGTCCTTACGCTTCAAATCAGCATAGGACTTACATTTGTCGGACGCTTCCTTTAATCGACCCCGAATTAACTCAACCTTCTCCTCTATCTCGATAACCAATTTTGGCCCCAAAATCTGACGTTCCCCTAACTCCGTCCAATAGGTAGGAGTACGACACTACCGCCCGTACAATGCTTCATAGGGCGCCATCTGAATACTAGACTGGTAGCTGTTGTTGTAAGTAAACTCCGCCAACGGTAAAAACTCTTCCCAACTACCCCTGAATCAATGACACAACCTCTCAACATGTCCTCTAAGATCTGAATTACTCGCTCAGACTGACCATCGGTCTGAGGATGAAACGATGTATTAAAATCTAATTTCGTACCCAACGCTTGATGCAATGCCTTCCAAAATAGCGACGTGAACCTTGGGTCCTTATCCAATATGATTGGTACCGGTACTCTATGTAGCCTCACTACCTCCGCTATATATAACCTAGCCAACTTCTCTGAGAGTAATCGACACGTCTGGTACAAAATGAGTAGAGTTCATCAAGCGGTCAACAATCACCCAAACCGAATCTTTTTAGTAGGCGTGAGAGGTAGCCTACTAACAAAGTCCATTGTGATTCTTTCCCATTTCCTTGTGGAATCTTCACCTACCGCAACAACCACGATGGTAGCGGTGCTCGCCTTTACCTCTTGATAGGTCAAACACTTACTCACAAATTCGGTCACCTCTCGCTTGGGGCCGCCACGTAGGCTGTTCATAAATCACGATACATCTTACTCCCTCCAGGGTGCATAGCGTATGGACTACCATGCGCTTCTAGCAAAATCTTACGCCTCAACTCAGGATCTTTCGGCATGCAAATTCTTTCTCGAAAACATAATAGCCCTTCCTCATTCACACTGAATTCTGTTGATCCATCACTTGATCCTACCTAAAACTTGTCCTTTAGCAACTCATCGGTCTGCTGCTTCTTCTTAACCTGACTGACCCAAGAGGGTTTCACTTGAAGTTCAGCTAATAAACTCCCATCATCGTATAAACTGAGGTGAGCAAACATTGCCCTCAAGTCAGAGATTACTTTACGACTTAGAGCATCTGCCACCACATTAGCTTTACCTGGATGATACTCGATCGAGCAGTCATAGTCCTTTAACAACTCAATCCACCTCCTTTGCCTTAGATTCAACTCTTTCTGGGTCAAAAGGCATTTTAAGCTCTTTTGATCGGTATAAATGATGAATTTCTCCCCGTACAGATAATGTCTCTAGATCTTCAAGGCAAAAACTACTACCGCCAATTCCAAATCATGGGTGGGATAATTTGATTCGTCCAGTCTTAATTGCCGAGACGCATACGTAACAACCTTTCCACCTTACATCAATACGCATCCTAGCCCCGTGTGTGAAGCATCACAGTAAATCACAAACTCCTTTTTGGCCTCCAGCTGAATCAACACTGGAGCCTCCGTCAATATCCTTTTTAACCTCTCGAAACTTTCTTGCTGCTTATCAGACCAAACAAATGGAACCCCTTTTCGTAGAAACTTAGTCAGCGGTGCCGCAATCAACGAAAATCCTTCAACAAACCTTCGCAATACCCACCACACCAAACTACGAATTTTCGTTGAGACTTAGGCGGCTTCCAATCCAACACCGTTTCAATTTTTCAAGGTCAACCCTAATCCCTCTGCCGACACAACGTGGCCTAGAAAAGTAACTTCCCTTAGCCAAAATTCGCACTTCTCGAATTTGGCATAGAACTACTTCTCCATCGAATCTGCAAAACCACTTGAAGGTGTGAATCATGCTCCTCCTCCGATCCAAAATAAACGGGATATCATCTATAAATACTACGACAAATCAATCCAAGTAGGGTTGGAACACTCGGTTCATCATGTCCATAAACGCTGCTGGCGTATTGGTCAATCCAAATGGCATCACCATGAATTCATAGTGACCATAGCAAGTCCTAAAAGCCGTCTTATGAATATCTGCCTCCTTGACCTTAAGCTGATGGTACCTTGACCTCAGATATATCTTTGAAAAGATTGAAGCCCCATTCAATTGATCGAACAAGTCTTCGATCCTCGATAATAGGTATTTGTTCTTGATTGTCAACTTATTCAACTAGCGATAGTCAATGTAAATACGCATTGATCCATCCTTCTTCTTAACGAATAACATCGGTGCTCCCCAAGGCGACACACTTGGTCGAATAAACCCTCTATCCAATAACTCTTGTATCTGCGCTTTTAACTCCACCAACTTCTTCGGCACCATTCTGTATGGGGCGATAGATACTGGAGCTATTCCCAGAAAACTGTCACCGAAATAGGGTTAAGAGGCATTACCAAACAATAGGATCATTTCACATCACATTCATGATACAAAGTCAATCATCATCAATCTCATTTGAATTCAATCATAGAGTCCCTTAAATGAGACATCAAGACCCTAAGCATGCTTATAAATCGAGTCGGGACTAAATCGAAACACATAAGTAATTTTCATAAAATTTGAAACTTTTCTAACATCTGGGGACACATGGCCATGGGGTGGTAGTGCCTCACCCACGGCTACTTGACACTCTGTGTGTCCTCCCGTCAGTAGTATATTGCCAAAATCAACACGGTCACCAAGCACGCCTTTGTGCTAAGGCCGTGTACTACTAGATCATATTCGCCATTTCTCACACGGCCATCAAGCACACAGGTGTCGAGGCCGTGTGCAATTTAAGCCACATTCGCTAATTTACCTACGATCTTAGGCACGTCTGTCTGCCTCAACAGTGTGACATTATAGGCCATTTTACAAGGCCAATGTGCCACCCACTTAGGGTCTTTCTACAAGCAATATATATATCAACACATAACTTGCATATATGGCAACAAAACATACTAAATTGACCATTCAATTTATACACTCAATACCAATTTCAACCATGATGATTCCAAAGAAATAAACTCATATCATTACAAGCATAATTCATTCAATAGCTCACTCAAAGCTTGGCCATTTCATAAGCTTCCACCTTACCAAGATATGCATCATATATCACATTCATTCAAGCATATTACTAATTTAAACTTGCCAAAACACATGGCTAAGTTCACTTCCAAAAACATATACACATATGTAGCCTATACATGCCATATTTAGCTATATACATTTCTAAAAAGGTACCAAAATAAGTTTTTGTAGTGTGATGACAATCCTTGACAATTTTGAGCCTTCAGTAGCTTCGACGACTTATAAAACAGAGAAAATACACACACAGAGTAAGATTTCCAAAAGCTTAGTAAGTCATATACAAATAAACTTGGCTTAAAAAGCATATATGCAATTTGATACATTTGCACATCTCATTCACTTAACAATTTATCATGTATATGCTTGATTCATACTTATGACTATATTTGTCACATTTATCCATTCAAAACTCATTTGAAACACATAGCTCATTCATAATCTTTCTTGCATCTCATTCACATTATCCTATTCAAACATACTTTTATTCAAATCAAAGTCATATGCATACTTACCATTCATGCATATTTAATGCACATTCAACGCACCTGAATTGGAGATTCATTCACTTAATTGATCATAGATCGGATATACCATTCGTATTGCAGACTTGGCCGTTGAACCCTTAGGAACCTAGTAGGATACTCAGAAAGCTCAAAATAGTAGTACAATGCCAACGTCCCAGACGAGGTCTTACATGCACTCGTATATCGATGCCACTATCGATGTGGTCTTACACGCATGATCATAACGATGCCAATGTCCCAGACGTGGTCTTACACGAGTCAATATGATGTCGATGTCCCAGACATGGTCTTACTCACAAAGTTCATATCGATGTCTACGTCCCAAACGAGGTCTTTTACATAGAATTCATATCGATGCCTACGTCCTAGACGAGGTCTTACACAAATTTCAAATCAACGCCAACATCCTGGACGTGTTCTTACATGATAAAACATAATAGATACCTATGTCATGACATAGCTAGTCCTATCTATTCATAGGTTCATACGGGACTTCTCGGTTTTATCACTATATCGAACTTATTTCAAAATTTACGCACTTAGCATCTCATACTTATTCATTTTCATTGATAGATATATGAATACGTATATTCAATTCATCTGAGATAAGTTTATTTGCATAGTGACTTACCTCTGATTTGGTTTATTGAGCGAAAATGACTACTTGTTATTTTCGCTTTCCCCGCATCTAAGTCTATTTTCCTCGGTTCTTGATCTAAACATATTCAAATTTATCCTTTTATTCACTATTTCATTCAATTAAATCCAAACACATATATTTAGGGCTATTTGCAACTTAGCCCTCACATTTGCACATTTTATCAATCTAGTCCATTTTACTCAA